>CM066234.1:7422078-8741419 GCA_033675125.1 Athetis lepigone
GAACCCAAGCTAAGCAGAGCTAGTGTTATGGTAACCAGACAACATATTTATATACTTTATAAATACATACTAAATTATCTATAATATATAGATAATTTACACCCAGACACAGAACAAACAATCATGCTCATCACAGAAAGTTTGTTCTGGGTGGGAATCGAACCCACGACCTCTGGCTAAGCAGTCAGGGTCATTAACCACTAGACCAACAGGCATATCAGATTTTTTTTGTATTCAATTTTTTACATCAGTGTAGACTGTCAACAAAGTAATAATTAAGTGGAAATATTCTTTTTATATTTAAGGATAAATATTTTTAAAATACCCCTTTTTAAATAACTATGTTTTCTAAACAATTTATTTAAAAGGGAAACTGCGTGAATTTTGAAAATGAGCCATTGGTTTACAAATAAGGTTATAATACAATAGAACTAAAAAAATGATTAATGATAGAAGCTGCGTAATTTTTGATAGTAAGACTTACAGTTTTACAAATAAGGCTATATTCAATCGTGATATGGAATGTTTGGATGACTTTGAAAATACGCTTGTTGCTTGATCACCCACTTCTACTATTCTCATTGGCTCTAAGGAATAAAAATAATATATTTTGGAAAGTTAAATTCGAAATTTACATCCATTAAATATTTTTACATGATTTAGTTTTGATAGGACAATATTGGATTTGTAACTCTGAAGATAGAAACAAGCACTTTTTAGTTTGCAGTTCAGCATCCGAAACAAAGTAATGTTCAGCAACTTTTGGTAGTTATGCTGTTAAGTTATTTTTGGACGTTGCCATGATTACACTAGATACCAAAAGAACCATTTTATATTGTTCAGTGACTTTTGCAAAACTAATTGTTGTGTTATTTTTGGATGTTATAACGATCAGCAATTTTTGGCAAAATGGTGTTCAGTTAATTTTGAACTTTAATGATGTTCATTCAATACTGGCGCCTATCTTGTTGAGCGATTTATGGATGATATAGTGTTCAGCGGTTTTGAAAATCTGAATGTGGTCAGCGACTTTTGATGCTGACTGTACTGCCGATATTACTGATGTTAGAAACTTAAAATTAGCACACTAGTTTTTGATGTGAAACAATAGCCGCGCGCAAAACAAATTTCTGGCGTGCCGATGCATGCCGTGGCGACGCTCGCCACGCTTTTGTTTTGTTTCTTTTCAATCGTATCACTTTTTTTGATATGCGCCTTGGCCTCACGTTTTGTGGTTTTCGGGGGCACTGATGCCGAAAATGAGGTCCATTTCAGAATCCAAGATGGCGGCTAACATTTTTCAAAGTTTCGGTCATGGGTATCGTTTCCGTGGTTTTCGGGGACACTGATGCCGAAAATGAGGTCCATTTCAGAATCCAAGATGGCGGCTAACATTTTTCAAAATTTCGTATCGTTCGGGTATCGGGTATCGTTTCCATGGCTTCGATGTGTGGATGTCGATGTTTCACATCTGCCAGGCGTTCCGTGACGGCTCACTTTTTTTTTATAAGACTAATGGTGCACTAAGAAACTGTTTGTGGGACTTCAGCCCCTCATAGGTTAAAATAGTGAATGAAAGTTAATATGTAAACTAGCCGTCCCCCGCTGTTTCACCCGCGTTATGTTAGGTTTTTGTTACTGCTCTGCTCCCGTGGGTCATAGCGTGGTGTTTTGTAGTTAATGTCTTATTATGATGTATAAGCTATATTACTGCCAAGTTTCATCAAAGTCCATTCAGTAGTTTTTGCATGAAAGAGTAACTGACACACATACAAGCCTATACACATTTAAAATATTAGTAGTATAGGTGGGTAATGCCGTAGGGAATAGTTATAGAGTAACATAAATATATAAATGAATGTGATTCATTGAATATTTCAATAACATTATTTTTTATGCGCATAATCATCATAAGGCCGTTGATATTACATTAAAATTAAGCACATAATAACTATATGTCAAGTACCTAGCACAAATTTAGCGATCTAGATCATAAAATTATCCTGACCACAAAAGATAAGCCTACAAAAATTACCAATACAACTTTTTCTATTGGCCCGTTTTTTTTATCGTGGCAACAATGTTTTGACGGTCGTTTTGGTCTAGACTAAGCAAGAGGTAGTGTTTTCGATTTCACATTTTAGATTTTAGACATCAAAGGGAGAATATTTAATGTGATTAGCATGATAATTCCTGTCAGTTTAATTCACTAAAATCCTTCGAACACACGTGATTCAAGACACATTAAAAAGACAATAGCAGCGCGACAGCCGGCTGTCGGTTGGTCGACAAAATGTTAAAGTTAAGTAACGTTCATTCGGCTATAAGTTCTTTAGTTGCCACAACGTACGTCTCTGCCTAATTTAGGATCACGTGGAGTTGTCCCAAAATATTTATTTATTTTATTTTGCTGCTGACAACCCTGACATTGGCGACATGTTGAGTCACGATAGATCAAAGAAATTCAGATGCGATTTAATCTAACCCATATTTACATTATTTAACCCCCTCAATATAATTATGAAGGTTAGTCGGGAGCATTCTTTCAAATAATCCGGAAATTGTGGTTTATTCCTGCTAATATTTTAGATGTGAAGGTTTATAAGGGTTTTTTTGGGGAGTGGGAAATCATTAATTGACTTCTCCCGTCCTTCGTGTCAGACTTTTTCTGACTAAAGCCCACTCATGTTCCTTCAGTTGCCCTTTATGTTCCGGGACCATGGTAACTATTATATATAACTATTCCGCAACCCCGGTATAAGAGTGAATGAATGTTTGTTATTCTTTTGCGCATGAACCACTGAACAGATTTTATTGAAACTTTACGTACACACTCTTTCATTTCTCTTCTCTATTTTCCATAATTCTAAGGCTTCGGAGACGTATCTTCGGGAACGCTTTGAGTTTCTTGCTAGAGGTAAACCTTGTCGTTCAACTTCATCTCTTCTACTTCGTTTCCCTTCCCACTCTTCAAGTAGGTATGATGGTTCATTTACTGTTCGTGCTGTGCGTCTTTGGAATGCACTCCCACACTCTTTGCGGGATAGTATTTCCTTAGAAGTGTTCATAAGGGAATAAGAGAACATTTCCTGTCTATTGATTGATATGTATATGTATTTATTTTTGTATATATTGTAGTTCTTTATGATTTAAGAAAGAAAATGTATTGTCTTGCACATGAGTATATCCTCCACTGCAAAATTTCTCTACCAAATTATGGTTTCCTGGAAGAAAACTAATTTATGGGTTAAGCTCGCCTTTGTACATGATTATTTTATTTGCTACCATTATGTATTTTTGTTTTCTTGTTCGTGTGCAATAAAGAATATATGAATATGAGTAGTATAGCAAAATATACATACAATTAGTATACATTTGAGCATTTGCGCGAGCATTACATTGTATTGTAATAATTGTGCGAATGCTCGGCGTAATTCTCACGGCGACTGAGCATACTATCTGTAATATTTCTTTCTGCTGCTCGTTCACTGTTAGTTGAAATGTGTTGCTGTTTTTAATATTTGTTCTTATAGCGGCAGCAGAGATACTTCATCTGTAAAAATGTCAACTGTCTAATACGATTCATGAGAGACAGCCTGGTGACAGCCGGACGAAATGACAGAGAAACAAATGGTGGAGACCTAGAAATAGGGTCCCATCTGACCGTTTGAGTACGGAACCTTAAAAATAAAGTCCATTGTCAGATGGACAGAAACAATGACCAACACAGGAAAATGTCATAGAGTCCCGATTGGAACTTTTTGGGCACCGAACCATAAAAATCACCGATATAATATTTCCCACCTGTAACTGTAGAACAAGTTATCGGTAGAGCCATTCTCGTTAACCCAGCTGTGATTGTGTAACTGTGCAAGTGCTGGTTTTAATTGTATAAAGTTTTGCGCAAGTTCTTAACTAACCGACGTCCGGAGTTCGTAACGAGTACAATCGCGTATTGTAAGTGTGATAGTTTGTGGTTTGTTACTTTATCACGCAATAACTAATGAATGAATTTTGTTGAAAATTTACAGTCATATAGCTTATACTCGTACATTAGAATAATACTTTTTTCACCTTATATACTATCAGTGTCTAAAAATGGTCCAAAGTAAGTAACTGAGTTTACAAAAACTTGATGTTGATGGGATTGTAATTTTTTAAGCTTTTTTTTTTATTCTTTATTTGTTTTAGGCATCAATGCCCATATAAACATTATAGGTACAATACAATATTTACTGTCTCCCACATTTTTGGTTACTGCTCCGCTCCCGTAAGTGGTAGCGTGAGGTTACACAGCGATATAACCTTGCTCAATAAATAGACTATCTAACACAAAATGACTTTTTCGGTCCGGACCCGTAGTGCCTCAGATTAGCGCGTTTAACCAAACAAATTCTTCAGCTTTATAATATTAGTATAGTATAGAATTCGGTACAAAAACGAATTTATATTTATGGTTTTCTACTTTTCTTTGGTCGTCTTTAATCCTTCAAACACAAGTAATTCGGGGCGCAATAGAAAGACAATAGCAACACGATAGCCGGCTGTCGCTTGGTCGGAGGTTAAATAAAACTTTCTTCTACTGCAGAAAAAAAATGCACCAACACGTTTTACAAGCACGTAGGACGGCTAATGCCCCAATTCAAGCAAATCTTGAGGCTTGTGAGGCTTACAGTGCTGTGTGAAGGGCCGCTACAGCCTTTAGAGCTTATTGTGAAGCTGTAGGAACGTGGCTGATTTTCGTTTGAGGCTAAAAATATGTAATGTGTTAGGGCAATAAGTCAATGACTTTTTGTCTGAGTTAAGTATATTAACGATGTTATATTGTCGAAGTGCAGTCTAACTATATAGGTATAGAAAAAATTTGCTGTTTTACTCTGTATTTGTACTTTTGTGTAGAAAATATATTAAAACTGCCGGGGGAGTTAGAATCATGTATAGTTTCTTTGATTGCGTGTCGATTTCGTTACAAACCGGTACTTAGAAATACATAATTATAGATGTATCCCGCGGCTTTACCCACTGTAATTAACATCTTTCGTTCTTTATCAGCTTTTGTGGACTAGAGCGCCATTTTTATATAAATTTAGCCTTCATTATTTCCTATACGTCTGGCAGAAACAATACGTTTCTTTTAAGTACTTCCAAAGGTTCATATTCATATATTCATATTCTTTATTACACACAATAAAACATAACATATAAACTTAAAGCAAAAATACAAAAAAAAAACTTATGTACAATGGCGAGCTTAACCCTAAATTGAGTTCTCTACCAGCAAACCAAAATCTTATAGTGAGATTTGCAACGGAGGATATGCTTATGTGCAAGAAAAATACCTTTAAAGATTACTTCTTAGACTAATCACAATCTGATTACCGCTAAAAATCTTTAATTTACTTATCATCCAATTACACAGTTCAACTTATAAGCCCACACATAGAAGTTACCTTATGAACAATCCCGTTTAATTCCTGACAATCAAAGTTCTCAAGTTATCATGAGCAAACTGCGTAGTAAGGAAAGACGAACTCACATCAAAGGTAATCATCACTTTGCAAGTAAGTTGTGCAAGCATCTTGTGCAAGTCTGCTTGTGATGTTTTGGTACGTTTGATACCAAGAATTAAGGATGTTTCTTGAATCAGTGGTTCTGGCCGCCTCGAATGCATGAGGCTGAGGCTACACTAGCCTGCAACGCGAGCTGCGACACATGAGCAATTGAAACAAATACATGGATACTCACCGTGTATGGCTACACCGTTCATCAAATATTACTAGCGATCTTTGATTTCTTTATGCGACAGGAGCTACAATACTGTAATCACGGCACCGGCTACATCGACGTATCAGTGAAATTGAATCGAATATACGCCAGATTTTCGCTTATAATGTAGCCATTCCACGTTTATCTCGTTTCGCTCTTCCAGTCGCATCGCAAATCGCTGCCTACTGTAGCCCGAGACTGTGGATTCCTGGAAATACATGACACCTATACAGTACTTTGTAAGTTAAATTTATAATATATTCGAAAGAGAAACGACTCCGAGCGTTTGCCGTTTCTCTAGCGGTCCGAGTCAAACATTACGTAACCTATGTTTGTCCTAGTTATCTCATTGGTTACGTCATTTCAGTTTCCCAAACATGCTTGCAAACTGCAAGTACTTGCATGTTCAACAAGTCTTCGCCTGTCCTATCCATGTGTACAGTTCCGTCTTAGAAGCAATTAAGAAAACTAAGCATTTGTGAAACTTGATTGTGTTCATTTGTGTTAACTAGTTTCCATTTGACATGCTTGGTAAACAGAAATGCTTTATTTTGTGTTATGTTAAAGTTTGTTTCGAAGTTGTGTTTTGTTTGTTTTTCAGTTGGTCATGTTTTGTGGTAAAGCTAACATTCGTTTGTTAGGGTTCAAAGGTTTTTTGACGGCCTAGATAACGAGTGAACTTTTCAGTTTTTGACTATGTATTGTTGAGCTGTGCCCTTCATTTAAGCCGAAAAAGCTGGCTTGCCCTTATAATGACTATAACATAAGCCTGTCAGTAAGAAAATAACCATATAATATTAAAAACTTCATAGGTATTGAAAAAGTTTCTTAGCAAGTTTCTGGGGTTATAAAAGTTTACAAAAATCTGTTGGGCTTGCACTAATTTTGACTTCTGAGATACTGATCGATTGATTGCTTACGAACTTCAGTAATTATTAACTCCAGTAGTTTCGGTTCTAAGTAGTTCTAAATGACCAAATTATAATAATAAAGTTTTAATCTTTTTTAATTACTGGATAATCTGGAACGTAAACAATTTTTATCGAATTTTTTTTTGGATATTCCGACCTCAAAGTGGTAAAATAGGGGATGGAATTATCGACATTCAGCCGGGCGAAAGCTAGTATCATTATAAGGATTGAAAATCATAAATTTAATACTGTTTCCTAGTTAAAAGGCATTCAGGAGTTTTTCAAGGTCTTGAATAATACAGTAGTAATATAGTTTTTCTTTATCACTATTGGTGCCGATTCTTTTATTCACAAACCAACGTAAATTTAAATTAAGTGCATCTTTCTCTTTCATTAAGAAAAGGACAGAAGATAAAATAATAATTGAGTCCTTTCAAATTTAGACACTCCATAGATAATATTTTAGACTTGATTCGAAAACATGGCGGCTAAAAATACGTCGATTTACGTCAGGCGCTGTCTAATTTGATAGGATTAAACTAAAATGTATTTTCTGTCCTTTTCTTTAAGAAATGGAAAGAGAAAGATGCACTTAACTTAAATGTAGTTAAGTTTGTGTACAAGAGAATTAGCACCAATGACTGGCCCCAGTCTCTCTGGCACTTGATTGACAGTAAAACAAACGTTGCTAATGCTCGGTGCACACTACAACGGTTTATCGCTATGATTTGACTACGCCGTTCGTTTGAAAAAAAAAACGTGTTTACAAAAATCGTCGCAGATAAGGTCGTGGACAGTCAGTGGGCGTTCGATAAACTGCTCACACCACGCAGTCAGATCGTGATGATAAAGCGTTGTCGTGTGCATCGAAACTTAGCCAAAGAACGCGCTAAGTTACATTTATTTATCCCAGACCACTTTAGTCCCAGACTTTTAGAAGACTTGCAGACTTTGGGAACCTTGATTTGGTATTTTAAAACCTACTGGTCGCATCTCCAACAATAGAACGATGGTAGAATCATCCACAATCCTAACAACAACATCATAATTCCCCATTCAAAGACGAGCCAGAACTATCAAAGAGATTGCACCCAGTGTTTGGAATAAATCCAAAACGGACTGACCGCTCCACATTGCCTGGTCTCCGACCCTGTGACCTCGTGACGTCATATGGAACTCTGCCAATCATGATCTCCGCTGGCCAATTAAAAAACAACGACTCTGAAATGGATTCTATGCCGTAAATAGTCTCTGGTTGCTATTTATGGCTGTAAATGGAAGTAAATATTGAATCTATGGGTTTTCTTTTTGAAGGCGCGCTTTGTAGTTGTCCTGGGCTTAGTTGATATTTCGACTGCTGTATTTCGTCCACTCAGGTTGAAACCGGAGTATCATTACTATTAATATTTTTAAGTGGATTGTCAGAATGTAAAATCAATTAAAATATCAATAACAACCTGTCTTCAGCGGTATTACCCGAAAAGATCCCGTTCCCGTGGGATTCAAACTCAAAACTCATTTATTCAATTAAACCATTTACAGGTAACTACTTTTGAATTGTCAAGAAGTCAGTCTGTCAAAAAGGTGAAGCTATTTGCTCGTTCCCAACAGTATGTTTCTATGGAGAAGAACGAGCAAGAAACTCCATGAACACTCTTCTAAAATCATTTTTGGGATAAAAACTATCCTATGTCCTTTTTCAGGTTGTGGACTATCTCTTTACCTTCATTTTAATCGGTTGAGCACTATTGACGTAAAAGAGAGACAGACAGAGTTATTTCCCAATTTAAATTTAGTTGGATAATGAAATTAGTATGAACAATGAAACTCGTAGCGGGTTTAATTCGCGTACGGCAATTCTTCTATAACCTATAGATATTTGTCCGAGTTAGTGTATGTAAGTATATGCAATAGCAAGCATACAACTTTTTCATCAAGTAAGTTGATTAGTTGAGCTTTGAATGACATCGACAGTTGTCCAACTTTTTAATCAAAAGTAGATTGACACAGCTTTTTGATTGGTTTGTTCCCACAAGTTCTAGCCAACACTTCTACGGTAGAACTACTGGGTTTTTTTTCCACTATTTCTACGATGAGGTGTAACAAAATATAACTAGTTTTTTTTCACGGGCAACTATTGAGTTGACTGTAAGCGCACTATCCTTGTACACTTACGGTTATTTGACGGGTCTGTAAGTCTAGTGGTTAGTTATCCTAACTGCTAAGCCGGAGATCGTGGTCTCGATTCCCATCCAGGACAAACTTTGTGTGAAGAGCATGATTGTTTGTTCTGTGTCTGGGTGTAAATTACCTAAAGTATGTGTATATTTATAAATTATTTAAGTGTGTATATCATGTGTTACTATAGTACAAGCTCTGCTTAGTTTGAGATCAGATCGCGTGTGACTTCTTTTAATATTTAATTTCATTTATTGAGATACTAGCTTTTGCACGCGGCTTCGCTCGCCTTAGAAAGAGACAAAAAATAGCCTATGTTACTCTCCATCCCTTCAACTATCTCCACTCAAAAAATCACGACAATTCATCGCTCCGTTTTGCCGTGAAAGAAAGACAAACAGACAGACAGACAGACAGACACACTTTCCCATTTATAATATTAGTATGGATTTACTTACTTCGTGGCACTATAACTATATAGGTAGTTGTTAAACTAAAACTGTATGTATGGTAGTCGGGGCTTAGCCAATGTTACATCTTCAATAACGATAACGAAAGTAGATAACTCCAAAATGTATGGAGATGACATAAGCTTCCGAAAGGTCACGTGATCAAACGTTTTCGATCGCTAATTGCTAGACAATGTCAAACTGCATAAAGAAACGATAAAGAAAACGAATGTCACGAACGATTTATTCATACAAATGCGTAGACAAGTGGCAGTTTTGCCATTCGTCATCGTTGAGATGTCGAAGCGTTCAATCGGTATCTTAGCGATCACTAGGACCCTGTAGATAACTGAAGAAAATAGCTCAATGTTCAGATTTTTTTGTTTTTTTTTTTAGTTGCGGCCCTAGTTGATGACGCCTGTATTAATTCTGGGACTCCAGTAAAAGATGTACACACGACGTCATGTTCAAGCCATTTTGCATTAAGCGCTGTTTCTTAAGGCTTGTTGGAGGTATACACCTCCAACGAGCCTTAAGAAGCCTTGGACACAGAGTTCTTCACTATCACCCTTACATGGCGAGCAAAATCACTAATGCATGTTGTGTGCTGCACAACATTGGCCAGTTGGTCTAGTGGATAGTGACCCTGACTGCTAAGCCCGAGGTCGTGGGTTCGATTCCCACCCAGGACAAACTTTGTGTGATGGGCATGATAGTTTGTTCTGTGTCTGGGTGTAATTTATCTATAAAATGTATGTATTTATGAAGTATATAAGCATGTATATCAGTTGTCTGGTTACCATAACACAAGCTCTGCTTAGCTTGGGATCAGGTGACTGTGCTATTTATTTATTTATGCTGTACAACAGTACAACATAACACCTCCACCAATGATAACCAAAATTAACCAATCCGAGGCAGGGCTATGCGCAATCTCATAGTTAGTAGGGTGTACTAGAGGTGTATAAATAAAATTACTAGAAAATATTTTTATATTTTTATTAACTCACTTGATAAACTCAATATTAAACACAACAAATTATAAGTATTAATCGGCCTTTACCAAGCCAAGACAAACCTTACCTCAATAGGCTATAACCCAACATGAAAGCTAGATCTAATCCGTACTAATATTATAATTGTGAAAGTAACTCTGTCTGTCTCTTCTTCACGCCTAAACCACTAAACCGATTTGAATGAAATTTGGTACATTTGGTATATATAGGTTATATACATAACACTTTTACACGTCAATATTTTGATTTGTTATAATAATAATAATAACCTTTATTATCAGGCAACTGAGGTCCATAGAAACAATACAGAAATACTTAAAATCATAAACTAATACATATAAAAGAAACTGTAAACTAATTCTAAACTATTGCACACGAAGTGTCGGCGTCGTGTTTAGCTGCGAGGTTGGTATACTTCCACGAAAACGTCGATACACGACACTCTTCGGCCAAAACTCTTCTTTGAGGAAGGTCTCGATGATTGGTCGGCATCCGCACCACGAACGACTTAAAATTAGTGTTATGGCGCGATTCCAACTGCACAACTCTCAAAGTCCAGTTCGTCTTGACTCGTACATATTCCACAATCTCCTTAACCTTCGTGGAATGATGGAAGCGAACGATGGGGTCGGTGTTTTCTAGCTGGACTGCTCTGAGAAGAAACATCTTAGCCAAACTCAGAGGAGAGGGAGTCTCTTAAGTCCATACAATCGTATCGGTTTTCCACTGTCAAAATATTGTTTAATTAAAACTTTGAATGGATTTGTCACGACACTCCCTTACTTATTCTTAATATTAACACTTTAAAATTACTTTATCTCGCGGATTTTGATCTGAAACTATTTGACTGACACTGACAGCAAAATTTTCGGTACCATAACCAATATTTTTGGTTTTTAACGAACAAAACAGTTCGTCATAACAATCGCGACAATAGTGTTACATTGGCTAAGAAATGTTTGTCGTTATCTCAGAAACGATGACGAATTTAGATATCGTTTCGCTACGAGTCGATGTTACTTTGGCTGTGTTGATAAATGTATCCACGAACGGGAAAAAATCGTAGATAGGAGAAATGACTTTTTTTAAAGAAAAAAAAACGCTTTTGTGGAATCTGTGGTTTGAATAACTTTCATGCACGTGTCGAAACGGGATACCTTTTCCTGGACGTTTTACTTTCCATTATTTGTACGGTTTGTATGTAAATATGAATAACTGTAGATATTAGTGTTGCCGCAACAAATTATCTATACTATAATATTATAAAGTTGAAGAGTTTGTTTGTTAGTGAGAGAATTAAAAAACTCTTTTTGTGTTGGATAACCCGTTTATTGAGGAAGATAAGGAAGGCTTTAATGTTACATAACGCTATATCCCACGGAGAAATAACCAAAAACGCAGATGTAACAGCGGAGTACAGCTAGTCTTAAATATAGACATTTTAAAGTGTTGGGATATCGACGCCAGGAGGAAGGTAAAACACGTGTGCACTGTTCGACAGTCCGATTTAATGTGTCAGAAAAGTATGTGGTAACAGATGACAATCGAATGAGTGAATGATTAATCGAATGATACAATTGAATATGCTAATAGACTAGGACTTGGATTTTTGTATGATTTCAACATAAAGTTTATGAAAATAACTTAAAACTTTGTTGTTCGATATCCTTTATTACATCTATCCGAAGTCTAAGCACGCATATATTTTTTTATTTTTTTGTTCCCTTCTGCTCCATGGCAATCTGTCCTGAAACAATAAGCCACTGGGTTGATCGACTTTTAGTCCGTTTGTGGTATTATTATAATGAAAGCGGTTTCAGTGTAGCTCTCATTCCCCTATACGAATCTATAAGCACGCATACAGCGTTCAATTCTTAAAGATAACTAAGTCTTGTAGCAATAATATAAGCAAAATTTACTTGAAATAAATAAATAATAATATAATATATCCTGGGACAACTCACACACGGCCATCTGACCCAAACTAAGCAGAGCTTGTACTATGGTAACCAGACAACTGATAAACATACTTATATATTTTTAAATACATACATATTCTAGATAAATCACACCCAGACACAGAACAAACATTCGTGCTCTTCACACAAAGTTTGTCCTGGGTGGGAATCGAACCCGGACCTCCGGCTTAGCAGTCAGGGTCACTAACCACTAGACCAACAGGCCCGTCCAAAAAATATCTCTAAATAAAAATATATCTAGATTATGTTAACTCACGTTGCTTTATAAGTGGATGAATTTATTCCAAATCTCCCAATAACAAATTTAGTCGTTTTACGTCTTAACAGCTTTGGCACAGCGTTAATGCAGCGTTTCTACACTGATAATGAAGTAAGGATTTTTTGTTTGTTAGTTTAAATGGGCTTAATTTTTAATCCCTGACGTAAAAAGAGGGAAGTTACACGTTTAACCGCTATATAGGTATGTCTTCGGCTGCGTAGCTCTTAAAAAAGTGAACCGATTTGGTTGCAGTTCGTTTTTAATATATTTTCGTGGTATTGGTCGGATTAGAATAATTATTTTAGTATGTCTGTCATAGATTGAGACATTAGAAAATAAATAAAATAGTAAGTATAGGGAAGAATATCCAAGGTGACAATTTTTTTAATGAGGAAGCAAATAGAACTTTAAGTTATAGGTTCTCTCCTAAAACTATTTTCGTGTAGATCCAAAGACCTACGAAGACTTAGGAAATAAAGCATAAGTTTTCGTAAAAGATTTTGAGAAAAAAAACTCTTAGTTTTCAAGAATTATGATAGTAGTATACAAAAATATTTGTTGATATTATTTCTAACACTAATCAAAACGTCTGTGCAGGCTTTAAGGATATCTACCTTTAGAAAATATTTAGATTGGACTTGTCTATCACTAGCTTTAGTTCTATCACTTTTAAACCAGATTTCAGAAATCTGGATTGTTTATTTATTTATTTAGTATTAAGGCACATCAACATCATAAACACAAACATTAATAGGAGACACGAACAGAGACATATAGCTAGTGCTTACGACAATTACAGACGTGCACAACATTCAAAACAAAGTAGAAGCGAAGAAAGAAAAAAAAACAGTATTCACATTACAAAAAAGAAGAACAAAATACAAAGGTAAACAGCCACAATTTAATTTTATTTTTATTGCTTATATTTAACTATTAGAGCCATACACATTGACCTATACATTGACTTGTACTATTTTGATTTCTCTCCTAAACACAGGCTACTCAGTAGCCTATATAGGAGTACAGCGCTTCACCCGCTTACCAGACTGTGTATTATTCTCATGTCCCAATGTATCTGTACTATAATCTGGTCCTTGTAAACAATAAATAATTTTATCTTTATCTTTATCTTTACTATTTTACTATTTTTGTATTGTTCATGTAAAGTGGTCATTGTCGCCAAATCTCGGATGACACAGAGGCAAAGATGATATGTCTCAAGTGTCTGTAATCTGACCTCGCCCTTAACCCCGGAAGACAAGAGGTTATATTGCTTATAATCCATAGGTACCTGAAACAACAGCCTACATTTTCGATGTTCAAAATCAGTTGTAATAACTTCTATAGGATCTAAATATATGAAATGGTAAAGCTACTGATTGTTGATTAATAAACGCACAGCCCTAACCGTTGCTTCTAGAGACATGAAACTTGCAGAATGTACGTAACCACTATGAAAGGATTTTTGCAAATTACAATAGGCGAGACGACGAAAAAAAAGTAATTAGTCCGTCATTGAGATTATTAAAAAAATTTGGACACGTATTTTTTCTTTTTTCTCGTAAACGAAAAATGACGACGATACAGTGCGTTGAAGTTGTGCGTGACGTCACGATCAGATGCAATTTTTGCATTACGGTGGCGTCAAAAGCCCCCACTATGCCCATAATTTTTTTATTATTTTGATGAAGCAAAAAATAGGTGTCCCGTATTTTTGGCCAATCTACAAGACGGACTAAACAAAATGCCTTTTTTTATGTTGTCGTCATCCCTATTCTAAAAGAGTAAAATTGGGGATGGAAGGGTCGACATCTACGCTGTAAGTTACAGACTGATTGTCTGACTGTTGATATATCAACGCACAGCCCAAACAGCTGGTCCTAAATACATGAAACTTGCAAGGTGTGTTCTTTGTAAAGAGTAGGTAACAAGCCGTGGATGTTTAGTACTGACATAAAACAACGCACTTTACTAAACTGTGATACCCAAACCACAATATTTAAAACTCTGAAATCAAACGTATACGTCAAACTCTTTATGAAAAGCGAGTAAAAACTGCATGAATATTTTATTCTAGCTCGATTGTGCCGGTGACCTAGCTGCGATGACGTCAGAGCTTGCGTCCATTGTGCATTGGAACTCAAAAGAGACTAGAATAGTGTTCTAGTATTTTAAAACTTAGATTGGTCTTATTTAATGACGCTTTTTCTGGGACTCTGGTCTTTTATTGGTGCCAATTCTCTCGTTCAGAAACCAAACTAAATATAACTTTAGTGCATCTTTTTCTTTAGTTTCATTAAGGAAAGGACAGAAGATAAAATGTTAGTTTAGTCCTCTCAAATAAAGATACTCCAAAAATAATTTAGACGCGTGGCATGACCATTAAAAATACGTCAATTTACTTCTGGCTAATTTGACAGGACTAAACTTAACCGAATCTTCTGTCTTTTTCTTAATGAAATGGAAAGAGGAAGATGCACTTAACTTACATTTAATTTAGTTTGTAAGCAAGAGAATCAGCACCATATTGTTAAGCTGAATGCTGCCAAGTACTATTCATTTTAGGACAAATCTTTGTGTGATGAGCGTGATTGTTTGTTTTGCATCTATGTGCAATTTATACTAATACTAGCTGTCCCCCGCGGTTTCACCCGCGTTGTATCAAATTTTTGGTTACTCAAAAAAGAAGATAAAAAGTATTCTATGTCCTTTCCCTGGTCCTAAGCTACCTCCCCACCAATTTTCAGCCAAATCAGTTCTGCCGTTCTTGAGTTATAAAATGTGTAACTAACACGACTTTCTTTTATATATATAACTAGCTTATGCCCGCGGCTTCGCTCGCGTTAAAAAGAGACAAAAAGTAGCCTATGTTACTCTCCATCCCTTTAACTATCTCCACTTAAAAAATCACGTCACACTTTCCCATTTATAATATTAGTATGGATAGGATTATAAAGCTGAAGAATTTGTTTGATTGGTTGAACGCCCTAATCTCAGAAAGAAGCAATATTATTGTGTTGCATTGCCCATTTTTTGAGTAAGGCTGGGCTCATGTACGAGAGGCTAGCCGCCTAGATTCCTCTCACAGCACCCTTAAGGGATGACATAGGCTATTTTACATACCCCAAAATTCACATTTACCTGGACGAAGTCGCGGTCAAAAGCCAGTATTATTATTTTTTGTTAGTTAGTCTATCTAGTTTGTATGGTACATCCAATTTGATTATCAACGTGTGGCCAATCAATTCAAAGCGAAACATTTGATAGGCAATATAGACAGACCGCAGAAATATTGACGCGGTGTAGTTATTTTATTGGACATAGAAAACTAGCTGCTGCCCGCGACGTCGTCCATGTGAACGCTATATAGCAGCCAAAATACTATGCCTGTATCACTGTTTTGTTCATCCTACGAAGGTAAGAAAGAAAGAAAGAAAAAGAAAGAAAGGTGATAGCGTGATATTATACAGCATATAAAGTGTTGACTACTTGACCTTTTGGCAATATTCATGAAAAAAAAAATTACTTTTTAAGTTCATCCCGGACCAACATGCTTACAGACAAACAAAAATTTTAGAAACTACATGTAACAAGTATTCTTAAAAAAATATTTATAAGTTACGAATTTATTTTATACCTTTTTTTTTAGTCAAAGCTAAAATAAAAATAATTATATTAGTACATATTTCAAAGTACCCAATTTAGATTCAAATTAATTAGCTTTATGGCAGTAATCAGAATATATGACAGTTTAATCATTTGTAATAATAGCTAATGTGTTTGCGTAATGGTTATTTATGTGGTTATAATGGAGTTGTTTAATATAATCATTGAAATTACAGTAAATGTAACTTATGTAGCAATCTAAATATTATATACATACAGAAAGAAGGGGAAGGAGGCGGGGGGGGGGGGAGCATAATGATGCATGCTTGATTTAAGAAATTAAAATTTTATTTTTATATTATTATTTTACCAATTTATTTAAGTTAAGGCAAAGTAAAAAATAGTTCACGTCTATCTTAAAAAAAAGTTCAAACTAAATTAATTTTGCATACCATTTAGAAAGCATCTATTTATGCACAATGGTAGGCCCATACCATGTTCCTAGCAAATAAGTGTCAAGTTATTCTAAACAACCATCGAAAATAACCAATCCAACCACCATAGAATAGAATAGAATAGAATATTCTTTATTGTACACCAATAGGACAAAAACAGTAAAGGACAACACAAACAAATATGCAAGAGTACAATAGGCGGCCTTATCGCTGAAAAGCAATTTCTTCCAGGCAACCTTTGGATGGAATCAAATTATATAAAAATGGGTAAAGGGTAGTCTATGGCGTACATTAATATATATAGATATAAATATTAATATATACAGAAAGATATATATATATATATATATATATATATAGAGATATATATATTTACTTATATGTGCATTAGATGTATATATGCACCATTTACAATGCATTTAAAAATTTAGGACATGTGATTTATTATTTCGCCTTGGTGATGATTACTGTAATCATCACGTCCTTAGCCTTTTTCCCATAAAACAAACTTAGGTATTTGTGTGTGTCATTGGTACTTGCCCGGATTCTAACCCACAACCTCTCACACGAGAAGCAGGCGCCTTAACCACTGGGCCCACAGTTTGCCTTAACAGTAACAAATCAAATTAATGTTTACACCGAAGCATTATAACAGAAATTCGCGACAAAATTTAAATCTCTTCACCCGACTCGACTTATTCAACACAAACTATTCAAAGTGAACTATTCACATTAGGTACAACTCTTCATCCTTGCTAGGGTAAATCGGGGAACTTCGCAGTCCCCGTAGCCTCGCTTGAGACCAGAGCTACATCCCGCATAATTTGTAGATTCAGTACAAAGCCGAGTGTTGGCTGGTCACGTAGGCTGGATTACTGGGGGAGAATGAGGGGAATATTACCATGTAGAACGGATTTTTGGGGATAATTGTGAAATAATAAAATTGGTTTAAGAGGGTGTTACGATTATTTTATGCGTTTCCTTAAATGCTGTAAAGTGAAGGCAAGTTGTGTATTGTAATGTAAAGGCAAGTTGTGTGTGTGTATTAAACGTGATAATCTCAAGTACTACTAGTCTGATTTGAAAAATTATTTCTGTATGATGAATTACCGCCAATTATATACCGAAGAAGTAGCTGTCTTCCGCAGTTTTATCCGCGTAGTTTCTTTTCCCGTTAAATTTTTGGATAGAAAGTATCCTACTATCCTTTCCCAGGCTATCTTTTTTCCAAATTTCATTTAAATCGGTTCAGGAGTTTTGGTGAAAGCGAGACAGAGAGACTTTCAGAGTTACTTCCGCATTTATAGTATAAGTACTAATCACTTGATATATTAAAAATGCTAAACATTAAATATTAGTGTAAAATCTGCAATAATTTTACGTACTTAGCAAATTCCGATTATTTATTAATACTGTTTTCATTTTTTAACCGATTTCAAAAAGGAGGAGGTTCTCAATTCGTCTGTATTTTTTTTTTGTTTTTTTTTTTGTATGTTTGTTACGCGATATCTCCGTTAATTGTGAACGGATTTTGATGGTTCTTTTTTTGTTTGCTAAGTCATGATTCAGAGGTGGACCCATATAAATTTGTGGCGATCGGTTTAGTGCTTCTCGAAAAAATTCATCATTAACAAAAAAAATCGACGAAATATACATTGACGATATTATTATGTGCGTAAGTTCAATTTCTATTTTTTCGTTTTATAAGATTATAAGTAGTTTTATTTTGAAAATAAATTACTTTAAAAGATGTCATACACAGTCATCAGACATAGTTAGACTCGACACTAAAAAGTAAAAAATAAAAATCTTTTTTAAAAAAAATAATAACCACCTTCAAAAACTAAAAACCCAAAAATTACTAAAATTTCGGAAGTCGGTGGCTTCTCTTCTGCCAGTCAATTTATCTGAATTTGTGTTGCCACCGACTTCCAAAATTTTAGTTATTTTTGGGTTTTTAGTTTTTGAAGGCGGTTATTATTTTTTTGAAAAAAGTTTTTTTTTATTACAACATCGAATAATGCGTTCAGAAAAGCACTCTCGAAAGGAATGTGCTAGGAATGAAATAAATGCTTAAATTATTCATTAAATAACTAGCTTTTGCTTACGACTTAGCTCGTAATTTTAAAGCCGATAAATAGCACTTAGGAATAAAGTAGGTTTTATGTCAATATTTATAAAATATTCTATCCTTATAAGAACTTTTACTTCATTATTATATTAGGTTACTAGAGTCTTGACTATGAAATATTTAAAAGTGCTTTTTCATCAAAAATATTTTCGTTTTCGGTCCTTTCACTAAAGATGTTTTGACCGGATTTTTCAAGCCCAAGATGCGAGCAAATACCATTTTAATCCTATGATGCTATTTTTTATCTCGTTACATTGTGTGCTTTCTTTAATGTAGTGTAAAGCTCTTTCATTATGTTGTTCTTCAACATATATCGTTGTTACCGTGCTGGTCTAAAATACGCCGATAGTGGCCGGCAAAGCGAGTATTAAAATTATTTTATAGCGGATACAGCTACCATGTAAAAATATAGATTACTAGCTTTTGCCCGCGGCTTCGCTCGCGTTAGAAAGATACAAAAAGTAGCCTATGTTACTCTCCATTCCTTCAACTATCTCCACTTAAAAAATCACGTCAATTCGTCGCTTCGTTTTGCCGTGAAAGAAAGAGAAACATACTGACAGACAGACAGACAGACACACTTTCCCATTTATAATATTAGTATGTATTTTACGTGTTATTTAAAACTGGATCAAACTTTTTTACTCTTAGTATAAACGATTTATTATGTGCCTTCTTGTTTGTTTTCATATTTTGGTAACCGGACTATGGATAACATACTTATATAATTTATAAATACAAACATAATATTGATAAATTACACTCAGACACAGAACAATCAATCATGCTCATCACACGAATTTGCCCTGGGTGGAAATCGAACCCACGATCTCCAGCTTAGCAGGATGGCAGTCAGTTCTTGAATTAACAGAAAACTTATTAAGATTTTTATTACGACCTCTTCTTTATATATAAAAACTAGCTTCTGCCCGCGGCTTCGCAAAGACAAACATACAGACAGACAGACACACTTTCCCAATTAAGTATAATATTAGTATGGATGAAACCCGTTTTCCGTTGTCACAACATAGCATGAAAACGTCTTGACCGATTTGAATGAAATTTGGTACAGACATAGTTTGGGACCCGGGAAAGGACATAGGATAGTTTTCATCCCGGAAATCCCCCGGAACGGGAACTACCAATCCACGCGGACGAAGTCGCGGGCAAAAGCTAGTGCTCAATAAAACACTCTACCCGTAAACAGTTCTGTACAATGTTCCGCATCCCGTATTTCGCGAAAAACAAGATGTTCCTTTAAAAATATAGTAGTTACCCAGTTGGCAACTAGTTCAAGATCCTGTTCTAAGGCGTCTTGTTGAAACTAGTTGGAAATTTACGAGCATCTCCGTTCGTGAGTTAGCAACATCGAATGATACCAATCCGTTTTATATAGGTAAGTATATATTTAGTACTAGCTTTCGCCCACGGCTTCGCTCGCGTTAGAAAGAGACAAAAAGTAGCCTATGTTACTCTCCATCCCTTCAACTATCTCCACTTAAAAAATCACGTCAATTCGTCGCTCCGTTTTGCCGTGAAAGAAAGACAAACATACAGACAGACAGACACACTTTCCCATTTATAATATTAGTATGGATGTTTTGTGAGTGTATCTCATAGAGCATTTCCTCGCTACTTCGCGTTTGGATGTCGAACTTCTATTTACTAATTAACTCCTTTGCGGGTCCAATTTTTTGACGGGCCTGTTGGTCTAGTGGTCAATGACCCTGACTGCTAAGCCAGAGGTCGTGGGTTCGATTCCTACCCAGGGCAAATTTTGTGTGATGAGCATGATTGTTTGTTCTGTGTCTGGGTTCAATTTATCTATAATATGTATGTAGGTATTTATAAAGTATATAAGTATGTATATCAGTTGTCTGGTTACCATACCACAAGCTCTGCTTAGCTTGGGATCAGGTCGTGTGTGACTTGTCCCAAATTTTTTTTTCAAATATATTTTTTTAGTGGTTACTTCTCTTTATAAACAACACACCCTGCAAGTTTCATGTCCCCAGTCCACTACCCTATGTCCTTTCTCGGGTCCCAGACTATACCTGTACCAAAGTTCATTCAAATCGGTTCAGTGGTTTAGGCGTGAAGAAGAGACAGTCAGACAGACAGACAGACAGAGTTACTTTTGCATTTATAATATTAGTACGGATTAGTCAGAAATCGCTATTTTGCCTCGCGCAAGCATGTTGATCACGATATCAATGCTTGTGCCTTCTCTGTATGAGAAGAGGCCTTTGCCTTGCAGTGGGCCAACAATACTCGAATATTAGTTATAGCGGGGTAACTATTATTTATTTTGTTAAAATAATTAATCAACTAATCCAGCACACTTGAGATAATGATTTTTTTATGAAATTTAATAAATATAGCTATAAAATTCTGGATTCAAATAAAAACTTCAATGTGGACTCATCTTAATAAAGAGACATTATTTATCTTAGAAAAAGTAATTTCTTTTCGTTTTCAACTGTGATTAAGAAATAAGATAATAATATTCGTATTTAACTTTAAGTAATAGGTTTATTATCTGAGAAAAAAGGTAAAATGGCGTACTTTTTAAAATGTTATTTATCCTATGCAAATTGTGTTCCTTGGTTTTATCATTTTGTTAAAGAAATTAGATTTAGAGAATGTTTTGTCAATTTGGCATACTTTCCTGTTTCTCCGAGCTCCAGAACAATCCATACTACTAATATTATAAATGGGAAAGTGTGTCTGTCTGTCTGTCTGTTTGTCTTTCTTTCACGGCAAAACGGAGCGATGAATTGACGTGATTTTTTGAGTGGAGATAGTTAAAGGGATGGAGAGTAACATAGGCTACTTTTTGTCTCTTTCTTACGCGAGCGAAGCCGCGGGCAAAAGCTAGTAATAAATAAGGTTGTTACTCACCTAAGTATATTACGCTGGGTATAGAATAATCTTTATCTGCTTCTAATTTAAACCTTTGAACACACGTGATTCGAGACACAATAGAAAGACAATAACAGCCGGCTGTCGCTTGGTCGTCGGCAGGTTAAGGGCCATATTTAATTAGGACACGGTTGTGCAACTTGACCGCGCCAACAACAAAATGTATAGGTATCAAAGGGCGTCGCAACTGGTGGCGCCATCAAATGAAACAGCCGCCTTACATTTTGTTGGTGGCGCGACCTGAGTTGCACGACCTTGTGTCCTAATGAGACAAGAGCCTAATCATTCAGTTGGTTATATTGCAAGCAGACGCAACTGGAAGCAGACAACGGTAAAGTTGAGAAAAAGCTAAGTATTCTAAGTTCTAACACTATATAATTAGTTTTGGCTGTTGATACTTAAACCAGTCAGTGAGATACCAATAGTTTTTTCAGATACCAGTAGCCTATGCTTATTTTTGACCCCTGCGGAATTCGAATCTACAACACACATCGGAGCTACTGCGTTAAACATGCTGTCATTTTTGTTGAGTCTTAAAAAAAACCAAAAAACTGTTCAAAAGCTCATTAGACTTTTAGTACTATACCACTTTTTGTAGTGTCTGACAAAATGCAAACAAGTAGAATGCAAGGCACTGAAAATAAAACAAGAACGCAAATTGCCCGGGTTATATCATCCAAGTATAGCTAGTACGAGCTTAAAGGCTAGAATTATTAAAGAAAAATGGTTGCGGTTATAAACATAACTAGCTTTTGCCCGCGGCTTCGCTCGCGTTAGAAAGAGACAAAAAGTAGCCTATGTTACTCAACATCCCTTCAACTATCTCCACTCAAATCACGTCAATTCATCGCTCCGTTTTGCCGTGAAAGAAAGACAAACAGACAGACAGACAGACAGACAGACAGACACACTTTTCCATTTATAATATTAGTATGGATGATTTTATTATATGTATTGATTAAATAATGGTGCTTTTAATATTTTTTTTGTTTTTGTATGGCCATCCTGGACTTTTTTTTTAAACTAAAAGCCCATTTCATAACATTTCCTTTCAACGATCTTTTCTTCAAAAGTTAGGTGACAGCGACAATGACAGTATTGCCAGATTACTAAACAACTATTAGGCCACTCATATACACGTGAATCTAGATTGTGATAATGTGGGGGGGGGGGGGGGGGGAATCGATACAAATCTTTTATGAATAAAGGTGATATGGTTTAAATAAATTTTGTTTACATTAATAGGTAAGTGATACGAAGTTCACCGGGTCAATATAATAGTAAACTCACTGCCTGATATCAACGTGTTTGTTAATATATAACAATAACCAACTAAATACATTAAACTTGGAGGGTTCATTCTTTGTGAAGAATATAAAAAATAGCCCTAAAGGGTTAAAATAGTAGGTAGAAGTTCGACATCCGCGCGGGCGAAGCCGCGGGCGAAGGCTAGTAAATATTTTAAATCTAGATATTTTTTTTATCTTAATATTATTTTTGTACGTTGGAAATAAGAAAAGCTGTTACAGTATTATTTTTTACAGCATATTACACGCCTTTTTGTTATTTCAAGCCGTATTAAATGGCTTTTATTTGCATGATTTGGATTTATGAAAATGATTCCATTCGTATTTTGAAAACAATTAAACATTACTTATTTGTGTCAGGTTTGACGGGTTGTAACCTCTATGGTTGTAACTGTTTTGACACTTGATTTGCCGGTTACTATGACAACGACATCCAACAGAACATGGACAACTTTTATATGGGAAAATGGAATTGTTGTTTTACTCTATCTTTCTCGCAATTTTAGAGACAAAAAGTAGCCTATGTTACTCTCCATCCCTTCAACTATCTCCATTTAAAAAATCACGTCAATCCGTCGCTCCGTTTTGCCGTTAAAGAAAGACAAACAGACAGACAGACAGACAGACAGACAGACAGACACACTTTCCCATTTATAATATTAGTATGGATTATAACCTTACATCCTTAAACTCAACAAATAACTGAAGGCCATACAAATGTATGTCTCGTGCAAGAATCCACAATTGAACATGCGTCACAGGAGTTAATCACTCAATCAATATAAACGTGCTGTCATTTTCATTCAGTCTTAAAAAACACGTTTTACTTTTAGTAAAGCACAACTTTCTGACAAAATGCAAATGAAAATAATGCCACACAGTGATAATAAAACTACTACGCAAATTGCCCGGCTTATATCATCCAAATAGAGGACAAGCGCAGCGGAAATATTGCCCGACTGAATGAAACCGCAGCTTAAAAGGTAGAATGTTTTATTAAAAGAGGATGGGGGCGTTTACAAACATAAGGTCTGATAGATAAACATACAGACACGAAACAAATACCTGATGGCCGTGACTATAATTCATCCTTGCGGGAACCGAATCTACGACACCGATCACAGCTATCAATCACTCAACCATTGCCCCAACCGTGCTGACATTTTGTTTAAGTATTAAACTATCGAACACATGTGATTTGAGACACAATAGAAATACATTAGCAGCCCGACAGCCGGCTGTAACTTGGTCGGCAAAAGGTTAAAAGCACAAAAAACTATTCAAAAACTCACAAGACAGTAAAAATAAAACTACAACGTAAATTGCCCGGGTTATATCATCCATATAGAGTACGAACGTTGCAGAAATATTGCCCGACTGAATAAAAACCCAGCTT
The DNA here is from genome assembly GCA_033675125.1 of Athetis lepigone. NCBI lineage: Eukaryota > Metazoa > Arthropoda > Insecta > Lepidoptera > Noctuidae > Athetis > Athetis lepigone. The sequence goes on from CM066234.1 coordinate 7,446,454, forward strand.
AAAGGGTAGAATGTTTTATTAAAAAAGAATGGGGGCGTGTACAAACATAAGGTCAGATACATAAACATACAGAGACGTAACTAATACCAGATGGCCTTTAATTGTGAGAATCGAACTTACGACACACAGTGCAGCCACTGCGTTAATCATGCTGTCATTTTGACGGGCCAGTTGGTCTAGTGGTTAGTGACCCTGACTGCTAAGCCGAAGGTCGTGGGTTCGATTCCCACCCAGGAAAAGCTTTGTGTGATGAGCATGATAGTTTGTTCTGTGTCTGGGTGTTATTTATCTATAATATGTATGTATTTATAAAGTATATAAGTATGTATATCAGTTGTCTGGTTACCATAACACAAGCTCTGCTTAGCTTGGGATCAGATGACCGTGTGTGAATTGTCCTAAGATATTTATTTATTTATTTTGTTTAAAAAAAAACCCAGAAACTAATTCAAAAACTAATTACACTGTCAGCAAAACATCACTATTAAAGTTTCTGTATATATAAATGCAAACGAAAAGAATGGCAAGCAAAATGTAAATGCAAGACAGTGAAAATAAAACTGCTTTACAAATTGCCCGGGTTATATCATCCAAATAGAGTACGAACGTAGCGGAAATATTGCCCGTCTGAATAAAAACGCAGCTTAAAGGGTAGAATGTTTTATTAAAAAAGAATTATCTGTGCCAAGACTCCGCAACGGATTCGTAAAAGAAAGAAAATAAGATCAAAAGATAAGGAAGCTGCAAGTTTTGATTTGCAAAACTTTCAGTCACAAAAACCGTTTTCAGCTGAATTCTGAAGGATTTTTCTTTCAAGTCCTTGTTTATTTTTAAGAAGCCTTTTTTACGGACTGTTCTAGTCTAGAAATTGTCTATTTGCGTTCGTGTTTTTAGTTTTGTGCAGCGGGGGTTTTAAAGTTTGTATTTGGGTGAATAAATGTCGACTTCTATTAGATTAGTTACTTTTTCTTTTTAAACACTGTCCCAAACAAGGAAATTATCTTGTATCATGAGTGCGTGTAACAGAAACTTACATTCACAGATAAACAGACTTAGATCAAATAGTAGTAGTCCATACAAAGTCAATTCGTCCTGTATAGGATAATACTATCAATGATCCAACCAAATGGTTAACAAAAACGAAGTATTCGTTGTCTACTAAAAATAAAAATCTAGGTAAAAAAATACGTTTGTTTAAAATACGTTTTTTATTTCCAATTAATACCTTTCCCACATTTCTCCTTACCACCTGCATGTTGTATTTTCATGTAACTCATGTTATGACAATGAAAAGATCTATCTATCTATCTTTCTATCTATCTAAATATTCCTTTTTTTTTTTTTTTTTAATTCAGTTCGTTTTATGATTCAAACAATAGCCATAACGCAGTGAATTCGTAAGTGTTAAAAAATAATAATTGTACACTAATTTATGACCGTACTACGTGTTAATATAAACATTAAATACCTACCGTTTATTTTAAAATAACAATCTATAAAAATACCAGTCTATTTGTGTCCCACTGCATTGATTGGGGATTGCTCACATTTGCATAAGACGGATTGGATTGAGACTCATATTGAATTATATAGGCTTCTTTACGATATTTTTTCTTTACCGATGTCTGTGATGTCCAAGATAAATTTTATAAATTTTATTTTGAGTCTACTCTAAAATACTCTAAATGAAAGGCGGGCCTGGCAGGCCTTAACAATTAGATAAAAAATAATAAAAAAAATATCCACATTCCTATTTCAAAATAAAAACCGTTTATTCCCAACATAAAAGGTACAAAATGTACAACACGTACCGTTCAGCAAGTGACAAAAGAAGACAAAGCCCCTAGGGTTTCAGATGAAGTCAGGAGAGAGCAAAAAACAAATTATAATCTGTTTACTACAAGTCAGAATGCATTAAACGCCGCGAGATTGTTAAGCACTCTCATCTGTAAGCAAACAGCGAGGTTATATAAGGAGTAGTGAGGGGACATCTTTGATTTTTCCCGGGACTTTTTACCGATTTATTTTTTTTGGGACAGAGAAAACATGGGACTTGAAAACGTAGCGGGAGTGTGTATAAACTGAATTGATAATTTAATTAGAATAAATAAATAATATCAGTTTATTTTTTTAATTGTTCCTCAGCAGAGCAAACTCTTTTTCTGATACACAGAAGGCACGAGCAATGAATACCACCCTAGATAAAAGAAGATTAGTGATTTGGATTTGTATTATTATTATTAATTAAATTATTGTGAGTTAACAATGGAAAAAAAAACACCAATTTAATTTATTTAGAATTCTTTTAAGTAAACATTTTAAATCGTTATTTATTTCAGTCAAAATAAAGTACGTATTAACGTTTTTAAACTAGATTAAAATGGGCTTACTCTTCTTGTTTTGAAAGCAAATTATACATTCATTTATTCTATGTTAAGCATTTAACAGAACTAATCCACTAAAGAATCAGTTATATGTAAGTAAAGTTCTAAAATATTAAAATTTAATTCTAAATCTTCTTTGTATTTTTTGTTACTTCTAAAAGCTTTAAATCAGGATTAAGTAGCAAATTATTTTTCAATAGGTAAATCTTAAAATTGTTAAGTGCAATAAAATTGTTTTTTGGATACAGAAAGTAACGTGATGATGTTTTCATGTAATACTAACCGTCCCCGAGGAATTTTTGGGAAAAAAGTCCTATGTGCTTTTTCAGGCTATGAACTATCTGTCTACATTCATTTAAATCGGTTCAGTAGTTTTGTCGTGAAAGCGAGGCAGGTTGACAGAGTTACTTTCGCATTCATAATATTGGTAAGGATTAGGTATTACAATGAAAAACTCAAACTCAAACACGTTATTTCATTCATTCTTTATTAACTATAATCAATATAACTACTGGAACTCTGAACTCTGGAGATAGCCAGTCAATTCACATTCCCCGCACTTAGCCCCGCATTTTGTTTGAAAATCCCAGACGTCACATCACTATTGAGAAAAGTACTTATTCTCATTTTCCGGTACGGACGCCCTTGTCGAATAACATTTCATTAAATGACATTTGATAAGTCTACGTCTTTATTCTTGACATTTTACTTAGAAGATTTACATTGTTTTTGTATTTTTTGTTGAAATACACAGGTTATCTCTGGAATTACAAATCAAATACCTGTGTATGTATTTCCACCTAGGAGATTTTTTTGTGCGATTAGCATGATTGTATTTATTATGTAAAACTAGCTTTTGACCGCGACTTCGTCCGCGTGGAATAATACTTACCGTTCCCGGAGGATTTCCGGGATGAAAACTATCCTATGTCCTTTCTCGCGTCCCAGACTATATCTGTACCAAATTTTATTCACATCGGTTCAGTGGTTTAGGCGTGAAGAAGAGACAGACCGACAGACAGAGTTAGTTTCGCATTTATAATATTAGTATGGATTTATTTCCACATAGGATAATTTTTTGTGCGATGAGCATGATTGTATTTATTATATAAAATGGTGAACTGACTGACTGATTGTTGATATCAATGCACAGCCCAAACCCCGGGTCCTAGGCCCTCACTCAATTCTGAGACGCTCTCAAGTCTCTTGTTGTCCTTGTTATTCTAAGGGGAAAAAATAAGAACAGCAATAGATTTGAGAGCGTCGCTCAATTGAGTGTCGTCTATTAATACGGGCCCTAGAGACATGAAACTTGAAGGATGCGTTCTTTGGGTGTTAGTGGATGGAATACTACTAAATATCTAAGCCTAACAATTGTTACCATAGCACAGCGTCCACATTATATGTAAATAATTATGACATACACTTTATAATTAAAACTTATCTAAATATATTTTCCGGAAATATTTTTAGCTAAAGATTGATGTTAGGTTAAGAAATATATGTAAACGATCTTGGTATGTCTTTTATACAATTTTCTTACATAAAAAGACGTCGCTATTATTTACTTTTTGTTAAACTGATGGGGTATAGTTTGAGATCTATTCTGTTAAAGAGTATATTGAGGACTCAAATGCTTGGAATTGAGCTGCTTTAATTATTAACATGGACTAATATTGACATTTATTTGTTAAAATTATTATTTTCATTGACATAGAAATTATCATTATTTGACATTTATGAGTACCTTTTTAATTATTATTATTTTGTATACCATTTTTCATATGTCGTGATAGCCTAGTGGTTAAGGCGCCCGCCTCTCATGCAAGAGGTTGTGGGTTCGAATCCGGGCAAGTACCAATGTGACTTTTTCAATTCATATTATGTACTTTCTAAAAGTTTATCTTAGACATCACAGACGTCGGTGAAATAAAAACATCGTGAGGAAACCTGGACTTGTACTTAATATGAGTCCGAAATCGCCAACCCGCATTGAGCAAGCGTGATGATCAATGCTCGTGCCTTCTCTGTATGAGAAGAGGCCTTTGCCCTGCAGTGGGACAGTAATAGGCTGGTATTATTATACCATTTTTATTCTGTTTGACATTGTAATTATTGAACTTGACATTTATGTACTTTTCTAAGTATATTATTTTTTGCACCATATTTATTGTGAGTGTGAGGACTATGTGGGTTGTTTGATTACTAGTATGTTTTATAATGACTGACGGTTTGAGTACTTAATGCGGCCTACCCGAATGTCCTTACGAGTACTTTGGTATTGTTCGTCAAGAGGTTGAGCTCCTTACGTTTTTTTAGTTGAGCTAAACGACTTTTGACAAAAGCTTGCACTGTTTGGACAGGTCCACTCAAATCTGTGTGCTTCTCTCATCAAGAGATCACTTCAGTTCACCTTCTTGGTCCTCGCATAATTTGACCAATACATTATTGTATGGACTTTAAAAGAGACTTTGACCTCTGAGTTTGTTTCGCATGTTTCTTCTCGGAGTAGTCCAGCTTGGAAACACCGGCTCCATCGTTCGATTAAAATAAGAAAAAAATTACGTGTAAAAGTGTAATTTTTTACCTATTTACTAAAGTCGTTTAATTAATGACCACGTGTGAGTTAGTAATAATAATAATAAGTATCACATTTTGAAATAGTTTGGTAAGACCAACTTACTAAATAATTACCATCGTTATTTACGCATTATAGAAACGAGATTTTAAATGAAAAATATCACCTCCACTTAGATAAAATATTACCCAAATGGGGTTATTCTAGCGATTACTAAAATGGTTCAAATGTTATTCAAAGTTCTATAATATTAATAAAGCCCAGGTGTTGCAATATGACTCTAAATTGCGATCTTTTGTGAAATAATGATGGTAATTTACTAATAAAATAAATACTAAGAGCACTCTTTCTTAAGTATATTTATATATTACTAGCTTCTGCCCGCGGCTTAGCTCGCGTTAGAAAGAGACAAAAAGTAGCCTATGTTACTCTCCATCCCTCCAACTATCTCCACTTAAAAAATCACGTCAATTCGTCGCTCCGTTTTGCCGTGAAAGAAAGACAAACAAACAGACAGACAGACAGACACACTTTCCCATTTATAATATTAGTATGGATTATAATTGTTTACTCAAAACACCATTTATACTTTCGAATACACGTGATTTGAGACACAATAAAAAGACAATAGCAGCCTGACAGCCGGCTGTCGCTTGGTCGTCGAAAGGTTAACGACTGTAAACTTTTGGAAGTTTAATTAGTTTTTTTATGCCCATCTTAACATGTTTTTTTTTTATTTTATTTTTATGTGGCATTTGCAATTCTTTTAAAAAAATCTCTATAAATAAAATGGTAAACTGACACTTTTTTTCATGGATGGGAAATCGTCAAATGACCTTTGAGAGAGTTTGGGGCGTGTTCTTTGTAAAAGGGGGAAGTCCCTCAAGACGCGAGCAAAGCTGTGGGCGAAAACTAGTTATCACTACATAGTATGTGGTAACAAAGTCGCTTCCGCCATCTGTCCCTATGTATGCTTAGATCTTTAAAACTTCGCAACGGATTTTGATGCGGTTTTTTTAATAGATAGAGTGATTCTTAAAGACGGTTTTCAAGTATAATCCATGCTTATTTTAGTAGAGAATCGCCGGGATTTTTAAAGATTTGTAACACCCGTTCGAAGCTGGGGCGGGGCGGGCAAATTCTTTATGAAAAAAGAAAGTATTCATTAAGAAAGAATTTTTGGCAATACGCCTCATAAATTGGTAAGATATTGAAAGGAATTTCGATATCCACACACAGAACAGCATCTATTTGTAGATAAATACAAAGACCAGGGGCCCTACCACAAGCCCTTATAGCAGTATTTCTTCGATATTACTTTCAGTGGAAAAGAGACGGCGCTAGACAATGTGTCTAACGCTGTCACTTGCACACTCTGGAACAGGAATAAAACAGTCTTACTTTAAACGTCATAGTAACCCACCAGTCCGGGGTTGCGGAATGTTTATAATAGTTACCGTGACCCTGGAACATAAAGGGCAATCGAAGGAACATGAGTGGGTTTTAGTCAGTAAGAGTCTGACACGCCCTCCCGCCGCACCCAGGACGGGAGCAGTCATTGGATGATTTCCCACTCACCAAAAAAAAAAAACCACCAGTTCGATAATAACGCTTAAGGTTTGTGTAGTAGAAGCCTTACCTCGTACAGTCGGTCACAATAGTGCCTTCACATTAATGATGTACCAGACGCTATGTGCGCCAAACCGTTTTCTCTTTACAATTACTGCGTTTTTTAAATGAGTTGTCTATTTGTGTGTTTGGTTTTGTATACCTTCGAACACACGTGATTCGAGACTTAATAGAAAGACAATAGCAGAGCGACAGCCGGCTGTCGCTTCGTCGTTGAATGGTTACTAGTAACTTGCAGCAAGTACGAGTAAGATTTAGTGGCTAAGTTAGCCTTTTCTTAAACAATTATTTTTTATATTTCTCATTTAAAATTAGAGATATAAAACTTCTAAATATCATCCATTCTAATATTAACTGCGAAAGTCACTCTGTCTGTCTGTCTTTCTGTCTGTCTGTCTGTCTCCCTTTCACGCTTAAACCACTGAGCCGATTTGAATGAATATTGGTACCCGAGAAAGGACGTAGGATAGTTTTTATCTCAGAAATCCCCCGGGAACGGGAACTACTATTCCACGCGGACGAAGTCGCGGGCAAAAGCTAGTTTTTTATATAAAATAGCATAATATTCATTATACCGGTTTGTATACGCCCATGTTTGATTTTTTAGTTTATAAAATTGTTTGAAGTAAAAGCTTTAATATCCGGGATTAAATTAGCGATAGCTGCTATTATTAGAATAGATATCAAAAGGTAAAAATAGACCTAGTAGACCACTGGCTGGGACCCCTATTTAACGGAATTTCTTCTAGAGTAGTGGGTCGCTGCCCCACCAAACCCAATCTGGACAGAGAATCCTCCCTTTACAGCAGAAGATGAGGAATTGTACTCTACGTTCCTTATACTTCTAAATACCAGTTAAAAAAAATTCAATCATAAATTAATGGCATTCACAAATAGCAATTTAATAATTATCAGTTCTGGCAAAAATATACCATTTTCAGTAACCCAGAATAGTAATCTAATTACGTTTTGTAAAACTCATATTAAATGTGTGAATTCGCGAAATTAATCACGTTTACACCAACAATTTACAATTGGCGAGTTATTAATAGGAATACAATGATACAAATGATTTTTGACAGATGATTACATTTGTGTTATTTTGTAGTATTAAACTTGATGGTCAACGTTTTATGGCTCTTCATGAGGGCTTAAAACTGGACAAGTACCAATGTGACTTTTTCAACCCATAGTAGTCAAAGTAGTCATAGAAAATACAAGAAAAAAACAAATAGAAGTCAAATCACAAATTGAAATAAATCATAGGAAATAGTTACATTAATTTTCAGTTCAAATTAATGCTCATGTCAATGTTAAATTATATTCAACTAGCTTCTGCCCGCGACTTCGTCCGCGTGGAATAGTTCCCGTTCCCGCGGGATTTCCGGGATGAAAACTATCCTATGTCCTTTCTCGGGTCCCAGACTATATTTGTACCAAATTTCATTCAAATCAGTTCAGTAGTTTATGCGGGAAAGCGTAACAGACAGACAGACAGAGTTTCTTTCGCATTTATAACATTATAATTATTAATTAGTATGGATAACCAATTTTCCTAACGATCAACAGAAATAGGCTCATAACAAACGTCTTCTTTTAAAGTTTACTTCCTAAAGTTTATCTTGGACATCACAAACATTGATGTAGAAAACGTCGTGAGGAAATCATGAATGTTAGTCAGAAATCGTCAATCCACCTTGAGCAAGCGTGGTGTTTATTGGTTGTGCATTTTCTGTATGAGAAGAGGCCTCTGCCCTGCAGTGGTGAGTGGGATAGTAATAAGACTATGACTATATGTACTACTAGCTTCTGCCCGCGGCTTCGCTCGCGTTAGAAAGAGACAAAAAGTAGTCTATGTTACTCTCCATCCCTTCAACTATCTCCACTTAAAAAATCACGTCAATCCGTCGCTCCGTTTTGCCGTGAAAGAAAGACAAACAGACAGACAGACAGACAGACACACTTTCCCATTTATAATATTAGTATGGATTTAACCAGATCATTAAAGAGTTCATGAAGTCAGGTCGAGTTTTTGACCATTGCATAATCACCAGTTAATGTACCATTGCCCAGGGCTAAAGCGACTACGGGGCTATTTAACTAAATTAAAGAATATTATATTAAAAACCCTTTAAAAACGAAGTTGTTAAAAACCTTCGAACACACGGGATTCAAGACACAATAGAAAGACAATAGCAGTGCGACATTGGTCGTTGAAGTACGTCGAATGGTTAATTAGTTACCATAGCCCCGTAGTCGCTTTAGCCCCGGGGTCTAGCAAATAGTCTAGCAAATAGGGTTCAAAGATCGCACAAACCATAAAAATATAGATACTTAAGTATCGGTCGACCGAACCCCCTCTTTCCATTCGAAACCAATTTTGATCACAAAAGCGAAATATGTTTTCTTACAAATTCCATCACAATCCTCTCCCCCACTCCCCCTCTCCCCCTCCGATAAGGTACAAGTCGTGTTTATTGGCACAGTTAAGTGGCACATCATAAATCACTAGCAGTGGCAATGCCACCGTCCAACTTGTTCGCCGCTTCCTTGCCAACTCGTGAATAAGAATCAGAAGAACAACTCCATGCAATGAGTGTGAGGTCTCTCAATTAGAAAGGGATTTTTATTTATGAAAAACTAGCTTTCGCCCGCGGCTTCGCTCGCGTTAGAAAGAGACAAAAAGTAGCCTGTGTTACTCTCCATCCTTTCAATTATCTCCACTCAAAAAATCACGTCAATTCATCGCTCCGTTTTGCCGTGAAAGAAAGACAAATAGACAGACAGACAGACACACTTTCCCATTTATAATATTAGTATGGATTTATACACATATAAAAAACAATGTACCACGGCGGACTTAGTGCCTTTATTTTCTCCCAGTCTATCTTAGGGTGATGCAGAGACAAAACTCATAATTAAAAATAACTTAAAGAAATAAACTTTTTAAAGTTTAATAATTTAACAGCCATTGGATGCAGGCGGCACAGAACCGCATGAGCTGGAAAAAGTTGGGTAATTGCGTTTTTCACTAATGCTCCAATCCAGTGGCTCGTAGCGTGATGGTATGTCATGATGTAGCTTATATCCTTTCTGCACCATTTAACCGAATCGTATTTGTTTGACAATCTCGTGTCCTCTCATCTTATAAAACTAAACTTCTGCAATTCTCCTGTATTTACAGTATAGATTTTATCTACTACCCGTAATGTTCGTTGGTTCAACTTATGTATTGGTGGAAACTTTTCCCAGGTGCGATCGTAAGATTATTTGTCTTGTTTTCTCGTGTAGAACCAAGTACTTATTTTATTGTATTGTTGTGTTATATTTGCAGTTGAATACGGTAACAATGAGGGAGGTCAAATGTAAGTTTGTGACTCACTTCTGTTACTTGATAGATCGGCTATCAAAGTTAGTTCGCAATAGCTATAATACTTATACAAATACATACATGCATACGCTACGTCTGAAGTCAATCCTGATTAAAGAATCAGGTCATGCTTTGTACTTTATTCTAGTAAGAAAATATTATGCTCTCTGCATCATTTCGATCGAAAAGTAAATTTTGAAGAAGAAACAGATGTCGGTCTACGAAGTAATCTCTTTTCTCTCTTTGCCTAACCTTGTCCTATTTCAATAGAGTAATCAGTATCCGCTAAGTGGTTCGATCCTCGGTCGTTGAGTCATTCACTTGGGCTTACTTACTGGGGACACCTTACCCCATGATTAGACTGTTCAGATTTCTTGGCTTCTGACTACCCGTAACAACTATCAAAGTTCTATGATGAACCGCGACCAGATTCAGATTCAGATTCATTTATTCCACATAAAATAGAGTACATCAAACGGTCTTAATTTAGTAAGTCTCATCCATTTTGCTGGTGATCAGCATGTGAAATTTTAAGTCTAAAATAATTTGGAATTTACACCAACGACTTTACGAGCTCTCCGAGGCACGGTATGATTAGATTAGATTAGAATATTCTTTATTGTACACCAATTAAAAAACAGTAAAGGACTACACAAATAAATATGCAAGAGTACAATAGGCGGCCTTATCGCTAAAAAGCAGTTTTTTCCAGGCAACCTTTGGATGGAATCAAATTATTTAAAAATGCATATGTCATGTATGTAATGGTATGGTATGGTGGTAAAATTTATCTTGGACATCGCAGACGATGTCCAAGATAAACTTTAGAAATACATATGTACTGAAAAGTCACATTGGTACTTGCCCGGATTCGCACTCTCAATCACACTAGATGCGGGTTCCTTAACCATTGGGCCATCACGACATTTTAAAGAACATAAAAAAGTTGATCATTTAACCCTTTCAAAATTACCAAACACCCTTCATCAACTACATAAGTACTATCACTTAGCACCTATTTAAATCAGCTGCAAACAGTAGCCCTTAAGGAAACATAAACAAACAAACAATAAAGAAAGAAAGAAAGAAAAAAAAAGAAAAGTAAAAAGTACAAGTCGACTCTGCTTTGTATTCATGAGTTTCAATAAATAACGGTTTCAAGGCGTGAGGAGAAGCGAATGGTATTACTATTGGTTTGAGAAACTGGGAAATGGTGAGATAAGTATTATTATGTCTTTATAGTAAGTGGCTGATACTTAACCTTTCGATAACCAAGCGATAGCCGGCTGTCGCGCTGCTATTGTCTTTCTATTGTGTCCCAAATCACATGTGTTCGAAAGTTTAAAAGCGTGATTCTACTCTAGGCGTCTTACTAATAATCGCTGCATAAAGTTATGACAGGTTTATACGTCAAAAAATGTATGGTTACACAGGCTTTATTCATGACATAACTTTATACAGTGATGATTAGTAAGCGTATAGGTAAACAAACAAATATCTTAAGACAACTCACACACGGTCATCTGGTCCCAAACTGGGCAGAGCCTGTTCTATGGTAACCAGACAACTGAAACATACTTATGTATTTTGAAAATCATCATCATCTCTATATTGGAGTCAGTATCCAGCCTAACCGGATTCTGCTGAGCATTTAGCGAGATGAGACTGTCTATTAGACCTTCACAACCCAGTTGCTAGGCGCCATGGTACCCCTACTAGTCTACACAATTAGTCAGATTTTTTGGCTACTGACTACATGTAATGACTGTCAAAGGAGTCCAAATGATAATCGGCAACGGCTCTATCGTGCTTTCCAAGACACGGGATGAAGTTTAGAAAGTACATATGATTATACTCATAAAAAAAGCCATGTGGTCTATAATCTAGTGCTACGTCTTGCCAATCTTCAAGAAATCTAACCAAGTCGTCGCGCCATCTTTGTGGTCGTCATTTAAGAGCCAATCTTAAGCTCTACGGGCTTATTGATCGTTTGACATGCGGCAAACATGTCGGTCCAGTCCAGTCACATTTTAGCTGGGCGGCCTATTGAGCCACGTCAACCATCTATGTTTTGGAGCGCAGGGTAGGTAGTTTTTTTCTAACGCGATCTTTTTTTAACCCCCGACGCAAAAACGACGGGGTGTTATAAGTTTGACGTGTCTGTGTGTGTAAATGTGTATGTGTCTGTCTGTGGCATCGTAGCTCCCAAACGGATGATCTGATTTTAATGCGGTTTTTTTTGTTTGAAAGGTATATCAGTCGAGAGTGTTCTTAGTTATGTTTGGTGGAAATCGGTTCAGGTCTTCAAGGTCATCAGGTCGTTTGTTAGGTGTGATAGGAATGTTACACGCTCAGTTTGTTTGCTTTTTATAGGGTTTAGCATTTTTAACCTTTTGTCATAATAATTGCATACTTTTTTGAGGTAAGGGTTTTTTTTAATTTTGATTTTTTTGTTTTTTATATCAGTCAAAGTTGTCCTTATATTGACCCCTAAGCCTACTGGTTTATCCGACCTTGTAGTCAAGGAGCAATGCAAAAGAAATACTAAAGGGACTGTGAATAAAGTGAGTTTCAATGTTAAAGTCCGCAAAGAAGCCAGGTATACAATTTATTTCAGGTTTCCTCTCGATTTCGATCGTGTACACCTAAAAGTATCGCATTACTTTTAATTATTTTAGCGAAAAAAATGGAAATGGAAACGAATAATTAATTATACTTTCTTTTCCGAAGTTAAATTGGTGTTGCATTTTTGTAATACAGTTATTATGGTAAGTAATAAAGTTTCATAAGTTAGCCGTAATTAAAGTATACTTATGTATAATAAATACTAAGAGGTAGAGTAAGTTTTTTACTTGTGAAGTGGAAAACATATATTTTTCTTAGAAAATCGCTGTTCTTTTCGTTGCGGGGCTAAAACAATTGAATCGCTTCTCCGGGACCAATCGAACTTCATTGATCGGCGCTTTTCTGGCTGTCTGTACTGTTGATTCTGGCTTTCAGGTCTTGCATTGGCTGGGATTGGTGTGATGTGATCACGTAACATCGGCTGGTTTGCTATTTATGTCTTAATAAAAATAGTTCTGTTTTTTTATCTTTTGACGACCAAGCGACCGCCGGCTGGAGGCTGCTATTGTCTTTCTATTATGTCTCGAATCACGTATGTTCAAAGGATTAAAACGCCGTGATAGCTTATATCTACCAGGAAACCGATCAATTTGGCAAGTCATCTGCTGGAATCCAATACACCTAAAACAATTCTAAATATATTGTATCTATTAACTTAACCTCACTAAAATAAAAACAAACAGCCCTCCGAATCTGAAGCAATATTGCTTCCTCTAACAAATCGCGCACATTACTGACTAAATAGTAAGTGGGTAGCATCACTTAGTCTTAATACACAATTCTATACTTTTTAGGGTCCCGTACCCATCCCAACGGGACTCTATAATTAAGACTACACTGGTTGTCTGTCTGTCGCCAAGCTGTATCTCATAATTCAACTGAATAAGTACCAATAAATAATTGCACGACACAGATGATGTGTTTATGGTTTCGATCTATACTAATACTACACTAATCCATACTAATATTAAACTATTTTGACGGGCCTGTTGGTCTAGTGGTCAGTGACCCTGACTGCTAAGCCAGAGGTCGTGGGTTCGATTCCCACCCAGGGCAAACTTTGTGTGATGAGCATGATTGTTTGTTCTGTGTCTGGGTGTAATTTATCTATAATATGTATGTATTTATAAAGTATATAAGTATGTATATCAGTTGTCTGGTTACCATAACACAAGCTCTGCTTAGCTTGGGATCAGATGGCCGTGTGTGACTTGTAAAAAAAAAAACTCGTAAAAAGGAAAGTGTGTCTGTGTACGTCTGTCTGTTTGTCCGTATTTCAAGGTGAAACGGAGCGACAGATCGACGTTATATTTAAGTGGAGATAGTTGATTGGCTGGAGAGTGGCGTAGGCTCCTTGTTGCCTCTTTCTGACGCGAGCGAAGCCGCAGGTAGATGCTAGTATAAAAGAAAATACTTAACACGGAACAAAATAAATATTTGACAACAAACGTGATTTTCATGTCGTTTTCTGCTCGTTATTAAAAATCTATACTTCTATACTAATACTAGCTTTTGCCCGCGGCTTCGCTCGCGTTAGAAAGAGACAAAAAGTAGCCTATGTTACTCTCCATCCCTTCAACTATCTCCACTTAAAAAATCACGTCAATTCGTCGCTCCGTTTTGCCGTGAAAGAAAGACAATCATACAGACAGACAGACAGACAGACACACTTTCCCATTTATAATATTAGTATGGATTGATTTTATTATATAATGATTTTATTATATGTATTGATGTATTGATTAAATAATGGTGCTTTTAATATTTTTTTGTTTTTGTATGGCCATCCTGGACTTTTTTTTTAAACTAAAAGCCCATTTCATAACATTTCCTTTCAACGATCTTTTCTTCAAAAGTTAGGTGACAGCGACAATGACAGTATTGCCAGATTACTAAACAACTATTAGGCCACTCATATACACGTGAATCTAGATTGTGATAATGTTGGGGGAAATCGATACAAATCTTTTATGAATAAAGGTGATATGGTTTAAATAAATTTTGTTTACATTAATAGGTAAGTGATACGAAGTTCACCGGGTCATCTAGTAAGTATATAATAGTAAACTCACTGCCTGATATCAACGTGTTTGTTAATATATAACAATAACTAACTAAATACATTAAACTTGGAGGGTTTATTCTGTGTGAAGCCCTAAAGGGTTAAAATAGTAGGTAGAAGTTCGACATCCACGCGGGCGAAGCCGCGGGCGAAGGCTAGTAAATATTTTAAATCTAGATATTTTTTTTTCTTAATATTATTTTTGTACGTTGGAAATAAGAAAAGCTGTTACAGTATTATTTTTTACAGAATATTACACGCCTTTTTGTTATTTCAAACCGTATTAAATGGCTTTTATTTGCATGATTTGGATTTATGAAAATGATTCCATTCGTATTTTGAAAACAATTAAACATTACTTATTTGTGTCAGGTTTGACGGGTTGTAACCTCTATGGTTGTAACTGTTTTGACACTTGATTTGCCGGTTACTATGACAACGACATCCAACAGAACATGGACCACTTTTATATGGGAAAATGGAATTGTTGTTTTACTCTATCTTTCTCGCAATTTTAGAGACAAAAAGTAGCCTATGTTACTCTCCATCCCTTCAACTATCTCCATTTAAAATATCACGTCAATCCGTCGCTCCGTTTTGCCGTGAAAGAAAGACAAACAGACAGACAGACAGACAGACAGACACACTTTCCCATTTATAATATTAAGATTATAAACAGGAAAACTTTGTTTGTTTGATTGTAATGAATAGGCTAAAAAACTACTGGACCGATTTTAAAAATTCATTTACCATTTGATAGCTACATTGTCCACGAGTAACATAGGCTATATATTATCACGCTATGTCCCACGGGAGTGAAGCAGTAACCAAAAACCTAATGTAACGTGGGTGAAACCGCGGGAGGCAGCTAGTAATTTTGTATAAATAGTAAGAAGCCCTTCGTGAACGAGTCCGACTCGCCCTTGACCGGTTTTTCTCCATTGAAGCTAGTACAAAAAAGAGCTAATCGTAGCAATAAATCAGGATACGGACAAAATATCGACTCGCTGTCGGCTGCCTACGTGGCTCCGTGGTAGTACGGGAAGCATTCTAATGAGACAGTTTAGGGCGGCCGCAGACTTGCGATTTGTAGTTTAGCGTTGCGATTTATGAAAATGAGGAAGTAAGATGGAGAACTTTTTTAAGATAAAATATTGGTAAGTTGTAGTTTAAACATCAGTTGTGACAATTCAACTGATATTTAAACTACAACTGCCAAATTGCGTTGGCAATATAGAGAAGGTATAAGGAAACACCGAGAATTTGACGTCACATTAAAAAAAAATATCCTGGGAAAGTCACCCACTTAGCAGAGCTTGTATTATGGTAACTAGAAAACTTATATTCATATTTATATCATTTATAAATGCTTACATATTATAGATAAATTGCACCCAGACACAGAGCTAACAATCATGCACATCACACAAAGTTTATCCTGGGTGGGAATCGAATCTACGACCTCCAGCTTAGCTGGTAGGGTCGCTAGCCACTAGACTAAATTAATAGACCTGCAAGCATTTGCCAGTAATCGTTTATCCTAACTCAAACGTCCAACCTCTTGATAATAATTATTAAAAACTTTATGCACAAAGAAAAACATTGCACAATGATTATGGCGGACTTAATGCCTTAGGCATTTTCTACCAGTCTACCTTAGGGTGATGCAGAATGAATGATGGTGAATTATCTACTTAAAACAAACTCTTCAAGATTATGCAATCAGCCTAATTCATTCATATCGATCCCTTTTTCATCGGCAGGTAATGAATCGTCTTTGCGAGAGAAATCGCGTTAAAAAACTTCTTAGTCCATTCTCCATTGAAAGCAAATGAAAGAGTGCCTTGTTATCCAATGTTTTTATCAGAGTTAGGGTTCCTTATTCAAACGTTTTGGGTTCTGTGCAAACACTAATGGATTACTTATTTTAAACTAGCTTTTGCCCGCGACTTCGTCCGCGTGAAATAATAGTTCCCGTTCCCGTGTGATTTCCGGGATGAAAACTATTCTATGTTCTTTCTCGGGTCCCAGACTATATCTGTACCAAATTTCATTCAAATCGGTTTAGTGGTTTAGGCGTGAAGAAGAGACAGACAGACAAACAGAGTTACTTTCGCATGTATAATACTAGCATTTGCCCGCGACTTTGTCCGCGTGGAATAATAGTTCCCGTACCCGGGGGATTTCCAGGGTGAAAACTATCCTATATCCTTTCTCGGGTCCCAGGCTATACCTGTACCAAATCGGTTCAGCGGTTTAAAAGCGTGAAGAAGAGACAGGCAGACAGACAGACAGACAGTGTGACTTTTTTTTTTTTTTAATTGGGACAATCCCACCACTGTATTCCCAACCACTGCAACTCCTGAAAGCCAGAATCAACAGTGGAGTCCGCCAGAAAAGCGCCGAAGCAATGAAGCTCGACGAGTCCCGGAGAAACGATTCAACTGTCTTGGATCCCGCAACGAAATTAATCAGAAAGAACTGCGGAGGAGTAAGAAAAATAAATATTTACACTTCCCTCCATAACAAGCAGGAGACAGAACAGAACTAGGCCAATAAGCACAAAGGGGCAATCACAACTGGGAGAAGCCCAGATTGTCTAGCACCACGGAATACAGCTTGGACATTATTCTATGACTAAAGCACTAACCATGGGATGTCCTCAAGGTTCAGTTATCGGTCCTTATCTTTGGAATCTAGGTTTTAATGATTTTCTCGCGATTCCGCTTCCAAACGGCTGTTCACTAACAGGTTATGCGGACGATGGCCTGCTGCTCATTCAGTCTAGTACTCGAGCTGGTCTTGAGAACTTGGCTGACGCTAGCCTACGTTTAATACCTCAGTGGGGTACTCGCAATCGTCTCACCTTCGCACCACAAAAAACCTATCAACTTATATTAAAAGGTAATCTCAAATCGTGGCCCAATATAAAATTTAATAACGTCCCGGTTAAAAAACAACAATCAGTATGCTACCTTGGTCTGGTGTTAGAAAATAACTTTTCATTTATTGAGCATATTAAAACAGTAGGCGAGAAAGCTAAAAGAAACTTTTATGCCTTGACGAGGATATCTAAATCTACTTGGGGTCTTTCATTCTTAACCCTCAAAACTATTTATGGGGCTACCTACTTGGGTTGTTTGTGCTACGGTGCACCTGTTTGGGCCGATAGAGCTACTATAGGGGCGGCATGTCGGAAATTGCTTCAAAGTCAACGCTTGGCTTTGATATTTTTATGTAAAGCGTATAGGACGGTTAGTACTGAGGCCCTACCGGTACTTGCAGGTGTGCTTCCAGTAGATCTTGAGGTGCAGCGACGTGCTGCAATGTACTACTCCGCGCGGGAGGCCATGGACACTAACTTTGTAAAACAGCGTCACAGTTTAACGATCCATACAGTTGTAAAACGAATGTACTTGCATGTAGCAACGGCGGGGATCTCGAGGGGAAGTGGGCGGCGCGGATCGCTGCCCGCGAGAGCGCGTAGTTGGCGGGCCAAACTCTGTGGGGCTAACGCATCCGTGTAAATCGCGAGCGAGTTTTCAAGAATCATTGAATAAACTAATTATAATGGTGCACACTTCTTGTTCTGTGTACGGATGTACCTCGACAACGAGACACAATAAGGATTTAAGATTTCATAGATTTCCCCGTGACGCGAGGTAAGTTTATTCTTATAAATTCGTATTAAACAAGTGGGTACCTACTAATATTTATTTTGTATAAACTAATAATACCCGTCGTGTTTATAGTTACGTATATAATTATAGTAGGTACGAGTAAAGTTAAGGTATACACGTATTCGTATACGTTATATTATTACAATCTTGGACAGTTAGGTTATTTATTTATACAAAAGTAAAAAAAAACTAAAACCTGACTACGAAAAAACCCGGATAAAACAATAAACAAAGGTACCTAACAGTCTGTTTCCAGGTTATAACCGTAGTCGCATGCCGCTGTGACCTGTCTTTTTTTCTTCTAAAGCTTGTATCTCGAAAACGGTGTGTCCTATCGCAAAAATAATGAAAAATTTGCCCCCCTTTATAAAACCGTCAGCCGCGTAATTCTCACATGTAGGTAATATTCAATTATGAAAAAAATAAAGTTTGTCTTTTTTGACAACCCTTGCACATTTGCACGCGGTAGCGTAAATACCTACACGGGCGGCGGTGTCGTCCGACATCAAAGGCGTTTTCCAACTGTATGGATCGTAAAACTGTGACAGCGTGACCTTAATAGAATTTCTAGATTACTTAAACCGCAGACTGAAGTCTGGGAGGAACTTTTATCCGAATGGCAGAGTAGGTGGGATAATTCCACTAAGGGCCGTCACCTCCATCTGTTCTTTTCATCCGTTCGTGAGCGGCTGGCTAGGACTTGGCTGGAGGTGGATCACTGTGTTGCCCAATTTCTCACAGGTCATGGCAATTTTAAGAGTAAATTATATTCCTTTAAACTAGTTGCTTCGCCTTTGTGTCAATGTTCTGCATTGGGCTGTGAATACGAACAATCTGCACATCACATCTTATGGGAGTGTGTTCTTTGGCAGAATGAGCGCAATATAATGTTGGATAGTATACAGGTTACATCTGGTGCCGTTGACCTTGTGGAAACTAAAACCAATTTCCGTGCGTTCAAGCGCTTTTGCCATACCTATTATTGGAATCAATTGTAACAGCTCACAGTTTTAGGACCCAGTAATTTTACTAGAAACTGTATTCCGTGGTGCTAGACAGAGTTACTTTCGCATTTATGATATTAGTACGGATAATACTCTTGCGTATTATTTACTAGCTGTTCCCGCGGTTTTACCTTCGTATTTACCGTTCCCGTGGGATTTTTGGCATAAAACTGTCCTTTGGATGTATGGCAAAAAAACAATGTCATTTCTCTGATTCTGGACTATCTCTATACCAAATTTCATTTAAATTAGTGCGGTGGTTGAGGATGACCTTTGTAATATTGGTGTGGAAATGTGGATTTTGAAATAAGCTTAGAAAGTATATATGTGAATATAAATTCGCATTCGTAATTGCCCGTATTTTAAGCATAATAGTATAGTCACACCTAATCTTATTTTATTCAGCTTGTCAACAACGTCAGAATCATTGGAATAATACAATAATATATATAGTATATATATATACGATTGTATACGATAGTATATATACAATTTTATACAATTTTCATTGTATATATACTATCCTTGTTATTCCTTATGTAGGATATGTTTTAACACTGGTTGAATATCTACACAAGATTAGCCTACACCAATACATAAGATTAGCCTTTCACAGGAAGGGGCCCAACAGGGCCAACGCCTGCCGGGGTTGCGGAATGTTTATAATAGTTATAGTGACCCTGGAACATAAAGGGCAATCGAAGGAACATGAGTGGGTTTTAGTCAGTAAGAGTCTGACACGCCCTCCCGCCGCACCCAGGACGGGAGCAGTCATCGGATGATTTCCCACTCACCAAAAAAAAAGCCTTTTCGTACTCATGTTCAAACTTCAACTAATGGGCCTTAGTTATTTCTTCTTACCTAATTAAAAATTCTAAAGAAACCTTGAAAAATGGAGACAGGTAATTATCACAAAGATAATATCGCCCAATGTGTGTTTGCCGTGTCGAAGAGTGGACTTGAAGTGTAATGAATGGCCTACAATGGAGAATGATTACTTCTGCGAAAGCACAACTGACCTTTACTGAATGCATTAAGTATAGTTTAGAAGGTGTTTCGGCCACTGAGCTTCGCCCGCTCCGGTCGAAACAGGAATTTGAATATACATACATAGTCGCGTCTTACTTACTTCTCTCGCGTACACGTCAATATTTCTGAACCGATTTAAATGTTGGTTTAGAAATAGCCCATAGCCTGACAAAAGACAAAGAATAATTTTATCCCAAAAATCGCACAGCAACTACACGCAAGATACTTTTTTCAGCTACTTTTGTACGGTCAGGTTGAAAAATCTGTTCATTTTCACCGTGCAAAGGCAACTGAATATTTTTTTTGTTTATATTTTTGATGTGAAACATCTATAGCCGCACGTAAAACATTTTCTGGCATGGCGACGCATGCTGTGGCGACGCGTCGCCACGCTATATTATGATGGTGTATATATACAGTCACAGTCTTGTGTACTGTGTGGCGATGATGTAATGTCGATGTTTTACATCTGCCAGGCGTCCCGTGAGGGCTCACTTTTTTTTCTTCTTTTTCACTTTAACTGAATAGATTAGCCTAATAAGTAGTAACTATCGTCGGAAACACGACTTAAAAATATTACTTATTTATAGGTATTCAATTTCCTGTTTCGACCGGAGCGGACAAAACTCATCGGCCGAAATACCTACTAAGCCATTAATACCTGCAATAGGTATTCTGAGTAAAAAAGAGTGATTTGTTGCCGTTCTATAATTACTAAATCGCTGTATTTAATGCTATTTTTTTGCTTATTTTTCTGCGAAATGAATGAAATAGCCCTGAAACGCAGTTGTTTTTTTTTATTTGTGAAAATTGATGTCACTGTTTTAGGTCACACAGACTGAACTATTATTTTACCTTCTGTCCTTTTCTCAATAAAATTTAAAAGACAACGATGCACTGAACTTAAATCTTATCTAGTTTCTGAACATGTCCTGTCCATGTTCCAGGGTCACGGTAACTATTATAAACATTCCGCAACCCCGGCAGGCTTGGCCCTGTTGGCCCCTTCCAGTGCTGACTTCTTCTCTTTGAGGTGCGCGTGGAACACTAACGCGCCGTCGACGCGGTCCTGGTCCTAGCCGGGCGGCGAGCTACCTATCGCTCGCCATCCGCAGAACCGCGCCTACGGTGGCCGATAGTCGTCTTGCGACTCTCGACGTCTTCGCCTGGGTCTTAGTATTTGTATGATGAGTGTTTTCTTTCCGTTTCCTTGAAGTTTTTATCAAATTCATTAGGAATAACTGAAATGGAAAATGCAATACCTACTTGTGATCTTTTCCTCTTCTTCCTTGTAGGTTCCTCAAATAAATGATTTACAAGTAATCGGATTTGTATTTTTTGGGGTTCAAGCGTATTTAGTAAATGCATACTTTCATCGGAATCGGTTCAGTGATTTAGTCGTTAAGGCGCGATAAGTAGCTATTCGCGGTGGTGCATCGAATTAATAGAAATAAAGTCGAAAATATTTTAGCAAATCCGCAAAAATTAAAGCAAATTTGCAGTTTTATTTGAATATTTAAATAAGTATTTTCTGTGTTTTAAAATTTTTAGGTATGTCTTTAGTTTATATAATTTTCTTTGTTATAGATGTAACTTTGTGACGAAAATCTAGACTTTTACGAGGTGTTTGCTATGGACAGCGCCTTAAGAGTTACTAGAGACACTTATAAACTAGTACGAATATATTGAAAATTCGGATGAACAATCTCAATTACTGTTTTTGTGTTTACAAGTATATATTGCAAATGCCAACCCAACTAACACCCAGTTTACAAATCAAACAAATTCTTAAAACAAAGCCATTGTAATAAAAACTGTTGAAATAATTAATTTAAGTAATTAACAGTGGCCATAAAATACAATACTTTACACGACTGAATTGTTTTTGTTAACAATACTATTTTAATGTTGACATGCATGCATAAATTTATTTTATTTATAGTCATGCAAGGAATCCATTACGCAATTTATTAAATTTTATTTTATGTTTGATTAACTACTGAACTTGCTTTAATAACTGCATTACAAGTGAAGAAAAATGTAAAAGGTTTTATATTTACATTGTTTAGTGATTAAGGCTTTGAGGGAAAGTATAAATGTGACTTTTTCAAATCATACGTACTTTTCAAGTTTATCTTCAAGTTTGTCCGCGTAGATGTCGGACTTCCACCCCATAATTTTACCCCTTAGAGGTCGAATTTTCAAAGTCTTTCGTAATGAATACCTACTCTTCACAAAGAACACACCCATTAAGTTGCATGGTTCTAAATCAGCGGTTCGGGCTGTGCGTTGATATATCAACAGACAGTAAATCAGTGAACCAGTTTACCATTTCATATAACAGAAATGTCGTTTCTCTCTCTCACACTCTGAAAAAATATGTATAGACCATTCAAATATTTTCCCGTGCAGGTATCAAACCAACGCACATGGGCAATAGGGTCAACCACTGCGATCGCTAAGCAAGCAAAAAGAATTTGAATTCTTTATTTCAAAACTACAAAGTACAAACGAACAAAAGAGGACATTTATAATACAAAAAGGCTTGTTAAAAATATACAAAATCACCAAGCACTTTATTTCTTTGTGTTAAGCAATAAAAAAACATACGTTCTCATATAAAATGCTTTTCTCGATATTTATTTAAATCGTTTACCAATTCTCGTGCAATATATCACTATGATTAATTGATGGCATCCGATGAGTATGTTTTTCAACTGCTCTGAGCTTTTTGCGTATTTAAGGTATACTATCGTATTTATTTCTTGATCATTAAGCATTTTTTAACACTCGACGCAAAAAGTTTGGCTACTGTGTGGGTGTTTGTCTGTCTAAGGCACCATAGCTCTTAATTGTTTGAACCAATTTGGATGCATTTTTAAATTAAAAGTGGATTATCTAACAAAGGTTCTTAGACATGTCTCATAAAAATCGGTTTAGCCGTTTCGTAGTTATCAACTCTTTTATAAGATGAAATCATGATCTTAATAACTATCGGGGAGGCTTCTTTTTATTTTAAATTTACACTTGTAGTTAGATCAATACTGGTGCATTCTCGGTATGAGAAGAGGCCTTTGCTCTGCAGTGGGACAGTAACATAATAAAACTGGTAATATAACAATAACTTTACAAACCAAACAACAAGAATTAAATGTACTTATTCATAGTGTACTGTACTTACCAACAAACAGTTTCACTTTCAATCAATAACTTGAGAAAATTTCCCTACGAAAACAAACAAACAATACTAACTGAGAAGCAATCTTCACAAACACTTCAAGTTTTCCTTGCACGTAGAAAACTCTTAAGAAAGCCCGTTACATACAGCAGGTAAAATGTATAACAATACTAGCTGGTTGCCCTGGTTTTGCGTGCGTGTACCTAGCAACTGTAAATATTCTTGATGTCTTTTATCTCAGTCACTCATTCACAGAGTTACAAATATTTTTTTAACAAACTAAATCTATATAAATAAAAATGAATTGATGTTCGTTAGTCTGATTAAAACTCGAGAACGGCTGGGCCGATTGAGCTGGTTTTGGGTTTAAAATGTTTGTCGTAGTCCAGGGTAGGTCTAAACGGTGAGAAAATAAGGAAAACTTGCGAGAAAGATAGAGTAAAACAACAATTTCATTTTCCAATATAAAAGATTGTCCATGTTCTATTGGATGTCATTGTCATAGTAACCGGCAAATCAAGTGTCAAATTCAAGTGTTACAATTACAACCATAGAGGTTACAACCCGTCAACCTGACACAAGTAATGTTTAATTGTTTTCAAAAGACGCAAAGGAATCATTTTCAGAATAATCCAAATCATGCAGATAATTATAGGGGTACCAGTAACTAATGAAAATAAAAAAGTAAAACAAATAATGATTTTTATATGGTAGAATTTTTAAGTAAAAAGTGAAAGAATGACTACGAAATCACCGCGGTCACAAACCAGAAGCACTGTTTATAACGTCTACCGATAAACCTGTAAAGAAGAAGGTGTAGCTTACACGCAATTTCGATTTTAGACCGTGTGCCTCGCCAAAGTTGATACTTTGTTTCATATCCATATGAGTTTTACATTTGTATACATAACTAGCTTTTGCCCGCGACTTCGTCCGCGTGGAATAATAGTTCCCGTTTCCGGGGGATTTCCGGGATGAAAACTATCCTAATGTCCTTTCTCGGGTCCCAGACTATGTATGTAAGCATTCAAAATTGGTTTAGTAGTTTAGGCGTGAAGAAGAGACAGACAGACAGACAGACTGGTAGAGTTGTGTGCATTTATAATATTAGTACGGATTACTCTGGGGAACTATCTTGAGCGTACACAAAAAGATTATTGGGGTTGTATAAGCGTGAAAGAGCTACATTGACCATGGTAAAAGCATCCAAAACATATCCAATGGCGTTTTTTTTTGATGGATAGGAAATCATCAAATGACTTCTCCCGCCTCTGAAGAGGGAAGGAGGGTCAGACTTTTACTGACTAAATTCCAATAATGTCCCTTCAGTTACCCTTATATATTCCGGGGCTGCGGTAACTATTAGAAGCATCGACACGCCGTCGACACGGGTCTGGTCCTAGTCGTGTCGAGAGTCGCAAGATGATGGCCACTGGAGGCGTGGGCCTGCGGAAGGCGAGCGGTAGGTAGCTCTGTCCGGGGCGTGAAGCTTGACGATGCCTCACGCGCCCCGCCGCTTTCGTCTCTAGCGTGTCTGTTTCGCAGGAGGCGACGGCTTCCTATTCAGTCTCGCCCCGAAGCATGGCCTGAACCAGCGCCGATCGTCACTTCCGCCCGAATCCGACTTAGGAACCTCCCGAAATTTCCGTGTGCGGTGAGGACCTGTGTCGGGCGATACGTGAGTGTCGAGGCGTCATTCCAGCCACTCCTCAAAGAGGGATGACCAGCACTGAGTTGCGACAGTCGCAGTCTCCATGAGAACCCGCCGGAGTTCTGTGTGCCGAGTGTGGGTGAGTTTCGCCCCAGCGTTGCACTTCCACGCGCCACTGTGCGTGGTACCCACACCGGTATGCCGGCAAGAATCAGGCAGGCAGGAGATCTTGCGGTATCCATGCACCGTCCGAATGGCCATAACCTTCTAGGACGCCCTCAGTAGCCGGGCCGAGTCAAGGCCGGGTTGGGCGCCTACACCGGAGCCCCGTAGAGGGCCATGGACCGCACGATCCCCGCGTACCCGCGTTATGTTAGACTTTTGGTTACTAATATTCTTTGTTGTATACCAATAGGACAAAAACAGTAAAGGACAATATAAACAAATATGCAAGAGTACAATAGGCGGTCTTTTTTCGCTAAAAAGCAGTTTCTATTACATACTATCATTTATATTGCTTGCTGCGGAGTAATATTAAAACTTGGAATATCTCCGAAGATATTTTTTGAAATTATAAATGACTTCCGCACAATGAAAATTACGCTAGGGGCATTTTGCGTTTTAGTAATTTTATATTATCTCCGAAACTATATGACCAATTGACATACTGTAAATGGTAAATCTTATCTGTATGATGTCCTTGTGATACTGAAATAATTTATTTTCATAAGAATTAATATTTTGTTGCTCAAATAATCAACCAAACGTAAGTATGCCGAAAAATCATTTTGTTAATGCAATAAAAGAAGTATAAAAGATAAAATATATAAGATAGAGATATGGTATCGCGGACTTTTTCGTAGAAATAATTAAGACAAACCAAGTTGCCATACATTGTTTTTAATTTTAAGCAACTGTTTAGGCAGCGCACGCAAATAATTCTATTTTATGAGGTAATTTTTTCCGACTTGCTTGACAAAAGTCGCGATAGCTCGGTTAATATACATGTTATAAAAATAATTTATAGCCTATAGCACTCAGGAATAATGTAGCTTTCTGTCAGTGAAAAAATTTTTGGAATTGGTTCATTAGTTCCAGAGATTACCCCAAACATACAAACTTACAAACTTACAAACTTACAAACATACAAACTTACAAACTTACAAATTTTACCTCTTTATAATATTAGTATAGATAGGTACGTAACATACAACTTTGGCTTATTATTACAGGGGTGTGTAATAGTGCTACACGACGAATTATTGCAGAAGGCAGATGAAGAAGTCAGTAGCCTTGGTGTCAGATTCACATGAGCCGCCTAAAGACGTTTAACTTGCCTTATGTGACGATCACTACCATAGCCATAATCTTGACAAAGTACAGAATCATTTTTTTAACGGGCAATAAGGTTGAATCAAACTTACAATGCCCTAACCAAACTGGGATACTAATCACAAAGTGAAATACCATTTCTTTCATCTTTGTTGTGTAAATAAAGTACTTATATTATAATAATTGGGTTTATCTTAATTTATTTTATACAAGCTTTTGCCCGCGACTTTGTTCCTATTCCTGGGGGATTTCCGGGATGAACACTACCCTATGTTCTTTCTCGGGTCCCAGACTATATTTGTACCAAGTTTTATTCAAATCGGTTCAGTGGCTTAGGCATAAAGAAGAGACAGACAGACAGAGTTATTATCGCATTTATAATTTTAGAATGGATTAACCAAATATATATCTCGAAATATCTCTCTTTTAAAAAAATTATTGAAAAACAAAAAACCCGACTGCCTGAAAACTGAAAATAAAGAAACAAGCCCAGCAGTTTAGAATTCTGTTAAGTAATACTTAATAAATACACAATCGAAATAGTTTTATAATCTATACACACATAAAACAAATCATAAATTCTAATGCAGAACAGAACGACTCACAGTCGGGGCCCGTTCAAAATTTACCAATCAATTCTTCCCAAGGGGCCCCGACTGTAAGTCGTTCTGTTCTGCATTAGAATTTATGATTTGTTTTATGTGTGTATAGATTATAAAACTATTTCGATTGTGTATTTATTAAGTATTACTTAACAGAATTCTAAACTGCTGGGCTTGTTTCTTTATTTTCAGTTTTCAGGCAGTCGGGTTTTTTGTTTTTCAATAATTTTTATTTTATTTTATACTTTTTAGTTACGGTTCATTGACTTTGTTATAAGATGGAAAATTTTGCAATCTAGTCAATTTATTGAGGGAGTTAATATCGTGAGGATTATTAAGTAACTTGCGGTGGTCTAAACTACTGATGATTAGTCCCTCTAGAGACCTAACTCGGCTCAAAGCTGCATATGCTTGACCTTTAGCTAAAACGCGTGAACTTAAATCAACCACAGCTCGGTCCAAAGTAGTTCCTTGAAGCAGAGGTGGAAACGCACCGCCCAATCCCTTTCAGATGTTCTGTTACCGGATTCCCTTAGCCCTGGCACCACTGGCTCTGTTCACGACTTAAATTCTCTTTGGCAAATTCACCAGGTCTGAGCATCATAGCTTAGTACGGGCATGTCGATGAATTTGCGCTCCAAGGATATCGGCGGATCACCTAAACTGTGAACTAGTAGCTTTTAAGGCGTTTTCGATTCAGCAATCGATTTCTTACACCTGTCTTTACCCGATAGAAACTGACTGGCCCTAAAAAACATACGTACTTAAAATATAGTACATTAATACGCATTTTCTACTTATCCTACCCGATCTTACTCTTAGGGCCATATTTCAACATCATCAACTTGGTGGCGCCACCAACAAAATGTACGGAGGTTGGCGCTCCAATAAGTGAACTGAAATGTATACCTACATTTTGTTGGTGGTGTGACCCGAGTTGAGTAACCTGGAGTCTTAATGAAACGTGGCCCTTACGTTGGGCATTGACGATCGTTTCTTCGCGTCAGTTGAACTGACGTCGCATCAAAACTGCCCGTGAGTGCATGATCGTCATTGCAATAGCTCCGTGTAGTTTATATGTATGTATATTGTTTTCGGTCGCATAGACAGACCACACATAGCTACCAGTTGGGAGCTCAGATCGTGAGTCAAGCGTATGTCAACTTTCGATGGGAGGAACAGTGGGTTTTTTTTGTTAGAGGGAAATTACCAAATGACTTCTCCCGTCCTAAGATGGACGGGAGGGTGTGTCAGACTTTTATTGCCTAAAAGCCACACATGTTCCTTCGGTTGCCCTTTATATTTTGGGGCCACGGTAACAATTACTACTATAACGCAACCCTGGCAGGCATTGGCCCTAGAGAGTCCTTTCACGTGCTGACTGATATTTGAGGCGCACGTGGAACAAATGCGCCGACGACACGGGCCTGGTCCTAGTCGGGCGGCGAGCTATCCATCACTCGCCGTCCGCAGACCCGCGCCTACGGTGGCCGGTAGCCGTCTTGCGACTCTCGACGTCTACGCTTGGGTCCATATCTGGGGCGTGAGGCTTGACGCTGCTTCACACGCGCCGCCGCCTCCTTCTCCAGCATGACTGCTTCGCAGAAGGAGATCTCGCCCCGTAGTATGGCTTGAACCAGCGCCGGGCGCGAGAGGTTACCACCGCCTATCGCCTCGCGGGGCACATCTCCACCGTATAACAGTGGGGTTTGAGAAGTCGGAAAGAACCCAACATAACCTTCTACTTTCCCCAGGCATAAGGTAAGTATAGAAAGGATTTCCCCACGAGATGAAAAGGGCTGAACACTTGGAGGTTTATAATATGTTGTTTCCACAGTATCCATTTATGTTTGCTGTTTTTTTATGTGTGTTTTCTTGTGCAATAAAGAATAATAATATAATAATTTAATTGAACCTGAACACCTCTATAAATAAATAAATAGTTTTAGAAAAGTAGTTGTAAATAAATTAGTTTTAAAATCGCTAATTTATTAAATAATCATTTAAATTGTGTAGGTAGATGCATACTTCTGAAATAGTTCACTTTATGTATTTATATTTTTGGGCGCGCACCCCCCTGAATCCTGGCGCCCTAGGCACGTGTTATTTTGCCTTATTGTTAATCCGCCAATGTTTTTTTAATGTTTTGTTTGTTTGTATACCGTTTACACTTGAAATAAAAACTTAAATCAATAAGTAAAAAATTTTGCGAGAATGATTGTTTTGTTATACAACTTTAAGTCGTTATATATTCTAAACTATTATTTAAAAAGAAAAATGACCAAAGGAACCTAAAGGTGATTTTAAAATACCTATTCAACGACACCCCACTCGACTTAGTTCATCGACATTTTTTTTTTACATTTTGACAATATGGCGTCTGGTTGTCGCGGTGGTGAATTTTATTTACCGTCATGTCTTTAGTGACACTCGCAAGGTTAAGACGAATCGATTGACGTAAGAATTATCAAAATCGGCCTACGCATTCGGTCTCTAGAACGCCACATAGAAACAAACATACATACATACATACATACATAGACTGATAAACACATTACCCTTCTTTGCGTCGCGCAGTCGGGTAAAAATATCTTTATTTGGTCACTAATGGTTAGGGGCTAAAATTAGTGCCTAAAGCCTTTTTTTGCTTTACCCAGAGTAGGCCGCAAGTAGGTCCCAATCGTCTCATCAGCTAATAGAAAAATACAACTAATCAAACATCACTGTTAAATAAACTGCACAAATTATCGCCTATGTCTTATTCTGATATATTTTATAACCTATATTTCTGTAAAGTTTTATCAAAATCGGTTCAGTCGTTTTTGCGTGAAAGAATAACAAACAAAAATACAAAAAAAATCCTCTTTATAATATTAGTATTGCTATAAAGCAAAAAGTGTAATATTTTTTAAGGCGAAAATACAAGTATCAAAACATTTTAATCCTTTTTTCCCAGTGTTGCTGTCATCATATTTTGTTTACCATTTTTGTCATCAGTTACTGGTACATCTATTATAGTTGGTTTTATTGGTAAAAAAATATCTAGATTTAAAATATTTATTTATAAAATAATAGTGCTTTTAATATTTTTTTTTGTTTCTGTATGGCCATCCTGGACAATTTGGGAAAATTTACCAGAAAAACCGCACATGATAGTTGTTCAAAAACAAAATTATTATGAGCCCATTTCATAACATGTCCTTTCAACTATCTTTTCGTCAAAAGTTAGGGGACAGTGACAATGACAGTATTGCCAGATTACTAAACAACTATTAGGCCGCCCCTAAACACGTCAATCCAGATTGTGATAATGTGGCGAAATCGATACAAATCTTTTATGAATAAAGGTGATATAGTTTAAATAAAGTTTACATTGATAGGTAAGTGATACGAAGTTCACCGGGTCATCTAGTTACTAATAAAAAAAAAACTAAGTAACTTTTTTTAACTATTCCTTTCTTTGCAACGTTATATTACTAGGTATTATTTACCATCATTTAGGTACTTCGTTACTATTTAACATCAGGTAGGCCGTATCGAACTAATAAATATTGTACATTGTACATGGTTAAATAAATAAATAAATCGAACTAGTGACAACAAACCGTCTGATTGTATGCCACCCAATGACATTTAAAAATGTGTCTTGAAAAGCATTGCGATCAATGCTTAACCTTTCAACGGCCAAGCGACAGCCGGCTGTCAGGCTGCTATTGTCTTTCTATTGTGTCTCGAATCACGTGTGATGACGTGTGTTCGAAGATTTAATAATTACTCTTGCTAGAAAGCAATATTTACATACTCTCTTTAAGCAAGATCGAAGAATCTTTGCAATTTAATCATTACTAGCTTTTGCCCGCGACTTCGTCCGCGTGGAATAATAGTTCCCGTTTCCGGGGGATTTCCGGGATGAAAACTATCCTAATGTCCTTTCTCGGGTCCCAGACTATGTATGTAAGCATTCAAAATTGGTTTAGTAGTTTAGGCGTGAAGAAGAGACAGACAGACAGACAGACTGGTAGAGTTGTGTGCATTTATAATATTAGTACGGATTACTCTGGGGAACTATCTTGAGCGTACACAAAAAGATTATTGGGGTTGTATAAGCGTGAAAGAGCTACATTGACCATGGTAAAAGCATCCAAAACATATCCAATGGCGTTTTTTTTTGATGGATAGGAAATCATCAAATGACTTCTCCCGCCTCTGAAGAGGGAAGGAGGGTCAGACTTTTACTGACTAAATTCCAATAATGTCCCTTCAGTTACCCTTATATATTCCGGGGCTGCGGTAACTATTAGAAGCATCGACACGCCGTCGACACGGGTCTGGTCCTAGTCGTGTCGAGAGTCGCAAGATGATGGCCACTGGAGGCGTGGGCCTGCGGAAGGCGAGCGGTAGGTAGCTCTGTCCGGGGCGTGAAGCTTGACGATGCCTCACGCGCCCCGCCGCTTTCGTCTCTAGCGTGTCTGTTTCGCAGGAGGCGACGGCTTCCTATTCAGTCTCGCCCCGAAGCATGGCCTGAACCAGCGCCGATCGTCACTTCCGCCCGAATCCGACTTAGGAACCTCCCGAAATTTCCGTGTGCGGTGAGGACCTGTGTCGGGCGATACGTGAGTGTCGAGGCGTCATTCCAGCCACTCCTCAAAGAGGGATGACCAGCACTGAGTTGCGACAGTCGCAGTCTCCATGAGAACCCGCCGGAGTTCTGTGTGCCGAGTGTGGGTGAGTTTCGCCCCAGCGTTGCACTTCCACGCGCCACTGTGCGTGGTACCCACACCGGTATGCCGGCAAGAATCAGGCAGGCAGGAGATCTTGCGGTATCCATGCACCGTCCGAATGGCCATAACCTTCTAGGACGCCCTCAGTAGCCGGGCCGGAGTCAAGGCCGGGTTGGGCGCCTACACCGGAGCCCCGTAGAGGGCCATGGACCGCACGATCCCCGCGTACCCGCGTTATGTTAGACTTTTGGTTACTAATATTCTTTGTTGTATACCAATAGGACAAAAACAGTAAAGGACAATATAAACAAATATGCAAGAGTACAATAGGCGGTCTTTTTTCGCTAAAAAGCAGTTTCTATTACATACTATCATTTATATTGCTTGCTGCGGAGTAATATTAAAACTTGGAATATCTCCGAAGATATTTTTTGAAATTATAAATGACTTCCGCACAATGAAAATTACGCTAGGGGCATTTTGCGTTTTAGTAATTTTATATTATCTCCGAAACTATATGACCAATTGACATACTGTAAATGGTAAATCTTATCTGTATGATGTCCTTGTGATACTGAAATAATTTATTTTCATAAGAATTAATATTTTGTTGCTCAAATAATCAACCAAACGTAAGTATGCCGAAAAATCATTTTGTTAATGCAATAAAAGAAGTATAAAAGATAAAATATATAAGATAGAGATATGGTATCGCGGACTTTTTCGTAGAAATAATTAAGACAAACCAAGTTGCCATACATTGTTTTTAATTTTAAGCAACTGTTTAGGCAGCGCACGCAAATAATTCTATTTTATGAGGTAATTTTTTCCGACTTGCTTGACAAAAGTCGCGATAGCTCGGTTAATATACATGTTATAAAAATAATTTATAGCCTATAGCACTCAGGAATAATGTAGCTTTCTGTCAGTGAAAAAATTTTTGGAATTGGTTCATTAGTTCCAGAGATTACCCCAAACATACAAACTTACAAACTTACAAACTTACAAACTTACAAACATACAAACTTACAAACTTACAAATTTTACCTCTTTATAATATTAGTATAGATTTAATTGCAAAGATTCTCGTACAGAGCACTCTATGAGAATATTGCAATTGGATCATGAAAGGGTGGTATTATTAAAAATACAATAGTTGTGTGGTTGTTTTGTAGTCTACATAATTCTTGGCTAACCAACTTAATAAAATGTTAATTCACTATTAGCATTTTCTTAAAGTGATCGATTAAAAAATATACTTTTACACCACAACATGAGTGACATGATTATGGGTATATCAATACATTATGTGTTTAAGTGTGTATATAACTCCTATCTTAATCTATACTAGTCTATACTAATATTATAAAGAGGTAAAATTTGTAAGTTTGTAAGTTTGTAAGTTGTATGTTTGGGGTAATCTCTGGAACTAATGAACCAATTCCAAAAATTTTTTCACTGGCAGAAAGCTACATTATTCCTGAGTGCTATAGGCTATAAATTATTTTTATAACATGTATATTAACTGAGCTGTCGCAACTTTTGTCTAGCAAGTCGGAAAAATTACCTCATAATACAGAATTATTTGCGTGCGCTGCCTAAACAGTTGCTTAAAATTAAAAACAATGTATGGCAACTTTGTTTGTCTTAATTATTTCTACAAAAAAGTCCGCGATACCATATCTCTATCTTTTATATTTTATCTTTTATACTTCTTTTATTGCATTAAAAAAATGATTTTTCGGCATAATTACGTTTGGTTGATTATTTGAGCAACAAAATATTAATTCTTATGACAATAAATTATTTCAGTATCACAAGGACATCATACAGATAAGATTTGCCATTTACAGTATGTCAATTGGTCATATAGTTTCGGAGATAATATAAAATTACTAAAACGCAAAATTTTCTAGCGTAATTTTCATTCTGCGGAAGTCATTTATAATTTCAAAAAATATCTTCGGAGATATTCACAGTTTTAATATTACTCCGCAGCAAGCAAAAATGATAGTATGTAATAGAAACTGCTTATTAGCGAAAAAAGGCCGCCTATTGTACTCTTGCATATTTGTTTGTATTGTCCTTTACTGTTTTTGTCCTATTGGTGTACAATAAAGAATATTGGCAGATGGCTTTCAAAGATATTCGTAGCTTATAAATCAGAATAACACATCTGGGTCGTCATAAAGGCGCGTGTAAGAGGTTACGGGTTCGAATCCGGGCAAGTACCAATGTGACTTTTTCAATTCATATGTACTTTCTATAGTTTATCTTGGACATCACTGACATCCCGTGCCTCGGAAAGCATGTTAAGCCCCGGTTCATTCATAGAACTTTTACGTTACGGGTATTCAGAAGCCAGAAAGTCTGACCAGACGAACCAAAGGGTATCGTCGCCCAGTTACTGGGTTGTGGAGGTCTGATAGGCAGACGCTTCACGTAAAACACTGGTATCCAGCTGAATCCGGTTCGGCTGTAAGCCGACCCCAACATAGTTGGGAAAAGGCTAGGGAGATGATGATGATTAAATCAGAATAACACAATAATATTGTCGTATAGTAACCAAAAGCCGATCAGTAACCAAAAGTCTAACATAACGCGGGTACGCCGGGATCGTGCGGTCCATGGCCCTCTACAGGGCTCCGGTGTAGGCGCCCAACCCGGCCTTGACTCCGGCCCGGCTACTGAGGGCGTCCTAAAAGGTTATGGCCATTCGGATGGTGCATGGATACAGCAAGATCTCCTGCCTGCCTGATTCTTGCCGGCATACCGGTGTGGGTACCACGCACAGTGGCGCGTGGAAGTGCAACGCTGGGGCGAAACTCACAGTACACACCCGGCACACAGAGCTCCAGCGGGATCTCAAGGAGACTGCGACTGTCGCAACTCAGTGCTGGTCATCCCTCTTTGAGAAGTGGCTGGAATGACACCTCGACACTCTCACGTATCGCCCGACCCAAGTCCTCACCGCACACGGACATTTCGGGAGGTTCCTATGTCGGATTCGGGCGGAAGTGACGTCTGCGTGACACGGTGTAGCATACGGTGGAGGTAGGCCCCGCTTAGGCGAACCACCACCGTGTCGCAGAGGCGATCGGCGCTGGTTCAGGCCATGCTTCGGGGCGAGACTGAATAGGAAGCCGTCGCCTCCTGCGAAGCAGACACGCTGGTGACGAAAGCGGCGGGGCGCGTGGGGCAGCGGCAAGCTTCACGCCCCGGACAGAGACCCAGGCTTAGTTGTCGAGAGTCGCAAGATGATGGCCACTGGAGGCGTGGGCCTACGGAAGGCGAGCGGTAGGTAGCTCGCCGGCTCGCCGCTCGGCGTGTCGATGCTTCTAATAGTTACCGCGGCCCCGGAATATATAAGGGTAACCGAAGGGACATTATTGGATTTTAGTCAGTAAAAGTCTGACCCTCCTTCCCTCTTCAGGAGCGGGAGAAGTCATTTGATGATTTCCTATCCATCAAAAATAAAAACGCCATTGGATATGTTTTGGATGCTTTTACCATGGTCAATGAAGCTCTTTCACGCTTATACAACCCCAATAATCTTTTTGTGTACGCTCAAGATAGTTCCACAGTTAATTCGTACTAATATTATAAATGCGAAAGTAACTCTGCCAGTCTGTCTGTCTGTCTGTCTCTTCTTCACGCCTTAACTAGGTACTAAACCAATTTTGAATGAAATTTGGTACAGACATACTCTGGGACCCGAGAAAGGACATAGGATAGTTTTCATCCCGGAAATCCCCCGGAAACGGGAACTATTATTCCACGCGGACGAAGTCGCGGGCAAAAGCTAGTATATATTGAAATGAAGATTTTATTTATTTTCATTTCGGCTGCAATGTGTAACGGCCTTACAAGGAAAACAGCAAAAGAAATAATTTTCATTACCTGCAATATTGGATAATGTACGATGTCGGATTGTTTGGAATAAAAAACATGAGCTTACCATCACTGACGCGCCACTTACCTGTAAAAAAGAAATGCAATATGGTTTAATATGTTTGACATAGGGTAATGTATCATGGGGTTTAAGACATAGGCAGTTATGGGGTTAATATTAAAAAGTACCAAGGACGAGTTAGGCATTGAGGCCCGTATTAATTAATAGACGTCACTCAATTCTGAGACGCTCTCAAGTTTATTGCTGTCCTTATTTTTTCCCTTTAGAATGACAAGGACAGCAAGAGACTTGAGAGCGTCTCGGAGTTGAGTGACGTCTATTAATACGGGCCTGAGAGTTCTACTCAAACTTATGAAAATTAAAGGGGAACATTTGAAGATATTAATTTCGTAGCTCATCTCCTAGTGAGATCCACCTCCTAGTAGAATCATCTCCTAGTGGGTTGTGCAAGACGAAAAATACACTAATGCCCTTACTAATAATCACTGTGTAAAGTTATGCAATGAATAAAGCCCGTGTAACCATACATTTTTGGACGTATAAACCTGTCATAACTTTACGCAGCATTTATTAGTAAGGCACCTAGTATTTATGGTTTTCGGATTGTGCAAATTTTATGGTTTTAAGTTGATGTGAATAAGCCCAAATTTGTGTTACTAGTAACCATTAAACTAAAAGAAAATTAACTTAATTTAGGAAGTCGGCGGCTTTGGTTTTGTGTGTTGTTTTGTTTGGTCATCGACTTTAAAATACACAAATCGTTTTATAATTCAATGGAAACATATAAAAAGTGCAGAACGTCATTTTTCAAGCAAGAGGATGAATATACGCCGTTTTAAAGATTTTGACTTTAAACGGCGTATATTCTTAACATATTACATACTTATTTGGCGTATCTTCATAGTTAATTTTAACGCCGCTAAAAATAAATTGCCTAAGCTTCTCAAAACCTTACAAGTTAACTTAACATGTTTGAGCCTTCTGAATGTATATAAATTAACATCATTCTATACTATGTTTTACGCAAATAAATATTTGTATTTGTTTTAAATAATAATAAAATAAATAAATATTTTGGGACAAGTCACACACGGCCATCTGATCCCAAGCTAAGCAGAGCTGTGTTATGGTAACCAGACAACTGATATACATACTTATATACTTTATAAATACATACATATTATAGATAAATTACACCCAGACAGAGAACAAACAATCATGTTCATCACACAAAGTTTGTCCTGGGTGGGAATCGAACCCACGACCTCCGGCTTAGCAGTCAGGGTCACTAACCACTAGACCAACAGGTCCGTCAATCGTATTATTAAGTCTATTTTTACGTCGTCAATATATTTCAATTGACATAACTAGGAAAGTAAGTATTATATACTCTAAACTTGAAGGTTGGTACTTGATGCCGCTCACTTAAGAACGGAAGGATCTCGAAACTTTCGACAAGCTCTCCACTTCATACATACTTGTTGAATATAAATATATATAATATAATACGGGCTTGTTGGTCTAGTGGTTAGTGACCCTGACTGCTAAGCCGCAGGTCGTGGGTTCGATTCCCACCCAGGACAAACTTTGTGTGATGAGCACGAATGTTTGTTCTGTGTCTGGGTGTGATTTATCTATATTATGTATGTATTTAAAAATATATAAGTATGTTTATCAGTTGTCTGGTTACCATAATACAAGCTCAGCTTAGTTTGGGATCCGATGACCGTGTGTGAGTTGTCCGAGGATATTTATTTATTTATTATTTATTTATTATTTATACTTATATTTATACGTGAGTAATTT
Organism: Athetis lepigone; assembly: GCA_033675125.1. NCBI lineage: Eukaryota > Metazoa > Arthropoda > Insecta > Lepidoptera > Noctuidae > Athetis > Athetis lepigone. Next base: position 7,484,018 of record CM066234.1, read on the forward strand.
GTTTAAGGATCTATTAAAAAAATGTATATTTATGAAGTAACTAGCTTTTGCCCGCGGCTTCGCTAGCGTTAGAAAGAGACAAAAAGTAGCCTATGTTTTTTTTTTGTTGAGTGGGAAGTCATCCAATGACTGCTCCCGTCCTGGGTGCGCGGGAGGGCGTGTCAGACTCTTACTGACTAAAACCCACTCGTGTTCCTTTGATTGCCCTTTATGTTCCGGGGTCGCGGTAACCCCTTTCCCCGTTCCTTAATTACTACGTATGTACGTAAGTAGCCTATGTTACTCACCATCCCTTCAACTATCTCCACTTAAAAAATCACTCACACAAGTTTTGCCGTGAAAGAAAGACAAACAGACAGACAGACACACTTTCCCATTTATAATATTAGTATCGATAGAAAAAAATATATTTTAAAAGTAATAAATATTTTACTGTGTAACCGTGAAATTATTCTGGATTTCTGTAAAATATTATCAAATGGATAAAATTGTCAACTGATTGAAACATGAAACCTAAAGGCATCTTTGTGAGTAATCCACTAAGAAAGGTTTTTTTTTAATTCGGCCCCTAAAGGAATTAAATAGAGAACGTGAATTCAATATCAAACACAACAAAGCACTTTTTTTGCTCTTTATTTATTACTAGCTGTTCCTTGCGGTTTCACCCACGTTACATCAGGTTTTTGGTTATATATAGCCTATGTTATTCGTGGACAATGTAGCTATCTAATGGTAAAATAATTTTTAAAATCGGTTCTAGTTTTTGAGCCTATTCATTACAATCAAACAAACAAACATACAAAGTTTTCCTCTTTATAATATTAGTGTAGATGAAGAACTTTTACGCAATATGTCAAAACCATCATACTTTATTTTTAGCAATATTGTTTTTAAATAAGCTGTGGTTAACCGAAAAAATTTAATGGTCACCGTTAAGAAACATAAACCAAATAACAATTGCGACAAAAACATCAACCAGCCCATAACTGAAACACGAATTTCAGCCCACGGTTTTCAAGTGACCTTAGAGGATATGTCGTAAACTATTCGTATATCACAGTAAGATCGTTGGCACGCAATCAAACATGGCTGCCAGCTAGTTTCTGTACGTCCCCTAGATTTGATAGCGCGATAGATGACCGATCCCACGAAAGGTCGAGGCTGGAGGCCATAAAACAAAACTTATACACTGTAGGAAAGGGTTCTGTATATTTTGTATTTAAGTTTATGTTGGGGAACAGAATTGTGTGCACAAGATGAGCTGTGAAATGTTTTTTGTTTTTTCTCGACGTGTGACGGATGATTCGTTTCGTTTGTATTGATTTTTTTGCTGTTTTGTGCCTTTCTGCAACTGTTGACGTATAATTGAATATCTGCTTCAAACGTGAATAGATCGATTTATAGTTAACTAGCTTTTGCCCGCGACTTCGTCATTTACCAAATTTCATTCAAATCGGTTTAGGCGTGAAGAAGAGACAAACAGACAGAAAGACAGACAGACAGAGTTACTTTCGCATTTATAATATTGGTATGGATTTTCTGCATACGTAGAAGCTAGAAGGTCTGGCAATCGGTCAGACTAAGGGGTATCGTGATTTAGAAAACACTGGTATTCAGCTGAATCTGGTAAGACAACAAACTGACTCTAATTATCATAAGCCTGTGTTCTCCCACTGCAAGGCTGACATCTCCCTTTCTTTTTTCCAACCCTCTCTATTTTGAGTCAGTGGTACCGAATCATTTATTCACAAACTTAACTAAATTTAAGTTAAATTCATCTTTCTCTTTCCATTTCTTAAAGAAAAGGACAGAAGATACATTTTAATTTAACCCTTTCAAATTAGACAGCGCCTGAAGAAACTTTGAGTATATTATGTCGCCATGTTTTTAATCGCGTCTAAATTATCTATGGAGTTTTTAAATTAGACAGGACTTAACTAATACTTTATCTTCTGTCCTTTTCTTAATGAAATGGAAAGAGAAAGATGCACTTAACTTAAATTTAGGTTAGTTTGTGAATAAGCGAATCGGCGCCAATGTAAGCCAATACTGTCTCCAAGCATTGTCCCGCGATGTCGCCGAACGTTTTCTGGGATCCACACTGTGGTTGATTTAGCAAATCATTTGTTTGACATGCGGTTAAGCTTAGCTGCATTTAAAGTAACGTCGGCGATTATGTGTCTTGGAGTACAGAAATGTGTTTCTTATCTTAAATCCTAAAATACTGCGCTCCATTGCTTGTTGGCAAACCTCAAGCTTAAATCTCTGCTGTCAAAGACCAAGTTTGACTCTAATATATGTAGTTAGGAAAAGAGATGATGTTGTGACACCTAAGGTTTACATCGTCTTACTAATGGAGATTATTGCAGGATAGACTGATCTCTAAATTCACTTATATACCTTTCAGAAAGTCACATAAATATGGTACAATCGATAAACCATTCCCGGGCTTAGACCTTGATTTAGATCTGTAGAAAGGTCTCGATCTAGGCTTTATATACAGGCCTAAAGTTTAGTCTAGGTAATCATGTAGACTTGTTTGCTTTCTCTAGATTTTGGGCCTAGGAAACAATAGTCTATTGTGTGAGAATATGGTGTTTTGTTGTTATATATTACACGTTTAGCCTGTCAAGTTTGCAGAAAATTATTTGCGAAAATAGGGCTCTTCGTAATTTGATAATGTTGGAGATATAATATATCAGGTAGAAAGTTATATATTGCTCTGTCATTCTAGGTTTATTAAATAAAGTAACCGTTTTTGTCCATTCTTAAAATTACTTGTGATACTATGTTTTGTTGTAGATTTTTTTTTTATTCTGGGGTTCCCAGTCTAGCCCGAGGGCATAGACGGGGCCTACGATGGAGCGAGCTTAGCCTATGCACTCGTTTCTTGAATACTTTCGGGTTATATGAATTTGAAAACAGAGACCCGGCAGGGAATTCCATTCTTTTGCGGTGCGCATTATAAACGACTTTGAGAAGCGCTGCGTGCGTATATATGAGGAATATCAAATAAGAAAGGGTGGTATCCCGCCGATGATGAGGGAATGAGCTCGTGAAGCTCATGAGCACACTCACCGAAGTGCTATCTTCTATTTTAGCCATTTAGAGGCAGAATTGAAAAAGAAAATTTTCTTTGGATAACTCTTCACAAAGAACGCATCCTCCAAGTTTCATGTCACTGGGACCACTGCTTTGGGCTGTGCGTTTTTTTTTATCACGCAGTCAGTCAGTCAGTTTATAATTTTATAAATATTTATTGGTGTTTTCTGCGATGTACCAAAATTGGTTAGCCTAGCTTGGTTTAATGATAATGGGGCGTGGATAAATCAATTTCAAATCAATCAAATAAGCTTATGAGGATACTATAAGTAGTAAGTACTAGATACTGTTTTTAATTAGTAGCAAGTTTCTTTCTGCACGACTTGACATAAATCATATTTATTCTGATATTCACTTTTCTTCTTCTGTTTCTAAAATGTTTAAACGCGTATCAACTTAATTTGTAACACATTTGTGGAAGCTTGTAATTAGCAACAGAGATAACCATTTACTTATGCATTGTACTATTAGTCTGTAAGCTTTCCTTAAAAATATAATAAATAAATAAATAAATAAATAATCATTGAAATCTCGTCTTCTTGAGTCCATCATAATAACAAGTTAAAATTGTCATAATGTTGTATTGTCACGGAAGTATAATGTGATTGCAAAGTTTCACATGAATAGGTTCAGTAGAAGTAGTTTAAAAAAGGATTGCAATATTTTAACCAAACAAATATTCACTTACACAGTCACAAAATCCCAAAAACTGCTTGACCTTGAAGGAGGTTAAGGTTGTTTATGAAAGATGATATATAATAATGAAATAAGGACTAAGACTTGGGCAAAAAGAGTAGTTTAATTGAGAAGATATTTAAAAAAATGTCTGTAGAAGATACGAAATATCGTTATTATAATAAATTTTTTTTGTAATAATACAACAGTCATGCTATTGACGTTCCCTCCGTGTTGACTGGTAAAGATAGATTTAAGGCATTAAATTCACCTTTGTGCTTTTATGCGTAAAGTTTAAATAAAAAAAAAACATCGAAAACAAATAATGCTCCGTTATAAAAACAACCTATTTAAGTTAAGCCTTTCATTTCTCTCCTAGATGTCAGATAATATCGTCTATGTCAAGACCAAATGAAAAGTTAAAAAGAAAATTGCGAACATTTAGTTGAACGTGAGCATTTTTCAAATAGACTGAAATTGGAAGATTTTTTCTCTATATTTCGTAAAGCCTCTACTAGAAAAATCTGGTGATGGTTTATTCAGTAGGTGGCTGCATATGTTAACTATAAAAACGTCAAAACTATAAAATTAAATTGTACCTTTGATAATTGAGCGTATTCTAGAAACGAGCCACGAACTCCTATTTAACAGATAACTTTAAATTTTATTCCTAACATATTTTAAAACAAAGTCTCCTCCACCTTGTCTGTCTGTCTATTAGTGAGTAATAAAACTTGTTTGGTTGCACGCTTTAATTTCGGGAATTACTGGTTGCAATTAAAACCACATTTTAATGTTGGAAAGCACGACATTTATCGAGGACTAACATCACTCTAGAAACGTCAGGAGCGGAGCTGTAATGAAATACGCGGATGAAACTGCGGGGGCATTTAATTTGTAGATTGAACCGAGGAACCACGTTATCTCATACAAACTTGTCCTCCTGTTTAACCCTCTAAGTTTCAGGACTCTACAATCAATGTTTTAAGCTGTGAGTTTATCCGTAATTTAGTCAATGTGTCACTCATACTTTTAGGATTAAGCATTTTATATGTATAGTTTAAAAAAATCTATCAGAATCATTTTCGACATCTACACGGACCAAGCCATAGACAAAAGCTAGTGATTACATAAAAATAACATCACACACACATACACTTACACCTAATCCCATGTGACCAAAGCACTAGCTAGCTATAATACATAAGGCGTATCTAAAGGTTATTAAACTTTACATATTCAAGGAAAACAGGATACTCGATATTATATGTATTATGGGCATGTAATTTAATGATTCTGAAATCCCCGGGGGAGGATGCCTTAGAAGAAAATACTTGTGAAGCGATTTGGGTAGTGATAAGATATTGTAAAACCGTGCCTGAAGTTTCAAAAGGTGCGCATTATTATATCTTACTGATACTGTGACTTCAATCGCTTAACGATCTAAGGCTCCGCGCAAACGGGCCACCGACCACGGCCACTGGTGGCCAGCGCCAGCCACTTAACATACTTTTTCATAATAATATAATATTTCATATAGACGCATCGCACACGTGTAGCCGGTAGCGGCTACTCGCTACAGCAGTGTCCGCGACGCGCCACTAGTTGTCGCTACCACTCCCCGCGTAGTTAACCGTTAGACGTTCCACGTATCGCACACGCGTATCGCAAACTTTCCGTGGCGGGGTCTATCGTTAGACTACGCAGCGGGAGCGGGTTATAAAATGTCGCGAAATCCAAACACCGGTGGCTGTCACTTGCTTTTGACACTGTTACAAATGTGGCGTAAGCGCGCGACAGCCACCGGCGGCTGTGGTTGGTGGCCCGTTTACACACACTGACCCACTCATGCACTCACCTCTCTTACACACTGACCCACTCACACACTAAACACTATGAGCGTGAGTGTGAATGGAAGGGACATTCACACTCACGTACTGACTTTACTCATGCAATCACTCACACTTTAACCTCTCTCATCTAATGATTACACTCACTTACTGACCAACTCATACACGGACAAAATTCGCACTCAACCCATTCATACCCAGAATTCATCTCACACTGCCTTTTTTTTGGGTCGAAAACCGTCAAATGACTCCTCCCGCTCTCTGTAGAGGGGAAGGGAGTGTCAGACTTCTACTGACTAAAACCCCATTTTCCTTCTTAGCCCTTTGTGTCCAGGGCCACGGTATCTCTTTCTAGCAACCCACAGCCCCGGCAGGCGTCGGTTCTTGCCCCGGCAGGCGTCGGTTCTTGCCCCTGCAATCAAGTCAGTGTGACTGACTTTGCTTGTCAACTTACTCACACACTAATGCCCAATTTATCATTCATGCCCATTGCCCAGCACTAAAAAATCGATGACAATGTTCGACTATTAGTTAAAATGGACTACAAACTGAATAGTTTCATTTTAAAATAAACAAAGAACTGAAAAAATTCAACAAGTTGAACTAACAAATATCCATTGCCATACAACAAAACAGAAACAGCATTACAAGAATACACGACGCAAATAAAACTTCACGTCTCTATGTAAAGTCTATTGGTGCTCTTACACAAAGGTTACACATTTTCTAACAATGTTTAAAATTTTGCTACAACATGTTAAAACCATAAATTTTAAATAAAAAGGCAAAATGTAGTATTATGAATAAAGTAAATAGCTAAGGTTGTCATATTATGTATCTTATAAATAAACGCTAGTACACGGGTTGGACTTGTTGTACAACATGGTATACCATTCTGTAACTTATTAGGGTCTGCTATTTAAAGGGAGCGAACAGTGTTGTACAACAAAGTATTTGGAGGATGTTATACAACAAACGTTATAATTAGATGTACAATATTTTGCTACATGAAGTTGTCTTATACTATAAAATTTGACTTTAAGGTAGGTATAGGCATTACGGGTCGTATTGTACCATTCGCCCCGAGCATATAACGTTACGCTTTGTTCTGTTCTGTGTAACATGCTCGTAACACTCAAAAGGTTCGCCGAACTACCGACAGCGGTGTGCAGCATTTTCAAAGAGTCACTCGTTGCTCTATACTGACTGCACGAACAGTGTAACCGCGAACGCGTAACTTTTAAATAAATTAATATCTTGGGACAACTGATACGCGGCCATTTGATCCCAAACTAAGCAGAACTTTAACTACGGTGACCACTTAACTGATACACATAATTATATAATTTATAAATACATAGATATTATAAATAAATAACACCCAGACACGGAACAAACATTCATGCTCCGGATTAGCAGTCAGGGCACTGACCACTAGATCCGTCGATCGCTAGGCCCGTCAATCAAAGCTTAAGACCAAAATGTTATGCAACATTATATAATAGCTGTGTAGGAGCACCTTTACTTTTAGAGTTCGATGTTATACGGCCATTCGGAACTTTGCTACAGTAACAAGGTTACTGTACCTGTCCTATGTTCCGATATATTATGTTGATAGAGAATAAAAATAAAACAAAAGTTGTGCTGTTTACTTTAGAATGTAGTGTTTGTTCGTATTGAGTTGTTGGAGTACTTAAGTAGTGTTAAGGCGTTATGTTTTTGGAGAGTATCGGTTCAGTATTCGACGTAAAAAGGGGGGTGTCCATCCGTCTGTTTGTGTGTCTGTCTGTGGCGCTATAGCTCTTATAGTTAATAGTGAACCGATTTGGGTGCAGGTATTTATTTAAAAGTAGGTTATCTATGGTTCTTGAACACGTTTCACCAAAATCGGATGCAACACGACGCATTGCAAAAATTAGCGTGTTCGCACGACGCATCCCATAAACTTGTGAATTGATTCGTATTGCATATTTAAACTAAGCCGCACACCCGTGCCGCATGCTACACGCATCGGACATTTACCTCGCCACAATTGTTGAGCTCATTTGTTTGCTACAAATATATTATTATTGGATACGCCCGCAACTAATGTGTCATGTCAGTGAGGGCCAGCGAACAGATCAGGGGCGATAATGTGCCGAGTTGATGTGGCGCCATATTTACCGAGATTCAAATGTAAACCCTATGTGCGGCATGCTTAAAGGAGACGACACGCGAAATTGCATCGCAGCAATTTGCATCGCAGTTTTCTGCATAGCGAATTCGCATCGCGCAATTTGTATTCAAAAACTTTTGATGTTGTGGAAAAATCATCAAATGAAATCATGCTCTGGGCGGAGCTGAAGGGAGTGTCAGACTTTTACTGACTAAAGCCATTTGTCCGGGGCCGCTTAATCACTTTACAACAACGGCGTCGGCCCTTGCAATGTTAGAAGAAACTTGTTCTAATAAATCTAGAGTATAGTGTGTATTACCCAAGTAACGGAAATATTTTGCCAAATACAAAGAATAAAGTCGCACCATTACATTGAAAGACATGCTTTGAATTTGACTATCTCTTTTAGCTATTGTGGATCAACCATAAGTGTATCTCTGTTACCAAGTGACTCCTCCACTTACCACCTCTGTATCTATTGATCCAAGGATTTAAGGCATTTCGTGTTTACTTCAGGGATGTTAGTAGCTCCATTACCGCAACCGAAACTCGGATATCCGAAAAAAAAAACCGCAACTGTAACTGTAACAGTATAAAAATTTCGGATAGGGGTGGTGTGTAAATGATATATTTTATGACAAGTTTTTTATCACATCACATCGAACTGTGAATTCGAACAATCTGCACATCACATCCTATGGGAGTGTATTCTTTGGCAGAATGAGCGTAATGTTATGTTGGATAGTTTACAGGTTACATCCGGTACTTCATATCCCTAACATCCCAGGTCTATTTAGATGAGCTAGTCATCCAAGCATTAAATTATCACGTCGCGATTAAATCAAATTAGCTTCAATTACTTGGGGAACATGTAGATAATTCGTTTTGCTGGTTATGTTAACATGCTTAGTATTTTTAACCGACTTCAAAAAAAAAGTAGGTTCTCTGTTCGACCTGTATGTATGTATGTATGTTTGTTTGCGATTATCTCGCGTTTGGCTGAACCGATTTTGATGCGGTTTTCAGCAAAGTATTTGTTACATTCTGGGGAACGTTTTAGTATATAACACTAATAGATATCCCGTGACGTTACCCGCATAGATCGCGTTTTGCTTTCTTGGATTGTAGATTTTTTATAAGATTATAAGTTTATTTTGAGAGCCACCCTAAAACGTAGTCAGACACTGAGACTCTAACTAAAAAGAAAAAAAAAGGTTTTTTAAAAAAAAGATAACCGACTTCAAAAACTAAAAGCTTTATTATTTATTATAGTTATTTTTGAGCTTTTAGTTTTTGAAGTCGGTTATCTTTTTTTTTTTAAAAAGCTTTTTTACTATTAAAAGGTTATGGCGTTTTTTAAGAAGATTGAAAGATGATTTGAGTATCCGTATTTTCTTTTTAAACCCTGACTGAAAAAGTGGGGTGTTTTAAGTTTGGCCACTATGTGTGTCTGTCTGTGACTAAGTTGTTCTTAAAAGTATGAACTGATTTGCATGAAGTTTTTTTATTTGAAAGTAGGTTATCTAGTTCTTAGACATAATTCATCAAAATCGCTTCCGCCGGCCGTTACGAAGTTATCAGCATTTTAGTCAGTACAGAATATTATATATTTATTTAAATTTATACTTGCGTCTTTTAGGGTTCAAGACCGGTTCGGTTTTTCTCGGTAGATATCTCGTTTCATCAGTGGAACTACTCTCGCTTTAAGATGTCATAGGCTTTTTGGACCCGCTTAGGGAGGCGAGGTAGGAGTCATGGATCTAATTAGTAATTGTTACATAGATTAACTGTTTTTGTTATTTTTAGAGTAATAGTGTGTTTTAGAAAGAAGTATTTTATCTAAATTTGTTATAATTAAGTCCACTAAACTAGCGCATTGGGAAACTGTAATGGTAGCTTTAAGTTTCTAAATAAATAAATAAATAAAAATTTCAACAGGTACGTGTTAACTGTGAATCTGACGCTGTGACGTAACGTTTTTAAAACAATCAGACACTTTTTTTTATTTTCATTAACAGCAAAGTTTACAAAAAAAGGCACAAAATCAATAGAATATGATATTTAACGGTTTAAACTATATTTTATGGTTCGGATTTATTAATTTAAGACTCACATTAAGAACTGGTTTAATTGGACGATTTAAATCGGCTTTGGTTAATAGAATAATAAAACGGAAACGTTATGAATTTACCTCTGAACTCTGTTCGTGGCTTTTAATATTTGATTAACTGTGGTTCATTATTCAATGGTATTAAATATGAATAAACTTATATTGGGGAAAATGTTTTTTTGCTATGTCTACTTGTTAATCTGATAAGTTAAATGAGCCATTTTTGTTTATATATGAATTTATTTCGCCAACGGCTCGAAATCGGCTTTAACGTTTCGGACGATGTTTTGTATTTAGATAAGAAATCTCTCAATCATTTTAACTATGGAGTATCTTGTTACCCAGTAACTGGGTTGATTAAGCAATCGGTCCACGAAATTCAGCACAAAATCTGGTTAGGCCGTTTTTTTTTACTTTTAAGTGCCAAATTCTATTGTAATATAACAAACTAGCTGCTACTCGCGGTTTCACCCACGTAACATTAGGTTTTTGGTTACTGTTTCGCTCCCGTAGGACATAGCGTGATATTATAATTAGCCTATGTTACTCGTGGACAATGTAGCTTTCAAATGGTGAAAGAATTTTTAAAATTTATCTAGTAGTTATTGAGTCTATTCATTACAATCAAACAAACAAAGTTTACCTCTTTATAATATTAGTATAGACAAATACAAAATAAAAGCCACCAACTTCCAAAAAAAAACTTTCTTTTTGCATTTCTTTTATACCTAATAAAATATCAAACCTTACCTGTAAACCGAGAACCAATAAATAATCTTCGTAATGGTGAAGAAGTTCGGAAAAAGTTTGTTCCGTTATCATCTAATCTATTGATAAGCGAGCCGAGTTTGGAGGCTGCATTAATATTATATGCTTTCCACCTAATTGCAAAGTTGTCAATCTTCCGGTACTGAATTAGAAATAAGTTATCCACGTTTTAATGTATTTGGGAACCTGATTTATTGAGTAATTTGAAGTGATCAGGGTATTGGTTGATTTTTTTGTAATAATAACACCAGCTTATTACTGTCTCACTGCTAAGCAGAGGCCTCTTCACCAGAAAAAAAAAGCTTCACTTTACTTAGCAGTGAAGGAATGGCCCAAAAATAAAAACCCAACTGCAATATCGAAAGTCGGTGGGTTTGTTTCTATTTCACTTCACTACCACTACTGAAATTGCAGTTGGGTTTTTTGATTATTTAATTATTATCCTTTTTTATTTCTCTTTTTCATATTAATATACCACAGCTGAGACGAATCCAACGAGTCCAACGACTCCTCACATGTCATCCGTTAAACTGTTTAGGCTGTAGAGCGTGCTTTATAATGAGACATACATATGTACAATCGACAAAATGTAATCATGACCCACCATAAGCTTATTTTCCTACAGACATTCAAATACAATTAGGTCGACTGTCGCTTAAACATGTATTAAAAATGTCACACGTCTAGTCTTATTATTTAGACAGATTCAAACGATTTGTCGTCGAAATGGGTCATAATACATACGATCGAAAAACATAACCCTCCTTCGAGTAGGGTAAAAATGGGCAAGCAAACCCACAAAAACAGCACCAAACTCACAAACATCCAAATACTCCACGTGTATTTGAAGCAGACCTATCTAAACAATTCGGTAACATAACCGGTTAATTCTCAACCGCGGGCTAGCGGGAGGATAAACTACAGCGTATGAAGGGCTAGCTATCAAATATTCAGCGCCCGGCCGTACAGGATGGTTACTTTTCACCCGGCTGCATTACCCGGGTAATCGTACCGGTTATTGGCTGAGAATGAGTGGTCAAAATGGTGGGAAATATGCCTGTTAGTGTAACTGTTTGCTGTGTCTTTGTGTAGTTGGTTAGACAAGTAATGTAGAACTTGATACACGACATAGCTTTGCATGGGTGGTACAAAGCATTAAAATACCCGGCTTTTCTTCACTATATACGCTACTATACATTCTTTTAAATCACTCAATGTATGAATTAAAAAACCATAATTATCAAAATCCGTTGCAGTTTTAAAAAAATATGCACAAATAGGGTCGGATGGACAGTGGTAAGCGGCTTTGTTTTATACTATGTACTAGTCTGATTAGATGTATTAATGTCTCCATAGCAGCCAAAAAGGCTTCTTTTCATACATAAATCACGAGCATTGGTCAGCCTGTTTGCTTAAATGGGGACTTAGACTCATCACGATGATAACTGTTTGAAAACTAGATAATATACAAGGTGTATTTTTTGTCTTGCACACCCCGCTAGGAGATGATTCTACCCATAAAAACAAACAACTTTTATTATGGAACCTAACAAAAGTTCAATGCCCTCCCGACCATAATGTATGAAACAGCTGATATTTTTTTCGCGATTTCAGAGTTGGTTCCATAATTAAAGTTGTTTGTTTTCATGGGTATAATCATCTCCTAGCTGGTTATGCAAGACCAAAAATACACCTTGTAAAAGTCATACAACTTATCCACACACCGTCACTGGTGAGACGAGGGACCAGCAGGACATATTAAAAAATGCTGTTCAATATTCGACTCTCATTCAAAGTCAAAAATCACATAAAATGTTCTATAATATTCCACGAAAATCCCTTATTTCAAAAACCCTAGTCACATAATATTTTCCTTTATCTTTGGTCCCCTTTTACAGGATTACCTCATAATAAATAATATATTGTGTGTCATTAGAAAGGGAAGGTGGACCTACCATAGTGACGTCACATTGATAGTAAATATTTAATGACCTCCAATTGATCAGTACTTTTATAGTCGTTCTTTGAAGGTACAAGTTTGTTGAGTCTACAGAGACGTAGTGTTAAATTATTGGTAACATAAAGGTAGTTGGAAGACCTTTGACGGGCCTGTTGGTATAGTGGTTAGTGACCCTGACTGCTAAGCCGGAGGTCGTGGGTTGCCACCGAGGACAAACTTTATGTGATAAGCATATTAGTTCTGACTAGCTTTCGCCGGCGGCTTCGCCCGCGTTAATGTTGATACTTCATTCCATCCATCCATCACATATTTTAGGATTGGAATTTCTAAAAATACTTTCTTGATGGTTACTAACCTAACCTAACCTAACCTAACCGATGAGCAATTTGGGCGGTGCGTTGATATATCAACAGTCATAGTTAATTTACATATCATAGTAAATTTTACCATATAATTTACATGCCATAGTAAATTTACCATTTCATATATACATATAGATACCTATAAGAATAAATATCAGTTGTCTGGTTACCATAACACAAACTTTGCTTAGCTTGGATAGCCGTGTGTGACTTATCCTAAGATATAAAAAAAATGACCTTATGTAGAGCAGTCAAGCCATGTTGGCAGTAATAGCAGTAAAGCGCATAGTTCAAAATCGCGTGGCAATTTTATTCAATAATTTTGTGTATAGTTACTGAAAAGTTACCTTTCCTGTATTTAAACAATCTACACGTATACCTATTAGGTTTACAACCTCGTAAGGGACTATACCGGAGATGGTACGAAAACTAATGCATATTCATGCAAAAAGGATATTTTATGAGTTTTTCTCTTTGACACGATGAATATTTTTTTCCCTTTTTTATGAACTTGTCCATGGAGTAGTCCCTTAGGTGTTAATATGGCCATGGCCATCTAAAAGATGTAAAGGGTTGACCCAAAAACGATATCAGTAGTTATTAGGAAATATTATTTTCCGCATTTTTATGACTGTATACGAAAAATTTCTATGATGATAAAATAGTGGCGTACCTAAGTGCTGCTTTCAGAAAATTCATAGTCAAAGTCAGCGTGAAAATTAAATCGATTAATTTTATCAGTTGGAGGGACGACTTGCAGTCCTTCATTGAAGATTGGCAAGATAAGGCGCTAAATAGGGACCAATGGAAGGCTTTGAGGGAGACCTTTACCCAGCAGTGGGACAGTATAAGTTAATAAAAAAAATCAAATTAAAGATAAGTATAACGGTTCATAAGATACAGCCTGGTGCTAGACTGACCGATAGACAAGCAGACGGACAGCTGAGTTTTGATAATAGGGTTCAGTTTTACCTTTTAGGGTACGAGCCCTAAAAATTCAATGGTACTATTTACCTGGCTCAGGGCCCCAGGCTACAATCTTCTTTAAGATCAAGGAACCTATTTCACGAGGCTTAAAATAAATGTAATTGGCAAAATATCGATACTCAGTATGCCTAGAGCTTAAGTTGTACATATTTAAAAGAAGATAAGCTAAAATTATTTACGTTTTTAATTACTCAATTAAATCTACTATTGTTGAATGACCAATTTACATTTTTTTTGCTATATTTCACAATAACACATAGGCACATCACGGTGTGGCCCTCTGGTGTGGAGCAGTAATAGAAACCATTACAAAACGCAGATGACAGCGTTTAACCATAATTGCATTCAGCTTGAATCTTGAAACCTGATCTTCAGAGAATACAGCCATGACGTTAAATCGTAACTCCAATTAGTGTTTTACCAAATATAAATATTAATTGATGAAATTAAATAATTCTAGAGAAACAAGACTAAATATCAAATGAAAGACCTTTGCAATTATTAAGTATTTGCTGTCATTCAATACTATTCTGAATACCCTTCATATATTTTAAAGCGTGAATATAACCTTAAAGGGCGTAGACTTGTTATTGAAATAGGATAAGGAGAAGTCTGAACGCATGCGCGGGGCGCTACACCGTAGCCCGCGTAGCATCTCGTAGCGCTACGTTTTTACTACGCAGCGTAGGCCCGTAGTAACTCGTAGTATTTGATTTTATACAAATAAAGACTGTAAGTACTCGACATAAAAGTTTAAAATCACACGTGCGATAGTTTATCTTTCGACATACAGCGTTCCGCAAAAAAAAATTTAGTTGAATATAGACTTTATGTGCTTAAGATAAGGTTAGGATTTAAACGCCGTATTTTTATCACCGTTTTATTTACTAGATAGTTCGGAAAAATACGGCTTATCATAAATTATTCTAGCAGAAGTTCTTAGATATCGAAATTATTGGTTTTATTTATTATATCTTGTTTTGGTAATTTGATTTCAGGTTGTAATGGAAGGTGATCTTTTTCCTTCGATTTTGATTTGTTCTGAGTATTGACGAAGGTCCCTTCAAGGTCAATGAACATTTCTGAAAACATTAATACGCAAGGGGAATCCTCTTAGCAACGATTAAATATTTATCAACTTATTTTGTTGTTTAACGTTAAGCTAGCTTTTGCTCAGGACTTTGTTCGCGTAATTAAAGCTTATAATACTCAGGAATAATATATGTTTCAGTGACTAAAAAAAAATCTTTTAAATTATTCGGACCTGCTGGTCTTGTGGTTATAGTGACCCAGACTGCTAAACTGGAGATCGTTAGTTTGTTGGTTCTGTGGGAGCTTACAATGAAAATATGTATGTATTTATAAAATATATAAGTATGTATACCAGTTGTCTAGACTTACTTAGTTCGACAGACGTTTATGAGAAGTCCTAAGATATTTCTATTATTTATTAATGACGTCATGGCCCAGAGGGTAAGGCGAGATAAACGTAAAAAGTACTTAAAAAGTAAGTAATTGAAAAGTCACACTGGTACTTGTTAGTTTTCGGTTACATAACCACTTGAATAGCGGGTCTTAACCATTGAGCCAAAAAGTTAAATTTGGGCTTAAGTCTACCTTTTTGTACAGCTTATATATAGTAGAGCAATAAGCCATACGCCTATTAGGTCAAGTAATAAGTTATAAATAATAAAATAATAATTACCTACAGAGACTGTACTTATATATATCCCGCGGAAGTGTGGTGTTCGAAGCTTTTTGAACGCTAAGACCCTGCACAACTCAGGGAGTATTTCTTAAACGTCGTAGGGATGCATCGGGTTGTGGTGTCAGTAGATAAGGACCTCACCCCGCTCTCTTTAGCGAACGAGAACTGGCGCAAACCTGTGGTATTGGATACACCTGACCGCAGGACGGTACAGTAGAGCAAGGAGCTCCACGGACGCGTTTATCGGGTCTTACACGGGCCTGATGTTGATTTCTTGGCATCCGTATCCTGGCTACGTTTCGGTGATCTCTTTGGGGTTGCTCAACTGAAGGTTTGGTGTGTGCGATAATGGACGAAGTTATGATAACGAACAATTACCGGAAATACATTGTGAAGGACGGCACGATTGACATATGTCGGGCATGCCACCGTCCCGGGGAATCAATCCGACACATTATTTCTGGGTGTTCTAGTCTGGCTTACCGAGACTTTTGCACAGACACAACTTGTAGCTAGAATTATTCACCAGCAACTTGCCTTGAAATACAGTCTTGTGGAATCGAAGGTACCGTACTACAAGTATGTGCCCGACCCAGTTCTTGAGAATAGCCATCACACTATACTGAGATCGATCTATTATCACAGACAGGACTATTGTTGCCAATAAGCCTGACATTGTGGTAATATATCGATTAGAGCGTCGGACAATGATTGTTCTTGAAAACTTCGTGAAAGCCGAGAAGGATAAGCAGACCAAATACCTTGACTTGGCTCGC
The DNA here is from genome assembly GCA_033675125.1 of Athetis lepigone. Lineage (NCBI taxonomy): Eukaryota > Metazoa > Arthropoda > Insecta > Lepidoptera > Noctuidae > Athetis > Athetis lepigone. Next base: position 7,500,471 of record CM066234.1, read on the forward strand.
GAGGTTGTCGACATGTGGGACGTAGATTCAGTAGTCATTGTGTCGATAGTCGTGACGGCCAATGGCATAATAGTAAATAGCCTCGATCTACACCTAAGAAGGCTCTCGCTAGGCAGCTGGATTAAGGGCTTGATACAGAAGGCGGTACTCCTGGACACGGCGCGCATTGTCCGGCGATTCTTCTCTCTGGAGCCCTGACCATCGGTAGCTTGGACCCTGTTCCCGATGCCGGTTATGTGTTTTTTTTTATATTTTTAAATGTTTTTATTATTTTATAACAATATTTAATTTATATGTATTTAAATGAAATAAATGGATTACCTATTACCTAGAGCAATAGAAGGCTATGAGGGAGATTTTTGTCCAGCAATGGGACAGTATAGGTTGATAAAAAAAATGTCCTACAGCCCATAACTCACTGAACGCCGTAAAGGCATCTTCACACACATATATCGCGAAATCATCATCTCCCTAGCCTTCTTCTAACTATGTTAGGGTCGGTTTCCACCCTAACCGGATTCAGCTGGATACCAGTGCTTTACATGAAGTGACTGTATGACCCCCACAATTAAATAACTGGGCGACACGATACCCCTTGGTTATACTAGTCAGACTTTCTGGCATCTGTCTACCCCTAACGACTGTCAATGTTTCACGTTTGACAACCAACGGTTTTACGTGCTTTCCAAGGAACGGAATGTCAGTGATGTTCAAGATAAACTTTAGAAAGCACATAAATGAATTGAAGAAGTCACATTGGTACTTGCCCGGATTCGAACCCAAAACCTCTTACACGAGGGGCGGGCGTCTTATCCACCAGGCCATCAAGACATTTGACTATGCAATCAAGACTTTTCACAGATACCACGAGATACGTATATTTAATTGTCACGAGTATTCGCACGTAATCCGAAGTATTCGCACGTAGTCACAAGTAACCGTACGAATCCCAAGTATTTGCACGTAATCACAAGTATGAGCACGTTACCGCAAGTCTTCTTCTTCTTCGTGCGCTTATCCCATTTTACTTGAGATCGGCGCAACATGTCTTTTTTTCCATACCAACCTGTCACCCGTCATGCTATCACTTACTCTTTACCGCAAATATTCGCACGTAATCACAAGTGGTCGCACGTAATCACAAGTAGTCGCACGTAATCACAAGAGTATTCTCACGTTACGGCAAGTATTCGCACGTAATCCCAAGTATTCGCTAGTTACGCACGGTACGCAGCCTCACGCCACTCATCGTTACGAGTTACCCACGTAATATGAAACATCGTAAAAATGTTTATGTCATGAGGATAAGGGTCAAATCCTTTAGTCATGTATGGAATTATTATGTTTCGGCTCCATAAGATATATGGGAAATGTGAATAAATATGTTTGGATCAGATGCACCCCGCGGTTTTGCGTCTTCGGTTATTACGGTTCTGTTGGTAAAATGATAAAATATACAAGGTGTATTTTTGGTCTTGCTCAACCCGCTAGGAGATGATTCTTTCCATGAAAACAAACAACTTTTGTTATGGAACCAACTCTGAAATCGCGAAAAAAATATCAGCTGTTTCTAAGAAAAGTTCAATGCCCTCGGACCATAATGTATGAACCAGCTGATATTTTTTTCGCGATTTCGGAGTTGGTTCCATAATGAAAGTTGTTTGTTTTTATGAGTAGAATCATCTCCTAGCGGGTTAAGCAAGACCAAAAATACACCTTGTATATTTATTTTATAAGTTGGTTAAATGTAACACTTTTCCATGTCGTTCGCCTTTAAATAAGAATAGAATAATACTGAATTAATTTTTTCTTATTTCAAGTGAATGATGGTGCCGATTCTATCTGACTGCTCCAAAGAGAAATATTCAAAACATACTCAGGGGTCAAAGTCTCTCTTGAAATCAATTCAATTTTTCTGTCTCTTATTGGTAGTCCAAGAGATAAAAGATTGCTCTTAAAAAACAAACAAAATAAATTATTAAGCAAATAAATACATACAGAATTCTTTGAATTTGATTGGTAGTTCCAGAGAAAAGTTCTTTTAATCAAAGAAAAACATCTTTAGCTTTATTATATTAGTTTAGTATTTATGATACATACCCAGAGGCTTTAAGATAAGCTTTATTCATAGATTATTGTATTGTTTTTGCGACATCTTATTATTCTATTTGTATTTAAAATAGTAATCTGGCTGCCTGATTGACTCACTAGTGCTATACAGCCCAAACCGCTGGTCCTAGACACGCGAAACTTACATATGCATATGCTTTTTCTATAGAGTAGGTAACCACTAAGAAAGGATTGTTAGAAATTCGAATCCTAATATGGGTAAAATAGGGAATATGTAAGTATCGAAATTCATGTGGGCGAAGTCGCGGGCGAAAGCGGGTTCTTGTAATTTAAGTAAATGTTTGTACCTGTGGGTACAGAAAGAATTTACAAGCAAAAACTAAATTGATAAATAAACATAAAAATTCAACAAAATTGTCGCAAATTCCAGCCGAGTCCTTTAATGTTTTTCTTAGAAGGAAGTACACAATTTATCACTGGAACCAAACGGATATCTTTAAGGAAAACGTTGCGAAAAAAACCCGAAATAAAATCTAATGTTATCGCGTTGATAAGGAATACCTATAGGTATCGTTTTGTTTTGGAAACGGTGCTCTAGTGGGTATGTACTTAGATATTCTTTTGTTTTTTTAATTTTTATTGGTCGAACCTTAATTAAAACCTTTTGATTTAAAGATTGTCTAGTGACGGTTTTCGTATATGTTTTAACACAATCTGTTTAGCCGTTTTGAAATTAACGACTCCTTGGTAAGCTACAGTTACGATCTTAGTAAGTTTAGGGGCGGACGATTTTTATTTTGCTAATTTACCTTTAGTTAGAATAAATGTGTACTTACCTATACTATTTTCTTAAAAATCGGTACATACTTAATTTACTTTTTAATACGTTTAAGTATTTGTATTTATACTTATTTATCTTATTATATCTATCCTCTAAACCGCTAAAGCCTTTTTATTTAATGAATAATATGCAATCTGATAAAATAAATTCTAGCCTTTCTTACCTGATTAAATTGAACTCTATTTCGCTACTACTAAAAACGGATTCGGCTTAAACGGGTTGCCTCGCTATTGTAGCGCATCTGGCATGTTTGCTGAGGCGCGTACAGATGGCTTTCATGCAGTCGTACGTAAAAAAGTTGCGTCTCTGCGACTTCGTCTGTGGGGCAGTAGCAATAGCATCCAGCAAATGATTGCGGCTAGGTTTGACTGCCCATTCCAAAACTATTGGATGCGAATTTTAATTTTTAATAATAATGAATGTATGTAATGTATGTAATTGATGGGGTGCTTGGACAGAAAACCTCCACGTGTGCCCGAGGGCTGGAGTTCGCTTATGGATTCTTCCGGGGCGAAGACCAGTCCGAGGGACGGTGCACCCTGGGAGGTGGGCAACGACTCGTCATTGGGTACGTTGTGCCTGTGGGGTCTCGTTGCCCACTTGCCAATATTCTGTCGCGGAGGACTCCACCACCTGTCCCTCTGACTAGCAGAGGGCAGTGTGTGTTGGAGTCGGGGAACGGGCTCTGCGTGCACTCACCCTGCCGCAGAGCAGGCAGCTGGGGGTCGTCATCCCTAGCTGCCCCCGTTGATCTCGTAGCCCCGTAGTCTGTTACGGTCATGTCTCTGACTTTCGACGGGGGTCGAGGGCCTTGGCTTAACCGCCCGGGCCGCGAGGTAGACAACCTCTATAAAAAATTACCTCTAATACCAAGTTCTGGTGCGTGGCGAAGGTACGAATGGCTGAGGAGTAGTGTCGTCTGTTTGTGGACGGCGCATCAGTCTCTAGCGCACCCCCAGCCAGGGAACCGGTGGACCCTCTGGTTGGGTTACAAATGTACACTTGCCCAGGGACAGGGGGTTACCCTGGGTGTACCTCTTAAATCCCCCACACTCGTGGGATCAATTATGAGCACAAATTTAAAAAAGAACAAACACACCGATGGGAAGGAGGACGAAGCGCGGTCAGGGACCGATGCAGGTATGGTCTCGAGCTCGGGGAGCTCGAGTTCGGAGGGCTCGGGCTCAAGGAGCTCGAAACGTAGCAGAGGGAGCCGCAACCGCAAGCGGACGATGTCGGAGGGCGCCTCGTCGTCCTCCGACAGCGAAATTACGGCTCCGGCCCCCAAAATCCCCACCAGCAGGCGGGGTGCGGGCCGAGCAGGAGGAGGGGGCGCAAGCTCCCAGCGCAGGAGGCTGCGCGGCGAGCCGAAAGGCTCGCCTTGGAGGGGCGTCACCCCGGAGCGGCTGCAGTGCAGGCTCCGAGGGATGAGCCAGCCGCCGCGAGGAGCTCCAAGGAGGAGCGAGCGGCCGGGCTGGCAAAGGTGGTGGGGGAGGCGCTGGCGATGGTGGCCCTCAAGCGTAAAAAGGGGTCAAAGGACGCGGCCATCGCGGAGGCCACCGCCTCGATAATGGCGGCGGCGGAGGAGGCCGACATGGCCGCAATGCGGGCGAATTTAGCCCGCCTAACTGCGGCCATGGACGCCCTCAAAAAGAAAACGCGAAGTTGCGCGCGGAGCTAGCCAGGCTCCGGGGGGACGCGCCCCGCAGGGAGGAGCCCAGGGAGCGGGACTCCCAATTTCAGACCCTGTTGCAGGGCATGACCGACCTCCAGCGCCGCTTCTCGGCGCTGGAAGGCAGGGTCCTCCGGCCCCCGCTCGCGTCCAACCGAGCGGCCCCGGCGACGTCGGCAGCAAGGCCGGCGGCATCCTTTGCTGCTGTGGCCGCGGCTCCTGCGGCGAAGCGCGCCGCCGCCGCGCCTCAAACGCCGGCGCCGGCGGGAAAGAAGACCGCGCCGCCCAAAAAGGGCAAAGTGGCGCAACAGCAGAGAGCGGCAGGGGCACCCGCGGCCAGTGCGGCTGCACCACGCCCCCCGCCGCCTCCCTCTTCTCCCCCGACTGCCGAAAGCCCGGCTGAGCCCGGCTGGCAAGTCGCCGGGGAGAAGAAAAAGGCGGCCAAGGCGGCCAGGGCCGCCAAAAAGCGGCAACGGCAGCGGGAGCGCCGCAAGGCCAAGAGCCTCGCGGCCAAGCTCCGCGCTTCAAAAACGGCAGCGGTGGTCATCACCCTGCAGCCGGACGCTGAAAAGAGGGGCGTCACCTACGGGGCGGTCCTCGCAAAGGCCAAGGCGGCGGTGAACCTCGCCGAGATCGGCGTGACCGAAGGCCTGCGGCTCCGTGTTACTGCGACTGGAGCCCGCATGCTGGAGGTCCCAGGGGCAACCAGCGGCCCCGTCGCCGACGCCTTGGCTGAAAGGCTGCGGGCGGCACTCCAGGCGGATGAGGCCAGAGTGTCCAGGCCTACCATGCGCGCAGACATGCGCATCATGGGCCTGGACGACTCCGCCACTAATGAGGAGATAGTGGCCGCCGTCGTCGAGGCGGGAAGCTGCGCGGCTGGCGATGTGCGCGTGGGAGCCATCCGCCTTGACCGCTCCGGGCTGGGAGCGGTCACTGTTAGCTGCCCCGTACAGGCGGCGAAGGCTATAGAGGGCCACGGCAGGCTGAAGGTGGGCTGGACCTCGGCGCAAGTGAAGCTGATGGAGCCCAGGCCTCTGCGGTGCTACAGGTGCTAGGTAGGGCACCATGTTGGTGTCCGCTGCACCGCGGAGGTGGACCGTAGCGGGGACTGCTTCCGCTGCGGTCAGCCCGGTCACAAGGCCGGCTCGTGCACTGCCGCGCCGCACTGCTACTTATGTGCGGCAGCTGGCAAGCCGGCTGATCACCGGGCTGGGGGCAGGGCTTGCGCCCCACCCGCCAAGACCAGAGGCAAGGGCAGAGGACCTCTGCCGCCGCTGCCGCCGCTCCCGTTGCGGCCGCCACTCCCGCTGCCGCCGCTGCTCCCGCTGCTGCCGCCGCTCCCGCCGTACCCGCCGCTGCCGCGCCTGCCGCTGCCGCCGCGACTACCGAGGCCGCAATGGAGTGCCAATAATGGCTCCATTGCGCCTCCTACAGGCGAACATAAAACCACTGCGCCGCCGCTCAGGATCTGTTGCTGCAGAGCATGGCGCAGTGGTCGATCAATATCGCCGTGGTCTCCGAGCCGTACTTTGTCCCGCCCAGGGATTCTTGGGTGGAGGACCTGAGCGGCTCGGTGACCATCATTTCGTCGGCCGCCGCCGGTACCCCGACCCTCGAGGGTGTCAAGAGGGCACAGGGGTGCGTTGCGGCACGGTTCGGGGAGATCGCCGTGGTAGGCGTCTATCTCTCCCCGAGCCGATCCCTCGTCGAACTCCACAACTCCCTTATGGAGCTGAGCGTCGTCGTCGCCGGGTTCCGAACCCTCCCCGTGCTCGTTCTCGGGGACTTCAATGCCAAAAACTTGGCTTGGGGCTCCCGATACACTGACGCACGGGGCAGAATGGTGGAAGACTGGGCCCTAGAGGTAGGCCTAGTCGTGTTGAACCAGGGTACCGTCCCCACGTGTGTGCGGATGCGGGGTGAGTCGGTGGTGGACATCTCGTTCGCCAGCCCCGCTCTGTCACCGCGTGTCGTTGACTGGCGCGTAATGGAGGAGGTGGAGACGTTCTCCGACCACCGGTACATCCGGTTTGACGTCTCCGCCCAGACCTCCGCTGCGCCGGTCCGACGGACCCCAAGCGGTCCGCGTTGGGCGCTGAAGCAGCTGGACCGGGAGCTTCTCCTGGAAGCCTCGATAGTGCAGGCCTGGGTGTCATCACCGGACAGGCCTGCCGACATCAACGCCGAGGCTGGGTGGTTCCAGGAGGCCATGTCCGAGATCTGTGACATGGCAATGCCCCGGGTTCAGCCTGGAAGGGGTCAGCGCCAGGTGTACTGGTGGTCGCCGCAAATCGCGTCCCTACGCGAGGCGTGCGTGGCTGCGCGACGCCGGTACACCAGACACCGCAGGCTCCGTATCCGCCCTGTGGATGCGGATGCCATCGAGGCGGAGCTATATGAGGGGTACAGAGCTGCGAAGAAAGCCCTCCGACTGGAGGTAGTGCGGGCCAAATCTTCGGCCCGCCAGGAGATGCTGGGGACTCTGGACAGAGATCCGTGGGGGCGCCCCTACTTGGCGGTGCGGGGCAAGCTCCGCACCGCGGGCCCCCCGCTGACGCAGAGTCTCCGGCCTCAGATCGTGGAGGGCGTGGTGAGCGCTCTGTTCCCTTCGCGGGGGGAGTTCACTCCCCCGCTCATGGCTCCGCCACCGGCGGTGTCCGATGCGGACCGCGACGGCGACGACGACGACGTTCCAGAAGTGACCGAGGTAGAGCTGGGAGCGGCGGTGCTAAGGCTTAGGGCCAAGAACACCGCCCCAGGACCCGACGGCCTACCAGGAAAGGCCTGGGTCCTGGCCTTAGGGGCTCTCGGGCCTCGACTAAGGGGGCTCTTTAGCGCATGCATGGAGGAGGGCCAGTTCCCACTTCGTTGGAAGACCGGGAAGCTGGTCCTTATTCCGAAGCCGGGGCGTCCTGCGGACTCTCCGTCCGCGTACCGGCCCATCGTTTTGCTCGACGAGGCGGGCAAGCTCTTGGAGAGAGTAATTGCGAGCCGTCTCGTCGAGCGGCTGATGCGGGTGGGGCCGGATCTAGCGGACGGCCAGTTCGGCTTTCGCAGAGGACGCTCCACGGTGGACGCCATCATGCGCGTGCGGGCCCTCACGACAGGGGATGCGGTGGCACGGGGCAGGGTCGTCTTGGCGGTGTCTCTTGACATCGCCAACGCCTTCAATACCCTGCCTTGGGGGTGCATAGCGGCCGCATTACGGTATCACCGAATGCCGGCCTACCTCTGTCGTGTGGTCGAGGCCTACCTGACGGACAGAGCCGTCATCTACCCCGGTCACGAGGGAGTGTGGAGTCGACGAGGGATGTCGTGCGGTGTTCCACAGGGATCGGTCTTGGGGCCGCTCCTGTGGGACATCGGGTACGACTGGGTGCTGCGCGCCGACCTTCCCGAAGGCGTCAGCGTAGTGTGCTACGCTGACGACACGCTAGTCCTAGCGCAGGGAAGGTCGTTCCAGGCGGCGGCCGACTTAATGTCGAGTGGTGTTGCGACAGTCGTGGACAGGATCCGGCAACTGGGACTTGAGGTGGCCCTGCACAAGTCCGAGGCCATGTGTTTTCATGGCCCTCGGCACCGGCCACCTCCGGGGTCTCAGATAACGGTAGGAGGGGTTCACATCGGTGTCGAGTCGACGATAAAGTACCTGGGACTTGTCCTCGACAACCGATGGAACTTCACGGAGCATTTCCGACGTTTGGGCCCCAAACTGGCGAGGGCTGGAGCTGCCCTCAAACGGCTCCTGCCCAATCTCGGTGGCCCAAACGCCTCCTGCCGGAGGCTCTACGCGGGGATCGTGCGGTCCATGGCCCTCTACGGGGCTCCGGTGTGGGCGCCCAACCTAGCCAAGGCTCCGGCCCGGCTTCTGAGGGCGTCCCAGAGGGTCATGGCGATTCGCATGGTGCGGGGATACCGCACGATCTCCTGCGAGGCGGCATGCCTCCTTGCCGGCACTCCGCCGTGGGATCTGGAGGCAACAGTCCTTGCACACACGTACGAGTGGCGCGTGGAAGTGCAACGCCGGGGCGAAGTCCTGCCGCCGCGGGTTATCGCGGCACGGCTCACGGAGCTCCGGCGAGATCTCAGGGCGGAGTGGAGACAGCGACTGTCGCAACCTAGTGCTGGGCACGCCGTGATAGCGGCGGTAAGACCCCTCTTTGAGGAGTGGCTGGAAAGGCGCCACGGCGCTCTCACGTTTCGCCTGACACAGGTCCTCACCGGACATGGTCAGTTCGGGAGGTTCCTGTGTCGGATTCAGGCGGAAGCGACGCCTGGGTGTCACCACTGCAGCAACGGTCGCCTGGAGGACACGGTCGAGCACACGGTGGAGGTGTGCCGCGCATGGGCGGACCATAGACGTGTCCTCGTAGAGGCGATCGGCGGCGGTGACCTCTCGCGCCCAGCGCTGGTTCAGGCCATGCTGCGGGGCGAGACGGAATGGGATGCCGTCGCCTCCTTCTGCGAAGCAGTTATGCTAGTGAAGGAAGCGGCGGCGCGCGAGAGGCAACGACGAGCCTCTCGCCCCGGACAAAGACCCAGGCGAAGACGTCGAGAGTCGCAAGACGACTACCGGCCACCGTAGGCGCGGTTCTGCGGATGGCGAGCGATGGGTAGCTCGCCGCCCGGCTAGGACCAGGACCGCGTAGACGGCGCGTTTTGTTCCACGCGCGCCTCAAAGAGAAGGAGTCAGCACAGGAAGGGGCCCAACAGGGCCAACGCCTGCCGGGGTTGCGGAATGTTATGTTTATAACTGTTACCGTGACCCTGGAACATAAAAGGCAATCGAAGGAACATGAGTGGGTTTTAGCAGGCGTCCGTCACTCGCTCAAGGCCACGCGTTTTATGCCTACCGCTTCGCGTATCGTCGACGATACAACGAACACCGGGCTGTCGGGCGCCCGGCTGAGTGCTCGCGCGTCACGGGTACAGCGCTGACTATCAAAATGCCGAAACCACGTAATTATTGCGTGATTATTGTGCAATTCCCCTGTTTTCCAATTCTCCTGTTTCCCTTTTGAATATTTATTATAATTATTCACGCGGTTTTGGATATTTTCGACACTTAAATATAATAATCGGGAATTCAAGAAACGAAAAATATGCATCAGTCATTTTATTAAAAGAAAAAATATTTGATCAACAAATGAAAAAAAAAATATTTTTCTAAAACATTCGTTTTGTTACCATTATCATCATACGTATAACCCTAGCAGATTTGTTGGACGACACGCACACACGTTAGTCGCGCGGCGGGCAAAAGAATCTCAACTCTCTTTGTGCGTACTTATGGTACATTTCTCCTCGCTGCAAACAGTTGGTATTATTATTATGATTTTGTAGGCTATTATAGCGTAGGTTTTTTCGTTTTTGTATTGGAGTGAAGTATCTGTTACGTAGTAACTATTTATTAATCTGTGGTTTTAGTCAGTAAGAGTCTGACACACCCTCCCGCCGCACCCAGGACGGGAGCAGTCATTGGATGATTTCCCACTCACCAAAAAAAAAAAAAAAAAAAAATGTATGTAATTGATTTAGATTCTATTTGATTTTGTTTTGTTATTTTAATTTTTATTATGAATGATTGTGTACTAACATAATTATAAGTAAATATTGTTACTAACCATTTTAATATTATGTATATGAGTTTAATTACTTGAAATAAATGATTAATAATTTCCCGGGATAAAGTTAGATAATAATTAAAAGCTCAAAGAAGCATTCTGACAGTGAAATTGCAACCTCGTGTCTTGGGCGAAAGATTTGGACAAACCAAATGTCGTAAGTTGCCCGCCCGGTACTGCAGTTGAATCCGCAGAACAGATAAACAAACAGAAGGTTCACTGGTTTATTTGATGATTTTTTGGGCATTAACCTTCCTCTATACCACTCCTAATATGCGGAGCCCCACGGTTACGGAGATATCGATGATCAAAGTTTGAGGTTATGTTACGTCAATTTTGAGGTTAAGTTAGGATTTTTTCATGTAAAATTAATTATTTTTCACTCTAATTTATAAAAAAGCTCCTACTTCTGGGTGGTTTAAAGAATTTTTTTTATGGAGCGCCCTAAAATTTTGATTGATCGCTCTCGGATTGACGATCCTTATTAGTTTTGAAAATATAATTATATTAAAGACATGATAAAATTGAACGAAACAGCCCTCCGCCTTGAACAAAACGTTAAACGTCAAATTTGACATCTACTTTGACAATTTATGTAACCTAAAAATGGCGTATTATTTTTCATTTTGTATGGAAATATGTAAACTTCAAAAAAATACATCTCGTAAACCGTGAGTCTCCGCACCTTAAAACTATGTGAAAAAGCCTTCAGTTAGTGAGTACTATCTACAAATAAAATATGAACTTCCAACTCGACGGATCATAATGGAAACTTTAGCCCACTCGTTTATTACACCACACTACGGATATTGTTGCGACACGTCTCCACTCGACAACAATTGATGCTCAACTAACGACACTCTTTAAGCAAACAACAAGCCGCGTGTCATATTGCGCCAGCTGGCAACGTCGCGCGATTTTGTGCAATGTTGCAATACATGTTGAGCGTCACGTGTTGCGCGTCAATTGTTGCCAAGTGGATACAAAGCTTTAAGTTCGATGGTAGATAAATGCCATTGCTTACAATAACTTCCAACAATAATTTTTACTTTATAAAATCCTTTTAGTAGAGAACTTAACCTTCTGAAGCCTCATACTCTGTGGTACCTGCAGTACATTGTATCAAGAATTCATTCGAAACAAAATGTCAATGTCAGTGTGTCCTCTATTTGAACGTAGACTGGATTCATTACCATAAAATTTGTACAGCTACCATCTTTTAATGGATTACTAACTACCCTGATTGACCTCTTGCATACTAATTGACGTCAGAACAACCCAACGTGGTCAGAACCACATTAAATATTCAGAATCTGCAATGCCAACGAACCAGAAGGAACACTCGCTTCTATTTAACCCCGTTTTCTTCGCGAATCCCATAATGGAGTCATTAATGTTTCAAAGTTTGCTCAACAAAGATAACATTCGCCTGACAAAAGCAATTTAAAACTAAAAACAATAATAAATACCGCAACCCAACTCTGAACATCCACACACGCAAACATTCATTTAGGCTCGGAAACGCGCAAAGATATATCACCATACCTAATGACAGCTAACACGAATTACACACAATCCTCAACCTTATTACCACAACGATAAAGCTCACACGATTAAAAGAACCGATAAACAGTTGCTGATAAAATTTCGTCCTAATGCGGCAGTTTTAAAGTTCAATTCGGTATGTGATGCGAATTCCGCAGAGGTGCGCATCTAGGGAATGCAAGCAATTATGTACTTTTACATTGCAGATGTTCTCAATTTAAAAAATTCATACTCACCGTCCGTCGTAGACGTTATATTCATCTTGAAGAAGATGTCTTTTAGCTTTGGAGCTCGGAGAATACTAATTTGAAATGTTTTTAAACTCAAACTTAGAACTCGTGTTCCACAGTCCAAGAATACACGTGAGAATGTTAGAGTCTGCGGCTGTCGTATTGCGGATAGCACAGGTGCTACTGTTTACCCACTGAAAACCACAAATCACCCGTGAAGAGCACTCGCGAAACGTCAAGTTATTCAAATTCCGAACGACCGACCGCACGCGGCCAAACGTCAACTAACGTATTGGCGCGAACTCTTGACAGATGGCTGATTGATACCGCCCGTTCGGATACTCGCACACACTGGCACACAACACTACGGACTGCTTGACAGCCCAGAACAGTTTAGATAACACCCAATTAGCAAGGAAGATGCTACTATGCGAGCAATCCGAAGCTTTTTGATAGTGTAACGACAAAACAAATAGTCCGGAATGAGTGAGGCACGGACATGCGCAGTAGGCATTGCCGTATGCGTACTTTGTTAAGCCGTGGTTACCGAAGTAGGCTCTGTCAGATAAAATTTTATTCACTTAATAAAAGTGACATAAAATTCAATGAGTTCTTTCTATTTTTTTTTATTAGTACGCTTTGTTCTATTACGTGAAATAAGCTGTAGCAATAAAAATAGCCGTATTTTTTTTACCTAAGAGTTCACAAAGCTGGTTATATTTCGTAGATATTTTTTTATTCATGAAAATTACTACTGCTATGTAAAACTTACTAAAGTGAATTTTAAATTCATAACCGTTTGTTTAATGTCACTACATTATTCAAGCAAATGTTCAAACCTTTTCTTCTTTTGAGATTTATCTTTTAGTTTGTACTATTTGAATGTTTGAATTTTAACAAAAAATATAGAAATATTGCGAAAAAAATATCACAATAAAATAAAAAAAAAATTGATAGCTAAAAAAAAAAAAAAAACCTTGTATTAATTTATTAAGTCTTGCCGCCAAAGCAGACTGAAACCTCCTTCCATTAACATTTAAAAATCTAAGATGGCGATTACCAAATTGACATTTAAATAAATATGGCGTGCCTATATGAACGGCGCCCTACTGCAGCGGGCTAGGCTGGCACGTTTCGCGCAGGGCTCCTACTCTTGAGATATTTATCCAACGGTGACGGATACCTGACGCACACAACCACACTTTACATATATATTGGCGACAAGTGCGTGTACTTATATTTTTTTCTTGGAGATATTTTTTTGCGGGGAATGTTACCGCTTAGCGTTAACTGTAGGTAGTATTGAGATAATCTTTAGAAGTACCGAATGTTTTATGAGTATAAAAGGAGGTAGTATATTTTTTTATATTTATTTAAATTTAAAGGTGGGGTTTATTGCCTCAAGCTTTCTTAACAAGTCGACCAAGGCTGTAAAAAATATATATCATGGCAGGTGTAATATCTAAAAAAAATGCATCTTTTCAGTTAAAAGTATATTATTTTTTATAATATTTACCTAAATAAAAATATTACTAACATTTATAATTATATTTAAGTATTTTTACAAACACCTGTAACGTTTATACACACACACCTTACACGGACTTTTTTATTTAGTACCGAATGTTTAAATCCTAATTTATATACTTACAGTATATTATACAAAATATACCACCGATTTTTTATTAGCATAATTTTTTTTAGAGTAGGTCCCTCCTCCCTTATTTTCCTCCCCAAGTGTGACAGAGGAAAAAGTCTTCAACATGCTCTGTCTCCATCTAACCCTCATTCACCGGTCAGGTCACTGATCATCAGGTCATTGACTCGGCGTCACCTAATTACTGGGTAAGGGAAATTCCTAATGACACACTTTGGTTACACGTAACCAATCAAATGTTTATAATCGATAATTATAAGTCATTGAAAAGTTTAGAAAACTGGATTTTAGGTGTAAAAAATATTTATAACAAAACTTTTTATCAACAATACGTAGTCCATAATTTTTTTTTAACTATAATTTAGATATTAAATGTATGTTTTTATGATATATCAGACGAACTATGAACCTTTAAACACACGTGTTTCGAGACACAATAGAAAGACAATAGCAGCCCGACAGCCGGCTGTCAGTTGGTCGTTGAAAGGTATAGGTCTAATAAAAATAATTGTTAACATTTTTTGTTACAAATAAGATTATCTACAACTGCTGTCAAGTAGTTTTTAGCCGTCGAACCAAAATTAAAAAAAGACTTTGACGTCTTTATCTTCTTTTTTATAAAACCCACTTCATCAAAAAATAGTTACAGAAAATAATAAAATGACTATGTGTATTCGTATACAATTTGAAGACTCCTGTCTCTTTACTTTAGATTATCTGATCTGAAAGCAAATGCATGAATCACTGAAAATCCAAAACGTTTCCAGTGTGCTTATAAAATTCCTTCAATTTCTCCGGGATTCCATCATCAGATCCTGACCTGATGAATATTTCTGAAAGCAATTACACGAGTCACTATAGAAAATACCCAACTTACTTCCAACGTGCCTATACAATTATTATTCATATTATAAAGCTGACCATTCAATTTAAATATAAAACTAAACAACCAAAATCTTAAAACATGAACTTTGCTAAAGCTAATAAAGAAAAAACCTCATATATGCAAATGAAAAATATACAGGGTGCAAACTTTCAAAAAGTTCCCGACTTTATCGATAAAACTTAGAACGTAACAACACTAGGAGCAAATAAAACTTATGTTAAAGTTGGTGTGTTTTAAAAATGTCGATAACTTGCACAACACTATACTGAGTTTAGAATTCGAATATTTTCCAGAGGGTAGATAAACTTTTCAAAGATTTAAGTAGTATGTGGGTAGTCAGATACTTGATCCGAGAAGTTTACGTATATCGCTTCCTAGGTGCTTCTTATACTGTTTAGATTAAGTTTTGCTGAGAATATAAATTTTAACAACAAGTCTACGGTACGATACGTCTCAATTTTACTGCTGTAGTTTAGTAGAGAATTTCTATACCAAATTATGGTTTGCTGGATGAAAACTCATTTATGGGTTAAGCTCGTCTTTGTACATAATTATTTCATTTGCTACCATCAATGATATTTTAATAAACAGATATGTTATAGGCTCACAAAACAGCCAAAAAATTTGTTCCGCGCTGCAGCGGCAGCACACAGACGCATTTGTTATTCACTGTAACATTTCACCACATTTCACTACAAGTGCAAATAATAAAAAAGGGATAGCATGATAAATCCAATAAGAAAAAAAGAAACAGCTATATTGTTATCCGTTATGCATGAATGTAAACATATTTTTTTTTACCACCAATCACAGCACGTTGGCATCATAGACTAACAAAATAATAAGACAGATGGTACACGCCATCGTGTACAAAATTCATAGACGTGTTTGTACCCATAAAAACTAATAAACTCTAAAGATAGTTAGATGAAAAATTGAACACGATATAATAGGAAAAAGTGATTGATTTTGTAATAAAAACAATATCACACCTTTGAAAAGATTTAATTTATTTCTTTTTTGTCTCTTAGAAAGTTTTTTTTTTGTGTTTCGGGATTATTTTTATGAGCAGAATTGAGGCGAACGTTTGTATATTTATCAATAGTTATAATTAAATGTATGCGATGATAACAATCGGATGCTTGTTGTTTGGAATGTTCCAAAAGTGAATAAAATATATTATTGGTATGTAAGTACGAAAGTTTTTAAAATATTAGACACATTCTCTGTAATGTATTTTGGCAATCGTAAAGTTTTCTTTTAATTGCTAATAATTTAATTAAAGATAAGGTAAGGTTGAAAAGAAAACAGAAGAAGAAAATAGCGAGACGTTAGAACGGTGACATTACTGCCTAATATTCGCATCTGCACTTTTGTTCTTTGTCCAGAGCCCATGCGTCCTTGTCGCTCTCACGAAAAAAGTGTATTTGCCATTTCTTTCTTTTTTCTAACCTCAAATTATCAGAATAATTATAAAATAATTGAAATATATTAATAAATCGAAGTATATTGCATACTTTCTTGTGGTTTGAGATCCCTTATGTTTTATTAACTTTGGTAAGTATCATAATTGGTAAACTTTCTAAACACACAAGAAGGCATCTTTTTTATTTATTTCGTTGCAGCGTGCAGCGTATGACTCACAGCGATGCGTGACGCAGACTAAAGGCAATAGAACCTAATTAGGTTCTAACTGAGTCTTTAGTCTGAGAATACACAGTTGAACAGGGAATCGAACTTGTTACTCGAAAAAATTAATCAGCCTGTAGTTTTATCCTACCGATCGAAAGGCTTCATCACACGGATTATTTTTTTCCAAATAACATAGTGTCAAAAATAAAAGAAAGACCATGAATTTTAACATTTTTAAGACAAAATTAGTCAATTTTCACATGCTCAAAATGAGTCCCTTCTTCTTGAATACAAAGTGATGACTTTTGATTATTTCATTCACTGACGATTTTTTGGTCTTGTTGTGGTGGATATTTATTTATTTAAATGATGTGTACTACTTAAATAGGTAGATTAATTAGTAAGAAGTAGTTATTATTGACAATTGTATGTCCTTACGGTAATGTAAGCTTTTAACTTTTCTAAACAAAATTTCATATCAAGTGTTAAAATTCCCGGTCTTCCTTTTATTTATGACACTATGTTATTTAGCAAATAAAAATCCTTATGATGAAACCTTTCGATCGGTATAATAAAACAACAGACTGATTATTTTTCCTCGTGGAACAAGTTCGAATTCCGGCCCAACCATTTAATTATTTAAATATATATGAATGCAGTTTAAATTGTTTTTAAAATTCAAGTAATGTCTTCTTTCAGTAAAATGTTCCATCTACAATATTTAAGGTACTTTTCCTCCATGTGGCATAGCCGTGGGACACCCTGTTTATGCATTCATAACTCGCATTGCTTAGCCGGATTCAAACTCACAATTTTACAAGAGAGGCACCTTATCCATTGTCACTACATTAAATATGTATAAAAAATGGTATTAAATATAAAAAAGAAATACATTGTACCCACGCCTGTCATTTATGTCTCGCATCTTTCATCGATTTATCTCAAAAAAGGTTGTGAATACCCAAACATTATTTAAAAAAAAACAAATATTATTTTTGCATCCACGGTTTTATTATGACTACTAGCTTTCGCCCTGCCATGGGAATATTTTCTAATTAATTATACATATTTAGAAACTTTGATAATCATCATTTCAAAGGTAATTTAATAAAATAATAGTTAACCACACCGATTTTATAAATAAATTTAAATTAATTATAATTAAAACACCCACCACGAAAACTTTAAAATGCGCTGTCATTTTCACAAACGAGGGCGTTGTACGAACGTGCAGTATAATCGTAACGTAAATTCGTTCGATTTTTAATTTTAAAACACATTTTTTTTACAGAATATTGATATAAAATTATTATGGGAGCGTGACACTTTATTAAAAAACGCTAAGGCATTTTTATTTTATTTCATGTCATTGGAAGTATTTCTAAATTCAATTTTTATAATAGTGAAGTCTCGCGTATTTGGCACAGTATTTGCGTGTTCGATGTAAAGCCTTATGAGAACCTTACTCTAATAAGTCTAGAATATATTTTGTACTAGTTTTTGCCCGCGGCTTCGCTCGCGTTATAAAGAGACAAAAAGTAGCCTATGTTACTCTCCATCCCTTCAACTATCTCCACTTAAAAAATCACGTCAATTCGTCGCTCCGTTTTGCCGTGAAAGAAAGACAAACATACAGACAGACAGACACACTTTCCCATTTATAATATTAGTATGGATTTCCTAAATAACGCAAATTATTTTTTTCTTTCTTTCCAAATACACCACGTGAAGTTGCACAATACGATAGACTAGGACATCACTAAAATCTCCTGCCTAGAAACGCAAATAAAGCTTTTAGGCCCGTATTAATAGACGTCACTCAACTCCGAGACGCTCTCAAGTCTCTTGCTATCCTTGTCATTCCAAAGGGAAAAAATAAGGACAGCAATAAACTTGAGAGCGTCTCAGAATTGAGTGACGTCTATTAATACGGGCCTTAGTCTGGTGGTAATCAGAAGTAAGATAGGCCAACCACTGACTTTGGCTTAGCACTATACCTGTCACTGTTACACAACTGCCAGACGTCAAGTGTACGATAGAGACGGAACGCAGCTAAGCTGAAGTACGTGCTTAGTAATGACTATTTATCTCGTCATAATAGTAAGAAAAAATTATTAGTATTTAAAAGTAGGTGTGATAACAAGTCTGGCACGCAAGGAACATACTTTCACTAAGAAAGTGCCTACCTTTTAACGACTAACCGACAGCCGGCTGTCGGGCCGCTATTGTCTTTCTATTGTGTCTCAAATCACGTTTTTCGAACGATTAATAGAATAATAGTTCTTAGTGTTACATCATCATCTCCCTAGACTTTTTCTAACTTTTCCTAAATTGGGGACTACTTTTATTCTAACCAGATTTAGCTGGATACTAAGTACGTGAAGCTACTCCTTGTCAGACCTTTACAACCTGCTTAATAGGCGACGCGGCATACCTTGGTTTGTTGTGTTTCTTTAAAATTAAGTTTCATCCAACAAAAAAGAACACCCACTTTTATTCACCACAAGAAATTAACCAAACATTTAAACCGCGTTGTCATCGCCGCAGCCGACAAAGTCACTGCCGACTCACAGTTAACACGTTTAGCCGTCGGCTTTTGTTTGATCTAAAAGTTAACCGATACGTCTTGTTCCTGACGTAATTAATGAAGCCGCTGGACGCTGGGTTAACGGATACGGTTACTTTGTAGGTATTGAGTGGTTTAGATAACTTGGGAGAAATATAGTATTATAGTGGTGCCGATTCTCTTGTGCACAAACTAACGTAAATTTAAGTTAAGTGCATCTTTCTCTTTCCGTATAATTAAGAAAAGGACAGAAGATCAAATACTAGTTAAGTCCTGTCAAATTTAGACAATCCATAGATAATTTAGACACAATTTAAAAACATGGCGTCTAAATATACGTCAATTTTCATCAGGCGCTGTCTAATTTGACAGGATTAAACTAAAATGTATCTTCTGTCCTTTTCTTTAAGAAATGAAAAGAGAAAGATGCACTTAACTTAAATTTACATTAGTTTGTGTACAAGAGAATCGGCACATTTTAAAGGGTGCTCAGAAACCTATCATCTATCGTCTTTTTATTGTGTCTCGAATCACGTGTGTTCGAAGGTTTAACCTTTCGACGACCAACCGACAGCCGGCTGTCGCGCTGCTATTGTCTTTCTATTGTGTCTCGATTCACGTATGTTCGAAGTTTTAAAGTGTTGTGTAGATGCAGTAGATAAGTCTCCACCTCTCATGTTTACCAACCAAGCTCAATATTGATGGAGCTTTCAGGAGTTGTAGTGAGTGGTTCGGAATTTCGTAATAGTATAGCGGTATTGTCTCATAAAAAAAACACTACCACACGTGGAAAACTGGACCGGGTCGCTAGTATCCATACTAATATTATAAATGGGAAAAAGTGTCTGTCTGTCTGTCTGTCTGTTTGTCTTTCTTTCACGGCAAAACGGAGCGACGGATTGACGTGATTTTTTAAGTGGAGATAGTTGAAGGGATGGAGACTAACATAGGCTATTTTTTTCTCTTTCTAACGCGAGCGAAGCCGCGGGCAGAAGCTAGTATAATATTACATAGCATATGGCACTCGACAGAGTATAGCTTTCTTTTTAGTAAAGAGTAATTTTTAAGCTATTGGTGCTGATTCTCTTGTTCACAAACTTAACTAAATTTAAGTAAAATGCATCTTTCCCTTTCCATTTCTTAAAGAAAAGGACAAAAGATACATTTTAGTTTAGTCCTGTCAAATTAGACAGCGCCTGAAGTAAATCGACGTAGTTTTAGTCGCCATGTTTTTAATTGCGTCTAAATTATCGATGGAGTGTCTAAGTTTGACAGGACTTAACTAATATTTTATCTTCTGTCCTTTTCTTAATGAAATGCAAAGAGAAAGATGCATTTAACTTAAATTTATGTTAGTTTGTGAATAAGAGAATTGGCACCATTATCTCTTGCAATCAAACTGATTTGACAATAAACCGGACATATTCATATACGAGTACTTAAGCCTTAGAAACTTAGGCCTTTGACCTGCAGTGAAACAATAATAGTTTGGTAATTTTACTATTTTTTATAAATTTTACCCTAACAGAATTACTGTAGGCTACTAGCAATATATTTTTTTATCAGTTTCCATATTCGTATTATATATTATTATATGGGGAAAAATGATAACACAAACATCGAATTTAGTTTCCTAAAACAACCTGAAGGTGGCTATTGTATACATAGCTACTATGTTGAGGTTTGTCACTATCACTATAGAGATTTGCCTAGCCAATGGGTTCGGGGTAACGCTGACAGATGGCGTTAGTTGTCTAGGCTTTAAAATGTGGGTTTACAAACTTATGTATTGGTAGAATTGTGAAGTTTTTGTGAATTGTACAAGTAGGTGAGAGGTATTTATAGTCTTTAGTGAAGCCTTCGGATTGTTTTTGAGGGTCAACGGTGCAGTAGCTAATCAGGACCGACTGTTTTAGATATTCTATTGTTTGTTGATAATAAGAGTGATATAAACTATGCTTGTGACACACATAGTTAAAAAGACACGTCCCGTCCGTTAAATATAAAGAAATATATATAGGTATATATATACAAACTTATAAATTTTACCTCTTTATAATATAATAATAATAATAATAATAATATCCTCGGACAACTCACACACGGTCATCTGATCCCAAACTAAGCAGAGCTTGTACTATGGTAACCAGACAACTGATAAACATACTTATATTTTTTAAATACATACATAATATAGATAAATCACACCCAGACACAGAACAAACATTCGTGCTCATCACACAAAGTTTGTCCTGGGTGGGAATCGAACCCACGACCTGCGGCTTAGCAGTCAGGGCCACTAACCACTAGACCAACAAGCCCGTCAATATTAGTATAGATATATATATAATATGTTTCATTAGAAACCAAGGAACTAACAAGTCAATAATTTCAAGCTATTGAATTATTAAAAAGTTGGACAGTAGGCGACCCTGAGTGGAAAACGGTGGAAATGGCTATAATAGCAATGGAAAAAAGGAGTATCCCAAATATTTTACAATACACAAGTATTATAAAACATTCCCGAATAATTTTTTGTAATATCTATTTTTCTTTCATCGACTTCGGCTAAAAAGGCAAAAAAATAATTCATGCAAATAGGACAACTGCAACAAAATTGCAATACTACAAAGAATCTCGACTTGCCACGGTCATATCACACCAAACATACTAGATGCTACATTACATTCTACGATCCATAGCGGTGCCCCAAAAAAAGTAATTAACACTACCGCACAAAAGCACAGTGTGCCGCACAACAAAAGCCTGGACAAAATATAGCCCCAACAAAAGAGTTCAATTTAGGCGAAACCAAGAAACCGGTGGCTACACACGGTAATCCGATAAAGAAATCTTTATATCGGCACGCGAACGAAATTAGGGGATCTAACTATGTCATTTTTAACCCAAATGTGTCAAAATTATGGGTTTTTCATGTGGCTTAAATGGACGTGATTCGGTGGTTTGTTGTAAATAATGATTTTTTGTATGTTGGTTTGTAATTGGAGTTTTTTAGGAACTTGCATAGCATTTAGGTGCATGTTATATATAATATTACTTTAATAACTATGTCTAAGGTTGGATGATGATCGATGAAACAAAAAAGTAACTAAGTGAAGAAAATAGAAGCAAGGGCCGACCAAGGAAACGGTGGGAAAACATTTTTTGGTAGAGATTTGGATCAGGTTGGACGACTTTGGCTAGGGCCAGGAATCAGTGGACAGTAGGTACTAGGGAAAGCCATCATCAAAGAAATAAAACATAAATCTAAATAGTAGTCAAAAAGACATTTTGTTTTGATTTATTTTTAAAACCGTCTTTGTGCGTTGATATATCAATCAATCAGTCAACCAGTGAGTTTACCATTATACATTTAGATATATAAACTATCTCTATTTTCTCGCTAACACAATCATAAAGGTTGATGACACATACTGATTTGAATAACTATTGATTTGACTTTGAATGCGAATAACGAGTATTTTAATAAGACAAAAGCTCTTGAAAATAAAGCTGGTAGGTCATTGCGCTGGGGACTTAAGCCAATAACTGAGCCTGGCTTTGATCAATTCGATTTATTTATGCAGAAAACGAGCACAAACTTAAAGCGACTTTTAAAAACTGGGCAAGCTCAAGTCGGGCTTGAATAAAAAAGGTTTTGTACTACGACTATCATAGAATGTTAAAATGAAGCAAAAAACTGTTTTAAAATCACAATTTTTCTTTGAGGACCTTAATGTTTATTATCTATTGTTAAAATAGCAAATAAAAATTAAGAGACCATGTAAGACTCGCCAACAAATTGTGACTTCTCCCGCCCTGGACGGGGCAGGAAATGTGTGTGTGTGAGACTTTTTCTGACTAAAACCCACCCTTGTTTCTTCGGTTGCCTTTTATGTTCCAGGGCCGCGGTAACTATTAGAACTATTTCGCAACCCCAGCAGGCATTAGCCCTAGAGAGCCCTGTCACGTGCTGACTGCTCATTGAAGCGCGCATGGAACAAAACGCGTTTCGCGTAAGGCTTCCGTTTTTCATTTGGACGTTCAGTGATAATTTACACTCTGAGAATATTTACTTCTTGATCACTTTATGATTCACAGCCCGCTTACAGACAAACGACCATCAGAAGCTTAATAATTGGATCCCGTAGTCAAAATTGTTGTACGGAACCCCAAAAATCATAGAACCTTTGTGTGCTCTTTCTTTTTTTAACAAAACAACTTAACTGTAATTAACTCTGAAATCGTGAGTTGTTCGCGTGTTCCAGTCGATTTATAAAAGTGCCAAACGATTATTAAGTTCAAGTAGAACGTCATAATGGTGCCATTTAATTATTTATTTCGATAGCTTGAAATATATCGATAATAAATAGGGGCAGAGTGAATGTTTCTTGACTGACTTAACCTTTTTATAAAGGGTTGACTGAACCACGATTTATTTTAATATGGAGTTATTATTTTAATTGCATAGACTGTGAATGGCTTTGAACGATAAAATTGATTAGAAGTATTTTCAACTTGTGACCACCTTGACTTTTGATTTTGACTTTCACAATATTGAGTAATTTTCTACAAGGGTCTCACTATTCAGAATGTGTAAACAAGGGTGTGGTATATCATAGTACAGTTGTCAGAATTAAGCAAAACCAACGTAGAGGTCAGTCCCTTTTGAAATTGATACGAGTGCAATGAAGATAAAGAATCATTTAGGATAACGAGGACTGCATTGTTGATAAGGAACATACATATTTGAGTAGACTGTCCGTATTGTGCAAGCGTTTGTCAGTGTTAAAACGCAAGGAACCCAACGATTAGAATTATAATGTATCTAATATTAGATAATTGGTATCCAAATTTAGGTCCTCAAACAAAATAACAAGCTTTAAATCTCTATCATATAAGTACATATTATAAAACAAAGCTTAGGTCTTTATAACTACGTAACAGATTTTGATATGTTTTTTTTTAACATATAGAGATTTTCAAAGAATTGTAATCCTATGCGGAGCTGGGACGGGTCGCTAGTATGCTATAAAATTATAAATGTTTGTATTAAAATACCTCTTTCTATGTTAGCTCACGGGTCGTTGCGTGACCACTGTCCAAGGGCATTATGACGATATCCAGCAGCGTCTTATGTGTTGACCCCGGCTTTACAAGTAAAGATAACATGCTAGGCAATCTAATGTTTAATAATTAATTATTATTTTCCGTCGGCGTCATAGTGGTTTCCGAGTCCTATGTCCTCAATCCCGGGTCAGTTGCAAAATGTGCTGAAAAACAGAAATGTAAAGAAAAGGAAAGGCATCACTGGTAGCCCAACACGTGTAGTAATGAAATAAGGTCCATAGTTTGATATATGAGATGACGAAATATGGTGGTCAATACACGACGGGGTCGTGGGCGTAGCCAGCCTTGGGCTCAGGATGGGGCAGAAGTCAAGTTTGGGCTGTGCGCCTTAAAAAAATGTAATATTTAGTTTTACAAATCTAAAAGTATTAGCCAAGAGTGTAAGTGAGTGTATGAGCGGTGCTAGAGAAAGAGCAGAGCGGACGCGCCAGAACGCTCTGGACCCGAGATATAGAATAATAAAATCCTCTCTAAATACCTAAGTAAAGTAGGTACAAATTTCACATAACGAGAGAGACATACAAAGAGTATGGTTTGCTGGTAAGCGGTCAAACCTGAAGGACACGGTCGAGCACACTGTGGAAGTGTGCCGCGCATGGGCGCACCATCGACGTGTCCTCGTAGAGTCGATCGGCGGCGGTGACTACTCGCGCCCGGCGCTGGTTCAGGCCATGCTGCGGGGCGAGACGGAATGGGATGCCGTCGCCTCCTTCTGCGAAGCAGTTATGCTGGTGAAGGATGCGGCGGCGTGTGAGAGGCAACGGCGAGCCTCTCGCCCCGGACTAAGACCCAGGTGAAGACGTCGAGAGTCGCAAGACGACTACCGGCCACCGTAGGCGCGGTTCTGCGGATGGCGAGCGATGGGTAGCTCGCCGCCCGGCTAGGACCAGGACCGCGACGACGGCGCGATAGTGTTCCACGCGCTTCAAAGAGAAGGAGTCAGTACAGGAAGGGGCCCAACAGGGCCAACACCTGCCGGGGTTGCGGAATGTTTATAATAGTTACCGTGACCCTGGAACATAAAGGGCAATCGAAGGAACATGAGTGGGTTTTAGTCAGTAAGAGTCTGACAAGCCCTCCCGCCGCACCCAGGACGGGAGCAGTCATTGGATGATATCCCACTCACCAAAAAAAAAGGCTCTAGCACCTCATCGCGGTATTTCTAGCAGTTATTTCAATTCAAACCATAATCGTGCCACCTTGATATGCATGAACTTGTTGTGGATGCTGCAGTCGTTTCCAACGTCCAGGTTCACCCCAAACGCGTACTCTTAGCGAATCATTATGAAATCCAAACCTGGATTCATCAGTGAAAAGCACAAGTGACCTTTGAGAATGGTTCCAGTTTTCGTGTGCAATAGCCTATTGTAATCTTCTTCCTCGATTGCCTCTCCTTAGCGCTGGTACCCAAAGTAGCCTACGAGCACGTAGGTTGACTTCATGCAGTCTTCCAAAGCCGAATTGGCCGTCCGCCAGATCCGGCCTCACCCACATCAGTCGCTCGACGAGACGGCTTGCAATCACTCTCTCCAAGAGCTTGCCCGCCTCGTCGAGCAAAACGATGGGCTGGTATGCGGACGGAGAGTCCGCAGGACGCCCCGGCTTCGGTATAAGGACCAGGTTCCCGGACTTCCAACGAAGTGGGAACTGGCCCTCCTCCAAACTTGCGCTAAAGAGCCCCCTTAGTCGAGGCCCGAGAGCCCCTAAGGCCAAGACCCAGGCCTTCCCTGGTACGCCGTCGGGTCCTGGGGCGGTGTTCTTGGCCCGGTTGGCCCTAAGCCTTAGAACCGCCACTCCCAGTTCTACCTCGGTCACCTCTGGAACGTCGTCGTCGTCGCCGTCGCGGTCCGCATCGGACACCGCCGGTGGCGGAGCCATGAGTGGGGGAGCGAACTCTCCCCGCGAAGGGAACAGAGCGCTCACCACGCCCTCCACGATCTGGGGCCGGAGACTCTGCGTCAAGGGGGGTCCTGCGGTGCGGAGCTTGCCCCGCGTTTTGTTATAAAAGTTTTCATCAATTTTTATGAACAAAATAGCTTTGTCGTTTAGGTATTGATGTTTCAAAAATAAAGTCAAGATTTAAATTTGTCTGAGTGTTTCCTCTTCTTCTAAGTTTCTTTTGATTTTTATACTTTATCTAAAAGTTTATTATCAGATTAGATAGGCTATTAAACAAGGTTTATTTTAATGTATAGGTGTCTTAACAAAAAGTTAATAGAATTATAGTTATTTAGGTTTAATTGAAATATCCCTCGACCATGTTGATGTGTGTATTTGTCTACAGTAATACGGCTTTGTTTCAAAAGGCTGCTGCGATGCGCGCGTTCGGTCAATAGTGCGCGCTTTTTGTTTCGATCGCACTTTTTTTTTGTCAATTTTTTTTTATTGTGTAACTTTCTTACGGATATTATGATTGTTGTTATAAGATTTTTTTTTTGTTAGGTACCTAATAGGTTAGAGCCAGGGTGGGGCAAGTGCCCCAGCTTGCCCCAGTGTGGCTACGCGCATGGACGGGGTTAGTAAAGGACTCAGCAAGATCTATATGACGCACTCACGTTTGTATTAAACTTTTTTTTCATCCCACCACCTCGGAAATGGTATTTTTGCTATTCAATATCGGAGCGCAAAAGCTGTTTGTAACCTCTAGAGGTTAAAGTAAATTTGAATTTAGAACATCGCGTGCACTAGGTATGTGACTTCAAAACATCATTGAACCTATTTACTTCCATCTCTCCATGGTCCATGGTGCCGAATTCATCATACAACTTTTTTTAATTTGTTAAAAACTCAGTCTCTGAACATCCTTGGTCCTTGGTGTACTTTTCTTTTTAATTTGCTGTGCGCGCGCCATTTTGTTTTGACGTCGTATTATTTTAAATGAAACTTGAAAACAAGTAAAAAAACGAAAATGACTGATTCCAGCGACGAAGAAATTTATTTAACACCACCAATATTAAAGTGCCTAACAAAAATATTACACTCAAAATATTTAGTAACTGTAGCAACGTTACTTTCAATTTTTCTTTAGTATAAGTAGTTAGGTATTATTTGTTATAAGTACATAATATAAATATTTTTCTGTAATACCTTCCTATATCATAATGTTACATAGTAGTAAATATGTACCTAAACTAAAATAAAAGTATCTTGTGATTGTAAATGTTTTATTTTGCATTTAGTAATTTCCGAGGTGGGGGGGATGAAAAGTTACGTGTTGCACTCGAGTGCAAAGATTTTTCACCTTGTGCTCTTTTGATTCCCGCGCTAACGCTCAGGATTCTAATTTTTGAACCACTTGCTGCGCTCGTGGTTCAATTTTAGAACCCTTCGCTTGCTCGGTCATCAAAATTAAGCCCTCGGTTAAAAAGCAACTTTGCACTCATGTAGTCATGTATAACAAATAACTATTGTTATTCTTTTGTTTACTTGCAAGATCAGTCTGATCCAATTATAAAAAAAAAGCTATAAAGAAAGAAATCTAAGGGCCTGTTTCACGACCACGACAAGAAACGCTATTTTCCAGATTAAAAAATTAAACAGAATTTGTTGTTGGAACTATTTATATTCATATTCTCTATCTATACTAATATTATAAAGAGGTAAAATTTGTAAGTTTGTATGTAGGGAGTAATCTCTGGAACACATGATCCAATTCGCAAATTTTTTCACTGGCAGAAAGCTAAATTATACCTGAGTGCTATAGGCTATAAATTATTTTTTGTCTCTTTCTAACGCGAGCGAAGCCGCGTTCAAAAGCTAGTTGCACATAAAACAAAAATACAAGCTTTAAGCAAACTAAAATAATACCTACGTACAATGGCGAGCTTAACCCAGAAATGGGTTTTCTAACAGCAAACCAAAATGCTATAGAGAGATTTCCAACTATACTATTTGCGAGTTATTTTTACCAGAACTTATTATAACACTGTAAAAGAGGCCCTTAACAAAAAAAAGGTTCTTCACTATTAGGGTTCCAAAGTGTTACCCAAATTAGGGTTTCAAAATCCAATGTGTCAGTGTGATACCCAAAAATTCTCTATCCTATTTACCTGAACTTTACCACGGGTGTACATAATTACGTATGTTTCACAGGGTGTTTCTAAACAGAAGACAATCAGCAGAGTTCTGACTGCTGATCATTAGGGCGAGTCGTCACCGGCGTGTTTACTAATCAGCAAAGTAGTTGCACAAACACAACAGAAGTTCCACTGTCACTGGTCTTGAGTTAGCAAGTTGGTTGGAGTGAAGTTTTGCTTTTGGTCTGAATTTAGCGGCAATTTTGTTTTTCTTTTGGTGTTAGTATTGTAATCAGCAGCTCAAAACAAGTGGCTTTGTAAAATAGATGGTAGAGTTCGATATTTAACACTATCACCAATTGACGTACTTTTTATGAGCTGTCAAAACGCGATGCTTCCAGTAAATGTAATGACAATGTCACCTTATGACTTCACTAGCTAGCAACTGGTCTTAAAGTTAGAAAATAAGCGAAATCAAAAATGTTCGGAGTCTTGCAGATAAGCATAAGAATAAGAATAATTTTTATTCACAAACTTTTTTACAAAATTTCTATGTAGTCCCTCAAAATTCCTATGAAGTCCTGAAGATCTCATCGAGATGTTATTAACCTGTCGAAAAAAGAAGTGCTTGTTTCACCGCTATGTGTTGTCTAATTGTGGCACCGTAGCTCTGAAACGGGTCTACTTATTTAAATGCAATTTTATTTGAAAGTAAGCTATCCAGTGATAGTTCTTAGACATGTTTTGTCAAAATTGGTTCAGCCGATTCAAAATCAACTCTTTTGTTTTGTTAGTTACAGTCGCGATTTTAATCATTTAAGCGAAGGGGGTTTCAAAATTTTTAATTTACACTGGTTTATAGAATATTTTTTGTTATTAATTGTTGCAGTAACTTAGAACTTCTGAGATATCATTATCTGTTAGCTTTTTCCCGACTTATTTTAGGATCGGTTTAAAGCCTAACGAGTTTTAACTGAACACCAGTGTTTTACATGTAGCGAGTGCGTTACTCAGTAATTGGGTAATGCGATACCTCTTGGGCATTGACAAAATTTATAAATCCTGACTACCCGATACACTGTGAAATAAATAGTATTCGCTTATAATTAATGACGGCGAATATTCCATAGTTGAAAAGTCGTCGTCGAAACTAACAAATGCGAACCATTCTTCTAGTGAACTTCACTTTTATTAAACTCAAACATGGCCGATCACTGACTCTTAAGATACAGGTCTCCTAGTTTAAGAGTCAGCGTTCATAACTTTTTGGTATGCATAGACTTATAATTGTCGTCATAAATCATCTTTGCACATAATTATAATAACATGCCCCATATATTGTATCTAGCCTCTATTTTGAACTGTGTCTGTCTGTGTGTATTATTTGGATAAATAAACTATATTATTATATATTATTATATTCTGTCGGCGAAACATCCATAGGTAAAACGTTCTATCGACGAATCTCTCAAAAACGAAACGTCCTGTCGGTGAACAGTCCAAAGGAAAAACGACTGTCGGAGAACGGTTGCAGAATCAACCAGCTAAAGTAACGCTGTAAGCATATCACGCTTTCACGCCAAAACTACTGAACCGATTTAAATGAAATTTGGTTCAGAGATAGTCCATAGCCTGAAAAAGAACATTAGATAGTTTTTATTCCAAAACTCCCAAGGGAACGGGAACTACGCGGACAGAACCGCGGGAGACAGCTAATACAAAATAAGAATCAGTGCTTTTGTACTGATTCTACCGTTGTTTAACTTTCCTATTGTTCTGTCAATGTTATCTAAGACAGCACTATTCCACAACACACGGGAAACTAGACCTTAAGGTTCAACAACAAGGCCCAAAATCAATCGTGAGTGTTAACTAGAGATTTTGTTAGGCGGTTCGTCAAACGTAATCAAACGTAGGAAACCACAGATTATACGGGAGGGAACAATTTCTTTTTCGCGCCAACGCAAGAGTAGGTCAGTGTGAGTGAGCTAATCCATACTAATTATTTAGTTACGGCGTAGGAAGGATGAATTCGGTACACGTCAACGTTTCAAGTGTCATTTTAGGGGAATCCTTGACTTATTTTGCTTTTTGTGTAAATCTTAGAGAGCTTAAACTTCTTAAACAATGCTTTAGTTAATTACAGTTCTGTAGGTTTAAATGTAAAAGGTAAACCTTATTACAAACCGTACGGCTTATCTGCGCACCTTGCTGGAATGCGACACCCTCTCCCGCTTCCCCGCGCGGCGCCCCGTGTTCGTCTCGTTCGTTTAGTAGCGATAGCATTCCGTTAGCGTTACGTCACAGCGCGAGGTGCACAGTTAAGACGAGTGGGTAGCTAAGTAGCGGTTAAGAGCTACGACATCACAGAAACACAGACACACACACAATGCGGTCAAACTTGTAAAACTCCTCCTTTTGCATCGGAAGTTAATAATACATATATAGAAATAATGCCTACTTAATTAAGTAATATTGTCGAACTATGCGAACTTGTAGGCACTAGTATCTGAACAATAGTCAAATTATGTTAAATGTATTCAAGATACTTGAGCATTTCTCAAAAAAAATGTACTTTCTGTCTAAATCTCTGTCCCATATTTTTAAATATTTTTTTCTATATAAAAATAGATCATTATCAATTTCTATTAAATTACATACTTAGTAAGTTTATTAAACTAAGTAAAAAACATGTACAAATTATAAATAAATTAATGATTTATTAACTATAAAAATATTTTAAAAATCGTTTTAATCTAGTTGTATGAAAAGTGAAGTGTCCCAATTTTGTACCTCCCCAAACAATCAATTGTATTTGAGATGACTTGTGGAAATTGTACAAATAACTTATGTATTTATTTAGGACTTTATGACCATAATTCATTTATAAATTCATATTTTATTGTATTAGAACAAATATATTAAAAATAATGATTTTAAAATATGTCAGTAAAAAGTTCCTTTTAGAAATTCCTCTTTTGTGACCGTATTTTTGAAAATTATAGTGTGAATTTGGTATAAACATGTTTTAGGATAGTGGCAACATTGGCAAGATCGGCATCCATCTTATTTTCGTTTTGACATTTCTTTTTAGTTCCATGCGCGAACATTGAAGTTTGTCCGTTGGAATCTTAAAAAAAGTCTCGTGTCAGTGATTTTTTTATCAATAAATTAAGGCAAAATAATTAATTGCACTACTGTGAAGTCTAGGCTTAAGAAATCCTATTTTGTTATCAGAATTCTATTTTTGTTACTGTCCCATAAAAGCGGGCGCATATTTCTTTTCTTTATTAATATATATAAGATACTAATATATTCTTGTAATAAAAACTAAAATAAATAGTTCGTTTCTGCATTATGTATGTATACAACATTTTAATTTAAAGTTAAAAAAACAAGTTACGTTTTGTTTTATTAATCCCATTTAATCAAATAAAGCTTCTTTAGTAGGTTTCAACATTAAATTTATCTAAACTAGTGAAGGTAAAAATAAGAATTTTTCTCTACCTTTGGTTTGTTTTAATAGATTTTGCTATTTATTTACGTTTTATATCTCAAAACAAATCATATATTTATAATCTTTAGACCTTTACCCATAGATTAAAATAAAGAAATCCGGTTTAATTCAATATTTTCATTTTAGTAAATTTTCTAAGCAATAGTACAATTATTTTGAGAAATGCTCACTTGCTGTATTACAGGCCGTGTTTATTTGACTGTCTGGAGAGTTTAGCCAAGATTTTGACGGGCCTGTTGATCTAATGGTAAGTGACTCAGAATGCTAAGCGTCGTGAGTCCGATTCCTAATCAGGACAAACTTTGTATGATGCGTATGATTGTTTGTTCTTATTCATCCATTCTTAAATACTGATTTTATAAATGCGAAACTCATGAAACTCGTAACTGTCTGTCTGTCTCGCTTTCGCGCCAAAAGAACTGAACCGATTTAAACCTTTGAACACTCGTGATTCGAGACACAATAGGAAGACATTAGCAGCCCGACACCCGGCTGTCGCTTGGCCGTTGAAAGGTTAAATGACATTCGGTACAAAGATAGCCATAGCCTGATAAAGGACATAGGATTATTTCTATTTCTGCGGGATTTTCAATTTTTCCCCGGGAATGGGAGCTACGCGAGTAGAACCACTCGGGACAGCTAGTCTATAAAATCATACAAGTTCTGCTTAGTTTAATGACAGTGTGTGTTGTATATTTATTTACATTTTACCCAATAGGTCCAGTGGTTGAAAAACAATCAATGAGTACAACGACCTTAAATTTCTGGAAAAAGAAACAAAACTTTTCCAAAAATAGAACAGAAATGCTTACCCAATTAAGTAATATTGTCGAACTATGCAAACTTTTAGGTACCAGTGTCTATTCAATAGTCAAGTTATGTTAAAATTATTCAACACGCCTGCTAAATTACAGGCCGTGTTTATTTGACTGTCTGGAGCCGTTGCCAAGATTTATCATCCACCTAGCTGGTTCCCACGGTTTCACCCACGTATTTGATTAATGCTCTGCTCCTGGTGCTTGTAGCGTGATGTTATATAGTTTAAAGCTTTCCTTGATAAATGGGCTATCCAACACTGTAAGAATTTTTCAAATCGGACCAGTAGTTCTTGAGATTAGAGCGTTCAACTAAACGAACAAACTCAGCAGCTTTATTTATTTCCTAAACAAGGTGAACTGAACACTCAAATGACTATAGCCTTTACATTAACATGATAAGGTTTAAAATGCCAAGGAATTAAGCATGCTCAATGAAATCTTTATTTCCTTTTAATAAGCATCATGAATCATCGTGCCAAAAAACTTCAGAACTATTCGTGTTATCTGAAAATAGTTGATGCTTTGTACTTTTTGCTTAATAGCCTGTACAGTCGACAAAATCGTCAGGTATACAGATACTTTTTTGTTGTTTTTTTTTTTAAGTTTTGTGGCAATTTATTACTTTTTTTACTTCAAACTAGATTGGTCCCATGCAACTTTTGAAAACAGTTTGTGTAAAATGGTGATTTTCTTGCTAACTGAACTTTCTTTTAAGAACTTTTAAAGGGGGTCATAAAATAAATATGGATGGTCGTCTAAGACCATTTTCGTGTAGCTGCAACGGTTACGGTCGTTCCCTTTACTGTCCCGTTCAAGGTACATTGCTTAGGCCATGGTAATTATCTTCCAGTCAGTTTTAACAGGTAAAATTATATACTTTGTGCGAGCGTAAGTTTATATTCAGCAAATCAGAAATAATGCAGCTTTCTATCAATTTAAAACAAAAACATTTTTATGTCTGAATCATTAGGTTCCTATAATTACCTCCACTAAATAAAATAAAATATATATAAGTCACTTTAATTAATTCTTGGTCTAGATCTGTTTTGTGTCCTGTTATGATTGAAATTGTTTTTAACAGTATTTTTCTCGACAGTAGAATCATTTTGACTGGCCTATGGTTAGTGACCCTGACTGCTAAGCCTGAGGTCGCGGGTTCGATTCCCACCCAGACCAATATTTGTGTGATGAGCATGATTGTTTGTTCTGTGTACGCATGTAATTTATCTATAATATGTATATATTTATAAATTATATAAGAATGTAAATTAGTGTCTGGTTACTATAACCAGGCTTTTCACGGCTTGGGATTAGATAGCCGTGTGAGAATTGTCCTAAGATATATTTTTTATATTTAAATACTATTTTTTCTGGGACTTGTCTAGCTTCAAGCGCTTTTGTAGCAAACTATACTGTTTATTTTCGCCCACAAAAGATGCATTTCTAGGTTATAGCGTCTTCATTTTGCTGACAGTACCTTCACTGGTTTCATTTCAGTATTTCACGTCTATAATTTGTCAAAGTCACAATTCCTTTTGTGTTATGAAATACAAAAAAATGAGTTCACTGTACCTTGGTCGTGGCTACGATTAATAAAATAAGTAAAGGGGTCAGGTCATGTAATGACCTCTACACGAGCATTACAAATTGTAAGTTATCGATTGACGGGCCAATATGGAGGTGCGTTTTAACACAATGGTTTCTACAAGCAATGCAAGTAGTTATTTTTGGGGAATTATTTTTATTGCCGTTATGTTTTTTGATTAGAGGATGTGCGTGTGTTGTGTTAGGAAAATAAAAATATTAGTATTAGTTTTCAGGAATGTTAAAAGTTTTTGATATTGTGGTTTGTTTTTGTGACTGTTTATTACGATTAGATTTGACTTAGGATTAGGAAAAACTTACTCCAGACATAACAATTTATGTAATTACAAGTGGAATTAAAAAACACCCGACCCTGATTTTATTTAGATCTCAACTACCGCTAACAAAAGAGATTACAGATAACTTCGAAACGGCTGAACCGATCTTGATGGAACTTGTCTAACTATCATTGCTAGATAGCCTACTTTCAAATATGAAACCGCATCTAAATTGGTTTACCCATTGGGCGTAAAAAGTCATGTAAATAAACAAACATTTAAACTAAAACCCTAATAATCCATCTATCCAACAACAGATCGGTACAGTTGACCGATTTTATTATAGGATCAGAGCATCTAATCCCGCCTGAGGGAATTTGTCGCGAACACAACAAAACCACCAACTAAATTGATTCAGAAGGTTTATTACTACCCATGCCCACTACTACCCTACCCCAACGATAGGTTAGTCATACATTTTTGTTGTCGCCACACATTTTAACGAATATTAGAGTTTGACATTTAATTATTTAGAGATAGATATGTAATTATTCTGATGTCAGTGGAATTGATGATTTTGGTGTTAGTCGATTTATTTGCTTAAAAGATTTGTGTCAGAGTTAAAGTACGCTATTTTTTTAGGCTGTCAATACTGGTGGGGCGACACTTAGGCTGAATCGTTCACTTTTTTGGCGGATACAGCGTGAACAACATCTCTTTGGCTATCATTGACAGTTGTTATTATGTTTTGAGGTTATAATACCGGTAAACGTTGTAGTCAATTGTATGTAAAATATTTGATTAAATATTATATTGGCAGTTATTTAGTGTTCCTTTGCCAAGTTCTTACATCAGAAGTGGAATAGAAAACGCGCTCAAATATGCCGCGACGCCGCAAGCGCACTCGGGGGAGAAAAGTATCCATCCAGCCCGAGTGATACGAGTAGTTCGTCTTCCAGAATTTAGGTCACCTTCATCGAGTAGCTCTGATGGACACAGGAAAAGGAAAGGAGACACACCAGGCGTGTGTCTCCCGCAGTGAGTCAGAATGTTTTATTGTCTTCTGTGAGCCAGAATGTTTTATTATCTTCTGTGAGTCAGAATGTTTTATTATCTTTTGTGATTTCCGATAAGAAGCCAATGCTCGTGGTTTCCATTGGTCTGATCGTGTTTTACAATATCAAGTGTTGCAAAAATTACGCAATACTGCCAGAGCCTGGTACGACTTGGTAATGGAGGAATTGGCGAAATACTTTGTTTGATATGTTTCAAATTAAACGTAACATGTATAGTTTGGTAATAGTACATAATGATACAGGTGTGTTGTGTTGGTCATATGCGATATTGTGCGTGGGCCGTAGGCGAGCACAACAAGAAAGCCGAGTATGTAGTAATGAAGTATATAAAATGACAAAAGCGCGCGAGTGTCATACGACGTTTTTTCGGCTCACTTGTGGGTAAAATAAAAATATTTATATAATCAATTATTATTAGAATATCATCAATTAGATAAACAATAAAAGTGTGGAATGCAATATTTAAGTAACCAGTAAGTAAGTAATAGGCTGTTTGGCAGCGTCATAGTCGTGTTTAAAAAAAAAGTCGTTGCGTATCAACGAAATGTAAGTATGTGAAAGAAAAATGTGTATTAAGCGACAAATTTAAGAATGCGTACTGGACATACTTTTACTTTGCAATCTTGAATAAATTCTTTTAGAATTGGTCGTGTTAAGATAAAATATAATTAATTAAGAAACGCAATAACGGGTCTAAATGCAAGGTAATAAGACCCACTTTACGAAGTGTGTTGAAAAAGATTTAATTAATACGAAACCTGTGGACGGTCAATCATTATACGAATTTTATTTTGTACAAAAGGTAGAATTGATAAAATGAGGTTGTCATTTTTTGAACAAGTCTTAGCCGTAAAATTAAAGGAAGAATTGTTATAGACTCTTCCATATGCAATCAAAGTGTGTTGGTTATAATTACTAAAGCAGACTGGATGTTATCAGTTCAATTGCAAGACCCAAGTATTTGTGCAATTAGAGAAATATTAGAATCAGATGAGGCCGAGCTAAATAAGAAAGCGTATAAAGGTAATAAGGTATGCCGTCGGACCGACTATGGTAGGCGATGGCTTGTCAGGTACAAAGTAAAGGATATGCGTGGTGCTCGTGGTGGAATTTCATATATACTTTATTGCACATAACTGTTTAACAGAGAACTTAACTGTAATTTGTTTACAAAGGTGGAATTGTACTTGGTTATGGAAATCCATGGTGAACACCTTGCCTTGTACGTGGTGATACACGACTGAGTGGTCATGAACATCACTTAGTTTAAGCCATGTGTAGCCAAGTGTTCCGAGGGGACTACGTGTGCTGAAAATATGAAACCTTGAATTAAATTGGCCGGTGATGGGATAACTAGCTCTGCCGAATTCTGTCCCTCTGCTCTGCTGCGTGAATGATGTGCGTGTGGATTGAGAGATCCTTTCGGAAAACACTTCCAATCCCAACCAAATTGTAAGAGCATTTAGGAAATAATTGTGCAAACTTCATGGTAAGGCATAAAATTTGTGAAACCTAAACAAAGAAAGTTAGAACTCATTAACTGGATCTCTCATTCTGGACAACTGAAGAAAAAGCCATAACGCGTATCCAAGAATATACTGCCTATGTGTTTATAATTTGCATTTTAAATAATTGAGAAGGATTTGTGCAAGCTGTTAAATAAAATTTCGATTCGTTTCAAAGCCACGTATAAGACTTATAACGGTTTAAATGGATCTCTCAGAGTGGACAATTTTCAATTGAGTGATCTTGTAAAACACGACCTAATACTGAAAAAGTATGAATAATTAACATGTTTATTGCAAATTATGCTTTTGGGAAAATTTGTGAAACAAAAATGGTGATTAAAATCTTACTGGTTCAAGAGAAAATGAAAATCTTGTTTTTTGTCGATCGTCCCAACTGAGAGATCCTTTTTTTGAACTATATTTAATAAACTAAAACTTATAGGTAGAAGATAAATAGATCAGAAATTGTGAAAAAATATTTCCTAAAATTTAACGCTTCAGTCGTCCCTGTAAGTGTTATACTTAAAAAGATAAATCATTTTTTACAATCCTTGAGGAAAACGTTGAGTAGGGTGACCATATCGCCGCGACGGTTGGAATCATTACCGGTACAATTCAAATTATGATGCACTTTAAACGTTATTATACAAGTAATTTGTGTCTGGTTTCTGTTTCTGGTGTTCTGGTTTCAATTTAAATAATATAAAATTACTTTAAATTACATTTTTAAATGACAAGTTTCGGCAAAGTGAGGTACTGTATGTGTAGTGCTCTTAATAAGGAATTCTAAGTTCATAATTCTAATTCTTACATATAGAAAGTTCAGAAATTTTTAAATTTAAACTTTTTAATTTAAACTTTTTTTTTATTTTCTGTATTTAATCAATAAGTCCGTAGGACAAAGTATGTAAAATAACTGGTTGTAACATTAAATGCACTGCACAACGCCAGCTTCGCAAATTGCAATGAATATATACAACTAGCGACCCGCCCCAGCTTCGCACGGGTGTTACAAATCTTTAAAAATCCCGGCTTTTCTCTACTATAATAAGCATGTATTATACATATAAATCTTCCTTAAGAATCACTCTATCTATTAAAAAAGTTTTAAAGATCTAAGCATACATAGGGGTTATTCCCAGTTGTCGCCACTGTCAACGCCAATAGGGACAGACAGAGGATAGCGACTTTGTTTTATACTATGTAGACAATGTTAGCATGAATAGGGTACGTAGTTAAAAAAAAACCGACAAAATAAAAAAGTATGTCTACCCTACTCAACGTTTTCCTTAAGGATTGTAAAAAATGATTTAACTTTTTAAGTATAACACTTACAGGGACGACTGATTCGTCAAATTTTAGGAAAACATTTTTCACAATTTCTGATGCCTTTATATTCTACCTATAAGTTTTGGTTTATTAAATATATTTCAAAATAAAGATCTCTCACTTCGGACGATCGACAAAAAACAAAATTTTCATTTTCTCTTGAACAAGTAAGATTTCAATCACGATTTTTGTTTCACAAATTTTCCCAGAAGCATAATTTGCAATAAACATGTTAATTATTCATACTTTTTCAGTATTAGGTCGTGTTTTACAAGATCACTCAATTGAAAAATGTCCACTCTGAGAGATCCATTTAAACCGTTATAAGTCTTATAAGGGGCTTTGAAACAAATCGAAATTTTATTTAGCAGCTTGCACAAATCCTTCTCAATTATTTAAAATGCAAATTATAAACACATAGGCAGTATATTCTTGGATACGCGTTATGGCTTTTTCTTCAGTTGTCCAGATTGAGAGATCCAGTTAATGAGTTCTAACTTTCTTTGTTTAGGTTTCACAAATTTTATACCTTACCATGAAGTTTGCACAATTATTTCCTAAATGCTCTTACAATTTGGTTGGGATTGGAAGTGTTTTTCGAAAGGATCTCTCAATCCACACGCACATGCGTGAATGTTGAAGTACAGCAATGATTAATGTTTCAATTGGGAGTCTTTCTGCTGGCTGTCAATGGAATGGCAGAGAAGACGTCCAATTCAAATAACGTGACTTAATGCGTGTAATATAATTTGTATATTTGTTCTCAGCAACTGCACCAGACTGG
This sequence comes from Athetis lepigone, assembly GCA_033675125.1. Classification (NCBI taxonomy): domain Eukaryota; kingdom Metazoa; phylum Arthropoda; class Insecta; order Lepidoptera; family Noctuidae; genus Athetis; species Athetis lepigone. The sequence continues at coordinate 7,539,237 of CM066234.1, forward strand.
GCCGCCATCCGAGGACGGATGCGTGCGCAGGACGGCCGTGTTGTCGCCACACATTTTAACGAATATTAGAGTTTGACATTTAATTATTTAGAGATAAATATGTAATTATTCTGATGTCAGTGGAATTGATGATTTTGGTGTTAGTCGATTTATTTGCTTAAAAGATTTGTGTCAGAGTTAAAGTACGCTATTTTTTTAGGCTGTCAATACTGGTGGGGCGACACTTAGGCTGAATCGTTCACTTTTTTGGCGGATACAGCGTGAACAACATCTCTTCGGCTATCATTGACAGTTGTTATTATGTTTTGAGGTTATAATACCGGTAAACGTTGTAGTCAATTGTATGTAAAATATTTGATTAAATATTATATTGGCAGTTATTTAGTGTTCCTTTGCCAAGTTCTTACATTTTATATCTTATTTATAAAATTCCCGTGTCACAATGTTAGTTACCGTACTCCTCCGAAACGGCTTTACCGATTTTTACCAAATTTTATATGCATATTCAGTAGGTCTGAGAATCGACTACTATCTATTTTTCATACCCCTAAGTGATAAGGGTTGTTCACCCTTAACATTTTTAACGCGGGTGAAACCGCAGAAGGCAGCTAGTATTATATATTATATTTTTTTTCAATTCGGACCAGGACTTTCAGAGATTAATTCCCACAAACAAAAAAAACGTCTTTATAATATGTATAGTGTAGACTGTATATAATGAAATTCCTATTTCAAGTTTCGATCGAAGCCTACTAAGCTGCGTGCATTTTCACTTGTTGTACAAAGCTGACATTCTGTCGCTATCTACTCTGTGACAAAACCGGCGCACGACAAAACTTGCAAGATTTGTTCTTGTTTGGCGACAAAACTTTGTTGTTGTTGACCACTGACAATAAGAATTAGGTAATCAATGGCGAACTTATAAGAAGTTTGGAAATAAGTATGTTGTGTGTTTTATCTTATTGTGGTAGTGTTTAGTAGGTATTGTGTAATGGACTGATGTAAGGCAGTTTTTTTCTTACCTATTCAATATTGGTGCTCCTAAAATTATACAATGCATCTGACAGAAGTTACCACAAAATCAATACCTAATAATAATTGCCTAAATTAGATAAAAAATATCACCCAATAAATAAAACCCAAACTAGACACAAAAGCGAGAAATTCTATGTGCATGTTCTTTTTTTCATTCAAAACTTTATATCGTGTTGTAATCTTGAACATTATTTAAGACCAATTAACTAATTTAAATATTTATAAATAAAGTTAAACCATCTGTTAACTCTTTAAATACACGCTACATGGCATTTGGCAATATTCCCATCTATTGTAATATTTTTCTACTTCATCTTCACGCAATCTTATCGCTATTTTTTAAATATTTTCATCACCGACAATTTTTATTTCCACTTATTATTTTTTTTCCTACTTTACAACTTTATTAACATTGAATATAAAATAACTCACAAATGATAAATAAAGTAACTTCGTAGAATTTACGATAAAGGACATCAAAGAACTCTTCCGCATCGCTGTCAGTTGTGTAGATGCCCAGAAGGCTGGCAGAATCGCCATTTTGTATAACGTCAATTCTCTATTTCAAGGAAAAGCAAGCCATAGTCCTTTTCATGCCTTCCACGTTAAAAATATCGGCAGCATTCATCCAGGATGGGAACAAAACCTTTTTTTACTTGTTAATGCATTTATTTATTCATTAATACTTCATACACAACGGTACACAGGATGACTTAATGCCGAATTATTTATTTATTTTCTCTCAATACTTACAGTTCTCTGCCCTGCAGTGTCGTGATGGCTCAGTGGATAAGGCGCCCGCCTCTCGTGTAAGAGGTTGCGGGTTCGAATCCGGGCAAGTACCAATGTGACTTTTTCAATTCATATGTACTTTCTAAAGTTTATCTAAGACATCAATGACATACCGTGCCTCGGAGAGCACGTAAAGCCGTTGGTCCCGGTTGTCATTCGTAGAACTTTGACAGTCGTTACTGGTTAGCCAGAAACTCTGACCAGTCTAACCAAGAGGTATCGTGTCGCCCAGTTACTGGGTTGTGGAGGTCAGATAGGCAGTCGCTCCACGTAAAACACCGGTATCCAGCTGAATCCGGTTAGGCTGGCAGCCGACCCCAACACGATTGGGAAAAGGCTAGGGAGATGATGATGATAATAGACTAAAGCGATGTTTATATCTATTGTATTCTTATCGATAATTGTTATAATGATTGTAATGTTATTTAGGCACATAAAATATTATAATTTTGCATGCCGTAAGGTAAATTGTATCGGGACTTGCTAAAACTTACCATCCTACATATATGTATACCTACAATTCTGGCAAATAAATGATTTCTTTCTTTCTTTATTCCAAATGTCCCAATTTACTTTTCAAATTAATTTCCTCATAAAAAGTTGGTCACTGTACCTCACGGTACAATTCCTGGAAAAGGCAATCATATAACAATATTCCAGTACTATTAAATAATGCTGATTAGATCTCGATTACTAATCATACGCTATACTACTCAACCTGGATTCGCTTATCTGATTCTAGCCACGCCGTTTCGTCTATTAGGCTAGGTTCACATTGTACTTTGAACGATTTTTTCAAATAATTGCTCAATTTGTTCAGTGAAGTTATTTTAAAAATTAGTTTTAAGAAACTAGATATATTCTGTTTTAGTTACCATTGTTTCTTTTGTGCTTGTTATTAATTGAAACACTTTCTCCATCGGAAAATTCAACTATGTCAGTCTTAGAGATTGTTTTAAAGAGAGTTATCATAGCATTGAGTGTGTTATATATTTTTTTTAAATAAACGGGTTATTTAAAAAAAATCTTAACACAGGTTGAACATTCTTGCAACATTAACAGATAGGTTCTTCATTAAAAAGCTATTGTTTTTTTTTTTACATTGGCCAGACTTTGTATAAAACTCCACATAGTGGTCAGTGTATGTAGAACCACCCATTTTGCCCGATAATAACGGCAAATTATATTATTTATTGATTAAAGCCTTATGCAGAAAATGTAAAAAAAAATTTTACGTAGTATAAAACGGACTTAACGCCTTACGCATACTACCATTCTACCTTAAAATAATAAAGAGACATAACAAAGAGTAATCGGTATTGGTTAGACTGTGTCATGTATATGTCGCAGTCATCTGGTTAAATTAGCTATTTGATTGTATGACTAGCGCGTTCATTGAATGACGACATTTAATTGAATGACTAAACGACAACTCGTCATGTTGTTTAATGTAACGTTCAACAACTTGACTGAACGTTATTTAGCATTGTAGTTAAATGGGATATAGTCGACTTTGTAATGTTTGTTTAAGGTGACCATAAGATCGCAACTTAAAAACTTAACTTCCTTTACATAACAAATATGAAAACATGACATGACACACTTTATTATGACTTTAATTTAAAAAAAAAACTTTAAATGTAGCCGGCGGCGGCGTATTAATAAGTAAATCCATGCTAGCACACTATTTTATCAAGAAAAACTCACTTTAAAGTAAATTTAATCAAAATAATATCAAGACAGTGCTATCTGCGCCAGCTGTTTTACGCCATATTTGTTTTGGTGACTACTAACGCCGCAGTGGAAAAAAAATGAACTAAATTTCAATCACCTGACTGATTTTACGTCCGCTCTGTTAAAAGGGCTATGCTACAATCAGCTATCTAGTTGGGCGTTGAGTGACGCTTGTTCAATCAGCTTTCGGTCTAGTCATTCAATTAAATGTTGCCATTCAATAAACGCGCTAGTCATACAATCAAATAGCTGATTTAACCAGATGACTGCGACATATACACAACTTGTATACTTATAGCGTCTTACTAATAATCGCTGCATAAAGTTATGACAGGTTTATACGTCAAAAATGTATGGTTACACAGGCTTTATTCATGACATAACTTTACACAGTGATTATTAGTAAGGGCAATACTGTGTAACTATAAATACAGTATAATTATTATTTATCTAAATAATACCATACTCATACTATTTCACCATATTTAGTACAAAATAGGTACACTACTTTCTTTGTCTCAAACCATGACCCGGACTTGAGAAAATTAACATTCTGTCTCAGGAATATGTCTCATCTCACTTTATGCCCCTTTGGCGGCCAGAAACTTGTAAACTAATGAAAGGACAATGTCCATGTCGAAGTTGACAGCTCTAAGGTTTGGCGTATATTGTTGGATTTTAAGATTAGTTTGCGTTTAGTGGAGCTATCTGCATTGTCATATAGCATTCAATAAATGTACTAAATATTTTCACTCTTTGATTTTATATGACTACGTGGTTACAGAAGCAGCATCTACTTTTAAATATTTTTTTTATATTTCTCAATATGTAACACAATAATATGCAACGTTCATAATTTCGTTACCTACTCTTCGGTTTGTTTTGTATCTACAAAAAAATAATATTTTTTAAATGATGGTGTATCATTGACCAAATAAAAATTTTGTGGAAAATCTTCACTTGCATGTAGATTCCAGAAAAATCTAAAGAACCAAACATTTTGAGTAGAACTTCGACTCGCCCTTGGTTATATTTTTAGACATAAACGTCTATAAACTGAAAAAGATTAATCATATAACCATTAGCTACGCAAACTGTCATCATACTGAGTAGAATTAAATAAAACTATTGTTGCGGAACAACATCATTTAACATAACAGTCGTCATACTATCGTAAAAAGAACCTATAAAAGTTGAAAGTTTATTCATTATTTCTATAGCCAGAACCCAGTTGTGGTTCAGAAACAAAAACATCACGATAAAGAAAATAATCTGAAAATATCATCAGATACGCCCAGATCTTTATAAAACCTTCGAACACGCGTGATTCAAGACACAATAGAAAGACAATAGCAGCGCGACAGCCGGCTGTCATGAATGTCAAAAATGCCAGTCCATTACTGTCCCATAGCAGGGCAAAGGCCTTATCTCATACAGAGAAGGCAAAAGCATTGATCACCACGCGCGCTCAAGGTGGTTTTCAAACTCATTATTTAATACTGCTTGTGTTATGATTACTATGTCGTAGCGTGATATTTTATAACATATTTTCAATTCGCACTAGTAGTTCCTGAGAATAGCGCGTTCGTCCAAGCAAAGAAACTTTCAGTTTTATAATATCTATCTTATAAATAAATTCCCGTGTCACAATGTTAGTTACCTTACTCCTCCGAAACGGCTTTACCGATTTTTACTAAATTTTATATGCATATTCAGTAGGTCTGAGAATCGGCTACTATTTATTTTTTATACCCCTAAGTGATAAGGGTTGTTCACCCTTAACATTTTAACGCGGGTGAAACCGCGGGGGGCAGCTAGTATTATATAAAATGGTAAACTGAGTGATTGACTGACTGTTGATTATATTAACGCATAGCCCAAACCGCTGGTCCTAGGCCCGTATTAATAGACGTCACTCAACTCCGAGACGCTCTCAAGTCTCTTGCTGTCCTTGTCATTCTAAAGGGAAAAAATAAGGACAGCAATAAACTTGAGAGCGTCTCAGAATTGAGTGACGTCTATTAATACGGGCCCTAGAGACGTGAAACTTACAGGGTGTGTTCTTTGTAAAGAGTAGGTACCCACTAAATAAGGATTTTTGGAAATTCTTACTGTGAAGAGGTAAATTAGGGGATAAAATATCAACGTTCACGCGGGTGAAGCCGCGAGCAAAACCGCGGGCAAGACCGCGGGTGAAGCCGCGAGCGAAAGCTAGTTAGTCTAAATTATAGTGTTATCAAAATCCGTTTCCTAACCAATTCCGAATTTAATTTAGTCGCCAATATACAGACAACTTTACTAAATATGGCTCCAGTAGCATGTTAACACAGAAACTTATTACTTACTGCCTAACGAGTTTGCAGCTAAGTTGCGGATAAGTTTGGGCGCACACTACCGACTGACTTGACTGGTCAGATTATGTAACAGGGTCGTCATGTAATTGAGTTTATTAGTGTATTGTGTTTATTGATTGATTTTGATTGTAAATTTTTTTTGTGTCTTTGGGGGTTGATTTCCTTGCCTTAAAAAGATAAGAAAAGACTCTGGCCGTTTAGGCAAGTTAGGTTTTTTTTTGTATTTTTTTTTATTTAAGTGAGTACTTCCTCCAGCTTTATAATATTAGTACAGATACAGATAGAAATTACAGATAGACAGACGGAAACAAAGTTTTTTTTTTGCTTTACGACGCACTGAACTTCTAAAAAACGGTAATCATATAATAACCTAACCACATTATTAACTTTTCAAATAACACACTCATAAAGAGTATCCACTCATAACAAAATACATAATCTGTGAAATAATTAAGCCAAACCCATTAAACTTGCTTCATTTGCTAGAACACACATTAAACACAAACATACTGGTATCATTTCCTTTTCATACGCCATAACATTCCCAGTTATAACAATAAACGGTTTCCCAGAACAGGAATTTTAGCAAAAATAATAACAATCCGACTACCCGCAATTACGGTAAATCAAAATCGTAAAACCGAAATCGACTATCGGTTTTGTCCGATTGGGTCCACCTCTATTTCGAGTGTCTTATCCTATTACTGGGTATTGCTGTTAACTGGGTTCCTGATAGGTGAGACGTGCAATAGGTCTTCTGAAATTGGGAGATGTCCTTTGGGTTTTTGTTGAGGTCTGCCAATTTTGAAATATTTTGGGAGTGGAAAGCGTGTCAGTGTAGAAAAGTTGTTTTGGCTAAGAGATGAAAATGGCAGGTGAGGCCATGACCTCTTTGTTGAAAATATTTAGTTACTTACCTACAGTTATTTTAGGAGATCACAGGAGCTAAATATAATGAAGGTGGTAAATCGTTCTTGCAATATATTTTTTTGGGGACAAGTCACACACGATTATACTCAATAAATAAAATCGCAGAGCTTGTGTTAATGGTAGCTAGAAAACTGATATACCTTACTTATATAGATTAATTTATAAATAAATACACAATTAGCGCCTTACTAATAAACGCTGCATAAAGTTATGACAGGTTTATACGTCAAAAAATGTATGGTTACACAGGCTTTATTCATTGCATAACTTTACACAGAATGTAAGGGCATAAAGATATAAATGACACCCAAACATAGAACGAACAATCATGCTCATCACACATAGTTAGTCCTCTGACCCCTCCCGCCCCGCCAAAGGCGAGAGAAGTCATTTGATCATTTCCGAACCTCAAAAAAAAGTTTGTCCTGAGTGGGAATAGAATACATGACTTACGGTTTATCAGCAGTAAAACTTGCAGTAGAATGCAGTGCGTTTTGAAAATATTTTGTTGCTGTCGCGACCTGACCTTTATACTAACTCAAAAGAAGGTTAAAATAAAAAAAAATCTATAAAGTATCCCACAAAAAGGTCCCTATTAAAACCGATCATCCCATTTAATTCCCTTCATATATAAATGGTTGGGTAAAAAACCACAATATTTGACGATTTGCGAAATCTGACTGTTAGAAGGATGGCTGATAATCGCCAAGAAAATAAGGAATTATATGGTGATAACAAACCGGGATGTAAGTTGTGGGATTAGGGAGAAAGTACGCTGCACGCTGGTGCGCCTTACCTGGCTGTCTCCTTGCCTCGTGTATAGGTTCAACAAAATGGCGCCTGATGTTTCTTCGCCTTTTGGAGGCTTTTGAAGCACAACACTGGAATTCTCTGTCTCTGTGTCCACAAACAATCACACCCGCGGGCGGTCAATCACAGCGGTTAATATTTGTTGTAATACGGTAGGAATTAACTAGGCGCGATAAATAATTCTGGAACGAGAAAAAACTGCATTTTCACGTGCGGATCTTTTATGGCGGCATTTTTTTCTTTTTCTTTATGGCTTCTGACAGCCGTCAGGCGTGCGAGAGCGTGAAGGTTGGTTAAGACAGAATTGATAAAAAGAAGTCTAATTATTAATATTAAGAAATAATAGATGGCGCTACCATTTCCCCCCGGCCTTAAAGGGTTGCCTTTGAAAAGAGAAAATTGAATTAGCTATGTTAGGTGTACTACCGCATGACCTATCCACAGGCTAAAACAGCGTTAAAATATTTAAATCAATCTAAATTAACTTTATTATAACAAATTATAAACAAAATACCTAAACTAAAAGGAGACCCAACTTAAAGCTAGATCTCACTGCGTCGTTAGCGGACAGAGACGTACAACAGGGCGCATGTAGCTACCCTTCGCGGTTTTCACGGTAACAACGCGGGTTGTACCGTCTTTAGATGTATGTAACTTATCAACGATGGCTAATGGCCATGAAAGGGGCGGAGAATTATCATTTATGATAATGACTAACGTACCCTCCTTTATAGGCGATACAGGACTATTCCATTTGGATCTAGCCTGCAGTTGATGAAGGTACTCTGAGCGCCAGCGCTGCCAGAACGACTGCACGAGTTTATCGAGCAGAGTATGTCTCTGAAGCAGGCTAGAAGAGTCTGCTTCAGGAGCGGGAAGTGATGACAATGGCGCTGTGCTCAAGAAATGCGCAGGAGTTAACGCGGATGGTTCAGCAGGGTCACTGCTCAATGCTGTAAGCGGACGCGAGTTAACTAACGCCTCGATTTGAGCAAGGACCGTTAAAAGCTCTTCGTAAGAGAGGATTTGTTGACCTATAACTTTGAAGAGATGCGTCTTAACTACCTTGACCATGCTTTCCCAACATCCACCGAAATGTGGTGAAGCAGGTGGAATAAACTTCCAATCAATGTAATTTATGGAAAGTTCTTCCTCAAGACGAGTACGATACTCTTTATTGAGAAACTTATAAAGATCGCGTAAGTAAGAACTTGAACCCACAAAACAAGTGCCGTTATCTGTATATAAACACTGTATAGGGCCGCGTCGCGAAAGAAATCGTTTTAGGGCTGCTAGAAATGATACCGTGCTTAAATCCGTCGCAACTTCAATGTGTGTTGCACGCGTTGTCAAGCATGTGAAAATGCATAGCCATGCTTTACGGCTTCTAACACCTCGACCGCGAACTGGCGTGTACTGCAGTGGTCCTGCGTAATCGCAACCGGTATGTGTAAACGCCTTATCGACCTGATTGACACGCTGGCTAGGTAGATCTGCCATGAGTGGAAAGACAGGACGCGGACGGAATTTAAAACAGACGTTACATTTATGTATTCTATGGTGAATTATTCGCCGTGCAGCTAAAATCCAATATTTATGCCTGAGTAAGGACATAAGCAACTCTGGACCTGCATGGAGATATTTTTTGTGATAAAAATCAACAAGAAGGTCGATCACATGATCATGACGCGGTAGAATGCAAGGATGCTTGTAGTTGTAAGGTTCGTCCGAATTAGACAGACGACCGCCAACTCGTATGATGCCATGCTCGTCGAGAAACGGCTTGAGTTTAAGAAGCGCGGGAGAACAAGGCATACTATTTTTCAAATTTTGTATGTCGTTACTAAAATAAATAGCTTGTACAGCTCGCAATAATTTATGTTCTGCAACTTAAAGGTGAGAGCTTGAAATAGAAGTTCCATTAGGCAATAGCTTAAGAAATCTACAGATATAAATGATGGCGCGTAGTAGCTTAGACCACGACGACATGCGCAATGCGAGTGCATAAATCGGGGATTTCGCAACCTCAACAATCACGGGATGAGAGATAACTTTCCGTTCGGGTACGTCCTCGTCCTCTGCATTATGGTCAAATGGATGTATAGGCCACTCCGACGGATCATGGGACATCCAAGAAGGACCATGACGCCACAAAGGATGATGCAGAAGTTTAATTGGAGTAACACCACGAGAAAGGCAATCAGCGGGATTCTCAATACCCGCGACGTGATTGAAACAATCCGAAGGAATTAATTCAATTATTTTTGTAACGCGATTGGCGACAAAAGTCTGCCAGCGGTGAGGAGATGAATGAATCCAAGCAAGCACTACTTTAGAGTCAGTCATTGCAAATATTTTATTAATAGGGTAGTGGGGCGAAACTGTCTCTTGAACTCTGCGGAGTAACTGAGACAGCAGAAGGGCCGCGCACAACTCCAGTCTCGCAACCGAAATAGTTTTGACAGGCGAGACCTTGGTCTTGGCACAAACTAATTGCACAGAGTAGTTGGAACCAATGCGGACTTGCAAATATACGACTCCGCCATAAGCGCGTTCACTGGCATCAGCGAAACCTATTAAGTTAACAATACATCCATCGACCAATCCAAGATGACGCGGTATAATAATTTGATGGAGCGCGGGGAGTTCAATACAAAACTGTTTCCAAGCGGTGACAATATGGTCGGGCGGAACGGCATCCCACTCACACTTTGATAACCAGAGTTCTTTGATCAAGAGACAATTTTGTACGCCAAGCGTACAAAATTGTGGGAGCCACAAAACCCATTATATCCCATAGTCAAGCCACTGTGGACAGCATAGTGCGTTTGGTGCACTTATCATCTGGAGGTGCGACTTCAAAATGAAACCTATCGCTGGATTGGTTCCAGCGCATACCAAGAACCTTATGCACAGATCCTTCAAATTCAACGTCTGTAAAAGCTTTATATGAATCAGGTATTTGCGCGAGAACCTCTTTAGAGTTACTTGACCATTTGACAAGATCAAATTGACCTCGCTTGAAGAGCTCAATAAGCTCTTTGCTAAGCGAGATTGCTTGCGGGGCGGATACGACACTACAGGCGATGTCATCCATATACAAAGCGGAGGTGGCAACAGCTGCTGCAGCGGGAAAGTTGTCGCCTTCATCAGCGATCAACTGGCGGACGACCTTCAATGCGTGATACGGACTTGACTTGAGTCCAAAACAAACCCTATTAAATTGATACACGGATATAGGTTCACTATTGTTAAAACGATAAAAGATCCGTTGAAATCTACGGTCAGATTCGCGAACGCCGATATTGAGAAACATTTGGCGGCAATCAGCTGACAGAGCAATTTGGAAAAGTCGAAACTTTATTATGATGTTAAATAAATCACCCTGTAGATTAGGGCCGGCATGATCCCGGTAGAGGCCGATAGGTGATAGAGGCCGGTCATTGATCGACTGACCTGATGTAGTCTGGCAACTAGCATCTAAAACCACGCGAAGTTTAGTGGAGGTCTTATCTTCGCGAACTACGCCGTGATGTGGGATATAATACGAGGGAATAGAATTATTCTCATCAATCACAACTGGACTCAAAAAACCCTTATTTATGTAGTCACGTATGACGTCATTATAAGCGCTGCGAAATTTAGGCGAAGCATTAAATTTGCGTTCTAAACAATAAAAGCGTCTAAGCGCAGCAGCGTACGAGTCGCCTAGCGAATAAGGGTCGCCACAAAATGGCAACGCCACAATATATCTGCCACTGTCGTCGCGAACAGTGGTAGCGCGGAAGTGTTCTTCACACTCGAGGTCCTTACGACTCAGCGAGGGCGGTGCGGAAATTTCTTCAAGCTCCCAAAATCGCTTGAGGAGAGAATCAATATTATTTTCTTGAAGAACAGAACAGCAAGACGTAGTATAATGAGGAGTATGTGATGTAGGTGCGGTACCCATGACCACATACCCAAATACCGTCTCAATAGCGGGAGGTAAATTATATTGCTCACTACGTACAATATTAGATAGTAGTAAGTGCGGAAATATTGAAGCCCCGATCAAAACATCGATATTTCCCGGCTGCGCAAAGTCTAAATCTGCGAGCGGCAATGACTCGAGGTGCTTAAGTAAGGACATATCCACATGAGCATTCGGCAATGTGTCCGTGATACGTTCTACTATAAGTGAAGAAACGTTAAAATTAATATCCCTATTAATACGCGAATGTATTTTAATATCTACGGAACCCTTACATGATTTTTCTGAACCGCCAATACCCTTGACTACTATGTCAGTATTTTTAAAGTTATTCCACAATCCTAGGCGTTTCAAACAATCAGAAGTAATGAAATTACTTTGGGATGCACTATCCAGTAAACAACGAATTATGTGAGGTGTGTTATGAGTATCGTATACTATTACTTGCGCGGTAGCGAGCAAAACCGTTGTGTACGCCGCCGTACATTGCGATGTAGCTTCGCGCTGAACGTGACAAGTGCGCGGGCGATGCTCGCGTGTGTGTGCGACTGATGTAGTACATAACGATACTTCGGGATGAGCCGCGGACTCTGTGGTACGGACGGCCTGCGTTTGCGGTGACGTAACAACAGATGAACTTACTAGATTACCAGGTTCATCCGGTAACGGCGAGGTTTTATTGAAATGGAGTAAAGTATGGTGAGCCTGATTGCATGAGCGGCATTTAGTTTTACTAGAACAGTTGCTTGTTTTGTGTTTAATACTTAGACAGTTAACGCAAGCTTTACTTTCTTTAACACATTTAAAACGAGCAGTCGGAGTTAATTTACTAAAAGCGGGACATTTATAAAAGTGATCATGTACAATATTATTGCACAGACACTTGAGCGGATTATTATTATTATTATTAGAATCCGAACATGCTACGTAAGATTGCGGATTAGGAACCGAACTACTATTATTATTTCGCGATTTATTCGACTTTTGTTTACTGTCAATAAGGCTAGACGAGCCAGACGAACTAGGCTGCGTATTTTGAAATATTCGACACTGATCTTTGATAAAGGTCACAAAACTATCTAGTGTAGGTATTTTATGATTACGTTCTGTCATCTCAAAAGCACGAATAGTTTCCGTGTCGAACTTTTTCATTGCGAGTTGAAATAACATAAAGTCGGTAAGGTTTTCTAATTTTAAGTTTTTAAGGGCATTAACTGCGGTGACAAAATTATCGATAAACAGCTGAATATTCGAAACAGACGCGGGACCGGTCAGCTTAAGGTTTAAAGCTTGATCGAAGTAAGTAGACGCGAGGACACGAGTATCCTGATATCGGTCAACAAGTGACTGAAATATAACCTGATAATTCTCAGCATTGGGCGTGACACCTGCAAACACGGATTGCGCTTTCGACGACAGTTTCCCTATCAAATAGTACAATCTGTCGGCATCTGTCAGAGAGACATTATCGTGCACTGTTGATTTAAAACTTGCATAAAATAATGGCCAGTTCCGTATGTCACCGTCAAATGACATAAGTTCAATTGGAGGTAGACGCGGTGCTCGATAGTTCGCGCAGCCGTCACCTGGCGCTGTGGAGCGGTTGTCATCTAACTGACTTTGTATACGTTTCACGATACAATAAAGATCTTCGAATGCGGTGTACGACTGATAATTCGGCTGGGAGTCAGGATTAATTGAAAGTAATTTTGAGTTATAAGCGTCTAATAATGTATGAAAGTCTGATCGAATAACATCTACTGTCATACAATAACTAAGAAATGATTCCCTACTAATATCGGAAGAAGTTGCGGTTTTGGAGCGTTCAAAAATGTCTTGCATACGCTCAAATAAAGTATTGCGTTTAGCTTCTAATATTTTTAACTCTTTTTCTTCCGAAATGCATAGTTTCTTTTGTTGCGACATGTTTATGTAGGTTAATGAACCAAACAAACTAAAATGTATACCTAAGTATTATTTTACATAAGTATATAAGAACAACAAAAATACCTAAGTATTTATGCGGCGGTAAATCCTAGTAATTCCTATGTAGGCAACAAACTTTAAGGCGGTTGAACTAATGGTGCTTGAAATATGATATTTATAAGACCACTATATAGTTCGAGTAATTATAATAAGGTATATCAGTAGGTAGCTACGTAATTGTATATTACCTACTGGGGTGCGGGAAATAACCACGTAATGGGTATGTAAATAGACTAGGAGTGCAGCTAGATGCTACAACTACCTAGGTAAGTACTGCTAGAAGATACTTACGCGGAATAAAAGAGAATTGGATATGAATCCGCTCGAAGGACCAAAAAATGATGGGTAAAAAACCACAATATTTGACGATTTGCGAAATCTGACTGTAAGAAGGATGGCTGATAATCGCCAAGAAAATAAGGAATTATATGGTGATAACAAACCGGGATGTAAGTTGTGGGATTAGGGAGAAAGTACGCTGCACGCTGGTGCGCCTTACCTGGCTGTCTCCTTGCCTCGTGTATAGGTTCAACAAAATGGCGCCTGATGTTTCTTCGCCTTTTGGAGGCTTTTGAAGCACAACACTGGAATTCTCTGTCTCTGTGTCCACAAACAATCACACCCGCGGGCGGTCAATCACAGCGGTTAATATTTGTTGTAATACGGTAGGAATTAACTAGGCGCGATAAATAATTCAGGAACGAGAAAAAACTGCATTTTCACGTGCGGATCTTTTATGGCGGCATTTTTTTTCTTTTTCTTTATGGCTTCTGACAGCCGTCAGGCGTGCGAGAGCGTGAAGGTTGGTTAAGACAGAATTGATAAAAAGAAGTCTAATTATTAATATTAAGAAATAATAGATGGCGCTACCAAACGGTCTTCTGAAATTGGGAGATGTCCTTTGGGTTTTTGTTGAGGTCTGCCAATTTTGAAATATTTTGGGAGTGGAAAGCGTGTCAGTGTAGAAAAGTTGTTTTGGCTAAGAGATGAAAATGGCTGGTGAGGCCATGACCTCTTTGTTAAAAATATTTAGTTACTTACCTACAGTTATTTTAGGAGATCACAGGAGCTAAATATAATGAAGGTGGTAAATCGTTCTTGCAATATATTTTTTTGGGGACAAGTCACACACGATTATACTCAATAAATAAAATCGCAGAGCTTGTGTTAATGGTAGCTAGAAAACTGATATACCTTACTTATATAGGTTAATTTATAAATAAATACACAATTAGCGCCTTACTAATAAACGCTGCATAAAGTTATGACAGGTTTATACGTCAAAAGTATGGTTACACAGGCTTTATTCATTGCATAACTTTACACAGAATGTAAGGGCATAAAGATATAAATGACACCCAAACATAGAACGAACAATCATGCTCATCACACATAGTTAGTCCTCTGACCCCTCCCGCCCCGCCAAAGGCGAGAGAAGTCATTTGATCATTTCCGAACCTCAAAAAAAAGTTTGTCCTGAGTGGGAATAGAATACATGACTTACGGTTTATCAGCAGTAAAACTTGCAGTAGAATGCAGTGCGTTTTGAAAATATTTTGTTGCTGTCGCGACCTGACCTTTATACTAACTCAAAAGAAGGTTAAAATAAAAAAAAATCTATAAAGTATCCCACAAAAAGGTCCCTATTAAAACCGATCATCCCATTTAATTCCCTTCATATATAAATGGTAATAGTATCCGAACCCCATAAGCCCGAACCAATACTAAGTAAGCTGATATGAACCTCAGGCATTCTTTTAATTCCTGACACGTCCACACAAGCATAAGATGTCGATTTTAGTAGGGATTTGTCGTCCTCAAGATTATTCTACCCCCACTCTGAGAGGGGGTCTAAATCGAATTGGTTACGTCACTGGGCCATTAAAGTGGAGGCCTTAAATACAACGGGATACGCAATGAGAATAATTCTTGTTTTTGCCGTTCTGGGGTTTTTCCGAGGGGTTTTAATGTGTTACCCTGTTTTTTCTTTGTTGCTTGTTTTGGTATTATTTTGAAGGCTTGTGTGATGATGTGTCAGAATGGCCCAGCACGGTATCTGATACTGTTAAAGTAATTCGGTCAAGTGCCAAAGTGAGTTTTCAATTCACATGTACTTTCTACGTTTATCTTGAACACTAATGTCCAAAGCCAATACCACGAGAAAACCAAATCTTAAAATTTATGTAAGTTTGGCTGAAATTACCAATCAGACTTAAGCTATCGCGATGATCAATGTTCGTACCTTCTTTGTATGAAAAGAAGCCCTTGCCCAAGAAGCTGGCTGTAATAGGCTAGTTTATTATTGTTATACGTACACTCTGAAAATAGCACTTCTCTTTATGGGCCGTTGTGTGAAAATTGAGAAAAAAAGATTGATTATATGACAAAGCTAGATTACCCGCTTCCTTAGTGGCCTCCCCAAGGGCGAGGACACCGAGGTTTTCTTAATTAACACGCGGAACTGAAATGACTATGTTATTTGCATTATACGACTGATAACCCCTTCAGTTAGGTACATTTATCTCGTCTGTCGTTATCAACTGACATTGTAATACTTTGAATTGTGGGGATATGACTGTGTAGATATGTTTTTGAGTAGGTTTGCGTTTGGATGGAAAGTTCGTGTTTTTGGGTCGATAAGTCGTAATGATCTAGTTTTTAGCCTCTTATGAGGTTGAATGCCCGAAAATAATACGACAGCTAAGATTGAAATGTTCCTTTTCCTAACTACATGTTAAGGTCCATGGTCGGCTGCAGACCAGTGTTATATATAGCTGAATACCAGTCTTTTTGAAGCCACTGCCCATTAGACCTTCAAAACCTAGTTACTGGACAAAACGATACTCCTTGGTTAGACTTTCTGACTTTAGAAAATTAGGACCTTCGTAGACCAGGCTTTTCTCGCTTTTGGAAGCCAAGATGTCATGTGATAGAAAATCTTAGGAAGAACATTTATGAGTAAAGAAGTACTTTGCCTGGTTCCGAACTCACGACTTCCTGAATGAGAAGCAGGTTGCCTTAGTCACTTGTCCATCACAACAACCAATGTTACACAAATAATTATGATTATTATCTATTAATATATGTGGTAATTTAGGTGGTAAACCGACTGACTGACGAACTATTATAATTGACTAGTTGATATGTTGATATATCAATCACAAAGCACAGCCTAAACCGCTGGTCCTAGAAACATGGAATTTGGAGGGTGTGTACTATGTGAAGAATAAATATCCACTAAGAATAGATTTTTGGTAATTCCATCCTTAATGAGGTAACATAAGGGATGGCGGATATTTCTCGGCAACCACGCAGGCGAAACCGAGGACAAAAGCTAGTTGATTATAATTATAAAATTGTCTACCGTGACCAAAATTTGGCTTTGAAAATATTGAATACAACCAAATTGCCGTGACCTTTACCAAAATGAGGTTAAACTCTCAAACATTAACGACCAACAATATGTTCTGATATCTCTGAATTGCCCAATTTTAAGTAACTTAGTTCTATAAAAGGAAGTCAATTCTGTAATAAAATCATTACTTGAGTTCTTAACCCCTTTTTGAGTAGCTTCCTTATTTCGATAAAGTTTTCGAAGTTTCGAAGTAACGGATGAAATTCTACTGAGAATTTAACATTGAGGAAACAGCTTTTCTTCGTATTAACATATTGATCTGATTTGATCGTAAAGAGGAGAATATTCGCTGAGTTTTCTTTACTAAGGTTAAAGTTTCTGGTCCTGGATAACTTCAGACGATTCAAAGATCGGAATTTTAAAGCTACCTGCATTATCCAGGAAAATATCTGGCAGTAACAAATAAGAATTTTTAGAGTTCCATAAGTCCGAATCCAAACCGGAATGTATTATTGTCATACTTATAATGTACCAATAATTTTAATTCCGCCCGAACTGAAATCAAACCAATGCAAAAATACGCAAATGTAGAAGGTTTATACGTATTTTGTATTATTAATATTTAACTCCCCATTCTAATCTTGATAAAACCGAACCTTTATAGGGTCGCTTTTGTATCTGACTATTCGATTTTCTAACATTTTAAAGGAAATGCAATTTTTTTTTATTTTTATTTATACTATAATTCTACTCTATATGCTGTAGATAAAATTCTTCACGATGCTTTTATATCTTAACAACATCCCACAAAAAATATCGTAATATATAAAGCGTTTTTCTGCAATTTGCGATTTGTTATAAGAACAGTAAGCGTAATCCATATAACTTTAACCACATAATCAAGAATAGGTACTGTTAACATTTTTGGTCCCTATTCAGTCATAACGCAACAATAAGTAATGATTACTATCAATATAACGAGCGTAACAATTTCTTATAAATTACGTGAACTGTAAAAATCTTCCCAAGTTTCGTAATACGTAATTGCACATAAAATGGCATATGACAAAGCTCGAATAAAGAGTAATTTGCTACAGTAGCTCAATTCCAAGTTATGATCGAACGGGGTTGCGGAATGTTTATAATAGTTACCGTGACCCTGGAACATAAAGGCCAATCGAAGGAACATGAGTGGGTTTTAGTCAGTAAGAGTCTGACACGCCCTCCCGCCGCACCCAGGATGGGAGCAGTCATTGTATGATTTCCCACACACCAAAAAAAAAAAAGTTATGATCGAAAATAGATGAGAACTTTAATAAAATATAGTAATGGTTATTTTTAGGGTTCCGTACCTCAAAAGGTAAAAACGGAACCCTTATAGGATCACTTTGTTTGTTGTCCGTCTGTCCGTCCGTCCGTCCGTCCGTCTGTCAAGACCCTTTTTCTTAGAAACGCGTCGAGATATCAAGCTGAAATTAATATCACATACTCAGGTCTGCTATCTCTCAAAACAGTGAAAAAATCAAGTTTCTAAATCAACGCAATAAAAAGATACGGTGGTTTATATTGCATATTTGGACATTTACAAGGAAATCAAAACCTATAGGGTACTTCCAATTGACCTAAAATCATGAAATTTGGCAAGGAGCAAGATCATGTAGCAGAAGTAAAGGGAAAACTCCGAAAATCGTAAATTTGTAGCTAGATCACATAAGGCGCCCGTTTGTCCGTCCGTCTGTCAAGAACCTTTTTCTTAGGAACGCGTCGAGATATCATGCTGAAATTAATATCACATACTCAAGTCTGCTTTCTCTCAAAGCAGTGAAAAAAACAAGTTTCTAAATCAACGCAATTAAAAGATACGGCGGTTTATATTGCATATTTAGACATTTTCAAGGGAATCAAAACTCAAAACCTATAGGGTACTTCCCATTGACCTAGAATCATGAAATTTGGCAAGAAGCAAGGTCATGTAGCAAAAGTAAAGGGAAAACTCCGAAAACCGTAAATTTGTAGTTAGTTCACATCAGGCGTCCGTCTGTCCGTCCGTCTGTCAAGAACCTTTTTCTCAGAAACGCATCGAGATATCAAGTTGAAATTAATATCACATACTCAGGTCTGCTATGTCTCAAAGCAGTGAAAAAATCAAGTTTCTAAATTCACGCAATAAAAAGATTCGGCGGTTTATATTGCATATTTAGACATTTGCAAGGGAATCAAAACTCAAAACCTATAGGGTACTTCCCATTGCCCTAGAATCATGAAATTTGGCAAGAAGCAAGGTCATGTAGCACAAGTAAAGGGAAAACTCCGAAAACCGTAAATTTAAAGTTAATTCACATCCGTCCGTCCTCCCGTTAGTCCGTCTGTCAAGACCCTTTTTGTCAGAAACGCGTTGAGATATCAAGCTGAAATTAATATCACATACTCAGGTCTGCTATCTCTCAAAGCAGTAAAAAAATAATTAAGTTTCTAAATCAACGCAATAAAAAGATGCGGCGGTTTATATTGCATATTTAGACATTTTCAAGGGAATCGAAACCTATAGGGTACTTTCCATTGACCAAGAATCATGAAATTGGGCAAGAAGCAAGGTCATGTATCACAAGTAAAAGAAAAATTTACGGAACCCTCGTTGCGCGAGTCCAACTCGCACTTGACCGGTTTTTTTAAGTAAAAAACATAAAGGAGTCTCTTAGTCATGTCTAAATTACGTTTAGTTAGCGTTTTACTAAATTCAAATGAAAGTACGTCTTACGTTTAATAATGTTAACCTTATTTTTTCTGAAACTTTGTTTGGTGGCGTGATGAGATTGACGCATATCACTAGAGCTGGTTCAAGGAAGCGTAGAAGGAATTGGGTGAGGCCATTTCCCAGCAGTGGGACAACATAGGCTGAAAAAAATTGGAGTAACGTACAGCTAAGTTTTTTGTTTCGAAATGGAAAATCAAAATCAGCATCCTATAATTCAACAGTGCCAATTTAGGGCCAATCAGAGTTCTAGTCTATAACCCTACAAATAACGCAAGCAAATAGCAGCTCTATTCCAAAACGTAATAAGTGACTTAATCGAGTGGCACTTACCATTTTTACAAGGACAGGCGACTCGATCGACCTAATTAAGATATCGGACCCATCGACATTGACATAGCGTAATAGTTTAGTCGATTGGAGGCAGAATCGATTTAGTCTAGACTATAATTAGGTCGATAGTAGTACTGTCAAACGAGGTAATAGGTGTACACCATGACTGGTGAGACGAGTGACGTATTTACCGACGACACATAACTACTAAAATATAAATAATAAAACAATATAAATTGTACAAAAACCGTTTTTAAATGGTCATAAAATGGCTCTCAAAATCTTAAAAAAAAGACCATTGCGCTTGCATCGGGCATCGGGTCACTCAGCTATGATGAGAAAATGACCTTTCTATGATCCGTTCATTACGAATTAAGTACGAATATTTTGGCTTATACCAATTATAAACCCAGATAACTGCACGATGTTTTCTTCACTGTCGCCTGTAGTGTCCTAAATAAACTAAAAAAGTACATATAAGTTGAAAAAGCTGCATTGGCAGACCGGAATCAAACTCGCACCCTCATTCATCATGAATTGATGTGAACAAGTGTGATAATCAATCCTCATACCTTTCCAGAAAGGCCTTTGCCTGCAACGTCACAGTAAATACTCTTAGCTGTATACCAAACAGTTTGGTCGTCTGTACCAACTCAGTTTTATGCTAATGATAGACTTTTTCAATGTTTTCACATAAATGAAGAAATTACCTGATGCTCTTGAAAAGATTACTTGGTTTACGATTCTACAATATTTTTATTCTGTTCTGAAGCTTCCAGAAAACGGACGAAGTATGATATATTTATATATTTTTTTACCCGGAGCTCATTTCGAATCAGATTCTGGTGCTTAACTACAACAACTTTTTCTATGGGACCAATATCGAAATATTACACCGTGGTATCTAGCAAGCTTCCTTTTTCTACCACAACGTTTACACGCCTGGATGTTTTAGATGTATGAGGTATCGTTAGAATAAGAACCCTTACATTTCAGTAACAGAGACTAGTAACTAGTTAAAATTTTGCTGTGGCAGTCGTGTTACTATAATATATGTTTTTGTTTAAGTCTATTAAAGTAGTTTCATGCGATTTTTATGCGATCTTTTAGTCATTATGAAATAGTAGTAAAATTCACCGACTTTTTTAACCATCACTTTTTTATTATAATTTTTTCAATTTTCCCACCAGCAAGTATAAAACTATTATATTATACTATTTTTCATAATGAATTGGAATATGATAACCCAAGGACTCTTTCTTAAAGATAACAAATCAATATCAACCTTGAACTTGAACTAAAAGACTTTAATTATAGCAAAAAAAAAATCGTACAGAAAGCGGTTACAACTCTTAATAATACGATGAACTACAGCCCAAACAGTCGTAGGAAAAATACGATTTGAAATTAGTCGGTCTTATTTTCCACTGAGTAATTGGCCTTTCGATATTGGAGATGTCGTGATGGCCTAGTGGTTAAGGCGCCCGCCTCTCATGCAAGAGGTTGCGGGTTCGAATCCGGGCAAGTACCAATGTGACTTTTTCAATTCATATGTACTTTCTAAAGTTTATCTTAGACAGCACAGACATCGGTGAAGGAAAACATCGTGAGGAAACCTGGACTTGTAGTTAATATAAGTCCGAAATCGCCAACCCGCCTTGAGCAAGCTTGGTGATCAATGCTCGTGCCTTCTCTGTATGAGAAGAGGCCTTTGCCCAGCAGTGGGACAGTTATAGGCTGGTATTATTATTATTTTAATTGGCCTACTTCTAGAAAAGAGTAGTGTTTATTGAATGTATTGTCCTGGATGAAAATACTTCGTGTGGCAAGAGCATGTAAAAATCTTTTATACTATCTTAGATTTTTTTTTGTTCTTACGGGCTTGCTCTTGGTCCCAGACTAGCCCGAGAGCATAGACGGGGCCTACGATGGAGTGAGCTTACCCAATAGATGCTCTATGCACTCGTTTTTTGAATAATTCCGGGATATATAAATTTGGAAACACAGACCGCAGGGAATCCCATTCTTTTGCGGTGCGCATTATAAACGATTTTGAGAAGCGCTGCGTGCGGATATAAGTAATATCAACCAAGAAAGGATGGTATCCCGTCGTACGTCTAGATGTCCGGTGGTAAAATGGAGATGAGGGAATGAGCTCGTAGTTGTTATAATAATACCGCATTATAACTGTGTCTTCTCATTAGTCATCAAGCTTACTCAAAGCGGATTGGTGGTTTTAGACGTATATTTATTACTAGCTTTTGTCCGCGGCTTCGATCGCGTGGATGTCGAATTTCCATTGTTTATTTTACCTCTTTAGTGCTCAAACTTCCATTAACTTTTAGTGAACTCTTTAAAATTAATGATCCTACAAGTTTCATGTCTCTAGAACCAGCGGCTTGGGCTGCGCGTTGATATATCAACAGTCAGTCATTTTAACATTTTATATACAACGAAGATAAGAATTTCTTCTCATGAGAAAAAGCCTTTGTCATGCAGTGGGCGGATTGCAGTCTGGAATTAATTACTATTAAATAACACCATAGGTGTTAAACCCTACCACTCGCATGGCCCGTGTAAACCAATGTGAGAGAGCATTTACATAGGGCAAACCTACATAACATTATATCCAAAATTCGCTACAAAACTGATGTATTAACCCCAACCCCAACACATTAAAACCTCTTTATACCGTCGGATAATATCCGAAAAAGCTCTTTTTAAAACGTCGTAATGTGCTAACCGTATCCGTTTCGGATACTGGCGTAATTAGCGTCAAAATCCAGGCTTCCTACTAAAATACATTCCTACTTTGTTCCATTAAAATAGTGGAAGGGTTAATCTCGAAAATAGACTTAATAGCTGTTTAGTAAAGTGTTCTAATGAAAATATAGACTCTAAGGATTTTAGAAGTTCGTGAAAACATTTGTCTATGTTAGTGGTTTGGCTTTGTTCAGCTTTTAATGGCTTATTTATCTTACGTGTTTGGACTTTAGATTTGTTTTGGTGGTTGTGATGTATTTTCGGTTCAGATTTTTGGTAAAGATAATGCTGTTTCTTTGGTGGACTGTAGTTTAATGCGTGTACTGGGAGTTATATTCCACTTGAAGTGGAATGGAGCTATTTTGAACTTTATGACATGAGTTGTGTATTCAATAAGCTCAGAAGAGTTAAAAATTTAAAACTGTTTTTAGAAATTGCGTTTATAAGCATTCAACAGCACATAAAGAAAGTAAAGACGCTAAAATTAGAAACGGCCTTATAGTTGTTGGCCATTATTATTAACTAGCTGACCCCGCGAACTTTGTTTCGCCCTATAGGCAACAAATGATCACATTTTTTACTTTTTAAATTAGGATAATTTCAAAAAATTGACTAATAATTCAGTGATACTTTATTTGCTATTTATTTTTTTTGCATGGATTGCACTTTTCTGTGTAGCCCCCTTTTTTTTATCAAATGACGTCTCCCGTCCTGGGTGCGGCGGGAGGACGTGTCAGACTTTTACTAACTAAAACCCACTCATGTTCCTTCGGTTGTTTGTCGGAGTTTCAAAGCATGATTACTACGGAACCAATCTTTAGTAGTAGTTAGGTAAGCCAGGCACATCCAAGGAGGTGGGAAAGAATGCATTTTGTCATTATTTCTGAATGCATTTCAACCATTTATACCTAGTATTTGACAGGATGGACAACAAATGTTTGACAGGTTCGAAACAAAGTAACATTAAGGGAAAATGATTCATCTTTTATACCTAATTATTGTTCTCGTCGAGTTTTCATTATTTTTAAGATGTATTCTGCTATTCGGGGCGGGGACAAATCCAACGAACCAAAAACCATGAAAATTGGTCAATCCGATCTCGAGTTATAAGTGTTGTAACAAACCCGTCTTTGTTTTATATATATAGATTTAATATCAATTAATTCTACAATCACCGGACGCCAGTGACCTACGACTTAGCTGTGCACCTCGCGGTGTGACGTAATGCTGTCGGAATGCTAGCGCTACTAAACGAGCGAGGCGAACACGTGGCGCCGCGCGGAGAAGTGGGAGAGGGGTCGCATTCCAGCGAGGTGCACAGATAAGTCGTACGAGTTGTATTGCCTAAATTTCAAAACTCAAGGCCAGATATTTAAAAGTTACTTAGCGCGTACTTTAGCTAGACTATTCCGTAGTTTTGTGACAGTAATATGTTTAGTCGAAATACTTTTTATTTACCAAATAACATTTTTATTTGTCACGGTCCTACTCACCGTTGACATAAAATACACAGAATATTTGCAACATAAACCCTTACAACTAGACATTATTATGTTATCCTAATTCCTGAAAAGAATGACAACTAATGATACTTATAAATAAAATGAGAAAAAGAAAAATATCTAATAGTTTTTACCTCTATGCGATTTTCTATCCTCTAGCGTGCCATGAAGCTGATGCCAAGTACCTGTAAACAAGAAAAACGTAGATATTAAAAAAATTGCCAAGTGGTAAAGTAAGGTTCCGTGCTATTATCGGCTGAAAACAGAAAACAACTCAGTTTGTTGTATGGGAGCCCTTTAGATATTTAACAACGTCATTTTTTTTTTGTATTTTTTGTTTTAGCGGCAATAGAAAAACGTCAACTGTGAAAATGTCAACTCTCTATTGCGGTTCATAAAATTCAGCCTGGTGACTGACAAACAGACAGCGAAATCTTAGTGATAGGTCCCTTTTTACCCTTTAGGTACGGAACCCTAAAAATGAAATGTTGAAATAACTTTCTGTGCCTCTATTTTCTAACCCTCGACGAAAAAAGAAGGGGTTATAAGATTGACCGTTATGTGTGTTATGGCACCGAAGTTTTTTAACGTGTGAGCCGATTTGGATGCGATATCCTTACTAATATTACTATAATATATTATTATTATATATTATTGTATTATTATTTTATTATAATATTATAAATGCGAAAGTAACTCTGTCTGTCTGTCTCTTCTTCACGCCTAAACCACTGAACCGATTTGAATCAAACTTGGTACAGATATATATATTATATAGTATCTCGCGATAGTTCTTAGATATGCTTCACTAAAATTGATTGAATCGTTTTACTATTTTGTTAGCTACATTTTAACAACTTCAGGGTTTTTTTTAATTTACACTTGTCATAACAACAAACATTCAAACATTTCCACCAATCGATACAAAACAGTAACATAAATATAATCCCATTTCTTCACACAAGCCCGCTTGCTTGCGTGGCAGCCATGTTTGTTCAGTGCTTAGCTACGACTTGAAGGACCTAGCCTGTTTACATACTCTGTGTACCCTGCCTATTTGTTTTTGACATTAAGTTATTGTTTCTAAGTTATAAGGGGTCATCTGGACTCTTGAGAGTGGTGGATTCTTGAGAACTGATTTTTTCAAAGATGTGTGGCAAGTCTTGAAGCTCTATAGAGTTGGAATTGAAATAAAATGAATATATTAAAATCGCGCATTATCGTAAAATAAAAGTCCAATCATCTTTATATATATAATTCTGCTGTGCGTGTGTATATCATTGAACTCCTCCTAAACGGCTTTACCGATTTAAATGAATTCTTCTGTATCCGTTTGAGTGGCGCCCTGGATGGTTTATATTCACAAATCAGCCCGGCAGATGGCGCTAATTGCTTAAAAAGCATGTGATCTCGGAAACAACCCTAACGATTTCGCAGAAATTTGATATGTGGGGGTTTTCGGGGACGAGAAATCGATCTAGCTCAGTCTTATGTCTGGGGAAGCGCATGTTTTCGAGTTTTAAGTTAAAATGTTTGGCGCCCAACGAAGTGGGCACGGATCAGCTAGTTTATGTGTAATTTAGAGAAGAGCTGAAGAGTTTGTAAGTTCGGCTGAACGTGCAACCAAACAAACCAACTCTTCAGATTTATAATATTAGTATGGGTAACATAACAATACCTATATCCATCTGTGCTATATATTTATAGCACAGATGGATATGCTAAGATATTCCATGTAAAGATCTCCTTGCCGTTACAAATATAAGAAGACAGTATTTCAACCTCGATTTAGTTCAAAGTAAGTTGCTAAAATAACAAACCGACCAAAATTTAAACCACTTCGTTTGCTTTTATTCGTCAAATTCGAAGCACTACAAACCGTTCTTTTCCTGGCACGTGCAAGAATATCTAAGGCTAGATAAGTCTTTAGTCTTGCCCAGTCTTGTCTAGGAGACAATTCTGCAGACTGAGAAACAAATGAAACGTACATAGGCCGCGCACCCCGCTTGAGCGCTCTCCAAGTCACGCTAGTGATGGGGTGGTTATCGATAAATTGGTATCGATAGCTTTTTTGTTGTTGTTGTTGTTAGTGTCTGTTTATAACCATAATATTTTTATATAAATTGGTAAACTGACTGATTGATTGTTGATATGTCCATTCATAGCCCAAACCGCTGTTCCTAGAGACAAGAAACTTGAAGGATATGTTGTTTTTTGTGAAAAGTATATAGAATGGATTTTTGGAAATTCGTAGCTTTCAACGACCAACCGACAGTCGGCTGTCGGGCTGCTATTGTCTTTATATTGTGTATCAAATCACGTGTGTTCGAAGGATTAAAAGGGTTAAAATTGAGATGGGAGTTCGCACCGCGAGGAAAATTGTTTAACATTTCGACGACCAAGCGACAGCCGGCTGTCGCGCTTCTATTGTGTCTCAAATCACGTGTGTTCGAAGGTTTATAAAAATGTTTCAAGAAATCTTAAATATGTGGCCAAATAAAATAGAAAGCCTAAACACAACTTAGTTTGTGTTTTGGAGTGGTAGGTAATCAGAAAAAAATACAATATCATAATAACACATTTATGATACTTATCTACCTACTAGATAACCTTAATTAACGAGGAAAATAAAAGTTACGCTTGATTACTTAGTTGCTATGAGTTCTAAGAAATAATCTCAGTTCACCTAATTGGACGTTAATTAGCAATTTATTATGTTAGTAATACATTGTTTACAAAGAAACACTAGAAAAATTGTAAAAAATATTTCTTTATAATATTTATGCTGATAATTTCTTAAACACTTTGTTTTCTTCTTTTGATTTTTTTACTTAAAAAGTTTACATCATTTTTTGTCTTGTATGACCCTTTTATTTAATCTCTTTCCTTTATTCAATTTTGACCATATATAGTTGATCATTTATGTTGTCGGATAGTCAGAAACTCAAACTTAATTGGTTGTTCCAAAATATGGTTAAGATTGTTTACTTATTTAGTTTTTTGGGTAAAAGTTCTTTTTTTAAGTGTGTTGTATTAAAACCACACTTGCCTAAACGTGGTCTCTATTGCAAAACATGATTTCTCTAACTGATTATAGATTCGGCGATGTGTATAAAAGAAAAAAAAAATGCAAAAGGTATTCTGACAACTAAAATAATAAAAGACGGTCGACGTCGGAGTCAACATTAGTAAATATTTGACACAGATTACCAAGTAAGAATCAAAGCGCTACCAACTACCAAGCACTAAACTGACATGGAAAAATGAACCTTGTTAGATTTCCCTCAATTTCATCGAAAAACGAAGATTGCTTTTCACAGAAACTATGGCTTGAATTATTTAAACCTTATCTACAGGGCAGAGTGTTATCAGAAACTTAGCATGAGTAGTAAATGTTTTGTAGAAACCAATATTGTTAGTTAGATGTTCGTAGGGATAAAGAAATCACATAATTAAGGTGAACTAGGTTTTGCTGCGAAGCGTCCACGTTTAGTTGTAAATTAAAAAACCCAGTCTTGGGGTTCTAATGTACCAAATTTCATAATAAGTGGCTTAAAGGTTTAGCCAATTATGTGATACTCGACTAAGAAAATACTGGGTGCCAGTATAGTTGCATTTTGGGATATATTATCTTTGTCTTTGGGATGGCCAGGCAACTGCTACTCTGGGCTCTGGTATTGCGGAATGCCCATGACTATAGACGACGGTGATCACTTAACCATCAAGTGTAATTTTTTACCATTGTGCCACAAATAGTTACTTTAAACATTAGTATACACCATGACTGGTGAGATGAGGAACGTATTCAAGGACATGATAATGAATGCTCACATACAACAAATAGATATGTAGATGAAACCGTAATTAAATTGTGGCAGTAAGCATCACAAAATCTTAATAAGGACACCCTTACCAAAAATTACTCAATAAATAAGTTGATGTTTTTTTCACATTGGTATTTGAAATTAGAATCGAATACTAAATACCTAGTTACTTCCAACTTAAAATATGCAGCTAAACATAGCATAGCTATAACAAAGATGCAGCTTTACACACTTTCACAAACGAAGTGAGATTTACTACGTGAATCATGGAAATGGGATTATAAACGAAATAATAAAAAGTCATAATCAATATACAATGATCAAAATCCCATAACATTTCCTCTAAACCAGAAACCAATTTCACTAAAAGCAAACCAAATCGAGAGCACAACAGTAACTAAACTTCACAACATTAATCCCGAAAAAAAAGAAAAAATAAACGTTAGTTACGCCAAATTAATATCGACAACCGCACATCCCTACAAGGAACACAAGCACACACACACACGCACATACAGACGCACACACAGAAAGTGCACAGACTCGCCTCCCTAATCTCGTTGAAGATATTTCTAGCACGCGACGACGCTTGTGATTGTACGTACTTTGTTTATCTTTGTACCAGTTTAAAGTTATGCCGTGGATAGAATTGCAAGTGTGGTGGGATGCAATTTAAATAGATGTAAGATATATCGCGGTTTGTCGTACGTTTTTATTTGTTAATTTGTAGTTTATAGACAGCTGCCTCGTTTGGTTAGGTTTTTGATTACTGCTTAGCTTCCGTGGGTCATGGCGTGCTATGTGTATGTATTAATCTGATGTATAAATATTACTGTAAAGTTTGGTCAAAATTAGTTCAGTAGATAATTCAATAGTAAGATTACAAACATCCATATAAAATCATAAAATCATCATAAAATCATATTTATTTTGTAAATAGGTTATATATATAACACTTTTACACGTCAATATTTTGTTTTTTTATTTATTTTAAGCGAACGATGGGGCCGGTGTTTCGTAGCTGGACTGCTCTGAGAAGAAACATCCGAAACAAACTCAGAGACTATATCTAGACTTCTATATTTATAATATTGGTAAAAATAAGAATATTTTAATAAGAAGATTTGTTTCGGACAATTTTATAGTCCGTTTTATTAGTAAAATAATTATAGTACTACACATAAGAAGGCTGGAAACTAACAATAAAGTAGGTCTATGGCATAATGTGCAGCGAACGATAAAACAAGAATAGCTAGTTGACTATTCTCCCCCCATAGTGCCTTAGAAAAGGGAAATAAGGACCATTGTTTTTCCTCTTCCAACGCACTATGATTTTATACACCGTGATTCGTGAGTCGAGGGACATATTGAAGGGGGCCGTTCAGTATTCGATATTCATTCCAAATAAGTGAAAAAGTAACCTAAATGTTTGGCTGATTGTCTCACGTGAGGAAACTTAGACTTGAGATTAATATTAGTCTGAAGTCGCCAATCCGCCTTAGAATAGAATAGAATAATTTATTTTGTCAGAAACATGGTTACAGCCGTGGTGCCTTGCGCAAGTGTGAATAATTTATTATTATTAAATTATTTCAGGCAACTGGAGCCCTTTGAAATTGCATTGCAGTGGGTCATTAATAAAGTAGTAGTATTATTTCGTTTTATATTATTAAGTAAAAACAATTTTCCTACTCTTGATACTTCCCAGAACTTGTCAAAAAGTAATCCATTTTGTTAAATTGGCAAAAGAAAGGAAATACTAAGAAAGCATTGAGTTGTTTCAAAACCAAACTCCATTGGTTGTAAATACAAATCTAGTATATTCACGACTTTATTGACGTGTGTCACCGATACATCACTGTCTAACTATGCTTTACGAACAAATAGACGGAAGCGCCTGTTGTGGATTTTGAGGTTAAATTAATACCTGTGTGTTAATCCGTACTAATATTATAAATGCGAAAGTAACTCTGTCTGTCTGTCTCTTCTTCACGCCTAAACCACTGAACCGATTTGAATGAAATTTGGTACAGATATAATCTGGGACCCGAGAAAGGGCATAGGATAGTTTTAGATATAGTTTAGGAAATCCCCCGGGAACGGGAGCTATTAATTCACGCGGACGAAGTCGCGGGCAAAAGCTGGTGTATAATAATAATATAAAGATGAAGATCTATAAATTAACATCACGCTAAGACCTTCAGGAGCTAAGCAGTAACAGTGAGATAAGAAAAGTAGAATGATTAGTCTGGATTCTTTTCTGATTTTGTTTATTATTAATAAAATCGTGCTGTTGTTGTGTATGTTTATTATTAATTAAAAAAACCTCCTCTAAAACACGTTTCTTGTAATGGGGATCCAATTTTATTTATTGTTTAAACTTGCTGTCTCCTAATGTTTTCATTACTGCTCTGCTCTCGTGATTAGAGCGTTCAACTCAACAAAAAAACTCTTGAGATTAAATATAATATATATAATATAATAGATAATTAAAATATTAGTAAGTGTAGACTATATATAATCTGAAACCACGCCACGCAGCGCGTCTGATCACTCAACCATTACACCATCCGTGCACTACCCACTCACCTTGCCCTTATTTAAAAAAGCGCCGTCAGGCTGCAGTAAACCCGTATTCCCGATACGAAACAACCAAATAAACGTCAATTGAACGGCTGACGTCAATTTACGCATCGCTGTAACGACAGTAATCCAGCAATGAACGTGAAATTACGTCATGTCTATTTCCTATTGGGAAATAGAGGAATTTTCGTCTAGAGGCTGATGTAGGTGGTAAATTCAACTGAAATAAAGTGTTACTTTTTGTGAAACTAGCTGTGTACCAAGGCTTCACTCTTTTATTATCATAATAAGTGGCATCTTAGTGCGTTTCTCTGTCTTAAAAAAATTAATGCAAATATCATGGTTTTAGCTTCAGTGATTTCAAAACATTACTTATTACAGGAAGCTTATCTATTACAAGATTTGTTTGCCTTGGTAAGGCATATGATAACTCGTTTAAGTAACATAATTATGCTTAATAATAAACATTATTTATAATATTCTCTGGTTTCTAGCTTAGCTGCTTGAGCAGAGCTCAACGCTATTAAATTACGTACTACAGATAGAGGCTGCATCTTAAAACAAATTCCTAACTGCTGATAGCTAATCGTATCAGTGATTGCATGCGCATTCGATGGGAAAGTTAAATTACTTAATTTTAAATAATATTTCTTCTTATTTCTATTTTCTAAAAACATTAAATAAAAATGATGATGATGAATTTATATTTTTATTTGTGCAAATTGGTTAAATATAATAATACACAGCAGTATTCATTTATGCATATTTGAAGAGAACGATGAGGTATTTCTTAGCTTTATACTCTGTGACGAAACATCCCATACAGAAGGTCAAAATGAATGAAAACGAAAATATCTGTCGTAACCAGTCACTTTAATTTTATTTAATCTAAACCTCAAAACATGAGACCTAGACTAAAAATTACAAGATACATGGCTAGAAAAAAGGTTTTGTTACTGTTGATTTTAAGCTTCAAACGTTTTTTAAAGCTTTTCTGACATAGGGATATCAAATCACAATTTTATGGACCTTTTTTTAAGCACTGGGTTTTGGGATCAACCTATAAACTCCAGATAATGAGACGTAGCTAAAAAACGTATTGTTCGTGACTCTCCAGGGACCTTGCGGGACCCGAGATGTACGGTCAGCGAGAAAAGTAGATTAGCACTTTTATTTTTACTACTTCTTTGTGTAAATAGATGTCTTCGTATTTGTGTAATTGTTTTATTGATGCTAGCTGTGTCTTACGGTCTTTTGTTATGACTCTGCTCCGCATGGCTGTGCATAGAATTTGCGTAAACGGGCATTTATCTATATTTAAATTAATATACAAAATGGTAAACTGTAATATTATAAATGGGAACAATTGTGTGTATGTCTGTTTGTCCGCTTTCACGGCGCTTTGACGCGGTTTCTTGATGTGGAGATAGTTGAAGGGATGGAGTGTGACAAAGGCTACTTTTTGTCTTTTTCTAATTCGTGCGAAGCCGCGGGCAAAAGCTAGTCATTATATAACATGAATTTTCATTATTCTTTCCACCTTTTCAAACTACAGCCTTGATAGTGATAATAACAACACAACTTAATAGCATAATGTGTTACATTAAGGTCGATACACACTGCCGCATACCGCATCAATCATCCGCTGACACACACTAGTCATCGTCGGATGTGTAGTGTCTTTTATTATTATTAGTACCATCGAGTGTGCTGCGGATTTTTTTTAATAACTAGCTTTCGCCTGCGGCTTCGCTCGCGTGGGTGACGTGATTAACACTTACGATTGATTTTGGACCTTGTGTTTGAACCTTAAAGTCTAATTCCAACCCTAAAGGCATAAAATAATGGATGGAAGTATTCAAATTCACGTAGGCGAAGCCACGGGCAAAAGCTAGAGCACCAAGATAAAGGTGTCTGATTCCTAAACCAGATGCAGAGCGATAACTTTTCTAGGTCTGTGTTGGTCAAAACTTTTTCGACTTCGTTCTACCTCTAAGTGCTCCAAAAAATACAAAGAAATATGCTTTTAAATCTGCGTACAGTGATACAAAACTTGACAAGATCAAAAGGTCAGAAAATGAAAATTAGATAAAGAATCTGATCCCATTTCAGAGGTCATTAGTTAAGCCGCTTTGTTCTACGTATTAATTCATTTTCAATAATAATTTTCTCATTTTTTCTTTTGTAAATTAATGTAGACTAAGACCCTAGGGGAGACAGATGTGCGTCATCTTAATTGCGGAAATTTTATGAATAAGTATATGTTGAAGAAGAGACGGTGCTCTTTTTTACCGACTTCAAAAAAGAAAGAGGTTATAATATTCGAATGGGCCTATTTTTTTTTCTGAAATAAATCCGTTGATCACTAACTAATCTGCTTAAAATTATAGGAATAGTTTATGTAAGAGCTGATGGTAGACCTTCGCAAACAGATATTGGGACTCTTCAATAATCAACAGAACATGTTTTGTAGTTTAGTTCTTGTACTAAGGTTAATAGTAATTGTTGGTTAACCATAGAACTATTCGAGGCATATAGTGAAAGGATTATCCTGAAAAAGACCCATCTAATTGTTGGTTTGGCTATTTAGTGTTACCGTTTTTTAAAGGATTTGAACTTAAAGAAGTAAGTTTCTTCAAAAAGCGCAAAATAAAATAAGTTTTTACATAACTTACTTACGTTCAGGTGTGTGGTTAGTTTTATGTATATTTTATGAAATACTGTCGTAAACTATTATTTGTTATTGCACTTGCTGTGGGCTATAACTTTAGTTAGACGCTTTAAATAACCAACTTTAAAGTGTCCTTAAGTGAGTAAGGTAATTTTGTACTAGTGCTTTTTTAGCTATACAATATGTCTGAGTTCGGACTGTACAAACTTTAAGCGGTAATAGTTTGCTCTATTTTATGACAAAACCATTGGAACATGTGGGGTCTAAACCCAACGCCCTCTGAATGGCAGCTATTTTTGTATTTGCAGTAGTCTGGTCACCATAACACAAGCTTTGCTTAGCTTGGGATTAAATGAGTTAGGATTGTGAGATGGTGTGTGTGAAGATATTTTTAAGTAAATCATACTCAGAAGTAATTTATTTGTTTATCTTACATTATGCTTACAGCAACCTATTAAAAACAAATGCACGAGTCTGAGCTATACCTTTATTCGTAATACGAGTAAGGTATAAGGCCCGAGACATACCGGAATGGCAGCGGCCGGGTCGCGAGGCCGCCAGCGGCCGCCAGGCCAGCGTCGCTAGAAACGAAAGGCGCGAGGCCGCTCGCGGCGCGGCGCCGCTGGCAGCCGCTGGCGGCCGCTGGCGGCCTCGCGACCTTTTCAAGTGATACTAGTCTTTTAAGTATGTAGTTAAAGTTTAAAATTATTTCACACTGAAGGTGATCGCCGCGCCGCTGCCGGCCGCTGCCATTCCGGTGTGACTCGAGCCTTAGATTTAAATTAATTTGATGAATTTCTATTTCTACTTTCTACGTTCAAATTCAACTTTCTATATAAATTTCAACGTTAAAAACTGGCCAGTATGTGGGCAATTCGGCTGGAGTTTGTTAAACTTTCATAGCTAGTAAAATTTTATGGAATCAATTTTGAATTTTTGTAAGTTTTTACAAATAAAAAATTATAACAGTTAAAAACGTATGAAATTATCGCTTATAAAGAAATTAATGTAGCTATTATCGTATACAAGATTTTTTTACGTATTTTTTCTGTTCCAGATAAAGAAATTATTATTATTATTAAAAAAAGATGATGGTTGGATGCTAACATTATATATTTAACGTTGTTAAGGCGTGTATAGACTTACGAAATACACTGTACACGCCTTTAAAAGGTATAAAACTACTTCTCTATTTAGATTATTTGGAATAATATCAACTAAGCATATATATCATAATATTCAAAGTAATAAATTCTAAATGATATGAGTCTGACGGTTTTAGTATCTTGAACCATAAGGATTGTACTACGTTATTTACTTATCTTTTTACAAGGTATACAGGAAAATTTCGAGACAATAAAAATCGCACAGCATTTTTGCTTTTAGTCTAATTGAACTGTAAGGGCTAATCTATACTTATATTATAAAGCTTAAGAGTTTATTTATGTTCAAAGCGTTAATCTTAAGAACTATCAGTGCGAATTAAAAGAATCTTTTTGTTTTGGATACTCTATTTGTCGAGGAAAGTTATAGGCTACGTAACATTACGCTACGACCGACGACGGGAGCGGGGCAGTGACCAAAACATGGATGAAACCTGGGGACAGTTCAGTTACATAAGCGTTTGATTCAGGGTATGGTTCTCGTTAGATTTGTTAATTATCTTGTTGATATTTTATATTATTATCAATCAGGTTTATTTGCTTAATAAAGAGGCAGCAGAGGTAAGACACCGGGGTTGCGGAATAGTTACAATAGTTACCGAGGCCCCGGGACATAAAGGGCAACCGAAGGAACATGAGTGGGTTTTAGACAGAAAAAGACAATTATTATAAGAAATAATTGTATTTTTCGTTCGTTACACCATAATACGATAGCCGGCTATAAAATCCTGGGCTATTTCCCAAGGTAGGCTATTTTATCGCTCGGCCATTAAATGGACTGTCAGCAAATAGTTTTTTTTTTTTTATTTAAAACGATCCTTTGAGCTTTTATTAGAAACAGCTGAATGAGATTACAGTTATACCTTTTAACTCTGGAAATCGAATCGTTTAAACGAAAATTTCGTGAAAATTGGTAATTTATGGAGGGTTTAGATTGAGCCATCTCTCCGGTTTTTTTCGGTTTTCTCCGCGACTCGACGAGCTTCATTGCTCGGCCCTTTTCTGGCGGACTCTACTTGATTCTGGCTTTCAGGAGTTGCAGTGGTTGGGAATAGTCCACACTATCCACAAGAGATCATCCCAAAATAAACAAAAATATCTAAAGATGAAAAGAAGCCAGTTGGAAGGTGCAAAACGGTTACAAGTAACCCCAAACCTTTACTACAAAGAAAGTAACACACCCACATTTTTCCACCTAACCCTTACTCAAAAACCGTCAAGCGTGAACTGAAAATAGTTTCCCAGTATCCTTAAGTTAAGTTAATCGCAATTTTTTGGTTCACTGGTTCTAAATAGACATGAGAAGGACATTTTAAAAGGTACTAGTACCTTACGTCACAGTATCCTTTGAAGGTTTGGACATATCTGTGACTGTCCGCAAGACAGTAAAGAAAATATTGTTTTTGCGTAGAATTTGGTAAAGGCCAGTGCACATAGATGTTTGGAGAATTTCTCTTTAGGTTTTTCTCGAACATTCTGATTGAAGTGTCTTACGCAAAGGGAAACGTGAAAATGCCTGAAGGTCTTAATGGTCAGTGACCCTAACTGTCCTAACTAAGCTAAACGTAAGGTCGTGGTTTTGATGCCCACCCAGGACAAACTTTGTGTAATGAGCATGATTGTTTGTTCTATGTCTGGGTGTAATTTATCTATAATATGTGTTTTAAAAATAATGAGTTTGTACATATATTTAGTATAACAAGCTCTGCTATGCTTCCGACCAAATAGCCGTGTGTGACTTGTCCCAAGATGTTGCGGAATGTTTATCATAGTTACCGTGACCCTGGAACATAAAGGGCAATCGAAGGAACATGAGTGCGTTTTAGTCAGTAAAAGTCTGACAGCCCCTTCCGCCCCACCCAGGACGGGAGCAGTCATTGGATGATTTCCCACTCACCAAAAAAAAAACCTACCTATCTTTTATTTAAATTTTACCAAAAACCCTGCCTTTCAATTGACATAGGTTAATTAAAGTTTAGACCCCAAATTAGCTTAACGAACATTGATAGATTGATGAAATAGCCTCTTAAACAACATTTAACTTTCTAGATTCAACTGTTGCTTATCTAAGCAGAGTAAACTTCGAAACGATTAATTACGTTATAATTAATGAGTGAACGCTTAGCCTTGACACTCTCTACGATATCTTAGTACTAAACAAACAATTTGCTGAAAGCAATGACCTTGTATTTTTCTGAAGGAAAATAGAGCTGCCCTATATCCAGGCATTTACTAGATTTTATACTATAAAATAGTCACTAGCTGTTTTCAGCGACTTCGCTCCCGTCGTTGTTCCCTTATTCCTAATTCCTCGTCTTCTTCCAAAAAATTCTTCAATCCAAAGATTGGAGATTGGTTATTAATATTTTAGCAATTTTCTTTTAAATTTCAATTTGTAAAAACCTAAAGTGATTAATATTTAAAACTATTTCCTTTTAAAATAAAATAAAAACCCACGACGTATCGGCAAAAATTACCGGAAAACAGAATTAAATATATTTTCTAAAACCTCCCGACGGTAAATATGTAGGTACTATTTATCTTTTAATACCTACCCTGTATCTACTCACTTTTAGTCGTCGGTTTTAAGAATCAAATATTTTTCCTAAAATACCCAACTGTCAAGCCGTTCTGGGAAAAAATGGCAGCATTCGTTTGCGCACACACAACCTCTCACCACATACGCACCTTCTACGTTCCGTCGTGAGCAACATAAACCACCATGTGAGATCAACAAAATCAATATCTACATCAAATCAATTCATAGAAGATATTATTCAAAACACATACATTTACGACGCTACGAACTTCAAACGCACTAAACCTCTACGAGCTACGCCGCGTAGCACTTATCAGTCAGCCATTTAAATTGCTACGCGCTACGAATCTTTTACGCTCCGCGCGTAGCAGGGCTCTTACGCTCCGCGCGTATTATATTTAGCATTGTTTACCATTATTTATAAAACTCACGTACACCCACTCCCTTTTCATTTATTCATCGAACTTCAAAAGAAATAAAGACTGAGAATTTACAGCTTTTATCTCAAATCTATAGCGCTTAAATTGCATCTAGATCTTATTCAGTTTTCGAGTCACGACAAGTTTTGCACATAACATAAATTCGAATAGTCAGGTCAAACGCATAAGGTCGTCGAGGTGAATGACTTTTGGGTGGTATAAAGTAATATTTTTGGGTGCAAACGATTATAGAGTTAACCTCAAATAAAGTATCGCGGGAAGAATTCCGACAAAGAGTTTTGGGTTCATTATCTGTTTACGGCAAATAGCTTCAGTAGTGTCAAGTTAGAAGCGGAAGGCAAAAGTGATTTTTAATATAGAAAAATGTTTTTTTTTTCAAAAATTCGGGTTAGCACTCGCCCTTAAAATATTTAATTACTGTGTAAGTTAATTGGTTACCGATACGTAAAGGGAAAATTGTTAAAATAACAACTTCTCTAAAGAAACTTATCTTGATAACGCTAATGCGATCCATCAGGTGTCAGATGTCTAACCTTGTAAGTAAATCTGTACTTATAATCTATATATATAAAACAAAGTCGGGTTTGTATCAACACTTATAACTCGAGATCGGCTAGACCAATTTTCATGGTTTTTGGTTCGTTGGATTTGTCCCCGCCCCGAATAGCAGAATACATCTTAAAAATAATGAAAACTCGACGAGAACATAATTATAAAAGATGATTCATTTTCCCTTAATGTTACTTTGTTTCGTACCTGTCAAACATTTGTTGTTTCGTACCTGTCAAACATTTGTTGTCCATCCTGTCAAATACGTAATGTTGGCAGTAAGGCTTCGTTCACACGGCATTGTCCTGCACGTTTTTTTGTAATCGATTTTTTTAACGTATAGTCAACCGGGTGTTCACATGGTAAATTTTCATTCGTGTAAAAACGATTAGCCGCAGTTTCCACACAGTTGTCACAGTGAGTAGACGTCACTGATGGATTCACTAAATGGATTGTTTCAAAATTAGGGTAAATTATTACCATGATTCCCTTCCAAGCGGCTTGAGTTGCGACGCGATTTTTATAAAGTTTCAAAGGTTTATCCCTAAAACGGGATTTTGTTCACTAAAGAATGTAATAGTTAGAGAGAGAAAGAATTTAATAGTAGTCTAAAATTCCTCAACCATTTTGAATGTCAAACCAAATCAAACATAAAAGACATACCCCTCCACACACTCCTCTAAACACGCTCAGATACTAAGCGCATCTTCGGTTTCTATTCGATAAAAAACGTATGACATCGTATCGTGTGAAGGAGACAAAGGCGTACCATATGCCACTGCGAACCGAATACGTCAAAGTTCATTCGATTTGCTTGACAAGTCCGTTGAGTATGCGTTTTAACGTATAAGCAGTACACGTTTTTTTGCAGTACTATTGTCGTGTGAATGGATCTATGAACGTTGTATGGTCACTATTCATACGTTAAGACGTATACTGCAGAAAAACGTGCAGGACAATGCCGTGTGAACGAAGCCTAATGGTTGACATGCATTCAGAAATAATGACAAATGATTAACGTTTACGCGTGCGTTCATAAATTTAGTTGTCTATGTTCTAAACTATTGTATTTCTGAAAACAATTTCTAAGATTTATTTTATAGGTTATCGAAAACGTAAATGTTTTTATATGTTAATCATTTATTTAATTCAAATTCTAAAACTATCACATAATATGTACAAAACCTATAAATAATACTAAAATAAATATAAACAAGTTATAACAAGCAGGGCTCATAGAGCATCAAAAAACTCCTCCACATCACTGTCAACAGGACAGGTGCCCAAAAGGCTGGCAGCATTGCCACGTTGTATATGACATAGACATTTTATATGTTGTCTAAGATTTTTCTAAGATTTATTACAAAGGTTAAAAAGTGCAATATCAAAAGTAAGTAGTCTATGATCTAAGCTATTGTCTATGTCTCGAAAGTTCAGGTACTTTTTAAATTTGATTGCAAAGAGTAAATTTGTTTGTTTTGTGTGGTTTTGTGCGAATACATATTCAGTATTACTATTCAAACAATGCCGCGTCCTAGAAGATCTAATCTTTCCCAGCGAAGCCGTAATGCAATTAGGCAAAGAAACATCGCGAGTCAACTATCTGAGCAAGAACGAGAAATTGCACGAGAAGAGCGCCGCGTTAGTATAGAGTGAAGAAGAGCCTTAATTCGTGCTTCTCAAACACAAGAGGAAAGAGAAGCAGCCCGTGAAACGGCTAGGTTAGAAACGAGAAATCGACGAGCAAATAGTACAGATCAACAGAGGGCTAATCTTCGAAGTGCAAGAAGAAATGGTTCAAGTATTGATTTGAATCGAGCAGCGTTTCTATATGATCAAAGCCTAAATTAGTTCAGATAAAAGGTAACACGACATTAATTGACTGTTAGGCGGTACGAAGTTCGCCGGGACAGCTAGTTAATACTAAAGGACGAACGGAAAATCTTGAGGAAAGATTGAATGTCTTAATTGTTTTAAAGGATAAATTCTAAAACTACCGATCCATTTTTAGGGTTCCGTAGTCAACTAGGAACCCTTATAGTTTCGCCATGTCTGTCTGTCTGTCCGTCCGTCCTCGCTTAATCTCTGTGACCGGTAGCACTAGAAAGCTGAAATTTGGTACCAATATGTATATCAACCACGCCGACAAAGTGGTAAAATAAAAATTGAATAAAAAAATATTTTATTTGGGTAGCCCCCCTATATGTAAAGAGGAAAGTGATTTTTTTTTTAATTTCAACCCTGACGTGTGATATATTGTTGGATAGGTATTTAAAAATGAAAAGGGGTTTACTAAAATCAGTTTTTGATAATGTCAATAATATCGGAAATAATCGCTCCAAAAGGAAAAATTAATGCGTCCCCCCCCTCTAACTTTTGACCTGTAGGTTTGAAAAATATGAAAAAAATCTGGAAAGTAGAACTCTATAAGTACTTTCTAGGAAAATTATTTTGAACTTGATAATAAGAACAGTTTTTAGACAAAAAAGACAAAAAGGTTGTAAAAAATAATTTCTGCGTACTTAGTATGTCAACGTAACAAATAGCCTTTTCTGTAAACATATAAGTGGGAACACTTATTGTGACGGACGGGAAACTACGGAACCCCGGAGGAATCTACACTAATATTATAAAGAGGAAAACTTGGTATGTTTGTTTGTTTGTTTGATTGTAATGAGTAGGCTCAAAAACTACTGGACATTGTCAACGAGTAACATAACGAGTATCTAATATCACGCTAGGTCCCACGGGAGCGAAGCAGTAACCAAAAACCTAACGTAATGCGGGTAAAACCGCGAGGAGCAGCTAGTTATAAATATAAAGCTACGTCACCAGCGAGTATCATAGGCTATAGTTAGCGAAAAAGCAATTAATACATAATGTTCTTACAATAATTAGTGCCTGATGCATATTGACGAAGAAACCCCGTGACATACATTCAGACAAATACATAACCTCTTTTTTGTAATCCGTTCAAAATAGAAGTGAATAGAAACACCTACTAGAACACACTTAAAACTAATAATCGCTCATTGCTTACCGCTTGTCCCACCGCCTATTAGATCAGCCACCGAATTTCCCTAGGGTCCCACTGAGCTCGAGGTACCAGCGACACAAAAATACAGGCCCTCATGTTTGCACATACGTCTGTCTTTA
Source organism: Athetis lepigone (assembly GCA_033675125.1). Taxonomy (NCBI): domain Eukaryota; kingdom Metazoa; phylum Arthropoda; class Insecta; order Lepidoptera; family Noctuidae; genus Athetis; species Athetis lepigone. The sequence continues at coordinate 7,580,478 of CM066234.1, forward strand.
AAACCTAAGAAATTCAGATTCACTGAGTGTTTTAAATCTAGACTTTATGCCGTTAGGTCAATAACCCTTTTTATGAGGATGACTGGGTAGTTGCGGAATGTTTATAATAGTTACCGTGACCCTGGAACATAAAGGGCAATCGAAGGAATGAGTGGGTTTTAGTCAGTAAAAGTCCCTCCCGCCGCAGTCATTTGATGATTTCCCACTCACAAAAAAAAATAAGGATGACTGGGTAAATAATTTGATATATTGACCCTTATACTTTTGGTTATGGTAATAAAATTGGTTATGGTTTGTTTATGGGGTTCTGTAGTTCAAAAGGAAAAAAACTGGCAACCGGTGAGTCGAAATCGCAAAAAAAAATGTTTTTACACGGATTTTAAATTTTCACCAAGTCTAACCAAGAGGTATCGTGTCGCCCAGTTACTGGGTTGTGGAGGTCTGATAGGCAGTCGCTCCACGTAAAACACTGGTATCCAGCTGAATCCGGTTAGGCTGGAAGCCGACCCCAACATTGTTGGAAAAAGGTTGGAGATGATGATAAGTATAGATTTGATACAAACATGCTAGCAGTGACAACAAACTTAGCCAAACCGAACGAGAAGTCTGAACACGACGTGTAGAGACTTTTAGCTCATAATAATCCCTAATCTTCTCAAAACGGTAACACGGTCCATTCAAAAGGCAGCCCATTTAAAAATTATTAAAAATACACTCGAGTTTAAACACGGAATGATCCTAAAACATAATACCGCGGACAAAAACGGACATCGGACTAATTACTGGGGCCCACCAACCCTTTGAGCTTCGCGTAATATCCAAACATAATAATGTTGTACTCCGCATTTGAAAAATAATAAATTACTTTACAGGCGCCGGCCAAATTGGGCTGGTTAGTTAAACATATCGTGTGTAATCGTGTGTGTTTTTTGAGTAATTTAGCACACTGTCTGGTTTATTTTTAGGTTTTGAAACGCCTTTCTGGCTTTTGAGCTGATGAAAAGTTTAGCGCCAAAAAAATATAATTTAGCCTGTACTATGGTAACCAGAGATTAACGGGTATATACAAATAAAAATGTATAATTACTTACATACATATTACACGTTTTATTGCCAGTAAAATTTTCCCTAATAAATAAAATGAAAAAATAAAAAAATCAGTTTATAATCTAAAACCCGACTACAACAGAAAGTGCATGTATACCATGTGGGTGCATTATAATGCAACAAAGGCTTTACTATGATCATTTTGAACCTATGTCTTGATATCTGTCTGGAATATTTTATTGTTTCGTATTTGCCTATCTTTATGTATATCTGTCCGTTTGTTACCTGGCTAAATCTCGTGAACCATGATAGTTATACATTTAAAATCACATGATGTAATTCTGTTGCCACTATAACAAACAATGCTGAAAACAGAATAAAATAGACATTTAAATGTGACTCCCATGCAACCAACATGTTTTTTTGCCATTTATCGCCGCCTCACACTTGGCCAGTGTTTTAAGTAGCTCTCATAGAGTAAGCTATCCATATTCATAAGTCCTTCCATCCCTTAAAATACCCACAAATTAAAAGTCATCTTGTATGTCAGATTTCACAGGCACCTATATGTAGATTAGATTAAACTCCGGTCCCTTCAAAGGTCACACTGGAAACCGAAGCTACTTGTGAAGACATGATTTAATTATTAGTTTGTGTACTAAAGGGCAGGATAAACAGATAGTTGTATGCTTGAACTGTTTTAGTTTGTTAATTGACTAGGTTCTGCTCGCGGATTCGTTCGAAGAAGCCAAGAATATCAACTTTACTGTTTACGATCATTGAACAAATTATTGTTGCAAAAAATCTCTGTCTGTTCACTGTAAACTCAAAAACGGATGGACGGATTTTTATGCCGTTTATTAACAGAGTGACTTATGAGAAAGGTTTACGCCGTTAATACATATTTACGTGGTAATACAAGTATATTAACCTTGACTAAGTTTTAATTAAAACTTTATTTATTTATATATTAGCATAATTTATTTCATACTATTAAAAACGTACACAAGAAGCAATAATACACCCTATACAATAACATTTATGACCTAAGCTCAAATGGAGTGACGTCATCAAAACGAAATGCGAGTCGTTTGGTTTTGATGACGTCAAAGGTCCGGGGCGCTGCAACCTATAACGTGTACCGTGTAACCACATAACGAGTGAAAATTTTGTTCAGTTATTCTTGTTTGTTGAAAATTATTTCCGATAAATATTCTACGTTATTTTCACATATGTTTGTCTCTCTGTGATGCCCCAGTAGTTAAGGAACTACACAAATCTGCTCCATTCGTGTTTCGCGGAACGATTTTGGTCTCACGTACACAGCTTTCTACTTCTAACAACCACGTTCAGCGCCGTAAGAATGAGAAAAACTGTCAAACTTAATAGACTATTCACATTTATTTATCTCTATTTAGATCATAACAACCATTTTATACAAAAGCTAAACAGACGCGGAAAGCTGAACGGACGCGTCCGCGGCTTTGTTTTCTATGGACATAAACTGAATAGACCTGAATAAATGTGCGTAATCTATAACGCCTGCTTCTCATATATAATTGCGGTTCCGAAACAGAGCAACAACAAATAAAGAAAGAAAGAAAACACATTTATTCTGGACACACACAGACACACAATTAAAAACAATAACAATCGACGATCAAAGCGTACAATTTAAAGCCTGTGCGAGGCCAGAAAAGGCTCCTACTTCAGCATAGAGCTGCGTCAAAAAGTCGCAGCGCTGGTAATCTGGCAGGGCCTAAAGTGACGTTACGGGCAGCCACGCAAGGTATTAGAAAAATGTGACTTTTTCAATTCATATGTACTTCTAAGTTTATTTAGGACATAATTGTCATCCTGAGCTTTAGATCTCGGTTGCCATTTGTAGATCTGTGACGACCATTACGAACAAAAATCTAGTGTATTCCTGTTGTCCCCATTGACTCTCATTAACGTTGACTGGTAGAAAATGCCTAAGGCATTTAAGTGCGACTATGAACCGTTTGTGCATGAAGTATAAATGAATAAATAAAATGTCCTCCCCGGTGCTGATAATCAGTCTAACCACGAGATACTGTGAGGCCCAGTGACTTTTCTCTCTTCATTCATTAAGACTTAAAACCGAACCTATAACTGGAAAAACTCTAGACACATATATATCTAGACACATATACATACACAGTCATTGGGAAATTACGAATAAAAACTAGCTTTCACCCGCAGCTTACACCCTTGTTTACCCCTCGAGGGGTTGAATTCCTAAAATTCTATGAATATTTACTCTTCACAAAGGACACACCCTCCGAGTTACATGACTCTAGGCCCAACAGTTTAGGCTGTGCGTTGGCATATTACCCAGACAGTCAGTCAGTCAATCAATTGACCATTTTATATAGTATATAAATTCCAGATATTCGAACTAATTTACATCAAATGACATGCCGGACGGTTCCAACAAAAGTGTAGTGAAAATTCATAATATAAATTAACTGTTGCCTTTACAAGTTGGCTCAAGCATACGTTATGTTATGGCCGAAGGTCTGTATTTTACTGCAGGGGCCCGACACACCGGTTTTACGACTTAATAAATTTTGCAAACTTTGACGAGTCGCTGTATACGTCACCGGCAGTTTGCGGAATCTGACATGATTGGGAATTACCGGAATGTAGGACTATATGCAAACTTTTGTAAACAATAATAATTTAATTATCTGGAGCAACTTAAAGAGGCCCCTTTATAATTACAACATTTAAAATTAAATTAAATTAATAAAACTAGAATTAAAATAAAGAATTAAAATAAAATGGCATCAAAAAACTCCTCCGCATCGCTGTCAACCGCTAAAGTGCCCAAAAGGCTGGCAGCATTGCCACGTTGGATGGCAATGCTAAGCCTCTGGCCAAGATAAAAGCCAGCCTTTGGGTCACGAGAAGAGTTAATCAGAGATTATTATTTTAATTTAAGAGGCCTTCAATTGAAATAATAATTTAAGGCCTGTTTAAGTCAGAAGTCTAATTAAACTAAGATAAAGATAAAAATAGCTAGAAATATAAATTTATTTAAAATTAAATAATAATTATTATTATGAGATATGCGCGACGCGTTTAAGAGTTATTTACGTACACCTATATTTTAAAAGTTATTTAAACAGAGCTTTCTCTTTTCCGAGACCCTATTTTGCTGTGCCCAACAGGGTCCATCATAATCTCATTTACTTACGTCTTATTTGTTACCACCAAAGTTTACTTATGGAAAAGCAATAAAGGTATTGAGTACAGTATCTCTAATCACCAAGCTTGCTCAAATCGGATTGGCGATTTCAGATTTACTGAAAAAAACTAGGTTAAAATAACGGCGCTTCACTGAGTCCTAAGAGCACTGGTTTCCTCACTCAACAGACTAGATAAAAAGAAGAATCTTGTTTTTTTTCCTTTCATTAGCATAACTTTATTAGTAGCTCAGTGGATTGAAATAATAATGAATTAATTACGAAGAACAAAAGTTAACAGCTAATTAACATTTTGTAGTAAGAACAAAACATTTTTTTCGCCATTTTGTTAACGATGTTTTGTTTTGTGTAAATTTTAAGACTGAGATGAATATTTGTTTTTTGAACTCTTTTGGCTTAGCGGTATGCCGTCCCTGTCTTGTCATCAGTTTGTTAATTCCTCACTCATTAATCCGACTACTATATTATACAAAACTTATTTTAAAACACAGCGAGTATTTCCTAAAATCAGCTAAATTAAACAAGCAGAAAACATACAAATAATGTGTTCAACTTTATCATATTACGAGACAATGCTAAGTTAGGCAACTCATCAACATTCATTTCTACGACATCATTTATTTGCGTAATTAAATCAGAAATAAATTCAAGGCTTCATACCTATTTAAATATAGCTAAAATTAGTCTGAAAGCGTTCAAAATTTAGTCATTATGAAATCTGGTAAAGCATAATTATTCGCTGAAATCCTATTAGCATTTTAGACTAACAGAATCTTTGCAACTGCGGGATGATTCAGCGGACTATTATTATTTCATTAAAATCATTTTTATTTTTATTTGAGTTTTTTAACTAATACGATTTCAAAATATATTTGAGCCGACATCTATAAGACTGAACTTTAAATAAAATAAATACGCTGTAAAGGATTTTTTTGTTACTTTATTACCCAGTCGCCTTATTTTTTTACTATGACGTCTGTCTGTTACGATTTACAGATAAATCAATGAATCGATTTAAATAAAATTTGGTACGGCATATACATTTATCACCTGTTGTCAAGAGGTGTGAGAAGCCTCTCAGGTCAGAGGTAAAGGGAGCCCAGGGATAAAGTACTAAAGTGTAATATGCACTCACACCAAGAAAAATTACTGTTGTCCCCATTGACTATGTCCCATAATGGGGACAACGGTAATCATCAATCACGCAAATGAAATCCCTGGCAAAAATTATACTTAATTAACATTAATAAACCTGAAGAAAAATTACAAAAGAACATGGGAAAATTACAAAAAGAAAACACAAAAGACTATTCTTTCAAGTTACGTTATTATAGCCCGAAAACCCAGCTCGTTTACAACACGCATTAAACCAAATACCTAGTCATTTTGACAAATGTCCGTCTTCCTTGTACAACAGCGGCATATGTAGGTAGTATGTAAACGCACATTCAGAAACTCTTACTAACATATATTATGTATACCTTAGATTATATGGGAATACTTGAAGAGGAGAAACACGGATCATAAGACGGAAAATGTACGAAGAATTGGGGAAGAATGGATGAGCTCTATTCTGTGAGTCGTTAAATTGGGACTGACTTTTAATGTCCAGCCCGTGTTTTTAGAAGCGAAAATGTGGTTTATTGTGTTTTTTACTCTGGTCAAGGCAATTTTAAGAGCAAATTATCTACATATATCTATATATATATATAAAATAAAGTCAGTATCTATATATATAAAATAAGTAGTTACACATTTTATAACTCCAGAATGGCAGAACCGATTTGGCTGAAAATTGGTGGGGATGTAGCTTAGGACCAGGGGATGGAATACTGGAGGGCATAGAATACTTTTTATCTTCTTTTTTTAGTAACCAAAAATCTGATATAACGCGGGTGAAACCGCGGGGGACAGCTAGTTAATATCCATGCTAATATTATAAATGGGAAAGTGTGTCTGTCTGTCTGTCTGTATGTTTGTCTTTCTTTCACGGCAAAACGGAGCGACGAATTGACGAGATTTTTTAAGTGGAGATAGTTGAAGGGATGGAGAGTAACATAGACTACTTTCTGTCTCTTTCTAACGCGAGCGAAGCCGTGGGCAAAAGATAGTATAAATATAAATCGGTAAACTGACTGATTGACTGACTTTTCTGATATCAATGCACAGCCCAAACTGCTGGTTCTAGAGACATGAAGTTTACCGGGTTTCTTTGTAAAGTTCTTTTAAGAGTGGCTAACCACTAAGAAAGATTTTTTGGTAATTCCAACACTCAAAGGGTAGAATGAAAGGGAAGAAGGTTAGGGGATGGAAGGTTCGACATTCTTTTTAACCAGTATTCTATAATTTTGAGGTTACGAATTTCAATCAATGTCAATAAATTAATATCTTAAGAGACAAATATCTTACGCACGGCCATCTGATCTGAAACCAAAGCCTGTATATGATGACCAGACAACTGATAAACATCTTATATATAAAATTCTCGTGTCACAATGTTAGTTACCTTACTCCTCCAAAACGGCTTTACCAATTTTTACCAAATTTTGTGTGCATGTTTTGTTGGTCTGAGAATCGGCTACAATTTTTTTTATACCCATAAGTGATAAGGGTTGTTCACCCTTAGCATTTTAACGGGGATGAAACCGCGGGAGGCGTCTAGTATTAAAGTAAAATTAACAAAAATATGTTTTAATGCAGTCGGGTATATTGTATTTATAATAATGCACATCAATGCTTACGATATTTTATAGGAATATATTTTTAAGCAGAATAAATACAATATTATGTTAGATAGAAAGCACAGGTTTCATCCGGAGTTGTTTATTATGCAAGCCTTGTAGAAACTAAAACTAATTTCCGTATGTTCAACCACTTTTGCCATACCTTTTATTAGAATAAAATGTAATATTTTTAACCGACTTAAAAAAGAGGTTCTGTTTGGCCTGTATGTTTTGTTCCCCATTATCTCGCGTTCGGTGAAACCGATTTTGATGCGGCTTTCAGAAAAGGATTTGTTACATACTGGAAAATTACTTGTTTGAAGTAATTTTCCAGAATGTAACAAATCCTTTTCTCTCAGGAAACAATCTTACCAAAAGGAAAAATAAAAATAAGAACCCGACTTCAAAAATAGTGCGGCAGAACGTCAGAAAAAGCATGGCTGGTTGCCCTTTTGTCAAAATTGTTGGTATGGGCATGTGAAGAGGAGGGATGAAACGCTTTGTTACCACATTTATGAGTATGAATGTAGAGGTTTGGAAGGAGAGAGGAAGACCGAAGAAAAGAGAGGATGGATTGTGTGGATACGAAGGAAAAAGGAGTGAGTGATAGCATTAGAGTACTGTAACTTTAGGACTAAAGAACTTACCTGTATAAGAATGTATATTTAGCAAATAAACGATTGATATTTAATATTTAGCGTGACGAGTGACAGGTTGACATAGAAGAGGAAAATATACTGCGCCGACCCCGAATAAAACAGGATCAGGGCAAGAAGAAGAAAAAGGTTGGCCCAATGTGATCTTTGACCAACATCATTATCTCCCTAGCCGTTTCCCAACTGTAATGGGGTCGGCTGCCAGCCTAATCGGATTCAGCTGGATACCGGTGTTTTACGTGGAGCTGCCTATCAGACCTCCATAACCCAGTAACTGGGCGACACGATACCTCTAGGTTAGACTAAAGAGGCATCGTGTAGTCTAACCTAGAGGTATCGTGTCGCCCAGTTACTGGGTTATAGAGGTCTGATAGGCAGTCGCAGGTTAGACCTTTGACCAACTGTGGGACAATAATAAGCCGGTATTATTAACATTTCCTCCATATTAACCGAATCTTCTCTTAAATTACTAAACTCATTACAGTCGCCATGTTTTTAAAACAAAATACAATAAACAAATACATTTCAACTCCGAACGGCAAAGTCACGTCTCTGGAGCTTCATCAATCATTGAAAAACGAACTTTATGTTCAAGAGTTAAAGTTTTAAATCGTCTGACGTTAGGTTTATGAGTAATTCAGTTACAGCTTTTATTTTAAAGGTGTTTTATTGAAAACATTGTCGTATTTTACACTCGTATGGGCTTTTTTAGTTAAAAATGAGTTTCGCGTTTAATTTGCAGGCAGTTTATTTAAGTCTGTTTTTGGGTTTCGCAGTTTGCATTACAAACGTTTTAAAATTGCGTTTTTATTAACGCTTCTTTACTTACTTTATATTTCAGGTGATTTCTCTAGGGTCTTTCTTGTTCAAGGCAAGCATTAGCAATAAGAAGTAAATGGGAGGTACCAATAAGACTTTAACTATGTGTGCATTAATGTTTAAACATGTTAATCCCGAAGGTTCGAATTGAAATATTATTTTAGTGTTGAACTAAATGCTATATAACATGACGCTTAGGTTTACATGAGCAAAGCAGTAAACAAAGACGCAAATGAAACCACGTCGGGCAGCTAGTATAATAATAAGTACTTTTTAATATATTATTATCTAGGATACTACTGACATTGATGAAGAAACCACTGAGAGAAAACATGGACTTAAATTCTGAATTCATCTATCCTTGAACAATCGAGGTGATTAATACTCGTGCTATATACTTCTCTGTACGAGAAGAGTTCTTTGACCTATAGTAATAATATGCTGTTAATGTTACAAATTTCTAAGTGCACACACACTTTCTCAAAATAATTATAGCCGGCTATCCTCACCTCATAGCCAAAAAGCCTTTCCAAGGCTATATTTTACGAACTTGCCTGAGTAACACAAGCCAAGTCGACCAACTTAAGCCTCCGGGACCTATTTAAGGCCCTAATAGCTGCTAAATAGCATGTTAGTGCTTTAGGATTTTGAAAAAGTAACTTTTAAGGGACCTCTGTTTGTAAGGTGTTAAAGTACTTTTTGGCTATGGTGACAAGATGAATTAATAAAAATAAAAAATAAAGATATATTTTTGGTAAATGGGCTAAATGAAACATTGAGCCATTACAACGAACTTAAATGTGATAGTTTTACGGGTCACTATTCTTTGCCAAACCCTGCAATTCCAGAAAACCATTAATAACAGAACTGTGATGATCACTAGAAAAGCGGTGAGGCAATAAAGCTTCACTATTTTAAAGAGAATATTCACTTGACTACACTAAACACTAAAAAGATTTATCAAATCACGAAGTCACAAAGAAATCTTATTGCTATCTATACATATAATAAAATCGTAGGAAAGTGAAAACTGTACATTGAATATTTTTTTAAAAGAATACTTGAGGCGTGATCTACAATCGATACCGAAGCCAAAAATATAGTTTTTAGAATTTTTGTCTGTTTGTCTGTTTGTCTGTTTGTTTGTTTGTTTGTTTGTCTGTATGTATGTCCGGGATAAACTCAAAAAGTACTGCATGGATTTAGTTCAAATTTTGCAGGGATATTGCTAAGAGGTCGGGTCAAAACATAGGCTACAAATTATCACGCTATCACCTACGGGGGAGGAGCTGGAGGCTTCACGCTGTCGACGTTGCGGGCAGCAGCTATCTTCGGAATTACTCAACGGATATCAATGATTTTTTTTTGTTGTATAGGTATTAAGTCTGGGCGTCATATAGGCTATAACTTATCCTGGAAACTTGAACTTCTGGTGCAGGACCGCAACAGACCAGCTAAACTATAAGAGATACAAAAATGGTATCATAGCAAAATTGCTTCACGTGATAAGCAGTGTCTGTTGAAAGAATAAATATGAAGATTTGGAACAACTGAGGTGGAACTCCATGAGCCCAGCTAAACTATAACATATATAAGTATGACGTCTTAGCAGGAGTTGTTTAGCTTGATGAGCACTTTCTGTTGACGTATACAAATTGAAGATCTGGAACACCTGTTGTGGACTTCCATGATCCCGGCTACGTACACTATACCGAACATATATAAGAATGACGTCTTAGCAAGAGTTGTTCAGCCTGATGAGCACTCTCTGTTGATGCATAATATTGAAGACCTAGAACCAACACCTAATGTGGAACTCCAAGCACCCAACTACACCATAACACATTAAATAAGAATGACGTCTAAGCAAAGTTGTTCGGTCTGATAGGCATTTTCTGGTTTATAAGATAGAAGGTTAGATAGATCTGATGTGTCAATCAAAGCTATCACTGTTTTCAATATATAAAATAACTTAAGCTGGGAGCTTCATTTTCCACACATTTTCCGGGAGCAGCCTTTATCGAGTGGAGGTACCACTCGATGAAGGCGGGGAAACATGCATACAAACAGGTCGAACAGAGAACCTACTTTTTTTTAAGTCGGTTAAATCCATTAGTGTTATATTCCCCAGAGTGTAACGAACACTTTACTGAAAATCGCATCAAAATCAGCTCAGCCAAACACCCATACAAACAGGTCGAACAGAGAACCTACTTTTTTTAAAGTCGGTTCAATGATGATGATCATTTCTTCATCAATTTCATGTTTTTAGTACTGAATAAACATTGACTGTTAATACTTTTGTTCGGTATTTATCTGTGTGATTATTGCTTTGTAAGTAATATAAATGTTCATGTCGTTGTAAACATAATTATGATGATGATGATGATGATGACAGTCCCAGTCGCATGCGTCATCTGTTTGCCGTCATTTTTGTGTTTTGTGGAGTTGCGAACCCGGTAGCTTTGTGGGAGAAGTACCGCCATCTTCTGTTCGAGGACTTTTTACGAGCTTTGAGGCGTGCTTCTGAAGGTGAAATCGAAGCAACTGATAAACGCATGCTGAACACCTGTCTCAGTTCACTTCAAGATGTGGTCATTTCAATCAGCGGTAAACCACTGGTAGAGTACGGGTTGCGAACTCTCAGATCATTACCACATCAAGACCGTAGAAATCGGGAGTACACCGCCGAAACCAATTACGATTCGGGTTTAATGACCACTATCCGATATGACCACGTCACTAGGGCCCGTATTAATAGACGTCACTCAATTCTGAGACGCTCTCAAGTTTATTGCTGTCCTTATTTTTTCCCTTTAGAATGACAAGGACAGCAAGAGACTTGAGAATGTCTCGGAGTTGAGTGACGTCTATTAATACGGGCCTAGGTTCACCTCAGAGCTAAAACAAATATATGACACTGTTCTGGAAAGCATTGGGCTCGACCAGGGTATAATGTTTTTCCTGGATGCTCCTGATGGAACAGGGAAAACATTCATTATCACTGGTATCCTTGCAGAGGTCAGGACGCAAGGCAAAATTGCCATTGCTGTAGCATCGTCAGGAATCGCTGCTACGCTGCTTTCTGGTGGCAAAACAGCGCATGCCATGTTTAAAATACCCATAGATTTAGAAAGCGCCGAAATGCCTGTTGTGGGGTATCCCGTAACAGTGACAAGGGACATGTGCTCAGAGATTGCTCTCTGATCGTATGGGATGAGTGCACGATGGCTAATAGGAAAGCAGTGGAGGCCGTGAACAGAAGAACTCTGCAGGACAACCGCAGGAATGAACACTTGATGGGTGGTATTACAGTTCTGTTCAGTGGCGATTTCCGGCAAACACTACCTGTGGTGACGCGGGGGTCTAGGGCTGACGAGGCGAATGCTTTGTTGAAACGATCTTCGTTGTGGTCACAAATTCATAGGCTGCGCTTGACCATCAATATGCGAGCTCAGCTCGGTGGCAATCCACGTGCTTAAGAATTCTCAGATGTCCTTCTAAGTCTCGGCGAAGGCACTCCACCACTCTAGGAAAGAGGTGAACAGGTGGTGCTCCCAGAGTCGCTCGGTAGAGTGGTGGCTTCCTTAGAAGAACTCATTTGTTGTGTGCATAGGGACATCAGTCGAATACCAAACCAATAGAATTCTTGGGTGTGACAGCGAGCCATTTTAACACCCAGAAATGATCAAGCTGCAGCCATCAACGAACGCATTCTCTCGCAAATTGAGGGAAACGAAGTAGTTTATACGTCCATAAACACTCCACATATTATCCCGTAGAATTCCTAAACTCCCTTCCAATTCAAGCGCGTGCAGTACCCTGTGAGTGAGTGAGTTCGCCATGACTATCAACAAGTCGCAGGGGCAGACGCTGAAGGCTGCGGGTGTCGACCTCAGGACGAGCTGCTTCTCACACGGGCAGCTGTACGTCGCTTGCTCCCGCGTCCTGATTCTCTGTATATTTAGGCTGCTAAGAGCAAAACTACAAACGTAGTTTACAGAGAAGTTTTGTAACAATTCACAATCGTTAATATTTTTTTATATCGTGGAATGTAGAAAAAATTGGTCAAGCGCGTGTCAGACTAGGATTCCATAAAGAAACACATCGCATTAACAATTTAACAACGATTTCATCTGAGCCGTTATACTTAGCTTTCTTTTAAGGTTTAATCCAAGGGCTACAATCATGTTTTTTTTTCGAACCTTATTTATTTTGACAAAAAAAAAACGCTTGAACGATAAATATCTTTTGTTGTTTGTTTGTCTGTATGTATCCCGATAAGCGGTGAAGTATAAATATGCAACGCGAAAGTTTAATGTCTGTATGTATCTCTGGGCTAATCTCTAAAAGGACTGCATGGATTTACTTAAAATTTTGCATGAATATTTCTAAGAGGTCAGGTCAACATAATTATAAGCTACATATTATCACGCTATCACCTACGGCGGCGGAGCTGAAGCCTTCACGCAGACAACGTCGCGGGCAGCAGCTAGTAAAACAATATAATTTTAATGTATCACAATTACAAATTGATGGTTGAAGATTGCTGTTTAGTTACAATTTATTAATTGAATATTATTTGTACATTTTAAAGGCGAAGTATGCCTTAGTTTTGAATTTTTGTCTAATTAACTGACTATCTAGCATATATTGATATTGAATATTGAATGCCAAAACATGCATTACACCAAAAATACTTCATTTACTACAGTCAACAAAAACCAACATCCATCACCAGAGTAACCCGTGAAAAAAAAACAACAAATCATACAAAAATACAATCATTCTTAACGTACGTACAACACTCACAACCTCACACACACGTCAACACCAATACAATAACAATACACACACGAACACACACTCACACACACACACACATTCAAAACAAATGAAGATCGGATGTACGGCACGAACGAACGTGACAATTTCGCTTACGGCTTGATGATGAATATACTATGTATGTGTCCCTGCTATGTCCTTGTTTTGGGATAGATTGTTGAGTAGTCAATTGTGTTATTTAGAATCTAGATACTGGAGCTATATCAAAGGTTTGCTTTGTCAATCTGTGTAAGTATAAAAGATAGGGTGATATAGATAGCAGCACACAGACCAAACCGTTCGTCCTATCCATCCATACTATACTAATATTATAAATGGGAAAGTGTGTCTGTCTGTCTGTCTGTCTGTATGTTTGTCTTTCTTTCACGGCAAAACGGAGCGACGAATTGACGTGATTTTTTAAGTGGAGATAGTTGAAGGGATGGAGAGTAGCATAGGCTACTTTTTGTCTCTTTCTAACGCGAGCGAAGCCGCGGGCAGAAGCTAGTAAGACATAAAACTTAGTGGGTATGTTCTTTGTAAAGAGTAAGTATCCACCAAGAAAGGATTAAATAGAGGATGGAAGTTTCAACATCCACACAAACGTTGCTGCGGGCGAAGGATAGTGTGGATATAAAGCAGGTAGACTGTTGATTATAAGTCTTCATTTCTTCAAAAGACATTTGTCCTCTGAGTTTGTTTCGGAAATTTTGTCTCAGTGTTAACTAGTTGCCACAGACAGAGAGATAAATAATCAGATGCACAGCCCACAACAACAGACCTACTGGTCTGGGTTCAAATCCACAATTATCTTAGCTAACCTTTAAACCTGACTTAAAAACAAGGAAGTTCTATGTTCGGCCGTATTTTTTTTACTGTTGCATTCTTAACCCGCAGTCATAAAATACATAAGTAACTGCCGGTCCAAATAAGATTTAACATTCGCCTATTCCTATATCTATTTAATTACATCACACATGAAAAACAACCTAGGCACAGTCTGAACATAATCTATAATCCATTAACACCTAAAAAGACTAATTTACGTATTCTTTGTAGCACATAAGTCAATTTTCGCGCTTCGCTAAATCAGTCAAACAAAATAAAAGAGCCATGTTACTTACGAAGAATTTACACGGGTCGGTTTTCACCGTGCTAGTCGCTTAACAAATCACACTTAGGCGTCTAAAAGAACGCGATTACGCGATCAAACGTATAGGTTTCGAATAAGTGTCCTAATTGACATTCGCGCGATCCGATCGCGCCACTATAATACTAGGTGTATTTCTGGTCTTGCACAACCCGCAAGGAGATGATTCTACTCATAAAAACAAACAACTTTTATTATGAAACCGCTCTGAAATCTCTAAAAAAATATCAGCTGTTTCATTCATTATGGTCGGGAGGGCATTGAACTTTTGTTAGAACCAGCTGTTTGACTGGACAGTTTTTTTCGCGATTTCAGAGTTGGTTTCATAATAAAAGTTGTTTGTTTTCATGGGTAGAATCATCTCCTAGCGGGTTGTGCAAGACGAAAAAATACACCTAGTATATTAACTCACCTGCGCAAAAGCGCGGATTCACGGTTTATTAGGACACCTAGTTTTTGGAAGCGCACGAATCCGCGACGGGCGCATGGACAACGCCTAACTGTTTATTTCGCGCGACCTAGCCGAATTGCCATTTAGACGGTCGATTTTAGCCGAGCGACGACAATAGTCCGACTTTAGCCACTCGTGTAAACTCCACATTACGTGACAATATGACACACAGGCGGATGACGCGCGGGGCGTGTCATGGACTAATGTCTTCTTATGGTGCCATTTATGAGCGACGGGCGGCTTAATGAATATTGGGGGTTTGGTCCAAAGAATTGAAATAATGCTTCTAAAGTAAGCTATCATAATGTTAAAATTGATATAGGTTTTGCAACTCTGGTAGCATTGACTGTAATTATAAAAGGTATGTAAAATAGTAGACGTTTAATTTCTTTTTATTTCTTGTTCATATAATTTCAATTTGCTTTTGGAGGCATCTTATAGTCACCGTCTGCCGTAACATCTCCAAAAATGAACTTTTATACACGAGTTTGGGTTTAAAAGCAGTAGTAAAATAAACAAATCCTTAACTAAGAAAGTACTTAAAAGTCACTTACTAAGCTAGAGATATTTAGTATGTAACGTAGACATCGTTTATTATTATTAACTATTAACCTTAAATAAATCAACATAAACTAAATCACAAGACTTGTAACCACCTAAAAATATAACACCTATCTCTCTCAAAATGTCTCCCGTTACCTCTTATCACTTGCTTATCATCATAACCGTAGCCTATCAAATTAACCAGCAGATTACCCCTTCAGCTTGACTTACACCGCGCAACAACGGACGTACAAACATAATATCTCACTCAGTTACGGTTATATATTTTTATTTAATTTTATACGTACAATATACAAATAAATATGGCTAACTTAAAACTAACTAAAAAAAACTAATTAATATCTAAAACTAAAAATTAAAATATAAATAAAAAAGGGGTTATCCGTCGGCGTCGTAAAACTCGTCATCACTGTCGACGGGCAGCGTGCCCAGAAGGCTGGCAGCATTGCCACGCTGAATTGCGATGCATATTCTTTGGGCAAAGTAGATGCCAGCCTTCTGATCACGTGAAGTGTCGACTAAACGTTTTGCAATCTCTTTGTAAAGAGAACGGGCACTCGGGCCCCATGGTCCCAAAGTTTCAACCCCAAACGGCTCAAAAATATAATTACCAACTAGGTTGTTATATTTCCGCCGCTTGAGGTTTTCTGCTTCGGCAGCAGCAGTGCCCGCACACATTCCAGAACTAGGAAGATGCGATGGCGCAAGGGTGTCGACGCACGTAGCGTCCCACACCAAAGGCCTACCCAACTTCCAAGGCAATAATGACATTCCGTCTGGTCTCTTCCCATCGTCCCGTACCAGCCCAATGGGTTCTAAGATGGCTGGAACGCCGGCGGTAACAAGAGCTCTGCGGATAATGTCATTAATATTTGCATGACGTGGAATGCGACCTGCACTCCTGCTGCAAGAGAGGCCATGGTGACCGAGGCTGTCGACAGCTTCACCACATCGGCAGCGATGAGGAGTACAACATGGTGTACCTAAACGCAAACTTGTGGCGATACGGAAAGTATTGTCATCCAACTTAGTGCCTATGTTGGATGACGGTAACGCACGCAACCACAGTCCCGATTCCCATTCAGCAACAGCCAGTAGGCGAGCTCGCTCCGCAATGTTGGTACACGTCTCAAGAAGGTTATTCCGTGCCAACATACAGAGCGGCCCGTCCCACAATCTCTGTGATGAACGGGTACCGGGAGGATCTTTGCCTGGGCAAGCCATTTTCCAAGCATTTATGGCTTCAGTCAAGCAAGGTACTTCGGAGCTAACCAAAGAAGAGGAAAGTATATTCCTGGTCAGCTCCTCAGTGCTAAAGACTGAAGACAGGAATGCAGGGAGACTAATACTGGAAATTTTGCGGACGCCTAGGCCACGTAAACGAATAGGAAGAGTGGCCTGTAGCCACGCCCGATCGTCCAAATCAATGTTCAAAATTGCTGTTAAAGAATTTCGTATGATTTGGTCGATTTTGTCTAAAAGTGTAGGGTGTCTCCATAACGGGGAGGAACGAGCAAAATAAATGAAATTAGGGCCGAAACAACAAAACCGAACCAGAGTTAAAGCGGAGTGAGTGCTAATTTTTAGGAGTCTTTCCGACATATCGTTGAATTTTTGAATTTTTTCCTCGACAAAATTTGGGAAAGACTCCTCGAGAATTGGAGACCCTAGGAGGTAAAGTGAACTTTTATCAACAATTTTGATGTTTGGTGCTATTGAACAGAATTTGGAAATTGTGGTCTGTCTGTCTGTATTGTCTAAAATGTGCAGTTCGCATTTGGAAAAATTTAGTTCGAGGCCAATGGCAGAAAAACTAGTTTTTAAAAACTCGAAATCCGATAATACAGTATTAACATCACCTCCGAGGGTCCCGTCATCCAGATACCAAACGTTAAATTCAGAATTTAGCTGTCGAATAATAGGTTGAATGGCTAAACTAAAAATGGCAGGCCCAAGAGGGTCGCCTTGTTGACACCCAACGGCGGATTTCAAAAGGTGGTCTTTGTATAATAATTTTGAGGGGTAACGATAACATTGCCAAAGGAATTTATAGATTTCGGGAATTTCTTTTTTTATTTGTTCCAACAAGGCGTCCCTATTAACTGAGTTGAAGGCGTTCTTGATGTCCACCTTCAAAATGACCTCACCTTTGCCACAATTTAGATAAGTGGAAACGGCATGTACGGCAGCCTCACAGCCCCCTCTTGACCCAAAACCAAGCTGAAGGGGCTGGAATTTTTTAGATAAATTGTCACTAAAAATTCTACAGCAAATTTTGGCTGCCTTACGCCTGAAGGTGGAACCAACGGCAATGGGACGAATACCACCATCCTTCTTGCGCAGGGCGCAGAGATTCGCCCCGTACAAGACATCGATGATGGCTTCGTCCACATTGCCGGACAGCATAAGGTTGATAAGAGCCGTTAGCTCCCTCAAAAGGGCCTCACCAGCTTCCCCGGCGCTTGCGCTTATTAGATCTTTTAAATGTTGAGGCGTCAAGCCGTCGAGGCCGCCGGCGGAACCACACTTGAAGGAACCAACGGCCGCCATCACATGCTGGGCTGTAATGATGAGAGAATCAGATGATGAGTTCAAATCCGGTGGGTCGGGAAAAGTGAGGTCATCTGCTGGGACGGGGTGCTTACTCTCCAGAGCTGCAAGAGTCTCTGGAGAGAAAGGAGCAACCACATCGCTGCTAAAAAGAATCCTGGCGGCGCCCCTGATATCACCATCGCTTAATTTAGCCTCTACATGGTGGTATATGTCTTTATGACAAATTCTCGACGTCGGAAATTTTGAATCCAAAAATGAAACCGAATTGTTACAATTGTCTTTAATTTGAGAAGTAAGAGATTTTTTTGGTGCCAAATTTTTTTGTACGTGTAGGACTTTATAAGCGAAAGTGAGCAATTGCTCCCATGCGGCCAGCGAGTTCTCTCGGACGACAGCGCGGACACATCGTGCCAAGTGGCTGGCCACGGTAGGCCTGGCGCCTCGAGGAACTCGCTTCAATATAGGGGTCGAATTTTTTAATTTGGATAGTGTTTTCCAAAAGGGAATTTTGTTGCTGTTAGACTGTAAAGCCGCTGAGGCCGAGAGAGAAACAGGGCCCGTTAGGTTTTTGTGAACCTTACCACAATGTATTTTAAGGCCTCGTTTCCCTCTAAAATACCTCGTTGGGGAGCAATGGGGGCAGCTCACCAGAGATTGCAGCGATGTGGGAAGGTGGACATCATTACTTTCCGTATCACTTTGATTATTGATGGACATTTATTTACACAAACTAAAATTAAAAAATTGACACTTACGTTATCGACTTACTTATTAAAACACACGTAATACAAAAAAAAAACACAGAAAATAGATAATATATAAATAAAAAAAAGTGACTGAAAGAAGATGATTGACAGCTGGGAAAATGACATCGGGCTGAATTGGAGTCAGTGCGCAGGTCATCGGCCAGGCAACGCGCAGAGCGTCGCCTGGCAACAGCTTAGGCGTGACAAGCGTCTGTTATTTTGGTAGTTGACACTTTTAAATAATATTTTTCAATAATAAATATATACACTCGGCGCCGCAGCGCCACCCGGGTACCACACGCCTTGGTTCAATCAATTCTATGAGAGTTGTGTGGGCGGTCTTTAGTGGCAAAAATGGAATTGAAGTCCGTGCGCAGGTCGTCGGCCAGGCAACGCGCAGAGCGTCGTCTGGCAACAGCTTTGGCGTGACAAGCGTCTATTATTTTGGCAGTTGAGACTTTTAACAAAAATTTTTCAATAGCAAATATTATACACTCGGCGCCGCAGTGCCAGCCGGGCACCACACGCCTCGGTTGAATCAACCCTCCGAAAGTTGTGGGGGCGGTCTTTGGTGGCAAACTTGGCCTCCTACTATTTTTAATAAATAAAAAACCACGGAGCAATTTATTTACGTCAGTTGAGTTGATGACGTTTTTTTTTTTTTTTTTTTTTCTCACTCAGTTTGATTTATAGATTATACACCCTGCGGTTCACCAACTATTAAAGTGTTTAGATTCATAATTAACGCCATTATTTCCTAGATTTTATTAGTTTTGTCTTTTAATTTGACGGGTTGGTTGGTCTAGTGGTAAGTGACCCTGACTACTAAATTAGAGGTCGTTCGATTCCCACCTAGGACAAACTTTGTGTGTTGAACATGATTGTTTGTTGTTTTTGAGTGTAATTTATAAATCTATCGTAATAGCAATTTATCTTTTATAGGCTTCTTATAATGGCATTCTAATTTTTTTGATCCGTGAAAAAAATTGAATGGACGTGGTTGTGTCCTTAAAAAAGGGAAGTTTCTCTTCTCTTCTTCTTGTTAGAAACCTTTCTACGTTTCTTCTTATCCGTAAGAGGTATTAATGAAATAAACACTTTGACTTTCTCTTTGATCATAAACCGGAAACCCGGTACAAACAAACATTATACTTTTTTTTTTTTTTTTTTTTTGTTGAGTGGGAAATCATCCAATGACTGCTCCCGTTCTGGGTGCGACGGGAGGGCGTGTCAGACTCTTACTGACTAAAACCCACTCATGTTCCTTCGATTGCCCTTTAACAAACATTATACTACCTCCTCGACTAGTTAAAATCGGCTTACAATGCTCCATATAAAATAGTAATAGTCAGCAGTTGCTGATTGCCAGTATTTTATACGGAGCTACTTCTTACCAGACCTTCACAGCCCAGTTACTGAATAGACAGATAGTCACATTTCAAATGCCAACCGTGACCTACAGCTTCTTCAGGTCACATGGGTACTTTTCCGAGTTGGAAACCGCAACTTCACATATGAGGGTGCCTCAAACTTTCGACGGCCAAGCGACAGCAGGCTATCGCACTGCTATTGTCTTTCTATTGTTTCTCGAATCACGTGTGTTCGAAGATTTAACTACTGCGACGTCGGCAGGTCATGTATTTCTCTTAATACTTCGCCCCGCTATCTCCCATCGCCTGGACATCAGCCCAGTGTCAGCTCGTTTGTCTGCAGCTATCAAATTAGCCCGTGGATTGCCCCTTTGGCCCACTAACAGAGCTTAATGCGCCCACGTCGACTTTATGACCCGTTCACATTGCCCATTAAAGTTTTTTTCTCGGCCCCAACATGCTAATAGACTGTCTCAAGCTTTAAGATGAAGTACAGATGGGAATAGGCTCGTTTCCTGCTTTAAAGGACAGTGGAATGGACCAAAACGCATTATGTGTATTTTTTTATGGATGAGAAATCGTCAAATGACTTCTTCCTCCCTTAGTGTCAGACTTTTACTGTCTAAACAAAGGGACAACCAAAGGAACAAGGGTGGGTACACTTGGTCCTTTGGTTGCCTTTTTTGTTCCGGGTATGGTCGATTTTTTTTTTAATTTGGAAACTAATTTTTAAGCATGAGGTAAGTGGTCCACGTCTTTCAAATTTTAAGTGCATGCTCCTAAAAATTCAAAACATTTCAAGTTTAAATTCCGTTCCGTTACTTTCCATTTTAGTTGCTTCACAAACAATAATCTAACATAAGGCGGGTGAAGCCGCAGGAGACATCTAGTATTTATTATAAATAGAATAGCAGAAATAAAAAATAAGGTAAACAGAAAAACCAATTCATTTAATAACAAAAAAGTCCTAAACAAATATTCATCATTAATGAACCCAAAACCATAAACATTACAGAATATTTAGCCACTTTATCAACACATTTAACGTAATTACTAAACCGTCTAACAAGCTCTCATTATAGGCTATTAGAAGTATCATTTATGGGTCTTATCTTATCTTGAACAGACTTACACACAGAGTTCTAAGAAACCAGAAATTTGTAACCGAGTAGAGATTTACTAAACTTGAGAATGAAAGGCTTAAGCCCCGTATTCATAGTAAACATTTTGTTTAGCAACATGGTTGCATAAACATGTTGACGAGTTGCTGACATCATATTACGGGCAACACTTGTGTTGCGGTGTTGATCACGCCGTACTGCAGAGTTGACGCCCGGCGAGCGACAACATCAGTTGATCAACAGTTGCTAAACAAATGTTTACTATGAATACGGGGCTTTAAAGGCCATTGACATGTAACTTTAAATAGGTATTTGAAACATAATTAAACAATTACGACGCGTCTTTCTTCTGGTCTCCTTGCGATACTTAAAAATTGATTAATGGATTTAGATACTATTTGCACCGATAGATATATTTTTATTGAAGGTTTAATTTAAGTGCTACATGCACTTAAATTGAACTTAAGTTTAGAAGAGAAACGTCAATTTTAAAGATTTATACCATTATATAGTGTAAATAAGTAAAAACGTTTTTGGCTGTCTGTCTGTAGATCTTCATAACTGCGCAAAGGATTATGATGCTGTTTTCTTAATCAACGCCACTGCTGGACAAAGGCCTCCCCCAAAGATTTCCACATGCATCGGTCCTGCGCCACCCGCATCCAGCGGGACCCGGCGATCTTGATGAGATCATCGGTCTATCTTGCGGGAGGCCTGCCCACGCTGCGTTTACCGGTACGCGGCCGCCACTCGAGAACCTTTCCGCCCCGAACGGCCGTCAGTTCTACGAACTATGTGCCCGCAGGGTGAAACGAAAGGGGTATATCGCCATTTCAATACGGAAACCCTGAATAAGACAATAAGTAAGAACTTTATATATTGATCCTAAGGACCAAAAAACAAAACTCTTTTCCAAACACCAGATCACCTGTTTATTCAATTTATGTCGGTTTCGTTACGTTTTGGGATTTCGATTCGGGCTCTTAGCAGTCCCGCTGAGACCATCAGACTAAGGGGGCAGTTACCGTTATGTAGACTGTATGAAATCACGGCAATCTATCGATTAAGATATGCTCTACATCGCGCAATTAGAATTTGACGCGACATTAACATAAATAAACAAATCCGAAAACTCCACAAACAAACAACCTCTTGGAAAAGTTTTTTTTTATATTGCTCTTTTGTTTTGGAGTCGCCGTGAGCAACATTTTTGAGAGCATTGGAATAAGCCGATTTCATTCCTATATTCTAATAAATCGATTCACTAACAATCGTACTAATAACTATAGATTAACACGACACACGCTCAACTTACACTCATGGAGGGTGAGATTTAAATAGACGTTACTAAGCTGTCTGTGGCTAAGGACTATACCTGTCACTGTTACGCAACTGTCAAACGTCAAGTGTACGATAGAGACGCAACGCAGATAAGCCAAAATACGTGCTTAGTATCTCGCCATGAGTGTCTATCACAAGTCCTAGGCATGTGTTACTTTTACAGCTAATTTTGTTTTTATTCAGGTCGTAAACTTCACTCGGCTAAGGACGTACAAACTTCTCGATCCCGTTAAAAACTTAAGTAACTCGTAATTTCATTGTCTGAGTTTCAGTACTTTTTGTGTTAGCCTTGACTCCTTACTT
Organism: Athetis lepigone; assembly: GCA_033675125.1. Taxonomy (NCBI): domain Eukaryota; kingdom Metazoa; phylum Arthropoda; class Insecta; order Lepidoptera; family Noctuidae; genus Athetis; species Athetis lepigone. Next base: position 7,603,376 of record CM066234.1, read on the forward strand.
AGTGTGTGTACGATTATCTTGGTGTTATCACCACAGGGTCAGTTTGGGGGTATATTTTTTGTTTTGAGAAAATCCCGCCACACTATTTTTAAGCTGCACAAGAAAAGTGGGTCGTGATGGCCCAGTGGATAAGGCGCTCGCCTCTCGTGTAAGGGGTTGTGGGTTCAAACCCGGTCAAGTACCAATGTGACTTTTTCAATTCGTATGTACTTTCTAAAGTTTATCTTGGATTTCACTGACATCCCGTGCCTCGGAAAGCACGTAAAGCCGTTGGTCCCGGTTGTCATTCGTAGAACTTTGACAGTCGTTACAGGTTAGTCAGAAACTCTGACCAGTCTAACCAAGAGAAATCGTGTCTCACTGGGTTGTGGAGGTCTGATAGGCAGTCGCTACACGTAAAACACCGGTAGCCAGCTGAATCCGCTTAGGCTGGAAGCCGACCCCAACACAGTTGGGAAAAAGCTAGGGAGATGTTGATGACAAGAAAAGTGCCGAGCAATGAGGTCACTGTTGATTCTGGCTTACAGCATGGTGGGATTAATCTAAATAAAAAGTCGGATACCTACACTTTCAGTTCAGTTTAAGATCGTGTTAGGATCTCTATCCTGTGCTTCGTTACTCATGTTTTGGATGTTGCGGAAAAAATGCTGGGTTGGTCTCGTTGCGCAAGTGCACACTGCGAGATGGGCGAAAATAGTTATCCATTGAACTTTAGATCGAGAAGAAAGAAATCGCCATCTAAACCAACCGAAGGTGGTGTGATAATTCTGGTATACTTATAATGTGGGGCAACCGTGGCCAGAAGGCAGTATTGTCTTATGGGAATTCATTCCGTAGAAATGGTGAGAGAGTGTCCAGTCTGGGACGAGCTCTACAGGATCGTGCGGTGGAGGGGCGCGGTCCCTTTCCCTTGTGGGGGAGCCTTCCTTATCACTAATGTTTATATTTAGGAAAATCGAAAATTTTATCAGTTTAGGGTAGGCTAGAAACAGTCACATGTAGAAAAGTTTGGAAAGTGAAAAGATCTTTTGCTAATAGCAAATAAATTAAATAAAAAACATTTTAGGAAGTCAGCCCCACTTTGATATCTGACTTATCATCACCAAAGACGATCTTTTCTCCTCGAACGGAGTCATTAAGATAACACGGATCAACGCTATTAAGGTACAATGGCCTAATTTTAAAAGATTTTCGCACCAAAAGTTAATCAAGCATAATGATTCCATTAACAATGTAACACCGGGTCCTGGCCAATCTGAGCTAACGAGAAATTGTTAAATACGATCCCAGCTACTAACGACCAATGGCTAATGGTTGGACGGCTATAAAATTGATTAGCCTGCCTGGCTTTAGTTTAGGATTCGATTCCAATTTTATGGGAATATAAACGTAAAATTGATTATTTTTATGCTGGGCTGGTTTTATGGTTATAAAGGTTTAGGATAGCGCTGTCAAGGCTAGACTGGTCAGATAAAAGAATTTAGGTTTAGATTATAAGCTTAGTGCTTGGTTTTTGATGTTCATTGGCAAAAAATGTGGTTATCGTAGACTAAATTTCGTTACTCCGTGCAAATTTCAAAGTTTTGGTCAACGGCTATTCCCTATAAATTTTGATACCTTTGGAAGTGTCGATTTTTACGAATTTCGTAAACATATTTTTTCATAACTTAAAAGTTTGAATTTTCACAACTTTAAGTACTCCAGACTTGAGTATATATTATGAATACCAACTCGCTACTTTCACGCGTTTTCGAGATAAAGGGGTCGTGACAGAGAGACCGACCACAAAGTGATCCTATAAGGGTTAAGTTTTATTCTTTTCAGGTATGGTACTCTAAGCCCCGTATTAATAGACGTCACTCAACTCCGAGACGTTCTCAAATCTATTGCTGTCCTTATTTTTTCCCTTTAGAATGACAAGGACAGCAAGGGACTTGAGAGCGTCTCAGAACTGAGTGACGTCTATTAATACGGGCCTAAAACTCAAAGAAAGAACGGCATTACAGGCAAATTATGGTTCATTACAGAAGATTGATGTCAAAACACAAAAGAATCCCAAGCCACTTAAGCCTTTATTTCCTACAGAGCTATTTGCACAATTAACAAGCACGGTTACTGTTCCTCATTACTCAAAAACTTTAACAGGAATTATGGCTCTAAAAACTCGAAAGTCAAAGTCGCGAACACAATTCTACAATTAACTAAGATCATTATCCTAGAGATTACACAAACCAAGGAGAGGTTGCTTTGAATATAATAATATACATGTTTCATTAGGGGGTACACAAAAGGATCACATGCAAAATCCTACGTTTACGACTGTTAAGCGTGGTTCACATTGTTTTGGGGCGCACGGTAGGAATGTGTAGAAGGTGGATTCTGAATTAATCTATACTAATATTATAAAGAGGTAAAATTTGTAAGTTTGTAGGTTTGTAAGTTTGTATGTAGGGGGTAATCTCTGGAGCTACTGGTCCGATTTGAAATATTCTTTCAGTGTTAGTTAGCCCATTTATTGAGGAATGCTATAGGCTATATACCATCACTCTAAAACCCACGGGAGCGGAGCAGTAACGAAAAGTGCGGGTAAAACCGCAGGAGACAGCTAGTATTTTACAAAATGGTGTCATCACAGTATTAGTTCAAATATTTAGGGATATTTTTTCGGGGTTTTTAGAATTATGTTGAATTTTTCTAATTTTGACAAGCGCTTTCCGAATTTCAACTTTGATATCTCTATTACATCTATGCTACACCGCATTACTAAAATTTTTTTTTAATTGTCAGTAAACTGAATGTATCACTCATTTTGCAATTAATTTTATTATGAAACTGGAGAAAACTGCTTAATTAATTTATAACTTGGTTTTTTTTTTGTAACAACGCGAAATTGCAAAATGTGTTTGACCAAAAACTAATTCATAATGATTCTGAATTTTCAAAAGCGCCTTTCGTCTCCTTCTGCGAAACAGTCATGCTGGAGAAGGAGGCGGCGGCGCGTGTGAGGCAGCCTCAAGCCCTGACAGGGACCCAGGCGTAGACGTCGAGAGTCGCAAGACGACTACCGGCAACCGTAGGCGCGGGTCTGCGGACGGCGAGCGATGGTTAGCTCACCGCCCGGCTAGGACCAGGCCCGTGTCGGCAGCGGGTATTGTTCCACGCGCGCCTCAAAGAGCAGACAGCATATGAAGGGGCCTTCTGGAGCCAATGCCTCCCGGGATTGCGGAATAGGTCTAATAGTTACCGTGGCCCTGGAACATAAAGGGCAACCGAAATGACTTATCTTGACAGGGCGGGAGAAGTCATTTCTTGACTTCCCACTCACCAAAAAATAGACTGACGCAGACACACACACATAGCGGTCTTTTGGTGTCGGAGGTTTAAAATAACCTTCTGTTTTCATTCTTGCTTACGCCATACTCTCGCGGGTACATTATTAGCTTAAAACGTCACGTATTTGCCCTAATAGAGACGGTAAAACTACTTACAGTTGAGCTATAGGCCTTTTGTCCTACCATTTCAGCTGTTATTTTACTTAAGCATAGTTTTGACCGACTTTTCATGCGTTTTCGGCAATTTTGTTGTTTGAGTTTAACTTTTCGAGGTTTGAGTGGAAAATGGATACATTATACACATGTTAATTCAGTGAAGAATTGAAATGAAAGTGGTCGAATTTATGGAGTTTTCTTAAATTTTAAATTAGAACGTAGACGAATCTATATTTATAAAAGAAAGTCGAGTTAGTTACACATTTTATAACTCAAGAACGGCTGAACAGATTTGGCTAAAAATTGGTGGGGAGGTACCTAGCTTAGAACCAGGGGACGGACATAGAATACTTTTTATCTTCTTTTTTTGTTTTTATCCTGTTTCCTGGGGACGTGACATAAAACGTGGTATAATAAAACGCAATTGACAGCTAACCGAAAATCAATCAGTTTTTGGATATGACAGCCGATTTTTAACGTAAGATAAAGAGTCTTCTCATCTTCAAAAGATAAGTATTTTATTAAATTGGTAAAAACTATTTGATGTCAAAGTTTGTGAGGAGGTTTGTTAATCTTTTACGCAAAAAGTAATGAATGTCCTTCGTTGAAACGTTTTAGTTAATTAGATGATAAATATGAATAAAATATGAGAACAACGAATAGGTTGCTTAACATGACGCTCTCTTCTTCTCAAGAAACCCTCCATCCAAAAATCAACCTAATCCAATTCTAAACAAAGCTAACTTTAGCCTAAGATTCAAAAACGTAATCCACAAACACAAAAGTGGAAAGTGAGTCAGTAATTACGTAGTATGATCGATAACTGCGAGGCGCCAGTGAGTCTGAATACGTGTGTTATATAAGTGGCAGGTTTAAGGGAGATGCGGTAGCGGGTGTCAAGAATATGTCTGTAAAGTAAGGAATTTAAGAGTGCGTGTTGTAAGTTACCGTGACTTTTATAAAGGAATATTAAATAAGTAATTATTTTAGGACAAATCGAACACGGCCATCCGATCCAGAACTTGCAAAGTATGTCCTATCGTAATCAGGATACACTTACTCACCCACGATCCACTCGTAACTAACCAATAGACCAACAGACCCGACGTCTTCGTCGCAAAATATGTAAGCAAGCATTTTCTTTTTTTATTTCGCAATTATTTAAACTAATCGTTATTTTTGGTTTACGCTATCGTAGTAGGTAGCAGTGTTGGGCGCAATTAATTAACTTTTGTAATTTAATTACTAAATTAATGAAAAGTAATTGAATTACTTTAATTAAAATTACTTGTAATTGAAATTACTGTTATTCAATTACAATTAGTCACAAGTAATTCTAATTACATTAATTTGTAATTCAAATTACCCAATTACTTTTTACGGGGTAGCATTGCAGGTAACATACAAAACCACCTAAATTGTGCGGTAGTTCGACAAATAACATTGGATAGAACGAGATGGTAAACGAAACGGCAACGACGCCGGTCAGTGTGTCCTTAGCGGTGATTTCGCTCACACACATATCGCCCGCGCATCTCTGTACTTATTTGCTGTTACTTCGTGTTATATTGTTGTGTGATTTCTTATGTCCAAGTACCTAGCTGATCCGGATAAAGACACTTCAGTGCTAAACAGACATCCTGCCAAACATTTTGCTTGACAAAAAATTCAACTCAATTCATCAAAACATAGGCGGGGCATTACAGTCCGCCTATGTACCGTTGTGCATAAAGTATTCATAAATAAATAAATCCTGAGATTAAGCAGGTGTTTCTTAAGTATTATACATTAATGCCGTCATCAGGCCCTGTTGAGAGATTGTTCTCATATGCTACAATGATTAATTTACCAAATCTCACAAACTTTCTGGTCAAATGTTTGAACAAAGAGTAGTGTTAAAGTCTAATTTAAAGTAAATCACTTTTTTTTAATAAATAAACATATTTGATGTATCATTCAACGTTTTATTAAACTTACTACCTCAACTTTAAATTAAATAATATACACAAGTAATTGAGTAATTGCAAATAACAATTACAATTACAAATTGTAATTGTTAGTTGAATTACTTTTCAATAATTTCAAGTAATTTGTAATTGAAGTCGCCAATTACAATTTGTAATTGTATTTGTTAATTTGTAGTTAATTACAATTTGCCCAACACTGGTAGGTAGGTCGTGAATTACCCGTCCACCAACCAGTAATATAGTCCAGTGGCTAGACGGTCGTGGAATCCCAAACAATCACACAAAAAAAGTTATGACTAATAAATTAGTATGACAAGTGTTAAAATAAATGACAATTATATAGACCAGGTATAAAATAGTACTAATAATGTTATGCAAAACAAGATGATACCGGTCTGAACACGTTCCGCTGCGCTTATTCACTTTAAACGTAGTCTTACAGTTCTTATACTAACACGAAAACCTTGCTGTTAGTTTTAACTCCACTTTTCGTGGTTAAATGTTGACTGGTTTTGTTATTATTGTGTCAGATGGTAAAGATTTGGTGTATTGTATTGAGTTAAAGCATTATGCTTAATTTCTTTCAAGGGGTGATAAAATGACTAGTAGTAGTAGGTTACTTCTAAAATAGGTTTTTTCTCAACGCTTAACCTAATTCGCTTTTAAATGCGTCTTGGATATGTAAGAGAAGACGGCTTTGATCAGCAGTAAAAGAATTTTAAAGAAAAAAGCAATTGTGTAATTTTAAAATAGTTATGGTCCAGAGGTAAACGCACCCGTCTCATAAGTACAAGATTGTAAGTTCTAATCCGGACAAGTACCAATGTGACATTTTTAATCACTATGCACTAACTTAAATTTATCTTGATCATCACAAACTTTGGTAAAAAAAACATGACTTTAACATCTAACAAATCGCTATTAAACGCTGTCGACGTTTCTAGAAATAATCTATTTACTGGTAACTTGAAGATTCTCAAGTAAGATACATATCAGGACTTAAACACTTTGAGGAACTTTCTTACATTCGGATGCAATTGGTAAGTTACCTAGAATTACTAACTACTCAACCAAACTCATAGCGCTCATAGCTTTGAAATTCTAGGAATTAATATTACTCCACCGATGGTCGATGGTAACCTTTCAAAGCATCGATAAACTATGTCAGAAGGCAAAGTCCTATTCATGTAATCAGAAACCCTCAAATCAATACAAGTGAATGAAGCCAAAGTGAATGAAGAAGTATTTAAAGAACTATTTAATAACAAACAAAATAAGTAAAATTAAGTGATCCTTCATATGGAATTTTTCATTGTTTTCTTTGTTTAATAGTATTTCATTTCATAGTATTAAACAATTTCGCTTTCTACTGTCTGTCTGTGCCTTGTATGCTAAGATCTTTAAAACTACGTAATGGATTTTAATGCGGTTTTTATAGATGAGTAATTCAAGAAGAAGGTTTATACGTAAAATGCATAATAAAGTAGAGAAAAGCCGAGACATATATATTACATACTAGCTGACCCGACAGACGTTGTCTTGTCAAGTATGAATATTGAATTCGAATTGACATACTACCTACCTACTACCTACCTACTACCTACCTACTACCTACCTACTACCTACCTACTACCTACCTACTACCTACCTACTACCTACCTACTACCTACCTACTACCTACCTACTACCTACCTACTACCTACCTACTACCTACCTACTACCTACCTACTACCTACCTACTACCTACCTACTACCTACCTACTACCTACCTACTACCTACCTACTACCTACCTACTACCTACCTACTACCTACCTACTACCTACCTACTACCTACCTACTACCTACCTACTACCTACCTACTACCTACCTACTACCTACCTACTAACTACCTACCTACTACCTACCTACTACCTACCTACCTACTACCTACCTACTACCTACCTACTACCTACCTACTACCTACCTACTACCTACCTACTACCTACCTACTACCTACACCTACTACCTACCTACTACCTACCTACTACCTACCTACTACCTACCTACTACCTACCTACCTACTACCTACCTACTACCTACCTACTACCTACCTACTACCTACCTACTACCTACCTACTACCTACACCTACTACCTACCTACTACCTACCTACTACCTACCTACTACCTACCTACTACCTACCTACCTACTACCTACCTACTACCTACCTACTACCTACCTACTACCTACCTACTACCTACCTACTACCTACCTACTACCTACCTACTACCTACCTACTACCTACCTACTACCTACCTACTACCTACACCTACTACCTACCTACTACCTACCTACTACCTACCTACTACCTACCTACTACCTACCTACTACCTACCTACTACCTACCTACTACCTACCTACTACCTACCTACTACCTACCTACTACCTACCTACTACCTACCTACTACCTACACCTACTACCTACCTACTACCTACCTACTACCTACCTACTACCTACCTACTACCTACCTACTACCTACCTACTACCTACCTACTACCTACCTACTACCTACCTACCACCTATCATCCATACGTCATTACATAGCTGTCATTATACGTCAATTTTGTTATTCCAAGTCTGATTCTTTTTTGTTATACCACGTTTTATAGTGACTGACGTTACATGTCAAGTCACACGGGAATGATGTCGAACGGGATAAAAAGTATCCTATGTCCTTCTCCTGGCTCTAAACTACCTCCCTGCCAATTTTCAGCTAAATCGGTTCAGCCGTTCTTGAGTTATAAGTGAAGTAACTAACACGACTTTCTTTTATATATATAGATTTGTAAAACCCGCGTGAAACTTGGCCGGGTCGTTAGTATGTTATAAGCTTACACCGTCAGTTCCTGTTCAATTTTTGGGCGTTAGATGTCGCCAAATACCGAAATTCAAAACTAACCATTTCATAGCAGTTATAAAAATTGGTAAAACTCATAACTACGTAAACAGTAACAAGTAGCTGTGTGTAAATTATCACCGCTGAAATATTACTATCATTTAGTTAGTTATTTATATAATTGGCCAAATAAACATGACTCTGCTAAGTTAATGAAAGACCGTCCGTAGTACAGTGATTATAAAACTGGGTGTTACAAATCTTTGAAAATCTAGGTATTTTTTTACTGTATATTATGTATGTATAATTCACATAAACTTTCCTCTTCAATAACTCTATTTAAAAAAATGCATCAAAATCCGTTCCGTAGTTTTAATGATCTATGAATTCATATGTAGGTATAGACAGCGGAAAACGACTTTTTTATTTATTTATTTATTAAAAAACGTACACCACTTTAAAAAGGTACGCGACCTTGTTCTATACTAAGTAATGAAGGCCACGCCCACGGCGGTTTTTTGCAGCGCTGCAACAGCGATGCAAAAAACGTCGAGCGTTCGCATCAATACAGTCGCGATGCGATCGCTAGCGGTTTGCCTGCGCCCAAGGCACGATTCTCAGTTACGCTGCAAACGCGTTACGGTGGCGGGTCTGTCGCGATGCAAACGCGATTCAGCAACACTTATGCTATTTCCTACACGTTAGCCACCTATTACCCCCGACTAGTGGCTTTACCATGAGTTTGCATCGATAAATTCGCCGGAGTGCACAGCACACAGATATAGCTACTTGTATCATGAGATTTAAGTGATAAATAATAAATTCTTTAAACGTAACCTACATTAAATAACCACTAACAAAATTCCTAAAGTAGTTCACTAATAGCCAACATTTCTATGTTGTAGTACGGTAGCGAAGTAATTTTCGATAGGTCGCGCGATTGCATCGGTTCTAAACGTGACAGACGCGTGACTAACGCGCGTCAGACGCGTGTAAAAAACGCGCGAAATCATCGTTTCCAAAAGTCGCCGTGAGCGAAGAGCCTAAGGAATTAAACGCCTTGTCATACAGTTTATAGAAAATCGATACTAGCTTTCAATAGTAAGGAGAAGTAGTTATTACGGTCTTATGATCGATATACTTCGCATACGGTTATCTAGTGCTATTTAGTAGGAAATATTTCTTGATAATCCGGCTTTTTGTTCCCTATTTATCACTAGTTTTCACTAACGACTACTTCCCTTATTTTACTCCTTCTGGGGTCGAATTTCCAAAAATCCAGTCTTTAGGACCAGCGGTTTGGACTGTGCGTTAAAATCAGTCAGTCAATTTGTTTTATTATTATTATTATTCTTTATTGCACAAGAAAAACAATACATATAAAATAGCAAAAATATATGAGTTATATGTACAATGGCGAGCTTAACCCAAATTTGAGTTATCTTCCAGCAAACCTTAATTCTATAAAAGAGATTGCAATAGTCGATATGGCTGGATCTGTCAGTCAGTTTACTATTTTATATTATATACACGTAGATTCAAACTTGTTAACTAAGTTCTACGGTGACCAGGGGACCAGAGGTACTATGACTATATGAACTTAATTTTGTTCACTGACATTTTTAGGATTTCTGTGTCACATGAGAATTGTATATTTCAAAACCATAATGATATTGGTTATTTACATGCCATCCGTACTAATATTATAAATGCGAAAGTAACTCTGTCTGTCTGTCTGTCTCTTCTTCACGCCTAAACCACTGAACCGACTTGAATGAAATTTGGTACAGATATAGTCTGGGACCCAAAAAAGGACATAGGGTAGTTTTTATCCCTGAAATCCCCCAGGAACGGGAACAATTATTTCATGCGGACGAAGTCGCGGGCAAAAGCTAGTGTTATATAAGTAACTCGCTGGTCCCGTGGTTTTACCCACGTTATGTGATGTTTTTTTATTATTGTATATTAGTTTTTTTATTATTATATATATATATAGGTCACAGCTGATGCTATGTAGTCCATATATTATTTTGATGTATATACTATAACACTGTAAAGTTTCATCAAAACCGTTGAGTAGTTTTTGCGTGAAAGAGTAACAAACATCCACACACACATCTACCTAACCTAACGCGGGGAACAGCTAATATACAGGGTGTCCCACGGCTATGCCACATGGAGGGATAGTACCTTAAATCTTGTAGATAGAACATTTTACTGAAAGAAGACATTATTTAAGTTTAAAAAAAAATTAAATTGCATTCATATATTATTAAATGGTTGGGCCGGGAACCGAACTTATTCCACGAGAAAAAATAATCACCCTGTTGTTTTTTCATACCGATCGAAAGGTTTCATCATAAGGATTATTTTTTGCTCAATAACATAGTGTCACAAATGAAAGGAAGATCGTGCATTTTAACATTAGTGGGTGGTATAATATTAGTGGGATAGTAGAATAACATACCTTTTTTACAATTTATAAGTAGACAAAAGATGCGAGCCAAAGCCAGTCCAACAAAAGGAATCATAACAAAATATTAACCAAACTTTCAAAAGAACAAAGACGGGTATTCAATAAAAATCTCCTTTCGCAAGAAAAACATCAATAAATATAAATACTCGGAGAAAAACAGGCCAAGAAAGAGAGAGGAATATATTATTCATGTGTTTAGACTCAAGCACTCTCGCTAAAGGGAAAATCCTCCGAAATTTATCGTTTAATAACCTCCCAACCTATAATTTTTCTTCAGAAGGCTATTGGTTACGGAGGTACCACAAACTACGAGTTTTACCTCGAAATGTTTTGTAACTGTTTTGTTTTGACCCAATTTCAGAAGTGGAAATTGCTGTGTTGATGTGATGGTTTTTTGTTTTGAAGTTTCCTGATAAGTACGATAAAGTTCTGTGTTTGAATTTTACACAAGAAAGTAATTTAACGCTGGTAAAACCGCGGGTGGGACAGATGGCGTACCACAAGCCCTTATAAACAGTATTACTTTGATATTACTTTCAGTGGGGAAGAGACGGCGCTAGACAACGTGTCTAGCGCTGTCACTTGCACACTCCTGAACAGGAATAAAACAATATTATTTTAAACGTCATGGTAAGGGGGCTGGTATTGCATTTATATTTCGTGACTAGGTTTCGCCCGCGGCTTCAACCCCGTGATTGTCGATACTTCCATCCCATATTTTACCTATTTAGCTTTTAGAATGGAATTTCCAAAAAAATCCATTCTTACTGCTCTTTGCAAATAACACACCCTATAACTTCATGTCTTTAAGACCGGGGGTTTGGGCAGTGCGTTGATATATCAACAAAAAGTCTGTTTACCGTTTTTAAGGTTCCGTAGTCAACTAGGAACCCTTATAGTTTCGCCATGTCTGTCTGTCTGTCCGTCCGTCCTCGCTTAATATCTGTGACCGTAAGCACTAGAAAGCTGAAATTTGGTACCAATATGTATATCAATCACGCCGACAAAGTGGTAAAATAAAAATTTGAAAAAAAAATGATTTATTAAGGAAGCCCCCCTATGATATATGTAAAGTGGGAAGTGTTTTTTTTTTAATTTCAACCCCAACGTGTGATATATTGTTGGATAGGTATTTAAAAATGAGTAGGGGTTTACTAGTTTACTAAGATCATTTTTTGATAATGTCAATAATTTCGGGAATAATCGCTCCAAAAGGAAAAATCAAAGCGTCCCCCCACCTCTAACTTTTGAGCCGTAGGTTTTAAAAATATGAAAAAAATCTGGAAAGTAGAACTTTATAAGGACTTCCTAGGAAAATTATTTTGAACTTGATAGAAAGAACAGTTTTTGTACAAAAAAGACAAAAAGGTCGTACAAAATAATTTCTGCGTACTTAGTATGTCAACGTAACAAATAGCCTTTTTTTTTACTTATAAGTGGGAACACTTATTGTGACGGACGGGAAACTACGGAACCCTACATTGGCCGGTTTTTTTATATAATTGTATAGACGACAAGACAATGAGCCTATAAGTACTTTCCCTGAATAAGTTAGGTCTGTAAACCAAACGTACGTAAACCAACCCTTTCAATACAGACTGCGCGATGAGCGTGATTGTTTGTTCAGGGTGTAATTTATCTATAATATTTTGTATGCAATTTTCCATAAGTATGTATAACAGTTGTCTGGTTACTATAACACTAGCTCTGCATAGCTTGGAACCAGATAGGGGTGTGTGACTTGTCCCTTGTCTCAAGATATTTATTTCTTTACTAGCGTTTGCCCGCGGCTTCGCTCGCGTTAAAAAGAGACAAAAAGTAGCCTATGTTACTCTCCATCCCTTCAACTATCACCACTTAAAAAATCACGTCAATCCGTCGCTCCATTTTGCCGTGAAAGAAAGACAAACAGACCGACAGACAAACAGACAGACAGACACACTTTCCCATTTATAATATTAGTATGGAAGTATGGATAAGTCCTTTTCCTAAACAAGTTAGGTCCGGAAACCTGTTAAACTACCACCTCAAAACCACGAAAAAACTCATTACCTCTCTGCCCAAATTTCGTTTACCCTACAAAGAACGTAATGAAAATCAGTTTCGCTTTTAAATGAAATTGTGACCTCAAGGTTTTACATCCATTATGGGCATAATTTAACTTAAGAGCACAATAGCCTTTCTGATCACATCATCTCCCTTTACCAACATTGTTGGGGTTTTTCCAGTATAACCGGATTCTGCTGGATACCAGTGTTTTTCGTGAAGTGACTGCCCATCAGAACTCAACATCCCAGTAACTGGGTAACGCATTGCTCTTGAGTAGACTGATTGATAAACTTTCTGCCTTTTAAGAACATCTTTAAGTTGAGTTTAGTGCTTCTTGAGAAAAAATACTTTTTTTGTTTCTTGGACTCTTGTATATAAGAATATCACGGACAACATTATCTAGATAATCCACTAATTGTTATGCATGTTAGCGCCCGCATACGGGCCAGGCACGCATGCGTTGTGCCCGCAACCTAAATCATAACTACATATTTTTATTGTCATGCGGGCCACAAGGGCGAAAAGCGGGTGAAATTGATATGTTCAGCGTGCGACTCGCAACAAATATGAAGGCCTGGCCCGCACCCGCAACCGACAATGAAAAGGCCCTTATGGCGAGAAAAATAGACGTTACTTAGCACGTACTTTGGCTAAGCACTGTTCCTGTCACTGCTACACTAGTGTCAAATGTCAAGTGCACGATAGAGACGGAACATGACAAAGTCAGTGCTTATCTATTCTATTTATCTCGCTCTAAGTTTTCCGAACTAAACCAACAGGAACCCTCAATGTTTTATATCCGTAGACTTTTATAACAAAACCGAGTCTAATTCGCAGTGTCATAAAATGAAAATTAGATATAAAAATACCAAGCTGACAGCCTTCCCTAGCCATAAAGATATTATATTAGATTTACTGTCAAATAAAATCGAATATCTTCAAGGTTTAGTAAAGCTTTGGTATTTTTTCGTGTTTTGAAGTTATTCCTTTGAAATTCTTTAGGTAACAGCATTAGACGAGCCTATTTATAACTGACTTCGTTTTGTTTATCTTTCTTGAATTGCAAAGCGAAAGAAGTACTTACTTATATAATTTACAAAATACAAATAATAAGTACACTCAGACACTTGACAATCTTGCTTTTCACAAAGTTTGTCCTGGGTGGGAACCGTACCCACAACCACCGGATTGACAGTCAGGGTAACTAACCATTAGACCAACTGTATTTAAAATTTACCTAACTTAGTATATAATTTGTGTCGTGATAGCCTAGTGGTTAAGGCGCCCGCCTCTCATGCAAGAGGTTGCGGGTTCGAATCCGGGCAAGTACCAATGTGACTTTTTCAATTTATATGTACTTTCTAAAGTATATCTTAGACATCACAGACATCCGGTGAAGGAAACATCGTGAGGAAACCTGGACTTGTATTAATATAAGTCCGAAATCGCCAACCCGCCTTGAGCAAGCGTGGTAATCAATGCTCGTGCCTTCTCTGTATGAGAAGAGGCCTTTGCCCAGCAGTGGGACAGTTATAGGCTGGTATTATTATTATATTAGTACAAAATTTATATTAATAGTTACCCCTGAGAGTTACCCGTATTTAGTCAATGTTTAAACTAAACCGTTTTTTTCATAAAGCACGTTTTGGGACGGACGATTACTTCAACGAAAACTACCAAAGTTTCCATCGCTTTTAGTTTACTATACAAAAGATAATTGGATAATAGTATATATTAACAGTAACCAAGTAAAGCCAAACTGTAATATTGAAACTGGGTATTAGTTTAAATATAGGACGTTATTCAAACGGGTGTTAATATTAGGTGTCTATTTACAACAAAATTTGGGGACCCTAAACAAAGTGAGAACGACAAACTTAGATGTCGTCATATGGTTGGCCTTTTCCCAGTTATGTTAGTTAGATACAGCCTCCAGTCTGGATGAATGCTGCTGAATTTAAATGTTTTTAACCGTCAACGAGAGGAGTGCTTTTTTTGGGAGTAGGAAATCATCAAATGACTTCTCCCGTCCTGGGTGCGGCGGGAGCGCGTGTCAGACTTTTACTGACAAAAACCCACTCATGTTCCTTCGGTTGCCATTTATGTTCCAGGGTCACGGTAACTATTATAAACATTCCGCAACCATTTTGTGATTGCCTCCACTACTATTAAGCGATAAGCTAAAGCTTCGGTTGACTTTTATGTTCCGGGGTCACGGTAACTGTTGGGCCCCTTCTGTGTTAGATACAGTCTCCAGTCTAGATGAATGCTGCTGAATTCAAATGTTTTCAACCGTCAACGAAAGAGAAGTAAAGAAGAAGAGGGTTGTTATATGTTTGAACGCTATGTGTGTGTCTATGGCACTGTAGCTCTTAAAAGGGTACTGGTTTATTTTTGTTTGAAAGAAGGTTTAATAGCAATGGTTCTGAGACATGTTTCATTAAAATCGGTTCAGTCATTTCGCAGATATCAACACTTTTGTCAACTGAAGTCGCGATTTTGATAACTTCTGGGGCAGGGTTTTTTAAATTGCTGTAGACTGCAGCTGTCAATCAATCAATCAATCAATGTATTTATTTGCTTACTAAGTATACATTAGTGGTCTTAATAATAATATAACAAGTAGTCCTTACAACTTAGCGGCCTTTTTCAGGCATTGCAAAATTTGAGGTTTGAGAGGCTAATAATATTTTAATAGATATTTTACATTTATAATTATATTTAATAGTAATTAATTTAAATAAATCAAGAAAGCTAATAAAAGAGTTGATGAAAAATGTCTAAGAACCATACGCTAGATACTTCCAAATAAAATAAATACCCGTTAAAGACCTACAGTGCCAGTATCCTTGGCACTGTAGGTCTTTAACGGGTACTGATTTTAATGCGTTTTGATTCATTTGGAAGGCACATACACACATCAAAAGTGTCTAGGGATATTTTAATTAAACCTAAATAATTAAAATTCTATTAACTTTTTGTTAAGACACCTACACTTTAAAATAAACCTTGTTTAATTGCCTATCTAATCTGATAATAAACTTTTAGATAAAGTTAAATTAAAAAAAAACTTAGAAGAAGAGGAAAAACTCAACAAAATTTCAATTTAACTTTATTTTTGAAATTTCAAAACCTAAAAAACAAAAAAAAAAATTTTTTATAAAAATTGTTGAAAACTTAAAATTAATAATTCGTGGATCCACCTAAGACTCTCCTGACACATCTGGAGCGGTTCTGCATACTCAAAACAAGGGTGTCAATATCCTGTTGTGGTGTACAGTCCCAAATCCTGCTAAGATGCAAGAAAAGCTAGTTTTGATGCACAATATCAACAGGGAAATTCCTACGAGCTCTTCTCTGAAGCATATTCCAGGCATGCTCAATAGGATTTAAGTCAGGGAATTGTGCAGGCCGGTCTAAAGCTTGGATAACATGCTGTTGTAACCAACTTGTAACGATACGCGCCGTATGTGGACGGGCATTGTCGTGCATTAGCTGGAAATTTTGTCCCATTTGCTGTTTGTGGGGCAAGATTACAGGCTCTAGCACCTCATCTCGGTATTTTCGAGCAGTCATATTGCCTTGTATCCAAACGAGGTCCGTTCTACCGCCGAGACGAATTCCTGCCCAAACCATAATCGTGCCACCTTAATATTCATGAACTTGTTGTGGGTGCTGCAGTCGATTCCAACGT
The DNA here is from genome assembly GCA_033675125.1 of Athetis lepigone. Classification (NCBI taxonomy): domain Eukaryota; kingdom Metazoa; phylum Arthropoda; class Insecta; order Lepidoptera; family Noctuidae; genus Athetis; species Athetis lepigone. The sequence continues at coordinate 7,619,926 of CM066234.1, forward strand.
CCAGGTTTTCTCCAAACGCGTACTCTTCGCGAATCAGGATGAAATCCAAACCTAGATTCATCAGTGAAAAGCACAAGTGACCATTGAGAATGGTTCCAGTTTTCGTGTGCAATAGCCCATTGTAATCTTCTTCCTCGATTACCTCTCCTTAGTGCTGATACCCAAAATGGCCTACGAGCACGTAGATTGACTTCATGCAGTCGCCTTCTCAAAGTTTGACCGCTTACCAGCAAACCATACTCTCTCTGTAGCCTTTGAACCAATTGCATCGCCGCTGCATTTAGTTGACTTCGTGCAGCATTTACTATGAATCGGTCCTGTACATGTGTTGTAATGCGTTGAGGTCCTCGGTGCCGTTCCACCACTTCCTCCGTGACACGATAACATGACCAAAGCCTGGATATAACGCTCTGACTGGTCTTCATGGCCTCAGAAACGGCAATTATGGGACAGTATTCCACAACAGGATATTGACACCCTTGTTTTGAGTATGCAGAACCGCTGCAGATGTGTCAGGAGAGTCTTAGGTGGATCCACGGAATATTAATTTTAAGTTTTCAAGAACTTTTATAAAAAAAATTGTTGTTTTGTTTAAGTTTTGATGTTCCAAAAATAAAGTTAAGATTGAAATTTTGTTTGAGTTTTTCCTCTTCTTCTAAGTTTTTTTTAAATTTAACTTTATCTAAAAGTTTATTATCAGATTAAATAGTCTATTAAACAAGGTTTATTTTAATGTGTACATGTTTTAACAAAAAGTTAATAGAATTTTAGTAATTTAGGTTTAATTGAAATATCCCTAGACACTTTTAATGTGTGTAGTTACACCTCTTTTTTCGTCAGGTGTTAAAAAAGTGACATAGAATCACAAATGTTTTCCGTCCAAACCAACTAAAAACACATTAAAATTATCAAATTTTGTGATTGCCTCCACTACTATTAAGCGATAAGCTATTAATTGTTCTCTGTTATATCGCGGATGATAAAGCGAGGTACACAACGAAACTCATGAATATTTCGTATTAGATGTTCAATATAAAATAATTTATTGGGTATTGAGTTTGAGCCTTTTAGCTATCGGCGTTGAACCGTTATTGTAAAGGCCTGTTTGCACTTTAAGAGACTACGCACACTTATCCAGCTCCGAACGATTTTGGGCTCATTTATACCAATGTACAGTTTTACATCTATCAACCACGTTCAGCGTCGTAAAAATGAGAAAAAATAAGTGCATTTATTTCTATTGATTGCCTATTTCATTAAAAGGTCATTCTTAATCGAGTTGTATGCACTCTGAGGGGTCTGTTTTGATAGGTGGGCTGTTTTGATGATTTAAACGATTATAATGCTAGACTTGATGGCCTATTACAGTCGCAAATCATTTTTTATCAACGCACACCCAAACACTAAGCGGCAAATTGCAAAAAACGTTCAAAAGTTTGTATAAGTGTGCCAAAAATCGTTTAGCGAAACGAGATTGGGCCTGAAAATGTGTACGTACCTAGTCAAAGTCAAAGTCAAAGCATTTATTGCGAACTAAGTGTACAGTTGGTGTTATTATATGTTAGTACTTATGACTTAGCGGCCTTTTACAAGCATTGCAATTTTCATTTACCTGGCCTTATCAGTCTTAATACATGCACATTTAATATTGCAGCAGATTTGATTAATACAATTATTACATGCAGATTTAAATAATTTATGTTGTTCGTATAATAATTAAATACAATTATTCAGTAAAATTAATGTCAATAAAATTATATAAGTCAAAATGAAATGTCAATAATATAGAGTTAACAACAATAATAATATGGTACTAGAATTCTTATGTCAAAATGTCTTATGCCAATATTAATGTCCTCAAGATTATACCTTTTTATGTAAAAATTAAATATAATTGACTTAATACACTGATTCAGCAATATTATTAATGTCATCATTACAAGGTAGTTAATTTTATTTTAAGCTAGATTCTAAATATTCTTTTACTGAGTAATAACATCTCTGGACTAGGAACAATTTCAGCCTCTTTTGAAATACTGTTATTGATCTCTCAGTCTTCAATATATTGGGTAATTTGTTATAAATTTTTATAGCCATATAATATGGGCTATTGCTTAACATTTTGATTCTTGAGGGTGGAGCGCATAACCTCTTTTTATGGCGAGTGTTTACATTGTGGACATTTTCTATTTTATTAAACTTGTCGATATTTTTAAAGACAAATACACAAATGTGCATTATGTATATTGAAGGCAAAGTTAGGATTTCATATTTCACAAAGTATGGTTTGCAGCTCTCTGTATTATCTATTTGGGCTAGAATTCTTATACACTTCTTTTGCATTATGAATAGCTCATCTACGTTAACACTATTTCCCCATAACATGACTCCGTATCGTAGCCATGAGTATGCGTACGCGTAGTAAGCAGCCATAGCTGTTTGTGTGTTAGTGCTTTGTTTAATTTGGAAAAGAGCGTAAGAGAATTTCGAGAGTTTTGTTTTTATATGTTCTATGTGTGACTTCCGGCTCATGTGTGTATCAATATTTATGCCAAGTAGGCTAAATGTATCGACTTCTTCTATTTGCGTGTCTCTGTAAGTTATGTTTAGACAAAGGGGTGGTTTTTTGTATGATCTGAATTGTATCAGTTTAGTTTTCTTACTATTTATTTCCAAATTGTGGATTTGGAGCCATGTATCCACAGTTTGGAGGGCATCTTGTACTTGTCCACTGGGGTCATTTACATTTTCACACTTTAATAGTATTGAAATATCGTCAGCAAATAATACCGGTAAAGTTTTTTCTTTATCGAATATTTTAGGAAGGTCATTAATATATATTAAAAATAGTGGACATCCTAGCACACTTCCTTGCGGGATTGAACAAGTTAATTGTTTTTCTTGAGTTCTAATGATTTTGATCTCATTTTTAACATGGTCGTAATTTTCAATTTGTACTATTTGAGTCCTATTATGTAAATACGATTTAAACCATGAATAAGCTCCTTAAGTTTCTAATACTGCTAATTATGATTTCAAAAAAAAAAGCCTATTAACTAACCTATTCCAACACAAAGCCCTCTTCTTATACAGAGAAGGCACGAGCATTGATCACCACGCTCGCATTATTTAAGTCTAAGTTTTCAGACGATTTCTTAAAAGTTATTCATTTAATTCATTAGAGTTATCAATAAATGAATTATGATAAAATTTAAAAGTATAAACACACTGTACTTAGTCAAGTAAGAATAACTAAAACGAAAGAAATAAACAAACTTTTTCAGCCGCAAGGACTTCTTTTCGAAACTGGACAAAAACCATCTTGAACCCTTGCCGCCGAATAGTGTCACGCCTTTTCAAACAAGTGGTGTTTTGTACAATATATTATGTATGAAAATCATTATAATAATAATGTCTGGCCGTAGAACACTTCAATGGGCTTGTTCTTACAAGTGGGGACGGTAACGAGGTCCTAACTGACACTATAAGAATGACAAGGACAGGTATAGGTTTGTTGTCATCGATTTTTTGTGACCTCCAAAATGGTTATTATGCTTTGTCATGTACTGATGAGGATTTGAAGATATGATAAGTAATAAGCATTTGTTGTTCATATGAGGTCAGTAAACTATGTGAACGGTGTGAACTTTGAGTTTGATTAAACATTTTTATTTATCTTAGGGTGACACACATAAGCTTTATTTGTCGTGATGGTAAATAAATAAATATCTTGGGGTGAATCACACAAATCTTTCTGATTCCAAGATAGGCAGAACAGAACCTGCGTTATGGTAACCAGACAACTGATAAATGTACTTGTATAATAGATAATTACATACATAATTATTATACAGAAATTACACTCAGACACAGAACAAATAATCATGCTTATCACACAAAGCTAGTCGTGGGCCACTGAAGCCAGGGCCGGTTTCCAGTCAGGGTTAACCGTTAGATCAACAGACCCATCAAAATCCAATAGCTTAGAGGCGTTCTGTCTAATGATCTGACTTTCTGGCTTCTGACAACCTGACCGACTGTCAAAGATCTACCAATGACAATCGCGTCCAATGTCTTTTTACATGCTTTGGAATGTCAGTAATAAGATTACCTTAGAAAGTATATTAAAAAACGTCACGTTGGTACTGGCTTCGTTTCACACATGCAACCTGACTGGCAGGTTCCTTAATTCTTCGAACACACCGTGATTTGAGACACAATAGAAAGACAATAGCAGTCCGACAGCCGGCTGTCGGTTGGTCGTTGAAAGTTGACACACGTGTCTATATTCTGAAAAGTTTTCTCTGTGAGCTTCTTTCCTTTAGAGATTACCTCAGTTATTAACCTTCATGGACTTAAGGATGCTTAATGCCCTCCTGACCGATTACCTCGAATGTGATCTGTTTGCCGATGATTGGAGTAGAATTATGCGTGTTTGTCTGATGTTATGTGAGGGAAAGTATGCAAGAGTGTCCTCTATTATTTGTTCGTAAGATACTGTTGTATTGTATGGACCTCGCATGATTTGACCGATACAATTATATGGACTTAATAGAGAATTTGATCTCTGAGTTTTTTCTCAGTATTTTTTTCAAAATACTTGGCTAAAAACACCAGCTCAACCTTCTGCTTAAAATAAAATATTTATAATGAAGTGTGAAATTATTATTTTTAACCAATGTACAAAATAAATATCATTTTCTTTATCAAAGTCATAGACATAGCTACATTGAGCGGCTTTATTGGTTTTAGATTCCACTTTATAATCTGGTAACATTATTAATCACCATTTGAATAGCGCAATCATAAGCACAAATCAGACAACCTTCTCCCAAGATAAATTATAAGAGACTAGCTTCTGCCCGCGACTTCGAAGATAATTATAAGAGACTATAGCTTCTGCCCGCGACTTCGTCCGCGTGGATTTTTCCTGAATTTTCTTTGCAAAGTAAATATTGTAACTATGAGTCCTAAGTTACTCGCAATAAATGCTTATTATTATCCGTATATCCGTACTTTCCGTACTTCCGTACTAATATTATAAATGCGAAAGTAACTCTGTCTGTCTGTCTTTCTGTCTGTCTGTCTCTCTGTCTTTTCTTCACGCCTAAACCACTGAACCAAATTGAATGAAATTTGGAACAGATATAGTCTGGGACCCAAGAAAGGACATAGGATAGTCTTCATCCCGGTGATTCCTTTGGGAACGGGAACTAATATTACACGCGGACGAAGTCGCGGGCAAAAGCTAGTTATTATTATAAACCTCACGGAGCCCGAGACCTTTCCAACGAATGCAAAACCGTGAAAATCGGTTCGTGCGTTCTGGAGTTATAGCGTCAGGAAGGAAAACCAGACTTATTTTTATATAGTAGATGATCAGAGGATGGAGCCAAAAGCAACAACTCGTAGATATAACAGATAACTACGATACATATATCTATGTAGTCATCAATCCATTTTCTAACTTTGGTAAATAAATGGCAATTTGTGCCTATTGGCCTAGTCTATTCTGTCCCTGCTTGTTATGGAGGGAAGTGGAAAACGTATTTTTCTTGCTCCTCCGCTGCTATTTTCTGATCGATTTTGTTTCGGGATCCATAGCAGTTGAATCGTTACTCCGGGAATCTTCAAGCTTCATTTATTTTGCGCTTTTCTGGAGGACTCTACTGATTATTCTGGCATTCAGGAGTTGCAGTGGTTTGTTTGGAATAGTATTACGGGATTATCCCAAAGAAAATCATCAACTTCTATTATATGGCTTAGCTGGCATGACCCGCATTTTTGAATGACGGTGAAATGCCAAGGTTTAGAGGTATAATGAACAGAGTGAAAAGTTCCTTAACCTCCAGATGATTGTCCTCCAGATGATGGTGGGGTCCAACGGTTTCCGTCGGGATTTTCTATGTGCTAATGTAGGCGTCAAACTTGCATACCGCGATGTAGAATCTCAGTTATAGTTAGCATGTTGGGCGATCCATGTAGACAAAGCGCAAGTTTTTATTTGACACTAGCTTTTTCCAGCGACTTCGTCTGCGTGGAATAATTGTTCCCGTTCCCGGGGGATTTCCGGAATAAAAACTATCCTATGGGTTTCTCAGGTCCCAGACTAAATCTGTACTAAATTTCATTCAAATCGGTTCAGCGGTTTAGGCGTGAAGAAGGGACAGACAGACAGACAGAGTTACTTTCGCATTCATAATATTTGTATAGATATAAAGTGATTTAACCAATTTACAAAATAAATATCATTTTATAATTTAGATCGAATAAACAAATGTGCTCTTACACAGAATGCTTGTGACCTAGATAATTTTAATCAGTTATTTTTTCCTTCTATAAAAATATGCTATAATTACGGGATAAAAATTAAAAGCTTCAGGCGCTCGTTGAAACTATAAAAAGCGAAGGTTTCTATCGAGGGCAGCTTTCATTAATCTAGTTTTGTTTTTAATCTAGCCGATATTTTTAACAAGACACCTTGAGTAAATTTTATTTTTATTTTACTTTGTTACTGCAAATTTGCATCAACACAGAGGTATTTTTAGGGCAATTTTGACGCAAAAGAGAGATGTTATTAGTTTAACTGCTATATCTGGATGTGTGTCTGTTTGTTGCACCGTAGCTCTTAAACGGTTTAACGATTTGGATACGGGTTTTTAATTGATATTAAGTTATTATAGCAATGTGTTTTAGTCATGTTTTATCAAAATCCGTTCAGCCATTTCGAAGTTCAATTCATTTGTTAGCTATAGAAGCCGCAGTCTACAGTTAGTATTGTGAGTAAAACTTACGCGAGATCAAAATTTCGAGTCGAAATTTAGCATAAACGTAGACTTAGATCTGTGTAAATGTTTGTATAAATCGAATTCAAGAACTTGCAAGTTTGAATTTCACTCGTGTCTAAAAGTTTTACAATCCTGAAACTATCACAGATCGTCGTGTACTGTTAATAATTACCATGACAGAACCAATAGTCACACTTATTATGTAAATATCATAACTACCCTCTGTTAAGGTTCAGCAGATACAGCCCTGTGGCAGACAAACAGACAGGCAATACTTAATAATACATCATTTATTCCTTGTGTAAAATAACTTTAAGCCATTGTAACATCTGTATTCACAATATGGTATGCAAATAAATGAATATAAATATCTTGAAAGATATTAAAACCTTCGAACGCACATGATTAAAGACACAATAGAAAGACAATAGCAGCGCGTCAGCCGGCTGTCGTTTGATCGTCGAAAGGTTAATTAACCTTATTCACAATATCAAGTCTGTCTACTAAAAATAGATTTTTCACCAATAACAGCTAAAGTATTATATACTCGATGTAACAAGTATTCGCCGTTCATGAAGTATTCGCTAGTATTTGTACTCGTAATATTATGATATGGAAATGAAGGCTTTCCCAGTAAACCGACCCTTGATTTATAACTTATTACTTTATGGATATACTGTATAGAGCTGCTGATACCGAAGTATTTTGTTCATTTTTTTATCTACTTACATCTTTGTTACTGGTTGAATATTTTATCTTTTATATTTATTTATTTAACTGTCTGCAGTAATAAAGTTGAAGAGATTTTTGTTTGTTTAAACGTCCTAATCTCTAGAACTACTTTGAAATAGGTTTTTACGTGAAATTCGAAATGCTATGGCCAATAAACTGATCCACTGACTTTTAAAATATTAGTACCTTTTTTTTTTGGTGAGTGGGAAATCATCCAATAACTGCTCCCGTCTTGGGTGCGGCGGGAGGGCGTGTCAGACTCTTACTGACTAAAACCCACTCATGTTCCTTCGATTGCCCTTTAGGTTCCAGGGTCACGGTAACTATTATAAACATTCCGCAACCCCGGCAGGCGTTGGCCCTGTTGGGCCCCTTCCTGTGCTGGCTCCTTCTCTTTGAGGCGCGCGTGGAACACTAACGCGCCGTCGACGCGGTCCTGGTCCTAGCCGGGCGGCGAGCTACCCATCGCTCGCCATCCGCAGAACCGCGCCTACGGTGGCCGGTAGTCGTCTTGCGACTCTCGACGTCTTCGCCTGGGTCTTAGTCCGGGGCGAGAAGCTCGTCGTTGCCTCTCGCTCGCCGCCGCTTCCTTCACTAGCATAACTGCTTCGCAGAAGGAGGCGATGGCATCCCGATCCGTCTCGCCCCGAAGCATGGCCTGAACCAGCGCCGGGCGCAAGAGGTCACCGCCGCCGAAAAAAAAAATTAGTACCTGTCGTACGTAATGTACGAGCTCATAAATATATTTAATCAAGATGTCATTGCTTAGTATGTAAGTACCTATTCTGGTATTTACAGTGATTATTTTTCATTAGGTTTGGGTACATCGTTTTCACATTTTTCTAATTATTAGACTTAAGATATTTATACAAATTATTTAAATACTAATTACTTAAATAATATGTAGGTGTAGAGTTTATGTGCATTTATTTCCTTAGGAAATCTATTGACTTGTAAAAGACGTTCAAAGTGCCCTTTATAATGTTTTAATGGAAGTAACACTATCTATAAAAAAAATATCAATTAAATACATTTTGATTGCATCTACAATAAACGCCACGACCAAAATCTCGAATAAAAAATAGCGACTCTAACCTGCGAATAGGAAATACAGTGGATTTACAAAATGTCAAAGAAGCTTCAGCTGACTTTAAGAGATAGGCCACAAATAAATCACCAGCATAACATTACCTTCTACCCCCTCCTGGAGCTCCTTCCCAAAAGACGAGAGAAGGGGACGAAGGGTCTATGAAGAGGCCAGTGTAAAATGGTCGCTTGCATCTAAACGGAGCCTCCAACGCAATTGCCTGCCAGTTTCTCCCCGTTTGGTTTATTTCCTCATTATTATTATAATGGTTATTGGGATTCTGTTACCAACTGGTTGTTTTAAAATTAAGGTTCTTTTTTGTTTTAATTGCATGTTTATTTTGTTAAATGTTGCGATAAGTTTTGAATCTTTATGAGACTGGTATTGATACGTAGAGAAGAAAACTTTTTAAAGGATTTTTGGTTTTAATCTTGCGATTGTTTTATAACTTTTAGCTGTATAACAAAAGTAAATTAAACATTTAATAAACCCCACCGTAACATTATTATGATCGAGATTTCAGCTTAAAAGCGAGTTGATAACTTCGTAACGTCTAAACCGATAAGATGATACATTGCCTAAAACCGTACCTAGACAAAAAAATAGCATTGAAATCGGTCGAACTTATATCACCACTTTTTATCATCACTTTTGTTTCAGTGGTAAAAAAGTACGATGGCATAAAGACAGGTAAATAGCTAAGCTAAAGTACGTGCTAAAGAAGGTATTGTTCTTCTTATCTCGGTTTGAGTCGCCTTACACTATAGCCAGACGCTTTTAAGCCCGACTTTTATAGTTTCTGACTTAAATAATGGCTTGCAGAAAAAGCAAACGGTTTTTAAACGGTTTTCTACTTTTACTATTCCTCATTTTGACTATTTCAATCTTATTTGTGGTTCCAAAATTCAAAAATCCAAAATTCAAGGCATTTATTTCACTTAGACCATTTATAGGCACTTATGAATAGTCAAAGAGTCGGTCGGTCAGTCAGAAAAGTGACGCTAATTGCCTGTTCCAAAGCGTAGATCTCTATGGAGAAGAACAGGCAAGAAACTCCACGGACACTCTTTTAAAAAAAAAATCATGTTTTACAAAATCTTGGTTACATTGATTTTCGTGCTTCTATATGTGAAAACAATGCAAGTAAATAACAAAATTAATAATTAAAAACTTACAAATTAATATAAAAAAGTAATAAAAAAGTCATGGCAGTTAAGAGATGACCGATCTCAACTGACAGCGCCCGTTCACGAGCATGACGCGTGACATCAGCACCATTTAGCTCAACCATTTTGGAGGGAACCAAATGATCCAACGCACTCGCCACCATCAGCGAGACTTTTAAGCGAGCATGACAATTCTCCCAACAACCATGTCCATTTGTGTCAGTATTATATAATCATATATGTATAAAGAAATAACGGCATCGTACTCACATTTACAATATTCAAAAATGCTTCTAATTTACACAAACCAATGTTCTGTACTATAAATATAAATGGGTGAAATTTAATTACCTGAAGAAATAATAATAAATGCAAAAAAATAATAATAAATAATTATTAATGTCAAAAATAAAGAGGACAAGCAACAAATTTCTATATTCAAATTATTAAATTTTCTAATTTCTGAGCTTAGGTGGAGCAGGACCAGCATTGAGCCAAGCATATTTATCATTGATATAGTCTTCTAACTTATAATATGCTTGACTACATAGCGTGCGTTTAATGCACGTTTTAAATTTTCTCTCATTTAGCTGCAGAATATCAAGTGGTATTTTATTATAACACTTTACACAATATCCCATAAAAGATGTGTGGACTTTTGATAATCTAAAGCTTGGTTGATCAAGTTTGTTTCTATTTCTAGTATTAAAATTATGTCTGTCACTTATTTTTTTAAAGAGATGCAGATTCTTTCGAACGTACATAATGTTTTCATATATACAGGGTGTCCCACGGCAATGCCACATGGAGGGAAAGTACCTTAAATATTGTAGATATAACATTTTACTGAAAGAAGACATTATTTGAATTTTGAAAACATTTAAAACTGCATTCATAGATATTTAAATAATTACTTAGTTGAACCGGGAATCGAACCTGTTACTCGAGAAAATTAATCAACCTGTAGTTTTATCCTACCGATCAAAAGGCTTCATCACAAGGATTATTTTTTGCAAAATAACATAGTGTCAAAAATAAAAGAAAGACCATGATTATGTTTCCCTTTGACATTAATAAAAATAAAAGTACAAAAATCTTCTAAATGGATAACACACGGTATAAAAAAATGTTCAAAACGTAAGCGTGGTTTGCTATGGAATTATAGAAAGAACCCTAGCATTCATAACAAAACTACTCTCAAAAACTACTCTTCACGTCTTAATAAAATAATCAAATTAACAAAAAGATCACAGAATGACTACATGATTAAAACTGCCCCAAACAAATCTAAAGCAACCTGGTCAGTTATTAACCACAGAAAACAGAATATGCCTAAAGAGGAAATTAAACAAATAAGAGTAAACAGTGACATAATCAGGGATCCTTATAGCATTGCAGAACATTTTAATAACTTTTTCATAACTGGAGCTGAATCTAGGGACAGTGTAAGTTCTGACAATAAAATTGACAAACATTTTACGTACAATAGCAAGTTATCTCATTCCCTTTTTATGCATCCAACGTCGCCATTTGATATAAACCGATTAATCTCTTCGCTTAAAAACACTAACAGCACTGGTTACGATGATGTTAACACGAAAGTTTTGAAATCGGTATCGCATATTATTTCACCTGTTTTAAGTCATGTGATTAATTTATGTATTATTTCGGGAGTTTTCCCAGAAAAACTCAAAGTCACTGTAATCAAACCTCTATTCAAAAAGGATGACAAACTGAACATGAACTGCTATAGACCTATTGCTCTTATACCTATATTCTCTAAGTTGATTGAGAAAGTGATAAGCAGCAATCTGTATACATTTTTTGAAAATAACAATATATTTTCTGAGGAACAGGTGGGTTTTAGGAAAAATAAAACAATAAATTTGGCAGTATACAAATTTCTACAAACTATTATGACAGGCTTAAATAGTAAGTTTCTAGTTACTGCGTTATATATGGATCTAAAAAAAGCATTTGATTATGTAAAGCACAATATACTGCTAAATAAGTTGGAAGCATATGGTGTAAGAGGCAATGTTTTAAATCTTCTGAAATCTTATCTTTCAAACAGAAAACAATGCACTCAGATTGCTCGCATATGCCCTAAGACCAAAAAAGAAATGGTGTACTTATCAGATTTTTCTGAAGTAAGGCAAGGAGTTCCTCAAGGTAGCGTCTTAGGCCCATTACTTTTTATTGTATATATAAATGATTTACCTAACGCAATTAAACAAAATTTGGTCTTGTTCGCAGATGACAGTACAGTTATGTTTACTGACAAATGTAAAGAGAATTTGACATTAAATATGAATGAAACACTTCACCAAATAATTCAGTGGTTAAATGATAATAATTTAATTATAAATTTAGATAAAACCAAAATAATGACATTTAGAAATAGAATTAATTATCTAACTGACTTTGAAATAAATTATAATGGACAAAAAATTCTTGAGGTAGAAAGTACACAATTCTTGGGTCTACATCTTGATTGTAACTTAAATTGGAGATCCCAAGTAGAAAAAATTTGCACAAAACTAAGCCAGTTTTCCTATGCACTATATATGCTCAGAAAAATTGTGAACCAGTCTGCTGTTATCACTGCGTACCACGGTTACGTAGAATCATTATTAAGGTATGGTGTCATATTCTGGGGGAACTCAGTTGACAAGGAAATTGTGTTTAAGGCACAAAAGAGATGTGTGAGGGCAATTTGTAAACTAAAGTCTACAGACAGTTGTAAACCTTTTTTCATAGATTTAAAATTGTTAACCCTGCCATGCATTTATATTTATGAGATAGCAGTGTTTGTTGCCTCGAATAGAAAATTATTTCAATCGTTTACGAGCCAACGTTATAACCAAAAAGTGTGTTGTCCATCGTCGAGCAGAACTTCACAATTTAGTAAAAGTGTTTTTTGTATGGCTCCTCGTATTTACAACCATTTACCAAAAATGATACTAAGCTGCACAAATTCTGACAAATTTAAATTTCTTTTAAAGCAATTTCTTGTTGAAAAGGCTTATTATAGTGTAAATGAGTACCTTGACTACAAAATTTAAATATTCCCTGACATTCCTGTTTTTATTTTGATATTAGTATTTGAATAACAATGAAGTATGACATAAATAAATAAAAATTATATTTTAATTTCAATATTGTAAACTTAGTAATAAAATTATAATGACTATTGCATGCTGAAAGGCTGAATATAGCTGCTACTTAAAGTGTATTTATATCATCTGTTTATACCTATATTCGCAATAAATGAATTTTTACTTTTACTTTTACTTTTACATGAATTTCAACATTTTTAATACAATATTAGTCAATTTTTCAAATGCTCAAAACTAGTCCCTTCTTCTTGAATACAAAGTGATAACTTTTGATTATTTCGTTCCCTGACGATTTTTTGGTCTTGTTGTGGTGGATATTTATTAATTTAAATGATGCGTACTACTCAAGTGGGTATATTAATTAGTAATAAGTAGTTATGATTGGCAATTGTATGTCCTTACGGCAATGTAAGCTTTTAACTTTTCAGAACAAAATTTTACATTAAATGTTAAAATTCACGGTCTTCCTTTTATTTGTGACACTATGTTATTTAGCAAAAAACAATTCTTATGATGAAACCTTTCGATTGGTATGATAAAACTACAGGGTGATTATTTTTTCTCGTGGAACAAGTTCGATTCCCGGCCCAACCATTCAATTATTTTAAAATCTATGAATGCAATTTAAATTGTTTTTAAAATTCAAATAATGTCTTCTTTCAGTAAAATGTTCTATCTACAAGATTTAAGGTACTTTCCCTCCATGTGGCATTGCCGTGGGACACCCTGTATATTGACAAGGTACCGTCATGATGTTAATAGTTTTAAACAGATTCCTTAGAGATTCGCTTCTGCGAAGATTATATATGGCTCTGATAGCCCTCTTTTGCAGAATAAAGATGGAATCTATATCTGCAGCACGTCCCCAAAGCAAAATACCGTAAGACATTACACTATGAAAATAGCTAAAATAGTCTTGCGGTATCCACGTCAGTTAATTGTCGGATTTTTCTGACAGCGAAAGCGGCTGAACTTAACCGCGCCGCAAGAGATGTTAAGTGAGGACCCCACTGCAGCTTTGAGTCAAGCGTAATCCCCAGAAAAACTGTTTTATCGACGAACTCTAGTACATCCTTATTCAATACAACATTACAACTAGTACTTCTAACATTAGGTAAAGTGAATCTTATGCATTTAGTTTTTTTTTCATTTAATACTAAATTATTTACCGTAAACCAGTTCTGTATATCAAGCATAGCGTTATTTACGTCGTCAAGATGTTGTACACGTCTATTCACTTTAAAAATCAGTGAAGTGTCATCGGCAAATAACACCATTTGCGGTTGGTTTTCCAGTAAACTTGGTAAATCATTTATGTAAACTAAAAATAGGAATGGACCCAATATAGATCCCTGCGGTACGCCCATTTTCACCTTTAAGCCCACTGAATTTACACCGTTAATTTGTACCTGTTGCAGTCTATCATTCAAATAGGATTTTACTAAGCTCAGCGCTATCTTTTAGCGCTATTTTAACTCGCAATCCAGAGATTGAGATTGCGAGTTAAAATTAAGAAAATACTCTTTAGCTAATTTATAGCAGTATTATTAGATAATTTATCATTACCATCAACAGCAATCACTGTTGGTCCAATAACAATCCATTTTTCTCAAATTCTCGGCAATCCTCATTTAGCTGCCACCAGCCATCTTGCGAAATTCGTCGTTGCATCTAGCTTGGTGGGATTTCCGTGTCGGATTCTCCATTCAAGAAAACGTCCACCTCAACGACATCCGGGTCTGTTTCTAACATGGCCAACTCATTACCATTTTAGGTTATTAATGACAAAAGATCCAAAAAGGCAGATATATCTTAACTTATAAGGTACTCCTTATAAGTTTAGATATATCTGCGTTTAGGTTTAGGTTTCTTAGGAGGTATTGCCTACTCTATATAACTTACTAGTAATAAAGAGTGGGCAATACCTCATAAGAAACCTTGCAGTGATGGTAATGATATTTCAATCACGGAACATTTATTTGACTTATCTTTTTTGGACTTATCTTTTGCTACAGACAACTTTATAGAATGATGAATATTTTGCTAAAAAATATGGTAAACATTATTCTAGAAAAAAAGATCATTTTTTTAGTCTGCCAGAAGCTTCTTAGTTAATTGAAGTAATTTTGTGTACGTGGATTGCATCAGAATTCAGCGCGGTATTTCAGTAGTAGCAGCGAAGTAAATTAGGACAATTTTAGAGGCACCAGTTTCGTAAGCTTGAAGGCCTTGTTCAAGTGTGCGAAGGAAAATTCGTCACGATTGTGTTCGACACGACTCTAGAATTTTTGCACGAATGAACGATTGCTCGAAGATCGTTCGACGAAGGCCACTTCAACGTTCGTGCAAACCGACGAAGTACGTTGGCGTGAATTTGAAATTGTCCGATGAAAGCCATGACATTCTAAAAGGTAACATTAAATTTCTTTAGAGTTTTGTGAAGATATTCCTTATCCGTGATAATAAACAAGCCGATTTTAAAGGAAAATGTATTTTCCATTTTAGAACTTTAGTAATGTCAATGTTATAATGGGCTCTTGTAAAAATTGAAACAGATTGCTAAATGATTCTTTGAAGAAATGTTAAAGTAAAAATAAATATTAAAAATACAACACACAATTTAGTAATTTCTTATTGATAGCTGATCATGTTTCAATGACTTTATTTTTAGGGTTCCGTACCTCGAAAGGTAAAAACGAAACCCATAAAGGATCACTTTCTTGTCCGTCCGTTCGTCTGTCAAGACCCTTTTTCTCAGAAACGCTTCGAGATATCAAGCTGAAATTAATATCACATACTCAGGTCTGCTATTTTTCAAAGCAGTGAAAATATCGAATTTCTAAATCAACGCACTAAAAAGATACGGCTGTTTATTTTGCATATTTAGATATTTGCAAGGGAAACAAAAGCTAAAAAAAAGTTATTTCACAAGAAAAAAAAAACAATTTACGGAACCCTCATTGCGCGAGTATGACTCGCACTTGACCGGTTTTTTGTTCATTTATAAATTACTTTAACTTATGATCAATCCCACCACACTATTCCCAACCACTGCAACTCCTGAAAGCCAGAATCAACAGTGGATTCCGCCAGAAAAGCGCCGAGCAATGAAGCTCGATGAGTCCTGGAGAAACGATTCAACTGTCTTGGATCCCGCAACGAAATTAATCAGAAAAGTACAGCGGAGGAGTAAGAAAAATTGGTTTTCCACTTCCCTCCAAACAAGCAGGAGACAGAACAGAACTAGGCCAATAGGCACAAAGGGGCGATTACAACTGGGAGAAGCCTTGTACAGTCAGCATCAAAAGTCGCTGAACACATTCAGATTTTCAAAATCACTGTATACTATTATCATCTATAAATCGCTCAACAAGATAGGCGCCAGTATTGAATGAACATCATTAAAAATATATAAAACATTAAACATAACACATTAAATAGATGATAATAGTAAACAGTGATTTGGAAAATCTGAATGTGTTCAGCGACTTTTGATGCTGACCGTACCCCTGAATAGAATTTGTTAAAATTAATGGGTCCTAAAATGTGAACTGTTACGATTGATTCCAATAATAGGTATGGTAAAAGCGCTTGAACGCTCGGAAATTGGCTCTAGTTTCCACAAGGTCCGCATAATAAACGACATTCTGCCAAAAAATACACTCCCATAGGATGTGATGTGCAGATTGTTCGAATTCACAGTTCGATGAGGAACTATATGATCAGTACGTTATTTATTACTAACATTATGTACAAACAAATTTAATAACTATAACCTATTTATCAACGTCTTTCAAAAATAGTTGTACTAACAAATCTTCAAATAAAAAAATTGCAATTCAAATACTTTTGCGATAGCCAACTTGCGCTAGGCCCACCGAATCGTATTCAGGGACGATGCTCAAGTATTTCGGGCTTCAGCCAAGATAAGGATGAAATCTGTCATTGAGGTTCATGATTAAGGGTCTAAGAGGTCCTAAGGGACTCTTCGCTGTATAGATACTCCTATACTATCGATAATATCGACATAAACGAGCTAGCGTTGTTTACAGCGGTACTGTCACAAGCTAACCCGACCCAACCAAACATAACCGTTAATAATTTTGAAATTGTTCAAAATTGTCTATGTGTGAAAAGGGGAGCGCAATATTGACTTTTAATTTATTTTCATTGATAATAAATTGAAGAGGTGAATTTTATGGTATTTTGAAAATATAATAAGCCCCATTGTATCGGTTTGATGCATTTAAACCAAAATTTAATCACTTTATGTTTTATTATATAAAATACTGTTGTCAAATTTCTAATATTCTAAGGCTATGGCTCAGAAGACAGTGTGCTAAGGTAAACACGACAGGCCTGTTGACCTAGTGGGTTACCAAGACCCTGATTGCTAAGCTAGATCCCATGTATATTTATAAACTATAATTATAAGTATTTATGTCAATTGACTGAGTGACTAAGTGTCGTGATGGCCCAGTGGAAGTGTCGTGATGGCCCAGTGGATAAAGCGCCCGCCTCTCGTGTAAGACGTTATGGGTTCGAATCCGGGCAAGTACCAATGTGACTTTTTCAATTCATATGTACTTTCAAAAGTTTATCTTAGACATCACTGACATCCCGTGTCTCGGAAAGCACGTAAAGCCGTTGGTCCCGGTTGTCATTCGTAGAACTTTGACAGTCGTTATTGGTTAGCCAGAAACTATGACCAGTCTAACCAAGAGGTATCGTGTCGCCCAGTTACTGGGTTGTAGAGGTCAGGTAGGCAGTCGCTCCACGTAAAACACCGGTATCCAGCTGAATCCGGTTAGGCTGGCAGCCGACCCAAACACGATTGGGAAAAGGACAGGGAGATGATGATTTATGTCAATTGACTAGTTACAACAGTACAGGCCTAGCCTAGTTTAGGATCAGATGGCCTTGTATGAGTTTCCCCAGGATATTTATTTAATAACTGTGATCAGTTCCCTTCGATCACCCTAAACAAAGTCCTAACAACCAAAAAGAAATCATTGTACAGATTTAACTTCCAAGATTAGCATTAAAACAAAACGAAAGAAAAACAACAAAAAGAAAATCACTACCCACAAAAACTTTATTGTGGGTACTTACTAATTATCTTTTTCAAACTACCCTCCGGAACAGAAACTAAATGTTAAAACTACACTGAATGGCTATTGTGCTATAAAATTACCATTACTTTCTAAGAATATCAAGCACCCACCTATTGTTAGTTAGTAATAGCTTTTAGAGTTCTTTATGCCAAAACCTTGAAATATATTAGGGGAACAATAGGAAAAACTTTTAGTTAAGAATTTTTAGTAAGCTGTCGAATGTTTCTTTTTATATTTTGGTGTTTAGTATTTTTACTTGATAGATCCAAGTTGTATAATCCAGGGTCGCCTGATTTAAGTCTTTAGGGCATGGCTATCATTTTGAAGACAAAAGTTTTTAAGAATATTAATATCCAATGTCTCGGGACAACTCACACACGGCCAACTCCAAACTAAGCAGAGCTTGTAAACAACCACGCTCATCACACAAAGTTTCTCATGGGTGGAAATCGAACAAACGACCCGGATTTACCAGTCAAGGTCACTAACCACTAGATCAACAGGCTCGCCAATAATGCTGACAAACATCGTCAATTCGGATCGGACATAACCAACCGATTATTTTTTCCACACATCACTATTCCTAAAGATTAAAATGGGGAAAAAAACCCATTAACGAAATCCAATACCGTGAGACGCACCTAAATCAAACTCTTGCCGTATCTTGTCTTGCGAAAGTCAGGGACAAACAAATGAATTGGGGCACTGGCCGGCAACTGCCGCGGGGCACGCGATGTCGAAGCGACATTGAAAGAGGACTGACAAATTACTCCTCCATTACTAGTTTATGTCGATTTTTTCGATTCGATTGTCGCTGGCAGTTTTTTGGGACCGATCTTTTCGACCAGGGTAAATTGGACCTGATCATTGCATGGCTAGAAGGTCTTGTATATAAAAAGTGTGTCAACACTGCATAGGTATTTTTAATAGATCTAGTCGATTGCGGAGCTATTCTTGCATAGGTTACATGGTAAAGAGTTGTCTGACTGGCGGCTGACAGCCTGATGAATATACTTAACGTGGTATACAAAGTTTCAACTTATTGTAGAACAAAGCAGCGTTGTTGTGAACCTACCGGTTTGAAGGTTTCTGAGTGTCGGTGTACAAGCACGTCTCTGGAAGGGCAGCGCATTTGTAAGGCCCATGGTACTGCAGATGACTTAAAAATGATATTACGCATGAACCGATCCCTTGACTCGTGGTAGTAGGTAGAATCGGTCTAAAGTTTAGTCGGTAAAAGTAATATATATTTTCTTCTTCTATGTAAAATGGTGTAATGTTAAATGCATAACCCAGACCTCTGGTCCAAGAGACATGAAACTTGGACGGTATGTTCTCTGTGTAGACTAGGTATACACAAGGAAAGGATTTTTGGAAATTCTGAAACTAAAGTGGTGAAATAGGGAAAGGAAGTTTCAATATCCACACGGGCAAAGCTGCGGGCGGAAGCTATTATACATACATCTATAATGTATGCCAAAACAGCCCAATACTAATCTATCATAGTAGAAGTTTAATTTGGAACATTTCCTGGTCTCGACCAATTAAATCTTTTATATCTGTCGACTAAGCTATCGACCAAGTAATTTTTTACACAGGAACCACTCTGTAAAAGCTCATGTTACTCTATTTAAAATCCAGCCCCAAAAGACTGGTATTTATAAAGTAAACAAAATGGTAGAAATGTCAGAGGTGACGAGCAAAATAGAGGAGGACATTGAGCAGGGATCAGAAGGCCATTAAATTACCTGATAAAAAACTTTTCATCTTACAAAACAATACGAAATCCTAAAAAAGGCTCTTTAAGTGCAATCTTAAAGCTTTGGCCTTTTTTACGCGACTGTGTCGTAAAGACGTGTTATGTTTTGATTTGCGACTTAACTTCTCCGCTCTGGGGGGGTTTGTCAGACTCTTACCGACTTAAACCATCCCGGTGTTCTTTCTTCCACTCAAGCCGAGAATCGCGGGAACTGACGCGAGAATTGCGACTTCCACAATCCCCAGCTAGTGCCAGCCCATCTCTGCGGGATTCATCAGGTCTGTGGGAGTGAGGTGTTTGACTCCTCCCGTGATATTAAAGTGGCCCGCGGGAATACTACGCACCGCCACCTCTGGTCCTTTTGACCTACCCAAAGTTTCATGGTTGTTCTTTTGCACCATGGTTTTAACATTGTTTTAACGTAACCTTAACCGGTCAGACCTTAATCGGTAGGACCCTTAAAATGTGATGAGACCTACTCGCAATTCTCCGGTTTTTCAATTCCGTTGTGTCAAAACGGACCCTTGTCCCGTCGGGACATTAGGAGGTTCGCGAAATTGATATATTATAGCACCTCATACTAATAGGCTTATAACAAGAGACTTTGATATAAAGATAATGTGTTAAGTGGTTTTATCCATACTAATATTATAAATGGGAAAGTGTGTCTGTCTGTCTATCTGTTTGTCTTTCTTTCACGGCAAAACGGAGCGACGGATTGACGTGATTTTTTAAGTGGAGATAGTTGAAGGGATAGAGAGTAACATAGGCTACTTTTTGTCTCTTTCTAACGCGAGCGAAGCCGCGGGCAGAAGCTAGTAATGTATAAAGCTTATTTCATACTACCTGTCTTCTGCGGTCTCACCCGCGTTATGATTTTGAATATTGCTCTGCACTGGTCATTGCATGTTCATGATGTTATGTGGCTTATGTATATGTTATTCAGTTGTACAAACTATAAAGCAGTAAAGTTTCATCAAAATTCTTTCAGTAGATTTGCGTGAAAGAGTAATAAACATACACTCTCTCTCTCATACATACACCCATGGATACAAACAAACTTTTTATACTATAATATTAGTTAGTTGCACTACAGATAAAGAGCACAGAACACAATATCAGCAACGGCACCGCTCCAACCCTGCAATCAACTCGTCATTCAAATTATATCGTGTATCGTTTAATATAATTATTTCATAATGTCAATATAAACTATCAACGGCGAACAGTCAGCGCGTTTGCCGCAACCATCCTAGTAATCCTACTCATATTATAAATATATTAGTTTGTATGTGTGTGTGGATATGTGTAACTCTTAAGGTGGCTATTGACGGTCAATTTTCGTGTCAGCCCAGTCGTATAACTGTGGCGTCACTCCAAATGGATTATGCGGCCAACCAACTCTATCAAACTTTGGACGTACGTTAGTTCAGCTGACGCGCCAGAATGACCGTTAATGGCCACTTTTAACCTTTCAACGACCTAGCGACAACCGGCTGTCGCGCTGCTATTGTGTCTCGAACTAGGCGTGTTCGAAGGTTTAAACAACTCCCCACACTTACCAAGTGCTAATCCGGAGATCATGGGTTCGACTCCCAGCAGGATAAATCATTGTGTGATGGTATAGCATGATGGTTGTTATGTGTCTCTGACTACAATATGCGAAATAGTGGTTTATGAGTACCTACTATTTATTGTCGCCCGATTTGTAAATAAAGTAGTACCAATTTAATAATATAAATTGATCCGCTAAGTTTTTTTTTTCAATTTAATTAAATACTCATAGGTAATTAAACTTTGCGACAAGCTATAATTATGGTAATAGTAATAATGAGGTTATAAGTTGATAGTTAATAAAAAAAAATGATTTTTTCTTCTTTTATAGCATTTAATCGTTCAAACAAACAATAGAAAGACAATAGCAGCCCGACAACCAGCTGTCACTTGATCGTCGATAGGTTCAATAAAAGGTTTTTTAGTTTTTTTGCTTTAAATTTTTACTCCTCTGCCATTCCGCTATTCCTTTCTGATTAATTTTGTTTACAAGAACCAAGACAGTTGAATTATTCCTCCAAAAATCGAGCTTCCGATCCCGAAGACCTAGATCTCTATCAAATAACTGCTGAATAATGACCTCTGCTAAAATATTCAGGACAAACGGACCCCACCCTCAAACCCAAGTACTTTATTCCCTCTACTTTTGTTGGTAAAAATACGTAGATGTTCGTTTGACAGGTTATTTGACGGCCATAAATATTTAATAGAGCCAGCTCGGCTCCCTTATATTTCCGATTTGTTTCCGATTGTCGGATCCGATATGTCGGTGTTTGGATTCGAATGAGATGTTATCGTGTTGTGATGTTCTGTAGGTGTATTCTATGTTATCTAACCGTATTTCTCAATCTTAATGGAAACTGGTTGCCTCCGAAAGGCACAAGAAGTTCGAACAAATCCTATCCGACTAATATTATAAATGTGAAAAATTGTGTGTATTTGTGTGTGTAGATATCTGTTACTCCTTCACGCAAAGCTAATGAATGCATTAAGTTTTTAGAAATACAGATTATACATAAAAAACCTGTATTCAGGCTACATAACATCACGCTTAGACGAGTACATTCAGAGATTACCTCTTTATACAAAAAAGTCTCCCTTCATAAAATCCAAGCAAATAGTGTTTTTTGAAAGTTCTACCCCGTAAAAAGGATGATGCAATTTTATACGAAAAAGGACGAATGAAGAAATAAGAGAAAGCTAGATATAGGTATAGCATCATGTATAATAACCACTAACTCTTGTATAATATTACCCTGTATAATAATCACGGCTTAAATCAGCATATCGAGCAAGAAAGTTCAGAATATCATAAGTAGAAGCTTAAAGTTAATTTTGTTACCCTTGGTTGGTTCTCCATAAATCTGAGTTTCAAACTATAATATAACATATAAGTTCTCGTCGTGGTAACTTTATTAAATTATTTCTTGATACTTGCATTTTACTACACGAGCTCATTCCCCCGTCTCCGTTTTACCACCGGACATCCAGACGTACGGCGGAATACCACCCTTTCTTGGTCGATATTCCTCAAATCCGCACGCAGCGTTTCTCGAAATCCTTCATTATGCGCACCGCAAAAGAATGGAATTCCCTGCATATAACCCGGATGTATTCAAGAGACGAGTGCATATAGGCATCTATTGGGTGAGGTCGCTCCATCGTAGGCCCCGTCTATGCCCACGGGCTAGTCTGGGACCAAGAGCAAGCCCATTAGTAATAAAAATAAAAATAAACTTTATTGGCTTTTTATCAATACGCACTTAGTAATACCTTTTTTTATTTTTTTCCGACTTTCAGTCTAACCAAATACCATTGAATACCAGTGTTTTACGAGAAGCGACTGCCTATCCAACCTTCACAACTCAGTTACTGGGTAAACACGATTTTCTTTAATTAAACCAATTGTCAGAATTTCTGGCTTCTAACTAACCACAACAACCGTCACAGTTCTGAGAATGACAACCGGGAACAACAGTTTTATGCGTTTACTTGGATGTCAGAGATAAACTTTAGAAAATCAATTAAGTCACATCAGTACGTGCCTGGTTTAGAACCCGCAACCTACATGAACCTCGGTCCCGGTCCCGAAAGCTTCCGGACCCATGTTCTTTTATTTTATTTTAATGGATGGGAAATCATTAATTGACTTCTCCTGCCCTTAGTATCAGACTTTGACTGACTAAAACGTATCCATGTTACTTCAGTTGCCCTTTATGTTCCGGGGCCGCGGTAACTATTAAAACCATTCTGCAACCCCGGCAGGTCTCCCGACCCAACGCTAGGTAACCTACTTTCAAATAGAAACGACATGACATTCAAATCGGTTTACCCGTTTAAAAGCAATGTCACACAGACAGACAAACATCATCATTCATCGCACTTCAATAATTCTGGGTCGTGGGTTAATTAAAATTGTTCATGGTCCTCCATATTTGCGTTTGGGTGACTCAAAAAATGACCTAAAACAATGACCTTCACAGCATGTCCTATTTGTACTTGACCTACGCAATATGGCGTAGACGCCATTACTTACTTCAGTTAGGTCATTACGACACTTCTGTCAAAATGCTAATAAGTATTAAAAAAACTGAAGCGTCATCATATTTGTGCTGACGTCATTTTAGGGTTCTGTACACTAGTGTGCTCATCGGGACCCTATTGTAAAGTAGAGAGAAAAGGAACCGAATGTGGCGATTTGTCCGGACACATTTACTATAAATTTCGGAAAAGTTTTACATTGTTCTAGAATATTCGAGGAAGTTCTAGACCATTTTGTAGGTGGCTCTAGGTCATTTGAGAAACTTCCGGACAATAGTCGATCATTCTTGAATGTACCAGCTCGCTTCGGTATTTATCGAACTTTCTAGTAAATGTGAGCTTCCTATATAAAAAGCGGGCAGTCGGCACGTGAAGTTCAATTCATTTTTGGAAACATCACAGCGACTACGAAAGAAAAAGAGTAAATTATTTATCCCGAACCCAAGCTCGTAACACTATTATTAAGACGGACATAAATTGAAGTTACTTAGCTCGTGCTTTAACCGAGCATTGTTCCTTTCAAAGTGTGCACAAAAGAGTCACGAACACAGCTACTACCCGTGAGACTTAACTGTGCACCTCGCGCTGTGACGTAACGCTGTCGGAATGCTATCGCTACTAAACGAACGAGACGAACTCGGGGCGGCGCGCGGGGAAGCGGGAGAGGGGTCGCATGCCAGCGAGGTGCACAGATAAGTCGTACTAGTTGTAAGCCGTAGTTCATGCTACGAAATGGCTATTTATCTCAAAGTATGACCAATAAATTAAGGGTCCGTAGGTTACGCCCCCAGTGTGTTTTGCCCCCGTGGTGGAAGCCCCCGATTTCGTTTTAGTACTATAATATTTATTAGTTAAATATTTTTATCAAAAGTACAGTCAGATAGCAAAGTGTAACCTATTATAAAAAATGTCTAAGTCATGGTTCATTATTAAAATCAAAATCATAGTTTATTATTATAAATCTTTATTAACAATGTCGGTGTAACAAACGTTTGCTTATCTAATAATAGGTACTAATGGGTAATAATAGGTAATACGTAGGTACTTAATATGTAATAAAAATTAAATTAAATGTCTAATAAATAATAATAGGTATCTACGTAAATACAACTTTGATAACAAATAAAACCAAACATTAAAATAAAGCAACAATAACATGCAAAATCACAGATACGAAATTAAAAATCACAGTTTAAAATTAGGATTATTTTAAGTACTTATATACTATTTACGTACTAAGTATATAGGTAGGCATCTACTTAAATATTTAGAAGATTGGTAACAGAATGTTCAAACACTAAAATATAATAAAAACAATTAACATTTAAAATCACAGATAACAAAAGTAACAAAAGAAGAAAAACATAGTAAAAATATTAGGATGATTTGAACTTTGTAATTAAATTATGTAATTTAAGTCATTTATATGCAGTGACTATGGAGGTTACAACATTGATATAGATATAAAATTAAAATGTAGTAATTATGTAACAATAAACATGCAAAATCATTATTTTTAAGCTAAGTAAGTAGGTGATTATTTTTGCTTGACTTGCACATACGGACGGATTTGTTCCAAAAACTCCATAATTGTAATTTGTTTCTTTTCATATTTGTCTGTCAGCTTAGCAATGAGTTTGTCATTGATTATTGAAGATTTTTTCCTTTTACATATAGGACTGTCATTTCTTCGTAATCTGAAAGTATAAGATAAAGATTATTTACTAAGAGTAAAAAAAATGAATTACTGATATATTAAGCGTTATGTAAGTAATCAGCATTTTACCTCACTAGACCTGTGCTATACGTAGAAATATCAGTTGTTATAATTTCCAAAAACGATAATAATGATGGTTTTCGGCCCAGATAGCACTGAAGCCGTTGATTCCAGGCCTCCACTAAATTTGTGGTTCTATGTCGTTCTTTATAGCAACACCACTTTGAGATCATCCCCGGAGGCTCAAGCCATTGTTCAACGAAATAATCGTTGAATTGGGTGACTTTTTCATCGGGAATACTGAAAACAAAAATTATGATATATATGACATGTCGTATATACCTAAGCATTATTTTTATTTTTGCGTACTTATAAAAACAATCTATGAGCTGTTAAAACTTTAAAATAAAATAAAAATTAAAATTACCTGTTTTCCATTACGGAAAGCCAACCATCTTCTATATCTTCTTTAGGAAGAAATGCTAGACAGGTGCACAGTTTCACATACAATGTTGTTTCTTCGTGTGCCAATAAACCTAAAGACTTCGCTTTTCTGTAAATGGCTCTTTGGAAGTGAACATTACAGCCATGTATTGTGACCGCTGGCAATACCTCTTTTATTGCCAGCATTGTAGCTAATTCAAAATCTACAGTGAATTTCATGGGGCTGAAGTCCGGCACAGCTTCTTTAATTTTTTTAAACATGACTTCATATGTACTTTTTTCTTTATTAACTAGTAGCACATGAAATATAGGCACAATATTGGTTGCTTGTGCATCACTTCCCATATCTCCATGAATGGTAAATATTTGGTAAAATGGACCTGGACAACAATCAAATGTACCATCCCCGAAGTAGTGTTGTATATTTTTGATGTGTTTTAAAGCCTGTGCTGATACGAATACTATAATTCTGTTGTCGTTCTCACAGTAATCAACTAATAGATATTTTTGAAAAATCTCAGGTATAATGACTTCAGCTGGATTACGAAACTGTGTCTTTTCTACATTTAAGGCTTTCTTTCGAGAGTTGTATAACTGTTGCTTGATATTATTGAATTTGGGTATGTATTCATCGAAGGCTGTGTCTGTGTTTTTTAACTCGACAAATTTTGTTTCAAATTTTTGTTGTATAGAGCTCGAGAAACTCGTTTTCACTTCCTTTTTTAATTTTTCCATAACAACTCTAACTTCATTTTTCATTAAGTTAGGTTGACACTCAGCATTATGACACTTTTGGATTTGTACATTGTCACTTTCCTCACTTAATTTTATAGAACCACTACACTTGCCATGTCTTTTATTTACGCATGTCCACACACTCGATTTATTATTTTTCCTATGAAGATTATAAGCAAATCCGACATGTAGTAACGTTCTTCCACCTAGTTTATTTGAAATTATTTTGTAATTGGTTTGTGCTAAACCCCGTGAAGGACCTGGACTTGCCATTTTGAGTTAACATGACCGACTAAACTTTCTTATCAGTAACATATTGCAACTATGTGGGAAAGGGATAGAAATAGTGCCCATCGCTATGTTTGCTATTTTCACTGTCCGTCACCCTGGACTCTATTGTTTTCAACCCTATCTTTCCCTTTCTTTGACTACCTATCTCTTTCTTTTAGAATTCGATCTGGCTATTGTGTAAAACCAGTTTGGCCGGGCACGGGCGCCTCGTTTAGACAAAGTACAAAGTAATGCATCTAAAGTAAATAATTGTAATATAGTAATAAAGTGAATATCCTTGTAGCATGTTTATAGTATCCAATATTGTGTTAGTTAGAATACTTATTTAGTAAGTTTGTCTACGTATTTGGTTCCGAAACACTTTTTTCATCGTCTGTATCTAGTAAAAAATATTTTTATTTCGGCGAAATCAACTATAATAACTTAATTTAAAATCGGGGGCTTCCACCACGGGGGCAAAACACACCGGGGGCGTAACCCACGGACCCTAAATTAATACATAAACAAAAAAAAATAAATTAACAGTGTACTTGTTGTTGAGAAGCTGGAATACATAAATAAATAAAATACAATTAATAAAACGCTAGCTGTTGGAGGACAACTAGACTCCAAGAGACTAACCAACAAGAGCAAGCCCATAAAAAGAAAAAAAAACAGTATTTCTTATTCTTAAAAACTCAAACTTGCCCTAATTTGACCGCCAAGCACGCCACCGTTGACCGCTCCCATATAAACTTAGTGCCTATAATAATAAGCATTATAACGTAACCCTCGCGTACAAAAGGGTCTAAGTCCAAAACACGCATGACCTAAATAATACATTTACGATAACGTTGCTAATCAGAAAGCCACGCGATGAACGCTTATTTTTACGGTTGCATTGTAATTCAGAGTCGATTATTGATATCGATTCTAGATAGGATTAAGTTGGTTGCTGTCTGGCTTGGGAGATGATCAAAATACAATTCTTGATATCAAAGGTGTTGTCAGGCGACAGCCCAGAAGGTTAACCTAAGCCAAATAGCGTGACAGAGTAGGTTTACCTATGAGAAAGAGGTCGATCGTCGAATCAAACTCGATTTGGCGAGTTTGGGGAAACTACGCACGGTTTTCTCGTCCTTAATACCCACGTTCTTGAAGACAAAAGTCTTCAACCAGTGAGTGTTGCCCGTGATGACATACAAAGCTTAAAACCACTCAGCACACGATAAAAAGTTCAATGCTTGAAGTTTCCCTACGTGATTGAATCAGACACGAGGAGATCCGTAGGAGGACCAAAGTTGCCAACATAGGCTCACCGAGTCACTAAGCTGAAGTAGCAGTGGGCTGGGCACACAGCTCGAAGAACTGACGACCGATGGGCGAATAAGGTTCTCGAATGGCGGCTCCGTATTTGGAAGCGCAACATAGGATGGCCACCCATCAGATGGACCGATGACCTTGTGACGTCCCAGGAAACCCTTGATTACAGATGGCACAGAACCGCATGCTGTAGAAAAAGTTAGGTGAGGCCTATGTCCAGCAGGTGATGCTTACGGGCTGACGACGATGATTATCTATACTTCTGATAATAACGAATCCCTAAAGCACTTCACCTTGAGGTCTAGCGACTCAAAAGACCCTATTTGTACAGATCCAAATAGACGTACAAAACTATATAATTTTATCATTCTGCTCAACTTCCCTTTACATCAGAAACTAAGATAGCCACAAAAACTCGACACCGCACCGCCTTATCACTAGAATGACATAGGTCGACAGTCGGAATCACTCAGCGTAGCTCAGCCACTGAGTAAATATTGTTACAGAAGATCGACTCCGCATTGAAAACAAACATGCCAAGTACGCATGAGATGTACAAGTTACAACGCATGAGGTGCGCATATTATAATTTTGTTGGATGTCATAAAGAAAAAAAAAATTGTTCTTATTTTCATGGACTTATTTTCAAGTTTTATAGTGAAGTTAAACGCTTACTGACAAATACATGCACTGTCTGAACAAGTACTCACATAACTGTGTGCTTCTCTCATCAAGATAGTAAGTACCACATTATGAACCTAAGTATTGCATGATCCGGCAAATACTGAAATAGGTATAGACTTTAAAGAGATTTTGGAGTTTTGAGTTTGTTCCACATGTTTTTTTCTATTAAAACCTAGGGCTAGGATGAACCTGCCCCATATTTCACTTTAAAGTATATTATGTAAGCAATTTGCAAAACAAATCTCAAATTATATGGGGTACATAAAGTCCGAGCTGAGCACGAAAATAACCGTCAATATTTTAGGTATTATTTAAGCGTACCTCTTCATTCTAGTCAACCTTCTGCGTTTAGCTATTTAGGAGAACAGTACCTCCCTAAACCAGTTGACAGTTGACGTCTCTCGCTTACTAAACTGTGCGGAGGATAAATGTCGGCTCGATTTGTTTTAGAGTAGTTTAGAGTGGCTTAGAGTAGTCGTTGGGATGGGAAGCTTCGGTACAATATCTTTGATTATTCAGTAATACGATTATGTATTTTGTAAATGTGTAGCTTTTATATCGCTTTCAATTTAACCTTTCAACGACCAACCGACAGGCGGCTGTCGGGCTGCTATTGTCTTTGTATTGTGTCTCAAATCACGTGTGTTCAAAGGATTGAATGAATGAATGAATGAAATAATTTATTTGCGAATTATTATTTGAAATAGTTGATTAAGGGACTACACGCTCCATTCGCGTTTTGTTTACACAGGTACAGTTTTACTTCTATCAGCCGCGTTTAGGGTCGTAAGAATGGGCTTTCAAGCACATTTACTTTTTAGCTTCTGTCCAAAGAAATCAACGATTTTGTATGAGACGCGTTCACGTCCGTTCAACTTTTGTATAATTCACTGTTTTTTTTAATAGAAATGAGAGATTCTAGAAAAGGGTATTATATTATTATGTATGTATATGTATATCATAGTAGAGAAAAGCCAGGATTCCTAAAGATTTGTAAGGATCGGGCGGAGATAGGGCGGGACACTTGAATCTATGTCAGATATACAAGCCTGCATGAAATTTTTTTTTGTTTCTTATAATTTTTTTTAAAGTAAAAACAAAAAAATAAGTCCGATTTACAAGCCTACATTCAAAGTTTTATTTTTTTGTATCTTAAAATTATTTTAATAAAAACAAACATCAAATACTTAAGAAACACATCACAATAAAGAAAATATAAGAAAAATTTAACCCTGCGCCACATCTGCAGAATTAATTACAGAAAGTGTCAGTTCCTCGTGACAAAGGTGAGACTGCGTCGTCACGAAGTACTTGCAAGTCTTCCGTGAATTGCAAGTCTCCCGTGAATTGCAAGTCTTGTAAGACTCAACTGTCCTTTATGCATTGTGTGTGGGAGCTTTTTAAAGTTTCATGCAGGTATGTTGTGTTGTATTGTCTTTAGCAGAGTAAAAGAGGTTCGGTTTGTGAATTATTCTTTTTACACCGCGATGCAAAATAAAGGTGTCATATGGTATTTGTGGCACAGTAGCCTTTGAATCCTTACTTCTTTACTTAATATTATAAATGAGAAAGTAACTCTGTCTATCTGTCTGTCTCTTCTTCACGCCTAAACTACTGAACCGATTTGAATGAAATTTGGTACAGATGTAGTCTGGAACCCGAAAAAGGACATAGGAGTTTTCATCCCGGAAATCCCCCGGGAGCGGGAACTATTATTCCACGCGGACGAAGTCACGGGCAAAAACTAGTAGGTGATAAATTTAACAGTACGTTATCTAGCAATTGATCTTGAATGAGTGTCATCAAATTAGGTACAAAGATATCGAAGTTATCAGTTTTTTTTTTTTTCATTTCAGACCCATAGGAATCTGATTGTAGTAGTTAGTTTGTATTGCCCAAGTTATGCGAATATTTACCCGAATACGCCACAGTAAAAAAAACAGGACCGTTTATATAATATGTCGCAGTCATCTGGTTGAATCAGCTATTTGATTGTATGACTAGCGCGTTTATTGAATGGCAACATTTAATTGAATGACTAGGCCGAAAGCTGATTGAACAAGCGTCGCTCAACGTCCAACTAGATAGCTGATTGTAGCAATAGCCCTTTGAACAGAGCGGACGTAAAATCAGTCAGGTGATTGTAATTTAGTTCATTTTTTTTCCACTGCGGCGTTAGTAGTCACCAAAACAAAAATGGCGTAAAATAGCTCGCGCAGATAGCACTGACTTGATATTATTTTGATTAAATTTACTTTAAAGTGACTTATTCTTGATAAAATAGTGTGACAGCATAGATTTACCTAAAAAAACGCCGCCGCCGGCTACTTTTAAAGTTTTTTTTTAAATTAAAATCATAATACAGTGTGTCATGTCATGTCCTCATATCTGTTATGTAAAGGAAGTTAAGTTTTTAAGTTGCGAACTTATGGTCACCCTAAACAAACATTACAAAGTTGACTATATCCCATTTAACGACAATGCTAAATGACGTTTAGTCAAGTCGTTGAACGTTACATTAAACAACTTGACGAGTTGTCGTTTATTCATTCAATTAAATGTCGTCATTCAATGAACGCGCTAGTCATACAATCAAATAGCTGATTTAACCAGATGACTGCGACATATACACCATTAAAACTACGTTAAAAAATTAAACCAAAAGCAAAAACATTTAAAACACACCCGTAACTCCAAACTTGTGCAATAAAAGCGTGATTGAAAAAACAAAGAAATACACATTGATTTAACGGTTTGTTCCCGTTGTCCCCGTACGCCGTGTCTCCGTCCTACGGGGACAGCGGTACTTCAATTAAATATTTGAAAATAGTTCCCGTTGTCCCCGTACGCTGTCCCGGTAGATTAATATAAAGGATTTAGACCTTGTTTTCAAGTAAGATTTTTTATTTAATGAAATGTCCCACAGAGTTACAGGACGTTATTTTTCAATTAAAGATTGAAAACTTAAGAGAACAAAAGTACTAGGCGAGCAGTAACGTAAAGTAGTCATGTGCGAAAATTTAAAATATGTGGTGGAGCACGTTTTCCATTTACCACTTCACGTTACTGCGCGCCTAGTACTTTTGATTGAATTAAGTAGTCAAGTGTGAAAATTTAAAAATAAGTGTGAATTTGAAGTTTAGTTTAGTTTACACATTAGCCGAATGTACGTTACGGGGACAACGGGAAATAAATTTAATCACGTCCCGCTGTCCCCGTGACGGGGATATGGCACACGGGGACAACGGGAACAAACCGATTTAACTGGTACTTTAAACCAATGGATTTAAAGATAATGGTAGTCAGTCATAACGAAGTAAATACCGCTTTATTATCATAAGCACCATGAAGCACTTTGAACTCTTAGTTAATGATTTTAGGGTTAATATTGAACCAGCGAAGATTTTGTGGTTAACTGGCTGTTACCTGCGGTTTTGCTCGCTCATTTCCATCTCATATTGTACCCCGTTGAGAGTTTAATTTACAAAATCGCGTCTTAATGCGCCTTTGCGTCATAAAAAATTGCAGGCACGTTTCGGTTGTGTGTTGATTACTATCGAATAGCTTGTCTTTTTGACCGATTTAAAAAAAGTACAACATAATCCTTTTTTTTTTTTTGGTGAGTGGGAAATCATCAAATGACTGCTCCCGTCCTGGGTGCGGCGGGAGGGCGTGTCAGACTTTTACTGACTAAAACCCACTCATGTTCCTTCCGTTGCCCTTTATGTTCCGGGGTCACGGTAACTATTATAAACATTCCGCAACCGGCGACACTAAACCCCTTGGTTAGACTTGTTAGTACAGTCATTGAATTGAATTTTAAAATTGAATTCCCAATAATAAAAGTCAGTAGGACTACGTCTCAAATGTCTGTACACCTATATGAGTTACCTAAGAACCATATATACGTGTAGACATACATTTTTACCCAGAAAAGACGAAGTACAATGAAGCCAGCGTAAGACGCTGTAGGACAAACTTTACACGCCTGAAACTACGAACTGTAATTAAGACAGCATTATTATTTGAAGCTATGTGCACGTCTAATGTTAGCTAGGTTTTTTTACAGACTTCAAAAGAAGGTTCTCAATTCAACTGTATGTTTTTTTCGTATGTTCAACGATGCTTCCGTCAAAGAATTGATTATGATGGTTCTTTTTTTTGTTAGATATAAAAATAAGTCACACACGGTCATCTTCTCATTCCAAACTAAGCCGAGCTTGTACTATGGTAAACCGACAACTGATAAACATACCAATATACTTTATAGATACATACATATTATAGATAAATCACACCCAGACACAGAACAAACAATCATGCTCATCACATAAGGTTGCCCTGGGTGTCCACGACCTCCGGTTTAGCAGTCAGGGTCACTAATCACTAGACCAACAGGCCCGTATAATAACTGCCTTCAAAAACATAAAAGTAACTATTTCGGAAGTCGGTGTCAACACTCACGTACATAATCACGTATACAATCACATACACGGTACAAGACTAACCACCGACTTCCGAAGTTTCAGGTATTTCGAAAGACGGTTATTAGTTTTTTGAAAAAAATATTTTTATTTATTAGTTTTCAATGCGGAGTATTACACATATTACAGTAACTTTCAGAGTAATTTATTTTTAAAATAAAACTACTTACAAAACGAAAATGTAAATTCAAAATCCTCAATTCATATGAGTTAATTTATTAGAACAGACTTAATATGATCAATGTATATGAGTCGATTTTTTTATTTTTTATTAAATATTTTAAAAAGCCCTGAATCGCTTGAAACTTTGCACGCCTAGAACTACGAACGGTAATTAAGACACCATTATTATTTGAAGCTATGTATAGCACGTCTAATGTTAGCTAGGTTTTTCTTCAGTTCTTTCTGTAATTGTGTTTAATAATAAATGGGACATGAACGAATGTTCTCGAGTGTAATCGTTCTTTCGTTCCAATGTTCTTCGTTTAATCCTTCAAACACACGTGATTCAAGACAATAGCAGCGACAGCCGGCTGTCGCTTGATCGTCGAAAGGTAGAACGATCGTTCGGTAAAAACGTTGGTTATAAATAAATTATTTACGGCAACTTAGTGTATAAAGACTTTTGGTCCATGGTCCAATATTCTCATCAAAATAAAAACTTCTCGAAAAAAAAACATACATTACATACAAACCTTATCCTTTGTCTTTGTTCATGAGAAACTCAAAATCTACTTAGCAGGTTTTTATGCAATTTAATTCATACATTCATCATTTATTTACCAAAAACGAGTTCATCATGTCTCATCTACACAGAGGCGAACAAATTAAAAGAAGGATGCTCATTTTTCACCTGGCGATGTATAGAAATGAAATAAATCTTAAAAAAAAGCTTATTAAATTGTATATTAATTACGCTTATCACAATGTTAAAAGAAACGCAGGAAAAAAAGATTTTTTATTTTATTTATTTAAGCTTGATTTAACGTATTGACATATTTTGAACGCATCCAAACCATCAATTTTTAAAACGTTCCATTTTACAAATTGCTTGTTGACCATATTTAACTTTATTCCTTAGTTTTATACTTAAAAAAATAAAATAAAAAAATAAAATAAAATATATTTATTTCATATCATATTTGGCATACATTGCATGACGAGGAGTCTCCATTTAGGCATAGAAAATGCCTGTAGTTGAAGTCTCCGCTCTTATTTTACATTAGATTACAGACGTGCAAATATGTATACAAAAAAAAAAATTAACAATAATAAAAAAGATAAGGAAAAAAGACACGATCAAATTGTATTGTGTGTATGTATGTGTGTTTGTTGTGTGTGTGTGTGTGTGTGTGTGTGTGTGTGTGTGTGAGAGAGAGAGAGAGGGAGAGATTTTGAGTGTATATGTGAGACTAAATAGGTAAATACACCACTTTATAATCATTGTTATGTTACTCGTTGCAGAAGTAACTCCGTTTCATTATAGTTTAAAGTATGAAGCCATTTTATTATCTGTTTTTTACATTCGTACTTCTTTTTATCATAGATATGTAATAGTTTATTAATTTTGTTATACAGAAAAGCTGAGCGTTTTTTAAATTGTCTGCTGGCAAATTCTGTTTTAGTCATTGGAACATTTAATATGCAGTGTTTATTTCTTTTTCTGAGAATTTTAGGGTCATAAGGTATCTCTTTGTGTATTTTGAGGATAATATGCAGTATGTACAATTTTCGCACCGACAACAGATTACTTATTTCGTAAAGCTTGTCAGTGGAAAATAATCTTTTTTTGAAGTACATCACCTTGAGTATCGCTCTTTGAGCGCGTTCCAATTCTAGAAAACGAGATTTCGCTGCTCCACCCCACACTGTTATGCAGTATACTAAAACAGACTGGACTAAAGATATATATATTTCATTTAATAAATTTCTCTGATGATCATTTTTTCTATGTATATTTACTTTTCTTGGTACAACATATCTAAGTTCTTTAAATATCCATATGAGTTTTCGTACTCTACTCATGACGTATTCCAGTTGAGGGTACCAGGAGAGACGCTGGTCAATAATCACACCCAAATATTTAGTGTGGGTAATTTGCTGTATAGTAGGGCAATCGCAGCAAGCTGTATCTGTGTTCATGTCGCACTTGTGGATTTTTAAAACAAATTCTTGAGATGGTTCGGATTTATTATAAATATTAAAGCGGATGAAATTGGTCTTGCTAGTGTTTAGAGTGAGCAGATTTTTTCTAAGCCAAGATGCAATAATAAATACTTATTTTACATTTAATTCGATCAGTAACTAATTCTTTATTAGTCATGGAACGAAGAAAATAATTTTAATAAAAACGCAATAATAAAATTAAATTAATCGTTCAGTGTTTTATTGAGTGTGCGCAAGTGAAATGGATTTTTTTGACATTTGACAGTTCTACGATTGACAATTGACATCGGCGCACAGTCCTTCGTTCGTTGTTTGTTGCGCTTGCGACGATTACTAGTTTACGACCCTTACCTCCCCCGGACTCCGATATCTTCCTCATCTGACAACCTTTGCTTACCATACCTGATACCGTTATAAATTCGTCCTGTTGACAATGCCGCCATCGAAAACAAGTCGACGTATACTTTGCATAAACTGCAATGTCTGCATAAATACGTTTCGGCGTTATCTCGTTCATGAGCTGAACACAAGAGTTGTTTCGTTACTTAGCGAGTGGATATCACCAGTAATCGTAAGTATTTTATGCTCATTATTATTATTAAACAAAAAATCACATTGTAAGAATCACGCAAAGCTCATAAACAATGTGTGACATACATAACACATACACTGACAAAAATGTGTATATACAAAGATTATTGACATGAAATAATCTTCATTTTGGACTGTTGTTTATTGTTATGTGAAACTATTTCTTCAACATATCCTCCTGGTATTAAGCTATTGTATATTTATGTAATCAAAAGAAGTTTACATTAAGTTTTCTGTTTCAGATTACTAAGGAAGATTACATATGTGAACCTTATAATGATCTCCTCATGAGAACCATAAACGAGCTATTAACAACAAGCTGACACAAGACTTTTCTCAATATAATCTAAGAGGAAGTGATGATAAAACACAAATAAGAGGAAAAAAATAAAAATAAATAAAATACAAATCAAGTCCAGGCACATTTCAAGAAAACAATATTATGTTTATATTTTAGTAGAAAATAATGTGCCTGGCAGTAATGGGATCATTGAATATTGTTGTAATTTTCGGTCGAATGTTGCGCTCCCGTGATGACAGTAGTGTGGTATCTTGGATGGGCTAGGTACAAAACCAATATATCTACTCCAGCAGAATTTCTGGATGACGTGTAAGTGATTTGGATGAAAATGATGAATATGAATAAATTATTCCATTGTAACATAGTGTTTTATTTACTTTTCCCGTTTCAGTCAACAGGTATAAAAGGTGTTAGGTTGATAAATAAGTGATCACTTTGACAACAAGAATCTAGAGATATGACTTAGTAAGTACTTATAATAATAAATAAATATCCTGGAACATCTTACACCCGGCCAACTGATCCCAAGCTAAGCGGAGCTTGTGTTATGGTAATCAGACAACTGATATACATACTTATATAATTTTTAAATGCATAAATATTATAGATAAATAACACCCTAATAAATAATTATGAGAAAGTACTACTATTTTATACTGCTGTGTTTTTATTTTTTAAATAAATTAATCTAGTTAGTATATACCTAGGCATACTTAATTAAATTAAAAGCAATATACTTAATATGTGAATAATGTACCTAATTATTTAACCACAAATTGTATATGTGTACTTACTATGTGGTGTTAGCCAGTAGGAAACTAAATGTTAGTCTTACAAAATAAATAATGTGTCCTGGAGAAGGCAGATTTTAACTCTACACTCATTTTATAATGATAATCATGGAGTCTTAGCATTGACTTAATGGCAGTTTGTTTCAAGGAATTAACAAAATAAAAAAGACGTTTTAAACCATAGTTAGCTAATATTCCTATTTTAGACTAAACTTCGAGCGTTATTAATTAGTTAACGCACGTTTGTTTCATTATTTCTGGTGACGGCAAATCCTAACCTAAAAATAAACAAAAATATTTTCTGGACTTCGTGGCGTTTAAATCACTGAAATGACTATAAGATATTACTTTCTAAACTTACAGGTAGTATTTCTACTATATCTGATAACTATACATATACTTTCATCACCAGGTTTTCAAATGTATGGAAGGTGGGCATTGTTCTTTGTTAAATTAAATTTTAATTAATAGCTTTCTGATAAATAAAAAAAAAGAAACAGCAAAAAATCCGTCAGTATGGTTCGCAAAAGGCTTAACAGATTAGAAACTGACTATTCTTTAGGAAAAGAAGGAAGAAAAATGGAGCTATGAGGAAGACCTTTGCCCACCAGTGGGACTTCTTCTTAATCGCGCACTCTTGGCAGAGTGGTCGTGATCATGGAAAGTCCTTAGTAGCTGCCCTTGCGATTTCTCTCCACTTTTTTCTATTAGTGGCGTTCCTCGCGCACTCCACTATTGAGGTGGACCAGTAGGACAGTATAGGTTTAAAAAAATGTTTCGGAAAAATCGCAAATGTTCGTCCGAATTTATAAACCCACGCACATATTAGCAGTTATGTTGTATCAACGAAGTCGTTAATATTTAATGTAACAGCATATTTACATAAAATATCTTCATGTTCCATGTGAGGAAGAAAATTTAGACTCAAAAATATGAAATTAACAGTAATTTATGACAGAGAAAATGCAAAATATTTTTACTTGAAGGCTCTAGTATGCAAATATATGTAATATGTTGACGTAAAGAATTTACCTTGTTAAAAATTTTCGTACAAAATGTTTGAAGTTTCATAACCATGTTAATATTAGCTAAAGACAGTGGGTGGCATAATGTAAGTACCTGACACAAACTAAAAATGTAAACTAAAAAGTAGAAGCCTATTACTGTCCTACTGAAGAGCAAAGGCCTCTTCTCTGACAGAGAAGGCACGAGCATTGATCACCACGCTTGCTGCAGGTGGATTGGCGATTTTAAACTCATATTAATAATTATAAGTCTAGGTTTCTTCACGATGTTTCTTTTCAACAAAATCTGTGATGTCCAAAATAAACTTTAGAAAGTACATGTAAATTGAAAAAGTCATGTTGGTACTTGCCCGGATTCGAAACCACAACCTATTAAGTGAAAAGCGGGCGCTTTACCCACTGGGTCACCACGACACAAAAATTTAAACTAATTAAACTAAATTTTCCTGTTTCCAAAGGGTTAAAATAAATTAAACTTAGTAGTTTCCAAGGAGTTTCTAATATACTTAGAATCTAATTCTAAATAACTATTATAACATTTTTCAGCAGGAAACCCTGAAATAATTCCGCTTGGCGTGTTGGGGACGTTTGCAACAAGGCTACTCGTTATTGACATGAACATTTTGTTTTAAAAAACTATAAAATTAAAAAGAAATATAAAATACTAGCGTTTGTTTCGTCGGAACTTTCATCCTCTATTTTAACTCTGTAGGGGCCGAATTTCTAAAAAACTGTCTTAGTGGATACTTATTTTCCCAAAGAATATACCCTCCTAGTTTCACGTCTCTAGGACCAGCCATTTGGGCTGTGCGTTGATTTATCAACAATCAGTCAATTAGTTTACCATTTTATTCCTTTAGCGGAAGGGAGTGTCAGACTTACTAACTTTTAAACTTTCGCGTTTCATGTTAACACATATAATTAGAAACTGTGGATACGGTCAGCGTAGTGTGTAGACGGCCTAATATGGTAGAAAGTAAAAATAAGGGGGTAGATGAAGATTCATCGCCCGAATGCAAGGAGCTGTGACATCGCATCCTCAGTCTGCTCATAGACTACTATAATACTTCAGGCTTCGTCCTCGGGATTAGCAAATAACACTTGTAGTACCGCCTAGTGGTTCGCCAGTCTCACACTATAGTTGAGGGTAGAAAATAAAATTAAAAAATAAATTCACGTCAACAAGACAGTTGACCGACCCGCTTGCTTCATTCGCTTTTTAGTGCTCGCCACGATCACACGCTCGCGTACCAAAAGTGCTAATTGTTTATTCCAAGTGCTTATCCAACATACCTAAACGGAAACGAGGAAGATTACGATCATCTGCTGCGATAGTTCAAGAAATTAGAAAAGAAAGTGTTGCGAAGATGCCGTAAGTACGCTGAGTCGTTCCAACTCGCTTGATACTCGTTCCCGCTCGGAGTCTTCAGGTCAGTCATTGTGTATTTATTGTTGGTTAGTTTTATTGCTGCCGTACAAAGCCCGTTTAATAACGAGCTGGCGATAAATAAGTCGCCATAATGCATGTCCTTTAGGCAACGATTTTACTTGCCTTATTTACTTTTACATACATATCAAGTGTATCAAAACCTTTTTGTCACGGTTTTATGTTTACTAAGAAGTAACTTGTAGACACTTACTTATACAGTGTGTAACTGAATTGATGCACTTTGAGAAAATAGTTTGTTCAGAATCGCTTACTGAATCGATTTTTGTAATTTTTAATATGGGTAATATTTTATCCCAAAAATAATTAAAACTTCGTAAATTGCTGTCACACTTTCGCTGTACAGTCAAAACAAACTAAAATGGATGAAATATCTACTACGCTAGACCCTTATGCAAGTGCGACGGTATGCATGCGTAAATTTGTAATGTGACTATAAATTTCTCCCACAATCTGTACAACAAATTTATATAAAAAAAAAACACTGTTTTAAACTTAATAATAAAAAATCAGTGTATGTATTATGATTATAACATAATATTCTAATTTGGGTGTCTGGTGGTGTGCGTTTATTCCGGGACATATTGTATACAAATTTTTTACAATACATTTAATCAATCTTAAGAAAAGTGTTGACTAAATTAGCTAAATAGGTTACATTTCATACCTATTGGGTTTAACTACCATTCGTAGAAACTCCTACGATATTTTAAGAAATGTTATCTTTGCAAGTTTACCTACTCAATATCAAAATAGAATAATAGTTATGCGAACAGTATTTTAGGACTGTTTCTTAACTAATTGTCAATAAATTAGTGTGACTCAATCGTGATATTTTACATAAATTTTATTTTTATAATAAAACATTACTTACACCCGTGATAGTAATAGTTACCTAGCCGGGTTTGCGTACTTCTCTGGAGTTGTACTAACCCATAAAAGCTTTGCGGACAGTATTCTAGGACTGTTTCTTAACTAATTGTCAATAATTAGTGTGACTTACTTGTAACATGGTACTTACACAACTAAATATTATTATAACTTGAAGCTGTACTACCTGACAAATTAGTCTTGCGAACAGTACTTTGGTCTGTTTCTTGACTAGTGTAGGTCAGTAATGATGACGTAGATGGGTTTGCGTACTTCTCTTTGGAGCTGTACTACCCGATAAATTAGTCTTGCAAACAGTACTTTGGTCTGTTTCTTGACTAGTGTAGGTCAGTAATGATGACGTAGATGGGTTTGATACTTCTCTTTGGAGCTGTACTACCCGATAAATTAGTCTTGCGAACAGTACTTTGGTCTGTTTCTTGACTAGTGTAGGTCAGTAATGATTACCTAGATGGGTTTGCGTACTTCTCTTTGGAGCTGTACTACCCGATAAATTCGTCTTGCGAACAGTACTTCGGTCTGTTTCTTGACTAGTGTAGGTCAGTAATGATTACCTAGATGGGTTTGCGTACTTCTCTTTGGAGCTGTACTACCCGATAAATTTGTCTGGCGAACAGTACTTTGGTCTGTTTCATGACTAGTATAGGTATCGGTGGTTTTCAGATCAAGAACGTAATAACAACGTTCCAAACCTACTTGACGGTATTGTTGATTCTGAGCCATGTGCGGAGACGCTCGTCGACCCCGTCCCGGAACCCGACGAAGAGTGCCCCCGCCCCCTGCCGCCACCCGCCGCCGCTAGCGCCGTGGAGCCGGTGACAAATACTGAAGAGCCTGAGTCAGCTGATACGCTAAACAGTACAATACTCGAAATACTGGGCGAAGATCCTACTATTTCGAATATTTTCGGCCCCGAAATTCATAAGGACTATTGCAGAGTAATTGAAAACTAGTTAATGCTCCTGTATTAAATGCCGAAATTAACGCGGCTATTTCCGACGTTAATGCCAAACGCGACAAAAATGTTGAAATTAGACAGAGACAAATTTCTACTAATTTCTCGCTGATATGAAAAAAAAAATGACAATGATCCCGAGTTAATTAGCATTGTTTTCTTTTGCATTAAGGGATACAAAATCCCATTTAAATAACTTCATAATTTATTATGTAATAAAGCTATGTCAAAATGTCAACCTACCGATGGTCAGTTTTTATCTAGTATATTTCTAGTGTCTAAAACAAATGGCAAATATAGTATCATCCTAAATTTTAAAAAGAACTTAAAAAAAAATTTATTAGCGCTGATCATTTAAAAAAATGACAGTATTAAAATTATTAACAAAAATAGATGTAAAAGATGCTTACTATTTTATAAGTATTCATTATAATTCAAGAAAATATTTAAGATTTAAAGTTCAACAACTGTACGAATTTAACGTTCTACTATTTTGCTTAAGCACTGCCCCATATATATTCACTAAAATAATGAAACCTATTGTCCGGTTACTACGTTTGGCAGGCCTAATATCTATTAATTACTTAGATGAGTCATACGACAAATGTTTGTACAATACTGTACAATCTAAGAAATTAATTACATCTCTCGGATTTTTAATTAATGAGGATAAAAGTTTAATGATACCTAGTCAAGTATGTACATTTCTAGGTTTTGTTTTAGACTCTGAAAACTTCCAGATCACGTTACCTTCGGGAAAAATAGTTCGCGTCAAATCAGAAATTAAAAATATGCAAGATACGTGAATTTGAACAAATGGTTGGATTACCAGTTTCAGTTTTTCCAGCTGTAGAATACAGCTTGCTATGTACTAAACTATTTGAACGCGTAAAACATTTAAACTTAAAACCTGATGATAACTATGGTAAATTTATGAATATATCTAGTGTGTTACTACCTGATCTAAGATGGTGGTATGATGCAATACATATACCGTTTTGTAGCACGATACGCATGATCTGAAAATTTTCTCAGATGCCTCAAATACGGGGTGGGGGGCTGCCTGTGGCAAAGAGAGGGCTAGCGGGTTGTGGAGTAATCAAGAGAAGACACAACATATATAACTACTTGCGGCCTTCCTTGGTTTAAAAGTATTTGCTAAAGATTTAAATAACTGTCAAATTTTACTCCTCATCGACAACACTACAGCCGTCTCTTACATTAATAGGATGGAAGGTATTTCGTTCCCCCACCTCACTGACATCACTAGTCAGCTATGGCAGTGGTGTGAATGTCGCAAATTGTACGTCATAGCTCATTACATTAGCTCATTAGACAATAACACGGCAGATGCCGAGTCAAGGCGGACTACCACTACTACTATGGTGATACCAGGAAATTGTCTCAACGTATGGGGTACTTCAAATTGACTTATTTGCCAGTCGAATAAATACTTAATACTCTGCTTAGATCTCCTGGCACAGAGACCCCAATGCAATGGCAGTTAATGCATTTTCAATTTCCTGGGCCAATATTTATTTCTATGCTTTCCCACCTTTCTCTGTCGTTTTAAAGACACTGAGAAAGATAATTACAGATAAGGCTAGGGGCGTACTAGTCGTACCACATTGGCCAACAGCTACCCAATTTTTAAAAAAGCCTTTTATTGTCTGATCCAGTTGTGTTTAAGGCAAATGCAAATCCAATTTTATGTTCCAGTTCTAGCGATCGCGACATATACACAAAACTTAATTAAACCCCGGTGGCAGGGAACTTATGCGGACGGCGTGGGTAAGAACAAGCGTATCTCCGTCAGCAGTTAATGTGATGTTGGCGTCTATTTCTGAAAACTCCTATAAACAATATGATGTTTACTTATGGCTCTCGTATGGTGATTTGTATAACGCTTCGATTCCACAAATAATTAATTTCCTAAACATTCTCTATGAAGAGGGATATCAATACGGGACGTTTAATTCTTGTTGATCCGCGTTTGCCCTGCTCATGGGAAATAATTTAGGAGAAGATCATAGGATCAAAAGGTATTTTAAAGGTATATTTCGGATACGTCCTCCTTTACCCAAGTATGAAATAACATGGGATACTACAATAGTAATAAATTATCTCAGCCAGTTTTATCCCAACGAAACGTTATCCCTTGAAAACCTTTCGAAAAAACTTATCACTCTCATTGCTCTTTTGACTGCGCACAGA
Source organism: Athetis lepigone (assembly GCA_033675125.1). Classification (NCBI taxonomy): domain Eukaryota; kingdom Metazoa; phylum Arthropoda; class Insecta; order Lepidoptera; family Noctuidae; genus Athetis; species Athetis lepigone. Next base: position 7,663,824 of record CM066234.1, read on the forward strand.
GTACAGACCTTGTCAAAGATTAATTTTAAAAACATAGAATTGTCCTCTTCTAAAGTAACTATCAAAATACCTGACCTCTTAAAAACAACACGCTAAGGTTGTTTGCAGCCATTGTTAGTGTTACCGTTTTTTGAGGAACGACCCGAAATAATATGTCCTGTCTTGACTTTACTTACCTAACTCGAAAAATCAAGCCCGTTGCGAAAGAATATTGACTCCCTCTTCATAAGCTTTAGAAAGCCTTACAATGCTGTCGGTTCTCAAACCTTGAGTAGGTGGATAAAAGACACCCTGCGCAATAGCGGTATCGATGTGAACATGTCCACCGCGCACAGCACAAGGCACGCCGCTACATCCGCGGCTCTTCAGCTATGCGTCAGCCTAGATCGAATAAGAAAAACCGCTGGATGGAGCGGCTCGTCAAGCACATTTTGGTTCTATAATAGAACCATAGGTAATGTCAATAACAATGGAAATGATTGTTTTGCCAGAACAATTGTAAACAATAACTCAAATGAAGCTTAAGATAAGCTGATTTATAATTATTTTCTTATATCTGTTTGTAAAATTGAGGAATAAACAAAATATTTCACACTACTATCTCTAAAAGTCTACAAGTGTTATTTGCTAATCCCGAGGACGAAGCCTGAAGTATAATTAATGATTAAACGAACTTACCTAGTGAAGTTCTATCATAATTATGCGAAGGCTTCGTCCGAAGGGATTAGCAACCCTCCCTCCCATTTGTTAACCCTTTATTGTGTGTGAAATATTCAAGATGCGGCTACTCTCTAAACTAAATGAAGCAAGCGGGTCGGTCAACTGTCTTGTTGACGTGAATTTATTTTTTAATTTTATTTTCTACCCTCAACTATAGTGTGAGACTGGCGAACCACTAGGCGGTACTACAAGTGTTATTTGCTAATCCCGAGGACGAAGCCTTCGCATAATTATGATAGAACTTCACTAGGTAAGTTCGTTTAATCATTAATTATCCTGTGCAACCAGGTCGAAACGTCAAGCCTTCCAAGGTATTTAAATAATCACTTTTCGCGTTAATACCCGTTCTAATAATAAGTGTCAGACTTGTACTGTCTGTAAGAACTTGGCAAAGGAACACTAAATAACTGCCAATATAATATTTACTCAAATATTTTACATACAATTGAGTAAACACATTTAACGGTATTATAACCTCAAAACATAATAACAACTGTCAATGATAACCGAAGAGATGTTGTAAGTGTCATCCCACCAGTATTGACAGCCTAAAAAAATAGCGTACTTTAACTTTGACACAAGTCTTTTAAGCAAATAAATCGACTAACACTAAAATCATCAATTCCACTGACATCAGAATAATTATATATCTATCTCTAATCAATTAAATGTCAAACTCTAATATTCGTTAAAATGTGTAGCGACAACATGTCTAAATCCCAACCATGCTCTCTTAGCTCTTTTTGTCTGGGTACAAAGTTTGTAGTGCAGGGCTGGTCTCTTCCGAACAACCCGCAGCCCCGGCAGGAGTAAAATACCTTGAGTTTGAATTTGAACCCAAGTCTTAACTAGCCTATAAATAAACTTTAACTATCACACAAAATAAAGAAATCGATAACAAAAAACTTGCCCTTAAATTATAACAAACACAAAATTACTATTGATTTATCAACGACGTTCATTCATAATTTATGCCAACATCTAAAAAATATATGGTTACCATAAAAAATTACTACTACTTTTGACATCCATGTCTATAATTTCTATGTATTTTCAACCCAGTTAACTATAAGTGGGATAGTAGAAGTGTCTTGAAATAAGTTGTTTTGTAATCGTCTTCTGTTTTGAAGTTTTATTACAGGGTTCTGGGTTAGGTGTTTAAGTTTTTATTTATTTTTGGTTTATTAAAGAGCTGTTTTGTTTATTATAGCTTAATCCACTTAAACTTGAACTTTAGTAGTTGATATAAAGAATTCCTCGTTGGTTTTGTGGTCGATTCCCGGGTTGCGAAAAGTGCAAACAGGTTTTGTCAGTAGTGACAGTCCGGAAATTGCATATAAAGCCTTTTAAGCGTCAAGTTGCAGGTTTAAAACCAGGCAAGTATAAATAGGATTTTTAATGCATATTATGCTTTCTTAGTTTATTTAAGACATTAGTTTATCTAAGACACCATTGTCATCCTATGCCTTGGAAATTATAAAAAGAGCCATCAGCTTCGGTAATCATTTGATCTTAGACAGTCGTTACCGGTTGTCAGAAGTCAGAAAGTCTGACATCAGATTAACTAAGGAAAATCCTGTAATTCAGTAACGAAATTGTGAAATTTAGATAAGCAGTCACTTCATATAAAACACTGGCCTTCAGCCGAATCTGGTTAAACTAGAAGACAACCATAAGAAAAAGAAGGACAATGATAATATAAAGATAATAAAATAAAATTGCACGGCAATCCCGCACCTAAAGCCGTCTTAAAGAAAATCGTCCCTTTAACGTAAAGGCCCCTCTAATGTATTATTACCACGTTCACCTTTTCAAATACACACATAAACATATATTTTCACCCCCATAAGGAGACATGTACCCCACATTCAGCGAAAACATCCATTGTAAAAATATGCCGAACTACGTAGAACCTTGACCTGAATGTTAGAAACTAATGATTTTTTAGTGCGAGCTTTCCCATTTTACAAATGACTATAAAAATAACTCCTTTTCATGTTTAATGCATTTCACTCTCTCGCCCCTCTAACTTAATGTAGTTATAAGGCTGTCTATCCATTTGATAGAGGGGTAAAATATGTTACAGGTATTCTACCGAACAGTAATTAATGCACTATGTTCAATCGCTAATTAATTTTAAGAGTGTAAGAGAGACTGATCTGCTCGTTCTCCCATAAGTTCTTAACATTTTATAACTAGCAAAATGCTTTATGTAGTGGGCAAAAACACACATAATAAAAATACAAGATTTTATCAATAATAATATGACCCAAAAGTCTCTTATCTTATGTGACGATAATGAGAGCTAAAACAACGCAACAGTGTCTTAACATTGCTATTAATTAATCAATATATTCCTGTTATACACGCCTTCACTTCCGCTTTAGCAGGCACAACATCAGAGCGGAGATTCATTTTACTCAAAACAACCACAGAAAAAAATAAAATAGTATTCGTACATGCTTTGGATAGCCATTTTCCACCAGAGAAACCTACTGTTTTGAAACGAGCTAATAGCTTAACTTTTTAACAGACATACTACTTGACAAATTAAAAGGCTGTAAATGGTTTAAACACACGTGACTCGAGGCACAATAGAAAGACAAAAGCAGCGCGACAGCCGGCTGTCGCTGAGTCGTCGAAAGGTATTGAATAGATTTTGAGTTTGAGTTTCATACACGCTTTTCTTTGCTAATCGCCCCGCTTCAATGCACAAGCAGCCTTAGTTAGGGGTTGAAATGGCCTAGCCATTATAGGGTTATTTCGACGAACAAATCAGTTCGGTACATTAATGTTATGGTACTACTGATAGCGATACTATATTATGCTACTCCGCAGATTACTTTAAGGTGTGTTGCGAGTATTATCGCTGGACTCATTTGGCTGTTTATGTTGCGATTGTCTGTCCAAGGTTATTATCATATGGGATAACGATGTTGTGTAAGTTTTTATGTGATACTAGCTTTAGACAGCGGTTGTCATTCGTTGTTTGGATAGTTATGACTGGAGTCAGTCTGGAACCAAATAACTTTGGATTGGTTTGGATTTCGGAGGTCTGATAGACAGACTTACGTACTTTTTTATTGATATTGTCGAGCTTAAAAGACTAAGGGTCTATAAAGAAGAAGAAGGAGATAGTTCTTTGGTGTAAAATACCTGCATTTAGTTGTTGTCTTTATGTAAATCACTGATATTTATTTAGATTAGATTAGATAAGAAACCGACCGCAACATAATATTTGGGAAAAGGCGAAAGCGATAGCGCTTTTCGTCTCAAAAAAATCCTAAAGAAAACTTCAAGAAAAAACAAGCATTATAAACTACAAAAATAATGCAAAAATAATTGCAGCATGCATTGTATTTGCGATTTGCATGTGTTATCGCTTACAGTGGCACCGGGGCCCGTGGCTATCAGACCGGACCATCGGTTCGCGTTTATGAATACAAATGCTGCCTCCAATTTGGGCTCTGTTAGACGCATATTGCAGGGTTATGTTGCTTATAAACCATTTATAAACATATTTTGATGACTTAATGGTGCGATAATTTTGGTTTTTACGTTGTTGGGAGCGTTGGTTAAATTATGAAGTACTAGCTTTTGCCCGCGGCTTCGCTCGCGTTTTAAAGAGACAAAAAGCCTATGCTACTCACCATCCCTTCAACTATCTCCACTTAAAAAATCACGTCAATTCGTCGCTCCGTTTTGCCGTGAAAGAAAGACAAACATACAGACAGACAGACAGACACACTTTCCTATTTATAATATTAGTATGGATTTGTGTGCTCTTGGTGATCAAAATATGATCGATTAATGTGTTTTTTTCGGATTTATTATCGAACAACTCAGTGATCAACAAATGACTATATACAACTGTGTGCATGCGTCTTTTTGCGACTATATGAAGATTTCCAGTTATCTTCTGTCTTGACGATTGATACAATTATTTTTCAATATTAACAAATTACTAGCTACTCTTCCGCAGATTAAACTAAAAACGTTTTTTTTTTTTATTTAAGAAAAAATAAAAATTTTCACGCATTTTTTCAATTTGAATAAAATCAGTTCAATTGTTCACAAGTTAGTGTGTGAGTAGTTATTTTTGTGTATAACATACAGATAAATAATGCATAACCAAATCAAGATAAACCTTACAATTAATATAATAATACCCTATTATTTGTTTAATTTCAACAAACTCCAGAATGTAATAGTCCATAATAACATTCAAGAGAATTAATTTGGAAGCCCAGTTCTCATTCTAAAGGGCTCATCTTGAACACAGAGTTATTAATAATTTATGCTAAACATATAATAACAATCGGGCTATCATGGCAAATAGATTCGTTTATGTAAATGAGAGAAACCCGAGCTGAAGATTTTCATGTAAATTATGAAAAATCAAGGCTTGGTTGAGCTTACTAGATATACTACTAGATACTTTTTAGCATTTTTATTTCAGTTAATATATGCGAATAAAGTATTTTTGTATTTTTTTTTTTATTAGGACATCTCACCACACTGTTACCAACCACCGCAACTTCTGAAAACCTGAATCAACCATGTAGTCCACCAGGAAAACGTCGAGCAATGAAGTAGTAAAAAAAAACAGGTTCCACTTCCCACCAAATCAAGACATAGAAAAAAAACAAGGCTTCAAAGCGACGATCGCCAGATTACCTAACACTATAGATAAATTAATGGGTCCTAAAAACGAATGCTGTATATTATACTAGATGTATTTTTGGTCTTGCACAACCTGCTAGGAGATGATTCTATCCATGAAAACAAACAACTTTTACTATGGAACCAACTCCGAACTCGCGAAAAAAATATCAGCTGTTTCTAACAAAAGTTCAATGCCCTCCCGACCATAATGTATGAAACGGGGTCACCCCGGTCGGATGAAGCAAAGCTCTGCAAAGGGCAACTGTCAGTAGCTGAATGCGTGTAGCCCATAGGTTCTCAACGTCAATAACGCCCCCTTGTGGGCGTTTGAGACTTTCGGGGGGGCAGTAGAAGACCCAGAGAAAATTAGCGGGCATTGAGATGGCGCAGAGGGGGCGTGGGTAGATTAAAAAATATAGTCTCGAAGTGGACGGTGAGCAAAATAGGGTTTAGAAACTAGGGTTGACTAACTATAATACGTTACCATAAAAAAGTACTAACTTGCCCTTGGCTTTGATAATAACACATACTTATCCTCATAGCACCTATCATATTTTTTACAAACCAATTGATCGCTTCAAAGACTAGTAAAAATTGCAGAATTACCGCCCTCACCATAACAACACGACTATCCCCATAATCCAAGCTCACAGCAAAATTTACCATCATTAAATAAATACACAAACAATCCTTATTCAAATCCACCGGGTCATGTCCCATAAAACAAGGTTATCAAACCCATCAAAAAAAAAAATGCATCAGGTTTACTGGTATTATGGTAGACTGTACTGGGTTACGGTATATCACACAACCGGGCAAACATGCCCAGCAATGATTTGCGACTGTTTATTGAAAACAATACGCAAGGGGATATTGCGTAGTGTTTCTAGGTAAAAAACAGCGTGTGCTAGTGAATATGATCATTTTTGTGTGATCATCATCATCTACACTAATATTATAAAGAGGAAAACTTTGTATGTTTGTTTGATTGTAATGAATAGGCTCAAAAACTACTGGACCGATTTTACAAATTCTCAAAGCTATATTGTCCACGAGTAACATAGGCTATGTAACATCATGCTATGTCCCACGGGAGCGAAGCAGTAACCAAAAACCTAATGTAACGTGGGTGAACAGCTAGTGGTACATAAGTTAGGTGTTATTCTTATTGTAGTTTTGCAAAAACATGGGAAATGAAAAGGCAAAATATTTTTTTTAGCACGAGGTGTTTATGTGTGTGACTGTATGTCCGTCAAGTTTTTTCTTAACTGAAGTTGCAATCTTAATAACTTCGAAGGGAAGGAGTAAGAAGATACAACTTTTTTAATTTACATTTGCTGGTTAACATGGGTGTCATGTTGGTGTATGGTTACCAGGCCAGATGGGATACACTCAATTCAAAAATGGGCAAGAACCAATAAGAATTTTTAAATGTATTTAAAAAATTATATAAGTATGTATATCAGTTGTCTGATTACCATAACACAAGCTTTGCTAAGCTTGGGATCAGATTGCCGTGTGTAAGATGTCCCAGGATATTTATTTATTTATTTATAATTATTTATGTACTTTTTAAGTTCATCCATAACTTTACTAACATCCTGTGCTGGAAGCCCAATAAAAGACGTTCTTAACCTAACTTATTATTAATTTATAATTTTTATTTACAATGAATTTAGCATTTTACCAGATCCAAGAATAAAACAAGCATTAATAAGTGCCTGTAAATGGCCTAAGTAAATAAAACTGTAGCACTCGTTTAAAATCGCATTAACTATTTATCATTTATCTACTTCTAGAAAAATATATAACGATTAATTAATATAACGTTATTGAAACGATTAGTCAGGCCGGTATTGTGTTGAGCTTTGCTTAACATCCATGTATGGATGCCTCGAGTAAGCTTAATACGCTATTGTTTTAGCGAACAACTACTATGGCCATTAAAATAGCGGAAAGACTGACTTTACTTGAAAAATAGGTATCCTTAAAAAGTAAGAAAAAAAAAATATCCTTAAAAATATTGTAATATGAAATATTTAAAAAGTATCTAACGGGTAAAACGATTTATTTTTATTTTATCTAAGTATATTTTAAAACTGTTTAATTATTTTCCTTATTTTTAGAAACAAGACGCAAGACAGAGGCACGACAGATAATTATTTTATGATGAAGAGCCGCTAAATGTTTTTTAATCGTTAGATGTTAAATTTCTAAAAAATACTTTTTAGTGTACCTTAGATACGTTTCAAACTACTGTACAAACTAGCTTCAGCCGACTAGTTGACCCCGCGGTTTTACCCGCGTAGAACCTGGTCCCAACAATCTATATATACAGGGTGTCCCACGACAATGCCACATGGAGAGAAAGTACCTTAAATATTGTAGATAGAACATTTTACTGAAAGAAGACATGGTGTCAGTGTGACTGTTTCTAGCCGACCCTAGGCTGATAAAATTTTCGATTTTCCTAAATATAAACATTATTGATGGGGAAGGCTTCCCCCGAAGGGGAAGGGACCGCGCCCCTCCACCGCACGGTCCTGTAGAGCTCGTCCCAGACTGGACACTCTCCCACCATTTCTACGGAATGAATTCCCATAAGCCTATACTGCCTTGTCCCGACTTAGAAAGCTAGGGGACAAGGAGGGGACCAAGGATGTTAGTATGGGAATTCACAGTTATAAATATACATACTATAAAATTAAACAATAAATTGAAGAGACGAGAGGACACGCAAAAGTATATTGTATCATGTAAAGGGGTGGTAAAGGGACCGTTACACTTGCGCTTATGAAATCATCATTAAAGATTACGTTAAGCTACAGCTAAAGCCCCACCCCACTAACGAGTTACAATAGAAGACGCGTTCGTGTACTGCTAGACCTCAATACGTGAATCCTATGGGAGACGCCGCAATTCTAGCTGTCCACGTTCCCTAAACAAATCCATGTCTTACACAATACCTGAAGGCAGTCGAACTGCGAAGTCCAACTACCATTGAGGAAGACAAGTTTATAATAAAATACTCCTACACGCGTACTAGTGTGTATGACCCTCTTACGGCAGCCTATGTGATTCTACCCCGTACAATAAAACTAGCACAAGTATACCGGGGACTCAGTCGGTAGCAGAATTCGTTGCGGCTGTCCTTAGTATTCTCCGAGGTGGTAAATCGTCACCTCACTCACATCCCCTTAATCTTCCCATTTCGAGGTTGCTTCGCTGCATATGTATCTGCTGCTCAGCGCCCAAATCAAGTGTTTCGCTAAAGAGTGACGATTCAGATATAAGCGGCCAGCGGCCTACTTTGTATGTGGGGGTTTTAGCGAGACACAAGTTCTAGCGTTCACAGAACGGTGCTACCAACTTAGTTAGGGGTACTTGGTGAAGCCTACCCCCGCTCCCGGGTGATGCGAGAACAATATGACCAGCGCATACGCGTTCTGTGCCAGACCTTCTGTAGGAAACAGTTATCATCATAAACATTCGGTTGGCCTATAATTACTTTAATTCGTAATTACTACTGTACTCTCATTAGCATTAAACAATTACTGTCTGCATTGCAGCCAAGTTGGAAATACTGAGTTCGCATAGAACTTTAGCAGCTTGAGCAAGTACGGTTCGACCTTCCATGTCTTGTATGTCTGGTACCATTAGTCAGGTGTGTTAATGTACAATATGTAGCGGTGTATAATATAATATATAGCATGTAGAGTGAATCGGAAGGCTGTCGCCGTTTCCCTACAGCCAAACGCTCATGATGAGTCCCTGCCAAGGTGCGGATTAGGTGATGGGCATATAGAATTAGAGTATTATGAATAATATACTAAATACTAATAACATAATATAATAGTATCTACATGCTAGAGTAAGGTAATCATTATTTATAAATCTATTAATAGTATAACTAGTCTAGTTACTTAGGATAGACTATATGATTAACGTACACTCTGAATAATATTTACGTGACCGTAATTAATACTAAAAACAGATCAAAGACTCACCAGATCAACGATTTGAAAGATGTAGATTCAATTACCAGACTAGACTCGATCCTCGCCATAATCGCCTCCTGCCACGTACAAACCAGACTAGACCACAAGTATTAGAGCTATCGACGCAACTCAACTCTCCGTTCACAAACTTCTACAAGACGTTGTCGAATCACTCTCCGATCTCCCTAACTTAATTCGCCTAGATCACGACCGACCTCTTTAGTGACCTGAACCCAACTGCCCTCAGCCTATCCAACTTTTACCAAACACCACGTGTTCGAAAGTCCTGCTCACACGCATCTCCCGAATTCGCAGAACCCTTTTTTGTTACATTTCTCAATTGTCCTAATCGTCGTTTCATGTTAATAGATGGGTCTCTTTATGGCAACCAGATGTGGATTTGTATTGTAAGTTACATTTAGAAATCGAATATTTTACAAGTTTCTTTGGAACTCAACGATAAATTGTTTTATGATGTGTCGGCTGGCTCTTGTCTTTAGTTTGTTTCGCATTAAATAGAGGATTTATGCTTTCCTAAGTGGCGTACCATGAGAAGGGTCTTTTTTAACAAAAAATAAAATATTTTGTTATTATTGTATAAGGAAACGTGACTAACCGTCACATCAGCAACGATACCGTCTAAGCGTCGCGTCGTGTCGTTTACATCCTGTATTATTCTTATTATTATTTTGGCCTGTGATTTTGTTCTTTTTACCTTTTCTTAATCTGTTTGTGTACTGTAATATTATAAAGAGAGACAATTTGATGTTTTAAACGTTTGTCAACGTGGTAACTAAGTGAAAAACCCAAATGCCAGCAGTCATTATTTCACGCGGACGAAGTCGCGGGCAAAAGCTAGTGATGTTATAATTAAAAAGTGTAGATAGGTTATATGCAGTCAAAAAGTAGCACATTAAAATCTTGTCAATTGGCAACATAATACTGAGTATCGCCTTGACATTTGACGTTTATTTCTTTTTCACTTGCACTACTTCAATCATGTCATCCTTGCTTTAACGTGTAATGTATGTGTACGTTAGTGTGCCGTTTTTGAAGATAGAATTTCGTTTGGGTAACCTACCTACACCTTTTTTTAGTTACAATATCATTGGGTCCCAAGATATTTTTGTGATAAAGACAATCCTATGTCCTTTGGACTCTTAGGCTATGTACTATCTCTGCGCCAAATTTCACTTTAATCGGTTTAGTAGTTTCCCCTTGAAAGACGGAGAAACAGACACACACATGTTCCCATTAAATAAAAACCATTGTACATAAGTTTTATATAAGTTTTGCTTTATGTTTGTATGTATTTTCTTTTTATGTGCAATAGAGAATATGAATATATATAAAAAATATGAATAAGCTTAAAAACTGCAGTCGCAACCTCGATCAGATTCCTCTTGCAACCTTGAAACAGGTAATCTCTGAACAAACTCGATTTCTTTATAAAAAATCCGTGGAGTTAGATAGAAGGAAAAATTCTGTACATTCGAAAAGGAAAGTAAAGAAAACGTAAAAGTTGGTTACTTATACGAACAATTTGTGGAATCGATTTTTGAATAAAAAACGTTTTTATTGAAAGTGTTTTGCGCATTATTTTTATTAATAGTTTGTTTGTCTGTTGGTTAGTGGTCCTAATGTTAAGCCGGGGGTCGTGGCTTCGATTCCCGCCTCACATATCTTAGAGTGGTGAGCATAGGGATGACGACAACATAAAAAAATTACATTCTGTTTAGTCCGTCTTATAGATCGACCTAAAATACGGGACACGTATTTTTCGCATAATCAAAATAATAAAAAAATACAAAGATCAAGCAACAAAGTTCCGGAGTGGGGGCTTTGACGCCACCGTGCTGCAAAAATTGTATCAAATCGTGACGTCACGCGCAACTTCAACGCATTGTATCGTCGTCATTTTTCGTTTACGAGAAAAAAGAAAAAATACTTGTCCAAAATTTTTTAATAATCTAACTGACGGACTAATTTCGTCGTGTCGCCTATTATTTGTTTGTTCTGTAGACTGGGTGTAGTAAATCTATATACATATATAAAAGAAAGTCGTGTTAGTTACACATTTAATAACTCAAGAATGGCAGGACCGATTTGGCTGAAAATTGCTGGGGAGGTAGCTTAGGACCAGGGAAAGGACATAAAATACTTTTTATCTTCTTTTTTTTTAGTAAACAAAAATCTGATTGCGGCAAACCGCGGGGGACAGCTAGTATTTTTATAATAATAAATTAAATGCATCTCACAATTTAAACATATCTGCATTCCGTCTATTATTGATTACTTTAAAAAGATATTTAATTGGGTAAAATAGTAAAAAAAATCCTTTTAACTGAAATGTGACGTATAATAAAAAAAATTAAGATTGATTAAAATTGTATGCACATATTCTCCCTATTATTGAAATACAAGTGTTTGCTTGGTTCCATTTTTCATTTACAACTACGGAACCATTTTTAGGGTTCCGTAGCCAACTAGGAACCCTTATAGTTTCGCCATATCTGTCTGTCTGTCCATCCGTCCTCGCTTAATCTCTGTGACCGTTAGCACTAGAAAGCTGAAATTTGGTACCAATATGTATATCAACCACGCCGGCAAAGTGGTAAAATAAAAATTGGAAAAAAATGTTTTATTAGGGTAGCCCCCATGTAATGACGGAAGTGATTTTTTTTTAATTTCAACCCTGACGTGTGATATATTGTTGGATAGGTATTTAAAAATGAGAAGGGGTTTACTAAAATCAGTTTTTGATAATATCAATAATATCGGAAATAATCGCTCCAAAAGGAAAAATTAAAGCGTCCCCCCCCTCTAACTTTTGACCCGTAGGTTTAAAAAATATGAAAAAAATCTGGAAAGTAGAACTTTATAAGTGCCTTCTAGGAAAATTATTTCGAACTTGATAGAAAGAACAGTTTTTGTACAAAGTAGAAAAAAGGTTGTACAAAATAATTTCTGCGTACTTAGTATGTCAACGTAACAAATAGCCTTTTTTTTAACTTATAAGTACACTTATTGTGACGGACGGGAAACTACGGAACCCTACATTGCGCGTGGCCCGACACGCTCTTGGCCGGTTTTTTTAATAACACAACATTGCCACAAAACAGACTAAAGTATCACTGTACAGTTTTACAAAAACGAAATATACTAGGTGCTGTTTTGGTTTTGCGCAACCCGCTAGGAGATGATTCTACTCATAAAAACAAACAACTTTTACTATGGAACCACCTCTGAAATCTCGAAAAAAATTACAGCTGTTTCATATTATATCAACGCTTTACAAGACCTAACCATTTTTCCAACGCCCATATTATTTTACAATATTTTTACATAATCCACAACTACAATTCCAAGGGTACACAATAAAATTAATAGCGTAATTACTTACAATCCGTTGTTTTAATGGCCACGTGAAACAAGCTTATAAAACCCACGCAAACTCATATTAAGTAGGAATTCATTTTGCCGCATTTCCTCTGTGCTTAATATGATATTTTTAACACGATTAAAGTATAAAAGTATGACAAACTAGACTTTGTATGAATTAAACAAAAAGGTTTTAGTTCCGACTAACCTCCGAAACGGCTGGATCGATTTTAAAAAGTCTTACTAGCGCTTTCACAGACTTATTTAACGCAAGGAAAACTTGTAAGAAAGTATGTCAAACTAGGTCTTGACCGTGACTTTGTCTGTATTTTTCCCCGTTTGTTCCAGCTAATCTCCCAAACGGCTGGACCGAATTTGACAGAACTCTCACAGTCAAATAGCTAATGTCATAAGGAGCGGCTTATTTTATTTTACTAACGTTAAATACTTTTAATCGCTACAATAACTTATATTGTAATTACTTTCAATCCGTAGTTTTAATGGCTACGTGAAACAAGCTTATGAAATTTTTGCCGCATTTCCTCTGTGCCCCTTATGATATTTTTAACACGATTAAATAAACCACTGAAATGTCAGTAAACGCCTTAATTAACCTAAGTATAGTTTCTAAGAAAGTATGACAAACTAAGTTTTGTCTGTACTTGTAGAAAAAAGAAAAAAATACATTTCTCTTTCTTACGTTTGCCTCGAACAATCTCCGAAACGTCTGAACGGATTTCGTCAGAACTCTCACGGGCAGATAAATAATTTTGGAAGGATTGGGCTACTTCTATTACTTATGTTAAATAGTATAGGCGAGACGACAAAAAAAAGTAATTAGTCCTTCATTGATTATTTAAAAAATTTGAACACGTATTTTTTATTTTTTCTCGTAAACAAAAAATGACGACGATCCAGTGCGTTGAAGTTGTGCGTGACGTCACGATCAGATACAATTTTTGCACTATGCCCCCACTCCAGAACTTTGTTGCTCTTTATCATTGTATTTTTTTATTATTTTGATGAAGCCAAAAATACGTGTCCCGTATTTTTGGCCAATCTACAAGACGGACTAAACAGAATGCCATTTTTTTATGTTGTCGTCATCCCTATTACCTACTACATATAATTTTAGAGGTATTAATAGCTAAACATGAACAAGATTATGAAACCAACGCTAGTTCGTAATGAGTAGGAAGGAGTCCATTTTGCCGCATTTCCTCCGTGCTTATAATATTTTTAACACGATTAAGCAATCTACTCAAATGTCAGTAAAAGCCTTATTTTACACCGCCTTCATATTTTTAAGAAATGTTTAAAAGCTTTTAGTGAAGCTTTTAAGAAAGTGACAAGATAGCTTTTGATTGTGACTTTGCCTGTACTTACAGATACATAGTATTTTTTTGTTTACCTTCGAAACGGCTGGACCGATTATGAGCAGCCTAGTGGTTAAGGCACCCGCCTCTCATGCAAGAGGTTGCGGGTTCGAATCCGGGCAAGTACCAATGTGACTGTTTTAATTCATATTTACTTTCTAAAGTTTGACATCACAGACATCGGTGAAGGAAAACATCGTGAGGAAACCTGGACTTGTAGTTAATATAAGTCCGAAATCGCCAATCCGTCTTGAGCAAGCGTGGTGATCAATGCTCGTGCCTTCTCTGTATGAGAAGAGGCCTTTGCCCTGCAGTGGGACAGTTATAGGCTGGTATTACTATTTCATAAATTCCAAGTTAGGAAATAACAGTTATTATGATGAAGATGTCACGGTGTACAAAAAAAAACAAGTTAAAGATAATTAATTTTAAAATTAATAACTGTCTCAGAATTTTGAGCTATGTATACGATATTTGAGTAAGAACAATTGATATACATACACCGAACTTTTATGGACTTTATAGGGGAACAGGTTGGTTTTAAACTTGACCTTTTTATTGCGATGAGAGAGGCGAAGTTCTACTAAACAATCATTCTTGTATATATCCTTCGAACACACGTGATTTGAGACACAATAAAAAGACAATAGCAGCTCGACAGCCGGCTGTCGGTTGGTCGTCAAAAGGTACTAGTTCTTTAAAATTATTTTTATTATTTATCATAGTGCTCAGGAAATAATTCTACTGCCAGTATATTCTAACTAGGTAATTATCCTATCTTACTACTATTATGTAAAATAATAACAACACAACTTGGTGAGGATAAATGGATATTTGTTACTCTCTCACACTTTCTCTAGATGATAAGTGTAGAGAGAGTAAGAAATATGATAAATGGATATTTCTTACTCTCTCACACTTTAGCCTCCGAACGAAATTAACTGAAATTTGGCACTCATACAGGTATTGATATCAGTATATAACTACAGTGGTCGACCAAACAGATATGAAATATTGCTTGGAAATACAAACAAAGTAATTATATTTAAGTGAGACATTTAATAATGCAGATTTCTCGTTGTTGTTGCTTAAATTGTGTTTCCTGGCCACCATACTCAGTATTTGATATTATTTTTTTGATCATCGTGAACAGACAGACGCAGCCGGTTTTTTTTAAATATATAAGGACATGGACACAAGGACAGTAATTCCATACACTGTTTTACTCAGTTAGGGGTCGATTGCCCAAAAATTCTTTCTTAATAGATACTTACAAAGAGCTCTCCCTCCAAGTTCAAGTTTCTAGGACCAGTGGGTTCTGGGACCGGTGGGCTGTGCGTTGATATATCAACAGACAGTTAATCTGTCAGTTTACCATTTTATATACATTTATGATTCGAATGTAGAAACAAAACTGGATAAAATACAGGTAAATAAATTAAATTCCAACATTATATAGTAGTTAATATAGGTAGATTAAGAAAAACCACGAACTTTTATTACATTTAAACTCTTTAACAAAAGTAATTAGCCCGACGACGTTTTTAATTGCTTTGAAACACATAATATCGACCGTTCTATTTAAACATGGTTTAATTTGTGGCAACGTAGTGTAAATACTATTTGAAATTACGATGGATGGTATGACTTTATGTAAGATCTTTACATAAAACATCAAAAGAAACTTTAAAAAAAAGTTTTACTAGAGTAAGTCTTCATCAATACTACAGATTTTGCAGAATAAACTTGAAGAGTTTGTTTTGTTAAACGAGCTAATCTCAGGAACTGCTACTCCAAATTAAAAAGATGTTTTAGTGCTAGGTAGCTAAATCACCGAGGAAGGCTCTAGGTTATACTAGGTGTATTTTTGGTCTTGCACAACCGGTTAGGGGATGATTCTACTTGTGAAAACAAACAACTTTTAATATGGAACCAACTCTGAAATCTCGGAAAAAATATCAGCTGTTTCATACATGATGGTCGGGAGGGCATTGAACTTTTGTTAGAAACAGCTGATATTTTTTTCGAGATTTTAGATTTGGTTCAATAATAAAAGTTGTTTGTTTTCATGAGTAGAATCATCTCCTAGCGAGTTGTGCAAGACCAAAAATACACCTAGTATAACATCACGGTATGACCTACGGCAGCAGAGTAGTATCCTAAAATGCGGTGGACAGCTAGTAAACTTATAAATAGACAGGCTGTTTAGTCACAGCCAAAACACTGCTAGAAACGTGTAAAATTACACAGTATAATTTTTATTTAAAGCGAGTTTTGACATAGTTTCGTATAAAAAACGAGAATCCTCCTATCTCCCGAGGTCATGGCTTTTTGATCAATTAACGAGGCAGCACACCAACGCAACATGTTAAGGCGGATACAGACTTTGCGAGGCATGCGCCACAAACGGTGCACATCAAACGCCTCGGCTTGCGTGTTGAAAAATTATACCAACATATGCTCAGGTCGAAATCCCGTGCGAAGAAAATGCCTCGTTGGTCTGTTTTGCAAACATTTGCCGACATACGTTGCCTCGCCACGTGCATAGCACATGCCACCACACATATGTAGGTAGACATTGCGAGGCATTCATTGAACGTCGTTCGTGGTGCATGCCTCGCAAAGTCTGAATCCGCTTCTATACGTACCAAACATATGCCTCGCTACAATTGTTGCGCCGCAATTGTTTGCTACAAATGTGTTATGGACGCCCGCTACAAATTAATGTGTCCTTGATGTGCGCCTTGCGGGCCCACGAACAGGTATACGGGGGCGATAAATGTGTCGCGTTGCAAATGTGGCGCCACATTTACCGAGATGCAAATGTATGCGACCTGCTTTAGTAAAATACATAGCACGTAGATACGGATTTTCATTTGAACTTCCATCTTCATATTATATTTATAATTCATAATTCATAATTCATTTATTCACATTTAAATAGAGTGATTACATTTGGTGTTTTTTATGTTACATAGTTGAGTCTTATAATCTATTTAGCCTGTATTTGGCATGTGAAGTTATTATTGAGGAAAAAAATGGTATTAATTAAAAATAATGGGCATTTAACAATTCAAATTAATTATTTAAATATAAATACTGTGCAATATGGATACTTAATAATTATGTCAGTCATCTTATAACGTTAACTAAAAGAGAATTTCAATAATAATGTCAATCATACATAATAAAATCGAGGTACAGTCAATTAAAAGAAATGAGGTCAGATATCTTATAATATATAATATGTATACGGTAACGTCATCCTAAAACATTTATACAGGGAGATAGGTAATTCATACTTCCTTGAAACTAGAGTTAAGATCGAAACTGGGTTGGTTAATTTGAGATATACCTAAACAATAGTTTATTTTTTAAGTAACTTTGTTTAAAACTGTAAATAAAACTTATTCATTTCTTTTCATACTTCTCTTGTAAATGAATAATGTAAAAGATGAATGATTGAAAATATAATAAAAGTAGTTTCCGAAGTATTTTAAAAATAAGTCCACATATCAGCATTCAGGAACCGAATCCAATTACCTATCTAAGCAAAATGTAATTCAACCACTGACCTGCTAGCTTGGGTATTGGTGGAGTAATCGGTGCAGCTGCCGTCGTTGCTGTATTCGGGGGGTAGACGGGATCGCAGCATTCCCTCTCGGGGAACTCGCTCCCCCCCACCCATGCCACTAAAAGTACCACCACTCCCACCACGGACCATATTCCACTCAACCCGAGACACCCACGAGACATCGACGAGGTTAAACCGAAATAACAACTCACTTTTGATAACACACTCGATTTTGCAAATGGCCGAACGCGGGGAATCGTTTTTGGCGGAGCATTCAATTTTGGAACGTGCAAAGTTGGATTTAGAATTGGCGGGTATGATAAACTGTATTTTTTAAATATCGAATCTTCGTTTTCGATTCGTAACTGACGTTCACTTGCTTCTTCTTCTATCTCGCTCTGTTTTTGCACTTGAATAGATGTTTCGGTCTCTTTTTCACCCCCCACCGTTTTTCTTTCATTATCATGGCAGATGTCCTTTTCTTCTGTCATCTGACGCTTTTCACATTACACTTTTTAGAATATTACACTTATATTTTTAATGATATGTATCGATTACTTTCGTCGCCACTTAGCTCATAGGGTACATAATTGACTTGAAACGCACGGAACGCTTGATTTTTATTGTATAATTATGTGTAATAAATATTTGTATTTATTTAAATCTGGAAACAAGATGGTGGCCATGACATTGAAACAATGAAAATTAAAAAGATAACAAGAAAAACAATGCTTAAAAAAACATAATCAAAAGTTTCTGTCATTCTCTCTCGCAGACTTTTGTGTTCTTTTTTCAAAACATTTATTCTCCAGACATAGTTCTATTAAGTTTTCATCCATAAACCATTCAGGCAGGACCTATAATTCTTGTGCCAGAGATTATAAAAAGTTTAAACTCCGCTGTGTAAGCGTCCTAAAGTTAAGAGGGCATTAAACAAATTGAATTCATAATACGCTATTTAACTTTTTGTTCGAAATTCTAACGCATATTACTTTTCTACCTACTTCGAAAACTTCTTCTATTTTCGTCGAAATTTCATTAAAGGGCCAAGATTTTTTTTTCTCATCCATTCCCTTTTGTTTCGCGTTGAGATGTGATAATTTATTTTAATTGTAATTCTTAAAAAGATTTTTGCTTTCTTTTTTATTTGAAAGTCTTGGCTTTGAGATTGTTCTTTTAATAATGTCTCGTTTTTAGTAATAAGACATGATTTACGAGTTGCCAAGTTTGGCTAATGAGTGGGGATTATGTACTGTAGTTTTTTTTTAATTTTATTAGGTTTTTTCGTTGTTTCATTTTCATTTTTTAGCGGGAAATGGTCAGTGAATATTATTCTTATGTACTTATTAATGGCTCTTGGTCTAGTGGTTAGTTTTCCTGACTGATGGATCAGAGGTAGTGGAAACGATTCCAGGTCAAATTTTATTTGTTTGTTCTATGTCTGAGTGTAATTTATTTATAATGTGTAATTATCCGTACTAATATTATAAATGCGAAAGTAACTCTGTCTGTCTGTCTGTCTGTCTCTTCTTCACGCCTAAACCACTGAACCGATTTAAATGAAATTTGGTACAGATATAGTCTGGGACCGGAGAAAGGACATAGGGTAGTTTTTATCCCGGAAATTCCCCGGGAACGCCACGTATTATCCACGCGGATGAAGTCGCGGGCAAAAGCTAGTGTATTTATAAATTATTATACCAGCTTTGTTCTTATAAATTATAATAAGTATGAATGTCAGTTGTCTATGTAATAACAAGAGATACTAATTTTAAGTTTCACCAACTGGACACATTGAGTCCAGTATTATGTGTCCAGTTCATTAATAACCTTAGTAACCATAATACAGCCTCCACGTAGTTTGGGATCAGATGGCCGTATGTGAGTATTCAAAGATATTTATTTATTATTTATGCCAAAGATAAATCAACCTAAAGGTGGGTACCTAAAGGTCGTTTTTTGAATATTTTAAAAGTTGACCTCAAACATTCTGTAGCAGGTGTGTAACACGCTTCCCAGAGCCTATTTTTAAAAACACAAATTTATTTTCGCTCACGGTCCCGCGAGCTATTTCTAGAAATGAGTACACATATTGTTTGTTTTTAACCGACTTAAAAAGGTAAGGTTCTCAATTTGTCTTTCATTGTCGTTAGATGTGTAGGTACGAAAAAGCTATAGTTATAACAATTTGTTATAAGTTGCAAAACATTATTTGCTCGTACAATGAATAAAAAATGATAAATAACATTTCATCATAATTCTAAAAATTGTATTCAAAAATTCTAATTCTTTTATTGATAATGTTAATTTTAATAATTGTAACTAATAATTGTTTTAAATTCCAAATGAAAATATTATAATTTTGCATGCCCGCAATGACGGTGAAACATGTCTTGTGCTATATTTATAATGTAACATCTTATGTAACCACCATGTTTCAAGCAAATAAATGATTTATGATTATGATTATGATCAAATTACTTTTGTATTCCGATCAATTTCCATACATTTGTGATCGACATACAAAAAAAAACTCTATATGTATAAAAATGGTAAACTAAGTAACTGGTTACTATATCAACGCCCAGAGCAAACCGCTGGTCCTAGAGACATGCCCCTTAGAGGGTAAGAATTATTACATATCTAATAACATTTTGAAAGGTGTATTTTAACCAGACTTATTTATCTAGTCTAACAATAGGCAAGACGACAAAAAAAAAGTAATAAGTCCGTCAGTTAGATAATCAAAAAATTTGGGACACGTATTTTTTCTTTTTTTTCGTAAACAGAAAATGACGACAATACAGCGCGTTGAAGTTTCGTGAAACGTCACACCTTAGTATAATTTTTACTGAGGAGTGACGTCACAAGCCCCCTCTCCGGAACTTTGATGCTCTTCATCTTTGTATTTTGTTATTAATTTGATCAAGCAAAAAATATGTGTCCAGTATTTTTGGACTGTCTAAAAGACGGACTAAACAGAATGTCATTCTTTTGATGTAGTCAACATCCCTATTGCGTGAGATACATCAATAATAACATTCAATTAGGTGTTAATTGAAATCGAAATCTTTGCGATTGATGTCTAATTTAACAGTTGCAACTGAATTAAAATTTAATAACAGAGATATTAATAATGGCTTTGAACACCTTTATACTCTTTGTTAAAGCTTCGATCATACATGATTCGAGACACAATAGAAAGACAATAGCAGCGCGACAGCCGGCTGTCGCTTGGTCGTCGAAACGTTACAATTAGCATGATTGTTTGTTTTGAGTATCTGTTTAAAATTTATCAAAAATATGTATGTATTTATAAATTACGTAAGTAGTTGTTTATCAGTTGTCTGATTACCATCAGCTCCTGCCGGGGTTGCGGAATGTTTATAATATGTAGTTACCGTGACCCCGGAATATAAAGGGCAACCGAAGGAACTTGAGTGGGTTGTAGTCAGTAAAAGTCTGACACGCCCAGGACGGGAGAAGTTATTTGATGATTTACAACTCACCAAAAAAAACCATCAAGCTCTGCTTAGCTTAGGATCGCGTGTGACTTGTCCCAAAATATTTATTTATTAAAATTATGATTTGAAAACTGACATCCTTTGAAACTCAGTGGAGTTCAGACTAATTACTAAAGTTGATCTTGATGTTCAAAAGAAACCATTTGACTCCAAAACCATGTCCTAAAGTTTTTATGACAAGTGCTTGCTTTGGCGAACTGAAAGTCTTCATTATTTTCTTCGTTATTTTAAAAGAAGACGCTGTTGGTTGGTAGAGAACCGAGTATTAAGTTTTTTTTCTCATTTAGTGTTGCATTTGAGAATGGTTTTTTTAAGGAAAGAAGGGTGTTGGTAGACCTTTCAGTTTTTTTATTTTCGTTTATACGTTTTGTTAGTGGAGAGACAATTGACTAGTTATATATATTTTTTTGTCAATTTCAGTTTCATGTGTGTGTGTTTTTTTTTCTCATGGATTAGTGCTTTTAGTTTTTTTTGTTTATATTAAATTTCATTTCATATATTTTAATTTCGTGTGCGCGCAGATGTGTTTATGTTACCTCAACAGTCAGGGGCCATCTGAAAATCAGTGCTGTGCATTAGCACAGCATATACTGAGATGGACCCCTTGCTACGCTGTATTTCTTTTTTTTCTAAATGTAATTTTTTTTGTGTTCACTTTAGGTATGTGTGTAGCAAAATAAATGGTTTAAATGGTTTTAGTTTCTTAATGAAATGTTTCCCGAACTGTTAGACCTAAGCAGACTTTATAAGTATTCCTGTTTCCCCAGTTTTCCTGGGTGGGCATCGAACGCGACGACCTCCAACTTAACAGTCAGGGTTACTAACCATTAGACCAACAGGCGCGTCAGCGTTTCTTTAACTAAATAATTAAATATTTAACAAAGAAAATAATAAAGGCTTACACTTGTCATAAGCATCAACATTAACTTTAGCAATTAGTCTAAACTCATAACTGAATTTTCAACTCATTATTTGAAGATAAACTTTTGTTATTTGATTTTAAGTAACTGTGCTTTCGACTTTGCTTATGTGTAATCTATACTTAATATAATAAAGCTAAAGTGTTTGTATGTTTGTTTGATCGCGATAATCTCAGGCACTATTGGACCGAATTGAAAAAAATATTTTGTGTTGAATAGCCCATTTATCAAGGCAGTTTATAGGCTATATAACACCACGCTATGACCTATAGGAGCCTTGTAGTAATTACTAAATAATAGCCACACGGCTAGTGCTTATAGAAACGTTATTTATAATAAAACACGCTAGTTGTTGCAACCAAAGACTAAATTTATTATTCATAGAGAATAAACAATAGAATACAGTACAATGAGAAATACACCAGATGGCGTTAGTGGCAATTATTAGTGGCAGATATTTTGATATATAATTATTTTTAACACCTCCACTTATCAACATCATCTGGCCACTATAAAACAAAAAAAAAAACATTTAACAGAAAAATTAAGCAATAATTTCAATGCCTAGTTTTTTCATATAATAATTGTGTTTTGCACAATTCAGCCCTTTAGTTAACAGGTCGGCAGGCATTTCCGAAGTTGACAGGTAAACAATCTTTATTATGTTACTAGCCACGACTTCTCTGACAAAGTGGTGGCGCACATCTATATGCTTTGACCGCTTATGGTATAAAGGGTTTTCTGATAATTTTTGAGCTCCCTGGTTATCATTATATATAACAATAGTATAATTACTATTTAAAATTTCTGATAACAAATTCTTCAAATATATGCCTTCCTTACAGGCTTCACTAATTGCCATGTACTCTGCCTCTGTACTGGACAATGCTACAGTAGGCTGTTTTTTGCATTCATATGATATAACAGTACCAGATAATTTAAAGCAGAAACCTGTATAGGATCTCCTATCGATGGTATTTGATGCCCAATCAGCATCTACAAAACCTTCTAAATTTTTACCATCATTGGTAAACATTAATCCACAAGATTTGGTTTTATTTAAATATTTTAAAATTCTCTTTGCAGCTTTCCAATGAACTGACGTATAACTATTATTAAATTGACTTAAGTAACTGACACTATAACTGATGTCTGGGCGTGTAAGAACAGACAAATACATAAGGCTTCCCAGCAGCTGCTGATAGGGATATTGTTTGTGAACATGTTCTGATTTCTCTAGCTTTAAATTACATTCAATCGGAGTATCAACAAACTTACAGTTAGACATTTTAAATTTATTTAATATATGTTCAACAAAGTGTTGCTGATCTAGAGAAATATGTCCATTGTCATACACTTTCACCCTCATCCCTAAGCATCTCTTAATTTGCCCTAAATCTTTAGTTTTAAAATTAGACATCAAACTACTCTTTAATTCATTAGTCAATGCCTCACTATTGGAAAAAATAAAGAAATCATCAACAAATACTGTTACAAAAATCTGTTCCTTATTTATTTTCTTACTATATAAACAAGGTTCCAATTTAGACTTAGTGTAACCCTGACTTAATAAACTATCATTAACTCTCTTATTCCATTGCCTGGCAGACTGCTTCAGGCCATATATAGCACGTTTTAATTTAAGTACACTGTTACTTTTACACTCTAGGTTAGGTGGAACCTGCATATATACTGTTTCTTCAAGGTAGCCGTTTAAGAAAGCTGTGCTTACATCAAGATGGGTCAACTTAAATTTAAATCTTACACTTAAAGCGAACAATAACCTTAAAGTAGAGTGTCTTAAAACAGGTGAATATGTCTCTTTAAAATCAATTCCTTCTACTTGGGTGAAGCCCTTGGCAACTAGACGAGCCCTATATCTTACTTGGTTATCACTTTCTAACTTTTTTTTAAACACCCACTTGCACTTAACCACTCTTTCTGCTTCCTTGTTTGACACAATTTCCCAGGCTTGATTTTCTTCAAAGGCATGCAACTCATCTATCATTGCCTGTTTCCATTTTTCACTCTCAGAACCTGATATTGCCTCCTCATAGGTGATATCTTCATCGCAAGCCCCTAATTCGTCCACTACACATAGGTTAGATATGCCATATCTCTCCACTGGTTTTCTGACACGCTTGTTTGCTCTGGGTACTTCATCTGCGCTCAAATCACCTTCTTGTCCACTCAGAGTATGGTACGATTCATCTGATGTCAAACCTGAACTAGATGTGTCACATATGAAGGTTGGATCATCCTCACTCAAGACAGTATCATCTGTGTCAACTGTGTCTTCTTGTTGTAGCGATAGATCCTGTCCTGTATTTTCATCCTGTACTACCATTCTAGCCATCTCGCAATCTTTTTCATTCTTTTCCATTATAGTTACATCACGGCTTGTAGTAACTTTTTTAGTTTCAGGATTATATAATCGATATCCTTTTATATTATCGGGATAGCCAACTAAAATGGATTTCACGGCTTTCTTATCCCATTTCTGTCTCTTAATCTTAGGCACATGCACCATTACAGGACTGCCAAACACTCTGACATGACTGAGGTCAGGCTTTCTCCCTGTCCATTTCTCAAATGGTGTCATCTCTCCTAGACCTGAAGCCGGCGACCTATTTTTTATGTATACTGCCGTATTGACTGCCTCAGCCCAAAAACTTTTATTTAGATCGGCCTCAAAGAGCAAACATCTTGCGCGTTCAACCACTGTTCTATTGAACCTCTCACATAAGCCATTTTGTTCAGGTGTGTAGGGATTCGTCTTTTGATGGATAATACCTTTAAATTTCAAATAGTTTTCCATTTGTTGTGAGCAAAATTCACCACCATTATCTGTTCTCAGACTTTTGATTTTATTTCCTGTTTGTTTTTCAACCATACTTTGAAATTCTTTGAAATACATATATACTTGATTCTTCTCTTTTAAAAAATACACAAAAGCCATTCGGCTAGCATCATCCACAAAGAGCAGAAAATACTTTGCTTGACCTAAAGATTTTGTCTCCATGGGTCCGCATAAATCTGAATGAACAACTTCTAATAATGTTTCACTTCTATTGTTTGAAGATGAAAATGGTAAACGAGCCTGTTTTGCCTCACAACATACCTCACAGTTGGACTTGGTTATTTCTGCCTTCTCTGTGTAGGTAACTCCCTCCACAGCACCATTTTTCATTTTTTCTAGGTCTGTGCTGTTGATATGCGCCAGTCTTCTATGCCATCGCCTTGCATCTGTGATGTGAATTGTTGCTGCTGCAAGTACATTCTCTGACTTTAATGTTTCCAATTTGTACACTCCATTTTCTAAATTTGCAATTCCTATTAGCACATTCTGTTGATTACGGATGTAACAAGCATTTTTACAAAACGATACTTTGTTTCCGTTTGCTATCAACTTGCTTACTGACAACAAATTAGTGGTGAGGTTAGGAATGCACAAAATATCTCGAACAGGTATGTCAAACTGAGATTTATTCACACACGTTGTAATCTGTGTATTACCTATACACATCACTGGCATGGATGATTTATTTGCGACAACTATTTCTTTAATTTCTTGTGCTTGTCGGATTTCGGTTAAACTTTCTCGCTTCGCTGTCATATGAACACTTGCGCCACTGTCTATGTACCAATCTTCTGTACTGAATTCTCCATTCAGGAGAGCAACACTAAAGGCACTTGCTTCTTTTATTTTCTCGGGGCACTTGTTTTTGTAGTGTCCAATTTTCTTGCAGTTAAAACATTTTATTTGTTTACCAGCATTTGACATTGACAATTTTGACGTTTTGTTCGCTGATGACATTGAAGTTTGTTTAGACTTGCTGTGTGCAGTGCTGCCAATCTTTGGTTTGCCCGACCAAAATGCTGACTCGCCTCCACTGCCGCCAACATCAGAAGTCATATCGAGAAGCTTCGTTTTGATGACATCAGAGCTTACCGTTAGGCCGGAATGTTCCAAGGCCATAACCATCGGCGAAAATTTTTCTGGTAGGCCGGCTAACAGTAGGGATCCGATCCAATCATCACTTATTTCAAACCCTGTACTTTTCAATCTTTGAGCGGTTTCCACTATTTGAGACACGTAACTCGTCATACTTTCACAATTATCTAGGCGAATGTTTATCAATGTTCGTAACAAACTTATTCTTCTTGAGAATCCTGTGTCATCAAATAATTGCTTCAATTTATTCCATACCGCCGTAATTGTAGTTTCGTTCTTTATATGTATATATAACGATGGATCAATGGTCATAATTAACTTCGCTTTCGCTTTTCTTTGTTCGGCTTCGGTGATCGTTGGCAATATGTCGTCCATATCGATGCCTTCCAACACAAGAAAATTTTTCACGGCGAATGACCAATCGTCATAATTTTCACGTCCTTTTAATTTCGGCACGTTTACTATATATCCCGCGGTAGACATAGTGAATAAAATTACTTAATACACAACGAAATTATTTTTAAAAGGTTCTGGGCCCATAACCTAATAAAACACGCTAGTTGTTGCAACCAAAGACTAAATTTATTATTCATAGAGAATAAACAATAGAATACAGTACAATGAGAAATACACCAGATGGCGTTAGTGGCAATTATTAGTGGCAGATATTTTGATATATAATTATTTTTAACAATTTATATGATGCAAGGATATATTGTAGATTAAGTCACAAAAAATGAGTGAAAGAAAGACAATATATTTGTCTCTATGATACAATTTAAATTAAGACCCATTAAAATCAACGCAATCTCAATTGCCAGCCAACCCTACATTATAAAGCAAAAACATTTCATTTCTAAGGATTTCTCATAAAATTATAATTCAGTTTTCACCTCAAATTGATAAATCTTAATAAACTTAAGTGCTAAGCCGGCTAGAATATTTAAGTTTTGTTCAACAAATTATTACTAAGTTGAATTTTGTATTCAACTGTTATTCGGGCTTGACCGTAAGGTTGCCAAGTACTAATTGACGTCACAACTTGCGACCTATACTTTCTAAGATTTTCTTGACCTAAGAATTTGGTTTCTGAAATCTTATTTAAGTGAATAATGTCAGTAATGATAGTGGATAATAATATAGCATTTATATCCAATATTTTTTTTATAAAATTTCAAATCTTAATATTTGTGTACTTATTGCAAAAAACTTAGTAAGTACTAAGTACTGAATGGATCTTTTTGCCGCGTTTACTTTTGAAGTTCGACGGGCCTGTTGTTAGTGACCTTGACTGCTAAGCCACAGGTCGTGGGTTCGATTCCTACCTAAGACAAACTTTGTTTGATGAGCATGATTATTTGTTCTCTGTCTTAGTGTATTTTAATTGAAGTATAATATGTATATAATATAGATAAATTACAATTTATATAAATTATATAAACTGTATGTATTTGTCTGGTTACCATACCACAGGCTCTGCTTAGCTTGGAATCAGACGGTCATGTGTGAACTGCCCCAAGTTTTTTTTTTAATTTTAAGCCTTCGACACACGTTACTCGAGACAATAGCAGCGGACAGCCGGCTGTCGCTTAGTCGTTGAAAGGTTAAAAACTACTACGGTACTTTAAAATCCTCAACTTTGTGCGTTCTTTGCATTCCAATGAAATAGAAAAAAGATCCATTGAGTTTCAATTTTCAATATTTTTCACATAAAATGGTCAGCTTAAAATAAAAACAGTCGTCTAAACTTTGATGTATTTTTCTTTCAATCTCAGATTTTCCATCGGCAGACTGTCAAGGGAATCGTTTTGACGTTTTGACATATTTTCTATAAATAATTTTACAAAATATTTTTTTCGATACAAGTTGAAGAGAGGTGAAACCTTTAACATTAAAAATAGATTATATCATCGTGTTACGTGAAATAATTTGTGATTTTATATTGCTTTATACCTCTTTTTTAGTTTTTAGTTTGTATGTGTTATCCCATCTGAAAAAAGTAAATTTGAAAGTTATTTACAGCGTGACTGTACTAAGACATTATTCCATAGAAAGTAATAGAATAAAACTAAAATAATTGTTATTCAAAAACGAATGAATAAAATGAATATCGGTAAAACATTTAGTGGCTGAAATTGTTTCTTTTTAACCCTAAATTGACGTTGCAAGAAATACGTCGAGTTACCAGTATACAGTCTAAATTTTGCTTTATATGAACATCAAAACCAAAACACAATACGCACCAAACAAAACTAAAATTGTTAACCAAACCTGCCAACACAACCTTCATATTCAAAATCAATAAGCATAAAAGGTCTTCGCTGCTATTTTTCCCGCCGACCGGTACACGTTGCTATAAATAAAATATGGCCGACTTCCGGTCAAGGCACGCACTGGCGAGGCAAAGGTAACCCTCCTGTGAGCCAAGCGATCTCCGTAATAAATACATCGCTCATTCCTCATGATTTAAACTGTTTGCGGTGTTCGTTTTTTAAAAGTTCGCGGCTGTTTTTTATTGGAGGTGTGATTTGAATTTGGAATTTGCAATCTAGGTTTTTTTTATTGAATTCGATTTAAAGGATTTGGGTACTAGGATTTTTGCTTGGGCATGGACTTAGTAATTTGGAGAATGAAGTAGTTATGTTTTGGTTAATTGGATTATAGTTTCTGCCTATCACCTTTGGAATAAGGTGTAAGTAAGTGTGTAAGTATTTATATGATGTTATTAATTCAGAAAAGCTGTTCTGAACAAAAACATAAATTGTTTTTCGGACAGCACTTAAATCAATGATCAAATCAATTCATAAACATTTAACAATGGACTAAACTCATTATACAAGTCAGTTTCACCCACACATTGTCTACAAACCTTAAGGTAAACAATTCATGTCCAATTTCTGAAAAGCTTTGAGAACCTAAATTATATTTTGTTTTTGTTTCCACCTACACTCTATGATTTATCGCCTTCATTTGCCCTTTAAAATGTAAATCATGCTAATTTATAACATTCTACCCGCATTTAATCGATATTATTACCTCTAACACAGAATTTCATAAATACTTTTTAACTTATTATTATTAAAAATTCTAACATTTAAAACAGACGCGAGTTAAAAATTGCACTATTTAAAAATAAAAGTGCGTCAAAATTTGAAACATTTGAAAAAAGAACTGTATAAAAAACGTAGCATTCGAAAAAAGAACACAAGAAATATAAGCGTCGTTCTGTCCGCTATCGATTACGCAATGCCCTTGCATCGTATCGATTGTACAAAACGATTCGATTATTCGGTACGACCGACTCCGAGACAATCGTGATATAGTGATTTATTTCGATTGGTTCCCGAGCAAAACTACATATTGGAAAACTCTCGATACTTTTAACAGAGGACGTAAAAAAAGGGATAGGTTTTTTTTAAGGCATCTAAGATGTATTGAGTACCGAAGTTTCAGATGTAGACCCTGTTTATTTATACGTTTCATGGAGGATTTGTTTGGGTTAAGAGGAAAGTTGTAGATTCTTGCGTTAGTAAAAGATTTCGGAGATATGAGGTAATGTGTACAGAAAAAGAAAACCAGTCAAATTTAGAACCTTCTAGTATTTTAAGTTGGTTAAACATTAAATATTTGGGTTATGAACTCATTGTAATCACTCTCACTACACTACTCACTGTAATCAATATCTTATGTTTTTGATTTTCTTGCCAATTCAATTCCATACGAAACTACAACTTAAAAGGGTATTAGAACTCTCTTGACGACTTTGACTTTAAATTATCTTCCTCTTATTTTCCCCAATAGTGAGTGAATTCCGAAAAATCCTTTCTTAGTGGATATTTACTCTTCTCAAAATACACACTACTGTGCGTTGATATATCACCCAATCAGGCAGTTAGTTAACCATTTTATGGACTCACACTCAGAAAAAACAAACATGCTCAAAATTCGCTGACATGGAAAGAAACTCGCAACGTAAAATATTATCGATTTTATTACCACTGTCTTACTAACCCTTAATACCTATCTGGAACTTCTTTCAGGTAAATTTTTTTACCCAGAATGCATGAATATCTTAACCGAACACTGCCCAGGGGAGCGATGGGAGCTACCGTCGATTTTCTACGCATTGATTACGTATAAATGGCTTAGTAGGTGTTTCGACCGGTGAGATTCGCCCGGTGCGGTCGAAACAGGAATATCATTGTTTTTAATATTTTGAGGGGTGTTTCAGACGATACTTTTTGTAAGCTAATTTTGTACGGCCAAAATAAAAATAAAACCTGTTCATTCTCACCTTACAAATTAAATTATATGAATTAGTTTTGAACGGCTTTAAAAATATTTTTCATTCTGACTGTACAGACTTATCGTCTGGAACACCCCTCAAAAATATTAATAATAATATTATATTCTTGTTTGTTTCAATGGAGATGGTATGATCATGTTTGATCAAATCTACCTTATAATTAATAAAGATAAAAAAATATATATAAATTATAATGAATTTTCCGTTTAGTCCGGAGCGGGCGAAATTCGGTGGCCGAAACACCTTCTCAGTCGTCTAAATGGTAGCCATGTTCCGATTCATATCAGAATGTGTATTCATGATTCGGAATAAGGAAACTCCTTTGAATTTATATTTTTTAAATCGTTTTCTGATTGTTGTGCGGAATTTGAGGTGGAGGAGAATTTAAAGGTTTTCTTGGAATAGCTTGTAGATATGGTATTATTGGCGTCGCTGCAAAGTTTTGGTTGGGAAAAGAAAGGAAATTGTATTTTTGATAATGTATATATTAGTTTTCTGGTGACCATAGCACAGGCTATCAGGTATTTTTTTAATTATTATTTATTTATTTGTGAGTTTTTAAGTAATATTATGGTTTTCTATTATAGTAATTTGAGAAAGATACATAGTATTTTTTTCTGTTTTGAAATTTCACTGCAAATAAACTACATTATTCCTGTATATAAAATAGCTACGGTCAAAAGCTGAAACACTAAATAAAATTTGCGTAAAAAATAGTGTTCGTTTAAGCACAATATTTATCTATATCAAAAAAGTTACTAACATTGAAAACGCCTGAAATTACTTTTTTAACCAAAATTGGATTGCAGTTACTAATTGATTTCGAATTTTCAACACGCTTTATTTGAATGGGGCATTCAAATAAAGCGTGTTAAAAATTCGAAATCAATTTAAAGCTTTAGTTCGGACTTCATGTATATCTAAAATTCATACACACCTTTTAACCTTTTAACGACCACCCGACAGCCGGCTGTCAGGCAGCTATTGTGTCTCGAACCACGTGTGTCAATCAATCAGGTAACTATAGCCTATATCAGATGCTTTTAGAATCATCTCCTATTTTAAGACTTTGAAATCATCCAAGTGATTTTAACGGGACACCACAATTACCTAATTTAGAGTCAATCCCTCACTAAGACAAAGAGTAGTAAGTAGTATTTTTTTGATAATATATTATTGTTTTTAATTAACTCAAGACGCAAAAAGATGGGTGTAATCATTTTGACGTCTATGTATTTATTTATTATAAAAAGTTCCGCAACAGTATTTATACATTAAACTTTGGCATATAAAAGTATATATAAGGAACTTTCTACGTCTTTGGCACCGTAGCTCCTAAACGGGTGAACCGATTTGAATGCGTTTTTTTTATTATTTAATATGCTTATCAAGCAATGGTTTTTAGATATGTTTATTCAAAATCAGTTCAGCCGTTTCGACGTTATCAACTTTTTTGTTAGCTGAGTCGAGAACTTAATACTTTCGTGGACGAAGGTTTATTAATTTTTACTATACACTTGACTTGAGTGGCGGCCGGACACAGGTGACAGGACCGATGCATGTGGAAATCTTTGGGGGAGGCCTTTGTCCAGCAGTGGACGTCTATAGGCTGATAATGATACACTTGTAATTACTATCTTATCGTAATACTTAGAGAACCAATTAAAAGCAAGCAAGAGAACGTTGATAAGAGCAAAATAGGTGTCAAGTAGAGTAACAATAAAATAGAGTATGGCTTAATAGCCAAGAGCCTCGATCAACATCTAAAGAGGCTCTCGTTAGGTAGCTGGATCAAGCGCTTGATTCAGAAGGCAGTATTACTGGACACGGCACGCATTGTCAGGAGGTTCCTTTCTCTGGAGCCCTGACCACCGGTAGCTTGGACCCTGTTCCCGATACCGGTGGGCTACTAAATTTTATATTTTTAAATGTTTTTTTTTATAAATTAATATTTAAAAATGTATTTTTTAAGTTTTATAAATGAATAAAGGAAATAGAGTAGCATAAATGTTTATAATTCTCCAGTATCACAGCTAACTTACAACAAGGTATGTTGGAAGGTTCATCGTCTTGTTAATTAAGTGAAAATCCAGAATTCCGCGGTAATCCGATTCCTGGTATTCGCTTTACAAATACTTAACAGCGCCGAGTAATCTTCAGAGTCACAAGCTTATGTAAATGTACATTTATACACTAGTAAAGTTTAAACCTTGGAACAAACACGATTAGAGACAAAATAGAAAGACAATAGCAGCGCGACAGCCGGCTATCGCTTGGTCGTCGAAAGGTTAATATTTATGTATGTACCTATTTATAAATTATATTACTATGTATGTCAGTTGACTGGTTACCATAGTACAAGCTCTACTTAGTTTGCGATCAGATGGCCGCGTGCGAATTGTCCCAAGAAATATTATTAGTTATAAGTACCGTCGATTCGAAAAAAAGGAGGTTTAACTTTCGAACACGTGATTCGAGACATAATAGAAAGACAATAGCAGTGCGACAGCCGGCTGTCGCTTAGTTGTCGAAAGGTTAAGCGAAGCACCGTCTTTCACTGATGTTTATAATTATTATGCCTACACAAAAATTTCACGATTTTATTTAAGTTTTAATCAATTATTTGATTTTTATCCATACTTTTATATAAAAATACGAAAGTGACTCTGTCAGTCTGTCTATCTGTCTCTTCTTCACGCCTAAACCACTCAACCGATTCGAATGAAATTTCGTACAGATATAGTCTGAGACCCGAGAAAGGACATAGGATAGTTTTTATCCTGGAAATCCCCCGGAAACGGGAACTATTATTCCACGCGGACGAAGTCGCGAGCAAAAGCTAGTATTATATTTTTTTTTCTCCTCTCATTACTGAATAATTGTATAGTCACTATTCTCATACTTAATTACTTTTTACCTTTGCGTTGCTATGCTGTATTACACTATCTTTGTAATATTGGGCCACCAAGATACAGGGTGTGCTAACTTTGGTGTGTCATGTTTTCTATGTTTGTGTGTTTCCTAACTTGTGTGTCAATAATCATAGTATATTTATTTATTTTCAAACTGTCTACCCTGGGTTTTACCCACTCTTGTAGGTCGTAGCTTGATGTTATATAGCCTAGAGCGTACCTCGATAAATGGGCTATCCAATTTTCTTTTCAAATTGGACTAATTTTCCTGAAATTAGTGCGTTCAATCAAACTTACAAATTTTTCAACTTTATAATTTTAGTTTTGATTAAGAATTACCTGACGGAGGTCTTTATGCATGTTATTGACTATTAAAAAAGAATAGGATATAATTTAACATAATATTCAAACACAAATTTTCCGCTAAATAAACATATAATTTTCCTTATCTGTAAAAATGTGCTTCTAATAATTTCAGTATTATAAAAATGTTTTATAAAATATTGAGCTTAATCACCCCAAGATTATCATAATTTGGCTTCGACTTACTCATAATTAAACTCTCTTATCTATCTGTGTATGTAACAATTAATTTAATTGCGTTAAACCGAATGTTAAATGTATTACTATTCTATCATTTTACCTGCTCTCATGCTTAGATTAAATTCCGATAAAACCATACCTCTAACTCTCCTTTTTACTTTGCAGTAGTCCGATAAAAATAAGATACTAGCACTTATTTCAACACAAAAAAGCACATTATTACTAATAATAATCAACTATCTAATCACACACTTCGTAGCCCGCTACGAAACTGCTACGAACTTTCGTAGACCTTTGCTACGACATTTAATGTATATCTCGATAAATTTTGTCGTAAAATGTCGTAGTAAAAGTAATATTTATGTTTCCCCTTTTTATGTGTACACGTTGAAGATCATCTCTAGTATTAGTAAACTAGAGGTGGGCTTGCGTAAAGGGACGGTATTAGTGTAACAGTCATGTTTGAGTGGATGGGTAAATAATTTTATCGACTTTTGCCCTTTTTTGTACAGCTCTGGGAATGAGATTTTGTTAAATGGACTTGCAATTTATTGTGTTTATTTAGCTTTTAGGTACTCTAGAACTTGTAATCACTAAAATAATTGCTTTTTTTTTTGGTATAAATGATGTTTTTTTTTCGTCAATTCGTCTTTAGTAGACTCGCAATGACACTATTTGGTTGATTGTAAATAGATAATATTTTTATAATAACAAACTATGATATATCTTTATATTTAAAATGACAAGTTTTGAGGCGGGTATCAACATAATTAAAGCCAACTACTAAGGCTTGCAATATGTTTGCACAGTAGTTTTTTCTGTAGTAAACTAAGCAATTTATATTAAAATTCAGCCCTTAAGAATGTAAAATAAGGCTGAAAGTCAGTATAAAAATGGTCGATGCCGCCAGAAGCTAGTTTTCATTATATTTATGCAACAGCTTTAAAATAAATTATTACACATAAAAAGTTTACCTTTTACACAAATCACAACTTATAATCTTATGAAATACAAGCCAACCAACAATCAACTTAATATCCTACCATTAAAATTAGATTTACAACAAAAACGGTAGTTACATAACTGCAGCACGGAAAAGAACGTTAAAACAAATCAACTTTAGAAAAACCGCGTTATTTAAAAAAAAATATAGCCACAAGGTTATTATCCACAAATCATTAACCCGACTTATTATCTCATCAAGCATAATAGTAATTAACGCTAAGTACCTATCAAACCACGCTTGACATGAATTGCTGGGTCGAACGGTCTCACCTTCAAATTACGAAACCATTATGATAAATAAAATAGCATAAAATTTTATGATTTACTGAGTAAAATAAAAACACACCCTGTATCTTTACATCCCCTTTTACCCCGGTTTTCCCCTGGGGGTCATGAAATGTGAGGAGTTTGAATATCTAAGAAGATGAAGAATACCGCTCTCTGTGCTCATAAAACCATACGACGGTCATCGCCAGTTCAATTGGTAGTGTTACGATTTACCAGTACGCGAAATTAAGCAAAGTACCAGTAGTACTGATAATTAAAACACCTACATAAAACTGTCTAGATTTTTTTATAAGCAAATTGATTTATCTCTATCACCCAATATTTTTACCCCATTTTTTATTTCTTAGTAGTATAATTTTCAATAAAACCTTTTTAGTCTTATCTACAAAAAAGTTTAGACTGTGCGTTGATAGGTTAGGCGAAAAAATACTTATTTGATATCTAGATAAAATAGTTTAAGCAGTATAAAAAATACATTTGCGGGTCAAAAGCCTCTTCATACAGAGAAGGCACGATCATTGATCATCAGGATTGCAAGCTTGCAGTTAAAAATAACACTTCGTTTGTCGATTTCAGAGTTACATAAGTCCATGTTTTTTTACGAAGTTTTACTTTTATCTGTAAACGTGTGATAACCAAAGTAAACTGAGGAAGAATTATGAAGGGAAAGCTTTTCAGATACCTACTCCAAAAACATACAAAACATACAACATAGAAATATTTAACATTACTTTAAGTCTACAAAAAGCCTTAAATATTTCACGTGATAACTTCAAATACCTATATTATGTATATTTTGTACACTTTTTTTTACATTTATACTTGTATCTACACGACGTTCCATTCGATACATTTTTAATAAATTTGACTTTCTACTTTGTATATTAACTCGTGGCCTGAATAACAAATATTGCACTTCAAGAAGATTAACGTAAACACCCTGTACTTGAGGCCACAGAATTAAAGAGTACCTCATCTTCATCATAAACTTAACAATAACAGCTCCTACTTAATATTTTAATTCTCAATTTCCCTTCAGCCTGGTAGCTTGTAGGATTACAGTACAATTTCCATTTTAAATTCTACTTTAAATTTTAATAAGATACATTCTCCCTTACGCACACTAGTACAATACCGTTCCCGCCTTTTTTACCCGCCGTGTGTGGTTTCCCGCGCTTTCGCTAGACAGTTCTATTTTTAATTTGAAAGTGTATTCGTACGCGTTCCATTCAGCGCTCTATTCTTTTTAAATATTGCCACCTGTACTTTTCCATACCTACATAAGTAGGTCATACATTCGCTATATACCAATCGTAGGTAGCATCGCATCGCATCTATTAAACTCCGTTGAGGTGCAACACACTCGACCACAACACTCTCACTCACAACAAACTAATAAAATTTAAAAACCAATAAAAAAATCATAGAAGCCGTTAGAAAAGGAGAGATGATGAAAATTACGTTTTAAAAAAATCGTAAAGCGCACGCGCGTGTTTTTGCACGCCATCCGTGCGTACGTTACGACAGACGCGGCGGTACTAACGTAGTAGACCTGGAAAGGCTTTAGCTGCCCCTACCCCTCCCCCCGCACCCGCCGGCACCCCTTTCAGCCCTCGGCCGTGGCTACTACTTCACACACAAAACATAGTATTCCACTGAAACGCCACAATCAGAATAGAACTTTATGTTCAAGTGCGACGACTGAATTCAGATTGCTATATCTACGTGTCGGAAAACCGAATGCACGCCGTCTCGCGAGTCAATAGGTTGTACAATTTATATTAATCATAATCGATTTTCGACTTAATTACACTAGCTTTAAGGGCGACTTTTAATCATTAATAAGAAAGGTTAGTAAAACGCGATGTATATGTGTGCGGTGTACACAAACGTCCGAATTCGATTACGGTATAATTGTGTTACGTAATAATGGTTCTTACAAGTTCCAATATAAGGGTCATTTTCGTGTTCTTTGACGGACTTTCAGAGTGTTCTGTTTGCTTTCCACAGTTCATATTAGCTGGTACAGAGCTTAGGAAAATGACCGATTGATTTTATGTCTTATTATGAGAGTGGGAGGATATATTTTTGATTGAGTTTTTGTAACAAGAAAAATCGAAATTTAACACCAAGGGACTGGTGTTAATGCCGACGTAGATTTTGTCAAATGAGTATCATAAGAAGTGCATTTTCTTTAGGAGAAAATGCATTTCGTCCTCAAAAGACTTTATGAGTAACATCACGCCTTTCCTTTGGGAGCTCGGCAGAATACTTATGACCATAGTTTCAAAAAATTGGCGTGTTACACATTGCATTATGTAAATTACTTGCATGTTTATTTATATAGATTATATAATGTTTTTCATAATAAAACTGTAAAACTTAGACTACACGTTATATCATAATTATATTACCATAATGAGTTTTCTGTAAACTTTTAAGTTTGAAGCGGTTTTGCTCAGAGAGACTTATAAAGCTTATCATAATAAAACATTTCTTAGAAATAAAATATCTTCTCTTAAAAACCGTGTTTGAAGCTTGGATCAGTTAGCTAGGTCAGTAGTAAAAAAAAGAATAAGTATTTAATTAAGACATTTACAGGAAAAACAAGCACAATTATGAAACTGGAGGGTTTGTTTACTTAGCTTGTTAAACGCGCTAATCTCCAGAACTACCCGTTAGAATCTAAAAATTCTTTTAGTATTGGATAACGCATTATTGGGGACGACCATCACGCTACTACATACGGTAGTGGAGTAGTAATCAAATGCAGGGGTGGAACCGCGTGCGACAACTGCTATGGTGAGATAAATAAACGTTACTAAGCACTGACTTTGGCTTAGCTGTGTTCCGTCTCTATCGTACATTTGACAGATTATCTCTATCGTGCTAAGTATAGTCCATTTATTTCACCCATAGTATTTAATCGCGCAAAAGCTAGTGTAGTATGATTAGCGCCTGTAATAGGTATTTTGTTACAGAGTTATAATATTTATTTTGTAAATAGGTTATATATATGACACTTTTACACGTCAATATTTTGTTTTTTTTTTATTTATTTTAAGCGAACGATGGAGCCGGTGTTTCGTAGCTGGACTGCTCTGAGAAGAAACATTCGAAACAAACTCAGAGGTCAAAGTCTCTTTTAAAGTCCATACAATCGTATTGGTCAAAAATGTGCGAGAACCATGGAGGTTAATGTCTGAGGCACTCTCTTGATGAGAGAGGGACACAGATTTGAGTGGACCTGTCCAGACAGTGCAAGCATTATTATAGTGTAAGCAACATTATATAATCATTTAAATCATCAAATCAGCCCTCAAAATGCGTATAACTCGATTGATTGTCTATTTCATGAAAAAGTCATTCAATCGACTTATTACAGCCTGACAATGACCGGCAAATTGCAAAAACCGTACAAAAATTTGAATTACAATCAATTTTCCCCCTTAACTGTGCACCTCGCGCTGTGACGTAAAACTAGCGGAATGCTATTACGCACTAGGCAAATACAAAGGGTCCCAGTGAAGTGCACATAAGCAGTACGGTGTACGGTACGGTAATGTAACACCAGTCTGACCGTTCCCTTTTCACGTTCGTTACATCTTCCCTTTTCCATGAATGTTTTTTTTTTTTGGTGAGTGGGAAATCATCCAATGACTGCTCCCGTCCTGGGTGCGGCGGGAGGGCGTGTCAGACTCTTACTGACTAAAACCCACTCATGTTCCTTCGATTGCCCTTTATGTTCCAGGGTCACGGTAACCCTATAAACATTCCGCAACCCCGGCAGGCGTTGGCCCTGTTGGGCCCCTTCCTGTGCTGACTCCTTCTCTTTGAGGCGCGCGTGGAACACTAACGCGCCGTCGACGCGGTCCTGGTCCTAGCCGGGCGGCGAGCTACCCATTGCTCGCCATCCGCAGAACCGCGCCTACGTTGGCCGGTAGTCGTCTTGCGACTCTCGACGTCTTCGCCTGGGTCTTAGTCCGGGGCGAGAGGCTCGTCGTTGCCTCTCGCGCGCCGCCGCTTCCTTCACTAGCATAACTGCTTCGCAGAAGGAGGCGACGGCATCCCATTCCATCTCGCCCCGAAGCATGACCTGAACCAGCGCCGGGCGCGAGAGGTCACCGCCGCCGATCGCCTCTACGAGGACACGTCGATGACGAGGACACGTCGATGTTTCCAAGAATGATGACAAACTTTCCACTCCTGTCCTCATTAACTCCTCCTTAACCAGCCAGCAGCCAGTCTTTGAAGAGGGAAACTTCTTTAAAGACTGCTGCTGTATAAAGCCCCATATGGATACTGTTATAACCATAGAAAGTCTCGCTGATGATGACTAGATCCTTTGTACCCCTCAAATTGGTTGATCTAAATGGTGTGGTGTGGACATAAGATATACTAACCTAAGAAATAAAGAAAGAGATTTAAGAGATTCAGAGCTACGGTACCTAAAACAGACACACAACGGTTCAACTTATGATAGCTCTCTTTTTGCGTCGAGGGTTCAAAAATACGAATACTCAGCTGAATTCGATTAGCCTGGAAGCCGGCTTTACAAAGTCTCGTGCAAATTAGAATGAGTTTCACCCATAGTCACTGTCAAAAATCTACGAATTACAACCAAAAGCAACGCTCTACGGTTGCGGAATCGCAACCGAAGGAACATGGGCGGGTTTTAGTCATTAAAAGTCTGACACGATGGGCGGGAGAAGTCATTTGATGATTTCCCTTCCCAAAAAAAAGCAACGCTTTACCCTCCGTTTTTTTTTTTTCATGAATGGGAAATCATCAAGTAACTCCTGCTTTGGGCGGAGTGGAATGGAGAGTCAGACTTTTACTGTCTATAACGAGTCCGTGTTCATTCTAAAGCCCTTTGCGTTCCAGGGCCGCGGTAACTCTTTCAAACAAATGCTGCAACCCTGGCAGGAACGGCTTACCCCTACAAGCGAAGACATACAAACCAAACCCCATCACTCTCTTTTTGACCTTTCAACGACCAAGGAACAGCCGGCTGTCGGGCTGCTATTAGCTTTCTATTGTGTCTCAAATCACGTGTGTTCGAAGGTTTAAGCCTCACCGCAACCGCCCAATAACAGTAAAACTAATAGTTAACTTTCAAATCATCATCATCATCTCCCTAGCCTTTTCCCAACCATGTTGGGGTCGGCTTCCAGCCTAACCGGATTTAGCTGGATACCAGTGTTCTACGTGAAGCGACTGCCTATCAGACCTTCACAACCCAGTAACTGGGCGACACGATACCCGTTGGTTAGACTGGTCAGACTCTCTGGCTTCTGACTACCTGTAAGGACTGTCAAAGTTCAACGAATGACAACCGGGACCAACGGCTTTACGTGCTTTCCGAGGCACGAAATCTCAGTGATGTCCAAGATAAACTTTAGAAAGTACATAACATGAATTGAAAAAGTCACATTGGTAATTGCCCGGAATATACTGCTGAATATCTAATCGAAATCGTATTTTGCAGTAATGTTAGCACAGTTTTGACTGATTGCCAGCATTCCCTATCTAATAGCACTAACGTTAGAAACGCCTTTTAAACGGCTGTGCGATTTGCGCAGCGTGATAAATGTACTGATTTAGGGTTTAGTGCGGTAAGGTAAATGTATCATCACGTGTGTGTTTCTCTGTAATTTTGAAGACAGATATCTGAAGATATATTACTGTAGCGTGAAAGGGGTAATGTGTAGTGGAGATAAATTCACACTCGACAACAAGACTTTACAACAGTTTATTTTTACAAGAAAAATACAAGAATTCAGGATTACAGAGACTCAGGGTTAGAAGTGGGTTGCAAGGAACTGATCGACGTGACTCCCGTTATGATGAGTGGAGCCACTTAACTTATTTGTCGCCGGCGCAGGAAAAAGGGCCAGCGTGCGTCTGCTTCAGCTTAAATAGGCACCCGAAGTCCAGGGTGCGGGGCGAGAGGTCCCCGACGTGGAAAGATGGCGACGCCCGCGCTCGTGGTGGGGTCGGTGTGACATTACTTTTATATTTGCTATTTTACAATAATATATCAGCTGAGCACTATTTTAATGCAAATTACAAAAGCAATCGATATTTACAGGTTGGTGAATTTAATGTGCCCGGGAAGTAAACCACATCAAATTGTTAAGATAGATTATTTCACTTAAGGAAATATTTTCTTTATTTTTGAAAAGAAACAATGTCGTCACATTCAATTTTGCTTGTCTCACTCGGAAACTAAATCGGCTAAAATCCAAAAAGCTACAATTGGAATCCAAGAACTAATATAACTACAAACAAACCTAGAATTAACAAAGTTTTTAACCACCGTTCACGCCTCTTAGTTACAGCTCTGAATTCCAAAGTTGAATAAATCTTTTATCCAAGACAGGACCATTATAAAATCTTACTAATACTATAAATGTGAGAGTCTGTGAAGATGGATGTATGTTTGTTACTCTATTACACAACAACTGCAGGTATGCCTTCTAAAGGTACGGAACCCAGGGTTCCGAGATACGAAAATGTATAAGAAAATATAATAATAATAATAGCGAAGAGCCTCGACCTCGACCAACATCTGAGGAGGCTTTCGATATTCAGCTGGGTCAAGGGTCTGATGCAAAAAGCAGACACGGCGCGCATTGTCCTGTCGCATTGTACCTAAAGCCGTGAACCACCACATAGTCATCACAGATGCGAAGTCTCCTAGGAGACTTAGCTAAGTGCACTCATCGATGGGCTCAGCAACATCATATCATCTGCGTAGCTGATGTTATTAACGCAGTGTCCATCAATGGAGCACCCAACACTGGTGTTGCTGAGCTCACAGATCAGCTCGTCTACATACAGGTTGAAAAGCTTGGATGCGCTGATTCCCCCCTGCATCCGACAGGACACCCGCGCACTTAACACAATTGTATTGGTTTTAATACCAATACTTTACCATCCCAATGATGTCGCTTGGGAGGTTCTTAACATTTGACAGTTTACCATAGACAGTCATAAGATACAAGGTCGAAAGCCTTGGAGATGTCCAGAAAACATGCATATACACGTGTTTTCCTACTTGCATAGTATTGAACAATCTGTTTTAGGTATAGTATAGCTGATTCAGTGGTTAAATGTGGCTTAAACCCAAACTGGACGTCGAAGTGTGATTCAGCTGCTGATCAATCCAACCCCTTTGCAATGATGGTAGCCAGAGATATCGGCCTGTCCTGTCCTGTGAGGGGTCCAAAATCAGTCGGGAGCGGGGGTCATGCGTCAAGCGAATGCCGTACTCCAGATGAATTGTAGAAGAAGGAACCGTGAGGGTTTAGCCGGTAAGAGTCCGACATAACCCTCCGCTCCCCACAGACGAAGGGTATCCATAAAAAATTCCCCACGAAAAAAAAGGATACCGGGCACCGGCCTAAAGTTGCTCTTATCACTCGCGTCTCCTATAGTTTATTTT
Organism: Athetis lepigone; assembly: GCA_033675125.1. NCBI lineage: Eukaryota > Metazoa > Arthropoda > Insecta > Lepidoptera > Noctuidae > Athetis > Athetis lepigone. The sequence goes on from CM066234.1 coordinate 7,706,438, forward strand.
TAACAATGGGCACAGCAATTGTTTTAAGTAAATCATCCGGAAAATAGGAGTGACTCAGACACAAGCTAAAAAACATTGCTAGCACTCGCGGTAAGTGTTTACTAGCATTAGAAAATGCTCTATACTTAGGCTGTCATAGTCCGGCGACTAGCTTCTTTTCAATTTGCGTATGACAGTAGCTACCTCCCTGGCGGCAAACCTAATAGGCATGCCTTCGAACCCCCTCACCACCTTCATAATATTATTATGATGTATGTTTTTAAAAATTATAAAAGTATGAATATCAGAAGTCTGATTACAATAATAAAAGTTCTGCCTACTTTGGGATCAAATGATCAAAGGTCAGTTGTCCTTACATAATTATTTTTATTTATCTACCTGCTGTCCCCCGTGGGTTCATCCGCATATTTGGTGACTCTGTTCCCGTACGTCATAGCGTGGTATTACATAGCCAATAACCTACCTCAATAAATGTGTTATCCGTACTATATATACTTTATTATACTATATATACTATATCACTATATTTTTTACTATATTATTATTTATTTTAATATTATAAATGCGAAAGTAACTCTGGCTGTCTGTCTCTTCATTACGCCTAAATTACTGAACCGATTTGAATGAGATTTGGTACAGATATAGTATGGGATCCGAGAAAGACCATAGGATAGTTTTCATCCCGAAAATCCCCCGGGAACGGGAACTATTATTCCACGCGGACGAAGTCACGAGCAAAAGCTAGTTCTCAACAAATGTGTTATCCATACTAATATTATAAATGGGAAAGTGTGTCTGTCTGTATATTTGTCTTTCTTTCACGGCAAAACGGAGCGACGAATTGAGGTGATTTTTTAAGTGGAGATAGTTGAAGGGATGGAGTGTAACATAGGCTACTTTTTGTCTCTTTCTAACGCGAGAATTTCTCAATAAATGTGTTATTCAACTCAATTAGGACTCAAATAAGACTGACATTTCTCGAAATTAGCGCGTTTACCTAAACAAACAAATTATTAGTAAAGATTTTATAGCGCGGGCGAAACCGTAAGAAAAGCTAGTCTTATTATAATGTCTTTGTGACCTCTAGACTGACTGAAAGGCTTTCACAGACTGCAGTCGCCTTTAAGTACATTTTAAGCGAATTTGTTGAGATTATTTCAGAAATGGTTTTAGGGAGACACATTTTTCACTTTAATACGTTTCGTATTGAGAAATAGTTCGTTTATCGAAAAAATATTTTTATAATGTATTCGTAATGGATTTGATAATTTCGTTATTTTTTTATTGTGTCATATTTTATTTGTATTTTCTGCCAGCCATCTTGTTTTATTTAAACGAAATGTCTTCAGGAGCAATGAATTAAATTATTTTTGTCTGTGAGAAAATCTATAATCATATAAGATCACTGTACAGCCTATGGGAGTGGAATTAACTTGGAATTAATTATAATAAATATTTTTTTTATTTTAGTTTGTTTTATTATTTATTTATTTTGATATTATATTTTGCACATAAAAAAATTAAAACATTACATCAGTCCTAAAATCAACTCATCCCAAGCTTAACCCAAATTTGTATTTTCTTACAGCAAACCTTATTTCTATAAGGAGATTTGTACGAATATGCCTAACATTAACATTTCGTCAAATTATGTGAAGATACATGTAATTAAAAGCTGACTTTTCCAGTGTAGGTATGATGATAAAAACGGGTCATAATATTGGTTAAAATAAAATTACCCTTTTTCAGATTTCTAATAAATAACTTCTTACATCAGCTACGAGAGCGCTACGCTTTCGTAGCAGAGCGTAGCACTAAGCTACGGCGTAGCCTTTTAGCTCATTTAGATGGTACGGTGATGCCTACCTACTCAAATTAATACTTGGTAGGCCGCAGTTCAAAGCTGACTAAGCCATTAGACAAGTATTTCAGAAACACCGACTTAATGTAATTAAAGACTTAATTTTCAGGTATTGAAAACCATTTAGTATTATATCTGTTGAGTATTATATCTGTTGAAAACGTACTGGACATTTCTCCTATATTAAATAAATATCTTGGGACAAGTTATATACGTCCATCTGATCCCAAACTAAGCAGAGCTTATATTACGTTAACCAGACAACTTATAAATATGTACATGCATATCTATATATATAAAAGAAAGTCGTTTTAGTTACACATTTTATAACTCAAGAACGACAGAACCGATTTGGCTGAAAATTGGTGGGGAGGTAGCTTAGGACCAGGGAACGGACATAGAATACTTTTTATCTTCTGTTTTAGTAACCAAAAATCTGATATAACGCGGGTGAAGCCGCAGGGGAAAGCTAGTTAAATAGATAAATCACACCCCACCCCAACACAACAAGCAATCATCTCGTCACATAAATTTGTCCTGGCTGGGAATCGTTTCCACGATCTCCAGCTTGGCAGTCAGGGTCACTAACACTATACCAACTGACAGGCCCGTCATATAAAGACAAAAAACGTAATTCTAAAAATAATTGTTGCGGACGGGAAACGAACCCTAACTACATCCAGCAAAGAAGTGAAGCGCTTCACCACTGCTCCAACTGCACCGCGAAGGGAATATATGCGAAGGATGTCTTATGTTGCCGTTTTCGTAGAAGGATAAGCAACCCCACTTAGCGCAACACGGCGCCATCACTTCGTGTGTAATTAGATTTCATATAATAATAATAAATTAATAATACTAGCCTCTTCTCATACAGAGAAGGCTCACATTGATCACCACACTTACTTAAGGCGGATTGGTGATTTCGGACTTAATATTTTCGGTTTCCTTCACCAATGTTTGTGATGCCCAAGATAAACGTTAGAAAGTACACATGAATTTAAAAAGTCACATTGGTACTTGCCTGGATTCGAACCCATGACCTCTTAAATGAGAGACGGGCACCTTAATCACGAGTTTTAATATTTAGTTATCAATTTTTTTTGTGACACAGAAGCTACCAATCTACGACACAGTGCCGACTGTAGACATAACAATATCAAATGACGTCTATACAACCTTCCCTACCCAAACTACCAAACCCAAAGCCACACTACAGCCAAAAGCTGAGACACCTGTCTATACCTATAGTGTTGTTATGGAATGAATCTAGGTGCAAAAAGAGAAGGAGCCTTATGGGTCTAGTTTGGCAGTTAACTATGTAGTTGAAATGTGTATTAAAAAAATCGTTACATTTTTCTAAAGTAAATCTCAAAATATTGTACCATAGTTCTACCTAGGAAGCGAGAAAACTTAGTTAATTAAGTTAATGAAACTAAATATTTGATATTGTGTGATTGCGACTGGCCGCAATAACTCTGTTGCTAGCACAGTCTTGGATGATGAGGCGATTTTAACAGTTATTCTTCAGTAACGTGCAATTTCGTAAATAAAATAAAACATAGTGTTATAATATTACCTCACTATAACTACATTTCGTATGTATGCACATAACTTGTTTCTTGGGTAGCCAAATTACACAAAATTTTTAGTGAGGCCTTTTTATTATATCCTTTACAAATAAGGCTCGTTTGAATCATTTAAACTAGCCTATTTTTTATTTTTTACCTGGGCCCAGGGATGTATGGAGCTATTCCCTTCTCTTTTCAAAACTGTATCATGATAAAGTACCAATATAACTTTTCATTTCATATGTACTTTTTAAAGTTTATCTTAGACATCACAGACATCGGTGGAGAAAAACATCGTGAGAAAACCTGGACTTGTAGTGATTATAAGTCCGAAATCGCCAATCCGCCTTGAGCAAGCGTGGTGTTCAATGGTCGTGCCTTCTCTGTATGAGAAGAGGCCTTCGAAAAGGCTTTCATAAAAAAAACTTAAAATTTAAAAGCTGGTGGCTCCCGTTCTGTTTATGTTTTGCTTTGCCACCAACTTCCGTTTTCCAAAATTTCAAGTTATTTTTTGAAGTCATTTAAGCATCACGACTACTTGGTCGCTTTGTGTCCAACTTGAAACGTTTTGAGATATTTTTGGGACATAATATAACATGGTGTAAAAAATGATTGAAATCAATTCAGTTACTTATTTTTAGAACCAATTAAATTCAGGGTTTGCATAAATAAAAACTAACCTCCTATACAATAGTAAACTGTCTAACAGATCGACTGAATGTAGATAATGTTCTTTCTGATTAATTTCGTTGCGGGATCCAAGACAGTTGAATCGTTTCTCCGGGACTCGTTGAGCTTCGTTGCTTCGGCGCTTTTCTGGCGGGCTCCACTGTTGATTCTCGCTTTCAGGAGTTGCAGTGGTTGAGAATAGTGTGGCGGGATTGTCCCATAAAAAAAATACTGTAGATAAAACAACGTACATCCAACCCAGAAATACTTTTTTATGGGAATTCCTTCCCTAAAGGCTTAAAATAGGGGATGGAAGTCGATATCCACAGGGGCGAAGCAGCCAGGGTACTAGACCAATATGCTCATCAAAATTCTATGCTGAAATATACCCTTGCAATAGTTTTTGATTTATTCTGTAAAAAGATTAAACTGTTACTATTTTATTCTTTATCTATCTATGTATTGTTTTGATGATTATCAATATATTGTACTAGCTGCTGCCCGCGACTTCGTCCGCGTGGAATAGTTCCCGTTCCCGCGGGATTTCCGGGATGAAAACTATCCTATGTTCTTTTTCGGGTCCCAGAGTATATCTGTACCAAATTTCATTCAAATCGGTTTAGTGGTTTAAGCGGGAAAGCGTAACAGACAGACAGACAGACAGACAGAGTTACTTTCGCATTTATAATATTAGTATGGATTGTCAATGGTTTTGTCATTTATTGTTATATATATATACTAGCTTTTGCCCGCGGCTTCGCTTGCGTTAGAAAGAGACAAAAAGTAGCCTATGTTACTCTCCATCCCTTCAACTATCTCCACTTAAAAAATCACGTCAATCCGTCGCTCCGTTTAGCCGTGAAAGAAAGACAAACAGACAGACAGACAGACAGACACACTTTCCCATTTATAATATTAGTATGGATTGTAAGTAGAAAAACATTGAGATACAATGTAAATTGTTTAATGAATAAATGAAATGAAATTAAATTCGGAAGATTCGGAAGGAGAAGTGATATGAATAAGCTATTTTAGGTACCAGACAGTGAGCAAGCAAAAAATACAAAACCTTAAATATAAATTTAGTAATAGAAAAAGACTGTTACAATTGAAAACTAACTGAACCACTCAAGCTAGTTTAGAAATCTCAGTCCTACCTTTTCCGCCTACTTATAGCACGAAACTTTTGACAAAGCACTTACAACTCTATGCCACATGTAATAAGATACACTTTCATGATGAGTCAATGTATGAAGTATATTTAAACCCTATGACCCAGACGAGTTGACCTAATTCAGGTGTATACGAAACTTATATAGAATAGATATCATGATGTCGGTGTATCTATAAAAAATCCATATGTAATCAGTAGTATTATATTACACACATTTCTTTTTCTAATTATAGATTGCCCTGGCTCACGCATTATTTTCATTGCTTGAGGAAAGTAATTTATTTGTAAATATACGTATACCTATACCCTCATAAAGTTGATAAAGCTTCCATTTTCTAATAAATATCGTTATTATCTTTTGTTTATGCACATATTTATGAACATACTACCTTTTGCCCGCGGCTTCGCTCGCGTTAAAAAGAGACAAAAAGTTGCCTATGTTACTCTCCATCCCTTCAACTACACACATCAAAAGTGTCTAGGGATATTTCAATGAAACCTAAACAACTAAAATTCTATTAACTTTTTGTTAAGACACCTACACATTAAAATAAACCTTGTTTAATAGCCTATCTAATCTGATAATAAACTTTTAGATAAAGTTAAATTAAATAAAAAACCTAGAAGAAGAGGAAAAACTCAGACAAAATTTCAATCTAAACTTTATTTTTGAAACATCAAAACCTAAACAAAACAACATTTTTTTTTATAAAAACTGTTGAAAACTTAAAATTAATAATCCGTGGATCCACCTAAGACTCTCCTGACACATCTGCAGCGGTTCTGTATACTCAAAACAAGGGTGTCAATATCCTGTTGTGGAATACTGTCCCAAATTGCGGTTCAGAAGTCAGAGAGTTAATCCAGGCTTTGGTCACGTTATGGTGTCACGGGGGAAGTGGTGGAACGGCACTGAGGACCTCAACGCATTAAAACACATGTACAGGACCGATTCATAGTAAATGCTGCACGAAGTCAACCAAATGGAACGGCAATGCAATTGGTTCAAAGGCTACAGAGAGAGTATAGTTTGCTGGTAAGTGGTCAAACTTTGAGAAGGCGACTGCATGAAGTCAACCTACGTACTCGTAGGCCACTTCGGGTACCAGCGCTAAGGAGAGGCAATCGATGAAGAAGATTACAATGGGCTATTGAACACGAAAACTGGAACCATTCTTAATGGTCACTTGTGCTTTTCACTGATGAATCCAGGTTTGGATTTTATCCTGATTCGCGTAGAGTACGCGTTTGGAGAGAACCTGGACGTTGGAATCGACTGCAGCATCTACAACAAGTTCATGCATATCAAGGTAGCACGAATATGGTTTGGGCAGGAATTCGTCTCGGCGGTAGAACGGACCTCGTTTGGATACAAGGCAATATGACTGCTCTAAAATACCGAGATGAGGTGCTAGAGCCTGTAATCTTGCCCCACAGACAACAAATGTGACAAAATTTCCAGCTAATGCATGACAATGCCCGTCAACATACGGCGCGTATCGTCACAAGTTGGTTACAACAGCATGATATTCAAGCTTTAGACTGGCCTGCACAATCCCCTGACTTAAATCCTATTGAGCATGCCTGGGATATGCTTCTGAGAAGAGCTCTTAGGAATTTCCCTGAAGATATTGAGAATGAAAACCAGCTTTTCTTGCATCTTAAATCATAAAATCATATTTATTTTGTAAATAGGTTATATATATAACACTTTTACACGTCAATATTTAGTTTTTTTTATTTATTTTAAGCGAACGATGGGGCCGGTGTTTCGTAGCTGGACTGCTCTGAGAAGAAACATCCGAAACAAACTCAGAGGTCAAAGTCTCTTTTAAAGTCCATACAATCGTATTGGTCAAAAATGTGCGAGAACCATGGAGGCTAATGTCTGAGGCACTCTCTTGATGAGAGAAGGACACAGATTTGAGTGGACCTGTCCAGACAGTGCAAGCATTTGTCAGTAATCGTTTAGCTCAACTAAAAACTAAGGAGCCCAACGTCTTGACGAACAGTACCAAAGTAAGGACATTTGGGTAGGCCGCATTAAATACTCAAACCGTCAGACCGCATATTTAAAAAAAAAAACCTACGACTTCCATAGTCCACACATTCACAAAAAAAAAATGTCACAAAAACATATACACAATACTTTAAAAAGTACATATCAATGTCAAATAGTAATACATAAAAAAAAAGATTATATACTTTAAAAAGTACACATCAATGTCAAATAGAAATACATAAAAAAGATTATATACTTTAAAAAGTACACATAAATGTCAAAATAATAATTGAAATGTCAAAGAGAAAAGAAATGTAAATAAAGTAAATAATGGCCAATGTATAAATCGAAACAGCTCAATCCCAAGCATTTGAATCCTCAATGTAATCTTTGACAGAGTAAAAAGCTTTCTGACACAGTCTACGTTTTATAAATAATTTAAATTTAGTAATGCTAAGTTCTTGAATTTGTCTGGGTAGTATAATATAAAAGCGTATACATTGACATTTAAACGAGCCACCTATTTTCTTAAGCCTAGTTGAAGGAACTATGTATTTGTCCTTATTTCTTGTATTTATAGGATATCACTGTATTTTTTAAACAAATTAATATTTTTATGCGCGCACAACAAATTTTCATATATATATTGGCACGGCACAGTCATAATATTTACCTCTTTAAATTTGTCTCTGAGGGAGTGTCGAGGACTCAGTTTATAAATTGAACGAATAGCCCTTTTTTGCAAAACAAATATAGTCTGAATATCGGCTGCATTTCCCCACAATAGAATGCCGTACGACATCAAACTGTTAAAATAGCTAAAGTAAACTAATCGGGCTGTTTCCAAATCAGTTAAACCACGAATTTTTCTGACGGCATATGCTGCAGAGCTAAGTTTCTTAGATAATTTATCTATATGACGGCCCCACTGAAGTTTAGCATCCAAGGTTATCCCCAAGAATACTGTGGAATCTTCGGGCTTCAATTCCTGTCCCTTTATTAGTACACTGGTTTCTATTTGTCTAACATTTGGTAGCGTGAACTTAACAAGTTTAGTTTTTTTCTCGTTCAGCAGTAGATTATTTACGTCGAACCAGTTGACTATTGACGCGAGAGAACTATTTATGACGTCAACACATAGCTGTTGACGTCTTAGTTTAAATAAAAGTGAAGTGTCGTCTGCGAACAACACTATATCATGCTTATCTTTAATAAGATAAGGCAAGTCATTTATATAAATGAGGAACAAAAAAGGTCCAAGAATTGAGCCCTGGGGGACCCCCATTCTCACAACAGATCCTGGTGACCTTTTACCGTTCACATCAACTCTTTGAATCCTATCACTCAGGTACGAAGAGAGAAGATTTAGGGAGGAGGCCCGGATTCCATAGTGGTGTAGCTTCCTGATTAAAGTTTCATGGAGAACGCAATCGAATGCCTTGGACAAGTCGCAAAAAACGCCCAATGCATCGCATTTGTCTTCCCATGCATTATAAATATGTCCTAAAAGTTCAACACCAGCATCAGTTGTTGAACGACCCCTGGTAAATCCAAACTGTTTTTTATGCAAAAGCTCGAGTTTATTAAAATGTATTTGCATTTGATTTAAAATTAGTTTTTCAAAAACTTTACTAAAAGTGGGTAGCACTGAAATAGGTCTATAATTACTGGGGTCAGATGTGCTACCTGATTTAAATAATGGTATTATTTTACTATATTTCATTAAGTCAGGAAACTTACCACAATCAATACAATTATTAAAGATATTGGCTAAAGTTGGAGCTACAATATTTATTATAGATTTAGCAACATCAACCGAGTTATCCCATAAATCTGCAGTTTTTTTAACAGGACTTGGGACAGTATTCCACAACAGGATATTGACACCTTGCTTTGAGTATGCAGAACCGCTGCAGATGTGTCAGGAGAGTCTTAAGTGGATCCAAGGATTATTAATTTTATGTTTTCAACATTTTTTGTAAAAAAAATAGTTTTTTTGTTTAGGTTTTGATGTTTCAAAAATAAAGTTAAGATTGAAATTTTGTCTGAGGTTTTCCTCTTCTTCTAAGTTTTTTTTTTAATTTTAACTTTTTCTGAATGTTTATTATCAGATTAGATAGACTATTAAACAAGGCTTATTTTAATGTGTAGGTGTCTTAACAAAAAGTTAAAAGAATTTAATTTGTTTAGGTTTAATTGAAATATCCCTAGACACTTTTGATGTGTGTATCTCCACTTAAAAAATCACGTCCATTTGTCGATCCGTTTTGCCGTGAAAGAAAGACAAACATACAAACACACTTTCCCATTTATAATATTAGTATGGATTATATTCTGACGAAAATGGTTTAGATATTAAATTCATTCTAGTTCACACTTAATCATGTACAAATCATTTTGTAACACAATTATTTTAAAAGTGTATTGAAAGTTCTTGCCCATTCTTCTCCAAACGAAACAACATTTTGGAATGATTAACAAGATTCATTTTTTTAATGACGTCCTAAATTGCTATTGAAATGGTCCATTAGAAATAAATGATTTGACTTTGATTCTACTAAGGCTCATATTTCTAGAACCTATTCAAACCGGTGGGAACGAAATCTCCCATTCATTCTACCGTTAGAATAGGAAGAACAAATAGGAGTAGATACTCCTGACTGGTACGTGGGAAAATTTCAGTAGTTCTACCGTAGAACTGTTTAATAGAACTAACGGGAACTAATCCGAACAGAACAAAAATAATGTAAAAATAAAGGTAGTTAGTTAGTTACACATGATTGTGAACTGTGTGTAAATACGTATGTGTATGTCACTGGAAAATAACAAGATCCGTAAATTTATCAATCTACTAGGAAGTTTATAAACTTAAATTTTCCGTATGACGTCGGAAATTGATAAATTTACGAAAATGTGGACGTAAAATATTACAATGTATCTCCCGTTTAGAATCTTACGAAAGTTTATAAACTTTCTAGTAGATTGATAAACTTACGGATCTTGTTATTTTCCGGTGACATGTATACTTCAAACGATCACATTTTGTTTATGGCGCGACCATGTTACGCAACCTATAAAATATAACCCTAATTGACAAGTATACAGGCAGACAAAGATAAAAAATAGGAAACGAATGGTGTCAGAGAAAATAAATCTTATATCAGAAATAATTCACAACTGAAAGATGCGTAAAATTGAAAGACTTTCAATACGAAATACGCCAAATTGAAGATCATCATAAATATCTAATGGGTGCCAATCTGCCCTTAGTACTAAGCCTCCGCTGTCCGTATATCTGTCAGCAGGTTGTATCTCTTGCAATGGAATAGGTAAAGAGTTTGACGGGCTTATTGATCAATACGGCCAAATGGCTAGTGACCCTGACTGTCGTGACGGGTTGTATGTTCGATTCCCACCCAAGAAAAACTTTTGATGATTGTTTATTCTTTGTCTGGGTGTTAAGTTTCTGGTATACATTAGCTCTGCTTAGCTTAGGATCAGATGGTAGGCAGACCGAATCGACAACCTCTTTGACAAGGGCAAGTAAAATAGTATTTAAAGAGAAATAATTGCCTTTGACGTTTAAATAGAGGCCCTAAATAATATATTTTTTTCGGCTTTTATTCCAGATCAAAATATTGTTTGGAGGTCATTATTTCCTAGTACTAACCTGACGCAATAAAGACGGGTGTTTTAAGTTCGACCGATATGTATGTGTCCGTCCGTTTGTCTGTCTGTCTGTGGTAACGTAGCTCTTAAACGGGTGCACCAATTAAAACTGTTTTTTTTATATTTGAAAGTAGGCTATCTAGCACTGGTTCTTAGGCCCGTTTAAATAGACGTCACTCAATTTTGAGACGCTCTCAAATCTCCCGCTGTCCTTGTCATTCTAAAGGGAAAAAATAAGGACAGCAATAGACTTGAGAGCGTCTCAGAACTGAGTGACGTCTATTAATACGGGCTTAAAACTTGTTTCAGCAAACCGTTTCGAAGTCAATAACTCCTTTGATAACTGCAGTCGAGATCCCAGTTACTTTGAGGCGGAGTTTCTTTAATTTTTATTTTTAATAAATTATTTCAGATAAAACATAGATATCATTCTAATCAATTAAATTGAACGACAAATGGATATTGAGCGTCGTCTGAGCTCAGCTAACCATAATCTGTTACCAATTAAAGGACATTGCTATTCGTCCATACATTGTTTGCCTAAGAACCGACAGGGAGGTGTTTTTTCATTTTTGGTTCTAAATAATATATGTATTTCATTGAAACTAAATTGAAACTACGGACACTTGAGATTTCTAAAAGCCAGCTAAATACTTTAATAACAACATCATGTCACATCAAAAGTGTCATCTATATTTTCGACCAATATACACATTTGCAGCGGCAGAAGTCTTTCCAAGACACTTATTGATGTTCCCTTTCTCTTTTAGTGACATGGAGCCAGAAGCTGATCCGCAATTTACACAAAATATAGAATAATTTTGGGATTCCATGTTAAATCTGCAATGTCCGTTTAATCTCTTAACACCCACCGCCATGCCAGGTCGTCGTTCTTAGTAGGTCCGTACATCAGTCAATCACAGCCGGAGGTCGATATTTCAAGAGGAAATCACAGTCCGTAGTTTAAGCCAAGTGGGTAGATAAAATCGGAAAGGAATAATAATAATAAAATGTAAACAACCAGATTACACAGAACCTGGTCAAATGTTGGCATCTGTCAATTCAATTGACGAAAAACAATAGACTAATATCTTGATCTTTTTTTCTAAACAAATGGCTTGTTCATTTCACACAGCGCTTTCAATTGCTTTAATGCCCATTTCACACGAGGGCAGAACAGTGGGCAGAGCAGTACTGCTACTGTGTGAACGCACAAAACAGTAATGTCTTGACAGTAACTGGACGTTCACACAGTAGCAGTACTGTTCTGTTCACTGTTCTGCCCTCGTGTGAAATGGGCATCAGGCAGAACAATGGGCAGAACCTACCATGAACTATTCAACTACTTGCCAAGTACAGGGCAGTTTAACCTGACATGTTCAACCTGACAGGTTTTGTGTTTGTACCATGAGCATTCCCGGCTGACCTGCAGCACAGATTATATAAGATTATTAGAAAACAAACGTTCTAAAATACTTCAGCGGTTTTACGGTTTTTATAAAAGTGAAAAATATTTATATAAAAACAGTTTAAAATTAAAAGGTGATGAAAACTAAAGATTTTTCTGTGGCATAAAAAGAGTTTGGCACTGATTTGTAAAAGCGAAGGCTTTTACACCAGCTTGTGAAACTTAAAACGAAAAGTTACCATTTTGACATTTTATGATTATTTTCGAACGAATACTTATTTGACAAATGACAAATAGTAGAACAATAATTTACGAGGTAATTTTGAAACTCAAGTGGATTTATTATTAAAATTAAATATTTGTGGCCGTGGTTATGTGTAAGAGTGTCTTATTTGTGACGATGAATTATTCCCGAAGAGTTTCGTATCAAGAAATAGCTTTTTTATGGAATAATTTAAATAATTGCTGGGAATTGTAGGACCATGGAAGAGTATAAATAATCGGTAATTAGATCCAGATTTTTATAATAAAACTTACTGTTCCTCGCAGTTTCACCCACGTAACGTTAGGTTTTTGGTTACTGCTTCGCTCCCGTGGAATTTTGCGTGATATTATGTAGCCTATATTACTCAGGGATAATGTAGCTTTCTAAAGAAAAAGGTTTTTTTTGTAATCTGTCCAGTAGTTTTTGAGTTTATTCGTTACATACAAAAATATAAGCACTTAAAATATATTTTAATATTCTAGGTTACATCTCACAAATGAGCAATGAGCTGTCTCCTAGTAAGGAGGCCCTGCTGCTGTTCTTGATTCTGGACTCTTCTGGAAGAATGCGCCTCGGAAGTGACGTCGGTCATGTTTTGGGTACTTTGAAAAACTTCTTCCGGATTCAACACATTGGCTCAATTGCAAATGAAAATGCTTATTTCGTTTTCTCACATGCAACCCAGTATAGTGAGCTTCACGTGAATTTGGAGGTGCATCAATAACTGGAGTCATCATCGACTTCTGTAATGAAAATCCAGAATCACCTATTAGATCTAAATATATTTTTTTACATAATGTTTACCTATTTAAAACGTTTTTTTTTTTGGGTTAACATGTTCTACTGGCCGTTTTATTGCGACATGAGTTCTAAACTCTAAACTCCAGGCATACCAAACTTGTTCAAAAATTCGAAATAAGTAAAACATAGTTGTACACTCAGAGTTGCACATTTAGAGTCAAATAAAATATTGAAATCAACTCAAATTAGTTCAAGTTAATTTGAAGCATAGGATATTGTCTATATTTACGTGATTTTTTATTGTGTATTTATGTGAGAGTTGTTAATAATGTCGTGCTGACCCTTAATTTAAATAAATAAATGAATGAATAAATGAATAAATCCAATGATTTTCACTGTATTTGTCTTTGATAGGTTCCATTCGCGAAAAACGAGAGCGCAATTAAAACCTGAAGCCATGCATGCATAGTATCAAATATAGCATTAATATGATTAGTCTGATGAATAGAAGTATATATTAGTACTAACCTTGGCCTCAGCTAACAAATCTGTTGATTTCTTTGGGCGTGGCGTGAATTCTCTTACCTCATTACAGTTCAAGTGCTAGCCCTTTAGTTGGGCTGTAAAGCTTAACAAAAGCGCTGTCTGGCATCTCGAAAGGTTTTATTTAGATTCTTGAAATTCTTTATTTCTTCTTTAAATATTATCCCTTTCTTTCACACTGGTGCTACGATTATCTTCTTCGAAAAAACTAAAAAAAATCGTCTTTATCACACATCTAAAATTAACAGGAAAGACACAGCTTACGGATAATTTTCTATATTTTACAATACTTTAAAATAACGTCCGAATTATTCTATATGCATATTATTATAATTACTTACGTTTTTGTATTTAAAATTAATTGAAACAGGTCAATTAGAGTTACTTTCACAAGCCTGCAAATAATGACGGCAGGGCAGTTCAACGGTCACATGCGAATTTATCAAAAAATACTCCATGATGAGTACAATAAACAGGGCAGCCCACTAGTAACCGGCGAGTGACCACGTGACAGCAGTGTAGTGGGCCACTACACTGCTGTCATGTGGTCACTCGCCGGTTTAGATCACGTGATCGCTGGCTCGCTTGCTGCTTAGCGCGCTCATGGTACAAACTAACACGGCAGGTTATTTATCGTCGAAAATTGACCTGCTATATGAGTTCATCGTAGGCCTTCAGTACTGTTTCTATTTGAACGCACAGAACAGTACTGTTCTGTGCAAGCTTCTTAAAACGATGACTCGTAAATATTAAATGTGACAATCACAAACACGCACACAACACACATACACACACACATGCACGCACTCATGACTCGAGAGTTTATATGAATAATAATTCAAATCGACACTGTTCTCACTTGCTAAATCTTATTATATAATCAATTTAGTTTAAACCAATGGCTGAACCCAGTCTCTTAAGATACAGGCTAGACCTAGTTTAAGGGATAGAATCCAATAATGTAGTTCTACATAATTATATAACTAGTAATTATATAATATCATTCTAAACTGTTTAGTGTAAGCCTTTATGTATACAGTGCACTGTTCCATGTTTTTATGAAATAAATACTTATTATTATTATAACTGTTCTGCCTCACTGTTCTGCCCTCGTGTGAAATGGGCATTATATATTCGTATTAAAACCTTATTCATAGATCAAGCGCTGAGAATATTTAATTTTTTTTAATTCGGTATACATACTTATTTTAAATACTTGGCTGCATGAGCTACGATACCTTAGGCCACGTTCACACGGCGATTATTTTCCCGTATACCGTATACGAGATTTTATCGAATAGAGTAGTGACAACAGAATATATATGAAAACTTAAAAATTGTTTACACGGCGTTCATACGGGTAAATCCCGTGTTCGAGAAATATATTTTAACGTATACCGTGCGAAGTTGTCACCGGAACGCCACGTCTCGAAACGATTTTATCGAATACGACACGCAGTGGCGCTTATGTTCATGTTGTCTCGTTCACACGACTCGCTCGTTCACCGAACTTAAAAAATCGACTCGAATGGTCGCCGTGTGAACGTGGCCTAAGTCTACTACTAACTTCAAATTAAACCAAAATATCTGACACCGGAGATTGAAACGAAATTGAGTTACTTTTTATAATGTTTCTGAAATTAGGACCTGTCCATTATATTGTAATAGTCGTAATGCACTTTATAAAAAAAATTAGTAATTACTGTAAAGGTTTCATGCCAGCCAATTCATAGGCTATTTTGAGCAATCTCTTTTGAGTACTATTTAATATTAACAGGAAACTTGTTGCTTGACTAAAGGATTGTTATATGAAGCCTTCTGACGATTGTTATACGAAATTAATTTCTATAAATTTACGTCTGTTTTCCTCGAAAGAGGCAATAGGATTCTGGGTGGGGTGTTACTGGGAACATACAAAAGCCTATGGGGGCAAAGGCATCAACAAATTAATTGACTGGCCTGTGGCTCTAGTAGTTAGTAACGCTGACTGCTAAGCCGGAGGTTGTGGGTACGATTCCCACCCAGGAAAAACTTCGTGTGACGAGCATGATTGTTTGTCCCGTGTCTGGGTGTAATTTATCTATAATATGTATGTATCTATAAATTATATTAGTATGTATATCATAACACAAGCTCTCCCTAATTTGCGATCTATGCCATGTGTGAGTTGTCCGAGGACTTTTATTTATTAACTAGATGACCCGGTGAACTTCGTATCACTTACCTATTAATGTAAACAAAATTTATTTAAACCATATCACCTAATTATTCATAAAAGATTTGTATCGATTTCCCCACATTATCACAATCTAGATTCACGTGTGTAGGAGTGGCCTAATAGTTGTTTAGTAATCTGGCAATATTGGCTTTATATACGCAATAGAACCCAAAACAATGATTTTTAGAATTTTTGTCTGTTTGTCTATACGTTTGTTTGGGCTAATCTCAAAAACGGCTTAATCTAATTGAATGCGGTTTCACTAATGCGTTGCGGTTTGCTGGGGTCTTTGTTTTGTTTCAAAGTGAAAATACTGATCATCCCAGGCAGCTTTCCTTCGTGCAGGTTCTATCCCTGTTGTAAAATGTGTTTGATTGTCGATTTGATTGTTTGCGTTCGTGATAAATATTGGGTCGTTTGGTAAAAAACAAAAAGTAATCAATTAATTCAGTAAATTTAACAATTGTTTGGTTCTATCCCTGATTCGATTTGTATGTGGGTGGGGGTGTCGTTTCATATGCTTAAGAGAGTGCGTCGTGAAACAAAATTAAAAACCCGGTCTCAGTCTTCTATTGTATGTGGGTGGAGTCATTGGAGGGATACATTCATCATTGTTTGAGGAGTGGCTGGAGAGGCGCCACGGCGCTCTCACGTATTGCCAGACACAGCCTAGGTCCTCACCGGACACGGAGATTTCAGGAGGTTCCTGTGTCAGATTTCGGGCGGAAGCGCTGCCTAGGTGTCACTACTGCGACAACGGTCGCCTGGAGGACTCGGTGGAGCATACGGTGAAGGTATGTTGTGCTTAGGCGGGCTACCGCCGTGTCCTTGCGGACGGCGAGCGATAGGTAGCTCACCGGCGTATAAGGAGCAGGCCCGTGTTGTCGGCGCGTTTGTTCCACTCGAACCTCACAGAGCAGTCAGCACGTGACGGAGCCCTCTAGGGCTAATGCCTGCCTGAGTTGCGGATCATAAAAGTCAGTAAAAGTCTGACACTGAGGCTGAAAGAAGTCATTTGATATATGTATATAATAGTAAACTCACTGACTGATATCAACGTGTATGTTAATATATAACAGTAACTAACTAAATACCTACATTAAACTTGGAGGGTTTATTCTTTGTGAAGAATATAAAAAATAGCCCTAAAGGGTTCAAATAGTAGGTAGAAGTTCGACATCCACGCGGGCGAAGCCGCGGGCAAAAGCTAGTAAATATTTAAATCTAGATATTTTTTTATCGTAATATTATTTTTGTACGTTGGAAATAAGAAAAATTCATTACAGTATTATTTTTTATAGCATATTACACGCTTTTCTGTTATTTCAAACCGTATTAAATGTCTTTAAAATAAAACCAACGAATTATTTGCATGATTTGGATTTATGAAAATAATTCCATTCGTATTTTGAAAATTGTCAGGTTGACGGGTTGTAACCTCTATGGTTGTAACTGTAACACTTGAATTTGACACTTGATTTGCCGGTTACTATGACAACGACATCCAACAGAACATGGACAACTTTTATATGGGAAAATGGAATTGTTGTTTTATTCTATCTTTCTCGCATTTTTTTCTTATTTGCTCACCGTTTAGACCTACCCTGGACTACGACAAACATTTTAAACCCAAAATCAGCTCAATCGGCCCAGCCGTTCTCGAGTTTTAATCAGACTAACGAACATCAATTCATTTTTATTTATATAGATTTAAAAATGAATGTAATAAATCACATTGTTATCGCCCAGAAGTTTATACGCATAATAAACGTGAGGTTGGGGGTACATACTCACATTTTATTAAACAGATTGAATAAGACAAAATAACTTTAAATAAATCTTTTTTCTCGAGTGACATACATAAAATATTTATATTTAACTTAGTTAGAGAACATTCTAGACACGATTCAATTGAGAATGACAGGTAGGCTTACAGGGCGAAATAAAAATCCAGGTGAGAATTGTTCAGGTAAAAATAAAATATTTTATTGTTAGTTACCAATATTATATTGCTACAAAGTATTATAGAGTGATTCATGTGAACGATTTAGATTTATAATATGACTGTAATTCTCGACTTCTCTCAAACTCTATACGTTTGAGAGAAGACGAGAATTTTAAGCAGCTTAAGCAGGGACGTGTAAGTATTGTGATATTATCGAAATTCCAAGTATCATCATCTCCCTAGCCTTTTTCCATTTGTGTTGGGGTCGGCTGCCAGCCTAACCGGATTCAGCTGGATACCAGTGTTTTACGTGGAGCGACTGCCTATCTGACCTCCCCACAACCCAGTAACTGGGCAACACGATACCTCTTGGTTAGACTGGTCAAAATTTCTGACTAACCAGTAACGACTGTCAAAGTTCTACAAATGACAACCGGGACCAACGGCTTTACGTGCTTTCCGAGGCACGGGATGTCAGTGATGTCTAAGATAAACTTTAGAAAGTACATGTGAATTGAAAAAGTCACATTGGTACTTGCCCGGATTCGAACCCACAACCTCTTCTAACACGAGAGGCGGGCGCCTTATCTACTGGGCCAACACGACACTTTCGTCATCGAAATTACAAGTATATTTCAAATAAATAAAAAATCCAAAATGTCTTCATCTGCAATTAACAAATATTCATGTAGACATACTCTGAGCTAAAGGCAAGTTTACGAGAAAAATTTAATGGAATTTAGCCAAACACGGGAGTGGAAAAAAACTGAAAACACTGTCTATGAAAGTAGGCCTGAAAATGAAATATAACAGAATAATATCTACAAAATAATGTCCTGAAATGTGTATCTGTCAGCGACTCTGATTATTATTCATGAATAATAAATATTTGGAAATGGAATCTTAGGTATGGAATAGTTTTGTCTGATGTCGTGGAAAATTATGAATTTTGTTTGTAAGGAAAACAGAACACCTTAATTTATTTTACAAATTTAATTAGAATACCTTTTCTGAATGTTTGTTAACTCGTTTTTCGTAAACATTTAGGCTTGCTTTGCCTTTGTTATGGCACTATGTGGGGAAAGGAAATTCGTCTTATTCTTCGAAAGAATTTATATCCAACTAACAGTTTGTCCGCCTTTCACACCAAATCTACTGAACCGATTTAAATGAAATTTCGTACAGAGATAGTCAAAAGCCTGAGAAAGGACATAGAATAGTTTTTATTTCAATAAACCCACGGGAACGGGAGCTACGCCGGGAAAACCGCGGGGGATAGTATATTATAATAACGTCAAAAGTTTTCATAGTATCCATAATAATTATTTTGCTTATTTACTGTCCCACGCCGTTTCCCCGCTCTATTATGTCTATAAGTCGTAATCAAGTATAGGTATTTACAGTGATTTCATACAGTAATAGAATAAAGTGGATACGCCTCGAATCCCGGGATTAATTTATTTTAAACAGCAGAATAATCCAGAGATTTATTAAATAAAATTGAATAAGTGCGTGTCAGGCCACAGCACAACTATACATTAACAATTTAACAATCATTTCGCGTTATGCCGATTTCGTAGAACTATCACGTTATATCGAGATTAGAAAATTTGTTAACCTTCGTTACTTAAGTTCGGAATTTATAATTCCTAAAGTAACAAAGTTATCTTAGCTGTTTTTAATAAATTTTTATTTATTTTTATTACCGGTAATTTTTTTTTGAAGTTGAGTACATGTAATATTATCATGTTTTTTCAAATTTTTCGAGCCAATCGTTTAGTTTTTAGAGGCTCCCTAAAAAAAGGGAACTATTTTAACAAAAAAAAAAACGCTTCAGTGGTGAATATCTCCGAAATGGACTCCAAAAAATCATTTTCATTTCATTTCAAAGTTTTAAGGATGGATGAATGAATGGCTTGTGTGCTTTCACGCAAAATCTACGGAACGGATAACGTTGGAACTTTAGTAAAGTATCACGTATACAACAAAATATAACATAGGCTACAAAACATCACTTTGTGGCTGGAGCAGAGCAATATATTATCATAATTGCAAAAGTAATTCTCATTTCCTTTTATTAAGCTTTCACAGCTAAACCACTGATCCGATTTTTATGAAATTCGGTATGAAGTAAGCTTGAGACTAATAAAAAAACCTAACTGCAATATCGGGAGTCTGTGCTTTGATTCTGTTTCATGTAATTGCCACCCACTTTCGAAATTGCGCTTGAGTTTTTTAATTATTTAATTAGATTTAGTTTTATTCTCCTTTTTTTCAAATTAAGCCGTACTATATACTATATTACTATATTTACTATATAATACTGTGGCGACATCTATCGCCGAACATGTAAACTACAACTCACATCCTACATCGCGATATGAAAGTTTCCGGCGACATTAGAACATGTACAACAATCCCGACTAGAACCGTCGGGCAGTAGCCCACCAGACATACCACCCGTCTGGTTGGAGGATCCTCCTTTTCAAAGGAGGATGAGGGACTTTACACTCTGTTCCTCATACCTCCAAATATACTATCCTATATATACTATATATTACTATATCCTTACTAATATTATAAATGCGAAAGTAACTCTGTCTGTCTGTCTCTTCTTCACGTCTAAACCACTGAACCGATTTGAATAAAATTTGGTACAGATATAGTCTGGGACCCGAGAAAGGACATAGGATAGTTTTATCCCGGAAATCCCCCGGGAACGGGAGCTATTAATCCACGCGGTTGAAGTCGCGGGCAAAAGCTAGTATACCCTATGTCACTTCTACAACTAAGACAAATTCAATAACACCTCTTAAGTCGAAATCCGTTAAACGGTTTAGGCTGTAGAGCGTGTCAGACATACATACGCTCGAAAATCATAACCTTTCGTCATTTGGGTAAAAATATAGGTTATTTAGCTTCTTTCTTTACCAGTATCAATCAAAACAAAAACACAAATAATCCTTAGCCAAAACAATGACAACGTACCAAAACAATTCCGTTCAAAGTCACCAAATCACCAAAGGTTTTCAGCACAAAACATAAAATAAAAACAAAATGGCTGCTTGGCTGCCGTCTTGAAACAAAAGCCAGTGTAACCGCGATATTAACTCGATGTGATTGTTACTGAGAAATGGTGACGGCGGCACGCACGCTTGACCAACGTGCTACTTGATCATGAAATATTTTAACCTCGGAAGGGTACGAGAATTGTTCGTGGCTAAATATTTTGTTGTTTGGTATGAATTGTATTACCTTCAGTGGTGTGGGGATAGGATTCCAAAAATAATACAACAGACAGACAAAAAGTGTCAGTGTCTTAGGATAAGTTTTATTCTGTAAAGTATTCCCAAACTATCTTATTTTAACCTTTCATCCACGAAACGACAGCCGGCTGTCGCGCTGCTATTGTCTTTCTATTATGTTTCGAATCACGTGTGTTCAACGGTTTAAATAATTATCAAAACGTTAATTATTAATTTTACTTAAGTCGATTAATAATTTTGCAACAGCACAAAAAAAATAGATGCATATTTACTATGTTTGGTTATTTATGTTAATTGTAACAGACAAATTTTTATACACATTTCTTGATTAGAGAATAGATAAAATGTTCTGTGGCACTAGCCAAGTGGCGGTGTAGAATAGAAAACGAAAACGAATAGATTGTTAAATGTATGGAATTGACATAAGCTTTCGCTAAACAATTTGACATCTCCATACATTTGACAATCGTTTTCGTTACGCTATCTATTCTACAATGCCACTTGGCTAGTACCACAGAACATTTTATTTATTATTGTAAATTTAAAATTTAAAACCCTCCGTCCCCGAAATAATTAAGAACACGACTGAAACGGCAGTACCGATTTTATTGAAACAAACCAAAGAACTATCGCTAGATAATTTACTTTCAAATAAAAAAACCGCATTCAAATCGCTTGACTTAAGAGCTACTGTACCAGAGACAGACAAACAAACAAACACACAGACACACACAGAGCAGTCAAACTTACTTATTTGGGGTTTAAAAACAAATATTATCACTAGACTCGATTCTATCGGTCTTCGGTACGCTACGTCAGCTACGAAAGCGTAGCCGACGTAGCGGTGACGTCACAGCGGCGCTACGACGTAGCCTCATGCAGTTGATCGACCACAGGTGAGTTACGTCATAACTATTTAGTAGCTATGTGAAAACTAGTAGACTAGAAAATTACTTGCTGCACCGTCTTTTGCTAAAGTTTAGTGTTAGGGAAATTGACGCATTGCTTATTGGAATGTATGTGATAAGTGACGGTATATATCTATTATCCATACTAATATTAAAAAGCTGAAAAGTTTGTTTATTTGTTCAGTTGGTTGAATGCTCAAATCTTAGGTTTAAGTTAAAATTGAAAAAATAATATAACTATTATGTTTTTCTTAAAACATTTTAGTAATGGCTAAAAAACAATAGTAAACAAAACTAAAATAGGGATGACGACAGCATTAAAAAAATGGCATTCTGTTTAGTCCGTCTGATAGATCGACCGAAAATACGGGACACGTATTTTTTGCTTGATCAAATTAATAAAAATATACAGAGATAAAGAGTAACAAAGTTCCGGAGTGGGGGCTTTTGACGTCACCGTCCTGCAAAAATTGTATCAGATCGTGACGTAATGCGCAACTTCAACGCACTATATCGTCGTCATTCTTCGTTTACTAGAAAAAAGAAAAAATACGTGCCCAAAATTTTTTGATTATCTATCTGACGAATTACTTTTTTTTTGTCGTCTCGCCTATGATACTTACTAGGATTTAAACAACATATAGATAGGGAGATTTCATTACGTTTTTGTAAGTCATATGAGATTGTGGGTTCGAATTCGGGCAAGAAGCAATTTGACTTTTTCAATTCATATATTTTCTAAAGTTTATCTTGGACATCACAGACATCTCGTGCTTTGGAAAGCACGTAAAGCCGTGGCCCTTCGTAGAACTTTGACAGTCGTTACTGGTAGTCAGAAGCCGGAAATTCTGACCAGTCTAACCAAGAGGTATCGACTCGTGTCGTCCAGTTATTGGGTTGTGGAGGTCCGATAAGCAGTTGCTTCTCGTAAAACACTGGTACCCAGCTTAATCCGGTTAAACTGGAAGTCGACCCCAACATAGTTAAGAAAAAGGCTAGGGAGATAATAACCTTTGTATATAATATTAATATACGCAATAACAATGATGTTATAAGTAAAAAAGTGTAGATAGGTTACCCAAACGAAATTCTATCTTCAAAAATGGCACACAAACGCACACATACATTACACGTCAAAGTAGGATGACATGATTGAAGTAGTGCGAGTGAAAAAGAGATAAACGTCAATATCAACGCGATACTCAGTATCATGTTGGTCAATTGGCAAACTTTTAATGTGCCACTTTTTGACTGCATATAACCTATCTACACTTTACTTATAACATCATTGCGCAATAAAGTATTGAGTATTGAAACTGAGTATCAAAACCATTCGCACAGTATGAAAATTCTAAAATCTAACACTAGCTATCATTACGGTTACACCCACATATTTGATCACTACCCCACTTCTATAGGTCGTAGCGTGATGTTATATCTAGCCTTCCCCGATAAAGGGGACTATCCAAGTATCCAACACAAAAAAAAACATTCATTTCGGGCTTGTAATTTCTAAGATTAGCACTTTCAACCAAACAAACTTTTCAGCTTTATAATACACTAGCTTCTGCCCGCGGCTTCGCTCGCGTTAGAAAGAGACAAAAAGTAGCCTATGTTACTCTCCATCCCTTCAACTATCTCCACATGAAAAATTACGTCAATCCGTCGCTCCGTTTTGCCGTGAAAGAAAGACAAACATACAGACAGACAGACAGACAGACACACTTTCCCATTTATAATATTAGTATGGATGTATTAGTATAGATTTTATACAAAATACTTGTAAAGCACCTTGCATGGCGTGAATTCATAAAGTAAGCCACCATTATAACAGCTTGTGTTTAAAACTTATATTTTTTGCTGAAGGAATTACTTTTAGGGCTATTACGCATGTTACTGTTACTGTGAGTATCGATTTTTGGTGTAGTAATGTGTTTGAGAATTTAAGGCCGTGTACAAGGTGTGTGTTTTTCTTAGCAACACAAATACACACATCAAAAGTGTCTAGGGATATTTTAATTAAACCTACATAACTAAAATTCTATTAACTTTTTGTTAAGACACCTACACTATAAAATAAACCTTGTTTAATTGCCTATCTAATCTGATAATAGACTTTTAGATAAAGTTAAATTTAAAAAAAAAAACTTAGAGAAAGAGGAAAAACTTAACATAATTTCAATTTAACTTTATTTTTGAAACATCAAAACCTAAACACTACAACAATTTTTTTTTATAAAAATTGTTGAAAACTTAAAGTTAATATTCCGTGGATCCACCTCAGACTCGCCTGACACATCTGCAGCGGTTCTGCATACTCAAAACAAGGGTGTCAATATCCTGTTGTGAAATACTGTCCCAAGTCCTGCTAAGATGCAAGAAAAGCTGGTTTTCATGCACAATATCTTCAGGGAAATTCCTAAGAGCTCTTCTCTGAAGCATATCCCAGGCATGCTCAATAGGATTTAAGTCAGGGGATTGTGCAGGCCAGTCTAAAGCTTGGATAACATGCTGCTGTAACCAACTTGTATCGATACGCGCCGAATGTGGACGGGCATTGTCGTGCATTAGCTGGAAATTTTGTCCCATTTGCTATCTGTGGGGCAAGATTACAGGCTCTAGAAACTCATCTCGGTATTTTAGAGCAGTCATATTGCCTTGTATCCAAACGAGGTCCGTTCTACCGCCGAGACGAATTCCTGCCCAAACCATAATCATGCCACCTTGATATGCATGAACTTGTTGTGGGTGCTGCAGTCGATTCCAACGTCCAGGTTCTCTCCAAACGCGTATTCTTCGCAAATCAGGATGAAATCCATACCTGGATTCATCAGTGAAAAGCACAAGTGACCATTGAGAATGGTTCCAGTTTTCGTGTGCAATAGCCCATTGTAATCTTTTTCCTCGATTGCCTCTCCTTAGTGCTGGTACCCGAAATGGCCTACGAGCACGTAGATTGACTTCATGCAGTCGCCATCTCAAAGTTTGACCGCTTACCAGCAAACCATACTCTCTCTGTAGCCTTTGAACCAATTGCATTGCCGTTACATTTGGTTGACTTCGTGCAGCATTTACTATGAATCGGTCCTGTACATGTGTTGTAATGCGTTGAGGTCCTCGGTGCCGTTCCACCACTTCCCCCGTGACACGATAACATGACCAAAGCCTGGATATAACTACTGACTGGTCTTCATGGCTTCAGAAACCGCAATTATGGGACAGTATTCCACAATAGGATATTGACACCCTTGTTTTGAGCATGCAGAACCGCTGCAGATGTGCCAGGAGAGTCTTAGGTGGATCCACGGAATATTAATTTTAAGTTTTCAAAAAATTTTATAAAAAAAAATTGTTGTTTTGTTTAAGTATTGATGTTTCAAAAATAAAGTTAAATTGAAATTTTGTCTGAGTTTTTCCTCTTCTTCTAAGTTTTTTTTTAAGTTTAACTTTATCTAAAAGTCTAATATCAGATTAGATAGGCTATTAAACAAGGTTTATTTTAATGTGTAGATGTCTTAACAAAAAGTTAATAGAATTTTAGTTATTTAGGTTTAATTAAAATATCCCTAGACACTTTTGATGTGTGTAATTATAAACATTGTATTACAGTAGGCAGATTGATTTTTCGTACTGCATTATTATCATCAAATTACTGAAGATAATAGAAATTTGCTTACCTATCCGTGGTCAACTGGTATCTTCAAAATTCATGATGAACTTCATAGGCAAACAGCATGCAAGATTCAGATCAGCAAAAGTTAATCACCATCACACCACAAACAACCATCATTAAAACAAACCACACCGACAAAACGCAAAATCGCAGGCCCACCCTCCCCCTTACACTTTACACAAAGGGTATTTTTAACCGACTTCAAAAAAAAGTAGGTTCTCTGTTCGACCTGTATGTATGTATGTATGTATGTATGTATGTTTGTCCGCGATTATCTCGCGTTTGCCTGAACCGATTTTGATGCGGTTTTCAGCAAAGTGTTTGTTACATTCTGAGGAAGGTTTTAGTATATAACACAATTAGATATCCTGTGACGTTGCCCGCATATATCGCGTTTTGCTTTCTTGGATTGTAGATTTCTATAAGATTATAAGTTTTTTTGAGAGCTACCCTAAAACGTAGACAGACACTGAGACTCTAACTAAAAAGTAAAAAATAAAAAGCTTTTTTAAAAAAAAGATAACCGACTTCAAAAACAAAAAAGCTCAAAAATAACTATTTCGGAAGTCGGTGGCTTCTCTTCTGCTGGTCGATTTGTGTTGCCACCGACTTCCGAAATAGTTATTTTTGAGCTTTTTTGTTTTTGAAGTCGGTTATCTTTTTTTTAAAAAAGCTTTTTATACACTGTTTACATCAAGCTTAATGGCCGACCTGTTCACTCAAGATTTAGATAACTTCACCTTTATATTGTTAACTCTGTTTTGTGGGCACAATTTGATGGTTATACTGCCTATGAAAGGCCTTATATCTCGAGAAATTTGTTCAGCAATATTTTTGAAGGAACCTCTCTGACTAAATTTAGGATTATACTATGGAGGGTAGATTTTTTATTTTGTTCTTTGTGGCCGACGTGATGGTTAAGATAAATAGACGTTCGTTTACTGTGTTTCTTCTCTGTCTTGCATTCGTAGTTTGACGGTTGTGCGACAGAGATAGAAATAATGCTTAGACAAACGTGTGAAATGACGTTTCTCGTAACCTTTAAATGTTAAATTGTGTTTTAAACCCCTGGTATATACAAATATTACTTGCTGGTCCAGTGAAGTATCGAAGTATAAAATAGGCTATATTTTACATTTTAAGTTGGACAACGTTACATATCCGTGCGTTTATTTAATAATAAAAGCTGTAAATTAAGAATTCTCTAAAAAACTTTGAAATTAACCAGTCCTTCCATCCATTTAACCTTTTAACAAACAAGCGACAGCCGGCTGTCGCGCATCTATTGTCTTTCTGTTGTGTCTCGAACCACGTTTAAATTGCAAACAAAAAAATTGTAACAAGAATAAGATCCCGGTTTCAAATCAATCAATCAATCAATAATTTATTTGCGTAAAAAAATTAAAATCTTATTTATTTTCCGGCTTATTTTATACTAGCTTCTGCCCGCGGCTTCGCTCGCGTTAGAAAGGGACAAAAAGTAGCCTATGTTACTCTCCATCCCTTCAACTATCTCCACTTAAAAAATCACGTCAATCCGTCGCTCCGTTTTGCCGTGAAAGAAAGACAAACAGACAGACAGACAGACAGACAGACACACTTTCCCATTTATAATATTAGTATGGATAGCTCAAAAAGATTTCACAATTACGAAACCAATTCATAAGATCACATTCAATGCTGGACATCGGGAATCGTACCCGAGACCGCTGGCAGGCTGCCAAATTACAACTGTCGACAATACGGCACGATTCTGAGGGGTATCACATTTTCACTTCATTCAGAGTCTACCAATCGAGTCTTAGACCGAAATAAATAGGTACCTTAGCATATACTAAATAAACTAGGCAAAAAACAAATAAATATCTGGCGACCGAGATGCCCACTCACACATGGGCATCTGATCACATACTAAATAGGATTAAGGCATTTTTTGATTCCCACCCAGGACAAACTTTGTGTGATAAGCATAATATATTGTTTGTTCTGTGTCTGAGTGTTATTTATCTATAATAAATATTGTATATATTTATTATAGATAAATATTGATTGATATAAATATTGTAAGTCTATTATAAATATTGTAGCGCCTACTTTAGCCAATATTTTTAATAACTGTATCGATAGTGGTGAGTTTCCTGATCTAATGAAATACAGCAAAATAATACCATTGTTAAATCAGGTAGCACATCTGACCCCAGTAATTATAGACCAATTTCAGTGCTACCTACATTTAGTAAAATCTTTGAGAAATTAATTTTAAATCAAATGCAATTTTATTTTAACAAATTGGAGTTATTGCATAAAAAACAGTTTGGATTTACAAGGGGTCGTTCAACCACCGATGCAGGTGTTGAACTCTTAGGGCATATTTATGATGCATGGGAAGACAATTTTTTGTAATTTGTCCAAGGCATTTGATTGCGTTCTTCATGAAACTTTAATCAGGAAACTGCACTACTACGGAATCCGGGCCTCCTCTCTGGATCTTCTCACCTCATACCTAAGTGATAGGATTCAAAGAGTCGACGTGAACGGTGAAAGATCACCCGGCTCTGTAGTAAGAATGGGCGTGCCCCAGGGCTCAATTCTTGGTCCTTTCTTGGTTCTTATTTACATTAACGATTTGCCTTATCTCATTAAAGATAAACATGACGTAGTACTGTTTGCAGACGATACTTCACTTTTATTTAAACTTAAACGTCAGCAACTGATAACTGATGATATAAGTAGTGCTCTCGCGTCAATAGTTAATTGGTTTAATGTAAATAATTTACTTCTCAATGAAAAGAAAACTAAACTAGGTAATTAAGTTTACGTTACCAAATGTCGCAAAAGTAGATACTTGTATTCTATTAAAGGAAGAAGAACTGAGACCAGACGATTCCACCGTATTTTTAGGCATAACACTAGATGCCAAACTTCAGTGGGGCCCCCATATAGATAAATTGTCTAAAAAACTCAGCTCCGCAGCATACGCCGTTCGGAAAATTCGTGGTTTAACGGATTTGGAAACAGCCCGTTTAGTTTACTTCAGCTATTTTCATAGTTTGATGTCGTACGGAATTCTATTGTGGGGAAATGCCGCCGATATTCAAACAATTTTTGTTTTACAAAAAAGGGCTATTCGTTCTATTTATAAATTAAGTCCCCGACACTCCCTCAGAGACAAATTTAAAGAGATTAATATTATGACTGCGCCCTGTCAATATGTATATGAAAATCTGTTGTATGCACATAAAAATATTAATCACTTTAAAAAATACAGTGATATCCACAATATTAACACAAGAAACAAGGACAAATATATTGTTCCTTCAACTAGGCTTAAAAAAATAGGTGGTTCGTTTAAATGTCAATGTATACGCTTTTATAATAAACTTCCTAGCCAGATTCAGGAACTTAGCATCACCAAATTTAAATTATTTATAAAACGTAAATTATAAATGCTTTCTATTCTGTTAAAGAGTATATTGAGGACTCAAATGCTTGGAATTGAGCTGCTTCAATCATTAACATAGGCCAATATTGACATGTTAAAATTATCATTTTTATATTTATTGACATTAAGATTTTAATATTTGACATTTATGAGTACTTTTTTTAAAGTATTATTATTTTGTACACCAATTTTTATTCTGTTTGACATTGTAATTATTGAAGTTGACATTTATGTACTTTTCTGAGTACCTATATTTTTTTTTTTTTAGATCATATTTATTGTGAGTGTGAGGACTATGTGGGTTGCTTGATTGCTATATAGTATGTTTTATAATGACTGACGGTTTGAGTACTTAATGCGGCCTACCCGAATGTCCTCACTTTGGTATTGTTCGTCGAGACGTTGAGCTCCTTACGTGTTTTTTGGTTGAGCTTAACGACTTATGACAAATGCTTGCACTGTTTGGACAGGTCCACTCAAATTGTGTGCTTCTCTCATCAAGAGATCCCTTCAGTTTACCTTCATGGTCCTCGCATATTTTGACCAATACAATATTGTATGGACTTTAAAAGAGACTTTGACCTCTGAGTTTGTTTCGGATGTTTCTTCTCAGAGTAGTCCAGCTAGGAAACACCGGCCCCATCGTTCGATTGAAAAAAAAAAGGAAAAAAAAATGACGTGTAAAAGTGTAATTTATTACCTATTTACAAAAATAAATCATATTTTATTCATATTTTATTTTTATAATATGTATGTATTTAAAAATTATCCATACTAATATTATAAATGGGAAAGTGTGTCTGTCTGTCTGTTTGTCTTTCTTTCACGGCAAAACGGAGCGACGGATTGACGTGATTTTTTAAGTGGAGATAGTTGAAGGGATGGAGAGTAACATAGGCTACTTTTTGTCTCTTTCTAACGCGAGCGAAGCCGCGGGCAGAAGCTAGTATAAGTATGTACGAGTATATCAGTTGTTTAATTACCATAACACAAGCTTTGCTTAGCTTAGGGTCAGATGGCCGTGTGTAAGATGTCCCAAGATATTTATTTTTTATTTGGAAATAAGAACTTCAAAAAATTTATAAATTGTCAAATTGCAGCCGTGGTACATTAAAAATTGGGACCCAATCGCTGCCGACAATTTAGCCACCCATTCCGTAGGTAGTTACGTAAAGAGAACGATGAACAAGAAACTCCATCAAGCATTAAAGTTAGTTGCGGAATGTTTATAATAGTTACCGTGACGCCGGAACATAAAGGGCAACCGAAGGAACATGAGTGGGTTTTAGTCAGTAAAAGTCTGACACGTCCTCCCGCCGCACCCAGGACGGGAGCAGTCATTTGATGATTTCCCACTCCCAAAAAAAAAGCATTGAAGTTAATAAATATACGCATACCTACATATTTTTCTACCTATTCTCAAAATTTCAGCCACGTTTTTAAATAACGTAAGTTTCTAAACTTAGGATCTTGGATCATACCGTTTTTCTAGAACAGTTGATACGTAAAACGATTGAAACAATAGTTTCGCTTCAAGAATAACGTCATAAGCACCTGTGGTTTACAAAAACTTTATAAGTGCTTACAACTTTGTTAAACTTAATCGGAGTTACAAAAAGTAACGATAGATAAGTTTATTTGAAGTTTTTTAGTTTGTCTTCAAATGTCTCGAAGTTTTTATGATTTTCGAAGTTATAATTAACCAATTGATGTTTTCGAATTGATTGTAATTATAACCCATTTGTTCAGTTATTTAAGTAAAAGTAAACAATCTAATAAATTAATACATGTAATATAATTAATTATAAGCTAGCTTCATAAGTTCCAGATTTTGTTGTTTGACCTAAAGAAAAATAATATTTTTTTAAATTAAAGAATTTAAAAATATATATTATGTACCTACCATATACTACTTACAATGTGATAAGACCATTAATTTATTTCAAGACTCTTGAAATGAAATAATGGTCTACCTCTACCATATTCTGACATAATAAAGTATTTAGAAATTAATAATATGTTAATAGGGTAGGTAAATATGATCTAAAATTAATAAAGTATTTTGCTGTGTTTATTTTTGACTAGTTTCACCTTTGACAAATATAAATAAACGTAGACGTCTAAAATAAAATTACGTATCACAATTATATTATATTATTTTGTGTAGGAACACGAAAGTAAAATAAAAACTAGAATAAATTAAAAATCTGTACATAAAAAACATGCAATACTGTAACAGAAACAATTTAACTATATTTCACTCAAATCTAAAGCTAGCCCTTATTAGATAGTTAATTATAAAATATGAGATCAATAATAATTAAACATTGTTCGTCTATTTACAAATTACTTTCAAAATTACTAATACCGACTGTATTATCACTATCTAAGAGATGACACTCTTCAAATTCACTGCGTTTCTCGTCAACTTTCTCAAAATTATTCTTACAAAGAAAATCACCATCACAGACAAAATCATTTCTCCCATCTTCCATGATAGAATCTTCAAAACTCTGCTCTCTAAATCGTTTCTCATTCTCATTTTGATAGCTTTGAAACCTTTGTATTTCAAAATCTGGTGATATGGTTTGACCTTCATTAACCCCATCCTTGCCCAAAATATCATCAGCTTCGATTGCTTGAACCGTTTGTATTTCATTGAAATTCACTCTGTTTTCATTTTTGATTTCGTATTTTAGTTCCATGTCGACATTCGTTCTTGTTTCTATGAGAGGTTTTAGATTCATCAAATTGAAGTTAGGTATCATTCTCGAGTCCCAGGTCGTTTGGTCTGTAGTTTCTAAATCTAAATGGACGTCTTCTCCAATCTTTTTGAAACTTCCTAGGTTATATTGGAGTGGTATAGAGAATGATGGGAGGTCTACTTGAGGGTTTTGTCTCGTTGGCAGAGCTGAAATATGAATGGCTGGCGGTGACGGCTTCGGCTTTGCAGCATAAACTTGAGTTTGAGTGTCATTTAAGTTAATCATTTGTGTTGACGACACTGTAATAGAAAAGTTTCGAATTTATTACGCAAAACCGCAAATAAAATAACACGGAGAGTTTCAAACACATTTGTCACCGAACAACAATACGGTAACAAAATAATAAAAACTTAATTTACGAATGGAGCAACAAGTTATTCGTTTTTATGAAACTTTTTGTAATTAATTGAGAAACTGTTGATTCATTGGCAAAGAAGAATAAAAATGTTTTAAACAACATTTTAAGGGTGTTTTTTGTGTATTTTATTGAAGTCTAGAAAGTCTGATTATTGAACTCACAACCTTGGCGCAATTACAATTTTACTTTAAGGAGGGACGAGTACTATTGCAGAATCTTATAAATTATTTTCAATAAAACTGTACTATTTCCGCCCAATTTGAAACTCGTTCAAAATGGAATACGTCCAAGGCAAAATCCGTCCACAGTGGACAAAACGAAAATTGGATACATTGCCATAACGATCTGCTATAACCTTAAGACACCACCTACCAGGTATAGTGATGAAGTCCCTCATCTCCAAGGCCAAGGCTGAAGGTGACCTTTCATCAGGGGACCTTGGACCCCTCGGAGCGACGGAGTAACCCTCACAACCTGCCTTCTGCTGTTTTCGCCATTTTGCACGACGGTTTTGAAACCAGACCTGAGAGCGAAGATAAATAAGTTTTTTTTTATGAAGTGTTTCAAATGCCTGGGATAAGTAAAGTGTATGCCGAGTTGCCGACTCAAAATAAATACAAATGTCAATTAACAATAAAAAAAACGATTGTGACTTTAGCTAACATATCGGTTCAACGGTTTCGAAGTTACCACTTCAAAACGGTTCAACCGATTTTGATAAAACATGTTAAACCTTGAAACAACCAAACGACAGCTGGCTATCGCGCTGCTATTGTCTTTCTATTGTGTCTCGAATCACGTGTTTTCGAAGGTTTGAGAACCATTGCTAGATAAACAACTTTCTAATAGAAAAAAAACCCTATCGTTTAAGTAAGAGTTACAATGCAACACTTGACATACACTGGTAGGCAAACACACACATAGAGGCAATGATATTATAAGTAAAAAGGTGTAGATAGGTTACGTAAACGAAATTCTATCTTCGAAAACGTCACACTAACGCACACATACATTACACGTCAAAGTAGGATGGTATGATTGAAGTAGTGCGAGAGAAAAAGAGATAAACGTCAGAGGTAAACGCGATACTCAGTATCATGTTGGTCAAATAGCAAACTTTTAAAGTGCCACTTTTTGACTGCATATAACCTATCTACACCTTTTTACTTTTATTATCATTGCATAACGGTAAAACTTAATAACACCCCTTTTTTCGTCGAGGGTTAACATAAAACAGTGGATACCACATAGGCCTAAAAATACCGCGAAGGCTTTAAATAAGTTATTTTCGGCGCTGACTATTTTGACAGCGCTGCAGCTAGCGTCTGCGTCCTATCGCCGGAACGAAAATCAATTTCAACGTCCGTCTATTTTTAACAATAGTTCTCTGTAACCGTTCCGTGGAGTATTCAGCTTTGTATTTTGTTATTTAGTTTAGTTTTCCCCTGAAATAGTGTTTCAGATATTTTAAAAATGACTTTCAGTACTAAAGGAGTACAATTGTTATATCTGCTGGTCCGATCACATAAAATGTACGTGTTACCATCATTTTTATTCAATACTAGCTTTGGCCCGCGGCTTCGCTCGCGTTTATAGAAAGAGACATAAAGCTTATGTCACACTCCAATCCCTTCAACTATCTCCATTTAAAAATAAAACACAATTCGTCGCTCCGTTTTGCCGTGAAAGACGGACAAACGGACAGACATACACACACTTTCCCATTTATAATATTAGTATGAATAGTATGAATTTTGTTTGTATGTTAGATTTTTAGTTTTCTTCTCTAAATGAGAAGGGTACTTTTTTTTTTATTTCGTGATAAAGATTTTTTATTTAGCTTAACAAGCGATTCTTAGGTTTGAAATCAGATGGCCGTGTGTAAGTAGTCCAAAGATTATTTATAAAATGTATTTCTCTAAAATATTAATTACCTGAACTCTAGCCTCTGTGAGGTCTATCCTCATAGCCAATTCCTCTCTAAAGAAGACATCAGGATAATGAGTCTTGTGGAAGGCTGCCTCAAGCTGCTCCAATTGCACGTTAGAAAACGTCGTCCTGAAACCAACAGGAATTATGTAAATATTTCAGGCAGGAATCTTATTACAGGCTCAGGCTTTTAATGTGTTTGGGAAATATCTGTATTATAGTCTACACTAATATTATAAAGAGGAAAACTTTGTTTGTATGTTTGTTTGTTTGTTTGATTGTAATGAATAGGCCTAAAAACTACTGGACCGATTTTATATATTCTTTTACCATTCGAAAGCTACATTGTCAACGAGTAACATAGGCTATACTTTTTGTATTGTCAGTGAAAACTTTTAATTGGCCTTATATCACTAACTGTCAACTATCTGTATCCTAGCTGTAAGTTTTCTTAAGAAATAAAATAAAATAAATTAAAAATACATATAATATCACGCAACACGGCATAGCGTGATATAACCAAAAACCTAACGTAAAGCGGGTAAAACCGCGGGGAAGAGCTAGTAATAATTATTATTATAGCAAATATAGGGTGACTGGTAATTTGTGTACGATACTTTAATTTAACCAACAACTTTTACTACGAAAATAAACCTGAAATTATAAAAAAAATCTGCTGTTTAGTACATTTATGTTTGCCTAATGTACTGAATAGTTATTTTGCGATTTCGGCTTTGCTCCCTATAATAAAAATTGTTTGATATCATTAGCACAATCACGTGTTTAGGCATCGTACACTAAATGCCAGTCACTCTATCTATAATAATTTTATTTAATAATAGAATATCCCATTTATCGAAGAAGCTATACAACATCACGCCACTATTTACGGGGCCAGAGTAGTAATCAAACATACGGGTGATTGACTGACTGTTGATATATCAACGCACAGCCCAAACCACTAGTCCTAGAGTCATGAGACTCTTACCACCTTATTACAAAACAAGGTTTTTCTCCAAATCGGGTTTAAACCATTGAGCTAGGTTTTGTATTTCGAATCTTGATTGTATCAGAATAAGATTCAAACTACAAAACCTGGCTCAATGGTTTAAACCTTGTTTAGAGAAAAACCTTGTTTTGTAATAAGGCGGTTAGGGTGTGTTATTTGTGAAGAGTAGGTAACCACTAATAGAGAATTTTTGGAAATTCCAACCCTAAAAGGATGTTACTTTCGACACAAACGCGTGCACAGCCGCGGGCAAAATATATTTATTTTATTTTATTTTCATCGGAAAACTTACAGCTTACAGAGGTAAGATGATGAGATATTTTTATTATCTATACTAATATTATAAAGAGGTAAAATTTGTAAGAATGTAAGTTTGTAGATTTGTAACTTTGTATGTAGGGGGTAATCTCTGGAACTACTGGTCCGATTTGAAAAATTCTTTTAGTGTTAGATAGCCCATTTATCGAGGAATGCTATAGGCTATATACCATCACGCTACGACCCACGGGAGCGGAGCACTAACGAAAAATGCGGGTGAAACCGCAGGGGACAGCTAGTACCTAATAACACTGCAATTGCAGATGCAAAGCTATCTAAGTGATCTTCGGTGATAAATCGTGTTCACACTACTATGCTGTGGTTGGGCTTTAAATTAATAATGGAGTAGATTCGTAACACTGCCGTCTAAGCGATGCTATTTTCTCAGAATTCTCAGAGAAGGACTCACAGAATAGACCTGCAATTGCTGAAAAGTGACAGCTCATCTTAAGCTTATGTGACTTGAGTTAATAGACAGGCCTACAAAAGGGAATATCCATGTTTTTTTTTAATATTTAACACCTATTAAATATCTATACTAGCCGTTTCCCAGGGTTCTTTGTGGAATGGGCCATCTAACACAAAAAAAACGATTTGGTCTAATACTCTTCAGTTTTATAACATTAGTATAGCCACATCATCCAATTATATACATAAATCTTAATATATTTGAATATATTAAGGTATTTTTTGGTATATACCTATTAGTACCACATAAAAAGCAGTGGCCAACCTGCCATCGTGGCGTTTCAGGTCGAAATTACAGCTTAAACTAAGCACTGCCGCGTCCGTAGATTTAAATTAAATAAAGGTACAAAAAATATTGCTAGATATTATTTTGTAGGTACCTGTATCGTCTCTGTTTTCGTTTTGGTATATCTCCTTTGGTATCTGAAAAATACAGGTTTGTTACACGTTTATATCTACTTGAGTTAATGAAAGATGTGCAACTTGTACGACTTATCGGTGCACCTCGCTGGAATGCGACCCCTCTCCCGCTTCCCCGCATGCGCCGATAGCATCCTTGTAACCGTTTCTTCAGCGTTACGCTTACGTCACAGCGCGAAGTGCACAGTTAAGTCTAGGGCCGTATGCAGAAAGAAAGCTGGAAACTCATAAGCGCTTGCTTGTCAGCGCTAGGAAAATATATGAACACGCGCCGATAAGCACTGAACGGTGCCGATAAGTTCCGACAACCTTCAACACGCGCTGGTCAGCGCTGGGCGTTGCCATAACAACTGCAAGCAAATCATTCCGAGATTTTGCTTAATCTGCTTCAACCTGCTTCCTTTGTGTAGAACGGACCAGCGCTCACAAGCAGTAAGTGCTTATAAGTTTCCAGCTTTCTTTCTGTATACGGCCTAGGGGTGGATATGGGTTTAACGGTTAAAAGAACCGACCAACTCTTTGACAATCATAAATGTCTATAAATGGCCTAAGTGAAATAAATGCCTTGGATTTTTAGTCGCGAGTGACTCACTGGAACTTTACCATGTGGTATACGTGAAAGTCGCGACAGCGCAACTGCTCTATTTCCCTTTCCAGACTGGCTTGGAGAACATTGGAAGAAGCTTTTCTTTTCACATAGTCCAATGCAAGTTATACCTGAGAGCATGCAAACGGAGCCGTTCAGCTTCGTAAGCTTCTCTTATTATTTGTCGGGTTTGCTCTCAAGCATTGTCAATAATAAAAAAGTGACATTTAAAAATAAACCTTATTACATTAATCCGAAACTCTTTTAAACGGTGTTAAAAACTGATCTCCTCTCCTTGTTGATCTGTGTGATCAGAACCCTATTGTGACTTACAATATTAAGTTGTATATGAAGTTTGAAGAATAAAAGCCGTAAACAAAAAGGTAATGCAGATGAATTTAGGGAGTATACTAGTGTGAAATATAAAAAAATCTTACTAGATTTAGGAGAGTATTCTTCATCATCGTCATACTGTTGGTGTTCAGTGGCTTCATCAGTGGGTTCTGCGTTCGGCGTGTATGTCTCGTTGGGTTCAGTGTCTGGACGTTCACAAAGCACAGAGCCGGGACCGAGACTAGAAAGAATAAATAAATAAGAATACAATCTTGGGACCATTACTATGGGAAACAGACAATTGATATAAAAGTTTATAAAATATAGTACGGCGTGCTGTGCCGGTGCTGCCGCCTCGGCTGCGGCAAAAACCTCAAGCGGCGAAAGTATAGTAACCTTACTGGAAACTAGGTATATTTTCGAGCCGTTTGGGGTTGAAACCCTTGGGCCATGGGGTCCGAGTGCCCACCTTATTTTTAAAGACCTGTCAAAAAGACTAGTTGACTCTTCTCGAGACCCAAAGGCTGGCTTTTATCTTGGCCAGAGGCTTAGCATTGCCATCCAACGTGGCAATGCTGCCAGCCTCTTGGGCACTTTACCGGTTGACAGCGATGCGGAGGAGTTTTTTGATGCCACTTTATTTTAATTCTTTATTTTAATTCTAGTTTTATTAATTTTTTTTTTTATTTTAAATACCTATTGTGTATTTTGTTTAATTAATAAATTAATTTCTTAATGATATAAAATATTAATATTAATATATAAATAATACCAGCCTATTACTATCCCACTGCGGGGCAAAGGCCTCTTCTCGTACAGAGAAGGCACAAGCATTGATCACCACACTTGCTCAAGGCGGATTGGCGATTTCGAACTTATATTTACTACAAATCCAGGTTTCCTCACGATGTTTACCTTCCCCGATGTCTGTGATGTCTAAGATAATCTTTAGAAAGTAGAAATGAATTGAAAAAGTCACATTGGTACTTGCCCGGATTCGAAGCCACAACCTCATGAGGCGGGCTCCTTAACCACTAGGCCAGACCTAAGGCCAGACCATTACGACACAAGAGTAAGTTTAAGAGTTTCTTGCCCATACGAAAGAACATTTTGAAATGGGCAACTAGATTCTTTTTTTTTCTTGTAAATGATGTTTCAAATTGCTTATGAATTGGTCTAATGGAAATAAATTATCTGACTTTGACTCCTATAATGGACCCTTTCACTTTAACTTTGATTGCCAAATGTCTTTCGCCTCTAGTACGACAACCCATAGGTACAATATTTCCATTTGTATCTTGTCTAGTCTCAAAAAGTTTTCAGACAAATTTGTCTAGTAAACACTAAACAGGCCTTTGCTAGTAAAAGCTAAGGGCATATAAAAAATCTAAAGTTCAAGGCGGGTAACGATAAAATACCGTGCAAGCAAAGTCAAGGGCAAAACAGACATAGGGTGAAAGTCAGAAGGCACAGTTTGTATATTAAGACAAATAGTCGTATAGCAGTAAATGAATTTCTTTTTTTGGGACCAAAGTTTTTTCTTTGTCATTTTGAAGGTTGATTTTAATCGCCAATAAAGTATTCTTTTGATGTTGTTTCTTTAATGGAATACGATATATTATACATGTAAAGGTGACTGTAATTAGTGCTCGATAATGACGTTCTCAAAAGAAACAAAATAAAAATAAAGTTGTTTGAGTAGAGATAATGCCTTTTTGTATAAGATGTCTCAAAAGAAAGTTGATAAATAAAAAATAATATCTGCGTTCACGACATTCATTAACTAAAGGTATAATTATCTATGACAAATCGGCGGTTTCGGCAAGACAATTTCGTGATGAATTTTGAATGGATGCAGTTTTAAATTTTATGCAAAATATGGTATACTCGTAATGTGCTGTGGTATAAACCCCGCTATGAAGCTGGAATGAAGGCCAAACCTAGTTCTAACCGATTCTGCGGTTAAACGTGCATGTGTCTTACAGCAATCAATCAATATTCTGCCGAGCCCTTCGCAGATTAATTCTTATATTGACCGTAAGTCAAGGTAGTTAGGTTTATATTAAATTGTTGTCTTCAAATGCGCTCCGCTGCGCCTCCAGCGGTGTGCTCTGGGCCTTAAGCGGTATTCTTACAAAATCGTTGTTTTTCTATGAACACAAGCTGGCTTACGCTGAAAACTAACTTCGTAAACTTGTGCCTGTGTATGGGGCACGGCATTATACTGAGCGCTAGCAATGACGCTACTTACCTCTTTTAGTGTTAAGGTTTCTAGCTTACTTTAATATCTTGTAGTTACTATGCGCGAATACACTGTTTTTCTTTCTTTCCAACGGAGTTAAATAAGTATACTAGGTATGTGCGTAGTCCCTAAAAATACGTGGGTCTATGAACTTACCTATTAAAAAGATTCGGGATATTGTAGCAGAAGCTGGTGGTGGGTGACACGTCATCATTCAAGATGGCCGCCGAGTCGAAGCCGCTTGCGCCTGCGCCGTTTTCGCGGCCGTCCAGTGATTCCTCCATCTTGTGTTAGTTAATATACGGTTTATATAGGAAAATAATAATATAATTAATAATATAGGAAAATATGCTTATAAGTTATTTTAATACACGTTGCACAGCGTGCGTGATATAACTATTTAGAAAATAATCTTGGGCTATTAACATTGTTCTCTGTCTCACAAATCAATAAAAAAACAGACTTAAAACAAGTGTAATGAAACTTTCGTCCTTTGTCTATAGACCAACATCAAAAACTTTATTTTAATTAATTTTTCGTTTTCAAACTATAAAGTTTTAAACCAAGACGGTAAAAAGCATCGGGTGGGTCGATTTATTTGCACGTAAGTGTGCATAAAATGCCATGGTAAACTGACTGACTAATTGTTGATATATGTATCAACGCACAGCCTAAGCCGCTGGTCCCAGAGACATAAAACTTAGAGGGTAGTTACCTAAGTTCATTGTAAAGAACTGAAGAATAAGTATCCACTTAAGATTTTTGGTTTTTCCCAGAGAATGGCAGATTCGACATTGACGCTGGCAAAAGCTAATTAATTTTTTATCAAACATTTTTCATTGGATTTGACTCTAGTATAAAAACGAACTTAAAATTCTCTTCTAAGACGCTAGTAATTATGAAAGATTCACTCATTGAGTGTATGAAATTCCTAAAACTACTGGATTCAAACCTGAAATTTGGCAAGTTATTCCAGAAGAATTTGACAATAACGCGGACGGAACCGCAGGCAAAAGTTCTAGTGCACTGTTAAAGCTGTAAATGTGCATACTAATCAGAATAGCCGTCCACTAAACCAATTTATTCATTCACAAAGAAAATCATATTATCGAATTAATAACCCGTGGTTGAAGTAACACAATACGTAGCGAGGTGGTTGACCCTCCCCTCGCGCCGGCGAGTCACTTAAATTGAATTAAATGCCTATAATTTAGTTAAGTTTATTAAATTACCACTAAATGAGTATAATTTGTGTTGTATTCCTATTGACTTGTTGCAACGAGACGGTTTGGTTCGCGGGCACGCCATTTTGCCGCCGTAAACTTTTCGGTTTGACAGGAAAATTGGCGGGAAGTGCGTTCGGAAATTGTTTTTTTAAAGAGTTTGACGTTTTTGTGTTTTTGACGAACGGGAAATTAATTTAGTGGTGTTTTTAAGGTGGACGTTGTGATTTAAGTGCGTTTATTTACAGTAAAATGTAGTATACAAAATACTACTTCAAAATTTTAAGAAATATAATTATAACAACGTTTACTGCGTTTATCGTGTATCAAACAGCTTGCTGCCAGT
Organism: Athetis lepigone; assembly: GCA_033675125.1. Taxonomy (NCBI): domain Eukaryota; kingdom Metazoa; phylum Arthropoda; class Insecta; order Lepidoptera; family Noctuidae; genus Athetis; species Athetis lepigone. The sequence goes on from CM066234.1 coordinate 7,747,787, forward strand.
AATGTGTTTATTAAAAATTACTTACTTCAAATTGATTACTTCCTACTCAAACTTCTTAGGTTTGAGTAGGAAGTCTTTAAGAATCTTAATATTTGATGCCGATTATAATAATATGCCTAGGAATTAAGACGACCCACTGACCAATTGTTCGAAGATGAATAGAAATAAAACAATGAAAAGGGTAGTGGCTGAAAGGTATAGAAGCACAAAGTATGGTAGACTTTCTGCAGAAGTGAGACCATTAAGATTGAGATACCTATATACCTAAGTAAGATGCCTCGACGTTTAATAATCTTGTGACCTCTGGGAGTGTGTCAAAAGTTTAAAAAAAAATTGATTGAGCTTTAAACAGTTTATCTGAGTTCTAAAAATACGAATCGTATAAATATATACCTATCATGAAATATTTATAAAAAAATAAATCGTACGTTTCAAAAAGTATATATCTAAATATTGATAGCTTAAAGGTAATTTTCTTTTTTGCTTAATGGATTAAATTCTTACCAATAACTCAATAATAACATGAAAGATGTTTTTACACTATTTTATAATGTTTTTAGGACTTTGCCCAGCGGTGAGACTATATATAAAAAAAACAAAAAGTTGATATTTTTACTATTAAAGGTTAGTTGGATTATTTTTTCATTAAAAATATATTTAACTATCTAGCAGAGCTGGTTAATATTTTTGACGTATTTTATTTCAACAAGGAACAAGCTTATAGCTAATTGAGTTATAAATAAGGTACGGATTTTTTAGGATTTTTATATAAAGTTTTAGGGGTGACAAAAAATGTTAATTTCTAGTAATTCATTCAAAATACGCTATATAATATTTAAAAATAAAAACAAAAAGACGAGATAGAAAAAAAATACTACGTTGGTTTATAAAATAACCGATCCAATTATTAAATAAATGAATGAATAACTTAACAAAAAATACAAAAAAAAACTTACCTTTATAAAAATTCGCCAATTTCCATCAGCACATAGAAATGGTTATTTTAATTGAATTTAGTGTGATACCGTCTGTCAGTGAAGGCGGTAACTATTGTCACGTGGTCACCTGAACTGGACTGAGCGACGGGGAAGGCGCTTCGATGTTCGAACAGGGAAAACTGTAGAGTGTCGATGTACAGTCAGCATCAAAAGTCGATGACCACATTTAAAATTTCAAAATCGCTGTACACCCTATAATACCTAAATTGCTCAACATGACAAGCACCAGAAATGAATGATCAATATAAAAGAGCATAAGTAGGTGACCACCACTTTTCAAAAGTCACTAAACAAAGTTATGGCCAAAAAAAGCATGACATTCTGCGTCTCGAAAGTCGCTAAACAAATTTTTGACAAAAATAGCATACCATCGTTCATCTCAAAAGTCCCTGAACAGCATCAATTGTTTTTTGGGTTTAATATGTGTGTGTACTCGTATTTTTGTGAAGTGACATTAATATAATATTCCTTTCCGAAGTTTGACAACAAAACATCTGGGGGCACGGTAGTACCTCCGCCAAGATGATAAATTATTCTGATTAGTAAAACCGTTTATAATCTACCCTGGGTACTTGTCGCAGATATTTATCAGTTTTTTTTTGTACTTATTAAATTTTTTACATCAGTGTAGACAGTCAACAAAGTTATAATTAAGTGGAAATATTCTTTATATATTTAAGGATAAATATTTTTTTAAACAATTTATTTAAAAGGGAAACTGCGTGAATTTTAAAAAAAATGGTTGCCTGTAAAGTCGGTTTTACGGGCGAAGATTTTACGTGACAACGTCTTTTACCGATCATAGTTGAGTGGGAGAGAGACGCAAGGCATTCGGCGGGCCTCTCTCTCGTTCGGTGACTCATCGTAACGTTACCGAGCGTTACACTTTTTCATAAGTGACTCCCAGCCGCAACCTAATTTAAGACGTTGTCACGTCAAAATGAGCCATTGGTTTACAAATAAGGCAATCAATTCAATTCAATCGTAATATGAAAAGTTTAGATGACTTTGAAAATGTGCTTGTTGCTTGATCACCCACTTCGACTATTCTCATTGGCTCTAAGAAATAAAAATAATATATTTTGGGAAAGTTAAATTCGAAATTTACATCCATTAAATATTTTTACATGATTTAGTTTTGATAGGACAATATTGGATTTGTAACTCTGAAGATAGAAACAAGCACTTTTTAGTTTGCAGTTCAGTATTCGAAACATAGTACTGTTCAGCAACTTTTGGTAGTTATGCTGTTAAGTTATTTTTGGACGATGCCATGATTACACTTGATACCAAAAGAACCATTTTATATTGTTCAGTGACTTTTGCAAAACTTATTGTTGTGTTATTTTTGGATGTTATAACGATCAGCAATTTTTGACAAAATGGTGTTCAGTTAATTTTGAACTTTAATGATGTTCATTCAATACTGGCGCCTATCTTGTTAAGCGATTTATGGATGATATAATGTTCAGCGGTTTTGAAAATCTGAATGTGGTCAGCGACTTTTGATGCTGACTGTACCTATTAACATTTTTATTATCACTACAATTATAGTATAGAACAAAATCGATTTAAAATACAGAGGTGGAAAATTCGAGGCAAATGATATAACATCTAAGCTGGTCGTAGACATTACTAATAAACACTAAATATCATTAATTATATTAGAAAACATGACTAAAGAAGAAAATAATAGTACTTAATTGGAAAAAACATGCTTTTATAGATAATTCAACTATAAAGAAGAATTATTTCTTTTATATATTTTTTGAAATTTAGTGTAAATAATTATTATAAAAAAGCGTGGGGGTGCTCTTTAGATATTTTTAATATGATGATCCTTCTGCTCATATCTTACAATAAAATGTCTAAGTATAACTACGATTTGTAATTTACACTATATTTACTTTGTTTTCTACTTTTTAGTTCGATTTTTAGTTTTTTTTTTTTCTATATGGTAATAATAAAAACATTATTTAATACCACTTTTTTTTAACCTTTCATCGACAGCCGGCTGTAGCGTGTTCTATTGTGTCTGGATTCGCGTGTGTTCGAATGTTTAAACACCTACTCCACCCCTCTTGTCCTGTCTGCCTAGAAAACTCATGACGTTTACTATTACCGACATACGTATACCGGGTCGTAGGTTCGTTCCGGAGCTAAGCACGGCTTAGGGCGAGCTCCTACAAGTGCTGTTGTGTCGCTTCAGATGTACTGTGGCTTTCACAAAGCTATACATTCCGATACTCGACCGTTGAATTGATTTGCGTAACAAAAGAAGTGATGTCATTTTGTGAAATTATTAAGTGAGAGCGTTCACTCTTCGAATAATTTAATAAAAAAGCGGTTTTTAAAGCATTTTATATCTAGGACATGTTCCAACTATACTGCTTTGGTTTAGATAATTAAGATAATTAAACTAAATTGCATAATATAATTAATTTTGTCAAAAATATCGTATTTGGCTTTATTCTAAACCGATGTAGATAAAAAACAAACCTAGACAATTTTTTTTGTTTTTGTGGTATATCAGACAGAATTATAATAAATTATTTGAATTTGGAGAAAGGAAAAACATTTATTATTTACTTTCTATATCGGTTTCATCCGCGATATGCTAGGCTCATGCGTACTGCTCCACTATCGTGAGTTATAGCGTGATGTTATGTACGGGCGAGAGTCAATTAATAATTTACAAATAAGATTTCTACAAGCCTTATGACTTTAAGCCAATATACAACCATACAACTACGACTTGTCTGTGCACCTCGCTGAAATGCGATATTCGCCTCGTTCGTTTAATAGCGATAGCATTCTGTCAGTGTCACATCACAGCGCGAAGTGCACAGTTAAGGCCGAGTCACACCGGAATGGCAGCGGCCGGCAGCGACGCGGCGAGCACTTTCAGTGTGAAATAATTTTAAACTTTAACAACATACTTAAAAGACCAGTATCGCTTGAACAGCTTGAAAAGGTCGCGAGATCGCCCGCGGTGCCGCGAGCGGCCTCGCGCCTCGCGCTTCTTGCAACACTGGCGGCCGCTGCCATTTCGGTGTGACTCGGCCCATAAGTCGTATGGGCAGTGTCATGAGTTTATTTCCAATAGCTAGGTATGGACTCGGCGGAGAGCACTAACGGGCCTGCGGACGGCGAGCGATGGTTAGCTCGCCGCCCGACTAGGACCAGGTCCTTGTCGACGGCGCGTTTTGTACCACGCGCGCCTCAAAGAACAATCAGCACGTAACGGAGGCCCCTAGAGCCAATGCCTCCCGGGGTTGCGAAATAGTTTTAAGAGTTACCGCGGCCCCGGAACATAAAGGAAACCGAAGGAACAAAGGTGGGTTTTAGTCAGTAAAAGTCTGACACTCCCTAAGCCCCGCCCAGGGAGGGAGAAGTCATTTGATGCTTTCCTATCCATGAAAAAGTGGCCTACTGGGATCGTTAGTCTCTTTTTTGTTATCTTTTTAATACGTCTCTCAAACATAATTATTGTCCAATACCTATCATCATCAACGAAATACGTAACAAGACAAAGTTCTCCACCGAAGATTTCCACATACAGCCATGCGTCTTTGACGACATTACCGGTCCATCTTCGTTTATCCTTCCCACTCTACGTTTTCCAGTAAGCGGTCGCAACTCGACAAACTTTACGACCCAACGGCCGTCAGTTCACTTAAAATTGGCAATTCAAAGCTGAATATTCAAACGTCACCTAATTTTCAGACGTTCTTAAATCTGTCGCTGTCCATTTATTTATTTAAATACAACGGCAGAAGCCAATTACACTATTAAAAACATTTGTAAAATACATTAAACATTAAGAACAAATAAGTGAAACATATAACAAACAATACAATAAATTCATTAAACATATAACATACACTTTAAACATACACTTTATTCAATTCAGTCATGCATTCTTCTCACAAAACTTCAAAAACTCTGACAGTATCGTCTTCCATTCATCCACAAACATATTACACAAGTTAACACAGTGTTTGAGTTCAGGAGAGCATTAATAGCTGCATCTATATTACTCTTAAGGAATAAAGGATTCGGGGGTATGTCAGTCGCTTTGGTTCTCCTGCGGATTTCCTTATTCTTGTTTCTATCGTGCAGGAAAACTCCGAGCACTGCTCGCTTCATTGCCCTTTAGGTGACCTTGAGTTTGTGACCACATCTCTGGCAACACACTGGTCAAAGACTTTCGTCTTGAGACATTGCGGTATTTTGAACGAGAATATTTTTTTTTGTTTCTTTACTGATAGTTTCATGGCACGATCTTATTAGTGAAGGTTGCGGAATGTTTATAATAGTCACCGTGACCCCGGAACATAAAGGGCAACCGAAGAAACATAAGTGGGTTTTAGTCAGTAAAAGTCTGACACGCCCTCCTGCCCCGCCCAGGCCGGGAGAAGTCATTTGATGATTTCCCACTCCACAAAAAAAAACTTATTAGTGAAAGCCGGACTTTCGGGCTTCCATAATGGGCACAAAAGTGTGCATATCTACCATATCTGGTTACCATAGCACAGGCTAAGACTTTTGGGATCAAGTGGCCGAGATTGAATTGTCTCAAGATATAAAGGGATAATAAAAAAACAAAACAAATAAAACAACAAACTACTCATGAATGTTAATTCATATTTAATAAATAAATACATTCTCATCGTTTTATGTTTTAAATAAAACTATTATTAAGTGACTTAGTTGTAGCAACTCTCAACAACGTTAAATATGTTACAACATGTAGACGCATTCGCGATATCGCTTATAATCTAAGTTTTTTTTAACAATTTTTAACTAAAGAATATATATTAGACAGAACTCTTCAATATACATAGATAGAAATAAGTTAGTATGGTATGTTACAAAACTGAAAACCACTTAAATCTATTACAACTTATGATATTAAGATTTGTGTAGTTTTATTCATTAATTATGTTTTGTATTGGTGTTTTAAATGATACTTTTATTAGTAACACAGACAGCGAAATATTATCAATATTATACAGTGCAGTATAGAAACTGTCAATTTTTTTCAATTTACTTTGAACTTATTCTTTAGTGATAAGGTTGAAAATCTATTAAAGAAATTTGATAGATTGAAGTAGCTTTGTGTGCTGGCTTTTGTAAATATTACAATTAGGGTAATTACTCATTCAATAACTAATGAATAAAACTACACTGCCTTCTTAGAAATATATTCATAGTGAGGCGAATAACTCGAAAATTATTTTAATTACAAACAATTTATGAAGATTGTTTAAAATTAAGGTTCATTGAGATTGAACACAAGAATTATAACATCTTTGGCGTCAAGCGAAATCTACAGAAGCGATTCGAACATTTTATCTTTTTCACACAAACTATGTGGTGTATTTCATATTTTAGCTATTATATGGCAAAGATTTATAAAACTGTAGAATAAAAATATACCCTACCATAACTACGCAAGAATCATATTTAAACAATTCAGCATAATCTGTAATTATTCATATGGCAAATACAAAAAAAAAGAAGATAAATGTGGGTAGTTTACGAAATACACCACGTCACCTCAAAACCATACCGTATCCATATTTAAATAAAGACGCATCTCGCTTGAAATACGCTTACAAACATTACATTCGAGTCTCTTGACGAAACTTTATGGGATAATTATTTTTAATTCAAAAAGATCGTTAATTCAATACACATTAGGATCAAAATCCAACGAAGAAACGTTTTTACATCAATTCCTTTCAATTTGTCATGCATTACATTTATTTTTTTAAGAACTAGGAAAGATGTGTAGAACACATTCTGGTACAGTCGTTCACACAAATAATCGGAAAATTTTAGATTTTTTATTTAGAAATATTTTTTTCGAAAAAGGAGGACGAAGAATACAGGAGGCGTTTTCTGCCAAAAACGTGACCTAAACAAAATTAAATAGTGCACGACCGTACATAGTTATAATGATAAACAAACACAAATAATAATGAATTTAGAGATTCAGAATCGAATATATTGGACAGCTTAATTCAGGGTACACCGAATTATTAGAATGTATTAAACTTAATATCGATGTCACGCTATAATATCTTTGTAATACATATTTTTGTATAATTTTGATGACATCAGTATTAATTTTAACCATAAATGGACATTTTTTAAGACTACTCATTACCATGTCCGTTATATCCCATTTCCTCCGCTTACAACAAGTCGTTATTATTTTTCTCTAACTACCCTCGTATCAAATAGTAGAAACAACAAGTTTATATAACCGGTACAAAGTCAACAGTGGCTACATTAGATTAGTCAACATTTTTTTAACTTGGCCGGCCTAGAATTTCAATAAAACTGGATTGTTCTGGAACTTTTAGGATTAGACATTGAAATTTGATTCCTAGGACAACTGTGCTAGGTCTAATTTCGATAGTAGGTACGTGATATCTTAATTATTTCTAATCTGCCATTCAAGAATAAATCAGCCAGCGTTAAAAACGGCGTCCAAAATGCATAAATATAATCATTTGACAATGTCTAAACGTTTTGATAATTTCATCTTAATTATCAATAGTTAGATTACAATTTTTAGCAATTAAATATTTTAGTTATCCGCAGCTTTTCTAACATTTATGCGAAGAAATTGCGTGAAAATCCGCATACGCATTTGGCCGGCCATTCACAATACATTACACGCTTATGACTATTTAGTAAATGTAACGGTAAAATCCAAGGAAAAATCGAATCGGTAACGTTAGGTAAATACATTTTACAATGTAAAAAAATTAAAAGCAGCCTTTATGTGTAGTCGAATACAGAAAATCGTACATATTTTTGGAAGATATAGGTTTCTTAATATTACATACTTTCTTTTTAATAGATTTTTTTATGGACACAATCGAAAATGCACCAATTTCGACGACTAGACTTGATTACCACGCCGGGAGATAAAAGGTACTAGCTTATTAAAAATTCCTCAAATCACCTAATCTAATAAAATTCATCAACAATAGTGAATAAATTCGTATTTTTATTTTTATTATAAATATTTTTTTTACGTCAACTGTGATGTCTATGTAAGTATTGCTTTTGTGCTGAAATTAATAATATTTTGTGTACTTTTAACTTCTCTATTGCATTCGCTATTCCAAACGTATGTACAATTATTCTAAAGAAAATATCATAAATTCTAAGATAAAATTTTCTTTTTTTTACTATGAAAGTAAACTTTATAATACTATTCGGTTGGTAACATGCAATGAAGGTTATTTTTTTTAATGTGAATCTAACAAGCGAATATTTATTTGACGCAATTTAAAAGTTAATAAATTGTCTTAATATATTCCCCTCAGTAAACCGCTCAGAAATTCCACATTTTTAACTCTATCTAGCTTAGAAATCACTTCACTATTCCTTAGCTTTTTAAATATACTATAAAGTTGAATAAAATATGAAGAAACTAGCAATACTTAGGATATTATTGCCAGTTAAGAAAATTACTTTTGTATTTTTGCCAATGTCCTAACTTCGTTGCAATATTTATACGCCAAACTTTATTACGACTCTTTTAAAAGTAAATATAATTTGCTAACAATTTTAATACGATAAAAAATTAAGAAAAATCTTAATTAGTCCCAGGAATAGCGAGTGATTATCTCCAACATCTAAGAAAATATGCCTACATCCAAAATGTGGACCCAAATTATCTTCGATTCATACGAATAGCCTTACATTTTCGTTATAAGTACCCCTTTTTTACAAATGAGGTTTATTATCATTCCTGAATTACGTAAGTCATCGATTTCCTACTAATGTCCCTATGAAAATAAATTTCATTCGTCTAATTTGTTTTTGAAAAGCTACTAATTATTTTTTTTTATGAAGAAAAATATGCAAACTTTTACTGTGTTTTGGCTACCAAATGTTAATTTAGCTACTAATGTAACCTGTAATAAAGAATTTCTTGAAAGTCATATTGTTGTGTTATGTCGTGTCCGTATAGTCAAATGTATCATTGTTATATTAGTAAATTCGAGTACCATATTAAAATTGGCACTTTAGTATAATAAATTATCCAAAACCACCCAAATGCCTATCAACCGTAACCTACCCTGGTAGAACCACAAGAATACTAACTGTCAAATTTGACAGAACATTGTCACTTGTAGCCAAGTCACGTATAATCAAATATAGAGCTACAAGTGTCTTCAAGTAAGGGTGAATAGTAGTCATTGATAGAGATTTTTACTGGCGTAAAAATTATAATGATAATCAGAAAAGATGCTAGACAGTGTCAATATTCACAAAAGAGTTTACGCTAAAATTATGATCTTCAGGGAAACTAATGTCACATTATAGTTTCCGAAGATGACCGAAAATGTATTACAATCTAGCACAATATTCAACTAGACTTTAACTTCTATTATGCATAATATCATTTGTGAATATCATTAGGAAAAAATAGCTTATCAAATCAAATCAGTTTGCACGAAGATTTCAACCTCGTACCTAAAAAAGTGCTTTGAAAATTAAGATGGCACTAAGAAAATGAGGTACCCGACCATTTAATTAACCAACCTATTACATTTTGTAAAGAATTCGACAATCACCTTTCAGAGCAGAGCTCATAATCCCATACAATTACGATTCAAAGAATAAAAACGACAATTGCCGAACGCGTTCGTGAACGTTCGGTTGAATTCGACCAATTAGGATATCGAATTCGTTGGGATTCAAATTTTCAAAATATAACGATGTATACCGTTGTGTTGTTGTTTAGACTTCGGTGCTCTTGCCGACTTGTCCGTGCTTCGGATCCGGGATCCCGGATGCAGATAGCTTTCGTATACGTCCGGGGAAAATACCGCTTATGCCGCCACTGATACCGCTGAACAGACGACCTGAATGTGGAAATATATGTTTTTAAAATCGATATCCATAAAGTTATTATGCTATTTCATGAAATCACCGAGTTAAATAAAGAAAAGCTTCAGATTCTTCGGAAAATACAAAGTTATACTGTCCGTCAGTAGCATATGTATGCATAATTACGAGTTGAGTTGTTCAACCGAACTTTTGTTCATGTTATGGGCTTGTTTATTTCGAGAAACGTTACTGAAATATAGAGAAACGTTTCTGCTACATTTATAATACATGAAACAGAAATATTAGAAAGTTACATGTATCAGCGGACAAACAATAGAACAAAATAGACACTTTCTGTCAAATACACAGCCACACTTTATCGCGTCTGCGAAGCCTCTGATATTGCTGACGTCTTTGGATGTTAGCTACTTAACTGCAGGTGGGAGGTCAGCTTGATGAAAAAACAGACAGACGGACTACAAAGTGGTCTTATAAGGTTGTCATATTTTCCCCTTGAGATTCAGAACCCTAAAAAAACAATAAATGAAATGTACCTGGCGATCGTTGCTCGTTAGGATGCCTGGGCGAGGTGGCGTGCAGCGCGTTGCGGCTGCCCTGCTGGAACGACACCGACATGCCGCTGTCGAGCGAGCCCACAGAGCCGCGGCGCTGCAGCCGCTCTGCTGCTAGTGCCACTGGGAATGTAGGATTGTTGTGTTAGTCTTTCACTTCATCACACTTATTTTTGCAACCCAACTGCAATTGGAGTGGCTATTACATGAAACAGAAAAAACTAGCGACTTTCGATATGGCAGTTGGGTTTTTTTATTATTGTTTTACACGCGAGTTTGTCTGCGTATACCACGAAACTCATGTTGCACCAACAAAAAAAATGTATAGAGATGTATGAAATGTCCTAGTGAAATACTATTAACAAAAATACAAGCTTTCTAATTACATAAATAAGTTTTTTATATTCCAATTTGCAAACAATTTCTTTGTTCAATTGAGACATCGGACATATTTTTCATTATTTACTCAGTGCAGTATATAGTATCTGGAATATTTTAGGAATATTTAAATCTGTTTGTTTCTTACGTTTTAAATGATAGAACACTGAACAGTTTTAAATCAATTTTATTAAAGGAATTTTCATAGTTAATTTCACAAGGCAGTAATACTTACCAGGGTCGTTGATGTCGACGAGCGAGTTGCTGAGCACATTTCTCTTGATGATGGAGGTGGGTGGCGGGTTGGAGCGCATCGGAGCCGCCGGGGCCGGGCACGATGGAGGGGGAGGCACCACCACGCTAAGGGGAGGAGGTGGTTAGTATTTTTTTTTTATTCGTATGGGCTTGCTCTTGGTCCCAGACTAGCCCGAGGGCATAGACGGAGCCTACGATGGAGCGAGCTTACCCAATAGATGCCTATGCACTCGTTTTTTAAATACTTCCGGGTTATATGAATTTGGAAACACAGACGCCGGCAGGGAATTCCATTCCTTAGCGGTGCGCATTATCATTGATTTTGAGAAGCGCTGCGTGCGGATATGAGGAATATCCAAGAAAGGGTGATAGCCCGCCGTACGTCTGGATGTCGGGTGGTAAAATGGAGATGAGGGAATGAGCTCGTGTAGCTCATGAGCACACTTACCGAAGTTTTTGCCTAATACTTCAATGAAAGAAGATAATCAAAAAAAAAATAATTAATAACGTGTGTGGTTCAAAATTCCTTTGATTGTCTCTGTTGCGGAAAGCAAGTGCAAAAAACGTTATTTTTGTTATTTTTATAATATACAACAAATTATAAATACATTATGTTCATTTATTTTAAGTTCGTTGTCAAAATTCTTTATTGTTTTTAACATTAAATCTTCGAACACAGCTTAGGAGATTCGAAACACAATAGTAAGACAATTGTCCAGTGGCGTGCCTATGGGTTAAAGTTGCTGCAGTGCGACAGCCGGCTATCGCATAGTCGTCTAAAGGTTAGTGATTAGCTTTATTCAATTTAATTTTACATAACATGACCAAATGTACATTGTACAGTCTGTTTGCGCATTATATACGTAGTTTGTATGTAAATGCTTACATGAGAGTTTTATGTACTTACCCATGCATATGAACGTGGTCCATGCACTGTTGATGGTCAATTTCCACGTCAGCCACGCCGCTGTCTCGGTTCTCCATTACTGTTGAAAAAAAATGTTTAGTTTAATTAATTACAGAAACTGCTTTTAGTACCTAGTTTTGAAAATCATCTTATGCCTCTGTTCCTTTTATCATTGAATGATCTCAATCTCGGATCAGTACTTTTTTAGATTACCTCCAAATATTTTCCAAAATTACTGTATATCATATCTTTTGGTTTCGTAGATAGGTGGCGCTGCAATCGAGCTCAAGGATTTTTTATTTAACGTCTGCGCAGGACAACTTTTTCCAGGGATTCTAGTATACACAGAATTATATTAAAAGTCCCCTTCCCCCTGTTGGCAGGGATAGTAGTACGTATTTATATAATTAGAAACAACACGTACCGTTCCTCGCACTGTTCCCCGTGCCCCTCCCCTTCCCTCTGTTGAGCTCGCCCTCAATACGCATGGCCTCCATCTCGTCCATCTCGGCGATGCTCTCGCGAAGGTCTTCGGCGAACTTGCAGCGATCGTGTTCGTTGCGTGCGTTGAACGTGGCGAGACGACGGCCGTCCACGCGACGGGATAGGCGGATGCCGAATGGATAGTCTGAGGACGTAAGGGGGTTTTTGAAATGGAGTATTCGTGAGTTGGTTGCTCAATTTGTAATTTAAGGCCAAAAAAATACATGTATGCACGCACCGTGGTAATAAGACTCAAATCGAGAAATTCTTTGCAATATTTCGTTCGATACACGAATACGACCTGCCCTAATTTTGACCCGTAGTCATTGAAAAACTTCTTCAATAGCAATGGAATTTTAAAATAACATTTTTATTATTTGTTTTTTTAAGTGTCTTTTCCGTATTATCAGGCGTCCGTCACTCGCTCAAGGCCACGCGTTTTATGCCTACCGCTTCGCGTACCGTCGACGGTACAACGAACACCGGGCTGTCGCGCGCCCACCTGAGTGCTCGCGCGTCACGGGTACAGCGCTGACTATCAAAATGCCAAAACCACGTAATTATTGCGTGATTATTGTGCAATTCCTCTGTTTCCCAATTCTCCTGTTTCCCTTTTGATTATTTATTAAAATTATTGACGCGGTTTTGGATATTTTCGACACTAAAATATAATAATCGGGAATTCAAGGAACGAAAAATAAGCATCAGTCATTTTATTAAACTAAAAAATATTTGATCAACAATTAAAAAAATAATTGTTTTTCTAAAACATTCGTTTTATTACCATTATCATCATACGTATAACCCTAGCACATTTGCTGGATGACATGCACACACGTTAGTCACGCGGCGGGCAAAAGAATCTCAACTCTCTTTGTATTTACTTATGGTACATTTCTCCTCGCTGCAAACAGCTAGTATTATTATTATGATTTTGTAGGCTATTATAGCGTAGGTATTTTCGTTTTTGTATTGAAATGAAGTATCTGTACTATTTATTAATCTGTGGTATTATCTGCTATTTTAAAACATACCATGAAACTTTTTTTGACTGTCATGTAGTTATAAATACATTTTTTTAAACAGTAACAATTATTAATACTCACGCGGCACTGAGAACAGATTGACGATCATGCCGCACAGCGGGAACGACTGGCGGAACGTGTACGTCACCGACGACTTCTTCTTGCTGAAGATCTTCGTGATCACCAGCAGGTCGTTGAATAAGAATACCTGGAAACGAAGAAGATTGTTTTTGTTTAAAAATGCTTTAGTACCTTTGTGGGTGGGAAATCATAAACTACTCCTCCCGCTCTGGGTGGAGTGGGAGGGTATGTCAGACTTCTACTGACTCAAACTCACGCATGTGCCTTCGCAGCCCTTTGTGTCCGAGCAACATAATATCTGACACAGATTTGAAATTTCCACCCTCTTTAACTCGAAAAACTTCGGTAGTTTGAGGGGAGTAAAAGGTCAATCTGTCAAAAAATCATTATTTTCTTAAAGGTCTGTGTTAATTAACTTTTATACCTTACCTTACCCTTACCCTTCACTCTCGTATCACAACATCGTTATTGACTCTTCTTCCGACTCGAAAGTTGCAATCGACGTTGTTTGCCGCTATTATTATTATGGGTAAAAAACTCTAGCGCGTTACTCAGCAACTGGGTCGATATACGATCGCTTTGGAAGACTGGAAGCCAGCCTTAAAAAAGTTATAAAAATCCTGGAGAGATGATGATATATACCTCTCTCTGATGAACCCCAGGACGCTCCTTCTTGTGTATATCAGGGATCTCGTACAGTCGGCAGTAGCACACCAGTCGCCGGTGCGGTAACGCGAGGTGCGGCTTCTTGCCCACTATTGTGGCCTGGACTTTCATTACCTGGAAGTCAGAAGAGGCATATTTAGTTAGGAACATGGGAGGAATGTTTCGGAGGCTAAGATTTGCCAGATCGGCTATATGATAAACTGGCTGACTGATAGATCCGTCTTGTCAAACGGAACCAGCGTCCCACACGATATTGATTTTCGTGCGTGTTTTGTTTTTGTCATGATGGCGTTGTGGCACTACACTAAAAATACAAAATAATGTTTTGATCACATTTCTAGACTCAACATTAACTAAAGTATTTTTCTGCTTTTAGCCCAATTAATATATTATTTTTAGGTGATGTGATACTCTTTGTAATACAATCAACTAAAAAAAATAGCAGCATAAAATTTTAATACGAAAACAAGTCTTCGCCTTGAGCCAAAAATTAAACCAGTCTTAACAGACCCCATTTACCTGCGTAACATGATCACTGCCCGGTCTAAACTCGCTGGACTTGACCCGGTCATAAATCCCGGACAACATATCCCGGTCGATATCGCCGCAGTCGTCAATCCCGCGGAGATTGCGTACGAAGTCGTCCAAAGACATCCGGGCTTCCGGCTTCAAGTTCGGAGTATGGAGGTCGGTGTTCAGCATTATTATTGCGAACGCTAGGACGAATATCTGTTGAAGATTGTGTTTGGTTTAGAAAAGTGTAGTTTGTAAAGGGCTTGGGTTAATGGGATTACGGGACTCGGACTCATAATACATTTTTAATGTATGTTATGTTTTGTATACATAGAATCGATATTGTCATGGAAAGTTAATAGAGGTTTCCAAATCACTCATGACATTGGCATGAAAGTCAACATCGGCTATTGCCATTTTCATTAAAAAATAATAGAATAAAATCAATGGGGGAACCGCGTTTTGACTCTCAATTTAATGCAAATATTAATAAAAATAATTTCTCTCTAACACTTTTTTAAACGCTTAATGAGTTCTGAAGTAACTGCAAAAATATTATTTGTTTGGGAAGTAGGAAATAATATAAATTGAAGTTTGCAAACAAGTGACATAAAGGTACTTCACAGACATTATCTAAGGCGTTGTCTAATTGTCTTGGAGTTTTTTCACAGCTCATAAAAGTACATCAATTGGTCCAATCTGTCTTCCGCTCTGTTACAACAATTTTCAACTTCGTCTTACCGTGTCCTGAGTCCTCAACCGCTGCACAAAGTCGGTGTTGCAGATGCAGTACCTCCTGGCGAAGGCTTCCACCAGCCTTTCAATCTTCTGCGCCTCGCCTGGCAATCGGAAGTGCGCCTGGTAGCGACGAAGCGCCACGTCCACTGCCATGCCTGATAGGTCTAACTCGTTGACGAAGCACCTGGAGTAAGAGTTATAAATCTTCATTAATAAGGTCGATTTTTGTCTTGTTTTTGTGTTGTGAAGGTCTGATAGGCAGTCGCTTCTCGAAAAAAGTATCCAGCTGAATCCGGTAAGGCTGGAAGCCGACCCCAATATAGTTGGGAAAGGGTTAGAGATGATGATGAGGGTCGATTTTAGTCTAACCGGATTCAGATGAATACCAGTGTTTTACATAAAGCGATTGATGTTAGACCTCCACAGCCCAGTTATGGGGTAGCTCGATGCCTCATGACTAGACTGATAGTCAGACTTTCAGGCATTTGACCCACCCATTAGGTGCAAACCAGAGACACGCACGTTTGGTCACTTTTTTTTGTAATTTTGTTTTTTTTTTCTTGTTTATGTGTTTTGCACCGAATAAATGTGTTTATTTCAATTTCAATTTATTTATTGCTGAACATAAATGGTACAAATACATTTAAAGATGTCAGGTAAATGCGTAGTAATTTTGCATGCCTTAAATTGGTAGAAGATATCTTCTACCAATTTAAGGCATGCAAAATAATTATTATAATACGGGAAATTTTTAAATTAGATACAATTAAAAATCATTTAAAGGAACGAAAATGTCACAAAAGAAATCTAAATTATATTAACTATCAGTTGTCAAGAGATTAAATGTCATAAAACACGGATGTCAGGATATTATTTTGGTCAGGACACTGCAAGTATGTTTATCAAATCTTACACTGTCTTATTGGGACAGGGTCAAAATAACATTGCAGTTACAAATCGGACCTAGTAAACATTCACATCAATCCCAATAGGTATCATAATAGGTTCTTGTCTGATAAGTACTCATTTATTGTGTAGTACGCCTTATTTATTAATGCGTTATGTAATAGCCTTTTAAATTTATTGTGATCGTCACAGCCTAGTAAGGCTTTGGGTATTTTATTATATATTTTAGGAGCCATACCTAGGAGATTCTTCTGGAATATCGCTTTTTTATGTTGTCTACCGACTATTTTATTTTTGTTATTATCTATATTTTTTATCTATCTATCTTTCTGACTACCCGTAACGATCTGGTAACCCTTAAAACCGTTTGTCCACCACCGCCGTCACCACGTCACCGAGAACGAGATTATTTCGGGCTGATTTTTATATGAGGTGTGGTGTGACGTGACGTGCGGTGGACACGCGGCCATAGCAAATGTAAGTATCACTTCGGCTCCATCAACTCGTTCTCGGAATGGCCTATCTATAAAATTGTTGACACTTTCCGAAGCACAGAATTTCAGTGACGTTCTACACAACTTCGAAACCATATATGAATTGGTAAAATTCACTGGTACTTGACGGGGTTCAGAACCGTAATCTTACACATGAGAGGTGGACCATAACCACAGGCCCTTCACTGGTTTGTCACGGTCCTGTTACCTTGTGACAACTCTAAAAAATATATGGAAAGCATGAAACATACAGTGAAACAAACTTACTCAAGCACAGCCATGTTGAAGGGATTCTGCAAATTCCCAAGGTATTCTCCAATCATCTGCTTGCTCAACCCCTTCCTGGTGATGAGGAACCTGGCGACTCCTCGAGGGGAGTTCTCGAGGAACCCGCGGGAGATCAGGTACGCGATGCCTCGCTCTGGCTTCTTGTTGAATAGGTTCAAACCCACGCGGTATTGACGCTTGCGAACTGTTTCTGATACCTGAAATTTTAGAATATTTTTCGAATATTAGAATTTTGTTTTGTGGTGAATAAAATGTTTAATTTTGATGCCGTGTGTTTTTTTTTGTAAGCCTATTTCTTCGATGTTAATTTTAGTGTAGTTAAAAGTGCATAGGTGGACGAAACATTGGGTTTTAGACAAACGTGCAAAGAATACGTCAAAGATATTATATTAAAAAACCAATCAAATAAAAATATTTATAAACAAGTAAGGGTATTAACAGATAATTATTGGGTTTAAAAAAATAAGGTTGAATAAGATAGTTTAAAAGTTATAATTGTTTGATCTCACGAGGGCGAATTGTTTGCGCATAAAGAAAGAAGCACTTAAATTGTTTTCTTGAGATAAAACAACTATAGATGAACAGCCTGTCACGAGATGTTTATAGTGGGATTTTGGCACTGGGATTACGTATCTTGCAGAAGCCGAGCGGTCGCGATAATTTAGCAATATAAACGTCAATTCAAAATACGTCAAGTCAAATAGCAATCGAGCGATAGTGCTGCCTCTGTGGAGCAATAGGTTAACTAAAACATGCATTTTTCGTTTGGTGGTTTCGTATTTAGTATGGTTTTTAAGAGCAAAGTTAAGTATTTTTTTGTTAAAGGTGATATTTAATTAGTTCCAGCGATTGCTACTTTATCGTCATCGTAGCAATCAGTGCATTAGAACAATCAGCGAGCGATTAGCAATCAGTTCATACATAATTGTTTTTGACGTTAACGCGCGGTGGCTGCGCGATCACTGCGCAAATATTGCTGATTGCTGTTTCATAGGTTAGCCAGCGGATTTCGGTGGCTGCCTGTCGTGGTTAAATTTGCATATCGATGGCTGTATGTCAAACTTTGGAACTCTATATAATGATTTCTTATAAAATATTCAGATGACAGTAATTTCTTATATCCTTTCAAGCTGGGATATATATAAAAAGATAGGCTTTTTGCACGTCAAAACTACTGAAGTAAGAAATATGTTCGCATTTCTAATGACATAGAGTCTTAATGACATAGTGTCATAGAGTAATGAGTTAGTTTGTGTCTTTTAATGACATAGAGGCGCATTAAGAATCAATTTTAAGAAATAAAATTTTATTAAGTAATTTAACCCCTACAGGTAAATAAGGAGAAAGTTTGTTTAAAACTAGCGTAGCAAACCGTAGCAAATACTATTAAACCATTAAAGGTTCATTCGTGTACCAACAAATCAAATTATATAATATTAACCATCTACATACAATTATTTTCTGAGCATCGTTATTCTTCAAACATTTAGTTTTATAACACGTAACAATTGAGTTACTAAGCATGGCAATGCAACCATCGGTAACAAAATGGAGTTAGGAGCAATGATATGATAAGTAAAAAGGTGTAGATAGGTTATATGCAGTCAAAAAGTGGCACTTTAAAAGTTCGCTATTTGACCAACATGATACTGAGTATCGCATTGACATTTGACGTTTATCTCTTTTTCTCTCACACTTTAATGCGTTAGAGTGCCAATGGTGCTGATTCTCTAGTTCACAAATTTAACTAAACTTGAGTTAAATGCATCTTTCTCTTTCCCTTTCTTAAAGAAAAGGACAGAAGATACATGTTAATTTAACCCGGTCAAATTAGACAGCGTCTGGAGAAAATTGGCGTAATCGAGTCTAAATTATCTATGAAGTGTCTAAAATTGATAAGGCTTAACTTATATTTTATCTTATTAGTATTTTAGCTGTACCGACATCGGAGCGGGCTTTCAAGCTTTATGAGCTAGCCTTCTATAATACGAATAATTAATATAGCTGTAATTGTGTGTGTGTGTCTTAGTTAAGGTTAAGCCTTATGGGCTGACATTTTCAAAAGTCCTTAATAAATAAAGAGTTTTTTTTTATCTTATGTCCTTTTCTAAATGAAATGGAAAGAGAAAGATGCACTTAACTTAAATTTACGTTAGTTTGTGAATAAGAGAATCGGCACTATCGTCGAAGATAGAATTTCGTTTAGGTAACCTATCTTCCCCCTTTTTACTTGTAATATGTTTGGTTGGGAGTGCACCTTAAGCGGCTGGTGCTGGTGCGGGTGGTGTTCGTGCTGCGGGCGGCAGCAGGCGGCGGGCGGCGCCTCGTAGTAGGGCGGCGCGTCCTGGCGCTTCCACACGGCGTAGCGCTCCGCCTCGTACCCGCCCGACGCCGACGCCGTGCGCTGGTGCGCGTAGGGCTCCGCCATGTGCACGTGCGCCTCCTACAAGGGGGGGTGGGGGACTTACATTTACTGATGACAATGGGTGTGCCTACTTGTCTTGCTTCCTATGGAGCATATGGCTATCACGGTCTTTCCTTAAAGATGATATGGACTTCACGCGTGTATGGGCAATGCTGCCGCGTATCGTACGGATGGTCATCACACTTGCCATGGGCAAAGTTGCCTTACTACGTACTGATAATTATTGGCCATGTAAGCCAAGCTGTCTTACTGTCTTTGACATAGGTAGATAATAGTAAAAGTTACTGTTGTATATCTATGTTTGTTGATATTTTTCTCTGTTAAAAGTCAAAGCATGTACTTTGATAGATTCGTGGTATTATAAATTGTGACATTCAAAAATGTCTATTAATAGTTAGATTTTATGATAAAAAATTGGTTTTCTGACTATTTAATTATGTAAGTATCCAGTTTTCCGACTCACAATTTAGTCATTAGGAGGAAATAAATTATTTAAACGAGCCAGAGGACTGAATACCCCTTTTATACCCGCTTTTATTGGTTCCATGGCGTCCATTTTACGGGTCATCAAAAGTTAATGGTAATTCCCCAGGTTTGGGCGTTTATACGACACAACAGTCACAGTTCACAAAATAATTGGGTAGTTGAGAACGAGTATTAACAATATTGGGTCGTGTTTTATAAAGGTTCACTCATACACAATAATATAAAAGTTGCAGGTGTACATGCCAATAATTCCAAATGCGGGACTGATGTGTGCTTTAAAAACGCGGATTTCCTAATTTTTGTCATCAGTTTTTATCTATTTAAAAAGTTGCCTAACATTGGGAATTTCACCTGCATCTTGGGCGTAATTAATAGCGCCTTCACACTAGCGTTTGTCCAGCGTAGGCGTTCGTTAGGTAAACGTATGCACAGCGCATGCGTCGCGTTGTCGCGGCGTTTCCTCTGGAGTCAATTGAACGCTGCGCTAGCGCGGCGCAGACGTCACACAATTGCTATGTACTACGTAGTAACGTCGCGCACCTGCGGCGCTAACGCAGCGTATTCATTTAACCTTGCACTGACGCCGCGCAGCGTCTGCGCTGCGCATACGTTTATCGAACGCCTAAGTTGGACAAACGCTAATGTGAAACCGCTCTAAAAACATTAGAAATAGCATATAAAAACAACCAGATTCAGAATACTTCAGAATTTGTAGGCAATTTAAATATTTGTCGTGCGGATATCGAACCGACGACACGCTGCGGCAGCCAATTGTGCGCTTCAATATTTAAGACCTCGTCATAGATTTTATTTATTTTAATCTTAAGCCTACTTACGCCACTAGTCATCAACTTACTCGGCCATGATTTTTGATTGTTGCAAGCTGATCCAATGTACGGACAAATTTTCCTAATCAACATTTAACCTAATGTTTGAAATTAATTACTATAGTAGTTTTAATTTGTTGGCGTCTGTACCAACACAAACATAATCTTAATAGATTGTGGCCTTCACCGAAGTCAAGACTTATTTATTCCTATTTTGTGGATGACAAATCATCAAATGACTCCTCCCGCATTGGGCGGAGCGGAAGGGAGTGTCAGATTTCTACAGACTTAAACCGAGGTCCAAAGCCACGGTATCTGTTTCGAACAACTCGCAGCCCCAGGACTTATATAGGGTGATCAATAATTAGTGTACGATACTTTAACACGTGATTCTGCTCATGATATCCAACAACTTTTACTATGGGAACAAAACTGAAACCGCGACAAAAAAATTGCTGATATTTCTTTCGCGATTTCGGCTTTGCTCCCATAATCAAAATTGTTTGTACCAGTCACCCTATATAAACCTACTTATAGCGATACCTTATAAAAATATAACAATACCACTTACCGGAGCTCTAGGCTGGTATGGCTGGTGGTAGTGATGGCGGTGCTCCTGCGAGGAGGAGGACGAAGAGGACTGCACGGAGGACATGGACCCTCCCCGCACCACCGCGCCCCCGCACTCCGCGCGCCGCAGGGACACAGGGCTCTCCGCGCTGCCGAACAGAAGACTGTGGTCAGTTAATAGTGGTGCTGGTGTTTTATTATCCTATTGGAGGAGAAGGGCTTCTCCTCAAAGAGAACCTATGAACTTTGATTATCACACTTGGTCACGGAATTCCAGATGTATCGTTAGGATTCGAACCTACAACCACTTAGACAAGGTCTCATAAGCATTGGGTCATCACGACGATTGGTTATTAATTTAAAATGTTTTTTTTAGGTTCTTCTATTACTCACCACACATGGTAACAAGAAACATTTTATTTTATATAAGGACAAAAATAAGCACACGTGCTTGTAAAGTGAATTTTATTGCATTTTGAGGTTCATAGTTATGCAAGAGGAGTTCTTGCATCATTATGAACCTCAAAAGCTCTTCGTCTATTTTACTTACTCAGACTAGGTGTATTTTTGGTACTGCACAACCTGCTAGGAGATGATTCTACCCATGAAAACAAACAACTTTTATTATGGAACCAACTCTGAAATCGCGAAAAAAAGATCAGCTGTTTCTAACAAAAGTTCAATGCCCTCCCGACCATAATGTACGAAACAGCTGATATTTTTTACTCCTAGCGGGTTGTGAAGGACTAAAAATACACCTAGTATATTAACAAGTTTGATCTGACAATAAAATTGTGTTAGAAATTGTTGTGAGCATTATATCATTGCTTTCTCATGTCAAACTTAGTTCACTTAGTTCATAGAAAATGGCACCCTATTTTATAATAAGCCATTATGATACATTCTTTTTTTCTTATTCCTCATTCACCTTCTATATTTGTAACAGTAAGGTCAACGTACTTGAGTGTAATACTGCTGGTTCGTTTGGGTACTTCAGGTGGCAGTCGCCGTGCATTGGCAGCCTGTATTGCTGCCAATTGCTGTTGCTGTCGCGCTGTGGGCGATGACAGCGGTTTGCCGCCAGATGACAGCAGGTTGCCGTATATTGGACCTGGGGACGAATATGGTGGTTAGATTGGGAGTATATGAGAATATTTTACAACAAACATCATCATCTTCCTAGGCTTTTCCCATCTATCTTGGAGTCGGCTTCCAGCCTAACCAGATTCAGCTGGATACCAGTGTTTTACGTGAAGCGACTGCCTAACAGACCTCCACAACCCAGTAACTGGGCGACACGGTACCCCTTTTACAACAAACATTAAAACTGGGTGTGTCACTTTTTGCTTTTTATAAAAGTAAATTTAAAAGTGGTATTATTTCAGCTAATTTTAGCGAAGGTAAACAAGAGATCATTACTCTGTCAAATGATTACGATGTCACAATGACTATGTACAGTCATGAGTATAAACTTATACCCCACTATACGATATCCAAAACTATCTCTTAAAACAGCTATTGCAACATTCAGTCTTTTTTTGCAGTAGTCAAATATACTATCTTTACAAAGTATAAAAAGAAGTTGTCTGTCTGTACCGCTAGATCTTTTGAACTATGGGTTTTATTGCGGTTTCATCAATAGATAATTCAAGATGAAAGTTTATTATTTATGTAAGTATCACAGGCATACTACAGGAGAGAAAATCCGAGATTCTCAAACAATCATGCTAAGATAGGGCAGATCGCTTGTACAATATAAAATTATGTCTTAACTGCCCAATTACAATAGGTGTATAAAGAGAAAATTGTTTTAAATTTTTGCTAAAGTGTATTCATATATTTAAGCTCACGACTGTACCTCAGCTACCGCAGAAATGTTTACATTAACAATATCAGATAATAAACAAGCCAACTTCTCGAGAAAACGTCTACCTAAGATAAAATTCTCCCACGATAATGCAATATTTACATTTCTGTGACGATTATTAACGCGGAAAATTGTAAAAACTGGCATTAGCAAATATTAACGAATTGGTACGATAAACAAGGAAATTGTAATTGTAACTTTTTTATTATGTGAGATTAGACGGGTAGTATTTGAACGGAAGCAAAATAGTTTATCTTTTGTAGTAAAATCAATAGATTGGCTTTTGATAATAATGATTGGGGTTCCCCGGATTTTGGTACAGTATAGGCAGGCGTCCGTCACTCGCTCAAGGCCACGCGTTTTATGCCTACCGCTTAACGTTCCGCCGGGCGGCGGTACAACGAACAGCGGGCTGTCGCGCGCCTTATGATTGCAAACAGCTGGAAGTATTGTCAGTATTGTTATGATTTTTTTATATTATAGCGTAGGTATTTTCGTTTTTGTATTGGAGTGATGTATCTGTTACGTAGTAACTATTTAGTAATCTGTGGTATAGGTTAGTTTAGGAAATCTTGCTTTTTAGCTAATTTAACTTTAACCCTTGTGTAAAACTAATCTTTAGACACGAAGTTCAACAAGTCAGATTTTCAAGTTCCTCTAGATTAAACAATGTAGCTCGGATTTATAAAATACATTGAAGAATAATGATGATCTTAATACATATCACTTTCCTATACTTTAAAACAGTAAATTGTTTATACAAACTTTTTTTTACTAGCCTATTCAGAACAATTGAAAAAATATGGTCGTTTGTTATATTCTGATTGCCTTACAACAGTGAACTTCATATAAGTTCATTAGCTGATATTGAACTGATAGAGATGTTCAACGGTGTTAATCTATGATATTATGTATTTATTTATTTATGTATATCAGCTGCCTGGTTACCACAGCACAAGCTCTGCTAAGTTTGAGATCGGACGACCGTGCATGAGTTGTCCTAGAACACATATTTATTTTATTTAATCTTGTTGCTAACTCTATATGTATATATACATAGTTGTGTACCTGTATTATTTAGCAGCTGGTGGTTGTGTAGAGATTCATTGTGCGACGATGACGTAGATATGTTTGTGACAGACCCACTCACTGAGCAGCTGCACACCTGCAAGACATAAATATACATACATTATAGTAATAAGTATGAAATATGTTCAGAAAAATGATTTAAGGGCACATCTTTTTGACAATTCGGTATTTGACACCATCATCAATATTGACGTACTTTTTATGAGCTGTCAAAACGCAATTCTCCAATAGACTTTGTATGCCAATACCAGCTTGTGACGTCACAAGCTAGCAACCCTATTGACTAACTATTTATTGTTTTTAAAGCAATTAAAAATCCAATTTTACAGTAAATTAAAAACAAATCCGATGCTTAGGACTAATAAAAAGGTAGGTTTTATAAAAAATATGTCTTAGATTTATCGGTTAACAGTGTCAAATACCGTATTGTTTGTAATTAAAAATTTGGCTTTAATATAGGCAAAATTTTGAGACATTTAAATATTTTTTATTGTAAAAGATATGACAGCACTGAAATCCTCCTTCAGCGCCCTTCATAACATTTCATACAGTAGGTCGGGTGTTCGAATCTGGACAAGTGCATTTATGACTTTATCATGAGAAGAGGCATTTGCCTTGCAGTGTAACAGTAAGGGCTGGTATTATTATTTATTAATTTCTCATAAGTAGAGAAAATCGTCTTGTGTGTCATGAATGTTCCACTTTGCCCTTTCCACCCTAAAAATTGAAAAATTGATAACAGAGCAGGATATAAGCAGTTTTTATGACACAACTTATTACTTTCATCATTGTGATAAATAAATAACTTTATTTAATCAAGATATGTTAAACTCCGATGATTAAAAGATGGCGATAAAACGCCACAGTAATGACTTTCGCGCGAAATAATTGCCATAACAGTTTTGGAAACTAGTTTTTGCCCGTGACCTCACCCATGTTAATGTCGTAGGCTAAGAAGTGGCCTTTCTCAAGGTTCAATCTTAGTCTATACTGAATTTCACCGAAATCAGTTTAGTAGTTTAGCTCGTGAAGGTGAAACAGACAGACACACAATGCTACTTTATCGTGTAGATGAAAGTGCAGATCATCATAAACTTGATACTACACTAAAGAAATCATATTTACACAAATTTAAAAATTTACACATTCCACACCAATTTACAAATATTTACAATAAATACACACACTATATTTCCCGGTAAGACCCCATAATCTTAATTTCTTCACTTTTATAATCATCACATTTTTCTTTTTCACAATACTCCTAATAATGTCTTTAGTTCGCGACTGGTCCATTTTTACACAGCTTCCCGTAAGAAGGGTTATGTTTTGACCGAATATTTTCGCAATTTTTTCACACAGACGTCGTTCGGCGTCGACGTCAAATGTTACAGTGATAAGAGGTATCAGATAATATTTTAGTAATTAGTTAGCCAATGTTGTTATATAGAGGCTCTTATCAAA
This sequence comes from Athetis lepigone, assembly GCA_033675125.1. Taxonomy (NCBI): domain Eukaryota; kingdom Metazoa; phylum Arthropoda; class Insecta; order Lepidoptera; family Noctuidae; genus Athetis; species Athetis lepigone. The sequence continues at coordinate 7,773,681 of CM066234.1, forward strand.
CGTGATAACAGAATATTTACTTGTCTCGATATGAATGTTATGAATTAACTTTCGAAAACTCTTTTTTATTTACTAATCGTGGAACTTCTCGTTTGCTGTGTTAATACTTCGCTAAATATTGTTTTTAGTAAGAAATAGTGTCGTGATGGCCCAGTGGATAAGGCGCCCGCCTCTCGTGTAAGAGGTTGTGGGTTCGAATCCGGGCAAGTACCAATGTGACTTTTACAATTCATATGTACTTTCTAAAGTTTATCTTAGACATCACTGACATCCCGTGCCTCGGAAAGCACGTAAAGCCGTTGGTCCCGGTTGTCATTCGTAGAACTTTGACAGTCGTTACTGGTTAGCCAGAAACTATGACCAGTCTAACCAAGAGGTATCGTGTCGCCCAGTTACTGGGTTGTGAAGGTCAGATAGGCAGTCGCTCCACGTAAAACGCCGGTATCCAGCTAAATCCGGTTAGGCTGGCAGCCGACCCCAACACGATTGGGAAAAGGCTAGGGAGATGATGAGTAAGAAATAGTTAAAAATAGCGTATTTTTATTATTTGTTATGTTCACCGTTTCTTAATAATTTTGCTTTGAAGTAGAAGTGATAAAACCAATTCCCACGAAAACTCTTCTCCATTTTGTTTACTAATAAATAAAATTAATATTTGTTTGTGTTCAATATCAGTTAGTAAAAAATAGAATAGAATAGAATATTCTTTATTGTACACCAATAGGACAAAAACAGTAAAGGAGAACACAAACAAATATGCAAGAGTACATAGGCGGCCTTATCGCTGAAAAGCAATTTCTTCCAGACAACCTTTGGATGGAATCAAATTATTTAAAAATGGGTAACGGTAAATGGGTATGAGTAAATATTTACGGTACGTATTGAATTTTTGGTCTGTGTGTTTCGATTTGACGAGACTTTTACTGACAGATATAATTTTTGAACTTAGACCTTATTTTAGAGAAATAATAACGATTCCACGCAAATAAACCACAACCTATGTCATAAAAATAATACACATATTTCTCTCCAATTTACTGTCAGAGACTAAATATCATCATCATAGCCTTTTCCCAACCGTGTTGGGGCCGGCTGCCAGCCTAACCGGATTCAGCTGGATACCGGTGTTTTACGTGAAGCGACTGCCTATCTGACCTCCACAACCCACTAACTGGGCGACACGATACCTCTTGGTTAGTCTGGTCAGATTATCTGGCTAACCAGTAACGACTGTCAAAGTTCTACGAATGACAACCGGGACCAACGGCTTTACGTGCTTACCGAGGCACGGGATGTCAGTGATGTCGAAGATAAACTTTAGAAAGTACATATGAATTGAAAAAGTCACATTGGTACTTGCCCGGATTCCCACACCCACAACCTCTTACACGAGAGGCGGGCGCCTTATCCACTGGGCCATCACGACACTAAAGAGACTAAATATATGCGTTACTAAATAAATCAATTTATCACTCCTATTTAAGGTTCATCGATCGAATTATTCTAATGTGACGTCAAAGATTTTTAACCTCGCGATAATTAAAGAAAACGATAATTATCAGCTATTACCTGATTACCTACGTATCTAAATCTAATCTGTACACGCCACATTCTTTAATAGTTAGGCTTAGTTTAGTAAGTGACATCACCGATACAACTGTGTTAATTTGCATATAATGGTGTGACTTCACTTACAGATTTGGCTAAGTAATAAAATCAATACTATCTAGACTTATTAGAATAAGTTTGACAATGGTGCCGATTCTCTTATTCACAAACTACCTAACGTAAATTTAAGTTAAGTGCATCTTTCTCTTTCCATTTAATTAAGAAAAGGACAGACGATAAAATATTAGTTAAGTCCTGTCAAATTTAGACACTCCATAGATAATTTAGACGCGATTTAAAAACATGGCGTCTAAATATACGTCAATTTTCTTCAGGCGCTGTCTACTGTTTGACAGGATTAAACTTAAATGTATCTTCTGTCCTTTTCTTTAAGAAAAGGAAAGAGAAAGATGCATTTTACTTAAATTTAGTTAAGTTTGTGAACAAGAAAATCAGCACCATTGCTTTGCCAAATACGTCAAGTGAAGTCGCACCATAATACAAACAAAACTACGTGCAAAACTAGTGTTTTCACATGTGACTTAAGAAGCGGTGGACTGGCAGTTTTTGGTGAAATTTTAAACAAAATGGAAGCATTTACATGCTTTGATGGTAGCGTGATTTTATTTATGAAGAACTAGCTCCCCTGCAGTTTCACCCGCATTTTTCGTTACTGCTCCGCTTCCGTGGGTCGTAGCGTGATGGTATATAGCCTATAGCATTCCTCGATAAATGGGCTATCTAACACTGAAAGAATTTTTCAAATCGGACCAGACGTTCCAGAGATTACCGCCTACATACAAACTTACAAATTTTACCTCTTTATAATATTAGTATAGACAAGAGCTTTTTCAATGTTTTCAGTCACAAAGAAGCTTTATAAAATGGGGTTTAGAGGTATGAGAAACTGTTGGGGTGATCAAGTTCTTGTTATTTCAATAAGACGACAACTTTCATACAGTTTGTTTAATTGCGCGATATGCGCAGAACAAAATACATTATTAATAAATTCTTAAAACAATAAAGCGCGGCTCGTCGTCGTCCGCTAGTTTTTTCGAGAGAAGAGAGAGAGAGGTCGTAATGTCGCAAAATGGCCGCCTCCGGCGCAGGTGCCTCGTTGCGTTCCAGTCGCGACGCGGCTGAGATTTTTAGCACTGGAGCGTTTCAGCTCCCGTTGCGAACATCCTCCCCCCCCTTGGGGACATGTTCCCCAAGGAGCTCATGGGAATCTAGTAGTGATAGTTTTGAGACGGGCCTATGAATGACGCCGTTCTCAGTCTTCACATCAACCACTCTGCATACGCCGTCAGCTCCCGGGTACAGCTTGATGATGCGGCCCATGAGCCATTTCATGGGCGGCAGCTGGTCGTCTAGGATGAGAACCAGGTCGTCGACACGGACGCGGTCCTTTGCACGCTGCCACTTGACGCGTTGTTGTAGAGTGGATAAGTAGTCCTTTGTCCATCGGGACCAGAAGTGTTGTCTCAAGCGCTCAATCAGCTGGTATCGATTGATGCTGGTTTTTTGGGTAACGGGTGAAGGAAGTGAGGTCAATGGTCGGCCCACAAGGAAGTGTCCCGGAGTAAGTGCTGACAGATCAGAAGGATCAGCAGACATAGAAGTAATGGGCCGTGAATTCATAATAGCCTCTATCTGTGCAAACAGAGTGTATAATTCTTCAAAGGTTAAACTAGAGTTACCGGCTATACGTTTTAGATGATATTTAGCCGTCTTGACTCCCGCTTCCCAGATACCGCCGAAATGCGGTGCATACGCAGGAGAGAATTTAAACGTTATACCCTCCCTGCTCGTGAAGTCGCTAACTGAACGTTCATTTTTGAGCAGTCTGTTCAGTTCGTTACAAGCTCCTACAAAATTTTTTCCATTGTCACAGTATATAGTGTGAGGTTTACCTCTTCGTGAAATGAACCTACGCAAGCATAGAATAAAGGCATCGCTACTCAGGTCGCTCACGACCTCCAAGTGCACAGCTTTCGTGCTGAAACATACAAATATGCATAAATAGCATTTAGAAGTCTTGGCACCGCGACCCTTTCTATTTAAAATTAAAAAAGGTCCTGCAAAATCAGTGCCACAAGTCGCAAATGGTGGAGTAGGTGTTACACGAGATTCTGGTAGATTCCCCATTATGGGTTCTAAAGGCTTAGCTCTAAATCTCTGACAACGAACACACTTTCTGACAGTAGTCGCAGCTAGTACCTTTCCACCTGTAGGCCAAAATTGCTCACGAATAGTATTTAACAGTTGCTGAGGGCCACAGTGTAGGAGACGAAGATGTTCTTGCTCAAATAAAAGTTTTGAGAAAGTGTGTTTTGAGTCTAGCAGTATGGGATGCCTTTTTTCATAAGGACAATGAGATGCATTGTCGATCCTTCCACCGACACGCAAGACACCGTGTTGATCCAAGAACGGATTTAAAGATAGAACTCGAGACTTAGAATTTAATTTGTCCAAATTTTCAAGTGAGTGAATTTCCTTTGAGAAGCATTCTCTTTGTGACGCTTTAGCCAACAATACTAGTGAGTTGTTTAGTTCAGAACAGGTAAGTTCACCATTTAATTTAGTATTTGATTTTTTAATGTTATTTATGAATCTCAATATGTAAGCAAATATTCTTTGTAGTTTGTATAGTTTAGAATATTTTTCAAAGGGTATAATGTCACTAGATATAGTTTTAACATTTAAACTTATTTTTATTTCAGGTAAAGTAGAAGGAGTACATTTCGATTGGGGCCATTCATGTTCAGCTTTAGTCAGAAAGAAGGGACCATGCCACCAAAGTGTATGATCATGAAGTAGATGTGGTTGAATGCCCCTAGACGCCATGTCAGCGGGATTATGTTCAGAAGGTACATGACGCCATTTAGTTACATCAGTTAGTTCGCGAATCTGTTCAATCCGATTGCTTACATAAGTTTTAAGAGTCTTAGGTGGAGTGTGTAACCACCCTAGGACTATGGTCGAGTCTGTCCAAAATACTGAGCGTGCAATCTTAATTTGTAAAGAGTGACATACTTTAGAATATAGTTTTGCACCAAGTAAAGCGCCTAACAATTCCAGGCGGGGAATGGTTTCCGACTTTAAAGGAGAAACCTTAGCTTTAGCACATAATAAGTTGCAGTTAACTTCACCTAAACTATTAGTTGATTTGAGATAAACACATGCAGCATAGGCATTTTCTGATGCATCAGTGAAGCAGTGAGCCTCTATGTAAGTAGGCGACTTACAGAAAATATATCTAGATATCCGAATGTCAGCAAAATGTTTTGTTTCATTATAGAATTCTATCCAAGAGTTTTGAATTTCCTTTGGAACTTCATCATCCCAATCTAATTTAAGTAACCAGAGCTTTTGTAGTAAGATTTTGTGAAAAATAGTACAGGCAGATAGAAGACCTAAGGGATCAAATATTCGACACGAGTTCGATAATATAGAGCGTTTTGTAACCTTAGGGACAGGTTTATTTTCCACTGAGTAGTGTAGAGTGTCAGGAACAGGTGACCATTTTAAACCTAAGACAGAAGATTGTTTACAAAAGTCTTGAGATTGGTCAGTTGTAAGTATACTATCAAGAATATCAGGAGAATTTGTTCTAAATTTCCGCAAAGGGAAACAGCCTTCAGCAAGTTTGGCAATCACTCCTGAAATTTTAGCCTTTAACAGAGATTTTGAGTCTGAACCTGAATTCAGATCGTCAATATAGAAGTCATGTCTTATAGTATTGGCAACAACTTCATCACTACACTCCGCTGCGAGTTGAACAAGACACCTAGTACTTAGATAGGGAGCTGAAGCTGTGCCATAAGTGACAGTATTAAGTTGCAAGGTTTTAAGTGGTTGACTTTCGTCTTCTCTCCAAAGAATAAGTTGTAAATGTCGCTGTGATTCATCCACCATAACCTGCCTATACATTTTTTCAATGTCACCTGTCACCACATAGGTATACTGACGGAACCTGAGCAGAATTGCCATCAAATCGTCCTGAACTACTGGTCCAACAAATTGGATATCATTTAGTGACTTATTTGTCGAAGTTTTACAAGAGGCATCAAAGACTACTCTTAAGCGAGTGGTTTCACTGCTATCACGAATAACTGCATGGTGAGGAATGTAATATCCAAAGCTAGGACGGCTTACTTCAGATAAATGCCCTAATCTTTGATATTCATTAATAAAATCAGTATATTCATTTTTAATTTTAGATTTAACAAGTTTCTTTTCTAAGTTAAAGAAGCGCCTTTTAGCAATAAGATAAGAGTCCCCTAAAGCCTCGTTGGGGACTTCACGCAATGGAAGCTTCACACAAAATCTTCCATCACTCAGGCGGACAGTGTTTTCAAGAAAATGATTTTCACAATGTTGTTCCTCATTGGAAAACTTAATATCTTTAGTAGGCAGAGCAGGAATATCCTCTATTTCCCAGAATCTAGCCAAAGAGTCCCTAATTTCCTGGGAAAAGTTAGATTTAGTAGTATTAGTAGGGCCCACACCAGTAGGGCCTGACATGAGCCAACCTAGTTTAGATTTTATTAGTGTAGGTTTATTTTTACCTAACTTAATTTGCTTAGAATCTACAATTTCCCAATAAATATCAGCTCCTAGCAGTAAGTCAATTTCAGAGGGCATAAAGTAAGTAGGATCTGCTAGTTCTATAGAGTTGGGAAGATTCCATTCAGAAGTGTTAACCCTTGAGCTGGGCAACATGCCAGTAATATCAGGCACTAAAAGACATGAAACATTTGCATGGAATAGATTAATACGCGATTTAAGTTTTACAGTACACGTTTTAGTAGTATTAGTTATCTTATTATTTATACCAGCAATTGATATGTTAGTTTTAGAACAAGGTAAATTCATTTTTCTTTGCATTCTTTCCGTTATGAAAGAAGACTGACTTCCATTATCCAGTAATGCTCTCACAATGTATGTTTCAGAAGATCGGCTATCAATTAATTCAACTTGAGCAGTGCATAAAAGGATTTGCCCGGGCATTGCCACGGATAAGGAAACAGGATTAAACATAGCAACAGTAGATGTCTGAGAGGAACTTGCTTCCTGAGGAACTGATGTTGCAGAAGAAGTATCAACAGGTGAGTATGTCTTATCTTTATTGGACTGTGGTTTGTGTAGCAGTAAATTGTGTCTTCTGTTGCAGATTTTACAATAATTGTGTTTGCAGTGAGCAGAGTAATGGCCAGGACGCAAACAGTTGTGACAGAGTTTATGCTTATTAACTTCTATGAATCGAGCGTCCAACGACATGTTTTTAAACTTATCACACTTGTATAATAAATGATCTTGAGAACACACAACACAGCCCTTTTCATTTGTGTTGGAAGAAGAAATAAATGATTTAGTTTGTTTATTGTCTTTAGAATAAGTACGTTTTTCAGTTTTAGTAGCAACATCATTATTGTTGTACTGTAAGGTTTCTAAAACATCAGCACGATTACGCAAGAAAGTATAGAATTCTTCTATAGTTGGCGAAGCAGCAATAGTATTTCTGTGCTCCTCCCATATGCGACTTGTGGCGCCATCTAGTTTGGACACCATAATATACACAAGTAAAGTATCCCAGCGGGTTTCAGGATTATTTAAAGAAGATAGGGCTCGGATATTTTTAGAATAGTAATCTATCATATTGCGAAGTGACTTGTAATTTTCTTTAGATATTATGTCAAAATTCAAGATAGCCTTTAAATGATTATTAGTAAGTATCCGGTTGTTATCAAAGCGTTCAGTAAGTAAATTCCAAGCTAATTTATAATTGGCAGCAGTAAACTCAATTGATTTGATTACATCAGATGCTCCTTCCTTTAATGAAGAGCGGAGGTAGTGAAACTTGTTAATTTCGGGAATAGTGTCATTGTTGTTAATTAAAGAATCAAAAGTGTCCCGAAATTCCATCCAATTTAAATAGTTACCATTAAAGGAAGGCAGCTGAATCGTAGGCAACTTAATATTATAGCTACGGCTATCATGGTCAACATTCTGACTGCTAGATGTTGAATTACAATTCTTATTTTCAGGAATTATGTCACTAGGAGCAAGACTTTCAATAATCAGTTGAGCTTTAGCTAAGTTAGAGCAAAATTCACTTTCAATAATGTCATTTTCTTCCAACTGATTAGGATCTAAACCTTCAATTTTAGTTTTTAAATCATCAAACTGTACCAACAATTCTTTGAATCTCAATAGTTTTATTTCAGTTTCAATTAGTATTTGTTTAGGAACACTGTCAGTTTCAATGAGTTTTATAGTATTTAAGTATTTAGAAAATATAGTTACTCTAGCCTTTATTGTACCTCGTTGTTGAATAAGAGATTTCAACTCAGCCGACATGGTGAACGCTTATAAGAACTGAACAGACCGTCACGAAATAAACTATGCTAGTAATAAATACTGCATGTAGAATTAATAAGATTAAGCCAAACCGTATATGTCGCGCAAAGGCAACGACAACAGCTCGTGCAGTCAGCGAACCCCATGCAAGCAAAACAGGATACACGGCGCAGGATGCCAGCAGCAGCAGCGATGATTATTTCAGTTTAAAGCAGCGCATTTCAGCGGGACCCAAGAAGCAGGCAGCACAAGAACTCTGGAAAATGCCAGGGTGGTCCCATTACCAAAGTGAAAGAAAAAGTAGTTACTAGTAAGGCAGGTATTCTTGTCATTTATTAGTTCCTCCCTACTAAGTAACTTGTCGTTTAATCTGACTCCATAGATAGAGAGAAAGTAAGTAAGTAAGTAGCTAGAAGGGCAAAGTTATCATCGAATTAATAGTTAAGTAGGTATACTAAAATTGGGCGTACTTCCCTGTGAGCAGACCAAATCACTCACTATAGGATCGGTCGGAGGGGTAGTTGGGTCATCAGCACGCAGCGCAGTTATCCAGTCATCTTAGCTTATACAGAAGTTGCAACCCGCCGCCTTGTAGTAGTAGTAGTTATAGGTTATCAGGTTCACCACGCGGTCGCATCTCGTTAGTTCTTGATCACGTCGAGGTCTCCAATGTTGGGGTGATCAAGTTCTTGTTATTTCAATAAGACGACAACTTTCATACAGTTTGTTTAATTGCGCGATATGCGCAGAACAAAATACATTATTAATAAATTCTTAAAACAATAAAGCGCGGCTCGTCGTCGTCCGCTAGTTTTTTCGAGAGAAGAGAGAGAGAGGTCGTAATGTCGCAAAATGGCCGCCTCCGGCGCAGGTGCCTCGTTGCGTTCCAGTCGCGACGCGGCTGAGATTTTTAGCACTGGAGCGTTTCAGCTCCCGTTGCGAACAGAAACAGAATTAAGTTTTTTATCCTCCATTAAAAAGGGAGAATTATCTAACCAGACTAGTATTATATCTGGTGGACTATTATTTAAAAGATGTGGCAATGCTGCCAGCCTCTTGGTCACTTTACACTCTTGGTTGGTCTTGGTTACTTTGACAGCGATGCGGAGAAGTTTTTAATGCCATTTTATTTTAATTCTAGTTTTTTTCCTCAATGAATATCGTGTTTCTCTTATTTTAAGCGACGAGGCAGGTGTTTTCTTGCCGACTACTCTAAGCACAAACAGCAGAAATTAACTCAAAGGTCTCTTTTAAAGTCCATACAATTTTAACAGTCAAATCATGTTACGTGTATGCTTCTGTATCGTGAAACTCTGATTGCGCAATGAAGAACATCAGTTCATTTTTGAGCGTCGGAGATCATTCTTAAGAATATTTACAAACTGTGTACTGTACAGTCCAATGCTCACAAAAAACTCCATTACCTCTTGGCCCTGCTAATTTAACCAATCACCGCAAAGATAAGTGTAGTTGAAACGTTTTTGAATTCTTACCCCGCTGTCGGCATCTCCGCGATGCAGGGGCGGCATATCGGCTGCTATCATGTGGATCTGATGGGCTGACTGCTGGACCCTGGCCACCATGGCCTCCACCTCGCTCTGGGGGTCGCATACCATGTGGTTGCTGGAAGTAGAAGAAAGGATATTTTAATCTATTTATCTCCGCGGTTTACCCGCGTAGTACGCGTTCCAGAAGGATTTTTGGGATGAAAACTATCCTATGTCCTTTCTCCGGCTGTGTACTATCTCTGTGCCATTTTGATCGGTTAATTACATTTAAATCGGTTCAGTAGTATAGGAGTGAAAGCAAGACAGAAAAGGTTACTTTCGCATTTATAATATTTAAAAAAAAATACGGAGTACGGATAATACGGAAGTACGGATTAAGCTGAAGAATTTGTATGTTTGGTTGAACTCGTCAATCTTAGGGTTTTGGTACTGGTTCGAATTGAAAAAATCTATGTGTTGAATAGCCCATTTATCGAGGAAGGCTATAACATCACGCTACGACCAACAGGAGCAGAGCAGTAATCAAAAAGCGGGTGAAACCGCAAGGGTCAACTAGTTTTTATAATAAATATAACTTGAATAACTGACAAAAACGTAAACCCTTTACTTATAAAAGGCACAATTCTCAATTCCTCAAATATTAAAAAGCTAGTGATCGGATCCTCGAAAAACCCCAGCATTCCCTTGGGCCTACACCTTTTTATTAACTTCATCGCGAAACAAATTGTAAAAGACGTTCACGCCAAATCAAACTTTATAACCTAAGCAATAAAGTCTGAAATTGCTTTTTTAGTAGATACAGAGGTAAAATATTTAAATGTGTGCGCTACTTTCAGGCAGAGATAACAGGCACGACAACAGATTATAAATTAACTATACAACCTCCATTACGCATTATTGGCTGTTTTTTTAGTATTCATAGTGATCAGTGAGAACACAGTGATATTGCTTCGTGCTGTTTACGTAACAAACATACCACATTTTACAATTTGTGAGTGGTTGACCAAAAAGGGACCTCAAGGGAAAATAATTGATTTCGAGTAAATCGCGTTTGAAATTTCGTGTAGAAACAAGTTTCGACTCGTGCGCGGGCGGTCCAATACTGCCTCGGCTCACAAAAAAAATCATAATAAAAACACTACAGCACCTAAAAATATTCTGGTTAGACCAAAACAAAGCTAAAAGACCACAGATTAAAAAATTCAAAAAAAAAAATTAACGGTTTCCAATCCCTCCAGGTCCCTTTTTGGTCAACCACTCACATTTATTTAGGTAGATTTTTTTTGTGGGCTTTAGAAGTAATATATCAAGAATAGGTAACACTAGAGGCTTAACAAACTAGAGGATTAGCAAAAAGTAAATTAGACGCCCTCACGGACCTAAAAAAAGACCGAAATAATTTAACACTAAAAACGTGAGAAGCATACAAGATCCTACAATTTATTTGTTAAACATGGTACACTCATGGTACACATAGATACACAAGTTGGTAACATGAGCCCCATTCACACATATACACAAGGCCCGACAATTCGCCGCCTTTACGCACTGCTCGCACAATAAGCATGTATATCGGTTACTTGTACGCTTCACTCGTAATTGGAAGGGGTTCTGTTCATCTCTTCTGAGGTCCGTGACTGTCTCATTAAGAGTTTAAAGATTCTCAGTCAAAGTAGAATATACCAGAGACATCACAACAACGGCACAAAAGGACAAATAAGCCTCCATCACCATAATGAAGAGTTCATCCACAATCTATCACTATCAATAATTCTTGTATCATCTGTCAAGTTTTTTAATGGCAGTTATTTCTGCCATCTCATTAGGCAGAAGGTTCTTACAAAAGACCGAAAAAGAAGATCAGATATATTCGAATCAAGTCAAAAGGACCAATGGCTGCATCCTTACCTCATGTCCATATCATGTCGTTCCCGTAATGACATGGAACGCATGGGCCTGGTGAGGGCTAAGACCTTCTCAGCACCACCAGGACTCTTCTGGTGTAGTGTGTTTGCGTAAATATCTGTACCTGAAAATGTATTAAAGAATTTAAAATCGTTATTCAAAAGTTTACGTCAGTCCCGAAAAATATTCAAAGAATGTCTGTAATGTTCAAACTTTTGCTCGTTAAGTAAAGATTCAGAATTTTAGTCGAATTTATGAATTTCGACAGTAAGAAAACACTATCTTGGTATTTCAAACTTTATCGGGAGTAAGGAACAAAAACTTGACCTTACTTCCATTCCTTTTGTTGCGAAAGACGAGAAACAATATAATTTCTTTTTTGGAAAACGTGTTAACCTCGAAATCAATATATTATAGATAAAGATAAAAACCAACCATTGACTAGTTGCCCATGATCAGGGCCATCCTGCAGCCTCCTCGTGTTAGAATCGGCCGCCTTCGCCATCGCTGTGATGGCACTAAACTTCTTTAGCAGTTGTCGTCTCCTAAACGCCCTCTGAATGGTGACAGCTGCCCTTCTTGCTCGCAACCCTCCGTACCTTCGCTCTAAGATCTCCGTCTGTTTATCCAGTAGGTCTTGGGACATCTCATAACGGCTGGAAGGTGGAATTGCCCATAAATATGCTGTGGGTGTCACTTAAAATGAACATCTGAAAGGTGGGTGTTCGAAGGTCCATGCCAGAATAAAGATTGATTCTCTAAATATTGTGATCAAGTAAACAGTGAAGGATACGATGAAGTGATCGATTGTTTTTAAAGGGCAGGTTTTTAATGATGTGTATTTTGTGAGCGATTGGTCAGCCATCTTTTTTTGCGTTTGATTACTAGTACAGTTTCGTGGCTTCCAAAATGGCAATTTTCTCCAAACTGATGTTCATTTTACTATAAAGTAGTTTAAGGTTGAAAAAAGAGTGTTATGTTTAATTTTGATGATTAGGCTGTAGGCATGTAAGGTTAATTATCAATTTTAATAGTTTTTAATGATTTGATCAACTTGAATGAGAAATTAATTTTTCTAAATCTAATTATTTAAAAGTTAAGTACATTTAAAACTTCAATTCGTGTGAAATTGAACGATTGAACTAATGAAGTTATACAATATTCTAATAGACAGTTTCATCTTTGGAAAAGACAGTGATTGACAATTGTAATGAATGAATCCAATTCTAGAAGAAGCTTAGGTATTATCGAATTGCAAGTCAAACTTTTAGTACCTACTACATGCGGTTAACAACTTTAGAAGTGTGTTAGGAGACAAAGTTCGTTAATTGGTAAGTTTTTAATCAAATTAGGTTCCTGCATTACTTTTCTGGGTAAAACAAAACACTCCCTGATAAATTGAAGCGAGCGTGACATGAGACATACTTCAAGCTCAATTAACCCTCATTCCCCAAGGGACATTTTTTTAAAACCAACTCGCTGGTCGTAAACTTTTAGCAGCATGGCCAAATTTTACTTTACATTGGCACATAACGCCATTATTCCCCAAAGTGTTACGCAAGTCATAAATACGTTTTCTATTGAGCGGTTGCTGTGTATATGCAGTTTAATTTGACCTTGACAAGTTGGCAGTGACTGCACTATGTTTTCTCAAACTGAGATACAGGTTAAATTTTTATTTCCAGAATATCAAAAACCATAATAAAGATTCTGCAATTTTTACTGTATTCTCTATAGCATCTAAAGGTGACAAGAACGACAAGTTACTAAATTGCAGAATTTCTCCCGAGACCTTTAGACTGCAATGTTAATCTTAAAATGACCTGACTGCACATAAAAGTTAAATCATGCGTAAAACTGGACCAGGGCCTTAAAACTATTCTTAAAAGTCATGCCTTGAATTAAACAGGTAACTGTCAAAAGTATTAAATTACTTATGAGCTGGTACAAATTACATTTGGTCAAGGTTACGTCTATATTGGAGTAATAATATATCTGATTGAAATTGACAGGACCAAAAGTTTCGTATCTAAGGACCAATTAATAATTGGCTGGAATTATCAAACCTTTTGAAGTTACATATTGTAGATGCACGTGATAACTGAGTCAGTGTATTTAAGTGCCAATCATAGATTACTTATTGGACAGATTGAGTAGATTGTTTAAAAGCCGAAAGTGGTCCTTTAGAAGTAGTTTCTATTATAAACTGTCAGACTCATGGTAACAATTAGCTAGTTATATTTAATAATCTCAGTGAAATCAATTCACGTGCTGACTTTTTGATAATTTGAATACAGACATAACCAAATTATGTAATTTGCATCAGTGGTGATTAGAAATACGATCTCTCTCTCTTAAAGTAGGAACAGGAAATTTTATTTTCAAGTTTAGATAGGAGTTAAGTGTTATCTAAGTGTTAAAGGGCACACAATACACATTCCTGAGGTTCACGACATACCCTCTAGTCAATTTACCCCTTTTTTGGGGTAACGTGGGATCTTTTTGGGTCATTCCCGACGAACCCATGCCCATGATGGACACATCTGTACCTCGCCTATGGAAGGAATTAAAAAGTAAAGAAAACATAAGTAATACACATGTTGTTAGTAACATAATTTTCCCAAATACACATTAAACCACAGAGCCACAACATTTCCCTTACACATATAACATTTATTTACAAACAAACAAAAATATTATTTTACAACGAATGTGCGACAATTTTAATCACTGGCAAATCTCTAAATCAACACCCAGACCAGATATTTACAAATACAAATACAACTGACGTACCCCAGTACCTCCAGTATTCACAAAAGCGAGTATATTTCCATGTTTGTGTTCCACTAACCTGTTTGTATGAACGGCGTGTCCGAAGCCCTCTGGCGGGGCGGCGATGTACAGCGGTGGCGCCGGCTCGGCTGCGCCCACGCACAGCCCCGCCCCCGTGGACGCGTTCGACGCCGACGAGCATGACGAGTTCGAGTGGTTTAGAGCTGGAATCACGTTATATAGGACTTATTTGTATTTTAGCTCAATGTGAATAAGGACAGTCATTGTAGATCAAAGGTTTACACGACTCGATGTTATTACAGTGCTGGCTGTCATCATGTGCGTGTCCGAAGTTGTGACTTTGGACAACACAGATTTCTCAAAGAAGCTAACTGTAGACTTGTTCAAGAGTGGTTCCCGACGCTGCAGGAATTATTTAAACGCGAAAATTAATGGTCAATGCATGTTAACGCTGCACAATGCTGCAAGCTCGTGTACAAACATATTTCAATTTACGAGCGTCCATATTCTTGAAGCGGATTTATTTATTCAATTAAAACTTTATGCACATGTAAAAAACTATGCACAACGGCGGACTTAATGCCTTGGGCATTATCTACCAGTCCAGTCCAGTAGATTTAAGTATGATAATAGATAGAATATCTAAAACTTTTTCTAAAATTTTCATTTATGCCATCCAAATTGGTTCTACGACTTGTAGTAAGTGTAACAGACTGATAGCGACCTTAGCAGTTGAATACCGAGTGTAATAGTTTCCACCCCTGACAACCCCATAACTTCTCCAAGAAAGCAGTGGGACCACGACGTAGCTGAGCCAGCAGCTTTAAATTCGTCCCTAAATAATCAAAGAATGCCCATTAACGACGCCCTAAGCCGAAGTCCGTACCCCACATTGGATGCCTTTAACGCAGTCGTTTAGTTTTAAGTTTTCGCCGCGGCCTGAGACTTAGAGTCACTCTTGGCACCCACAGGATAGCCCGGTTACGTTGTAGACAGTTGAACTGCGAGATGCCATTTAAAAAGAATGAAATAGTTCATCAAATGCTTACCAGGTAATGGACGATGAACAGCAGTGACGTATCTATTGCCCTCCATGTATCCTCGGTCGGGTTCCGCAGTGTGGGCATGATGGGCGTGGATCGAATGCTGGTGGGTGTAGAAGCCGTCAGGGGGATGAAGAGCCACCCCTCCCGTCCCCTCTTCTTCGTCGACCTTCTGAGAGAAGCTGTGGACAAGGAAAGAATTGTTATAGAAATTGTTTGAGAAAATGAAGTGCGTCTGAGAGTTAAAATGTATTGTTTTCAATATAGGCATATCGTTAATTGCAGATCTTACTTACAACAATGTTGGTTTGCTGGTTAAGGTAAGTTTTTTGTATTTTTGCGTCTTAGAGGACCAGTTTTTTAAGTATTTATTTTCAAGTTTCTGTGTAGGCGATTTTGTTTGCATGTAAGCCAAGTATGTTTGTTTTTCTCTAGCCTATACTGTCCCCCTGCTGAGCGAAGGCCTCACCCAGGTCCTTTTAGACTCTCTTATCCAAACCAAGTACGATAAAACATATCCTTTGACACTGAAATGGATAACCTCTAACTAACAATTGCACGTCTTTAAAACATTGTTTTATTGTGTCTTTCACAAAACACTTGTCATAATACATGTGAATAAGAAAACAAACAAACAAGTCAAACATTGGTCCTTTTATCAAATAAAAACACAGATTTACATTGCAGTTGAAAGCAAGCCTTGAGTATACATTGTCAACATTTTTCTCGTAGCTTTCCCAGTCTTTTGTAACTCGCAACAGTAAATATTTTCACTATCTTAGTTAAATATTTGCTTGCACGAACATTTTTGGGACACTTTTGCAACTCCTGTAAATAAAGCCCCGGGGTCGAGCAAAAGGGATGGAAGATATGCTGTCTCGCTTGAGTTTGTAGATGTTTTCATTCCATCCAGAATTAGGTTAATGAAGAATTTCAAGAAGTGTAATTTTGGCGGTAGATGTTTTTCAGTTTTATCGAATTTTCTATACGTGCCAATTCAAAGTGAGATTGCAAATGATTCATCCCGATACCCTTGGAGTTATCAACGATTGATTGCTCATGTGTGATTGCATTTAAATGTAAGAGAGAGGCGACGACAAACATGACGGTTTTGATGAGGATTTTCATTAGGAAGGCCTTGATTTCAGTAAGTTGTGGCAGAATTCGCTATTCAACGTATAAATCCCTTGATAACGGTATTAGGGATCGTATGACTCATACATCGGTTTTGCCAGTTTGTCCAACAGCCTGACATATAAACCCATTAACCCCGTATTGTTTGTTTATCTCGGAACCTACACTACGTGTAATGGGTGATAGCAACTGTTTGATTCTGTTGTCTATGCCTTAAGATACGACATGATACGGCGTGGCATTCTTTTCAGGCCCTAATGATTTTTGACTTCATTCTACCCTATAGACACTGGCTTTCGCCGCTTTAGGGTGGGAAAATCCAAAAATTCTTTCTTACCTTTTACAAAGAATACGCCCCGCAAGTTTCATGTCTCTAGAACCAGCGGTTTGTGCTGTGCGTTGATATATCAACATCAGTCAATCAGTGAGTCAATAAACGACTCTATAATATGTATAAATATATAGGGGTTCGTTTATTTCAATACGCATATATCGGAACATCGACAACGGTGGCATGTAATGACGCGTCACGGCTCGCCATGGGATACTACCATGGAATGTAATAACTTAGATTATTGAAAAAGTTCAATCTACCTTAGGTTGAAAATACCGCATGATCTTTCGCCATGCCGTGAGATGCAACAAGATTGTTCGGCATGCCATAACGTACCGTATCAAGCAGTGCCGTTTATGAGTGCTGGTTCTTAGTATGTTTTAGTTTAAAAATCATATGGCAGAGTACTCAATAATCACTTAATATTAAGACGCTGTCTCTGTTGCTGTCCTTCCTTTAAGAGTGACAAAGACAACACCAGGTTTGAGAACGCTTTAAACTTTAAGCATTCGGTAAATAGAGACTCACTAGCTTTTGTCCGCGACTTCGTCCGCGTGAAATAATAGTTCCCGGGGGATTTCCGGAATGAAAACTATCCTGTCTCGGGTCCCAGACTATCTGTACCAAATTTCATTCAAATCGGTTCAGTAGGTTACGCGTGAAGAAGAGACAGACAGACAGAGTTACTTTCGCATTTATAATATTAGTACGGATTTAGAGATTTTTGGAAAGGGAAAATTCCGGGGAACCACCTATAATGTTCTCTACCTCCTAGCCTTAAACTGAAGAAGGAGCTTAACACTTTAACTGGGTAATGTTAACACAAAGGATTATGATAGTAGTAAGTGCCACCTACTTGTAGTAAAGACAAACAATTTGTTTTAACGATGATATTAGATAGTTTGCTCACCGCTCTGTTGCTAGTTTGCACTAGCCAGTTAGTAAGATAACTAGGAAGGTAAGTTACTTGTTTGTTGAAGAAATTGTTTATTTTGTTTGGGCATAAGTTTTTAGGAGATAAGGATGTTGCTATGGGTTGTTCGAAATAGATACCGCGGCCCGGACACAAATGGCTAAAAAATAACATGGGTAGATTTTTGTCAGTACAAGTCTGACACTCCCTTCCACTCCGCCCAAAGCGGGAGAAGTTATTTGATGATTTCCAACCCACAAAAGGATGGTTGTTTTGATATTTTATTTAAATCAGTTTCCACTCAAACTTTGGTAAAAAAATGCTGATTAAGTAGTATGTTGAATAGTTTCGCCAAATATGGCGATATCGAATGATTATGTCAATGACTTTATCGAAAGATTATCGAAGAATTTGCGAGACAATCAATACTAGATATAACGAGTACATGTGCTTTTTGTACCTTGAAACATTATTATCAGGAAAACGTAATTAATCACAATTATCAATATTATAAAATTACAGCGTTTATTTATAAAATATGCGATAACATTGTTGTACCTTCGTGACTTAGGATACTATGCTGTTTGGAGTATAAATGGAGAGTTTACATAGATAGATAGATAGAGAGTTAGGCTCCTTACGTCTTAAGTTGAGCTAAACGATTGCTGACAAATGCTTGCACTGTCTGGACAGGTCCACTCAAATCTGTGTGCTTTTCTCATCAAGAAAGCACATCAGTCATTAACCTTCATGATCCTCGCATAATTTGACCAATACAATTGTATGGACTTTAAAAGAGAGACTTAGACCTCTGAGTTTGTTTCGGATGTTTCTTCTCAGAGTAGTCAGTTACGAAACACCGGCTTCATCGTTCGATTAAAATAAAAAAAACAAAATATTGACGTGTAAAAGTGTTATATATAACCTATTTACAAAATAAAGTTCATTTTAATTCATTTTTAATTTGATATTTTAACCTATTCGTCACTTCTAATTTCGGTAATTTATTTTCAAGGACAAAATCGTGTAAAAACATTTTGAAGCTTGTTGTTCAATTCCAATTTCCGTTAAAACAAAGTAAATTACAACAGACTTTCTAATTGCAGATATCTGCTGATGGCGAACACTAAACCCAATTACATTTTAAAATGTTTGATAAAAACCGGTCGTCGCAAAGTGTTAGTATGTTTTTATTGGCAATAATTTCCGCTTTGTATATAGGTATATTAGAGGAACACCATCTACAATAGGTAAGGTTTAGACTATTTTAGTATATACTTACCTATTTATAATTTAATTAATACTAGCTGTTCCTCGCGGTTTCACCCACGTTACATTAGGTTTTTGGTTACTGCTTCGCTCCCGTGGGACATAGCGTGATATTATAAATAGCCTATGTTACTCGTGGACAATGTAACTTTCGAATGGTGAAAGAATTTTTAAAATCGATCCAGTAGTTTTTAAGCCTATTCATTACAATCAAACAAACAAACATACAAGTTTTTCTCTTTATAATATTATATAGTATAGAAGTATAGATAATTGTCTAAAAGTAGGTGGTAGTAAAGTGCGCCTTAGTATGGATTCACAGGCTTTATTCATTGCATAACTTTACACAGTGATTATTAGTAAGGGCATATAAGTATAATTAATTCACCTCATTGACTCATTAACGCCTATCTTTATATCCCTGAGTGTGCAATTTTGTTTTTTTTTTTCACACTAGTTCTTTTTTTTATGTGCGCATATAACATAAAAGGATGCTGGCACGCCATATTTAATTTCTATCACCCAATAAAGATTTGAAAATTTAACTCTTAATAAAATAGGAAATGACAATCAAAAGACGTAATTTTTAAGGCATAGTCGAGAGCAACAGGTAGTACCTAGTTAATTTATAAAACAAAACATTCCTTACATTATCAAAAGTATTCGATATTCGTACGTAAATAAAATACTACGTTGATAAAAGAAAAAATGTTGTCGATATTACAAATGTAAAATCCATTAATCCCATACGATGATCCTAAGTAAATAACACGAAAAACGAGATAAGTTAAATAGTTAACAAATCTACGTTGAGTATTAAAATATATATTCGTCAGCTGATCCTTATACATAGCTACAATAAAATCAAACGACAAGGAACTCACATTGAATTCGTCGTGTTTCTTAGTTTAGCACTATTCTTAGTACATCAATCAGCGGTCGTCACGAACACAGAGAAAGTTCGAGAAACACCACAATTTTGTATACTTAGATATCTAAGGTTGCTGAATAACTAAATAATAGATATTCAAACGCGTGTTTAGAAAACGGAACACGGGCCTTTGCCGGAACTGTGGTAATTGAGGAGGTATCGAAGAATTGTTATCAATTTGACGCTCGAGGCGGGAAAAGTTTGCTTGAAGCGGCCATGACAGTTTGTTTATGACAATAATTGTGTTATTTGTTGAAAATACCAGGGACACTGTTATTTTAGTCAGTAAATATCCAGGATACTAAAGTATACTACACTTGTCAGCGTAAAGTACGACGACTCGATGACAGGCAATACTTAAATAAAAAAATCAGGCTATACAAAAATGACGCTACAAAACACGCTAAAACCAAGCCCAAATATAAAAGACCAAAGAACCAACGCCTCAAAAGACCAGTTCCAAATACGAGTACGGGACTAAACTGAATTTAAAACAACAATACAATGGTGCCGATTCTCTTAGTCACAAACTTTTTCTTTCCATTTCCTAAAGAAAAAGACAGAAGATAAAATATTAGTTTAGTTCTGTCAAATTTAGACACACTCCATAGATAATTTAGACGCGATAAAAAATATGGCGACTAAAAATACGTCGATTTACTTCAGGTGCTGTCTAATTTGACAGGATTAAACTAAAATGTATCTTCTGTCCTTTTCTTTAAGAAATGAGAAGAGAAAGATGCATTCAACCTAAATTTAGTTGAGTTTGTGAACAAGAGAATCGGCGCCAATGGCCACATCCTACTCCCGACTAACTAGTGTTCGTTAGGAATTAGTTTCATACATTCAACAGTTGAAAACTGCTACTTACAGTTGCACACTGCTGTTAATGAATACAACTTGGAAATTCCAGACATTCCAGAGTTGTCAACAACATCGTCATTTATTTATTACTAGCTTCTGCCCGCGGCTTCGCTCGCTTTAGAAAGAGACAAAAAGTAGCCTATGTTACTCTCCATCCCTTCAACTATCTCCACTTAAAAAATCACGTCAATCCGTCGCTCCGTTTTGCTGTGAAAGAAAGACAAACAGACAGACAGACAGACAGACAGACACACTTTCCCATTTATAATTTTAGTATGGATTTTATTACGTTTTACATTATTGTATAACTAACTAATTAATTTATATTATTTAACCTTTCGATGAAGCGACAGCCGGCTGTCGCGCTGCTATTGTCTTTTTATTGTCTCAAATCACGTGTGTTCGAAGGCTTAACAAATGAATTACATTTTATATTTCGACCATCGATGAATTTAAGGGAATTTTTGCTGAGTAAAAATCTTCCTATAATCTCCTATAGTCTTCCTTTTGAGTTTCCATTTCTGTTTAAACTTCCATAAAAAAAAAACTCCAAATCGTTACGCCAGCATTTCCTAGGCTGTTCGATGCATTTATCTCTCTGTGATATCCACCAAAGAGTACTAGGTACTAGGTAGAGTAGGTACTCTACCTAGTACCTAGTACTCTTTCCCTACTACCTAGTTCAAAAAAAAAGTTCCTTACTACCTAGTAAGGAACTTTAACAAAAAATAACAATAATACCTACAAAATATAATAAAAACCCTTGTAAATGTCATGTTTACACAGTGGGCCTGTAAAAATATTTATTTGCCACCTGATAAAGTCCTCAACCGACTGGAATAATACTCGTAGCGGGAAAGATGGTCCTTGGAATCGAGGACCACAAATTGTTATTGGAAGGACCAATATTTTGATTAGTTTACTTAGGTACCTATTAGACCAATATTTAAGGATAATATTCTTTTCAAGTTATCTTTGATCAAATTGGTATTGAAGAAAGCAAATCTGTTTCAGGTCGTATTTCATAAAAAGGGGTTAGCGACGTTTTAGTTGATATAAGTAGAAGTAAAATGTGGAAAATAAAATGTTGACTTTTATTAAACGCTGATAAATGACAAGATACTTGATTACTGCAACTCCATATAATTTTCATACAAACTTTCACCTTCTATTTTATCTCATCAAGGGTTGAATATCCAAAAACTCACTTCTAATAAGTGCAAAATTTCATGAACCTGCGTTTTTAAATAAAGATAGATTAATTCAAAATCAACCAATGAAACTTACAACTCACATCAAACTATTCCAACCATTGCAGTCAATAGCAAACAAAGTACCTCGTGCGTGCATAAAATCAATGGGAACTCCGTTTACGTAGGAAATCTAAACGCTCGAAGCAGTATTAGTGATGTGGTTAATTCCAAACGCTACCAAAATCGCTCGAGTAAGATTGTGCCAATTTCCTAGTCGCAAACCGACTCGGTTCCGACTTGGAATCGAGAGATTTTAAACTCGATACCTACGTTGGTTTATGTAAAGGATTTAGTGAAAAGTTTATTCGTACATATTCGTTTCTTTCGTTTGTTAGTGCGATTATAACTGGAGAGCAGCTTATGTTTTATCTGGAAAGTGAGGGATTAAGGTTAGGTAGATGATATCCATACTAATATTATAAATGAGAAAGTGTGTCTGTCTGCCTGTATGTTTGTCTTTCTTTCACGGCAAAACGGAGCGACGAATTGACGTGATTTTTTAAGTGGAGATAGTTGAAGGAATGGAGAGTAACATAGGCTACTTTTTGTCTCTTTCTAACGCTAGCGAAGCCGCGGGCAAAAGCTGGTATCACTATACAAACGACCACAAGGTTCAAACAAAAATGGATTTTAAGAATTTTTAGTGTTAGGAGATTCCAGATATATCCAAACCACTAAGAAAACATACACTACAGCTACCTCCAGCACGGTTTGCTAGTATCAAAGAGCTTTCCTCACATATCGGTAGACGAAAGGAAGCAAACACTACACATAACACTACACAAATTCTCAACATGTAGCAAAATTTCAACACTGCAACTTCTAGAGTACACGTAGAAAATTGAAAATTCTAGGAAATGTTAGTTCTGCAGATCGGTTTTGTAGATTAATGTTAGAGTTTTCGACCACGAGAGTGGGATTATTGGGTCATGCTTGTGGGCAGTGGATAGTGATCTGATGAAAGGTGCAAAAGGAGGCCTATCCTTTGTCTTTCCGCCATTTTTTTTCCGCAATAGGACATGAAAAAAATAAAATAATTTTTTTTTCCACGCTTTTCTGACTTGTCTTGCAAACGGACAAAAGGACAACAAAGCAATCCGATCGAGTTTTTTTTTCTTATGCTCCTGAGGTTTTTTTTTGGTGAGTGGGAAATCATCAAATGACTGCTCCCGTCCAGGGTGCGGCGGGCGTGTCAGACTTTTACTGACTAAAACCCACTCATGTTCCTTCGATTGCCCTTTATGTTCCAGGGTCACGGTAACTATTGTAATCATTCCGCAACCCCGGATGCTTTTGAGGTTCGGAACTCAAAACAATCATAAAATATATACTACACCATTTACAAACAAAACTAGTGTTTTACTTAACTGGTAAAATATGGATTTAAAACACTTCTGTCACCCTTCTGTCGTACCCTTCGAGGAATATAAGCGTGATATTAGGAGTTTTAGATTAGAGTTTATGTTGTGTAAAGATGGTCACGTAGATTGACAGGGTAGTCCCCTGTCAATTATATTACATAAAGGTATTTTCTTTTCGGAAAATTGTTTAAACTTGCTTGGGTGATCAACCGCTGTACGTTCCAACATATACTTTTGGTTAACACAGTTTTTAGTACTTTGTCTGCCTATATGTTTGTTTTGGCTTACCTCAGAAACGGCCAATCAATGGTAGGTAGCTGATGTTAAGAAGTCATAAGAACGGGTTAAACAGAACTCACGGGGTCGTTAAACACAACAAAGGGATGAATATTTACGACATCTTGCAGTAGTATTTGTTTGCAGTCACAATTTATTAAAGGGAACAAAAATACACCAAGCCAATATACACCGTCAATTATAATTTATTAATATCCCCGCCAGAGAACTAGTTCATTAGTTTACATAAATTTTAATATTATGACTATTTCCGTTCTATTAGGTTCTGAGAACTAAGTTTATTCGATCCGCTTATAGGTAGATGTATCGTATTACCTAATAAAATAGAAGCAACAATCCTTTAAAATAAAATAAAAATCTAAATAAAGTTTGATTGGACACAACGTGCATACCTATATCAAATTTATTTCACTTGCATTACATCACAGTCAACATAATTTACTTGAAATTGTAGAACAACTGGATCCAAAAAAAAAAACACTGAAGAACCTAAAAACAATATGAGACAATGTGAAGCAAATGTATTTACAGAAGTACTTACAGAAGCACCTACTGAAATACCTTCAGACTTAAGAAGTCAAGCCTTAAAACGACAGAACGACTAACTTTACGGTCCTATTACAATAAAAACGAAGTGTTTCCTAAAGATTAGCCATTCAGTGTCGACCAGCACAATGTTAAGAGTCGTAATTTTTTATTGGACGTTTAATTTTCGTGATAAAGCTTGCCAATTAGTACGTAAGGCTCTCTTGTTGCTGGCTATCCGCCAAGTATTGCCTCGTGAAACTGAAGTAACTTACAACAGAGCTTACGATCAGATTTTATATGTCAGCAGCATGCGTGCCATCTTAATGCCTTATAGCCTGCAATGTTTTTGGTTACGTTTTTTGCAAGTCAGCCGTTTTTTGTCAGTCAAGGTAAACAGAGGCCAAAAAAGGAAGATAATTTGAAACAATACAGCCATTCTAAGAAACAAAGAACAAAGCGCTTAAACTCACAAATTACACAAGTGATTAACGAGGGAAAGAACTCCCTAAAACAACAATTTTTCAAACTACCTACCAACTAGCTGAACTGCGGGAGCACTAAGTGTCTCAAGTGCAGTTTATTTGTCAAATGGAGCGCGACATTCCCCCATTGTCATCGAGGGGGAACCGGGGGGAGTTGGGAGATACTCTATTCAGTTGCACCGACTTGATTAATACGCCTGAATGCGCGCGCTCGTTGCAGAAACGACCCAGTTTCTGGGCCCAGCGAAAAATTGTAGGTTATTAGACTGGGCAATGCCTATGCCTGCGAGAGGCTGAGATTGCGCGGTTTTAAAAACAAAATGGGAACTGTTGCTTTCATCATCCGCCTTTAACCGAGCACAATACAACGAGTGTGAATTTTAAAATCCTCCGCGAATTGTTTTTGCTGTCTAAACAATCATTTGCATTTTTTATGTATTAATATTTATTGAGTTGGTCGTTTTGTTGGTGTAGGGTTTTGACATACGGTTTGGGCGTATTGTGGAAGTTACTTCGGCAATAATATTAAACTAACTGGTTACAACAAAGAACCTTGAAAATTGCTTTTGTATGCAAATCACGTTGAGAACAATTTGTATGATTAGTAATAAATATTCTAATATGTAAAGTCTTATATAACAAAAATAGTAAAAAAGGAACCTCCAACTTCCAAAGAACTGCAGAATTTTCTTCAGTAGTTAAGAAAAATTGCTAGCATCCCGCGTGAAATCATGAAATTTTAAAACTTAGCCGTGTCCGTTGGCAGACGTCCAAACTGTTCGCCGATCTAAGCCTTTCTAGGAAGCGGTTTGGTTTGTCAGAGTGGATTTACAACACCAGATCAAAACGGGAGCTACATGTACCAATCTGGGTCATGTTGGGCTGGAGTTAATGACATGTGATTTCAGAGTACGCTAGGCAATAACGTATCTCTTTGAGCTTACTTATGAAATCCTTCCTGATGCTGTACTAACATGTTTAGAAGCTACTGCGAATGCTTGCCAAGTTTTGTCTTAAATATTACACCAGGAAACTAAGCGTTTATACCTCGGTCGAAGTTACAACTTGAGGATAACTCTGGAGATGTATTTCGTGTGGCCTATTGCCAACTTTTGATTTGAAATGCTTGAATTTAGAATAGTGTTATGGGAATAATAATTAGTCATAAAATATAGAAGATATGTTGGTAGTCCAACTGCTTTATGGGCGAAAGACTTATCAAGCTTTGAAGTGAAGACTAGTTTACTAAGAGTTTAATTTTTTGGTCATTTTTGCACTTAACAGCACTGCATTAAGTGCAAAAATGTCCTTTTAAGCGAATTACTCTGCTGCTCTAGTTGATGATAATGATAACAAAGGAAAGTAAATCTATTCAAATATAACATCAAGGTAAAAATGATAAAACTTATACAACAAAACAAATTTTCTTTTCAGATTAATACCGGCGTCGAAATCGCTCATTCCAGTATCTAAATCGACTTTAATACGTATATCTAGCACAATATCATCAGTTGCAATGCAAGTAATGATAGTGCATTTATCTCAACCAGTATCTAAGCACATAATGCACTCCGTGAACACAAAGATATGAGCACCACGCTCCATTTTAAAATTATTACGTTTTCACATTTCTTTTAATAGATGGCGGGAGATGAAATGCGGTAAAAAGTTTTTATCTTACAAAGGATTTTGTAATAATTAAGTTTTTAAATAGGAACTTGAAGAAACATATTGAAGGATATTTAATGTATGTGCTTCCCCTGCTGCCCATCAACGTAATGGTCTTTAAATCAAAACGATATAAAGCTAAGGTTCTAACAAATTGTTCACGTTATTAAAGTCCAATCTATCTTTATACAGATCAAGTTATGGAGACATTCAGCCATGGAAAAACAGGGAAATTGCAATTTCATTTCCTTTGACGAGTTCTAGACAAGTTTCCTAGCAAAGGTTTAATTAAAGTTTTGAAGTACACGTGAAAAGAAGGTGGTAACCTGTCGCCGGGATAGAACAACTTTTGGATTCCCAAGAGCGTTCAATTTTATTCATTACGTCTTAAGGAAATTTCCATATTGGCTTAGTTCACAGTATTAATTTGGGAACGTTGAGAGGAATTTGAGTTATCGAACCCGATCGTAGATTCCATGTTGTTTTTTTTACAGATGGGGTGATCAGTAATTTTTTTTAACCGACCTCCAAAAAAAGGAGGAGGTTTCTCAATTCGGCCGTATATATGCTTTATTTTTAATCATTTCCTAGTAAAGGTGGACTAGGCAAAGTAGTGAGGATGGACCTTTAGAGGAATCGGACGAGTATCGACAGTACCCTAGACAGTACATTTCAAGTATCATTATTTTTCAAACATCCAGAAGTTGTTTGGGTTCGAAAGGTCTTCAACATCAAAGGAAACTGCCAGGACTATTTGAAAAATCTCCTTTTTTAAATTTTAGTGACCTAACTCTAGTTTTAAAAGGGATGACACCTCACCTTAACCTTAACCGAGGGAGACTGTTTCTGAAAAGCTAGGCTGTTGCTGTTGATCCTTTATGATATATGGATGACCGTCCAAGGATCTTTTTTGGGGATTCAAGTTGTCTCTCCCGACATTTAAAAAATATATCTTGTGTATGTATTACTGTGTATTCAAAACTCGTGTCTGCACCTGGCTTCTACTACAAGAAAATTAACTAGGAAAAATGTATGTGATAAGACGAACCCATGACATCATAAAGATAAAATGAACAATGCAAAAGAAAAAGCAATCCTATAAATGAGTATTTATTGTGTAATTTGAAACATTAAAATTACAGAATCGCAGAAACTAATTAGCACTTGCGTTTTGTGTTAGGATTGTTAGGAGGCCAATCCCACTGGCCCTCAGGAGGCTTAGCAATCAGAGGATCCCATGGTCTCCAATTGAGCATTTTTCTAGCTAAATTCAGTTCATTTTCCGCCTGGATTATCAGCTCTTCTGCTTGACCATGGTTAATTCTTAATTCTAAATCGAAAACGTCCCTAGAACACTTGACGGCTTCACTTCTTTCTTTTACTATCTTTTCAGTATTGACACGATAGGCTGCATTTGGGGGCATTTTGCTTAGCACTCTGAGAATTTTTCCGTACAAAGATTCTAGAGTGTGTCGAGCGTTTGGATGTACAGGCATCCCCACGAGGCCCGTTGTTATTTTTACTATAACCATGTTTTATTAATTTATGTAATTACAATACACATTAAATACACGATCGCAATGAAACTACAAATTCGTAACCGATTTTCAATTTGGTATGATATGACAGTTGTTTTTTTAAGTGGATGGTTAGTGGCCTGTGCTGTTAAATGATTAAGGTTTTATATATTTAAGTATTTAATCAAGCCAACCGCTTTTGATATTGTTTTTACGGCACTGTTGGCGCAATGGTCGAGCGAGTAGCGAGTAAAATTCCCGCTCGGAACCAATATTTGTATATTCTGCAGGTCTGGTTGTTGTGTATGTGAATTATATGTTTGTAAACGCACCCACGATCTTGAGAAATGAGTAATGTGGGGCATCGTCTTTTTATCAAAACAAGATTATACGATCAATTTCATCAAACTTCGGTCACTGACAACATCGTGAAAACTTACCCGTATCCAGGCTTCTGACAGAACCAGGACCTGGTGAGCTTTGCAGCTTCGAGCAAAACGCCTCCAAGGTCACCGATCCTCATGCCAGCACAGGTACAGCATCCATCACCTTCTCCATCACCCACTAACACAACACGCGACTCTGACTTCGCCACTTTGGACATCAAACGTACATCGCCTTCAAAACACAACTATTTTAATTTTAACACTGTCATTTAAATCACTGCCATGAGTGGTCGTAATTTCCAGTTACGTTAATGGCTCAAGTTCAAAATAAACTGGTAATGGTCGGACGAAATTGTCAAAATAATTTTAGTTTAGTTGTTGTAACACTGTTTTCTGTTTGTACACTTTTAGATAATGGATCTATAAAAATATCAAATAAAATGGTTATTAACGCCATCGACATGCGGAGGTCATAACTTGATATTGCTAGCAATAAACGCGATTGTATTCGTAATGAACGATCTAATAAACTGAACGAACCACTTGCGGTTACGGCATGAACAGGTACCTAATGAATCTTTGGGTTCAAGAGGCGTCCAGATTTATCTCTCGATGAAGGGCTATTAACTATCGAACTTGCTACTTATATTTGTTAGGGTTCCGAGTTTTCGACCCTTACATGACAGAAAAGTACACAACAATACTGACGCGAAATAGAAATTCATTCATTTTATATCAAATAAAATCAAGTCTAAGAATGGCTACATATAAAATAAGAAATCAATGGAAATCCGAGAAATAGGTCAATTGTTACTCGTAACATTTGATCATACACAAGCACATCGATATAAGTGTACTAAAAAAGCTAAGAGCAAAAGCGGTCAACGACGACAATCGACATTGTCAAGTGTAACGTCAAACAAATCATAACACACGAAGACAATGAACCAGACCAGCGAACAATGAGACAGCAACACATCAAGTTTGCATTACCGAACATCAATAATAAACAGAAAGAAGATGAACACTCATCTACAACATTACCATACAGCAAACACATATGACTGGCATAAAATACTGACCAACATTACAATAATGACCCATGTATCGAAAGACGTTTTCACTATTCGAGATATTGGAATTTATGCAAAGATAGCTCTACGAGTTTGGAGGCAATATAATCCAATCATATTTATTAGACGTAATGTTATTTATTCCTTCATATCAATTTGTTACTTTCTATTGGATTATATCAGTAATTTCTTTAAAACCGTCGAATTCACCATATCCGATTTCACAAAAACTTGTCTCCTAAAAATGATTTCAAAGAAAAACTTTCGACGGAAAATGGTGGGTAATAAAAGAACAAAATAATGTAAAATGAAGCATCGTTGGACCCTTGAGGCTTTCAAGGGGCCTCAAGGATCCTCAAGACGTATCAGAAACAGGTAGGACGTAAATATAGTTACCGATATCCGTTGTTTGGATTAGGCAAAGCCTTGGATTAATTGGCTTCGTCGGGATTTTGTTTTCTCCACATGCATTTTATTTTGTTACGTTAGATTCTGAACTCTTTCCGAATATGTAATATTAATGAGATGTTTATCGATGTTGGTTGTAGTTTCGTATACACATGAGATATATTCATTGATAAATCTTATCAATGAATATATAGTTATCTTACTATTACTGCAGTCTACAACGCCATGTGAACCATTGTCTATTACATAACAGACTTTGCTTGGCAAATGAGTGTAGACGTTGGTAATATTATCCTTACGAATGTCCTTTGTGTTCAAATATAATAGCCGACTAGAAATTGTATTCGTTCAACTATTATCATCTTTTCCGTGTCTACCTTAAATGTATTGTAAATAGAACTAAACTGAGTGATGTCATATACGGTTTCTACGTTTCTAATGCCATACAACGTGACTAGATCTGCTGTGAGACATTAAATGAAAGATGAAGATAAATGACTAGGATTAGAATTATTGTATATGCTTCTAACTTTCTCCAATTCGTCTCTTCTTTCAATTAGTAAGTAATTGGTAGCCTTGAATAAAAAAATCCAATTTATTATATTGAAGACAGCGTTTCCTTACTAGCCTGTTAATTTGTGTTGATCAAATGCATATATTAAGCTAATATGATTAAAGCATTAAAGAGTTTTAATAAAGAAATTAAATGCCTATAATTTAACAATGGTAGAAACAATCATTGCAAATAATACAAGAGCTAATGGAACACGTTTCAATTAACTTTACAGGGCACACGCCCAAACTCTAAACGTGTAACTAATGAATACGTTTCATTGTTCCAAACGTTGATTAATATTAATAACAACGTTTCTTCTGCAAACGTGTTGACGCACGAGTAATTTTTTCAACTTTTATTTAGGTTTCTTCATTGAAACTCATGACATGTTATTTACTGCTGCAAAAACATATAGTACTACAGTTTGGACAGTAACAATAAGCAGATTTTAAACATTCCCAAAAAGTTTAGGAAGAAAACAAAGCAAAAACAATTATTCTGTCAACAACACGTAGACTTAACAAACATTTGTATCCAATAAATTGAGGAGGAGAGGTCGTTGAACGGTTCAAAGAGCAAAACATTTTTATTCCCGAAACTGAGGGCGTATATTAGAATCTAATTTGAACATTCTGAGACAAACGAGAATGAAACGTTTCCTTACCAAACAAAAACCTATAAACGGGACAGTTACTGAATAAATATGATTGCTCATAACACTAGTTTTATAGAAAATAATAATATATCAGAACCTACAAGGCGTGTAGTTGCTGGATTGAGGCCAAACTATACTGTTTTTTCTTAGGACGCTTCATTTAGTATTAATATTATGTATAAAATCGTGTTTTTGTGTTTTTTCTTAGTAGACGATATGAATATGGAATATCTCTGTGTGGTGTAGGAATTAATAAAGGCCTAGTAGTTCAATCTACGGAGGAATTTGAATCGATGCTGATATACTTCAGACATAATAATTTTGGCCTCCAACAGAAAAAATACTGACTATAGAGCCCGTGTTTATGGTATCAGTAAAAAATAACAACATTTACACCCGTATAACCAGTACTTTTGATAGTTTGTAGGGAGCAGCAGCGCGTGAATCGAAATGGTCACAATAGGTCGTATATCGTTGGCGAAATTTGAAAGGGAAACCTAGTGTTTGTTTATGTTCGTCGCTCTTTATTTTTACACCCAAAACAAAGGAATTTTCGTTGTCATTTTTGTGAGCATTTGCATGTGCTTATGTATTGTCTCGTATTGTTATAACATTGTTATGATATTCTAATTTCTTGCCATATCCAGCAGTGTTATTCTGTCAGTCATTACTAGTCTACTGTGTTTACAATTCCATTGCTTCAGAAATCATACTTGCATCTTTAATGACCATTGTTTTATATTGTAACAATGGATTAATAATATCTTACATAACAAACTTACTATAGACCAAAACACAGACATGACATGTCACGATGCAACGTTGTATCGTACAATTGTGTTCACTCGACTCCTCACTCTTTAAGGTAACTCAAACTCCAAGTTAAACGATCCTGACATACTCCATTTGCTGAACCATCTAATTTCTCATCGGTCACAGTTCCAAATCCATCAATAAACTCGGAATCGCTATTAATCAAGTCAGTTTCGCAATCCTAATTCAGGATTATGTCCAACCAGATAACCAGAAACAGGAAGGCAATAATAATGGCAATGTTTTACGCCTTGGTATGTACACGGGCGTATTTTACTGCCTTCCTAAACGGTTGAAACGATTTAGACAAATGGGCATAGTATCGGATTCGCTTTAGTATTCGCTGCCTCACTCGGTGGAATGTTTGGAAATCAAATATGGTGGAAATAAAGTAAAACGAGTTATATTAAAAGGTGTAAATGATTATGGTAAACGTTTTGAAACAGAGAAGGCTTTCAACTTTGGGAACAAGGACAGGTAACGACAAAACATAAACAATAATATTAGCCTTGGATTTTTTGGCAGAAATATCACTAGCACTGCAGTTTTCATTAATTCTGTAACATCACCCTCAATCATCTTTACTTAGTGATTCTGTGATCACAAACTCTTCAGTTTATTTAAGCAAATCCATGTTAAACTATCCACATTTTGGTAAAACTAGGCCTCACAATCGAGGGCATCCAAAATTCGTCACAGACACTAACCACAATTGCCCAAATCAAATGTGCCAGGTACGTGCAACCACTCGTTACTCGTAAAACCGATCGTACATTTCCACGGTGTCTTGTTATGGGGCAAATCTCTTTTGTTATACGATCCAATTTGCACTTTGTGGCGTCTAATTTAACTGCCAGTTTTGTTTAGCATTGCAAATCCGAGGCATGTATAGGTTCAGGACGGATCTACTTGTGATTGGAATTGTTTAACCTCAATAGCCATTCCTTGAGATATTCAGCATTATAGATCAGCTTCTTAGCAACATTATCCGTTGTAATATCGACGCGTTTGTGTTTTGTAATACTTAATGGGTGCTTGAAAAGATAATATAAAAGCTGTGAATAAGAACTTTTCATGCTTAGGCGTGAAAATTCTAGCTGGATTTCTTTTTACTAATAAAATAATTTTACCTTTACTGAGCTAACGCTAATATTTTAAATAGTAACAGTACACTCGTACAAAAGAGTCGAGAGTGACATGGATATTACGTATTCCCCGAATATGCTACAGTAATATGAAGCATGTTTGTAGAGTAATTTCTAATAAAACTCATATCACCACTTCTGTTACCAAATTTGTCGAGAAATTGCCGATAATCCGCCAATTCTTCAAGTATCGCTCAAAGGAAATTTAGTACAAGTGGAACATAGAGACATTCTAGAAATATTACAAGATATTGATTTCCTGGAGATACAAGGAAAGTAGCCAGCTAAGGAATGTAGTCGGTTTTCTACGAGAAAGTTAACAGATCATAAAGAGAAATAATATTTTTATCTACAAACTTTTAATTGACTTTGTAACCATTAAATATCTTAATAAATTAATAATTTTGTTTTCAAAGAGCAAAATTTATCGCTGAAGATAAAAGTTCACGAAAAAAGTTCGTGCAATAAAAACATGAAAAACGAAACTGTTATTACAAAAGGAAGGAACGTGGAACTAGAGCAATCAGAGGACGTAATTTAAAATGTTATGATTACAGAAGCAATAATTAATAAAACTTAAATTACAACTAACGTGGATCACGCAGTGCTAGCGTACAAAACTAACGCAACAACTGAATTAAAACAGGGCCAACAGCAAGAAAACAAAATCGCGTGTCAATTACCTTCAATGATTAAGTAAGCCAATCCATTTACAGAGCTAGATTCAGGTCAAAATGACCCGAGTGAAACGGGGAAGTTACTGCAAGGCCGTCGGATTATGTCAAAGTATTCAATCAGCTGATTGCAGATCGCCATTTTTTTTTATTTTAGAGTCACGTGTAAGAACGTGATTGTGAGTCGGGGTTAATTAAAAAGTGTTGGTTGCTGTGCTGATAAGAATTTGTTTTAGTTGTAAAACGTGTAAAAGTTTTTGTTTCAGTAGGAGCTGCTATTTCTGGATTTGGAATAAAGGGATTTTGGGTTGGTTTGGAGATTTTACACCCTGGATCGAAGTCAAGCATGGTTTTCGAAAAATCTTTCTTTTGCCAAAACTTACTTAAGCCAACATTTGGAAAGGAAATATAATCAGTTGGAATTTAAAATTCGTATTTATACACCAATAAATACCGAATGAAATTAATGTAGGTATCTTTTATTAATAAATACAATTAAGACAGTTCCCAACAAAATGGATTTCCAATTTCACTTGCAAATATGAAATAATAACTAATAAGTTTAGCGTTCTAATCGTTTAAAAAGCTTTTAGGTTTAAGATTTATTATAACACTGACAAACATATGAGTTAGCAATTAAGTATAGATGGAAATCATGTCACTCCAAAAAGTCAAAAAGAAAGTACTGACGGTCAAAATTAAGATGCAGTTTATCTTAATTTAATCAAAATACCATTGACCCCTCATCACATAGACGTGAACTATCGAAATAAAAATATCATAAACTCGAAATAAACGTAAGGAACAATTTTTTTATCATAGAACACCCGAAACACTGCAATAAATCTCACATTTTTTTACCAAGTCACTTCTGAACTGGTTGATAATTAATTAATTTCAAATGTAATATTTTTATTTTAACGATTTATTGTTCATCATAACACTTACAGAGTTCAATAACAATGGTTTTGCAGATCACTTTTTAATTAGTTCCTTAAATTATTTTTTAATTAACTTTTTATTACACACAAACACTTAATTATTTTCGCGAACACTATTCCGGAGTGTCACCGAAAGGTTAAGTTGAGTTAAAGGCTCGCAACCGGCCTTCGTCAGTAATCAAGGTTTATTTCGTCTTGGATTAAGTTGTAAGCGTGAATAATGTGGTCAATTTGCCGTAAAGATTACCAGTGGTAATAAGAAAATATTGTATAGATATAAATTGTTTCGTTAAACAACCAGATTAGTCTTTAGCAGTCCGTTAAACGTAGTGTGGACAAATTGACAGGCAAAAAAGGAATCTAAAAATTTACCATTTTCTACTAGAAGAATCCTGAATGTAAAAAAAAATATAGTTTAATAAGTTGAAAGCTTAGCCTCCAGTGAAAGCATTATTCGAACATTAGATGATACAGTACGACTAAAGAAATGTCTCAGTCTAAAGCAAGTGCAATCTGCAACCGAATTCCAGTGATTGAATAAAAATCGCTACCGCTTATAAGTTGGACCTATAGCTTATGTCACATTGAAGTGTAATCAGGTAGAGCGATACTGCCCGCTACGGAGATGTCGCTGCCTTACACAGCACACGATCAACTCAAAACAAACTTTACACAACATGTAATAAAGACCAAAACCTAATGACCGAACCAATGGACACGTTTATGCAACTTAGAGACCAAATGTAACTACCGTCAGATGTTAATTTACATTGTCGCGTCGCGAAACGGCAATTGATATCCAAATCTAACGCCATTTAAATAAGTACCATTTTTACCTGGTTTTAGTTGAGTACTATAAATATTTTAAGACTTACAAACCCGAATTCAACTTTAAATTTTGCACTAACTTGGTCCTTTTCTTTAATTGAAATCGGTTTTCAGTTGTAAAGTAAGACTTAATTCAAATTTTAATTATGGCGAACTTAGCTGCAGTAGGTATTCTGGCTCATAGGAATTAATGCAAGTATATCGTGTTTACTTATATACCTTTTCGCTATTATACATAGAAACGTATTGATTGAGTGTGTGGAAGAAACAAACAATTAGGTTGTTTTCCCCAAAACATAATCAATTTATATAATGTAGAGCATAATATTCTGTTTACCAGACATGAAGAAAGCTTTTGCTCAAGTTTTGCTTTCATCTTTCTTCATCGTTAATGACTTTAGGGCAAAACTTTAGCAACCAAAACCACTACTCATTTAGAATATTGGATTCAATAATCCCAACATCCATTCGACTATTGTCTTACTTTCAAACACTTAATTAGATTAGACATAAGCCGTAGTTTGAAATAATGCATTTATATACCGTGGATATCTAAATACTGAATTCAGATTTGCTATACTCACTAGTATTTCTATATATCACGTAGTTTGAAATTATGTAACAACTATGCTTCGTAATTTAAAGCATAATCAATAATATAATAGCAACCTGTTTATGGTAAAAAAACTAGTTAGTTATAGGCATGGATATGGAGCAATATAAATAATTGTAATAGCAAACCGGTCTTAGTATAAGAAGATTAAATTAGATTTAGTTGCGTGACATTTAATGCAGCAGACGAATAATTCATTTAATATTCTTAAGAAGTATTTATGTCTATAAACCCGTCTGGAACTTCCAGATGGTTA
This sequence comes from Athetis lepigone, assembly GCA_033675125.1. Taxonomy (NCBI): domain Eukaryota; kingdom Metazoa; phylum Arthropoda; class Insecta; order Lepidoptera; family Noctuidae; genus Athetis; species Athetis lepigone. The sequence continues at coordinate 7,809,800 of CM066234.1, forward strand.
TCAGCAAATAGCTATCAAAATATAGTTGAGTTTTTAATAACGCATCTTTAGGCCTATCAGTATCTAAAGGTTAGTGTAACATTTTTCGGATTTTATTATGAACTTATCTGGTCATAATTCTTAAGATTTCTATTTTTATATTTAATGTTGAATGAAATCATCGAAGTAAATTTTCTTTAATTTTTTTTTAAATAAAAGTTAAAACAGATATAACAAATAGAAGGTAAAACCAACACTAAAACCATCCAAGAACATTATTGCAATCACACTGTTTCATCATCTAATATACCCAGATCTATATCTCATTACATAGTTAAGCAACTTGACACCTTACTGTTAACAGGTTAAGGTGTACAATTACATGTCAACGGTTGGTCAAACTTGGCAATGAGCTTATTGATGTGATTAACTAGAACTCGATTTAAATCACTCGAGTGTGAACAGGATGCCTATCGAGGCGGTAAAAGTCGTCTTTGTTTTGTTCGTCTATCTTTATAATTCAATCATAAATTTTATACAGTAATCATACGTATCGACTTTCAAATACTTAAACTAGCTATTACGAATAGCGATCGATCATAAAAATCGGCATATATCTATCGTTTTGCGATAAGTATAATCCGTAAATGAAACTGATTTGCATAATTAGCATTTCATGCAACCTGGTGGACCAAGAAATAAGCGTGACATTAATTGTGTGTTTCACGTCATATAAGAACAATAGCCGCCATTTTGAATTTTACAACGCTAGTCTAGATGATAATGTTAACCTGGTTATAAAAGAGCGTGCATAATATAATATCTCCAAATCTGAGCGTAAAGTCGTCTGTGAATTTGAATACATGACCCTATTTATTATTCACACTGTGACTTTAGCGGAACTGGAGGATATCTTTCGTCGACATTTCCGCTATTTTATTATACATTTATGCTGCATCCGTGGACTTATGTAACTTTTTAGTGTATTCTATTGACCTAAACGATAGTTATGTGGAGCGCGAATACTCCATATAATTATAATATTTTTTACTAACATTATAAATGCGAAAGTGAGTCAAAATTTATAATTCTAAGCATTTATTTCACTTGGACCATTTACAGGCACTTATGAATTGACGAAGCGTCAATTCATAAGTGTAAGTAAGTGCGTGTTCATAAGTCGGTTCGTAAGAAAGTTGAAGCTAGTTGCTTGTTCCAAAACGTAGATCTCTATGGCACAGTTCGTGCATTCTGGAGTCATAGCGTCAGGAAGGAAAACCCGACTTATTTTTATATAAAGTATAAATATTAGTATAGATATTGATATTATAAAACTTGCATTCTCTGTATCGAGTCTTCGGTCTATTGATGGAGTTTATTGCCCATTCTTCTCCATATAAAACTACCTTTTGGAATGGGCCACGAGAGACAATTTTTTTTTCTCATTGTAATTGACGTTCCAAAGTGCCTCCAAGGTCTAATGGAAATAAATATTTTGACTTTTGGTGCTTGGATATAAAGCAGGTAACGGATACTGAATTCGAGCTACTCTGCGAAAGGCTTCGCTCGCATGGATTTACCTTTAAAAAGACGGGTTTTGACAAAATATCTCTTATTATAAGCTTTTTAGGGGTTGGAATTCTAAATAATAATATTTTTAGTGATCTACTTAGAGTGTAAAAGGAACACGATCCTAACCTAAGTAGCCTAGTCTGTGCGTTGATACTTAACTCAGGCGTCAATTATTATCCTTTATTTTAAGATGACGGGTAATTAGTAACTATACTTAAACACATGATTATAATCATGATAACAGATCACTTCCCAAAGAAACATTTTAACTAGCTTTTGCCCGCGGCTTCGCTCGCGTTAAAAAGAGACAAAAAGTAGCCTATGTTACTCTCCATCCCTTCAACTATCTCCACTTAAAAAATCACGTCAATACGTCGCTCCGTTTTGCCGTGAAAGAAAGACAAACATACAGACAGACACACTTTCCCATTTATAATATTAGTATGGATGGATTAAGTTTTTTAATATAGCTACGTTTAGCGTTATCTATCAGCTGTTAGTTTTTGACCTCGATAATATGTGAAAGGGTGGCGCGCCCGCATTGTTATTTCGGTACCAAACATACTTAAATATATATTTTTTCAAAAATGTTTTTTTATCATAACAAATATCCTGGGACAGCTCACACACGTCCATCTAATCCCAAACTAAACAGAGCTTGTACTATGGTTATCAGGCATTTAATAAATATATGCATTTATAAATAATTAACACCCAGACACAGAATAAAGAATCATACTCAATTACTCATCACCATTAGCCGTATCGATTAAAGAAAAAATAAAAAAATAATCACACATTTGCCCTGGGTGAAAATCGAACTCACGACCACCGTCTTAGCAGTCAGAATCACTAACCACTAGATAAACAAGCCTGTCATAATGTTACCGATTAACCCTTAGACTGCCGGTGGCGCAGATCTACGCGAGACACAATGCTTTTTAATTGTTCTTTTAATTACGGCAGACAACCGGGGTTTTATTATAAGTAATATTCGATTATATTGAATCTATAAAGCGGTTGAGAAGGAGATACAGTCAGTAACATTTTATTCATTTATTCATTATCGAATAGTCATAAAAATACCAACTTTCACAACACTATTTTGTATTATTTGTACAGATTGTCATGTTCGTGCGTGTACCTTTTTAACACATTCTCCACCATGTACCATACAAGTTAAGGTTGACATTTGAATGTTTTTTGTTACGTCCTGAACAAAGTTTCAAGGTAAAGTCAGTTGTTTACATTTTCATGGTGTTGGTAGTATTTTTCGAGTTTGCAAACTCGTTACCTTTTTCCTGTAATAACGATAATGGTTCAACTGTTTTTACTTTTATCATTGTTTGCCTCATTTTGTCGACACTAACGTCACAAACGTTAGTGTGGATAAAATGAGTCATACTCTTATGGTAGAAAAATAAAACTATACTGGATGATATAAAATAATTAACAGGCTGATTTTAAACATTAAAAAAATAAAAACCATACTTTCTACTCAAAACAAATTATAGGATCTAAATGAAATACGAATCCTTCGTGTATATTCTGTCTGTCTGAAGTCCTTCCTTTTTCTCCTGAGACTACTAAGTCATAAATATAGAAAAAAAAACTAATAAATACAATATATTGTTTTACTAACTTATACAACAACAAGCTTTTTCTTTGCAGTATCCTTTAAAGAGTTCTAACACAAAACTACAACTACTTACCTATTATAAAAGCAAAAGGAACAAATAAAAAATCTATTTTTAAGTCAACACAAAGTGTAAAAACAACAACTTATAAATAAAAACCATTAAAGCTTTTATAACCCGTAGCCGATTGGTTCGTGACATCAAAAACCAATTAAATTATTTATATCACACGTTACGGAGATAGTGTCACACATTACTACATATCTAATGTAGCAAGCAACCAGTAAATTATTTAATTTATTTATCTAAACATAAATTAGTATGGAAATAATTTATTTTCGCAGTCATAAAATAACGTTTGGCTTATCAATTTGCAGTAGTTTATTTATTAATAGGTATGTAATTAATTAAAGTGCGATCACCTTTGTAATTTGCTTAATGAGATTTATGTAGACTGGTTTTAATTGATTTTTAAAAATGATTTAAAAACGATGCTGTTAATAAATAAAATAAATATCTTGGGTCAACTCACACACGGCCATCTGGTTCCAAACTAAGCAGAGCTTCTTTGTGTATATAAATTATTATAAAAATAATACACATAATAGATAAATTACATCCAGACAGGGAACAGACAAGACAAAGTTTGACTTGCGTAACCGAAAAAAAATCTTTGCCTCGGCTTTAAACTCAATAAAACTACGTAGATTATTTTATCCAAACTTGTAATTTACATCTTTAACACAAAATGTCAAAACATTTCAATGTTGTTTTAACCAATGTTTAAAAAACCCTATCTATTCAACCATTAAATTGTCAAGAGAAAAACAAACTAAAAAAAAAACAGGAAACGACCGAGAACATTTAGAAAATAGCAATTAAGAATAATAAAAAAAAAACATTCTCTTACAAAGGCATGTGAAAGATCTAAGATATACTAACGATCTAGATTCTAGGCGATGCGAAATTGTAATTACTTGCTATCATAGCATCCAACAATTTATTTCAAAGCAAATAGAAACAGGCAAAAATTGTCAAGAAATTGATTACTAGCTTTTGCTCGCGTCCTTGCTTGTGTTAATTAATGTCGATTTAATATATCTTTATTGTGGGATGTCAATTACAGATTTTAAGAAAGATATATATAAAGTTCCAATATGTCCTGCCTAATTATGTAGTTTAAGGAAAAATTACATTTCATGTTAAACTTAAAAAAAAAGTAAACAGTGTCAAAATATCAATATCGATTCGTTAATACCCTGGAGATTGGCAGAAAAAAATAACAAGTGTACCAAGTTAGATCTTTAAGTACAGATCAGCGCCCTAAGAGATGTAAACTCTTGGCGCCTTACTAATAATCGCTGCATGAAGTTATGACAGGTTTATACGTCAAAAAATGTATGGTTACACAGGCTTTATTCATTGCATAACTTTACACAGTGATTATTAGTAAGGGCATTGATATTTAGCCTCATTAATCTGGCTATATATTAAATACTAGCTTTTGCCCGCGGCTTCGCTCGCGTTAGAAAGAGACAAAAAGTAGCCTATGTTACTCTCCATCCCTTCAACTATCTCCACTCAAAAAATCACGTCAATTCATCGCTCCGTTTTGCCGTGAAAGAAAGACAAACAGACAGACAGACAGACACACTTTCCCATTTATAATATTAGTATGGATTATTTCTAACCAGGCTGATAGTTAAAGATCAGCATGTTGTATAAACAAACAATAAAACCCCTCAACTTTAATAATCAAAATTACTATGTTTATAGATCAATAGAGAAATTGATATTCTGGTCCAATTTTAAATCACCACGCACTATAAAACAAATATTATAAATGCGAAAGTAACTCTATCTGTCTGTCGCTTCTTCACACCTAAACCACTGAACCGATTTGAATGAAATTTGGTATAGATATAGTCTGGACTGGAACCCGAGAAAGGACATAGGATGGTTCTCATCCCGGAAATCCGCCGGGAACGGGAACTATTATTCCACGCGGACGAAGCCGCGGGCAAAAGCTAGTATTATAAATGCGAAAGTAACTCTGTCTGTCTCATCGCACCTAAACCACTGAACCGATTTGAATGAAATTAGGCATAGATATACCGACCCAAAAAAGGACATAAAATAGTTTACATCCCGCAAATCCTCCGGGAACGGGAATTATTATTCCAAGCGGGCGAAGTCACGGGCTAGTAAAACATAATTACACATCTAATTACCAAAGACCCCACCTTATCTCTTCTAAACAACCACTAAACCCATCTAACGCTGAAAACAACTCCACACCATCAACCACTGCATCCCATAAGGTGAACATGAAAGTCACAAGTAGACCGCATCGCCGCGCACACGACCAAACGTGCGTATGCGCAGGGAAAACGTGCCCGATAATTACACCGCGCCGCGCCGGTGTAAAATACGAACAGTATGCAGTGTTATTGAGTGGCGAATAATGTGTTAAGTGCATTCGTTACGGTTATATAAGTTTATGTATTTGTATTTGGCAGAGCTGGCACTCATGTTAGCAAAACTTTGCCAAAATATTTATTTTAATAAAAAGCTTTGTGTGGAGATTTTTCCCTAATATACCGATAACAAAATGTCTAAGGCGTTAATACAACCTTTATATAGAGATTTTTTACATATGCATAAAGTTCAAAAAATAAATAAGCAAGACTCGGGTATAGGTGCAATTTTCAAATCTTCTATCACCGTTGGTTGACTGTCCACAAATAAATAAGTATTGTGTCAGTATTAAGTCTGGTCTACCCTTAATTGATGTTTCTAAAGCAAATATTACAGACTAGCTTACTAGCGTAGCGTAGCGTGAACATCATTATCGAGATCCTCTACGTAGTTACTAATTAACAAGGAGCCTGTATCCTTATTGAGAGCCGAGCTACCTTACTATCTTTCACTACGATCGGTCCAGATTTTTCTTAATCATTGGCTAGAAAATACCACCATATTTTAAGTGGTCACGTCCGCCTATAAGCAACTGCAATACCAGAGGAATAGCAGATGCATCGCCATCCCAGTGTTAAATTAATATATCTTCTAACGTTCCTAGAATTATCCCAGAACCCATAGCCTACAAACCCGCAACAGCAAAAGTTATGGGGCGACTTAACATGGCGTATTTGGCGAAATATTTGAGTGTTCCATGTAACGTACTATGAATCTTAAGACGGAAATAAACAATTATACGTGTCGTGGCATGTGGTGGCGCGCAAGCATATCGGTTTCATACATTTAATATGGTTAGAGACATACTTGTATGTCGTGTCGTGTCCCGTCAAATGTATGAAAACGTAGGATCCTGGCGCGCCACGACACGCCACGCCACGTAAGTATATTTTCGCTTTTATTGTAATAAAGGTAGAGTATAAAAAATAAATAGTTTGTTTTACCCATGTAACGCAAATATTTTGCCTATTGAGATCGCACCATTGGGTGTTTACCTCCGCCTTTTCACCAGAGGTTTTTCAGGGGCATTGCTATCTTAAAAACAAAGATGTTATGTTTCATAGGACGCACAGCAACGCTGCTTTATAGTAGAATTAAATATGGTGGTAGTCCTTTCCCAAACGAACTCTCTCTAAGCTTGTACTACCAGTGGCGGGAGATTAGTTGGGACAAACAGCAGGACTGAAATATTTTTGGCTTATTTAATATTACTGGTGGTTACCTAACAGCCAACAGCTAATTACGTCAAAAGCATTGAATTGTCATGAAAAGTGAATAAAAACTATGACTCAACGTCAACTCTACTGTTTAAATTATATTTGGTATGTAGGTACAGAATAAAACAAAAAGTATGTTAAACAAGTGGAAGTCATAACTTAATACATACAAGTATTATCTCATAATACGTGACGTTCAAGTAAAAACATCACATTTGCTCAATATTTGTGAAGCATGTATGAAAAACGTGTTTTTAATTTATTCTTTAAATTGCTTTTACAAATATGGCCGTTACACCGAAATACATTTTAAGCATCAGAATGTAGAACTATGTTGTTATAATTAGGTACTTACGTTTACATGAAGTTTCAGAGAAACAAAATACTTTTAAAGTTGAAATATTCAAATTGCTTAAGTCCACCACAGCAAGAAAAAGGACTTTTCTATGTAAGAAAAGGCACAAGCACTGATCACCACGTTTGTTCAAGGCGTTTTGGCAATTTCGAACTTATAAATTCAGACTTCCTCGATGTTTTAATACATTATGTACTAGGTCACTCAGAAAGTTTTGAGAAAAAATGTTTTTATGTATGAGACACTGGCCATTTGTAATTATTTTGAATATTTTGGTTATTTAAAAGTAAAAATACCATTGTTCCAATTTTGAATTTTTGTCCACATTTTTTTGAGAGCCAAATCAAATTAACGTGTCTCTTTTAAAAATGGATCTGCATCGTGAACATTTTCGTGCGATGATTTTCTACGACTTTAAATGTGGCTTAAAATCGGATAAGTCATTTGATCGACTTCAAATTGCTTTTATGGATGGAGGACTTTCAAAAGCTACCGTGTACCACTAGAATAGCGAGTTTAAGTGCGGTCGCTTTACTTTGGGGGATAAACAAAGGAGTGGCCGTACTAACACGGCAGTCACGGAAGAAAGTGTGCTGGCATTAAAAAAAAATATTCAAGAAAACAAGCGAATTGCATACGAAGAGATTCAGCATACCCTGCAGATTGGATCGGGAAGCTTTTACCAGATTCTACATGAGCATCTTCCGATGAAGAGGATAGTATGCCACTGGGTGCCGCAAATCCTCACCAAAGCTCAGAAGCAGGCCAGTGTGGATTGGTGTCGTGATATGATTAAAAAATTTGAAGCAGGTTCATCTTGGCGCGTTTACGACATTGTGACAGATGACTAATCCTGGATTTATCAATACGATCCAAAAACAAAGTGTCAGTCGACAGTTAGGCTGTTTCAAAACGAACCAACGTCTACGAAAGTGAAGCGATCGAGAAGCGCAGGCAAACTTTTGATCGCTAGTTTCTTCACTTTCACGGGGTATCTGAATGCAATTTCATTACAAGACCAAAGCCGCATCAAAGACGAATGGTATACCACAAAATGCTTGCCAGAAGTTTTGTCTGCAATGAGCAACAAGCGACCGAACACCGGGCTCCACGGGATTCTGCTTCACCATGAAAACGCGCCCGCGCACTCAGCGCTAAAAACGAGGAACTTCCTGGACACCACAGAGGTTGGAGTCTTCGAGCACCCTCCTTGCAATGCTGATCTGGCACCGTGTGACTTCTTATTATTCCGTAAAATAAAAAATCTTCTGAAAGGGATACAGTTTTCATCGCCGAAAAACGCGCTAGCAGCCTTCGAAAAGGCCGTAAAAGAGGTCTCTGCGTCGGACTGAAAAAAATGTGTTGAAAATTGGTTTAGACGCATGAAACTTTGTATAGAGGCTGCTGAAGAGTTCTTTGAAAAGATTCAATAAAAATATTTTATCTACAGTAGATAGTTTTTTAGTTTCTCAAAACTTTCTGAGTGTCCCACGTATACATACGCATGTCTATATGTCAATAGTTATTAAGACTTTTAAAAACCTAGTTCAGTATTAAACTCAATGACAACTGAAGCATTTAACACTATTCAACTGTAATTACTGTCTTTCCTTCCTGAATTTCATGTTCAATTCACAATGTTTCCTTATTTTAATCATTTATTTATTAAATGCGTAATACGATTATACGTATTATGTATTTATTTATGGTAATGTGTGATTAACGTAGCTTTTATAATCCTGTTTTACATTAATTCATTAGTAGGTATTGGGAACAAACGTTCGTTATTTCTACTGTAAAACCCAGTCAAGCAGGCAATCACTAGACCAGTTTTTTTTTATCAAACAATATATAAGCATTTTTGTTAGGGAAAGCACTGCTTAGTTTGTCTATATCACTACAGTTCTATTACTTATTCTGTGCTACAGCCAAGATCAAGATTTATTATTATTCTCTCTCCACTTTGTATTTATAGTATGTATGTATATACATATGTATTTATATATTTATTAATGTATTATATGATTATATTTTAACTTCCTGTAAGTAACTTTTCTGTATTTTTGCACCTAGTATGTTTTGTCTCTGCATCACCCTAAGGTTTATTAACGTGTAAAAGTGTTATATATATAACCTATTTAAAAAATAAATATGATTTTTAATTTTTAATAATAAACCATGTAACTCTTAAAAAAGGTAGACTGGTAGAAAATGCCTATGACATTAAGTCCGCCTTTGTACGGTGTTTGTACATAAAGTTTAATAAATAACTAATTTTAAAAAATCTAGTCGGCCACGCATTAGGATACCGAGCCTTTACTACTGTCTATATAAAGACCTCTGATCTTTTAAAGTATACAATAAAGTACCAAAATGTATTAAATCAGCAGATAATTTTAATATTTAAAAAAAAAGGTTGTTTTTATTTCTGATAGAGAAGGCATATTACTCTGTTCAAGAATTCTTTAATGATAAAATGTAATTGACTGTTCCAAAATGACTGTTATAATTATGTTCTGACTGACTGCAATGATATGCTTATTATGTTAACTTTTTTTATTATCTGAAGACAATACCCGTATTAATTAATGTAATTTTATGACATTATTTATGACTTTAAACTATTTGTACACCATCAAGTGGTAGGACGTAGAGATCAAAATTTATTTGTCTGTAACACCTATTGTAAACCTATGTTCACAAATAAATATATTGAATTGAATTGAATTATATAATTACTGTCATTCGATTTGCGAAATGCATATACTCTGCTTTTTATAGAATTAAATGACCTAACATCAAAAAACCAAAACTTATTATGCAATTTCTGCTCAATTTGAAGGCTGATTAAGTCAAAATATCTTCACATGCAAGAAATTATTTCCATTTCAAAAGATTCCATTTCAAAACAAAGTAGCTATCATTGAAACTATCATAAAGAAGCAACATAAACCAAAAAGTCACCATAAACAAATACAAAAACACTGTCATCGTGTTTAATTGAGACATAATAATGATTGCCGTGCATTGTCACCAATGAATTCATTATGGCGAACAAGCAATAAACGCTGATGAGGTTCTGTTGACAATCATTGGGAAATTCCGACTTCATAAATATGAAGGCAAGAGGGGAGGTCCTAATGGTTCAGAGTCATCATGTCCTCCTATGGCTCCTAAATTGGAGCTGTATGTTTCATTTACCACCATATAGAGATATGAGTCATGTTTGAATAGAACCTACTAGAACAGTCAAGCTGGCAAGGTCATGATAATAGCTAGATTATATAACTGAGCAGAATGATTTTGATGATAAAGTTCGTGCCCTATATTGTATAGCTCTATTCACTCCATAGGATGTTGAGAAATGAAGAGACCATCATTCAAAACAAGTCTGATTGAAAGTATTTAGCAGTTACGCCATATTTTAGGTAATAGGATTATTGCAAAACCTAATTTTACAACGTTTAAGAAGCCTCTAATTACAGCCTTGCCCCCCATTAACTTGCCCAAATTTGCTTCATTAAGTAAACTCTTGGGAAAACATTTAAAGATTTTTCAATTTGTGATGTTGAAACAATAATTCGTAATGAAGTATAAAGAATTTGATTGAAGCACGAGGTTTAACCATGTCCGAAGGATATGTTACGTAACGTTAAAGATAATTACATGGAAATAAGAAATGTCAAGGTGCAAAATTGTTTAGTTGAAATGGCCATCTTTAAACACTTATAGCCTTGCGATTAGGTTGCGAGTAATTTGCTACATCACACATAATAGTTGTTATAGTAATGGATGTTGCAAATGTTGTTGCAACACCATCGTCCATTTTAATGATTGCTATCGTGAAGTAAACAAAGAAATATGTAGGTAGACATATAGTATTGAACTGGTAAATTAAATTGTGTAAGACATAGATATGTACTGAAACACGATGGCTAAATTAATCCAATTGTATCAGTAGGTGTGAAATTTAGAAATTTTGAAAATGTTCCAGCCAATATAGCAACCTGCCATCACCAACGTGAGTTATAATTTTATCTCAGAATCTATCGCATTTTTTTTAAGTTTAGAAAATGTTAGAGCCAGTATAACAACCATGAATTCATCTTATAATCAACCTGAGTTACGACTATTTTTGAAACTTATATATAAGAAAATATACATGACATCAAACATAATACAAATGTAAGATATTTGTCACGGTAGTGAATATAACGCTTGCAGGTCACGCCTGGCAGCACCAGGGCCAGAACAAGAAGGCCTAGTCGAGATATTTGATCGATCCAATGCAATCGATACAGAAGCTATGCATATCGATTTAATTAGAACGTTATTACTTAAGTATAAATTAACAGCATGCCGATTGATTTCATAACGTGAATGCACGGAAAACGGTAGTTTTCCTGTCCTGCAGTTTGATAATCAATAAGTGGGTTTGTTGCTCAACTACTTCCTATAGTTAATTTAACATTTTAACCTTTGTTTTAAAGGATTGCTAATGTGGAGAACGAATCAATGCTAAATAAAGAAGTTGGTATTGATCAACCTCCTTTTTTGGTTAAGATGCTAATTTTGATTGCTAAGGAATATGGCAAAACTGTCAATGCAATACAAATAAATGTTAATATAAAATACAAAAATGATAATTGTGGCCCAAAAATACGGTTCTATACGCATACTGAGACAGTCCCAGTAAGTTAAATAATACTTGTGTTGGAGTTTGACCCGCTTCTCCTCGATATGATATTTTTTCACGGTGGTCAGTTCAGTGTTCCGGAAGTTTTTCGGAGCAAAGGTCGTCAAGGGTCGAAGAAAAACAACAAAGATTTTTGAAGCGAATGCAATAAGGACTCTTATCAGAGTGATAAGCCTGCCAGTCAAGTGTAGACTGCTGTGTCCAACATAACAAATTCGCAAGATAATAACTTAATTGTTGAGGGAACGATAACATCGATAACAATCAACTAACAACCGTACATTAAGACGAAAATAATGACCCTTTCACACGCACTGTTCCTCATTGTCTTGAGTTCACACTTGACACCGGCAAATCGCGTAACCGCCATGAGAAGCGCGATACAGAATATTGTGTAACTAGAAATATGAACGGGGTGCTATTAAATTTAGCAATATAGTACCCAAATTGTCTATTGTTGTGTAAATTCGTACGTAGGACTGGGTCAATACTGTTGTGCAACTTTGGGAAGTGGCTGCATTAGTTAGCTAACTGGTCAGAGGCAGGCTATGTAAGACTGATGCAAATTCTTGATAATTGCAGGCAAATGATTGGAGAAATTGGTAAAGACAATTGATTTGCTGAAGGTATAAATTGTCAGTCTAGTAGAGGCAATATGGGCAGCCTTATTACGTATATTAATCATGAGAACTGGAAAGCTATGACAATAAATTAAATAGGTAACTGTAATAAAATTTGAAAAATGGTGACTAAGAGAAAAAGTAATTTTATCAGCACATTTCATAATTTACACACTCATCATAACTTGCCACCTCATATGATATAGATATAGATATATATCATGATGAAAAAAACTAAAACAAAAATGAGGTCTGACTCACGCAAATACAGTCATTTCAATTAACCTAATCAAACATAGGTAGTGAAAGTTTAATGAGTTAAAGTTTACAAAAAAATTGTAAACACCACGTAGTCCATTAAATAACACTTTCCTTACAATTACGGTAAAAGCTAAATAAACCATGCACAAAATACGGCACGTCCACACTCGGCGAGCGTTAGAACAGAAATAGCAGCCTATTAACCCGAATCTCACGCAAGCGCGGTAGACGCCATATCGCGAGCACCTGCGTACGCGCAAGCTAAGGTGCTATGTTGATTACGTGTTTTGGTTTACGAATTAACGTAAATAAACCATTTCTGAGGAGTATGGAGTTTATAAAAAAACCAAACTGGGCAATGCTTACGCAAATGCAGTTATTTTTTTGTTGCATAAAACATAGTTGACTGTGTGCTGCACGCGTTGTACACCAAACAACACCGGTTATGAGATAAAATATTTGTTTGTTTTGGTTTTCGATTTACTTCGAGTAAGAATATATCGACAACCACCGATGTATACTTTTAGAACTTTCGACTAATTAAATATTTAAACCACCCAGGATCTAGTTTTTAAAATTGGTGAAGATTTGGTTGCCTAGCAACTGTATCGGGCAGATAAAACTATCAACTTCCCACAAAAACATGATACATGATTTATCACCGTAAAAACTGAAAACGATATCCCAGATAATATGACAGAGGAAAGATAAACTTGTCAAAAATGATAGAAAAAAAAAACGTAATACACATTCTAAAGATTCTTAAATTCTCGTAACTGTCACAAAAAGATATCGAAAGTAGGTGATAAATACCGAAGTGGGGCAACTTTACAAAAATAAGAATGGTTAGAACGAAAATATCAAAGGAAAGTCTTAGCATTTTTTGCTTAACATAACTATCATAAAAACCAACGAAGCGAATTGATACGAAAATAAACCGTGACATGGATAAGTTTAAGAAGATGAAGTTGGTATTATATTAAACATGTTTTTCATATTGTGGTCACAAAAACGGGAAAGCGGGAATGGATGGATGTTTACGATTCAATCATATTTTAACGATTAACCGTCATTATTTTCACACATATATTGATACTGATCTTATTTAGGTGACGCAAAGAACGATTTGTATCCCTAGTTTTAGTCCCGTGGGACCATTTTAACTTTGAAATGTAAAGCCACGGTCAAAGGCTGTGTTCTCATAAACATTGATCGTAAATTACAATGAAGATATTTTTATAAGCAATCCATTCATGATTTAAAACGTATCTCACCAGCTAAATATACATGACAATAACTGTGATACTGAAATTGATAACACAATCCTTTGGATGAGCACTCGAGTAGTAATAAAACTGGGTTTTACTACTACTCGAGGGCTGAATACTAAACATTTTAACCAAATGAAACTGTTACATTGCTATAATTAAAAAGAAAATTGCGAAGAAACATACCCACACAATAATTCACTTCGCAATTTTAATGGAATTGTTCCACATTTTTCTATTCCTTTATAGCTTTACATAAATTCCGTAGCCGCAGAATTATGTTCGTTCCGTTATGGAAAGTGTGGCGAAACAAATAGAAATGTATCTGAATCGTTACTACGTTATTCTTTGAAACCCGTAGCCATTTTATTGCAATAGTCATCATCATCAACTAAGCCTTCTATGGCTTTCAAATTAGATTTTACTTTGTTGTCAGTAATAAAATTTTCTTTTGGTTTTGCTACAGTTTTGTTTCGGTTACGCTCTTCGTTATGGAGTGATAAACTTTATTTTTAAACGTCGAGACAAACTGAAGAAAAGAAATTTAAGTAAAAATATGTAATCGAGTCTAGTTTATTTTTAGAACTTTTTTAAAAGGTAGTTCGAATGCGTACAAAATTCCATACATACTCTTTGAATCAATTTGTTTAAAAATTATTTGTATACATATTTCAGTTAAAAAAATAAAAGAATGTGAAATCGACGTATCCAAAAGAAAAAAAAGCAATGACATCTAAACTAATTATGAGTATATTGGGCTTACTTTTTTCATTACGTATGTGATCCGTGATCACAGACAGATACCAAACGATACTCAAGCAGAATTAGCACTTACTGACCTAGAACTTTCTCCTAAGTTAGATGAAGTAAACATCAGTGGTTTCTTTGACACTGATGATGATGATGACGACACTTTCACTAACTGAGAGACACAAACAGTGAATTATAACTTCAAACCCTATTAGAATTAAGGCCAAAATACTAATGAATATTAATCTAATACCATCCTTTGATTAGCCACCGACTAAACTTCGTACACCGAAGATGGAAAACCGTCTTTATATGCAGATTTTATTTAAATTTAGGTTCCATAGCTGAATATAAGCAATATGGAGGTAAATGATATGCAAATATGACACTCTGACGTTCAAGCTACCAGTATAATGTAGATGATGGTGTAAACCCAAGTAAAGTAAAGCTTATAAGTTTTGTTCAACCAAGACCAAGGTTAGAAACTTTTCTTATAAACAAGTGTAATTTTGTTACATGATTCATTTGGGCTGAGTCTTGTCTTCACAACCATAAAATATTAGCTTTATAGTATTGTCCTAATGCAGGTCCGAGGCGTCTTCTCATACAAAAATAAGGCATGAGCATTAATCACCCCGTCTGCTTCAAGTCTACGTTAACACAAACGGTAATTATTGTACAAAATTCATTATAGTGATTCTTTGTAATGTTTAATTGCATGACGACTTACGATGTTACCAACGTCAATACGTCCATAGATAATATCTGCAGTGCTGTCAATCATTATTTATTTATAGCAGTATTATAAGCAGTTTTAGTACGATCTTTCCTGAGGTTAGTTTTTCTCTGATTTCCAACCAACGTATTTTGTAACAGTTTGAAGTAATTGATAAAGATTGCTAGAAAAGACACAATGAAACTGAAGCGACTACGGGTACGGAGGACTAGTCGGGCGCCTACGTTACACCTACAGAAAATACGAGAGTTTTTGATTGCTTTTACTTAAAATAACATTGTCATAATATTTCTTAAAGAAGTTAGATATTGTTTATATTTCTGACGGTGTATTTTTAACGGGAATAGAATAATGGACGAAAAATATTGGCTGTTATTTTGGTCAAGTTAATTTTGAAGCAACAGGAGTGGAAGATTGGGTAAGAAATAATTCGGCAGAAAAGATGGCTGTTCAGATGAACGTTCTTTAAAAGTCAATTAAAAATTGGTGTGAAAAATGAAGCCGAGATTGATAAACGTTACAAAATACATAATGTCGTTTAGCTAAGTATTATTTCTGTCACTCTCAAACAATTGGATAACAACAATAGCTATAGGCACAGCTTAGCCAAAGTAATAAGCAACATTAATTTATTTAAATACCTAATATATTTTTGCTTTGTTGCCACAAACAGTTTCAAGACCATAGTTGCCTAAAGGAAAATAAAACACAAATGCTGAAAAATAATAAATATAACTCCTCCACAAATATATATAACTCATGGATATAGGAGTCACATTTCCCAACCAAACCAAAATATTCCCATTTATGGGAACACCCCACTTACGTAATAAGAATATTACTCAGGCAGAGTATGATAATCCTTATTTAGCATGTGCTGTGACTAAGCTATTTTACTGTCACTGTAGCACAATGGTCGAACTAGGTACGATAGCAAGAGAGATGGGGGCGTGGCCAAACTTACGTGCGCATTCCCTAGCATTCTCCCAACTACAGTATGGTCAGTGTCCTGTCTAATCGGATGCTGGTGCTTTACATGAGCGACTGTCTAAAAACCACCACAAGCCAGCTACGGGGTAACACGATGCCCCTTGGTTACACTGATCAGACTTTCAGGCTCCTGAGTCCCGACTACTTGTAACTATCAATCTGATGGATTAGACTGGCAATGATCTACGAATGACCACCAGGGCCACTTTTCATATTTTCCGAGGCACAGGATGTCAATGATGCCCTTGATAAACCAACAAAGTAGGTACATGCGAATTAAAAAAGTCACATTGGATTTCCCCAAGTGTATGGAAACATGCTCAAAACTTCCTCCAACGATACCAAGGTCTGATTTGCAAGATGTTTCGGTCAGGAACTGGTTTCGAAGTTCGGCGAGCTGTCGAGGTCACAGAAGGTCACGCCGGCAATGACCTCTAGCATGGTTCCGTGTAGACGTGATGAGTTTGCCATGTACGTTGGTGAAAAAGTGTTCGTGAAGGCTAGGGGACAATTTTGATAAAAATACGACTACTTTTAGTTTTAATTTAACAAAACTTTTGACGTTGACTGTTATTGAGGTGAGATTTCAATTGATTGTGATGGAGGAAAAGTCTTTAAAAGATCGGTTAAATGAATTATTGAAGAAATAATTACTTTCGATTTTATGTTAATGCTGCAATGCCGTGACATCATCTTGTCTTGATTTTTTTTAATTTTTGTGAAACATACCTTTTATGATTTTTAATAACTGAATAGAATTTACTGATTTTAAATTTAGAATCTTAAGAATTATCGGAATTTAAAATCGGAAGATATAAATATTCTTTTTATAATGCACTATTGGCAATCACTTTCTCCAGCCTTAGGGGTTTCGCTGGAGAAAGAAACTTTTATGAAATATTGAAATGTTAATTATTTCAATCGGTGTCAGATATAAAACCTTTATCCTCGTTTTGTTAAGCCGCAGTAATAGCCCAATCGACGTTTTCAAAACAGACGTTTTTTATATTGTAAAAAATAATACTCCTGTTTAATATTGTTCCTATAGTACAAAATACACAAAAAAAAAAGAAATGCCAAGTTTACCAAGAATTTAATTAAAAAGGTCGACAAGTACCTACGCTAGCAGCTAATTTATTTAAAGCATCCTTGATAAATGGCTACTTTATAAGTCGCTTAAAATCCCATTGCAAGGCGAAGATTTATTATTCACGATCACTCCTCAAAAGAGGTCGTGACGTTTTGACCTCCGCAAAAAAAAAAGAAACACGAAATTTCTATAATAAGGAAATGATGATGTTTCCTCTTAAGAGCTACCTATTAAATGCTATGGGTAGTAATTGTTCAAGATTTACGAGAATAAATGTCAAGTGGACTTCGCTAGTAATTGGCTACTAACAATAAAAATAAACAATAATTAAAGGCAATAAAAAATAAATGACCATTAAAACGCATTACACGTCAAGAAAAAAATAATTTACGGCAAAACTAATAAAAATCTTATTCAAAATACAAACTTTCATCGGGAACAAAACCGAAGTCGTTGCAAAAAGAACAAACTGAATTGATCCAAATTTAAAAAAATGATATTTCTCGAACGCGACCCAATCACGCCCGCCGATTGGCCGGGTGAAAGTGAGAGCGCCATCTATGCTTGCTGTGACGTAACGTAACAAATCGGCCATTGTCCGTTTGTCTGTGGGTTACAACAGCCGGTGATTGGCTAATGAGTGTCTCAAGATTGTAGACTAGGCCGTCCGACCTTTTGTATGTGATTAATAGTCCTTAACTAACTTCGTGTTGATGATTACATGCTTATATTATTTAACAGGCCACAGATGAACATGAGGAACCAATTGGGATTTAGACTATGTGTGTCATAAGCCATAATCTAAACATCTGCGTTCACGGTGCATGAATATAGGTTATCTATTGAAATATGAAGACGCTAAACTGTGAAACAAAGTGCGCAACGGTGTCATAACTTGGCAACAAGTGACGGCCGTAGATTATAAAATACCAACCTTTTATTTTCATAGAGAAGGCACGAGCCTTGATCAGCACTTTTGGTCGAATTGGAGTGGCAATTTCAGAATTATATTTTTAAGTCCAGGTTTCCTCGCGATATTTTTCCTTTTCGATCATAAACTTTAGAAAACCCTGTGAAAAATAAAATATGATATTGGTACTTGCCCGAATTCAAACCTACATCTTACACGAGAGGATATTGAATTCTATCATGAATCACGACAAAGGCGTAGACTATAAGAAAGCACAATGTTAAACGACCTCAATAAAAAATATGCATAATAAGCGAGCCAGCACCCATATAAGTCACATCCTTCCTCCTGAACATTGTTACAACAGAAAAAAAAAAGAAATCCGTCTATTGACGGAAATGTCGGTGAACATGCATAAAAATGCATACAGTCGAATTAAGGACCTCCACCTTTTGTGAAAACTTCAAACACACGTGATTCGTGACTAAATAGGAAACGATAGCAGCGCGACAGCCGGCTGTTGCCTAGTCGTTGAAAAATTAAAGTTGGTTAAAAAATAAAACAGTAAACAGTAATAATAGAAAGTAAGTATAGAATAAAACAGTAATCTACACGTTATTCTTCGCCTAAACAACAAGGTACTCTGGCAATAAAACGGACAATATTTCCGATTTCATTGCAGCGAGCACCACCAAATGCGTTGTGCAATGATAAAAAGCTCCGTTGTGTCTTCAATTTGTATTCCTTTCAGATACAAAGTCGGTCGC
This sequence comes from Athetis lepigone, assembly GCA_033675125.1. Taxonomy (NCBI): domain Eukaryota; kingdom Metazoa; phylum Arthropoda; class Insecta; order Lepidoptera; family Noctuidae; genus Athetis; species Athetis lepigone. The sequence goes on from CM066234.1 coordinate 7,829,126, forward strand.
TTTTATTGCCTTCCGTCTAGGACTTTGAACTGTCTGAAATTTTACGCACACTGCACCCCGAATAATAATACAATTTGCATAGTTAAAGTAAAGAGAGACAGATGACGGAATCGCGGCGAACGCGCGACGCCCCGAGTGTGTCTCACGGATGATATGGTGTGAGTTATAAATAACTTTTAAGTTTATTTTGAGAACTTGTCACTTTTTCGTCAACAGACATTCTGTTGATACATATTTCTGTTATTATTCAATGTAAGAAACCTAATACCAGCCTATTACTGTCCCGCTTTAGGGCAAAAGCCTCGTTTCATGAAGGTAATCACCACGCTCGGAACGTCGAGCTTATACATTACTTTTTTTGATCAAACAGACAAACTATGTATATAGTTTTGTTGGACATTATGTATGTTATAAAACTTAAAATGTATTGGTCTTGGTTTTCTTAAATGTAAAGTTCCTGCTGTGACGTCCAAGATGAATTTTAGAAAGCACATATGAAGTGAAAATATAATATTTTATGTATTTATTAATATTATTTCCGTTATAACAGTGTTGTTATTTAATACTGTTTTATGCTTGGGTTTCAAGTTGGTGTTCATTTACTGTGTTACTTTCTCCCTATTTCCTTATGAACGTAATTATGTCAACAAACTAGGTACTACACGTAACTTTTATGTTTTCAATTTCTTCATTTCCTCAGTTACTATTACTTTTTATAACCGTAATAGTCGTTTCAATAACTTTCAATTGCTCGGCAATCATTGCTTGCCTATCAATGATCGTGCCACTATTAATATTTCGAAATCAGGATATATTGGAGTTCCACTATCCAAGTGTCCACCTCCTGACTCTATCATCAGACCTAGTTGAAATTATCATAATTTTGTATTGTCAGGGAAGCTTAATTTGCATGCCAAATTTCATAAGAATCGATTTAGTAGACGTAGTTACAAAATATGCCACAAGATTTGAACCAAGAAACTGAATATACTACGGAGCTAAATAAATTACTTAGCAAACAACAACGATTAAAGCAATTTAATTAAAATCTATTATGTCCAAGGCGGTACTAGCGTAAACTCAGTTTCTTCGGAGGTCCTGAGGGATTTCGCCCACTTTCTTATTGGCGTGGGCGCAAGTTTACACAGGGACACTGCAGATGACTGGTACCTGAGAACAGTTGACAAGTTTTATCTTTCACCTTCGGTGCAGCGCACACGCATTTGGAAGACAGGAATTTAATAATAAACCTTAACTATCTTTACATACGACCAATTTTCAGTCAGGCGCATGCTGTTGTATCATGTAGCTTCAGGGCACTTCGAGCACAGCGTGCGAATTTATTCTTATATTTACCGTATGTCATGTAGTTAAGATTTATATTAAGTTGTTGTCTTTAGATACGCCCTGCTGGGCCCCCAGCCGCTGCTCTGGCCAAATGTCAATGTGACAGCTGTCATTATTGTCAGGTGTAGTATTACTGCCACGCGAGATTGACCCTGGAGTCATCTCGTGTTTTTGGATATAAAAACACGTGTATTATCTCGATACTATATATAATAACCGTACATTGTCATTTAAACTGAAATATTATTTTTAAACTGGACATTGGCAGAAATCACCGAAAATTCGGCGGATTGCCAATATTAATCTAAAAGTTGAAGTTGAGATTGACCCTTATCATTTTGTTGTTTAATCTGTGGTATGGTATGGTTGTGGTACTCTCAACGGGCCTGGTCGACAAACTTTACCAATGGCCAGATAAAGGGGTGGTGTGCGCTGGGCCTTTTGGTCAGATCAGACCAGTGGCAAACGCTCTGATTGTACTGAAAATTGTGACGTAGATAGTATCTCTTTTGGTGCTGTTAATTAAGTTCGTATGATAGTGTGAAGTGTCCTTTTCAGACTCAGCTGTTTTTGCTTCTGTTGGCAAGGTCAGATCGGCTTTTTATATTTCTTGAGATAAGTACTACATTATTAGTTACGCTTCCTTTATTTTTAATCAAGTTAATTTGTTTTCGTCGCTGGTAGAAGTGCTTGCTGTTTTTTTAAGGCATGGCCGAAAAACTGGCTTAGAGGAAGTAAGGTTAACCGAATAGGTTCCGATCTTTAGACACAAAGCCCTGAATACTCAAACGTCATTTAATTTTAAGACGCTCGCCAATCTGTTGCTGTCCTTACTTCATTTTATTAGAGTGACAAAGACAGTAACACATTTGAGAGCGTCAAGTTAATTGACGTTTGTGGTCAAGAAGATGGTCTACGAATCCTAAGGCCAAGTCTACCGAATTACCAACTAGCTTCTAAAATGTGTGCCGAAATGACATAATATCAATGACACACAATTAGCAACATCATCATCATTTGCGAAGTAAGTAAATAAGAAATATGTATGGATTGCAAATATTTTTTTCCGGTGGTTTGAATGTGAGGTACATATATTGTATATTTGTAAACATACACACAGAAATACCTAGCGTGTGTAAGCTTTTTAAAGCCTTAACTTCTTTTACAGACTACGCGAGCACGTACCACAAAATTAGATCGCGAAGGCACCATCTGACAGTAAGGACAATCTATGGGCAACATAAATCATTTTGGCTTCGTAAATCGTAGGCCACGTGTATATTCTTCCCATACTAGGTTAAACTCGATTTTGTTTCACATTCTTCCTTATTTTTGAAAAATGATCAACGCTTTCTGGAAAGGCAGCCCCTACGTATGTAGTTATATCGAGACTAGCTGTCTTTTGCGGTTTCTCCCGTGTTAAGTTCGGTCTTTGTTTTAGCCGTTTGCGTTAGTCATAGCGTGTTGTTATACACATATCCTATGTTACACACTGGTAATGTAGCTTTATTTCGTGAAATAATTTTTGTTATCGGTTCAGTACTTTTAGTGTTTCCATTAAAAACAATCAAACGATCGAATCTTTCCTCTGTATAATTTTAGTACAGATAAATAAACATTACTTAGCACGTATTTTCACTTAGATCTGTTCCATTTAATTAATATTATAAATGCGAAAGTAACTGTCTGTCTGTTACGGTGACATGCCTAAATTACTGACCCCATTTGAATAAAATTTGGTACAGACATAGTCTATAGCTCGAGAAAGGACGTTGAATACATTTCGCCATCCACGCAGGCGAACCCGCGAGCAAAAGCTACTAAGGTACAAATAAAGAACGTTAAGTTATTAAGCTGTAATAATACAACACTCACATTGTTCATAAAATAAAAGCAAACCTTGCAATACTGATTAGTTATTGTTATTGCTATTTACAAAGAGGGGAAAAAAACAAAACAAAGAAATAGATACAATAATAGCGTATGTTATCATTATCAATGAATAGGTAGACCACCTTTAACTGGTACGATAAGAGGTCAAAATGATATACATATAGATTAAATGAGTTGCTATGCAATTTAATTATTTCAATAACTTTGATTTAGAAGTGCAATAACTAGGAATCGTTTTAATTTTTCAGTCTCCCGCGGTTTCACCCGTGTTTTATGTTACTGCTTCGCTCCAGTGAGTCGTAGCGAGATGTTACATAGCCTAAACCTTCCTCATGAAATGGGCTATTCAAAACAAAAAGAATTTCTCAATTCGGATCAAAAGTTATTGAGAGTAGGCGCATTCAACCAAACAAAAAAACCAACAAAAAACTCTTTAACTTTATAATAGTAATCAGTAGATCAGATAGCTATCTTTTCTTCTATCTAACTATTGCCTGCGTTTTGTCTGCATGGAAGTAATGACCCCTGTTAGTCTGCCATATTGCAAGTAGATCAGCTGATGTCTCTTGCCAGGTGAATTTCAACTTTATAGTGCAGTCTTCAGGTAACTTTCGTTTTCGTAATAAATCTTCATCCCCTCACAAATAGGGGGAGACGCTCTCGAAGAGAAAATATTACGGAAAAAACTCACGTATTCCCCATTTCTATGGCTTTCCTTAGTAGGAGCTCCATGACATTAACCATGGTGGGTATGGAAAACTGTCTCCTTCTAACAATAGTTCGTTAACCTGGGTTTGTACACAGTGGCCCATGATTGTCAAGATTGGACGAATGGACGCCCATTCATTCTGACCTGGCTTCTACAGTCAGCATAAAAAGAATATACGTACACTTTTACCTTTATTATAAGATTAGTTTAGGAACTGTTACGATAAACAGAGAATTATAAGATTATGATTCTGGATGATATATCATCTAGTTAGCTCATCTCCTGACCAATGGAATAATAAAAGACATAATTCCGTGGCTCGGAAAACATGTTAAAGCTTCGGCCGATCTGCGTAGTTAGGAAAAGGGCTAAGGAGATAGTTTATTATTAATCTTAATTTAGAACATAGTTCCAATTATAAACTCAGCCAAGGCCTACATTAAAAATGGCATATTTTGTTAGTTACATATCCATAAAACAGGACTTCACTTTAAGAAACTTGCGCATGACATGCGCTCAGTTAAGTTTTGACGTCTTTATCAATACTCATGTCAGACTGTGTGCATAAATACTTAGTGTCAGCCATTTTACTTTAGCAAGAAAATGGACGTTGTACGCTTTTAGAACCCAACAAAGTTATTTAGTCAAATGACCAATGGGTAGTGTGTGAAGCATAATGAAGTAGTTTATTTCTCTTTTGTTATATCGGAAACAAAGCAACGTTTTCATATAATGTTTGTCACGAGAACAACCTCAAAATTTTAAATAACAAGAACTCATGAATTGACCAGAAGTCTGTCAGCTATTTGCTCAACCGAAACTCTAGCAAGGAACTCCATATATTTTTTTTAATTATTCATGAAATACCATGGAGTCGTGATGGTCCATTTTATAATAAGTACTTTATAAATTAATCAAAAAGAAAAAAATCTGAGGAAATCTGACGTCATCTACATCAGTCTGAAATCGCCAAGCATGGTAATAAACCTCTTCTCTGCTCCAGAATATAAGATTATGTACTTTTTGTTTTTACTTCATTGTCTGGTAACATTAACTTGATAGCCTGATATATAGTAGATTGTTTAGTGGTTTTCCACTTGAATACGCTTTATCGACATTGTTTAACTGCATCGGCACTAAAGCGTACTGATAGTATAAATTCAGTCATAAACTTGTATCGAATTTACAATCGATACTCGTAAAACGTATCGGGAAACAGTTACAATTAGCGTTAATGCCTTGAATCCAATGATAGGAGTGAATGAAGCGTTAACAAAACTGTTTTACTTTGTCGAAAGCCTTTGTAAAATGTATCAGGAACTCCGTTTTTTTTATTTCGAAACTCATTAAGGTATCTATTTAATTACAGGTCTAGTGCAAAAGGTTTCATACTAACATCAATCCATTTTTGTTTCTTAAACAAGAAAATTAGGCTGTTTAAAGTATTGGCTTACTATGTAGAGAAAATCAATTTTGAGAACTAATCCTTTTGCGGCTGTTGCATATTGAGAAAATAGTCTTCTATGCCTAAACCAGTTGCTAATGCTTTAAACCGGTTACTCCAAACACCTCTACCGGTTTAATCGAACGAAACCGAAAATAAAAGTTTATGCGACACGAAAATAATACCGGTTTCAAAATTAAACTTTGCTCGTAATACACACTCACTGAAAACTCCAAGCCTATTATGATTCAAAAGATAAACCTGACAGAGAGACTGACGGACCTTTAGGGTGTAAAACCTTAAAAATATGAATATTATTAAGTGAAAAGAAACCACAGACGTGGCAGGAGCAGAATCCTTAATTATCATGAAGGACGCGTTCTTTGTGATAAAACCTCATTTTGATAGCCGAGATTCAAAGACGTTAGGTAAAGTGCTTTACCATAAAAGAACAATAGCGATGATTAAGAGAATAATAAGAGTGGGATCAAAAAAGACGGAAACGATATGAACAGTGAACTAATTATACATTGTACACCTACGACAGCTGGTGTTCTATTGTCAAGTGTTGTTAGGTAAGTTTTTAAGTTCACGGTCAGATATATAGATGCAGATAACAACTAGTCTGAAGGTAGACATGAACGGCAAGCTACATCTATAATTGTTTAGCACGTGTTTAATCTTCTAACTCGTATTTAATAACAAAGAAACAGTGTAAAAATTAAAACCGAACCCCAAACAGAATTCGTTTTAAAAACTGTTGTCAAAGCTATGCCTAAGAATAGTAAGCCATGGAAAGGTCACTTCGTCTTTCCGAAGCTGCCTTAAGAAGCGAATAATCGATTATACTAGGCGACTGGGCTGCAAAACCTTTACAATAATAACCTTATACAATCCCATCCATAATCCAGTTACAACGTTGTATCAACATTTTCTATGGCAGTAAGAAAATCCATTTTGTAACGAAGTAGCTACCTTGTCATTTCATAATCCATCCGTCAATTATTTTTAATGAACTGTGAATTTTGACAGTAAAGACAAATTATCTGAAAGACAACAGAAAATTACCTCTTTTTCTCTCAAAGTCAGCCATAACTAGTTTATTTGCGGCATAGACGACATCATTATAAGCTTGAGTAGATTTTTATAATACGGTTTGCGTCACACCTGACGCGTTTGGAGGTGTTAAAATTAAACCTGAGAGTGACGTTTTATCATCAAAATTTATGATACATTGTATAGAAAACGATAAACCAGAAAATATCTGCTCAGATTTCGTAACACTTCAGGAAGTATTAAGATCAAAACAGAAACGGATTACGGTAAAACAGATAAAACAAAATTTGACAATCGTACCCAGAGACAATCAGATCTTTCCTCATCCGAAATGGACTGGTTTGACAATAACAAAGTAAATACTTCAACTTTAGCGTTTATATTTATTCCCACTTACTGTAACAGTTACCAAACAAAGAGTTCTCAATCACGACACAACCATTTGAAACATTGACAATTCCGTAATCACTAGTTACGGAATTAAATGAAATATCATCACGTCTGTCGTCCAAACAAACAGCGATATTTTCAAACGCCATCCATTGGAAACTCCCACAGAGCGAAACGAAACTGTATTATTAAAAACTAGCAAATAAATGAACAAAAACAGTTTCCGTCTCGACCGACACGGGTTTTTTTATTTCGATGTTGGCTTTGCGACAGTCGGAAATGAATGATTCTAGGCAATGAAACTCACATGACTTTTTAGTGAGAAATGTTTAAGTTGATGTGGATAACATTCGTTCTAATCCAAAAATATCTAGTGGAAAACAGGGATCGAGTAGAATTATGTGTGTGACAAGTTTACAGAAATCTGGATTGCAGAATTAAATAAAAAGAGACTAAATAAGTATTACAATGTACATGTAGTCGGTAAAATTATTGGACACAAAAAAATCAATATTTTCTATGTTAAATGATGAGCTATACATCAAATTCACGGACTTTCCATAACGAAGAAACAAGAAAAACACTTCATAAATTCAAGTAATAACGGGGTTCTTGGTGCCGCTAAGACTGACTTACCCCATAAAGGAAAAGAGCGTGACGATAAATCAATTAACAATATGAAACTCAACAGGGAAGGTGCATTACGCCATATACCTAAGCGAAATAAGTGAGCCGAGTCCATAAAGCACGATCTTACTAACAACATACAGAATAAAAACGTCAATTTGTTGATGGGAAACTACTAATTACGGCAGAGAAACAACGTGAAAGTATGTACGAGCAAGAAAACATCATGTCCAAGAGGTAATTGAACGGGTTGGTAGGAAAACATAAACATGTATAAATTAGACTTTAGAAATGGGGAAAATTTCTGGTTTCATGAACATAGTACAAAAACCGAAATCGGAAGACAAATAATTCCAGTCATTTTAAACAAGTTACATGACGTCAAAGTTGCTGAGATTCGACACATTATAAATTGTGATAATGATGTTCCGTCTACATGGAGTAATGACACTAAGTTGTAACTCTGAGAAAATTACTAAAATAACTATTCCTGTTGACGTATGTACATTTATAAAAATGCTAGACGTAACCTGATTACACCAGCGAGATGTTTACAAGAAGGTAATGTTAACTTTCTTCATGGCTTCCAAAGTACAGCCGTTATAATTTTATTAAAACTCTTAAAGAAGTATTTTTGAGAATTCTTTATGCCCCAAATCTTTAAGTTAACTGAGCGGTAAAGGCCTCGCAGGAGCCGTCTTTTGTGGCTGTAATCTGTTTCAGAAATTGTTTGAGTTGGAACCCTCAGAAGATATCGCTTTATCAAAGGGGATTGTTGGTATTTTGTTGCTTTTATTTCGATCAGTTTTGTCTACTTACCTAATACTGGATTTGTGGATCAGAAAGCATTTTTACAGTCCGTTTCTATTTCTCAAACATCCCATAACTGACCTATTTAAAAAAACTTTGTGTAAATATGTGTTTCTATTTATCATTTTGATAGTTTTATCTTACGTATTTCAGATTGTGACATATGATAAAGGGTTTCGATAAGCCGTGAGAAAATCGATATCAAGTTTATCTCTTTTATAGATACGGTAACAAGGTAGACAATATAATATTAACTAGATTCGTAGTTCTCGTTAAATTGTGTTATTTAGTCAAAACAAAAACAATATCCTTATCAGATTCACGTTTATTTTGCGTGTCATTAATGGTATTATAATATTTATATTATCTGTTTACGTAAAACTTCGAACTATTCACAGGTTGAGAGGTATTTAAATGGATTCTTGCCTAGATTTTGCCTATGGGAAATTACCATACCCATAATTTTCAGTTGATTCGCCTCTTCGTTCAGTTAAAGATTAGAAAATTCATAATAACTCGTTTAATCAAAAGATATATGTAAATCTTTTCACTTTCAACTATTCGAATTTGTGTGATACCGGATCTCAAGGTGATTTAGTGCTGAGATACAGCTTCCTACTCAAATCTCGTTTTAAGCAAGTAAGTGACGCAAACAAATTTTCATATGCGACTGAAGTCTTAAATTGCATCTATAGATATACCTTAAATAAAATTGCATTCAAAGTTAATACTGATCTAGAATCTTAGATAAACAATAACCTGGAAATTGATAACAAAGGTGATAAATCGAGAGATCATCTATCTGGAACGTCCTTACTACAATTGAGAATAATTACGAATACAATTACAGAAACACATTAATAAGAAACCTACATAAAAACGAACCAAAGCGCGTGACGATGGCTGAGAAAAAATATATACACTTGAGATCCTCCAGTTTTTGCAACACAACACTGCTAACCTTGGTAAGTTCCAAGTGTTTAATCACAAAATATTTGTTTTTGCACTGTGGACACTTTAACACTGGTTGCTGACGTAAAGGCGGCGCGGCGGTACGACCCGCCGTCAGTTCGATTCGCGGATTTCTGATGCACCGACGCGTGCGGCCTCACTGAACGGCCGTGAGCGACTGCCGTGGCGCATGCGTAGTCAGCGACGCGTCGCTTGAGAGAAAGCAACACTCTTGCGCATAAAACCGTTGGATAAGCATTTAAAGCGCTGTTTTTGCTGAAAGACTGAAGAAATGCTTTCTAAGAGACGGTCAGTTTCTTTGCTCGATGGACAGTAAACACGTACATATTGATAGGGGAAAAGCAGATACGTTTGACAGGTAACCAATTGGGTTGCTGTAACCGGTAACCAGATACCGGCATGAACATTTAGCTTCGTTATGTCAACACACAACAAAGTGACATGCATCAGGACAACTCTGTGAACGTTTGCCATCTGGTCTTCCTGTCCGCATTAAATATGAAGCCTTACAACTTGGGCAGTATGACCACCTGTCGCACATATCGCTAGTGTTTGTGCGTCATTTTCTACAAACAGCCTGGAACAGCTGTGAATCGGGCACAATATAACCTCAAGGTGATTTGTTTGCTCACGAAGGTCAATGGCACGATAATAATGGTGCTGATGACACTCACGCACATAGTCAACATTTGATTGCCATAATGATGGAGGTTATTTGCAAGACATTAGGGTACGAACAGAGATTTGCAAAGCAAAAACTAAACCTTGGCAATATTATAATCGAAACATTTAAAGCTGCCAGAGGTTTGTGGAAAAGCGACCGAAAGACCAGTCGCCATATAAATACAAAACGACCAATAAACAAATGTTACGAAGCCTCAATCTATAGATCAGTAAGAGAACGTGCGCGGACGCAAGGTCGTTTGTGAACCGGTCCTACGCTGACCGAATGCGCATGAACGATTGCTTTTTAATAACATTGTAAGTACATTTTATTGACCAATATAGAACATGCCAAGCGACATTTTAATTGTTTTGGTTTATTTACTGGCGCCACTAATTGAGGATCCAGTTTTAAATATTAGTTTGCATCTTTAAACAACGTTACTCTATTTTCGGTCATTATTTTTAGTGGATGGAAGGACCAAAATTTTTGCATTCTCACCCATTGTTCGGATACACGCCATAGTAATGCAAAGGATGTTGTTAGTCTACACGCAAGTGATTCAAACGATTGAAACATTTATGCGGCGCCGGCGCATCGGACGGACTGCGGTTGACCCACTGCAACAGTTACCCGATTGAGTAGCCATCGTTTAGTTCGTGACGGAGATGTGCCAAGCGGTTGTCCGTCTACTGTAACAGGTTGTCAGTAGGGTTCATACAAGTTTGGTCACAAATTACATTACTCGTTTGTAAAGGCAGGTGGAACAAACACCTGCGAGAATAATCGAGATAAAAATGTAACTTACTCAACCGATTAGTGCGAATGCTTTGTTTCTGATTCTGTTTAACCTTGAAATGGTCACACTGTAGTTTTAATGAAACTGGCGCTCCTATTGTGTTTTCCTAGATGAATTTAGATGAGGCAAGTTGCCTCTTCACAGCTCACTCTGAAATCACTCACCTCAACTAACTAAGTAAACTGAAGAAGGTCTCCAAATTGTTAAACCAATCAATAATTTTGTACAGTTAGCTATTACGTAATGACATAATATTATAATTATGTCATAATTAATATAAAATTCGATCGCGATAAACATTAGTAACATTCTTAACGGTTTCTTTAATGAGTATTAATTACCTTTTGGTTATACGTGACAGACAGATATCACTTATGGATAATGACAATGAAGATAAACTGTGATGTATTGCGGAATAATTAACTTTGATATGGTTCTTAGTTTTAGCTACATTGGCGTTTTTTTGGCTTTATGTATAGTATTAGTCTAAAAATACCAGACCATTGTTGTCTCGCTGCTTTAAATGGAGATTAACTTGTGCATAAAACGCATGAGCATCTTAAGAGGTTTTCTTTTCGATATTTTGTTCACGATATTTTCCATCATCAATGTTACTAAAAATACTTTTCGTCCATTACAAAGGTCGCAAAATTTTCCTCTTCATTCAAGCCGGTGCAGTTGATTTAGAATTTTATTAAACTTTCTTATTAGTACCTCAAAACCGAGTCAACGACTCTGATAACCAATAATTTCACGGATCCTCCTACAATTTGTGAGATTTGAGTAAATTATTAGGTAGGTTCTCAGTTCAAAAAAAAATTAAATTTAATTAGTAAATAAGTTAAATTAAGGTGTAATTAGTACTTAAATTTTAATATAGCGGCATAAATATCCAGGATTATTGTTTTCCTGTAAAAATACGAAGAAAAACTCGGTGTTGGATGACATGACAATACCGGTAACCTATATTCAAGAACAGCTGATGTTCTAACACGGAATTCCCGGGAAGTATTGTTTACTTTAATCATATTATTAGCACACAATCGTCTCACAGACTTTTAGATTCATCTTTATTAATATTTCGCATGTAACTTTTACCTATTTTGTACTTAGATTAGATCTAAGTTCCTTAAGTTTTTATTGACAGTTTTAGTATAGTAGACAACTTTATATATCAAATACTATGTACAAAACATTTCCTGTTGTACATTATTAATAACCTGTAACTTTAGACGTTTACTTCTGTGCCAATTTTCTTAAATTCCAAGTTGTTTTAACTGAGGCATCCTACCCACTTCTATAAAAATAATAATATAAATTGGGAACAAAACAAGTGAAAATTACTGTTATTTTATTCTAATTAGTGTATTAATAGATAATTAATCTGCCTACCTGCCTCAATTAGCCACTTAATTTCATTTCCATCTTTCATTCTACATATTTCCATTTCTTTATATATTTTGTCTATCCTATTGCTTCTCACACCGTTTCTTAATTTTCACTTACAGAAACCATAACCTGAAACCATGCCTGTGATGACCCGTAAGGCTACTGCTCAGGATATGGAGCTTAAGTTGAGAACGGCCCTCCTGGAACTCAAAGCATCTAACCAGCAATGTCAACAGCTGTTACTGGAGAGAGATGAAAGCGAGGAAGAAGTCAAGAAGATCATTGACAAAAACACAAGCTTAAAGCGGGAGCTCGTAGACTTACATCAACAGTTTTTAAATGTTGTTGATGAACGGGATCAGCTAAGGATGGTTACAGATAATTTTAGTCATTGTAGTAATTTGTATGAGGAGGCCTTGTGTAAAGTTAGGGACCTAGAGGATGATTTAGTTCAGGCAAACATAAAAATTTCTAAACTAGAAAAGCAAAGGGAATGTTTACAGGTTAATGACACTAACCACTTGTACAGTGAGTTAATAAACACCAACTATCAGCCACATTCCTTATTAACAATTGACTTAACTGAGGATTCCCCACTAAAACCTAAATCTAGTTATGTAATTAGCCAAAACAAAATAAAAAAGTGTAGGAAGTCAAAAACTCAACAAAAATGTAATTCCATAAATATTCAGTTAAGGAAAGAACGTATAGGTCTTCTTAATAAATTAAGTGATTATGAAATTAAATTAGAAGACTGCAAGAACATTTATGAGATAGACACTCAGCGCCTACAATCTGAAATACAAGATCTTAATGAATCACTTGAATCTCTATACAATAAATATGTTGCATCTCGAAGCCAAATAAAGGAACATATACTGGCAACCAATAAATTAGTAGATATGTGCACTAACAATGAAGATAGGGTAAACACCATCATTCCCAGCATCTCTCAGTGTACTTGTCGGGGGGAGTTTTCCTTATTTTAGTAACTTATCAAAGAGACAAAATAATTATATATATATGCTGAATAAGCATGTACATTTCTTAGTGAGTCATTATAGTGACAAGCTCGTATATTTTGACACCAACAGTTTTGTTGAAAAGTTAAGGTCGACAAGGAATACAGTGTATTTGCCTATTAGTTTTAGACGACAAATAGCGAGGCTATTAGCATTTATTATTCACTCAGACATAAGTAGTATGTCGAAGTCCTGTATAATTAATACCACAATAGTTAGTAATAGTACTAATAATAAAATTGTGACCATAAATGAATGTAGCCCTGATGCTATAAATATTTTTACTTCTATTCAAAATTTAAACTAGACAATAAGACAATAGAAGGTACAAAAAACAATAGTATAGCAATAATATCTACAGTCAACAAGGTACCTTCTTGCTTTCAGAAAGTTAAGTTGCAAAACCAGCAGAATACCTTGATGTTATTTCATCAAAACATACAAGGTATTTCTTCAAAATTATTAGAAATCGAATTATTTTTAGAAAAAACCAAGTTCGACATTGTGTGTTTTACTGAACATTGGTTGAAGGATTACCAAATGCTAATTAATTATGAAAATTACAATGTAGGCAGTTGTTTTACCCGCAAGACTATGTTGCGTGGAGGTTCTTTGATTTTAATTAAAAAACGTTTAAAATGTAAACAAAGGAATGACATAGTAAGCCTATCGATTGATCATTGTATTGAACTGTCATGTGTCGAGCTGGATAAGCATGTTATATTGTGCGTGTACAGACCCCCTAGCTTTCAGAACTATTCCTTGTTTGAGTCTGTAATGGAAGATGTGCTATCGAAACTTTTAGTATGTAATAAATCTCCAATTATCTGTGGCGACTTTAATGTTAATATTTTAGAAAATAATTTAAACAGTATTAGGTTGTTAAACCTTTTTAAGTCATTTAATTTATCCAACGTTTTTATGGAACCGACTAGAGTAACTCCAACGTCTGCCACATGTATCGACAACATTTTTTGTGAGAGTGAATATTTGGATAAAGCTATTGTGAATTATCTACCATCGGATCATAGTGGACAAACGATGTGTTTTAAATTTCAAATGCCAGAGCAACAAATTCAAATTCATTATAGACCAATGTCAACTGGCAAACTCAACAAATTCAATAGTGCCCTAAATGAAAAATTAAGTGTTCTGCGTTGTAACAATGAAGCAAATATATTGTATAATGAATTCTTTTCAGTAATACAATTAGAATTTAATAATATTTTTGAAAAGAAGATAAAACAAATCAGCCCCAAGTTTAGGTTTAGTGATTGGGCAACAAAAGGAATTAGAAAAAGTAGGGAAAAGCTGTTTGAGCTGTATGGCCTTAAGCCTTATAAAAACACGGAATCTTTTAACAAGTATGTTGCTACTTATTCAAAAACTTTTAGAAACACGTGCAAGGTAGCTAAGGCCCTATTCATAAGCGATAAGATCAAAGTAGCAGACGATAAAATAAAAACGGTTTGGAAAATCATAAATAACGAAACGTGTAAGAAAAAAGTTCGTAACAATGAGTATATATTAGAGACGTCACGTGGTTCCATAAACTCTAATATAGACGTAGCGCAAGAATTTGTGAGTTTCTTCACTAGTGTACCGGCAAAAACTACAGAAGCTTTGAATTCCTCATCCGAGGTTTCAATTGATTATCTAAAAACAAACGTTCCTGTCTGTCCGGTTATATTTTAATTTAAACACATAAACCCCGTGACAGTTATAAAAGCTTTCCGACAGATCAAAGTAAAATTCACTGAAGATCTATGGGGGATGTCAATTAAAGTTTGCACGTCTATAATTGAGACAATAGCTCCATACCTAGCCTCTATTTTTAATATGTGCGTAGACCAGGGAGTATTCCCAGATTTGATGAAATTAAGTAAGGTTATACCACTTTTTAAATCTGGGGACAGTAAAGATCCCAATAATTATAGACCCGTATCTGTATTACCGGCTCTTAGCAAGGTGTTTGAGAAGGTCATGCTTAATCAAATGCTCATTCATTTTAACACAAATAAAATCTTACATGATAAACAGTTTGGTTTCACCAAAGGACGTTGCACAACCGACGCCGGTGTTACTTTATTAAAACGCATGGGAAGAAGCACATGATGCCATAGGGATCTTCTGTGACCTTTCCAAAGCGTTTGATTGCGTAGATCACAACACATTAGTTTTAAAACTGGAGCATTACGGACTGGGCAAACTTGCGCTAAGTTTAGTAAACTCATATTTGAATAACAGGCTGCAAAAAGTTCAGATAAATGGGATAAATTCAGACGGTTTAAAGGTAGAAATGGGAGTTCCACAAGGGTCTATATTAGGTCCCTTTCTCTTTCTAGTGTACATAAATTACCTCCCTCATTTATTAAAAAGCCAACCACAAATGGTGTTATTTGCTGATGACACATCTTTGATTTTTAAAGTAAATAGGCAGGCCAATAATCTTGACTACGTAAATAACGCCTTACTTCAAGTGCACAATTGGTTCACGGCCAATAATTTAGTATTAAATGGAAGGAAAACTAAGTGCATTAGATTCGCTTTGCCAAATGTTAGAAGCAATGATTGTGACATAGTATTGAACAGGGAGAAACTAGAATTCGTCAATGAAACTGTTTTCCTAGGGATCACGCTTGACTCAAGGCTACAATGGAGTCCTCACTTAACATCTCTCGCAGGACGCCTAAGTTCGGCAGCATATGCTGTTAGAAAAATCCGGCAATATACTGATGTAGACACCGCGAGGTTAGTTTACTTTAGTTATTTTCACAGTGTTATGTCTTACGGGATTTTACTATGGGGACGAGCTGCAGACATCGAGTCTATTTTTATTCTGCAGAAAAGAGCGGTCAGAGCCATTTACAATCTTCGTATGCGCGATTCTCTAAGGGAACTGTTTAAGAAAATTAACATAATGACGGTACCTTGTCAATACATTTATGAAAACATCATGTATGTTAGAAAAAATCTCCATCTTTTTGGTAGAAGAGGCGATAGACACAATTATTGTACAAGAAATAGGGACGAATTAGTTCAACCCGGTTTTAGGCTGGCTAAAGTAGATTCTACCTTTATGGGGTACTGTTTAAAATGTTATAATAAAATACCTCCCCACATCATTCAATTAACCGAAAGTAAATTTAAATCTTATATAAAACGCACATTATGTAGTCGAGCTTACTATAAATTAGGGGATTATATTAATGATCAAAATGCTTGGCTGACTGCTGGTCCTGCTCCACAACCGTTTAATTGATTAGCATTAGGAATTTTTATTTTTATTGAAGCTGCTGAAGATTGTAAACTACAAAAATAATAGTACTGTATCGAGTCACAGTGTTTGTTTTATATAAATTCACATAGAATACAATGTGAGCACTATGTACTTGATAGTTTTATACGCATATACTATGTCTGTCTGTCATTGACTGAATGTACTCTGGCCGTTGGGAGTTTGTCATGCTCACTCAAATGTCTCACTGACGGTGGCGTGTGTGTTGGATCATTTGGTTCCCTTCAAAATGGTTGAGCTATTTGGTGCCGATCCATACGTCATGTTCGTGAACGGGCGCTGTCTGCTGAGACTGGTCATCTCTTAACTGCCACAGTTATTTTAAAAATTGTTCTGCTTATTTCCTATATTTACAATGCCTCTTCTAACATGTACGACTTGTTACGTTGTTCTCACATAGTACCTTAGATTCAAATGAATGATGTAACCAAATTTTTGTAATAAGCATATTGATTTTAAAAGAGTGTCCATGGAGTTTCTTGCTCGCTCTTCTCCATGTGATCTACTTTTTGGAACGAGCAACTGGCTTCAATTTTCTGACAGACTGACACCTTGACGATTCGAAAGTACCTGTAAATGGTTTATTTGAATAAAATAGTTTTGACTTTGACTTTGACTTTGAGTTAGTTGTGTACTTTAAAATAAATCAAAAAAGTTGGTACTTGGTTAGTCACCATAAAATCATTTTACCAGCTCTTTAGTACGCAGTCGATGGTTATATTTACCAGCTGAGGTGACCTACGCTAGGGAAGCGACCATCGGCATAGGAAAGTGACGGACAGAAGTAAGTACAGAACAATACGTTTAAGCTTGTTAAAAAACTTAAATGCTGCTACAAATCGAGCACTATTTCACCCAACCACTGCTGCCTCACGTGCAAGAGAAACCAAACCAGACACGCACTAGTCAACCAGATCACTATCAACCTTCATTCCCATCAATCAAACATCATCTCTTCAAGACCATCAGGCCATTTAAAGTCAGTAGTTAATTTCGTCACTAATATATGCAAGTGGCGTTCCACTAAACTGGACTGGACGGTAACCGCTGCATGATAACGGCGAGCGGTGCTTTGATGCTTGCAAGGTCTTAACTGTGTTACACTTAGTTACTGTTGGTCCTATGTAGAGCTGATGATTAACCTTTGGACGACCAAGCGACAGTCGGCTGTCGTGCTGCTATTGGTGCTGATTCTCTTGTTCACATAATAACCTAAACTTAAGTTACAACAAGTTGCAACTTTGTCTTTTCATTTCATTAAGAAAATGACAGGATACATCGTTTAGTCCTGTCAAATTAGACAGCGCCTAAAGAAAATTGGCGTATTTTTAGTCGCCATGTTTTAATCGCGTCTAAATTATCTATGGAGTGTCTAAATTTGACAGGATTTAACTGATATTTTATCTTCTGCCCTTTTCTTAATGAAATGGAAAGAGAAAGATGCACTTAACTTAAATTTAGGTTAGTTTGTGAATAAGAGAATCGGCACTATTATCTTTCTATGATGTCTCAGATCACGTGTGTATGAAGGTTTAATGGAAACCAGAACTTTTTGTAGATTGAGTGATTTGTTGATACAATTACGAAAGGGGTCGATTAAAAGACGGAAACGTCCGTTCGTTGCATCACTTTTGTTTATAAGATTCTGTTTGGAGAACATCTCATTAACCTCTTTCTGAATTAGGCAGTTGTTTTTTTGGTAATCGTTGGTTAAGCAAGCGAGACTAATCTTTTTAAGTTGGTCGTTCAAATTAGGATGCGGAGACTGTAAAGTCAGATCAGGTTTACCCATTATTCAATCAAGTTTAGATTGGTTAAATATTTCGGGGAACGCACATAACAGTTGAGTCATACGTTGTAGTCATAATACGCGATAGGTTTGGAAGAAAAATCTATATACCTACATGTCAAAACAACCCACAGGGAAATACAGCGTCAAAAGCAAACAAGCTTCTAGTTGTTGTAACATGTATCACTCGTATTTCTGCGTGAATTTGTTTCTTGAAACGACCTTAACATAAACAAACCCCTAACATTACTGCGGGGTTTCATGCCCTTTTTGATGTTACCCTGTGTATGCCACCGTGACATTCCAGAAACTAGACACTACGTCACGCATGAGGGTAACACAAGTTTTTACACAAACCTCGTACGCATAGTTAGGGTAAAGGTATCACGTGACGGCGACATTTGCATCTCGAGAAAGAAGGTACATCCAAGAGTGAAGATAAAGTGATTAGAGTCAAGATATCTTTAGAATGCCGCACAGTTATTATTAAAGAAATATGTCCAGAACAAAATTAAGAAAAACCTACACTTATTTTCAACGTAGATGGTAAAGCCACAGCACGGATCGTAAATATAGTAGCTTGGGATCAGAGTAAGGAACTACGTTACCCTTTGATTTGCGATACTCATGCGGGCCAATTCTCGGTGAAAAGCTATTCAATATTTTTATATACCAGTGGCATTCTAGTAGACGATCCATATTTTAAAATAAAAGAAAACATAAATTCTTACATTACATAAGAATTTTATTTTATAATAAGTGTTTACCTTTCGAAGTAATATTAGATTTGTGAATATTCATAAGTGCTCTGTATTCATGAAGAGCTAATTTGAATTTTCTGTGTTCTTGTGCCTGTAATATTCAATGCCCGAAAATATTATCTAAGATGATACCATTCTGGCAATTTCTAAAATATACATAGTCGTTCGAGGCATCGGTAGTATTTTATTCTGTAAAAAAATGCCTCTGTGATTTTATGCGAACTGAACTTAGGATTCTCTCTGTAAAGGTCCTCATGTTAGGTCTTTAAGTTTTAAAGTTAGGGTTTGCTTAAAGACTACCAGATGAGACTAAATACTGTAAAAAAATGGACGACTGCCTATCAGACCTCTATAATCCAGTTGCCTTGTAGTAACACGATACTAGTAATTAAAATGACAGTCGAAGTTCTGCAAATATCAACTTCGACACAAACGCGTTTTGCAAGATAGATGTTTGAGGAAAGTACATCACACCACCTAATTGATAATCACCAGGTTACTAATATTGAGATTTTTTAATGGAAAAATCCAATACCACCTAACCTTATCCGAAAATCATACCTTGGCCCTAAAGTTCATCAGATGTGGACTAGTCTATCTCATAGATTGAACTATATTCCAATTCATCAGCAAAACTGGCATACCCTCAGATTAAGTCTTAACAAGAAACTTAAGGACATATTTAGATTGCTCAATAATTAAAATCACTAACATTATATCGCCAGTCAATATCAGAATCAATCCAACATTCGAAACCTTGGCACCCACATACTATTTTTCCTAACTGGCTAACCGCCTTGGGAATCCGAAGCTGTGCGTGTAGATTCGTCAGAATATTCTGTGTAGTTAACTAGCTTGTAACTTAAAACAAGTTATTATTTAGCACAGTAGCTCATTACTAACAAATTAATCTTAACAAATTTAATTCCGTGGCTAGGTAATCTGTGCTTCTCCCAGATATAATCGCCCTTTTGTGCCTATTGGCCTAGTTCTGTCCTGTGTCTTGCTTGTTATGGAGGGAAATGGAAAGATATTTTTTCTTACTCCGATGAGTCCGATGTTCTTTTCTTATTAATTTCGTTGACCAAGAACCAAGCAGTTGAATTGTTTCTGCGGGACTCGTCGAGCTTCATTGTTCGGCGCTTTTCTGGTGGACTCCACTGTTGATTTTGGCTTTCAGGAGTTGCAGAGGTTGGGAAAAAAGTGGCGGGATTGACAAAAAAAATAGCTTATTAGTTACTAAGTCTGTATTGAGTTTTTATCTGAGTCCGCAGCTGTTATTTCCTCAAAAGTTGCAGGATCTAATAAAAATAAAAACTGGATAAGCTTCATTGGTATGCTTTTTGAGAGGTCACCACAGCTGATCTTGGCTTTTAAAATCTGCAATAGATTTACTTGTGCCAAAAAGAAAAGAAACAAAAACTACTCCTACTGTGATTACGCCATATTTTCTACTTCGTGGTTTTCCGCAGTTTGGTCCACAGGGACATAAAACTTTAGTGCATTTGTAGTTTGTCTGTAATGTCCGTCGAATGAGCTCAAAGAAGTTGTAAAGTAGACAATAGGGAAAAGTAGTCCTAGAAAACAACAACATTTATTCTCTAGATTCTTTTGTCGACCACAAAATCTCGCATTAAATTTTCAAATAAATCTATGTCTTTGTTTTGAATAAAACATAGAAAAAAAAACATACAGACGACTTCAAAATTCGTTCTCAATTAGAACGAATTTTGAAGTCGGTTAAAAAAACAAATTATCATATGATTACGTTTCATTATAGATTAATTAGATAATAGTTATTTACGAAATCATTTAGAAATCCTTGTAATTCCTTGAAAAGTAATGACCGTATGTAAACTATGATTAAAATGTACCTAATTTGCATTAAATTTAGATTGGTATTTAAGAACTATCATATTTGGGTAGTGGACTATTTGCAGACTATTCTTATGAAACAACTTTTAAATAGTCCGCTACTAGTTTGATATCTTGTATTGTTGGTTTAGTATCTTGTATAATATAAGATACAATGATATATCAAACATGAGTAACATTAGGGATCGAACGAATTGAAGAAAATGACAAAATATTTATAAAACGAGTCAGAAACCTATTAATTGACAATTGTTATTACTCACTGAATGATTTTTTTAATGATGACTTTAATATGGATTGACTTGTACTAACCACTTATTTATTGAATTTTGTTTTGTTTTTATTTAATTAACATTTTAAATTTGAGTAATAATTATTTTATATTGTATTTGACCATATTTTATTTTATTGAAATTTAGTTTTTGATTATTATTATTTTTTGATTATAAATGACATCGAGGGGTGAAAGGCTATTTGTTTTAAGCGACATTTTTGCAACTTTACAGGAGAGCCATTTAAAGTTTGAAATTTTGGAAAAAAAATCATAACAAAAAAACTTCTTAAGCTATTTAAACGAGGTAAACTTGATTGAAATTCAATTAAAAACGTCGAGTTGTTGATGCTATTACGAAATAAAAGGGACTTTTAATTACAAAAATAAATGTCGCTTAATACAAATTGCCTTAAGCCCTTATTTTTTAGAGCACGGAAAAAAGATTTAAGTTATTCCATAACTACAATTGGCTACGGTAAAAAAAAATTAAGCGACGGCGCAGTACATTTTCAGAGTAAGCCAAAAAGTATGAAGTGACATAGCCCAAAATTAATAGTAGCAAGCTATTTATCTCAACTACCAATTTAGACTAAAATGACTGGCAGGCTAATTTACTTATGTGACATATAATATTGAAATTGTTACGTATGATGTTACATTTTTTTTACATCTAATACTATCAATGGCTGTTAAAACAACCTCGATATATCGCAACCACCGAAAATCTCAGGTGCTTATATTGAATAAATAAGTACAACATCAGTTAAAGTATTTATTTAGAATAATAATTATATAGAACAGTCTCAATAGGAACATCAATTATATAATTACACACATCAACATGGTCCAGGGATATTTCAATTAACCCTAAATAACTAAAATTCTATTAACTTTTTGTTAAGTCCCCTACACATTAAAATAAACCTTGTTATAGGCTATTAGGTTTGTGATAGGTTATTAGCCTATCTAATCTGATATTAAACTTTTAGATCAAGTTATTTTTAAAAAAAACTTAAAGGAAGAGGATAATATCAGACAAAATTTCAATCTTAACTTTATTTTTGAAACATCAAAACTTAAACAAAACCCCTATTTTTTTTTATAAAAACTGTTGAAATCTAAAAATTAATAATCCGTGGATCTGCCTTAAATTCTCCTGATACATCTACAGCGGTTCTGCATACTCAAAACAAGGGTGTCAATATCCTGTTGTAGAATACTGAACCAAGTCCTGCTAAGATGCAAGAAAAGCTGGTTTTCGTTTTTTTTAGTATTTGGAAATTCGTAAGAGCTCTTCTCTGAAGCAAATCCCAGGCATGCTCAATGGGATTTAAGTCAGGGGATTGTGCAGGCCAGTCTAAAGCTTCGATATTATGCTGCTGTAACCAAGTTTGTAAAATTTGTCCCATTTGCTGTTTGTGGGGCAAGATTACAGGCTCTAGCACCTCATCTCGGTATTTTAGAACAGTCATATTATTGCCTTGTATCCAAACGGGGTCCGTTCTACCGCCGAGACGAATTCCTGCCCAACCCATAATCGTGTCACCTTGATATGCATGAACTTGTTGTGGGTGCTGCAGTCGATTCCAACGTCCAGGTTCTCTCTAAACGCGTACTCTTCGCGAATCAGGATGAAAACCAAACCTGGATTTATCAGTGAAAAGCACAAGTGACCATTGAGAATGGTTCCAGTTTTAGTGTACAATAGCCCATTGTAATCTTCTTCCTCGATTGCCTCTCCTTAGCGCTGGTACCGAAAGTGGTCCACGAGCACGTAGGTTGACTTCATGCAGTCGTTTTCTTTAATTTGGACTGCTTACCAGCAAACCATGACTCTCTCTGTAGCCTTTGAACCAATTGCATCGCCGTTACATTTGGTTGACTTCGTGCAGCATTTACCTACTATGAATCAGTCCTGTACATGTGTTGTAATGCGTTGAGGTCCTCGGTGCCGTTTCACCACTTCCCCCGTGACACGATAACGTGACCAAAGCCTGGATATAACGCTCTGACTGGTCCTTATGGCTTCAGAAACCGCAATTTGGGTAGCGCCAGCTTGAATCATGCCCACTGCTCTTAACATTTCGTTCCTGGTCAAGTGTCTACGTGGTATGATTAAAACTGAGTTTTAATATAGTTAGAAGTTCGTAAAGATTTACTTCTTGGAAGAAATTCAATGAATGCGAATTTCATCTTAAAACAAAAGGTTTTATATACAATTTTGAATTTAAAAAAAGGAAGTTAATAATGTTTTTATAATCTGTCATCATTAGTTTTTTTGTAAGGCCAGTATTTTTTAAGTTATTTAAAAAAGTTATATATCCCTAGACCATGTTGTTGTGTGTACGTAAACTCTGGTGGTGACTGCGCGTCACGTCATGCACTCTAGAGTTCGACTGAAGCGCCGGCGCGCGGCAGTCCAGTTGAATGATCACGATTTTCACCACCCGGGAAATGAAATAAATATGGTATGATGTGACTTATTTGAAATGTATCATATCAAAATTTAATGACTGAAAGACCGACTCGTATTTTTATTAATACTGGAAAAATGATTTAATATTCATCATTTCATTTTATCCTCTGTATTAAACGACATGCATTTTAAACAAAATATCTGAAACAAAACGACTACTTGGTTTAAGTATCACCCTGTGTGGAAAATAGATGCCGCTGAAAGAGCTTAAGCGACATTCGGTGTCGTATTTGGGTGACGGACAAATGGTTTAAGTGGCATTACACCGAGTAATTGGTGGAAGTCAAAATGATTTAAATTACGTCTTAACAAAAAATTTAAACAGGAAAAACGCTTTAACTCATAATGAATTATTTATCTAGGAAAGGGTAACTGGTTTATGTCTCGGTTTTTAATATGATTGTATGGTTCATGTACATAATTTAAAAAAAAATGCAAAATTCACGTCGGTTAATACAATGCCACTTTGGAAACAGCCCAAAAATAGTATTGTTTTAAACGCCAAAAAAGTGCTTCGATTTTAATGAATCCGGCATCATTCGACGGAGAAAAATTCGCTGATTCCGAATATATATATAACTCAATATCGCCCAAGATGTCGCTTAAACCAAATAGCCTTTCACCCCTCGACATGTATTTGATATTAAGTAAGAATTTTATTGTATTCGACTTTTTAATATCTTTTTTTTTTTTTTCTTTATTTTTTGTAATTATTTTATTATTTAAATTAATTTATTATTATTGATACCTAATTTTAAAACTACTGTCGACATTTTATTTGAATTGTTGTGCCCGACAGGGTCCATGTGAACATTATTTTTAATTTTAAGAACTTACAATACACATGTGAATGCAATAAAGAATTGAATTGAATTGAATTGATCACGTTTAAGCAAAGGTAGTGTACAACGCAAGATGCCGCAGATGGTAATTTGCTGATATAGGTATGATAATCATGAAGATTCATAATTTTGTGTAGTTGATAGTTGACCTTTGTTCTTGTGTTGATCGTTCATAATTTTCTCACATCATTCTTTTAGGCCTACACATCATTTGAACTTGGACCTTGTAGATTACAGATAACGTTAATAATTTTATTCAGACAATGGGAGTCGACTTAATAGCTAAACAAATCAGTGGACTTGTGCCGTTTTCATTAATGGTTTACAAATTAATTTAAGCTTTAGCCATAACACTGACTGTGTCTCCTCCGTTACAGATCAAAACAGCCTACCAAAATATGTATGTCACGGCATTTTTATGTTCAACTACGATACCAACGCGTGTAAAGAAACGAAAATTTCTAGCGGAAACATTCGAAAACTGTCTCGAATAACTGAATATTGGAGAACGGTGTATCGTGATCGTAACAATCAAAATTCAGAACACATGTTACCATGGTGCATTAATTATTTCCAAGCGGTAGTGT
Organism: Athetis lepigone; assembly: GCA_033675125.1. Taxonomy (NCBI): domain Eukaryota; kingdom Metazoa; phylum Arthropoda; class Insecta; order Lepidoptera; family Noctuidae; genus Athetis; species Athetis lepigone. Next base: position 7,854,150 of record CM066234.1, read on the forward strand.
TGTTAATAAAATTGTCATGATGACCTAGTGGGTACGCTTGCCTCTTACGTTAGAGTTTTTGGGATCGAATTTAAGTACTTAAGTACCAATATCAAATTTGTAGACAATTTAATGTTTATTATGTCATTTCTAAAAAGTTATATCTCAGACATTAATGACATTTCGTGCTTCGGAAAGCGCGCACCTTTGGTTTTGGTTGTCATTCGTAAATCTTTGACAGTCGTTACGGGTAATCAGAAGTCATAAATTCTGACAATCACCTAACCAAGGGGTATCGTGTTACCTAGTTACTGGGTTGTGGAAGTCTGATAGGCAGTCGCGTTGTAAAGCACTGGTATTCGGCTGAATTCGGTTAGACTGTCGACCCTTATATTGTTGGGAGGCTAGGGAGATGATAAGGATGTTAGTAAAGCCTTCGAAAACGAATGGCGAGATAAATGGACATAACTAAAGACGTACTTTGGTTTAGCTGCGCTCCGTCTCTATCGTACACTTGACGTTTGGCAGTTGTGTAACAGTGACAGGTATAGTGCCAAGCCAAAGTGAGTGCTTAGTAACGTCTACTTATCTCGCCATGATTTATTTCTCAGTTAAAACTAACTCGTGCGCAATACACGGATGTATCTTATTTCAAGCGTTAATTAAGTACACGACATATTCGTTTCTGAGAGTTCGAAATGCGATCGCAGTATGAAGGTGAGACTGCACGGAGTTTATAGTTCACATTCAAATTTGGAACATTAGCAACAGTATTCGTTGTGTCAAGATTCAAAAAGAAGGTAGTTTGTTTCTCAACGGTTTTGACTATCAGAACGTTTATAAAACTAGACAAATGCTTTCTTCCTAAAATATATAGCGGTGTCCATGTTTCTAACAATAATAATGTCCGGTTCTTAAACCTTATGGACCCTAGATATAACAGTCGTCAATAACGGTATCTACTTCCTTATCTGCTGATAAAAGTTTATGTTATTGTTGTAAAGTGAGCATACTTCACAACAATAACTAATTTGACGGGCCTGTTGGTGTAGTGGTTAGTATTCCTGACTGCTAAGCCGGAGGTCGTGGGTTCGATTCCCACCCAGAAAAAACTTTGTGTGATGAGCATGATTGTTTGTTCTGTGTCTGGGTGTAATTTATCTATAATATGTATATATTTATAAATTATATAAGTATGTATATCAGTTGTTTGGTTACCATAACACAAGCTCTAAGCAGAGCTTAACTTGGGTTCAGATGACAGTGTGTCAGTTGTCCGAGTATATTTATTTATTTATTATAAAAAAAAATAACACGACTTTATAACATACAATGCAAGCTCTTAAACTTTTAATTTGTTTACTTAGACGAATAAGAAGTAAAGCAGATTCATCTTGGGATGTTTATGTCACCGCAAAATAACAAGATCCGTAATTACGTATTTACGAAAATGTGGACGTAAAATATTACAATTCATCTCCCGTTTAGAATCTTACGAAAGTTTATAAACTTCCTAGTAGATTGATAAACTTACGGATCTTGTTATTTTCCGGTGACATTTTTATCTTTTGTTTACAGTAGTAAATTAAAGGAGTATTTTATCATATTGGCTAAATTTAAAGTTGCTCTATACACTACTTCTACAACTAAATTGCCGTAGAAGTAAAGCCGGGTCTCCACTAGGCAACATTTGGCGCGCGACACGTGACGCTCAACATGTACGGCAACGCTGCCCAACAGCACGCGACGTTGCCAACTGGCGCGCAACATGACGCGCGGCATGTTGTTTGTTTAAAGAGCATCGTTAGTTGAGAATCAATGAGGGTTTTTGTGTTTTTACATTTTGTTTGTTTTGTAGGTATTTTTTAACCTACTAAGGTGGTTTTTTTTTTTTGATGCATTTTTCGATAAAATTATAACCACTGCCGCTGAAATCAACACAAGTTCCTCTGGCGACATGTTGGCGACGACTGGAGATGCGTAGACAGACAACGTTGTTCAACAAAAGTTCCGCGCTGACTTTCAACATGTTGGGCAACTTGTTGTGCAACATGTTGCGCGTCAATTGTTGCCTAGTGGAGACCCGGCTTAATTAAACCTTCAAACTCATGTGATTCGGGACACAATAGAAAGACGGTGGTGCTGATTCTCTTGTTCACAAGCTTAACTAAATTCAAGTTAAATGCATCTTTCTCTTTCCATTTCTTAAAGAAAAGGACAGAATATACATTTTAGTTTAATCCTGTCAAAGATGCGTATATTTAAAAGAGTTTCTGTGATTGGTCGAACCATATAAAATCTTACGAATAGATATCCGTTAGTTTATAAATTTACCGTATGACGTCGGAAATTGATAAATTTACGAAAATGTGGACGTAAAATATTACAATTTATCTCCCGTTTAGAATCCTACGGAAGTTTATAAACTTTCTAGTAGATTGATAAACTTACGGATCTTGTTATTTTACGGTGACATGTATACCTGTTATGGTTCATAAAATACGGGTGGCTGATAGTCCAGCAGTTTTTGAACCTATAGTAAAAGCTTAAATAAGTAATAGGCTCCCTTTATCTCCTTTCAAATACCCTTACGAAGACTTGAAATCTTGCTTCTCAAGCGACATGTTCAAATTGCTCAGGTTTTATAAGACTTAAAAAAATCTAGAATTACATTTTTACAAGTTAACAACCAACAACATGATTACGAACAACACGGAAATTAACTGAACCGGAGTTAAGCTTCCATTTCTGTCCGTATTACGTCTTGCAACGACATTTATGGTGCAAAGTAATCTCTTAAGATAAAAGTTAAAGCTTGACGTAAATTACATAAAGTCCAGTTTACGTTGGAGGTGTAGTAGGAATAAAAGAATAAAAATGGTATTTAATGTGGAAGTTTCTATGGAGAATTAGTTTTAAAGTAGATTAAGTAACTAGGTACTTATTAAAGGTAACTAGCGCAACGAGACAATGAGAAAATTCAAATGTCGCAGTCTTCAAGGGCCACAAAATCTAATGTTACTTTGAGCAATTTCCCCAAAAATCAATTTGGAGATCTCTTAAAATGTATTACATACTAGCTTTTGCCCGCGGCTTCGCTCACGTTAGAAAGAGGCAAAAAGTAGCCTATGTTACTCTCCATCCCTTCAACTATCTCCACTCAAAAAATGACGTCAATCCGTCGCTCCGTTTTGCCGTGAAAGAAAGACAAACAGTCAGACAGACAGACAGACAGACAGACACACTTTCCCATTTATAATATTAGTATAGATTAAATAGTACAAGCCAAAAAGGGGTTTTGAAATCTTCGACAATCACAGCCAAAATCTTGCTTATAAATAACGTAGAGACAGATAGTGGTGCCGATTCTCTTATTCACAAACTGACGTAAATTTAAGTCAAGTGCATCTTTCTCTTTCCATTTAATTAAGAAAAGGACAGAAGATAAAATATTAGTTAAGTCCAGTCAAATTTAGACACTCCATAGATAATTTAGACGGGATTTACAAACATGGTGACTAAAAATATACGTTAATTTTACTCACGCGCTGTCTAATTAGCTGGATTAAACTAAAATGTATCTTCTTCTGTCCTTTTCTTTAAGAAAAGAGAAAGATGCACGTAACTTAAATTTACGTTAGTTTGTGAATAAGGGAATCGGCACCAGTGACTGAGAATAAAATTTAAAATTCTTTAAAATTAGGGACTCTGCTTATACCAGAATAGACTAGGCTTAAAGCCTGACTTAAGTTACATGTCTTATATCACCTCAGTCTACATTACCGTTGCAGTTATATACCAACAGGTTTCAATGTGAATTGCGTAATAGTACTTGTGAACTTTAAAATAAAACAGTAAGTTTCCTTTTTCTTAGTTTATTTTGTACTAGCTTTTGCCCGCGGCTTCGCGCGCGTTAGAAAGAGACAAAAAGTAGCCTTTGTTACACTCCATCCCTTCAACTATCTCCACTCAAAAAATCACGTCAATTCATCGCTCCGTTTTGCCGTGAAAGAAAGACAAACAGACAGACAGACACACTTTCCCATTTATAATATTAGTACGGATGGATGTCTTGCGCAAAGGTTATTTACAAAAAATATTAAGTACTAACTCAGAAGTCTAAAAGATTGTTGCGGAATGTTTATAATAGTTACCGTGACCCCGGAACATGAAGGGCAACCGAAGAACCATGAGTGGGTTTTAGTCAGTAAAAGTCTGACACGCCCTCAAGTCAAAGTCATTTGACGATTTCCCACTCCCCAAAAAAAAAGGGCTAAAAGTTTTTTTTTTTTCAATATTTTAATTTATTAATCCATAATTGTGTTATGTAGGAAAAACAACCTAAAATGTAGTTCGATATTTTGATGTTAGAAACTTTAATTATGTAAAAGGTAAGTCTTTTATGTTGAGCAGGCTGTGTGGAGAAATGTAATTTGGTATGTTTTACGTTACTCCTGCGAAACTTAAGACCAAGGATTTTTTTTTCAATAAGTTTTGAATATAAATCCTGACATAAAATTATCTGTCTAATATTTTTTACTTATAGATTTTTTTTAACTGTCCCTCTTTAAAGCAAATGCCACATTTATAATAGAGAAGGATCATTGACCACAGCGCGCAACGCTTACACAGGGCCGAACGGAACTATTTCCCACATTGAAATATCTCCTGTATTCATTATAAGTACAGTTTCCTCAAAATGTTAATAACTTATCATTCACTGATGTCTGTGACAACCCACATAAACTTAAGAAACTTCATATACTAGCTGTCCCCTGCGATTTCACCCGCATTTTTGTTACTGCTCTGCTCCCGTGGGTCGTAGCGTGATGGTATAGCCTATAGCATTCCTCGATAAATGGGCTATCTAACACTGAAAGAATTTTTCAAATCGGACCAGTAGGTCCAGAGATTACCCCCTACATACAAACTTACAAACCTACAAACTTACAAATGTTACCTCTTTATAATATTAGTATAGATAGATAGTAAAGATGTAAATAAAAACCGGTCAAGTGCGAGTTCTACTCGCGCAACGAGGGTTCCGTTAATTTGTTTTTTAGTGAAATAACTACAAATTTACGGTTTTCGGAGTTTTCTCTTTACTTGTGCTACATGACCTTGCTTCTTGCCAAATTTCACGATTCTAGGTCAATGGGAAGTACCCTATAGGTTTTGAGTTTTGATTCCCTTGAAAATGTCTAAATATGCAATATAAACCGCCGTATCTTTTTATTGCGTTGATTTAGAAACTTGATTTTTTCACTGCTTTAAAAGATAGCAGACCTGAGTATGTGATATTAATTTGAGCTTGATATCTCGACGCGTTTCTGAAAAAAAAGGTCTTGACAGACGGACAAACGGGAGGACGGACGGATGTGAACTAACTACAAATTTACGGTTTTCAGAGTTTTTCCTTTATTTTTGCTACATGACGTTGCTTCTTGCCAAATTTCATGATTCTTGGTCAATGGGAAGTACCCTATAGGTTTTGAGTTTTGATTCCCTTGAAAATGTCTAAATATGCAATATAAACCGCCGTATCTTTTTATTGCGTTGATTTAGAAACTTGATTTTTCACTGCTTTGGGAGATAGCAGACTTGAGTATGTGATATTAATTTCAGTTTGATATCTCGACGCGTTCCTGAGAAAAAGGTTCTTTAAAGGACAGACGGACAGACGGACGCCTGATGTGAACTAACTACAAATTTACGGTTTTCAGAGTTTTCCCTTTACTTGTGTTACATGACCTTGCTTCTTGCCAAATTTCACAATTCTAGGTCAATGGGAAGTACCCTATAGGTTTTGAGTTTTGATTCCCTTGAAAATGTCTAAATATGCAATATAAACCGCCGTATCTTTTTATTGCGTTGATTTAGAAACTAGATTTTTTCACTGCTTTGAGAGATAGCAGACCTGAGTATGTGATATTAATTTCAGCTTAATATCTCGACGCGTTTCTGAGAAAAAGGTTCTTGACAGACAGACGGACAGACGGACGCCTGATGTCAACTAACTACAAATTTATGGTTTTCGGAGTTTTCCCTTTACTTGTGCTACATGACCTTGCCTTTTGCCAAATTTCATGATTCTAGGTCAATGGGAAGTACCCTATAGGTTTTGAGTTTTGATTCTCTTGAAAATATCTAAATATGCAATATAAACCGCCGTATTTTTTTATTGCATTGATTTAGAAACTTGATCTTTTCACTGCTGTGAGAGATAGCAGACCTAAGTATGTGATATTAATTTCAGCTTGATATCTCGACGCGTTTATGAGAAAAAGGTTATTGACAGACAGACGGACAGACGGACGCCTGGTGTGAACTAACTACAAATTTACGGTTTTCGGAGTTTTCCCTTTACTTGTGCTACATGACCTTGCTTTTTGCCAAATTTCATGATTCTAGGTCAATGGGAAGTACCCTATAGGTTTTGATTTCCTTGCAAATGTCCAAATTTGCAATATAAACCGCCGTATCTTTTTATTGCGTTGATTTAAAAACTTGATTTTTTCACTGCTTTAAGAGATAGCAGACCCGAGTATGTGATATTAATTTCAGCTTGATATCTCGACGCGTTTCTGAGAAAAAGGGTCTTGACAGCCGGACGGACGGACAGACGGACAACAAAGTGATCCTATAAGGGTTCCGTTTTTACCTTTTGAGGTACGGAACCCTAAAAAAGCCACAAAGGTACATGCCCAGATCCGAACCTGACGCTAATTCATGACAACCTATTGGGACAGCGAGATGGAACGAAAAAAGATCAGCGTTGAAGTAAACATGTTCAATCCATGTTCGATGTCACCACGGTGATTGAACGAGTGGGAAGTTGCGAATTTTATTAACTAATAAAGATTGATAGTATCGATTAATTATCTGTTTTGCTACGCAACTGTGTGTCGTCTAGACAGAAAGACTTTTTTTAATGGTGTAAAATATGTTGTTATGTTGTTCTTTTAAGCGCAGTGAAAGTCGAAATTAGCATGCTTAAGAATCATCACCATACCCCTTATCTTTTCCCAATTATGTTGGGGTCGGCTGTCAGCCTCACCGAATTCAACTGGATATCAGTGTTTTACGTGTAGCGGCTGCCTATCAGACCCAGTAACTGGGCGACACGATACCTCTTGGTTAGACGGGTCAGACTTTCTGGCTTCTGACTACCCGTAACGACTGTCAAAGTTCTACAAATAACAACCGGGACCAAAAGTTTTACGTGCTTTCCGAGGCACGGGATTACAGTGGCGTAAAATGTTTAAGAATACGTCTATGAAATGTATTAATATTCGTATTTAAATTAAACATTATATTGGTATTTTTAGTACAGTAATTAAGTAAGTAATTTTAAGTTTAAGCCGGAGGCTTCCTTAATCCCTTCCACAGTAATTCACACAAATTGATTCTGGAAGTTTCCTCAAAGTCTTACAATAACTTTATTAACCGCCTTTTGGAAGAAATAATCGCAGCTTAACTTCTCTAATTCTAGGCTAACAAAGTTATTGTTGTCACTAAACCCTTGGTTTAACATTTTCCTGATGCAATCCAGCATTCGTTTTCTCTTACTACTCTCATTATATACATATAACTAGTTATTTAGGTCTAAAAATCATTAAACATACCTCTTATATCCACACTCGCACTCCTCAGTGACGCAAACGAACGGGAAAAATTTATTCGCCCTCAAACTTCGAACACTCATTTTTATCTTATCACTTCACAACAATATCTACACAAATAAACACACTAACACACAATTTATTTCCACTAATCCACAGATTTCTAAATGACTAGGGAATCTCCATAAGTATTCCTGTATCCTGCATCTGGTCCGCTTTATATGGGACGAAAGACTGGCGCGTTAGTATAAAATCGATATCACTATATTTTAATTAAGTGGGTGGATGTCTGTGTGTCTGTGTGTTCAGACGTCATTGCCAGTGGGCGGATCCCTATCCAGATAATACTAGCCTTATCACTTGTGGAAACAGATTTCTTTATTCGATTATCGGAGAAGAACGACTCTATGTTTAGATTTTTATTTGTCCTGAAATTAAATTACTCTTAAATTTTTCGAAAAAGGCAAAAAAATCTATAATGCATATTTGTATAATTTTACGATATTTTTTAATAGAAATAATGATCATTATGTTCATAAATGTGCTAATCATTATAATTACTGAATAGACAGTTAATTGCTCACCCATCTGTTGAAATCGTTTGATCTCACACGAAAGGAACCATTCAGGTAGCCCTATAGCTTGTTGCACATAACATTTTCCACAACAATTTTTTTTTTGAAAAAAAAAAATTACTTTTTACCTCAAAGTCGTTAAAGTTAATAAATAAAATTCTTTAATGTTACTTCGAAAGAACTTTGTGCTCTCATTTCCGAAGGAACTTACTTTGCGATCGTATTGTCCGGTACAAAATTCCATTCCGCTAAAAAGTTATGCTTCAGTACTTGTATCTACGCCATTTCGGTTTTTCTTAAAAAAGTAGCTACTGCCAGTAACTTCGCCCACTTAGAAATGAAGCTCCTAGTACTTATTACTCATATTTTTTTCGGCAATGATTTCTGAGAAAAAATCTGACAAATACCACCAGCAGCGGTTGAAAGCAAAATATTTCAGCAAAATATAGATAATGAAAACCATATGTCAACTATCCATAATTCATTTGCCGAACGTTAGCAAATATACTTTAGTCATGTCACGATAATTAATACATGTTGATATGTCCCTAATGATAATAGGCAAGAAATAAATCAAGTTGATTTGGTCCTATTTACGACCACTTGGTCAAAGTGCTGAACCATCCATCATAGCAAGAAGTAATAAAATGAATCAGAAGACGGATGAAAATTCATTATGCAATGCGGAGAAAAATGAATGGACGTCGATAACTAAAGGAAACAAAGTTATGGGTAAGAGGGAGCGATGAATAAAAAGCGAGAAACTGAATCTTGAAGATCCAATGTTGTTTGGAAGTTGAAAACAAAATACTTACAGATTTCAATCTCAGGAAAGACATGGTACAAGTAAGTTGGTATTGCACATAAAAGGTGCAAAAACTTTGGTAAATATGATATCATCGTGTGAGATGACATCATATACATTATCTGCTTAAGAATTCTTATCAAAAAGGACGTAAATACATTACCTTTTTTGGGCGAGTGATGTACAGACAATTTACTGGTGACGTGTGGTTTGGCTCGAAGGACCAAATTTAAGTATAATTTTCTATAAGGCTATTATATTATAAGCAAGAATTCATGGTAAAGGAAAAATTGTTATTAAATCTGGTTTCTTGCAGTGAGGAAGTCGGATTCCAAATGGCACTTGTTTACAGTTTACTGCAGTTACATCATCCTTCAGTCTTTCAAACACAGTCACGAGGTTTGAACAAATATGAGTAGCTGCATTTTTGGATCTTTAGGGACGATATTTGTGTAGCTATTGTATTCACCATAGGTGAAGATTGCTTGTTTCTGAGGTTGAGTATAATACTATAAAAGAAGAGGAGATACCTTAAAAACGTCTATATTGTTTAGTAAGAAAATAGTTTTTATAAAAAACTTAATTAAGAAATAGCAGTCATACGTTCTGGGTATTAAATACCTCCATTATTTATGCAAATTACAAATTTACAAAGAGTTAAATATTAGTTATAAGAACTTATTTAACTAAACCCAACCCGCAAGGGTATGACTTTAAACATGTACTTAAATACTTAAACATTCATCCTCCACCCACTATAGTTTGTAACTTATAACAATCCTGAATACAAAACATTGAATTTGGCAAAGTTAATTTAACAATAAAATCGTACACAAAGCGGTATATTAGCTACTATTATGATTGCGTGGGTATTCTGCTTATTTCGCTCGTTTGAGGCCAAAGGAACCACCCAAGGGAATGTTTTTGACGAACCCCGGGCCGGGTAACAATGTTTTTATATAGCTCCAGGCAATTTATGGAGGTCTTGTTTCAGATGGCCTGTAAGGAGTTTCAGGCCTTTTGATTTTTGTTTGATTGAATTTTAGTAATGTTATGGATGACTAGAGAGGTTATCTGCTACGAAATGGTTGGTTTGCTTGTCTTTCTGAGAAATGTTAAAAAAATATAAGAAAGTTGGAAATCTTTAGAGCTGTATATCTACTAAGAAACATGACGACAGGGTGAAAAAATATTGCAGGCAGTTGTTCCACATTATATGAAAGCGACATGCTTATATTCATTTGACTTAGCAATAGATCGAGAAAATCTTAAGAGAAATAGATAAGGTCTGGCTGAAAAGTTAGACAGACATTTTGAATTTAACTTTGTGATTTTAAGCCGTTAGTTTTCGTCTCATTAATAAAGATGGCTTAATATTCTTCAAGGTTAGATATTGGAATATTTAATAAACGGTTTATGAAATCGTCTGTTAAATATTAGCATTAAGCAGAAATATTCAAGTTCTGACGATTACTTATTATTTCATGCGCTAAGGAGAAAAGCAAACTTTTGGTCTATCGCACCATTTTAGCTCAGACTTATAGCTCCATAAATGATTATATTTTTGGGGATCTAGTATACTCAGCCATTTCGTATTTAGATCAAAGTAGCACAGATAATTATAGTCGGTTAAAAAGCAGCACAAGCATAGTCTTCTTAGCAAGCAAAAAGATCTTTAGATTGCCAGGAACGAAAGTACCGGCTATTGGCTTTGAATGACACTAGAAACCTTTGAACCAAGAGTCAAGAAGCAAACCGAGGTCTTTTACACTTGGGCTAAACGTAATGAAAAAGATTAATTGGAAAATTATTAAAAATAATTGGAGGAAAACCTAGCCGTCACCGTCCTCATCATGCGCGGGCTTCACTTTTAAGAAACATTTTATCATCCTGTTATCAAACGTAGTTTGCAAGAGTATTAGGACTATACAATGAATTAAAACATTATCAGTAGTCAAAACCATACTGCATCTACCGTCAAATCGTACACGTCTTATAAAGTAATCTTTTAAAAACCGATAATCAACAAATCCGTACTAATATTATAAATGCGAAAGTAACTCTGTTTGTCTATCTCTCTTCACGCCTAAACCACTGAACCGATTTGAATTAAATTTGGTACAGATATAGTATACCGAGAAATGACATAGGATAGGTTTCATCCCGAAAATCCCCCGAGAACAGGAACTATTAATCCACGCGGACGAAGTCGCGGGCAAAAGATAGTAATCCACATACTGAAATTTAATTTATAAATTTTTGACTACTTTTATGCTTAATCTCTAATGACCCCAAAGTTTTGGTTTACGACCATACCCGTCTGCGCTAACCAAATTAAAGCAATATTTGCACCTTGCATAGATCAACAACATTGCGAAATCAAAGAGGTCGGTAGGCAGAAAAGGCGATGAGACTTGTTGACAGTAGAGGTCAGTATTTGGCAAGTAGGTATGGCCATGTACCGTAGAAAGATGACAGTTACCACATCCTGTCACAACCTTAATGCATCGTAAATAAATGGTCTGCCATCTTCATTATGTTGTAAGTTATTATAGGATATTGACTTCAACATTTTGTAAGACGACAAAGTAATATTAGAGTCGGAATTATTAATGGACTTTCTTGTTTATTTTTAAGATTAGCAGAGCTTAAGTTCTGTTTAGGTTTTCAGAGGTAGCTTATTGTCAGGCTTAAAGGATGATGATTATTAATTTCGAAAGAGCAGCACTAATCTGCATAGTATATTATTGTGACATCGTTAACTTAACTTTAATCCTTCGAACACACGTGATTTGAGACACAATAGAAAGACAATAGCAGCCCGACAGCCGGCTGTCGCTTCGCCGACGAAAGATTAAAAGAGCTATTTCTGGGCTGGTACAGAGATAAAAAAAATCTGTAACTGAAAAGCATTTTCGGACGAAAAGACCAATCCAACTTTGAATTTGTGGACGATTAAACTTGACCAGTCTGTCCTTTTGAATGCCATTTCCAGTTGAAAAAGCAATGTCGGAGCCCGTATGTTTCACTTATTTAAAGTATTCTCAAGTTGTGAATACATTTTGGGTTTCTACCTAACTTTGTTGGGTCTCGCAAGGCCGTGCGTATGTGGGTGGCATATTTGCAAATCTCTGTTAGGCGCGCCTTTAAGCTACTTCTTATTAGGTTTGGGAACAAGAACATCTATTATGTAGTTCTTTTGTATTTTATGTAACTGTTTTGTATTGATGATTAGAGTACTTATGTTTTACTTTTGTTTTTAAGGTAATTATCGATGGTCTAATTCGTACAAAGTGGTCTATGTTCATGAATTTACATACATTAATATATGAAAAACGTCAATATGCAGTTATGTCCAAAAGAAAGAGCCCTTGTAGTTGTATCTTATAATTTAGGCCTAAGAGAGGATAAATTATCTACATAACACAAATATCCCTATCACAAAAGTGACAGTACTTCATTAAATAAATAAACCCGCCATTCAATCCATTTCAGAACTTTAGCTTAACCGCATTCAAACATTTGCTAAAAAAATGCCAAATTAAAAACAAAATTTTTAACGGATAATTCCGGAAAATTCAATAGGCCAGCAAAGCTAAACTGCATCTAACTGAATCAATCATCGGAAAGCAATACAACTGACCAATGGGGCAAGGTCGTACGAATGACGCAATAAAGTAACCTGCCCACGTTTTGAACAAGCCTTATGACGTCACGCTCGGGGGCGGTCGGTCTTGTTGCCACAATGTGTACCTTTTCACAGAAAGAAGAAGGACGCAGAAGGTTTATATAAATAAAAAAATATTTTAAATTCTACTTTCTAGAACCTTAAATAATTTAGTATTTATAAAAGTGTTAACAATAAAATATTTTTACATTTGTGTACTGTAGTCACAACACTGCTTAACGCAAGAATTAAGTTGTAACAATTGTGGCTTGTTTAAGCATGCTTAATTGGTTAAACATATTTTGGTAGTTTTTACTTTATTTTGAGGTAAACGTAGTTAGTAAATAGAATAAGGTAACCATTTTGGTAGCTCCTATTATCACAATTTTTTGCTCATAACCCTGACAGACTATTCATAACCACTGCAATTCCTAAAAGCCAGAAAAGTCTGAGCCAGTGAAGTACCCAGAAAAGTGGCGGGCGATGACGCTCGACGCCGTAACTCCCAGAGAAATGATAGTAATAGTAGTCGATATCTATGTTGCTAACATAGGCTACTTTATTAAAAATTGTAATTAATTTTCGTAATTTAGACAGATGAAGCTAGTTTCATCCCAATGTTCAGGACAGAACATTTAGTGACTCTCAATTTTAAGTGTACCTTCTGAATTAAACCTGTCTCGTTTCCACCAATGAGTACAGATCTATTGGTTCGGAAGTGGGTGGTCGAATTAATTTTATTGCTTGTACACTCCCACGGTTAAGGTTTTACAGATAGCCCAAGTATTTGTAACCAAAATCACACGGTTTGTAAATTATCTTTATTATTTAACTTTTTGACCACCAACCGACAGCGGGCTGTCGGGCTACTATTGTCTTTCTATTGTGTCTCAAATCACGTGTGTTCGAAGGATATAGACCATTTTCAAGTAATACTCAGAACTCGGTAAATATTCTAAATCTACAGCTGCTTAGGTATACTCGTATTATGTCATTTTGTAGACCATGTCTTTCTTTTAAGGCCTACTCCGTTTTAAATTTATTCAAATCAGCTTAGTGGTTTAGCCGTGAAAGCATGTCAGATAGATAAAGAAAAACATGTAAATAGTTTCTCATTTATGCTATTATTTAGTATTAACAATACATTTATTATTCAAAGTATCTTTTCAGCGCTTTTTTCCCAAGTTCAAATGATGTGCTATTTTACCAACCACAAACAAAAAAAAGTTAAAAGAAAATATCACGCAAATGACTATTACTCGAATGATTTTACTTATAATACTTTCTTCATAACTACCGTGACGACAGTAGCCCGTAAAGTACAGTCGGAGTCAAAATAATTGACAAAACCTTTATCCCCTCTACTACCAGTTAAACATACACATTCAAAATTGGTTTTGAGTGATGCTTTATTCATATTTTAAATTATAATTTTACTGATTAATTTTTTTTTACTTTTAGTCTAATTTAATCAGTCAAAAAAGGTTATGATTTGACTATGACCTAAAAAACTTAGTTATATAATACTTTTGGGAGAAAAACGCATCGATTCGTGATCCTTCATATATGAAGTGAGAGGTCTCTAGAGGGTATACAGTTTATGGATTCAAATTTTCCAAATCGGAGTCAGATATTTATTGAGGAATAGTGTAGATTACATCCACTACAAACCACCGGTGCAAAGCCAGCTAAATCGGAAGGCATAGCTAGAAATTAATATAATATAACGATCTATGCTCGTGCCTTGTCTGTAGAAAAGGATTTAAGGCCAATAATGACACATGTTGAAGCTCTAAATGCCAGTAACGCTAAAACGACACTTATTCAAGCACATGACTGTACTCTTATAAAATATCCATTACTACAGTGACATATTACGTGATATATGGTATCATTACACCATAGTTTCACTTTCACGTGGTGGCTATGCAAATCAGAAGGTACCTGACTACGCATAGCAATAGAAAGTGTATGGTTACTATGTATTTAAATACATGTATGCATGCATAAATTACTTTTATTATAATAGCGCGGGTTAAATAGTTGCGACCCTTTAAATGTTTAGATAAAACTGTAGAAGAAATTACAGAAAGTGGTTTTTCAATATTTTTTTTGAGAGAAAACAACTGCAGTTTGAGAAGTTACGTCTGTAAGTTAAAAGTAATAATAAAGGTTTTGAGACCAGTAGGCTATTAAGAATACTTAAGTAAACACCATCTAGCAATTTACTAAGACGAATGTGACTGAAAACTTTATAGATACCCTAAATGGACAGGTTAGAAGCTAATCCATACTAATATTATAAATGGGTAAGTGTGTCTGTCTGTTTGTCTTTCTTTCACGGCAAAACGGAGCGACGAATTGACGTGATTTTTTAAGTGGAGATAGTTGAAGGGATGGAGCGAGTAACATAGGCTACTTTTTTTCTCTTTCTAACGCGAGCGAAGCCGCGGGCAAAAGCTAGTAAATAAATAAAGCAAAGATGTCACTGTCTACTACCTGATACTATAATCTGATCCTCATCGCCAAATTGGAATTATCAAAATATTGAATTGTCACTAAAACCCAATGTGAGGATAAAGTTTCAAATGAATACGTTTAGTAGAAGTAGTTATAAAGTTGTCACAAGATTTAAACCAAACAAATAGGTATACAGCCTAAAACAGTATAAAAAGTGTTGTAGTAGGTACCCACTACTAGTACTTCAGTTCAGAAGATTAACCACAGATTAAAGAACATAGTTACCGTGTAACTAACGTCACCAAAATATTGTTTGTTTTTCATTAAGGCTGATAATCTTGCGGCTACACGTAATAAGGCATAGCTGACATTTTTGTGTGCAATCATCTTTACCAAGCGTGCAATATGCTTAGCTAAGTATGTGGTTCAGTGAAATTATTCAAGTGTATTGGAGTTTCGGAAAATGCTGAGAATTCTGTTGGTTTACGTTTGATCGGAAGTAATTTTTTGATTATGTTAAGGTGAGATGAAACGGAAAACATCAGATTATCTCTAAACATGTTATATAGATTTAACGTGATTTTAAACATAACTGGCGTAACTTTGTGCTATTGGTCCTTAGAGACGAATAAAGGTTTCTTATGTGCAAACGCTTTTAAACGATATTTTGTGTTTAGGTGTATAGGTGTTTTTTCAACACGAGTTCTAGTAGGTACTTATTTTCTTAACTGGTAATACTCTGGAAGGTCAGATTCAAATGTGATTCGTTTTGACTTTAATTTGGTTACTGCGGTGATCGAAAACGGCCTATATCCAGCAATGGACTGGCATAGGTTGATATAAAAGTATTTTTAGAGCGTTCAAACAAATACTTAGCTTTGTAATATTAGTTTAGACTTTAGAAATACAGAGTAAAAAAATATGTGTTTAGAATTTTAGTCGTAAATTGGTTAAGCAAAGCCTATTTGTCTAAATAGTATGCGCACTTCTACCATTCATTATCTAATGCCATTTGAAGCTGAAACCGAAGATTCACAATGCATGTTATTATGCAGTAAATTCCCATGTTATTATGACTCAGCTGAGGAAAATAACTACTAAGACTAAGTACTAACAAGTGGCAAGCTGTAATTATTTTTAAACTATAACCTTATAAAGTATTTTTTTTTTTTATGGGACAATCCCACCACACTATTCCCAACCACTGCAACTCCTGAAAGCCAGAATCAACAGTGGAGTCCGCCAGAAAAGCGCCGAAGCAATGAAGCTCGACGAGTCCCGGAGAAACGATTCAACTGTCTTGGATCCCGCAACGAAATTAATCAGAAAGAACTGCGGAGGAGTAAGAAAAATAAGTATTTCCACTTCCCTCCATAACAAGCAGGAGACAGAACAGATCTAGGCCAATAGGCACAAAGGGGCAATCACAACTGGGAGAAACCCAGATTGTCTAGCACCACGGAATACAGTTTGAAGTAAAATTACTGGGTCCTAAAACTGTGAGCTGTTAGTTACAATTGATTCCAATAATAGGTATGGCAAAAGCGCTTGAACGCACGGAAATTGGTTTTAGTTTCCACAAGGTCCGCATAGTAAACGACACCAGATGTAACCTGTATACTATCCAACATTATATTGCGCTCATTCTGCCAAAGAACACACTCCCATAAGATGTGATGTGCAGATTGTTCGTATTCACAGCCCAATGCAGAACATTGACACAAAGGCGAAGCAACTAGTTTAAAGGAATATAATTTACTCTTAAAATTGCCATGACCGGTGAGAAATTGGGCAACACAGTGATCCACCTCCAGCCAAGTCCTAGCCAGCCGCTCACGAACGGATGGAAAGAACAGATGGAGGTGTCGGCCCTTAGTGGAATTATCCCACCTACTCTGCCATTCGGATAAAAGTTCCTCCCAGACTTCAGTCTGCGGTTTAAGTAATCTAGAAATTCTATTAAGGTCACGCTGTGTTACAAAGTTAGTGTCCATGGCCTCCCGCGCGGAGTAGTACATTGCAGCACGTCGCTGCACCTCAAGATCTACTGGAAGCACACCTGCAAGTACCGGTAGGGCCTCAGTACTAACCGTCCTATACGCTTTACATAAAAATATCAAAGCCAAGCGTTGACTTTGAAGCAATTTCCGACGTGCCGCCCCTATAGTAGCTCTATCGGCCCAAACAGGTGCACCGTAGCATAAACAACCCAAGTAGGTAGCCCCATAAATAGTTTTGAGGGTTAAGAATGAAAGACCCCAAGTAGATTTAGATATCCTCGTCAAGGCATAAAAGTTTCTTTTAGCTTTCTCGCCTACTGTTTTAATATGCTCAATAAATGAAAAGTTCTTTTCTAACACCAGACCAAGGTAGCATACCGATTGTTGTTTTTTAACCGGGACGTTATTAAATTTTATACTGGGCCACGATTTGAGATTACCTTTTAATATAAGTTGATAGGTTTTTTGTGGTGCGAAGGTGAGACGATTGCGAGTACCCCACTGAGATATTAAACGTAGGCTAGCGTCAGCCAAGTTCTCAAGACCAGCTCGAGTACTAGACTGAATGAGCAGCAGGCCATCGTCCGCATAACCTGTTAGTGAACAGCCGCTTGGAAGCGGAATCGCGAGAAAATCATCAAAACCTAGATTCCAAAGATAAGGACCGATAACTGAACCTTGAGGACATCCCATGGTTAGTGCTTTAGTCATAGAATAATGTCCAAGCTTAAGTTTTGCAGAACCATTAAAAAAGTAAGAGTAAATTAGATTCTATATGTTTTTGTAGCAACCACGAATTTTCATTTTTAGTAATAGCATGGGCCACCATGCGTTATCAAAAGCCCCAGAAATATCCAGAAAGATCCCAATTACGTATTTATGCTCTGATAAATTAACGATTTTTCTAACAGAAAGTGCCGCGTCGACGGTAGATTTACCTATAGTAAAACCGAATTGATTATTATGAAATTTAGGTCCGTTCGGTAACAAACGTGGAACGATAAGGCGTTCCAGGAGTTTTCCTAAAGATGGTAGAAGTGTAATGGGCCGGTATGACTTAGGGTCGTCCGGGGGCTTGTCGCCACTCTTAGGAATTATTCGTACAAAACCACGGCGCCAGTTACGAGGAAAAACGCCTTCAGCAATACATCGGTTAAAAACAGTTAAGATCGCGTCGGCCGCTGTTTTACACGCTTCTTTAATCATTCTGTTAGATATTTTGTCTTCCCCTGAAGATTTGTTGACCGGTAGCTTTCTGACAACGTTTATGAATTCGTCAGTGGATGGTAGATCTGACGAAGGTGATTCAGGCGGCACAGAAGCCCACGCTCTGACTTGTTGATGATAGTCGCTGTCGTGTACAGGCGAGTCATCAGGTATAAGA
This sequence comes from Athetis lepigone, assembly GCA_033675125.1. Taxonomy (NCBI): domain Eukaryota; kingdom Metazoa; phylum Arthropoda; class Insecta; order Lepidoptera; family Noctuidae; genus Athetis; species Athetis lepigone. The sequence continues at coordinate 7,872,642 of CM066234.1, forward strand.
GTATTAAGTAGCACTTCCGTTGTTTCTTCAATGACGGTGGTGTGCTCACCATTAACTTTAATATTTTCAATGTACGCAAGGTCGACTGATCTATTTGCTTTAAACTCGTGATATAAGGGAGACCAAGGACCTTCCTTTTCAAGTCTATCAACGATTTTCCGCAGCAAGTTTCCTTTAGATTTTTCTACCGATGCTTTGTAGCGTGACTTGGCAACTCTAAAAGTATTTAGGGCAATAGTAAGCAGATCTCCGGTAATCTTACGTTTTTTAAGCTTATTAAGGTGTCTACGCGCTTTACGATAACTTTTACGCTGTTCAACTAAGTAATCACTCCACCAATCACATCTACGGATATTGGTCAAAGATCCGCGACCAATGGCGATGTCAGCACAGTAAGTAAAGGTGTCAGACATAAGGTCAGCACTTTCTTCAGCTGACAACCCTTCCCGAGTGAAGTCTTTGGCATGACACGCAAAAATCGAACTGAAAAATTCCCAGTTCGCGCCTTTACATTTATATCTAAAATTACCCGAAATATGTGACTGACCTTGTGTAAACCCAGGAACAAATTCGTACACGATCAAGCGGTGATCACTACAAGACGCGTCCGGAAGGACACGCCACCTGTCCAAGCGTACGTCGGCACTAGAAAGTGTGACGTCAATACAAGATTCGCCCATTTGGCTACAAAAAGTAGGTGGTGCATCGGGGGTGTTATGGATGGAAAGGTTCATTTCAGCAATGAAGTCCTCAACAGCGCAGCGACGTTCGGTATCAGTAGCCCGAACTTTGCCATACCAAAGAGACGATGACGCGTTAACATCCGCGCCAACGATAACTTTGCAGCCCGCGAGCGACCGCAAGACGTGACGGAGGTTGTGTATGTGAGGAGCCACAGGGTCAGAATATTGAAAGTAACAGCTCACAATATAAACTTTAAATGAAGCCGATGAGACTTCCGCAACTGCACAGTGAGGCGTCATGAGGTTACGCAGAGACGTTACAGTAAAGTTAGAAGAACGCGCAACATAAATACCGGCTCGTGCCTTGCAATCAAGCTGTACTACCTTGTGACGTAAGCGCGAGTTTTGATATTGCTCTTGAACGAGTACAAGATCTAAATTGTAATCGATAATTAATTTATCTAACTCAGATGTCGCCACCCTGTCGTTGTGAAGATTTAACTGACCTATGCTTAAACTATCCATCCTATTAATAATTGGTATTTAGAATAAGTTGCTCGAGTTTAAGTTTATATGTACCGCATTGTTCAGACCCACAACGATGGTCAAATGGTTTTTTAAAGCGTTTACACGCCGCGCAAGTCGGTTTGTAATTTAAATTATCCTTATGCGGACAATTGTTTGTTTCGTGTGTCTCGGCACAATTAGCGCAGGTAGGTGATTTATTTACGCAGTGTTTTTTTACGTGACCGAATTGTTGACAATACGCGCATCGAACTATCTCGATATCATCAATAAAGCGGCAAGTGGCCCAATCTATGAATAATTTATCTTTGGTGGATACTAAATGTTTACGCACCGCAGATTCAATTTCTATACCGATCCATTTTCGACCATTATCAGTGGACCGCCTACGAATGATTTTTGTTGATTTAATAAAATCGTCTTCGTTTAATGGGAGTTCGTCTTTAATGTTTTGGCGGTATAACGCGTGCAAAAAAGCGCTGTCCTCCATTGAAGCGGGAATATCTTTAACTAGTAAGCGCGGCCGGCGGCCTTTCGGTTTCTCTAAGCGCAGGCCAGCGGACCTAATAGCGTCGACCGATTCTAATTTTTTAAGTTGGTTTTCGTTAGCTACGCGTAGCACAACACCAGACTTTGCGGTTTTTTTCACGCCGACAATTTGAAATCCGTCGTCACTTGGTTTAATCGCCTTCATAAGGGCTTGTTTGGTCGCGGAGGATGACGCATAGTCAGCTGATCGCTCCTGGGTCGGGTATGCAACGATGCAGGGCAATGATGGGCGAGTCTCAACAGCCGGGGCGACCTTAGGCAAACGTAGCTTTAAAGAGTCCGCGTAGGTAATGTTTTTATTGTCAGTATTGACAGTTTTGACACCGGAATTTAATTTAATTTTTTCTAATTCCCGTTCACTATTTGCGAGCTTCGTCTCATTGCAAGAGGATTTTAAGGCCAGCAAAGAGACGATAGCCGTAACTTTCTGAGTCATATCCATGATGGAGGCTTTATTGGCAACATTAATTCGGGATCCTTGATCGTTTACGAGTTCATTGATTTTCGATAGATAAGCGGACGCCTCGGAGACCAAATCACAGTAATCAGCACTGTTCGCATTGCTAAGATTTGATATATTTAATATTGGCGAGGACTTCTCAATAGACTCACACGTTTGTAGTCGTTTAGACCGATCATCGGGCGAAATAAAAGACGGTGACATGTCGCTGAACAAACGTTTGGAATTAGCGGAGGTCGACGCGGGCGGCGACCTGAGAGTTTTTGTGTTTCTACGGAAGATTTCTCCACCACGATCAGGCGGGTCATCATTATTCGACATAATTAAGTTTTAAAACGATTCCAACTTAAAATAACACACAAGGAGGGAAAAAAAACGGTCAGCAAAAGTTATTTCGCGACACCCTCACAAAAAGAAAATAAATGTACTTACCGATAGCTGGCGAAATTAACGAATTTATAGTAAAATACCGAAGCAAACACTAATAAAAACTTACAATATCAGCACCCAACACAATAGTACACAACCTGAATCAATTCACGAGCCGGGAATTTGAAAGCAATTCACAAAATTCGCAAATAAATCAGGAGCGTGCAAAAATCGCTCCTTACGCCGCGCGCGCGAGGAGGGAACTTATAAAGTATACTTACATCATTGCAATGCAGTACGTTTATTAACATATATTTTTTATAATTATTATTTCCTCAATTTCAGTCACAGATGGAGACTACCCAAGTGCAGTAAGTTGCCACAATTATCTGACCTATCCTAAAAAATAGTTTGTTCTACGGTGGGTCTGGTAAATCGGTAACATACTGTATACTATCGTGTGCGTATACCAAATTTTTTTTGAGAGTTATAAAAATACTAAAACTATTTTCAGGCTATGAGACCGAGGAATGCACCTCCACTCCCTTATCTCTCAGTCTAATGTCACCATCCCCTAATATTCACATTAGTACGTATAGCAACAAACAAACAAAACTACATATATTATTTCGCTCATTCAATTCAAACCTCTCATTCGCTCAAAAAATCCCACAAGGTAACAAAAAAAACCAACCAGAATTATAAATAATGTAGTTTTTATAAGTCCAAATAAAACTAGTGTAAGATACGCGGTCACGTCAACGTCTCCTTTATTCGCTACTCGTGTAAAAGGGCCCTTTGAAAGAGCGCGGAGGACCTTCTGACGTCACCGTAGACGGAAACCTCCCGAACAATGGGAGTAATAGGCACGCGTGTGTGGGTTAAAGTGGGAGGGAACGCGGAAAAGATTTCCTTGATAGATATAAAAAGCTATATTGTCGTAAGGTACAGTGGCTCTAAATGATTTGATGTTTTTTCTAATCGACAAGCGAAATTTTCGGAGAAGCCTTAAATTCATTGAAAACCATATTTCCTTGCTGCATCTAATTCAAGGTATGAACAATTTATGAAAGGTATTTTGACGACTAGTAAATGGTACTGTTTGATGTCAAGTTAATCTCTTACTTGCGGAGCTCCCACAGAAGCTTGATGGAGCCACGCGAATGACATGACAAACCAAGACATCACCAACACTTTTGTTATGACTGCTCTAGCAGCTATGTTTGGTATTTCTATATGCTATGCTAAACATAATTTCGTCTTCGAAACACTGAGAAAACCAAGTTAAAACTAAAAACATAAGTTCGTATCAGATTATCTCCGCATCATTTCGTGCAACTTACCTACTGGTAAAGAGACATATTATTAAATATAGTCTTTAGTACGTCACTTGGACCTCTTCATTGTCTGTGGTATGAGAGGTCCCCGACGAACTGTCGAGCTTTTGAAAGGATCTACAAGACGTAGGCTCCCTTTGTTTGCTCGGAAACGGTTGTTATGTACAAAGATTGTACTATGTGGAACGCTATCTATGTAAAGTTACCTGAGAACGTTTTATTATTGCTAATGTAAGACTCACCTGACGTCATCTTGCAAGTGTTTCAACTCGCTCAGTTCCAGCTCCCTTCTCAGGTTGGAGACTTCACAGAGGAGCATGTCTCGCTCTGTGGACACCTTCTCCAGTTCCGCCCGCAAGCGGACCACCTCATTGGTCAGATCCATCGTCGCCATCTTGACGACTAACGATAACCACTATCGACACAGCACATCACTAATCACAATGACACTCGGCGCATAAGCCAATCACCGTCACGCATTTTAAATTTGGAACATCACTCAACGCGTACGCCACAACACAAACAAGGATGGGAATTTGAATACTGTTCACTTGTGCAGAAATACGTCAAACTTTTTCAACGTTCCGATGTTTTCAGCTCAGTCTACATCGTTGGCATCTGAAACAATAAATCATTCCGTTAGGGCCGAGCGAGAAAGAAAATTTTTCTGTTGGTATGAGAAGCCAAAATATTCAGTTCATAAACTGAGAGGAATACAATGGCTGGCGTATAAGTTACAACTACGCGGGGCATGATAATACAGCGCCATGAATAACTGAAATTGTTCTCCCTTATTGGTTGTTTTGAGCAGATATAGTTGTTTCTTTACATAACTTTCTTTTATTACGCCCGAGCGAGTGGCATGTTTGTAATAATCTTGTCTTGCTAGATCCTGCGAGCTGACGTATTATTTATGTATGCTTATGTTGATACCTTTGCGTATTTGCTTGACTTCTATTTTTGTGTGTCAAATCATGGATACGATTGTGTTTATTAAATAAAGTAGGCATATAAATAACTAGAAATGTCATAAATAGAATGATCTTCGTCAATTGCTTATTCATCGATGTTAACGCAAATGTTATAGGAAAACAATATTTATTCGTTTTAGGTTTTTTTAATCAACTCAAATAATCTCAGCAGTTACCACGTCCAGGTAAGCGTAATGTATTCTACATTAGTCCCCTGGCCAGATGGAAAGACGATTGGAAGAGACCAAAATCCAACAATGGACTGGGTTGATTTGATGGTGATGATGATGAAAGGGTTTTAAAAAACCGGCCACGTCCGAGTCAAACTCGCGTACGAAGGATTTCGTATTGTTATTGACAAAAGCTAGACAAAATAAATGCTTGCTGTATGTGACTCCCTGAAATATTTATCTTATTGTGTTTTTAAGTACTTGTTGTTATTGTTATATTTATAGATAATAATAATAATAATAATAAATATCTTAGGACAACTCACACACGGTCATCTGATCCCAAGCTAAGCAGAGCTTGTGTTATGGTAACCAGACAACTGATATACATACTTATATACTTTATAAATACATACATATTATAGATAAATTACACCCAAACACAGAACAAACTATCATGCTCATCACACAAAGTTTGTCCTGGGTGGGAATCGAACCCACGACCTTCGGCTTAGCAGTCAGGGTCACTAACCACTAGACCAACTGGCCCGTCATGTTGTCTTTCCATTGCTGTTGGAAATTCTACATCTGAAAAAAATCAACTACTTATCACAGTTCACGACATAACGCCTGGTGACAGATGGACAGCGGAGTCTCAGTAATAGGGTATGTTTTACCCTCTGGGTACTGGGTGGGTCTAAAAAGACTAAGCTAAATCCATACTAATATTATAAATGGGAAAGTGTGTCTGTCTGTCTGTCTGTATGTTTGTCTTTCTTTCAAAGCAGAACGGAGCGACGAATTGACGTGATTTTTTAAGTGGGGATAGTTGAAGGGATGGAGAGTAACATAGGCTACTTTTTGTCTCTTTCTTACGCGAGCGAAGTCGCGGGCAAAATTGATTACTTTATAAATTTCAGCATTAAAGCAACTTGCAGAAAAGTGGATTAATTTTAGGACCAGGATACAATACAGGACAATAGTGTATGACGTTATGATATAATGACCGCGGATTCCTATAGGTCACCTAAAATGACTAATTAAGTTTCAGGACGGATTTCAATAAAATAATGACGAATTTACTGATATTATTTATCACCTTAATTGATCAGATGAAAGATATCACATAAATACATGGGTGAGTTTGTAATTATAATATATCGTTCATTACGTGTTTTGCTTACGTAGAAGTGAAATATTAGGTGAAAACTGACAAATTCTCCCAACAAACCTTGAATCTAAGGCTTTAGAGATAAAGTTGAAAGTCAATTGAAGATATTTGACAGATTGTAGTAGCTTGATGTCATGCATTAGTTTAAGCATCGGCTGATGACTTTGTCAGCATAAATGTCAATTAACTTCATTATAAAAAAGCCTACGTCTCCTGCTCATTATTCAAGTTTATCAGTTATTTTTTCTAATAAAATTATTGTGTATTTGTCACCGTGATGGCAACAGTACATTGGGTGTAATATAAGGTAATTCACATAGATTTCATAGGGTAATTTTGCACAATCACAATGGCGGTTTAGACTGTGCGTCGTTATATCAACAATCAGTCTGTTACCTACCACTTCATACATATATATACACGAAATACATAAATATAGAAAAATTCTTCTTCTTTAGTTGAATTGACCGTAGTTTGACGACCACTTGAACCGAAATGTTTAAGTCTAACTCCGATCGTTAATTTTATCCGTTTAGTTTGATTTATGTACTACATACTCACTGATATGTCAACTAAGATTAAATTCGTAAAACAATACGTACTAAATAAGTAAAATAAATCAATCTCCTCGAGCATTTTTTTTTCTGATTATTAATGTTTATGAGTTTCTTTTTCATAATTTGACTTATTACCCCCTGGAAAACCTGTTTTATCCCCGGAAAGGTAATTATTCCCAGGTTTGGTAGGTACCACTGATGTAGATAGATAGTAATACATTACTTAACGTTAACCAAAACCCGATATTGGGATAAACTAGTTTGTCTTGGTCCAAACTTCCTTCCAAGCACGTTAGGAACTTAGGAGTACCAATACCTGCTAAAACAGTTTACCCTAAATCGGCTTGGCCGGTAACACATTACCTATGTAAATAGATAAAATAAAATTTATCCTAATACATACTATAAAACCGCAGTTGGGTTGTTTTTAGGATAATTAGATTCTTTTAAGATCACTCGTGTGACTGTCTGTTTGTCTGCTTTTATTTATTTATTTGAACTTTATGCACATAGTGTGAAAAACATTGCACATAGCCGGACTTAATGTCCTTTACCTTTGGAACTACTGAGTCACCAAAATGGAAAAATCTATTTTAAATAGTTTACTATAAATTACAGGAAAACGTATAAGAATGGAATCTTTGTGGGATTTGCAAGACAAAGTCTTTAATGATGAATTCGTCTTACTCTAACTCTTCAAAATCTACATCCTCATGCATTAACTAACCAAATTCGTTCCATTTATTAAAATGAGTGTAAAAGACAGTAATTAATTAGTCCCGCAATCTAGTCTTCAATGTGATTTTATAATTAATTCTCTCTTAAGTCGGTTAGCGACGCATCAGTAACATTGCCGGCCGGAAGAATACGTGATAAATGCGGCTAGTGTGTGGTACAAGTTATAAGATTAACGCGGGAGACTTCAAAGACAGCGAATTCTTAACTGACGAACAAACAAAGGTTTTTTTATTGTATCCTAACGGCAAGAGAAAGTGTAATATCAGGGATGAATGGTATTATGGCGTCCTTGACGAAAATCAAAATATTGTTTAGTGCTGCGTCCACTAAGAATAGTGTGTTTTTACAAATGCTGGACAGGCAATGCGCTCCCGACTCGTCGTCTGACCAGCCGTCTCACTGAAAGTCTTTAGAGGCATAACCCAAAAAAAATCTTATTTATTATTTTATATCCTAGCTTATAGTACAAATGAGAAGACTCGAACTAGTCATCTCACACGTAACGTTATACCGAATGACTTTTTACTCTTTACGAGTCTTTGAAACTCACAGTACACAGTAAACAACAAACAGAAAATATACTTGTATAATCCCCAAACAGGAAAAAAATGTAGAAGAACATATAGAGTTTATGATGACTGAGCAATGATTATTTTTTAATACAAAAATTAGGACCTCTTTCACCGCTTATGTTCATAACTTAGACCACAAAATGAGTTTGATTCCGGGTGTCTCGCCTTGGACTCAGATGAATGAGTCGACAACTTCAGTCACTGAGAAATTACTTAATTTTACAATTAACAGCGCTCTAGAAGTAATGCGCGTGAAGACTCGATGTGTCTAATTCGAATTTCACTATCGATTTCGATAAAAACCAGGCTCTGGCAGGCTTGACAAACTACTAGGTACTGTGAAGTATTTATGTCATGAAGTTTATACACGACTGGGTGGAAAATGTTTGTGATTTAGAGTTGTTCGGAGGGTTCTTCAATTTCATCCACATTGAGCACACACACGATAGGTTCAGGAGGTTTTCCAGACTTTCACAGCACCTATGTACCTACTGTTTTTTTTTTCAATATTTTTATTACTGAAGGTATTTTGGCGGAGACGATATATAGATTTTTACCCCTTTAAGTCAACTATCCTGTGCTGGAAAAGCCTACGATAGTTGACTTATGGTGGGCTAAGGATTACGGACAGAAAACTTCGTAGTAAGTACTTACTTTTGGAAACTAAACACGTTCTTTTTTGTTCTCAAGCTTACATAATTTCTCTGGAGAACTGAACAAAAGTAAATACGTGTTTTCAGATAATTAATGTTAGTTAACCTTTATCCTCTGACGAGCCCTAGATAATTACTAATCAGCAAACTTTCGTGCTTATTGCCAAATCTTTTCACCATACTGACATCAACTTGAAGAGAAGTAAATCCCACTTCTGATTTTAGTTTATTACTGTCGAATCATTAATACCATTACGATTTGACTCGGTAAATTACAATCCCTTTGAAAACTATTCGAAAGTAAAAACCATAGATATCGTCTAATAGTAGGTTTCCGTTAACCATTAGACGTGATAGTTTTAAAAGTTCCGCTTTTAAACCTTTAATTTTTCGTGGGAATCATTTATTCTCGAATTACAATTGAGAAGTAATTGAGGTTTTTCTCGGAGTTTATTTAGCAATTTGAGGTCAGTAACCTCAGTCACCTTAAGAAACTGCTGACATATCTACAATGTCGTGGTGATATTGAATTTTGTGTAAAAGAACAGTTTACTGCCCATTGTTATAATGTTTCATCATTCATTATGACACAAAGTTCAATCAGATTGAATCGCAATGCATCAAAAGGCAATCTAATTGAACTTTAAACATTTGATTATTTTTGAGTTCCTTCTAACTTAAAATTACCATCAAACACTCAATGGTCACTCACAACGGTCCTCATAAGAAGGCTCAAGGTCACCCAAAGGGCTTTGGCGCGAGCAATACCTGGAGTGTTCCTTCACGATAGAATTAGAAAAGCGGAAATTCGCAGGAGAACCAAAACACCGACATATCTTGTAGAATTGCCAAACTTAAGTGGCAGTGGGCGGGCCACATAGCTCGTAGAACTGACGACCGTTGGGGCAGAAAGGTTCTAGGTGACCGCATACTGGAAAACGCAGCTTGGGCAGGCCTCCCGCGAGATGAGCTGATGATGGGACTCGGGTCCCGTTAGATGCGAGTGGCGCAGGACAGATGCATGTGGAAATCTTTGGGGGAACCTTTGTCCAGCTTTGTACGTCTTTTGGCTGATGATGATGACTCAATCGTCTTTTATAACAAGGCTTTCTCTCTCCTACCTTATTTTATCGTAGCCCACATGGTCCATGCAGATTTTAATTATAAAGATATGGAAATTGATTGAACACTGGCACTGTGCATGTGACCCATATAAGCACAGATGTTCACTTTTAAGCTCAATTTTCTTTAGGCAATTTAAGACCATACTCAAGATTCCCTCTTAATATCTCCCCCCACTAAATCAACGGTATATCTTAACAAATAATGGGGGTTCGTCGTAGCGGAAAAATAATAACATCTTCATAACCGTCCAATCTTTTTGTAATTCAGTAGATTACACAAGACTCATGGAGATCGTTAAAGTAAGCAAAAAACAGGAAAACCAATCTAAAAGTTTCATAGTTCGTTTTGGGGATGAATCAACATAGTTAGCCTAACTATCAATTAGCAAAGAGTTGTTAAAAAAAAGGTTTGACTGGATTGTCAGTTAAAAAAATGAATGAAAGCAGACAAAACGTGATTTAATTAAATGTTCGGAGGCAGTAGGAGCTTCGTAATAAAGTTAGTTTTGGTAACTATGCACCTGACTTAATTCCACACGTGCTGCTAAAATTTTGAATATGTTTTGAGCTTGTTCTATTTAATGTATTTAGTTGTAAAAATATTTAGCAGATCTGCATTCGTGTTGAGAATTTGGTTAAGCTCTGTCAATTTTAATAAGAGTGAAGAACTCGTTAAACGAGTGTAAATCAAAGGCAGGGTCTTTTATGAACAAGACCACAATTGCAGTCCAGACTGGATTTGACAGGTCAAATGACAGGTCCCTCGATCTAATCAACTTATTTATTGTGAGCACATTAAGATACTTCAAGGCTAGCCAAAGTAACTTATATCCCGATGAGAGAATTTTCAGCAAATGCAAAAAAGGGGGGAGCTGAAAGGAGCACTGGCTCCCTATCTTGTCGCGCTAAATAATTAGTAGTAGCTTTAGTATATCCTCCTACCGTTCACTGTTGAAGGCCCGAACTAACAAAATAACTTAAACAAGATCAAAATCACTGAAAATTACAAAAGAATAAGTGAAGCCTTTATTCAGAACGAAAATCAAAACCGATTTCTTACACAATTTTTGTTCGTTTTCATATACCTAATATTAAATACAACGTCAACGGATTATGAAAGTTTACACAAAGGAAAAAGGGTACTTATATAAAATATTTCAACCCCAATTCTAATAGGTAGTTTCTCAAGAATAAAAACGAAATAAGGTTTCATCTCGTTACCCAATCACGTCTTGAAGTGAAGCGGAGTTTATATGTAAGCGGAATAATCAAATTCCAGGTTACATAATTCGTGTTTTCATGATTGAGGGATTAAGGAAAATGATGTGACGAAACTTATGTAAAGGCATTGAAAACTTGTATGCGTGGTGTATCGATATTCAAAACCTTATATATAACTAGCTTTTGCCCACGGCTTCGCTCGCGTTAGAAAGAGACAGAAAGTGGCCTATGTTACTCTCCATCCCTTCAACTATCTCCATTTAAAAAATCACGTCAATTCGTCGCTCCGTTTTGCCGTGAAAGAAAGACAAACATACAGACAGACAGACACACTTTCCCATTTATAATATTAGTATGGATGTATAAAATGGTAAATTGACTGAATGATGAGTTGATGACTGACTGTTGATATATCAACGCACAGCCCAAACCGCTGGTCCATAACCGCTGGACTTAGACGTAGCGACACAAAACTTGAAAAAATAAAATGTTCCTTGTAAAAATTTTTGGAAATTCAAACCCCAAAGGGGTAAAAGGCGAAGCCGCTGACGAAAACTAGTATCCTATATAAAAACTGCCGATGAATTAGGGGAAAATTTGAAGTAGACAGGTAAGAATACCAAATATCAATTCGACGGAACTCATACTTACGAATGGTTTTCTATTTGACTTACCAGTGTTGATCATAAACATAACGCGTAGAAAATACCTCTCCTCCATTCAAGACTGCTAAAAAAATGTTATGCCATCATTTTGTATTTAAAGTCAGCGACACTTTGATCGGCGATTACCAGCTTAAAATACTTGATTTGCTTCCTCAATTCTCTTAAACCAAGCCTCTCTCTTAATGATAAATCTGTTTTAGCTACAAAACCACAAGCCAAAGAAGACTTTAACTTGATAACTACAGAAGCCAGTTCAGTTTAACATGTTACACGCCTTGCTAATGAAATTATCTTACAAGCTGCAACTGTAATTTGGGAAGACAGGGGGAGTGATACATAAGGGATATTAAAGAAATGGTGCATTGCAGCATTGTAAATTTTGCTTCAAAGTTTCAGGAATTTAATTTAATGTAAGACAATATAAATGCTACTTATAACTTATTCTGCTACCCAGGTTTTTTTTGTAGCAAGAAACAAAAAATGCTCAGAAACTACTCAAAGATTTTGTTAGAACTAAAGACTGCCGACTCAATATTTTGCCAAATCCTTTCGATATGACTTTTTAAATTATGTAGATATAAAAAACCCACATTTAGTTATATAGTGAGATACAAATGAGGTGCAGTTTTGCTTACTTATAGTATAGAATCAAAAAAATTTTAATATATCAACTTATTATAAACATAATCACTGTAGCAACTACTAACGCCATCTATGAATGATCTACGACAATGTAAGGAACGCGCGCGCAATCAGCTGATAAAAACGAACGTTTGAGCCAACAGATGTCGCTAGCAGTGCTGAAATATCAATGAATGTCAAACTAAGATTTATTTACTCCGTGGGAAGTGTTGTAAAACTGTTAACCGTGCTATTTGAGTCAGATACAACATTTTGTTAGGGAAGAAATATTGAAATAAGTATGTAAGACATTTTTATTAGGTTGTTTGTTTGTTTTAGGAAATGGCCGACGACATTGGGAGCTTGATGTCCGGTCAACTTACGTCATTCGATCGGGTCATAATTCTAATGGGATTACAGCTACTGCCTTATTATGATTATCAAATAGTTTTACTATTATCATAAGTCCCTCATATCTCATAGTTTGTTTGACTAAGCCGCAAGCAGTATTTATTTGACATGAGAAAAATAAAATGTGAATAAATTATTATAATCTCACAATAATTGTCTCAATAAACCTAGCAAGCTAGATAATAGCTTATCTTTATCCTTTATCATAAAATCCACCTATGTGCGATATAAACATTCCAACAATAATTTTACAAAATGCCTGTCTACCTACTAGTTTTTTTTTTTTGCTGAGATTAATTCCATGAGAAATTGGACGACATCATGACTTCCGTTTTAGAAGCATCCTTTGTCTACCGTGGGACCTTGTCCAGTGTCCAGTATATTTTCATTAATATAATTATTATAGCAGGGTTGTCTACAAAGACTAATAAAGTCTATTTTTCATTTGTTTCGTACCCTAAGCGTAAGCAAAAACCAAGACTTTATTTGTCATAGTCAGGCTGTATATTTAAACCAAAATAGGTAATAGCGTGAGTACGCTATCACCTAAAGAAAGTAAAAATAAAATATCTACTGACTGACCCATTTTATCAACATTTTATGGTGGACCTCCCCTGCGAAAATTGTATAAATTTTACGCATCATCTGGGGAGGAAGATTGTAATCTGGATCACAGACATAGTTCAGAGTTGGACCTTAACCCCGCCCGAAATTAACTCCTGACTACGGCCTTGTAACATTTATTACAATATTTATATGCGTACGCAGGATATTATGCCAAGCGACAACTCTAAATGACGAATAATTTTACCACTACATTCATGAGTTATTCCAGTATAACCCGTGCCGACGAGAAAAATGTAAGTACATTTACACGCGTACTCAAGTAACTCTGGCTACTTGGAACAAGTGTCCCTCCGGGATTTGCTTCTCATGACCGATTGATCCCTTCGGCAGTAAGCCGGTTTTATGAGATCCCCTTTACAAACAAACAAATAAACTTTCTTTTCTGTAGTATTTATATTTGCATGATATATTTATAATATTCTTATCAAAGTTCTTTTCGTATTTCGTAATCTTGTTATGTTTATATTTTGTTAGCTGTTTCTTCCGTACATGCTATAAATTTACTTATTGGTGAAAGTTATTTGTATTCTGTACAAATATTTTAACGATTTTAAAAAGCAGTCCTTAAACTATAATAATTTCTGAACAAAACATCAACATAGATGTAAGCCATTTAATTTATTGCACACAGTTATGAAAAAAAATTATAACTGCCCTTACTAATAATAACTGTGTAAAGTTATGCAATGAATAAAGCCCGTATAACCATACATTTTTTGACGTATAAACCTGTCATAACTTTATGCAGCGTTTATTAGTAAGGCGCTTAGAATACAGTTATCAGACTTCTATTTACTTATTCAGGAAACGCGGTGGACCCTATGAAAACAATTGATGACTATGTAAAATAGCGCCATATTCATTGTACAATAAAACAAGGGTAGGAAGGTAGCATAGTTAATGATGTATGAATAAGGGACGTACGAAGGGATGCGACGATATAGGGAGATAAGCCTTAGAATCAAAAGTAATCAAACTCCAATTACGAAAAACAAATGTACCAAACAGCTCAACCTTCCACAAATTGAATTCTCTCAAAAACTACAAGCATACCCGCAAAACTAACTGTGCCGACCAAAAGTAATCTAGGCCAGTCAAACAAAAAATGCTGTAGCTATGACGAAGTCCGCAAACATCAAAATGGCTGACACGGCCTGCTCGATCTAAACCCAATTAAAAAGTTCCATCTACCACCAGGTAAAAAAGTGAAATTGGGTGGACTCCCTCCCACCACCCACTTCCCGGTCGGCAAAGTAAACATTGCTGAACTATGTAGATTATTGGAACAAGTAAAAGGAGCACGCTTTTATAGTTCCAGCGAAATATATTTGATGTGAGACGATCCGATATTAGTTTGAATAGAAAAGTTTCTGATTTCGATTAGTTGGTTTAATTTGTTTTTGATTACGTACCCTTTTCATAATAAATCGTTTTGGTCACTCTTCTAACTGTAGATGTAGATGTGTATGATGTGGGATGAACATCAAATGGACACGTCTAAATGAAAAGGCATGGAGAAGTTGAAAAGCTAACCAATGATACCTACCTACGCAGATGGGCAGATTTGCAAGAACTTCTAAGAAACATTCAGATTGCAATCAGGAGATAAAAAGGATCAAAATTTTAAAACTGACGCAGCAGATAAAGTAGTGCTTAGCTATTTTCATTGTCATTCCCAGTAGGTACTATGTACGAACGGGGATTAGATAATCTTGAATAATGACCAGCAGAAGATTGTAATCTCATTATATTTAAATAAAACAAACGTTATTTAGCTGAAATAAAGGTTAATGAAGCTATAAAACTTCCAAAACACATAAACTAATGTTCGGAGAAGGAGCTATTTCGAAGAGTTTAAATTTTGAGTGGAATGTTAGCAACATTGAAAGGAGTGAACTATTAGTTCTAGAAGCGGTTGAATGGTCCATTACAGCTGAGCTTCGAAACTTTGTTGTAGCTATTAGCACCAGCGCCTTAGAGTTGGATGAAACAATCAAACAATAACGTTACTTATTTCTTAATGAAAATCCAGGGCATGGTATTGTTTTTATCCAGGTCTTTTCAGCAAGTTTCTTATGAAGTTTATAGATTTGCACAACCATTCTATAGAATAGAATGTACTAATTGGTAATCTGTTGCATTTTTGACGGTCGTATGTTGTGCTTGGAAACTTTCTTTTAATACTTAGACCATATTTTCAAGACTGCTATTTACAAAAGCTCTTTGTAATCAGCCTGCACACAATCCAGTCCCTGCAAAAGACCGAGCATCTAAAAAGTTAATTAAAAATTCAATACCGAGGTTTTTAACTTATATACTCCAGCTATGCACAGTAACTTCGTTCGACCCAATTAATAATTACTTGCACGGTACGTGATTGGCCATATAATATTCACGGGTCAATTAATAGTTAATTTTTATTTTTTCTAGCTGTAACAGTAATTGAGTTAGCAACTAACTTTTGAGAGAAGTGCTGGGTACTTCTTCTTTGATCACTTTTCTTGTTTTAATGGTTTGTTTTCAACTTTTGAAATTAACAGTTTTTTCTTGGGAGAATTTTCTGAGGTGTAGTCTAGATGGGATTAAATTGAAATTGTAGATTATATGTGGGTGTTACAGGTGGCGACTGGAGGGAGGTTTTAACTGTTGTGATATAACGTATTGGAAGTATATATATGTAATATTTGGGCCGGCTGCAGCACTCACGTTGATGTATCAAGTGCAAGGTTTTAGAATACACTAAGAGATTATTACTGCTCGACCTCTTAAACCCCGTCGAAACTATTCGCATTACGTTACACAAATCTGGATCCAATTGCAGATATCACTGATAGCAAAATAAAAGGCGGGTAAAACCAGTCTAAAATAACTAAACGATGAAAAACACCGTATTTCCAAATACTAGAAACACATTAATGTTTTAGATCATAAATCTTAACATCACTATATCGTTTATCGCATCACCTTGACCCTCATACAGCTTAACATCATAACGTCTTAGATGTCATACCTGTCACCTGTCAATTGCTTTGTGTATAATATCAATAAAATATCGTAGTATTACATAAGCTAAAATCAATCAATCATGTGGGACATTTCAATCGTTAAACACATCAATATAAGAGTTTTAATAGAAAATTGAATTGTAGATTTGCTATGACGATTAGTAGTCTCTTAAATACTCAAGAGTTGGAAACATGCAGTCACACTTAAAATATTTTATACTAATGGTTTTCGAGTGTGTCATTCTGGGACAAATTGTAACTGTGGCGCAACAATGAAAATTAAACTGTTTAAGTCAATGGTTTTAGCGCAGGTATTCCCAGCAAAATCAGTGGAGCGAAATTGCATTGCAACAATTACATGACATAACCCTTGGTGCATGAATTGTTTCATAAGTAGAGTGGCATTGATTGATGGAATCACTGTGACCAAGTCTTGGTTTCACACCATTTGTATGATAATGAACTTGGTTGTACATTACGGTGGGAAAAATATTGATGATAAGATTAATATGTAAACCAGAGGACGAAAACAACCGATTGAAAATAAACTTAAGACAAAAGAAACATGGCATGACTTGAGAATTATGAAATTGCCATAAATACCTGGTTGTTTTTGACTCACAGAACGAAGAACACGGACAAATTATAGTTGTCTCTTATAAAGTAAAAAGAGTTCTCAATCCTTTGGCGGGCACCAACGGCATATTAACATTTGGTCCGGTACTAAAAATACCTATCCAAAACGCAAATTCTTTCCAAATGAATCCTCTTAAATATAGCACACAGCATGCCATAATCGAATTGATGTGCTTACGTCAGTTTAACACGGATTTAATTGATATATCAGTTGCGCACGCGATGCTAAGTGTTTTCGTGTACCTACAATAATGAATTAAGCGGTTCAAGGCTACGTATCAATTGACATGCCCTTATTGAATGAAACAATAAGATTTAAGTGACCAGAACTAATCACACGGTTATTGTTCAGGGGGCTTAGAAATTCGGCGTTGGCAATTGAATTAGGGTGTTCGTTTCAATCAATTTTTTCATTTGTTACTTGTGTAATATTCAAATGTACTGTATCTGGTTTTGATGTGAATTCTCCAATACAATGTCAAGGATCATTTTGATCATTATTGTCTGTAACTTACAAAGTATCACCTTCACTTCTAACAACATTTGCATGTCATTTCTAAAAAAGCCAGCAAATGGATCTTTTCCTTCAATCAATATTACATAGGACAGTCTACCAACTCTCCAATCCCATGGCGCCTCTACAGCGGCGTCTGGATACTTTTACTCGCATTCCTAATACAGCGGCGTCGCGGGCGCAGTTTTCACTCGCCGCGACTGGCATACCAAGATAGCCGTGATTTACTGCCCGTGGCTCACTGTTAGATATTTAAGGGCGGCTATTTATCGGATGTCTTTATTGCTTTTAAATTGAACTGTTTTAACCCATTTGTATTGTTTTGATTTGTCGAGTCTTATTTGTATTTTGGTAACTGTCACTTAATTAATGATGTTTTGGATATTAGTATTAATGATAATCTTTTTAATTGAAAACTGATCTCAAAATAGTACCTGGACGGACTGAAGCCATTGTTTATCATCAATCTGTGTAAGTATACTATATATTACTAGAACATTTAATCATAAATTTTCTTGAAGTATCGGATCTAATAAACATGTTATTGATGATACAACGTCTGAAACTTCGGATAACATATTACACACAAAGGAAAACAACCAATCATACATAGTTCAATCAAAATGTATCAGAGCTAAACTGCAATGTATCAGCGAATGTAAATTGACGCTAATTGAAGCTATTAAACTAGATGAATCATAGCCACGTGCACTGGATCGTAATCCATCAACAAATGCTACTTTACCAACAATAGCCAATCATCGGAATATATTCAGGTGTGTCACTGGCGATTAATCATCACCATATTACATTTAAGGAGTTACAGAAGACCCCAAAGGCTTCAACAATAGAGTTTTATCACCATTATGGTGATCGGTATGCTTCAAACGTTCTGTGACAGTGTCTGGATTACTAAACAGTATTGTGTTTCTATTTGCGTATTGTTTCACTTTCGACAAATTAAAAACGGCAGTGTAATTGTAGAGGTGCTCGAAAAAATGTTTTTCTTTTTGACCTTTGCCAGGATCGTCTTTCCAATTGAGTCTGACATTTTGTCTTAGCGATAGGTATATAATTAAGTAAGTTTTATATTTCAGAGTTTCTGAGAAGCTCCTGAAGAATTAGACATAACATTATTTGCTAAAATTATATATTCTGCTGCAAAAATAACCATTTAATAACTCTACAAAAATCAGAATGTGACTCGAATCTGAAAACCGCTGAGATTCCTTTCAATCTCAATACCGGAGACACATCGTTACCGACTTCCTACGATCTCAATCTTTTAGATAAAATCGTACAAAATCTCGACTTTACAGTTTAAGTGGCGAAAGCGCAAATCTACTGCATATGAGGACGAATCTCTACGTGTAGACAATGATAAACGACGGTACTGGAGATACGACGTTCCGCGGAGAAGATTATGACCCTTGACACTTAGAAGGAATACAATATTCTCGCTTCTTACCACGTAACGCATTATTCATTCAGAACATAACGTAATATCTTGCTTATGAGTTGCTGTCGTATAGCAGATGTGGGTGAAATGTGAATCTTAATAAGTAAACAAATCTTTAGTTGGATAGTTTACGTACAGGATCACTGCAACTTCGTGTAACGTATTTTTGCTCTTACTAGTCATCGACCTAGAATTGTCTGCGCATTGACTTTCAGCATTGTTGTCGAAGGTCTGTCTTTATTACTATCTCACGCTCATAATCATGTAGTCCAGCAATGATATTCCTCCTAAAGCTAAACTTTACTAAGCCAAATTCACACAAAGTACAGAAAATATGAATTAAATTCTGTCTCAACTTTTCAAGGCAACCTCAAAACGACCCTCTAACCACAAACACTAAACAGCCCATAAAACCTCAAAAATACTTGTACCAATAAACGCGACAGGGCTTTTGAAGTTGCTCTACAACCTTAACAATAGATAATTTAAAAAGGTTACGTGCCGAAAGATACTCAACCACGCGGTGGTTCATAAAATCGTAATGCTTTCAGCTCTTCCGTTTTCATTATACAAATTCAGTAAGGTTTTCCTTGTACAAGCCCCTATCAAGCCTGATATGAAAGATAAACAAAAAGACATTCCCTCTATTTTAAGCTTGTTATTTCTTTGTGAAATCTGTGATTTTGTTATTATTATCATACTGTTTAGCTTGTTTTGGCCTTAGCTTTTGTTCGTTTATAAGAGAGAAATTTATTCGGTCTTTGTTTCTTTGTACCTGTTTAGACACGTTTACTATTTCATATATGGAATATGGAGAGCTATTTTTTTTACCTATTTTTTTTTTGTTTTTAAATAATTTAGCTGCCGTTGCTCAGAAAGTTGAGATTTTATTCTACAGAGATTATTGCTACTTTTTTTAAGAGAGCATGGAGTTTTATTCATTCTTAATTTGATTATTTTTCTTGTAACAGAGTTCTGGAGACTAAAGCCGAGACAAATAATATGTCGTTTAGCACTTAATTTGGGTTATTTATACTTTTCCTCTATCTCGTTATTGTAATTTGACAGATATGTGACAGAGATGAGTGATGGCAATGTTTCTTTAGCTAAATCACTTGCTAAGCAACGATTTATCTCGGCCTGTGTTTCCTAATGTAGGTACTAATTGGAATATTATTTTTCTTCATTACCAAGGTTTCAGCACTTAACAATAGGTAATCAGAACATGTTGCTTCGCGACAGCTGTGTCAAGGAATAAGTTGTTCTATTTATAGAGCGATACACTATAATCCGGTTAACGTCATCGTCGTAAGTTATGACATCATCTCATAAGTAACGATATCGATCACACCTCGTTTGTAAAGAAACTGCCTTTACTGGTCTTGCGAACTTCTTCTTTAACGGACAAATAATAAGGTGAACTTTGTGTTATTAGATCAGCATTAATTTTTGCACTTTAGCTACATTTTCGTTAGTATCCTATCGTTTAGTAATACTCATCATCTCCCTAGCCTTTTCCCAATCGTGTTGGGGTCGTCTGTCAGCCTAACCGGATTCAGCTGGATGCCTACCTGACCTCCACAACCCAGTGACTGGGCGACACGATACCTCTTGGTTAGACTGGTCATAGTTTCTGGCTAACCAGTAACGACTGTCAAAGTTCTACGAATGACAACCGGGACCAACGGCTTTACGTACTTTCCGAGGCACGGGATGTCAGTGATGTCTAAGATAAACTTTAGAAAGTACATATGAATTGAAAAAGTCACATTGGTCGTTTAGTAATACTAACTAATTTAATTAACTTTTCAACGACCAAGCGACAGCCGGCTGTCGCGCTGCTATTGTCTTCCTGTTGTGTCTCGAATCACGTGCGTTCGAAGTTTTAATCCCAGACATTTCTTGTAGTGTAACTGTGGTTCATGAACAACACTTTAAAGTTTCCCAAGTTTCACTGTCTTAAGTTTTATAAATGTCTAGCTTCTGCGCAATATCGTCTGCCTAGATTTCTGGATTGAGAAAAGGGCCAAAGTCATTATTTATTAGAAGTTACAAGAATCTCAAAGTCGAGATAAAACTGCTGAGGTAAGTAAGATCAATGTGTACAATTCGTGCTGAATCTATTCATCCATCCTCATAACCTTTGGACTTATAATAATAGTAAGATAATAATAATAATAGTAGTATGATTATGATAATACGGAGTATCAAGATAGGATACTAGTCCGTATCGTACAGAGATTGGCAAGGCAACACATAATTTCTACCCTACGCTTAAATACCAACCTGCTGCTTACAAATCGCAGTTTATCATTACGCTACCGTGGTTAAGAACCTGGCCATAAAAATAATATGGCTTTAACAGTATGTTGATACTTAGCGGTAATTCTGAGCAGTCAAGTGTTTACCTTAATGGTTTACGAGCATCAAGGGAATCTGATTCAATTGAGTGGCCGTTAAAGTGATGTAATGTATACTTGCCTTTCGTAGAACTGTGGTCTGTTACGCTGCTTTGAACTTCGGAGTACCTGCAAATAAAGAAATGGTTTGGTTAGTCTTTTGTTCTTTTAATCGTTGGTTGGCTAACTAACTGACAATCCATCTAACAATGTGGTTTCTCTGATGCATTGCAATCTCATAGATAGAGATGGTTTTTTTTTTATATTCGTATGGGCTTGCTCTTGGTCCCAGACTAGCCCGAGGGCATAGACGGAACCTACGATGGAGCGAGCTTACCCAATAGATGCCTATGCACTCGTTTTTTAAATACTTCTGGGTTATATATTATTTATATGTCTTATTTGCCTGTAATTACACCTGCATATTTACCCTTCAAATCATAATACAGCAACAACGCAGCTTTGCGGCGGTAGAAATGTTTTTGTTACACCGCAGAACCAGTAAGTCATAATTACTGAGATTAGCACGTTCAAACTCTTCAGCATTTATTCCCCGCGATTCCACATGCAAATAATAAACTTCTGGAAGAACTTTGAATCATGACATTTGACATGACATTTCTCTGCCTAGATGAACTAGGCAGAGAAACTTACGCGATTTTACTTAATACCTCATTAATTCTTAATTTGCTCTTGAATCTTAGCAAAAGTGTTTATTGTCCTCTTATTTGATCCAGACTTTCCCAGTTCAGGCCGATAGTAGCTATTTTAACTATAAGTCGGTTCCGTTAGTAGTCTATGGGGCCCATCAGCGCCTCTGGTAATACCTTCTCAAGTTTATAGGTATCCCGGATCAAAATCACATATTTCGTTTGACTTTATGATTTCATTTACAGTATGTTGGGAAGCTTGGGTATTACAAAGCTGTGTATTATGTAGATTACTTGACATAGTTTGTAATAGGACATTAGATTGTGTGGTCTTTAGATTACGTCTTGTGTTTTAGCTTCCTCTCACTAACATTATGATGTAAACTTTGCATTTACATGGGAACTGAATAATTAGGACTATTAATTTAGATTACGTGGCTACTTTATTGGCTATACCCTACCAGTTTAGGTATTTAAATGTAACAATCTTGACATGTTTATTTATTAAGTTAAATCGTATAATTATATATCGTGTTCTGCATTATTTTATATCTAAGTGAAGTAAGAAACTAAATAGAAACATGTTGGTATGATTTTTTACGCAATTTATAGACAAAAAGATATTTAGTTAACTACCTAAACCTACAGGCTATAGATAGTTTGCAGTCTCAGATAACATCCCAGTTGCAAACCCTTTCTTATTTTGGTTTTTACGTCTACAGTACTGCCGATCTTTATTGAATTCTTCCTTCAGTTGACTTGTTTACTCTGCGGACCTTGCAGAAAATAGGTCTAGTTTTGTCCCTTATTGCCCTTGTTCTACGTGCACCATGATTTTATGTTTGTTTAAACATCATCCTTATTTCCAAACAAAAAAAATACTCTAAACCTAAAAACAGCTAAGTAGCGTCACTACCGCGCGAAACGGCTATAGGAAGACCGAAGAAATATGGATGGATTGTGTAAAGAATGATTTCAAGAATGAATTCAGACTCTTACTGGTTAAAACTACCCCAGCTTTCCTTCTCCCACCTACGCCTAGGAATTTTCTTAAACCTAGTTAAGATATAGCGAAAACATCGGAATCTATAAAGGATGAGTTTCACAAAATGTAATCATAGTTATAAGAAAACCGATAGCAGTACATAATAATCCTAATCATCGTCCACGTGTCCCTATTGAATTGTTTCTGCACATTGATTGTTCATTGTTTGTCAACAACGAGGACTTGTTTACTATTCCCAATAGTACACTGAATCTAGTACAACTACAAACGGAATATTGTCCAATTCATTGAATCAATTTGGGAAGAACAATGAGATGCGATCTCAATCTAGCCGTGACCTTGTTTGAGTTCCTTCTAATAAATTATAGATCTATACTAATATTATAAAGAGGTAAAATTTATAAGTTTGTATGTAGGGGGTAATCTCTGGAACTAATGGTCCGATTTGAAAAATTCTTTCAGTGTTAGATAGCCCATTTATCGAGGAATGCTATAGGCTATATACCATCTCGCTACGACCCACGGGAGCGGAGCAGTAACGAAAAATGCGGGTGAAACCGCAGGGGACAGCTAGTATCGAATAAAAAGGATACTTACCTCTACATACCTAAGTAAATATTATTTTATCTATGAATGTCCATACTTCCATCCTCGATTTTACCTATCCTTTCTAGTTGTTACTTACTCTTTACCATGAACGCACCCTGCAAGTTTCATGTCTCTAGTACCAGCGCAGCGGTTAGGGTTGTGCCTTGATGTATCAACAATCAGTCCATCAGTCAGCAAGTTTACCATTTTAAAGATATGTTATTGTATACTAACGTAATGTGTATGGTCGGGAACCACTAAGGTTGACGCTCGTTATCCATGTTCATGTCATATACAATCTGTCTTTCTTTAAGAGATTTTTTAAGAGAAACATGAATTATTTGCTTTCGTCAAAAGACAAACAAACAATTTTCACTCTATAAATTAGAGTTATTCGTTAGTGTTCAAAGAGTGATTCTTCCATGGTGTCAACTGTCAATGCCGCTTCATCAGACTGTGAGTGAGAGAAGGGGATCTGTGTTCGAGTCCAAACCTTTGCACCATAATATATCTTCCGTGTTTGGCCACTTCCTATTAACCTTTCGACGACCAAGCGGCAGCCGGCTGTCGGGCTGCTATTTTCTTTCTATTGTGTCTCGAACAACGTGTGTTCTAAGGATTTTGATTGATGGTGTAGTGACCGGAATTCGGGAGGAATAAACGTAAATCAAACTATGATCATAAAATAGGAAAATTTCCGGCCCTTTGCAAAAATATTTAGACTAAACTGGGTAACAACAATCTGGTTTAGATTTTTTTCCATAAAACTCATCAGCGTGACGGCCAAATTAGTCACTTGGCCGCCTTGGTTGGGAGTAACCTAATTGTGTATTAAACAGAAGGTGTTAGTACCATCCAGAGGGCGGTAACGAAGTAATTCTGGATTTTTGTTTAACCCGCGAGCACTCGCGCTATGAGCATTTCCCTCACGGTAAATTTCAAATTCCTGCCATTTATTTATTTGTTTATCTGTGGTCGTCATTTGCCCGCTAGCTGAGTTTTATACTGTTCCCGTCCTGCTCATAACAGTTTTTTTGTGTTAGTTTGCATCAATCGCTCAGTGGAGGTGGTTTGTTGAGCCGAGTCACGTCGCGCGGGGATTTGCTCATCGCGCGAGTGACCACGTAAGTACCTATTTTAGTTGTCCTGTTATTTTGAAATAGTATAATACCTAATTTAAAGACTTTATTGTTGAATACTGATTAACAATGAGTTTATTATGCAGTATATTTATAAATATAACCATATATTTACAGATGAATAGATAAGAACAACAAATTTAGGCGTGGATACAAGAAGATGATTCCGAAGACATCGAAGAAGAGGTAGATAGGTTTAGAGCTGATAATATTGAAAGTGATGGAGAAAGTGAGCACAGCGATCATCACACTGATACTGAGCAGTCATCAACGGAAGATGATGACGGTGAGAGCTCTCCTATTCAACGTGGAATATTTATCAGCTTTTATAACAAAACGAAAGGAGGAGTGGACGTGGTTGATAGACTAAAAGAAGAGTATTCAGTGGCTAGAGTAGGGTGTAAATGGCCGCTAAGATTATTTTTTTGTATCCTGAATATTAGTCAGTCAAATAAATTATAAAGGAAATACAAATACTATCATTTCTCGGAGACAGTACCTAAAACAATTAGCTTTGCATTTAACACAACCACAATACCACATATGCAACAAAGATCTACCATGCAGAACCTTTCTTACCCTCGTCTGCAAATTATCAAATGTTTTACAAATAAAGCCGGCACTTCAGAGGCTGTGAAACCTCATGGAATGTGCGCAATCAGTCCGAGGCGTGAAAATCGCATGCAAAAAAAGACTTGTTTTACGTGTAAAAAAAAAATATGCACAGAACATGCTTTTACTTTGTGTGACATATGTAAAGCTCGTACATATGATAAAGATTACTGTTTTATTGTTCACTCCCAAATTTGTTTTGATTAAAGTAATTTTTTTTAGTTTATACCAAAATTGCACTTAAGAAATGCTAATTTAGTTCCTGAACTTGTTTTTAAAATATTATAGTACAACGACTGTTATATATTAAAAATAAATATTTAAAATGATTTAACAAGATTGTTTTATTATATATTAGCAGTAATATAAATAATTATACTATAATTTATGTCCTTTTTGGTTGTTTGTAAAACGTGAGCAAAATGCTCTATACGCGAGTGCTCGTGTAAGTTTTAAAGGCGCGAGTGCTCCCGGGTTAATATTTATATTTTTTGCTTATATTCAAAATAACCCGTAAGTAATTTAAAATTAATAGTAGGTATTAATTATATCACTTGTCTGGTTACCATAACACAAACTCTGCTTAGCTTAGAATGTGTGTTATGTCAAGATATTTATTTGTTTATAAATAAGAAAAGTTTATCAATTTTTTTTCAAAGCTTGTTTATATTATAATTTACAGCCCAATTATCATCGCTGTGGATTGAAACATCCAATATAGCATAAAATGCATTCACCACGTCTACGTTTACCAGCTTAACTAATTCGTTAACCTGTTGACCAATTTGCATTATAATGTACAAAAGGATGTTAGCATCCGATTCTATTATAATACCTAATTAGTGCTTAATTTTTGCATCTAACTTATTATGAATGTCAAGTTACTTTCATTCATAGATTTCCGATCACATATCCGATGACCATTAATAGCATTCATATTGACATGGATAGTTTTATATTTCCTGTGATATATGATCATCCATTATGTATATGTGTAAGATCAGATCATGCATTACAGAACTTTAAATCTCAATTTTAATTACGATGTGGTCAATTCAGGTTGGTGCTTTCATGAAATACAAATGAGGACCTTGACACTACTTCAAAATAGACTCTAACTTCAATCATTTTAATCAATACTTATTAGAAGAATTTGAAACAGGCTCTGATTAAACACCCCATGCAACAAAAGAACTTATGAAATAACAAATGGCATAAGGCAAATTCAAGGCCGCACAGTTGTATTTTACTTTTAAGGCGGTACCCTGACCAAATGGCCTTGAGCATTCGTTTCCTCGTTGCCGCACCGAACGGGGCGCAGGAGTTACTGAAGAAAATACGCCCATATTTTAGAATAAAATCTGTATAAAATAAAACTTTGGTCTATTGGAAAAAAAAATTGTGTCAAAATGTTCACAGTTAAATTGTCTATCCATTAGTGTCAGTAGCAAAATTAAATAATGTTTACTCTACCAGGAGATGCATGTTATTATTAACTATTTCTCATTTCTGGGGTTTCGTTGTAAGGAGATTTATTAAAGATATACTCACTAAAATTAAAAAATAACTCTGTAATTGTGGAAACAAGATTATGTAGAAAATTACTGTATTTTTTATTTGTTGTTATTTCTTTTAAATAACGAGTAGATAGCTTTAAAAATCACTCAAAAACTGTTTGCGCGTAGCGTTTTGGTCGGGGTACCGCCTTAACAAAAATGCCTGTTGTCGTTTTAAGATTTACCTTTCTTAAATCAATTAATAACCAAAAAGCAAATAAATAAACAGGATGTTCCAGTTGCTACTGGATGTACAGGTTGCAGTAGGATATAAAATGACTACATGATTAAAGTTCATGGTATTCCGAGTTACCAGTGACCCCACATTGCACATTAGAGGTACAGAGTACAGCGAGGAAATTAATTGAGTTATAGAGTTAATTATGAGTAATACGAATACAAAAACAACATTCCAGGGCAATTTATTATACCCAGCAGCGTTGTAATTATGCAAAATAATTGAATGTAGTGTATGCTGCATTGCAGTCTGTGCTACCTTTAAGCCAAGTCTACTCACCTTCTATTTGTCAATTTATCTTCAGACTGGCTTTCATTCCCTGTTCTACCCCTTGGGGTTCGAATTTCCAAAAATCCTTTCTTAGTGGATACTTATTGTTCACAATAAACATTTCCTCCAAATTTTCATAAATCTAGGAGCAGCAGTTTGGGCTGAGCGTTGACAATCAGCGGTCAATGAATTTACTATTTTATGTTTATAGATTTCCAAAAAATATAGTTAGCAATTTCTATACTACTTGCAGTACCAGGTCTTGCTATAATGAAAATGTGAAGTAGACATTTTTCAAGTGAAGTAGTAACTCGTCGATTATACTCTACCAACAGTCCTCTTTTTGCTTTCAAGTGGAAATGTTGAGAACTAGGAGATTTATTTCGAATCGCAATTTGATACAGGCCAAAGGTAGCCAGATTCAGTATCTTGCTTTTGTTTTCACCATCAAAACAAATATTTTTGTGTAGTGAGAAAGCGTTTAGATGGCAAGATTTGATTTTCCTGTCGCATGAATGTCTATGTCTTGCATAATGTTATTAGTCTGTATGTTTGTGTTGTTTGTGAAGCGAACATCTTTTGGGAATATGTGGAGTTAGCTTTTCCTTATACTTTTCTTGTTTTTGGTGTCGCATACATAATATATGGCCATGATCAGGAGTACAGTGTCTTAGCATTTTGAGCTGAGGTACAGACTTGAGAAAAAATATTCAGGTAATAGGTATCATTGTTTGAAGCCTCGAAACTTTATATTTAATATTATGTAAGTCTTCTAGCCTGTTATCTGATCGTAACAAAAGCAAATCTTGTGAACACTTAAATATTAAAAAGGTTTGATATAGAAATAACTTATGTGATGTCAGATGTGTTGTTTAATCAAAAAACAGACCATTAAAATGGATAGGCACGTGTGTTATTTTAAGTGTTTCTGCTCTGTTACTTATTCATAATGCGTTAAAATGAAAACCAGTGGGGATTCCTACAATGATATAAAAAGAAACAAACATTTTTTATGTTTTATATATAATTTATTATTTTGTTTTATTCGTTGTTTCAAGACTTTACCACCGGTTCGAAAGCCTACCCGCCTCTGAGAAGAACCGGCAAGAAACTCAGCGGGGTCCTAACTTCAATTATTGGAATTGAATTAAGAGAAGCTAAAAGTACATAGTTTTAAATACTAAATGATGTTATCATATAGCATAAGAAACTATGTGGTATATCCTGCTTTGATGGAAACAAGCAGAATTATCGGTGGATCCAATATGGTGAATATTGTAACCACGGTTGAGAATTTAACTTTGAATTGTTATAAAGGAAAGCAAAGAGCTTACCATAGTGTAACAATATCAAGCACCATGACAACCTTTTTGCTTGGCTAACTCAAGCGTAGCATCAAACACATTTAATTATCAACAGTTGGTAAAAAAACTTAATCACACGACAGTAATGAGTTGCCAATTTCAATAAATGGACAAAACAAATCGCACAATGGACCATAGAGATCACAAAATTAATCAATCACGTAAATGAGCGTAGTTAAAAATGGCGATTAAGTTTTATCAACTCTAGAGGTATAGGTATATGCTAAAATGGCGTGGGTTGCGGCGCCAACCGGCCGAGGTCACTCAACCCTAAGGAACATCAACAAAGGACAGACCTTGAAACCTTTGCGCATTAACAATATACCGTTAGTAAATAACTAAATATCATATGCATTGATAACAAATGAACTTTTTACTCATAAAGGAAAGCTTAGGATAGGTGATCAATAGTAGACCAATCTGAAGTATTGAATCATTGTAATGTTCACCCAAAATTTGAGTTAACGATGAAATATAACGAAAACTCGAATTACAGGTTAGATTAAGCATGATCACGGCAAGAAAATAAAACGATAATTATTTAGTGTCACCTGCGCTGGCAGAAATAAGCTTCATGTTGACTACGGAAAGGACCTAACTGCATTACCGTATTACAAATTAACACAGGTAAATCCTTACCCATTCAAAATGAGCGTATTATGTATGTTCTTCAGTAAGTACATAGAAACAGATTAATTTTAGAGGGCTGTAAAAGGTAAACGTTAGTTTCAAGTAACCAGGTTATATTCCTGCACCGTTATTCACAGTAAGCAGTCAATGCAGTCATTATTAGAATACAGAACGATAGTGATTAAGCTGGGGCATTTAAACGATCTACTTTGAAAAGAAATTATTGTTTATTTGAAGGGCTATACCATACCATTGCAACTAAGAAGACCAGACCAGGCCAAACTTAAAGAGTAACAACCAACTGCATCAGCGAATTTGGAAAAAATGGCAGAACTGAGAACTAAAGAAAAGAAGAAGAACATTAAAGAAGAGGAAGATTATACAATATGACAACCTTTAAAATAAGCTAATCACCTGCTACCCTATAATTGGAACATGCAAAGTTTTATAAATATGGGAATTTAGATTGAGACGAAACTAATAGAAAATTTAAACCAGTTGTAAATAAAAATTTTACTAAAATGCTACGATAAACATCAAATACTAAATTACCACTACACTATAAACCATAATTAGTTAAACGAACATAAAGGAGTAGAACTTTAAGGGAACAAGAAAATGTATCACAATTCACAATGCTGAAAACATTTTGAAAATTTAAAACAATAATCAGTTGTACTAGATTAGGTATAACGTAAACAAAAAAAACCCACGCTAGCAAAACTGAATAAGAGTGAGAACACGTATAATTTTTTTACAATAAGTTGTTATTGTAATGAAAAAATATACGCCATCTCACAGAAAAGACAACCATGTCTTGGTGATGTCACAACATATTTAGACCAACATTGGGCTAATAGTGGTAGTTATAGTAAATCTGGAGCAACTCTCAATATCAGGGTAATAGAACGATTACACAAATAAACCTATAGTTAGGACGAAGTCGTCGGCCGCCGCACCATGATGACTTGGACGTCACGTTGAATCTACCACAATGATATGATGTCGAAATCATAAATTACGCCTATCAACCATTATGATAGATCACCATGAGTTGAGACACAGGAAGAAAATTGTCAAAAAATATTAATTAAGCCCTCTTTAAAGTAAATTGCAACTTGCTAACTTTTCGGATGGGTGTGAAGATAGTGGCACACATACTTTATCGTAACCATAGTGAATCTACACTAAAGGATTCACTAGTAGTTACGAAACGAATGTGAACACCAATATTAAAACAAACGCCATCGCCAAGTGTTCTCGTTCTAATTCTTGTGAAAAAGAAGTGTGGAGGCAGCTTATGATAAACATGGTTATAGCACTGCGATAGAATGATAAAGTAACCAGTCGCAATGTTGCAGCAATACCCATCACAAGCAAGGCTTAAACCAGAAACTGACATTCCCGAACTACTTGATCATGATACTGATCAAATTTCTTCAAACGAGAATAAATTGTATGCAAAAATTCCTAGAAGAAACGTATGATCGAATATTGGAATTGGACTCGGATTTCAAGCAGATGCTCATGACCAGTTGGCTCAAGAATATCAGGGAATATAAAATAGCACACGCAATAAAATTATATTGCTGTGACGTTACCAAGAGCAAGATTGGAAAATAAAATGCATTGCAAACCACGATATTCAAGAAACATGCGATTTAAAAGGAATTTAAAATAGAAAATTACGATGATGTGATTATATTATAAATATTCCATAAAGTGAAAAAGATACTTTTATATGATTAACGATGAATTATTTGATAGATTTAACATTACGATACCATGCACAGAAACCGCATTGTCTTGATACTTGTCTGAATCTCCAATTAAACTGTAATGAAGAAGATCAAACTCAGAACTTAATTAATGAGATAAATCGAACAATAATCGAGCTGTATTTTGATAACGACTTGCTATACTTCATTTCCTTTTTTGCAAGAAATAGAAGCTATTTTCCTTCTTGCTACTCATTCTGAAGTAAAACAAATTTGTAGACAAGAGAATTCAATAAAGAAAATAGGATTAAAACCGTAATTAAAAATAAAGAACCGAACATTTAATTATGGCACGCGCGAGTCCGTCGACCCTTATGTCCGTTTGTTATGGTGCTGATTCACTAGACTGGAAAATCTATAGGACGCGAATACCTATCGATTTTTAATTTAAACGCTGACTAAGCGGGGTCGCGTATTAGGAAACCATTGTGATACCCAGAACCGGGATGATCAGTAGCACGCTAAGGCCAGATACAGCTTATAGTTTTGTAATGAATTCATAATGATTTACAGAACTGCAGTAGCTGAAGGCCACAAAGAATTATTTATACGGGAAACTTTTTTAAAATTTTATTTGGTTGCTTAAACGCATCAGTATTTGGTACTACCAGTTAAAAAAAACAATTTTTTAAATGATTCCGCTAGCCAAAAGCCACGCTATGTATTCACGGAAACGGAGGAGTACCCAAAGGCCTAACTATACACGAGTGAAATCATGACTACAACCTATTAAATTATAAAATATTACGTGCTTCTAATTAACCAGTTTCCAGGTCCTACGATAGTTTCTTAATACGTACTCTTCGCAGTCGGGTTATTAATATTAGAAAACTTTTGTAAACCATTGTTTTTATTCCAAATTTTTAATCCGTTAACTACGCTATATTGCAAATTGTGATATTAATATTAGAGTGACTTTTGGGACGACTTGAATTTCTTTGAGTCGCTTTCTCTAATTTGAAAACTTTATAAAATAGGTTGGAACTTAAGTATCTTATAAAAATAATGTTGTATTTGGCGAACGCAATTAGGTATGTGTCTGTTGGAAAAACCATCTTTAATTTCTTAGCTGAATTTTCGTGTAAAGGATTTTATATAAAAGCAATTAATTTAGAAGGTTAAAAAATCAAAATAACTTTGCCCTTTAGATGTTTCCAGCATTAATAAATTAACAGGAAAATGAGAAAGGACGACCGTAGATAATCACGAAACAATAAAATTTTAATTTTTAAATTAAACGTTAGTACACCTCCTACGCCTTTATATGGCCCTGCCCACGTTAATAGCGGTTTTATTTAATTGTACCTAGGTACTGAAAATCTAAAGATTATTTGTTTTTGATTGAGAAATTAAGAGAGAAGGGGTGCAAGGATGACGTAATCATGACAGGGTCAGTAGTCGCTTAGCAGTGATTGTCAGAAAACTGCCGTCGTCACCGAGGGAGGCCTAGGAAATGATTGCGTGATAACTTTATGGAAAATTATAAAGATAAGGCCACACCTGTAGGGCGACCTTAACTCAACAGTGTTCAATTCAGAAATGATATAAGAAAATAAAAGCCATAGTACTCGTTTAGATTCATAATTTAATGACAAAACCCAAGTTACCTGAGTAACTTTTTTATGGGTAAAAAAAATAGTACAGATAACTGCAGAATAAAGAACTGCGCAATATATTCATAATCTTATGCGATCAGAGGCAGCATAAAACATTCAACACAATAGCGACCTCACACGTGCTATCCGCGAACAGGCAGATGCGCGCGCGCACCTGGCATGGCAAAGACGCGCATACGACTCCAGAAATAGTGCAGTTTAGCGATCGCGTTGACCGATTTTACTCCAAGAGGATAAACATTTTTAGTTTTTAGGAGATTGCGTTAAAAATAAATATTTACTAAATGGCAATTAACCTGTATTATAAAGATTTCGTAATGAATAAGAGAATCGAAGTTTTATGCACAGGAAGAAGGGTTTAATGTGAATAGTTGGTGAGGATTTAAAGATTCTTCGAATGTAATTTTAAAACAACTGAGTCGTCTAATACACGAAGACTGCGAACACCTGCATTTTGTTTGTTCGTGAACGATATCAATAGAACTATGACAAGGAGAAAAACCCTACAGTATCTGTAATCGGTTTAAGGGCTACTTGAACTGAGCGACAATATTTGCGACATTTTTATTTATTGATTTATCAGATTGGCTTTATAATAGTGGAAAATTTATTTAAAATATAAGTTATTTTAATCAATACATACACAATATCATCACGATAACACACAAATACAATTGAATTTTCTAAAACCTTGGTTTTATCACCTAAAACTAACCAATCCACGATAGTTGCTATATTCTAGAGTACTTAATTGTAATTAAATTAAGGTATTTACAATAATTACTTTTAAATCAATTCTAATAATTTTAATGTAATGGATGGTTGCCCCAGAAGGCGGGTCAACGCGGGCATTAAAATTTTTAGCCACATTGGTGCCGATTCTCTTGTGCACAAACTAACGTCAATTTAAGTTAAGTGCATCTTTCTCTTACCTTTTAATAAGGAAAGGACAGAAGATCAAATATTAGTTAAGTCCTGTCAAATTTAGACACTCCATAGATAATTTAGACGCAATTTAAAAACATGGCGTCTAAATATACGTCAATTTTCATCAGGCGCTGTCTAATTTGACAGGATTAAACTAAAATGTATCTTCTGTCCTTTTCTTTAAGAAATGGAAAGAGAAAGATGCACTTAACTTAAATTTACGTTTGTGCACAAGAGAATCGGCACCATTGTGTAGATAAAACTATTCAGAAAAGAGATCTAAGCTAAGATTAGGTTTTCATTCCTCATTACTTCCTAATAACCTGAGTAACCAGAATTCCTTTATAAAGAAAATTAATGGCCGCGTTTCCCGCCAGCTGTTGTCTGATTTTTTCCTATTTAAACAATTCTTCACTGCTGAATGACAAATTAATACATTTTTGTCATAATTCATTAGATTAAGGTTAATTAAAAATATGGGTTACCACTTATCTGTTTTTGACATAACAGCTGAATTAGACTTAAAATACATGTAATACAAGGTAATAAAAGGATTCATAATAAAAGAATTAGGACGCGTTATCTTGACATCATAGTATGATTCATAGATAGGTATTTACAATCTTAATATGAGTAGGTGAAGTACACGATTTTAAAACTTGACATAGTTTATCTTGTACAAAATATACAGTGTTATTTTTTTAACAATTTCATTTATAGTAATTTTGAGTCACAAGTTACAAGTTAAAGCACTTAAAAATTGAGGTATATTCTACGTGGGAAATATTAACCTAGCATGTCAAGGAAGTGCACAACACAAAATCAACAATCTACTAATGGTTGATCGGATAGACTGCAAAAACCGAAATAATACATGGATAAACAATATAACAGCGGCGTCCTGTTGGATAGGAATTAGGAAACCTATATCAAAATTGTTGAGAATATCAACAGATTAAGAAGAAGACTTGGTTCAAAGTTCCTTCTTAAGTATCATCATCAGCCGGACCGAATCCCAATTCTTCCAACAAGATGTCTTCCACCAACTTCTTAATTACGGATTGTTACTGAGAAATGCATACTCAATAACACTTAGTCTGATTCGAGAATCGAACCCAGAGCAATCTCTCTGCAGTCGGCTTGCGGCCATGCAGTTAGTTTCCTTAAATACAGCCCTCTAGTATAATCTTTTTTGTGATTTATTCTTTTTGTGTCTTAATTACCTTAGTGTAAGTGGACGTGAAACCATGACTCATAGGAAAAGATATTGATCAAAGAACGGTATGCAGCTAATGATAATATTTGATCAAACCTATTGTTAGGAGCACCTAGCGTAAACACTGTTTGTACTACAAAATTATCTATTTTACCGTCATAACTATCTAGGAACTATGAACGGCAGAAGAGATACTTATTAAACCTATACAAGATGTCTGAATATTTATAATGACACTTATTACAAAAAAAAAACACATTTCATTTCACATATAGAGGTCAAGGTTTGTTTTAAGCGATCTCCGAACGGGATTTTCATTGGCAGATAAGTAACTAATGTTATTTGAAGTAACTTATGCACTTTAGCTACTTGGAACTAAGGTTGCTCGGAATATATTAAGCCCATTAAATAAGTTTCACGCGGATTTTCGGGCGTAATACAGGTCGGGTGACATTGTAACTCAAATTTCTATAAATCGAAAACTGCAAATAAATATAAACGAAAACAACGCGTAATGGTGCCGGTTCCCTTGTTCCCAAACTTAACTTAAATTTTGTTTAGTTTGTGAATAAGAGAATCAGCACAATTATCGAACAAAACAGAATAGCAAGACAGTCAGCCGCAACACTGTCAGTTTTATTGTGCACTTTTTGCGCACTACACAGAGCCTGTTCATTCTGTGCAATCTTACCCAAAATGCAGAACTGCACAATTCGTTGCTAGACAAATATTGCAGTGGGTTCTTGTGTATTGTACCGCATATATTATCGTGAACGATTTATACAGAAACTGCTTATCATAATTTAGTCCATTAATTGATTCGATATGCACAGTAGCACCGTTTCCCTACTATGTGTGCAAATGAAACACAAAAGTAAACAAAGTTACTACATAAATGTTCAAAAAAATGGCGATCAGAATATGGATCATGACCCTGGTGTTCAGGGACATAGGCATATAGAGTAAACCTAATACTTGCATCAGCGATCAGTGTACGACTCAGTAAATTTTAGATCAAGATAGCGTCCTTGTTGAACTGTTTTATAGGTATATAATATAATAATTATAATTTGCACTACTTTTCTTTTTCTACAATAAGACGTTAAAAAAAACAGTGCAATTGGACTTCTATGCATTGCTGGATGAGACAGCAGCGCCTCTATACTGCAGACCGCGAACTAAATGATCCACGTACAAGTCCCAGATCAGGTCACTGACAACCACTGCGCAACTCGGTGATAATTAGGACTCTTCCTATTGGCCCTTGTAACCTACGTGGCCTAGATTCAGGCTGGGAAATGCGCACAGACTCACTGCGCAAAGCACAGAAGCTTCAACGCTTTCTGTTACGCAATCTCTAGAACAAAGATGGCGGAGATGTTTCGGAAAATGTAAAAAATATAAAACAATTTTAACATGTAGAGACGTAAAGGCTCACTTTTCGATTAAACTATAGTAATTTATTAATTGAAACCGTGTATACCGTGTATGGTCATTAGCAGGACCTGGTTATTCAACAATGAAATATGGAATAACTCACATAATATATCAAAATCCATAAAAAAGTAATAGAGAAACAATGTGCCTGCTTACATTACATTTTACACAAGTTTATAGTATCTATGAATTAGTATAAGCTTCATTTTTACACAGTTCGTAGTAAACCTAGCGCCAACCAATGGTAAGGGCAACGCCTCCAACGAAAAAAATCTAAACTTACTTACAATTTTGATTAGGCAACTCATTACTGTATTACGTAATCAAGAATACATAGTAGATGTAAAATATTACTATCAATAAACTAACTTAAAAGTACAAATATCTTTGTATAAATTAAGTATTTGTGCATTAAACAAACTGCACCCAACTCTAACCAGTGGAGCCCAACCTTTGTCCACTAAACAAAAGTTGAAAATTTTCAAAACACAATAGAACTTTATTTTCAATTGAAAGGCTAATGTACGTACACTCAAAAAAGCTTTTAGGTACAAAATAAAACAACTTAAAATCCATACACTGAATTTAAAGATACCGTCAATTACGTAACACAAAGGATTGCCGAAAAAACACAAAAACCGCACAAAAACACAAAACACTGCACAGATATTGCACATCTTCACAAAATCACTTTTAGAACATCACTTGAGTTTATTTTAATGTATTTGAAAATAATTAATTAGTGAATATATTTACTGCGCAATGCACACGTCAGTTACGATCGACAGTCTGTGAGCTATGAGTCCTGGGGTTCCTATCTGGGCTAGGCTGTGCCTGGGCCGCTCGATGCAGCCTTCGAACGACCCCCGTACCAAATGATAGCGAAAATCACTGTATACACTGTAATAAATAAGGGAGCGTGCATGCACACAAAAGGAATGAAGTTATATTTTTTACTAGCTTTTGCCCGCGACTTCGTCCGCGTGGATTAATAGCTCCCGTTCCCGGGGGATTTCCGGGATGAAAAAATCCTATGTCCTTTCTCGGGTCCCAGACTATAACTGTACCAAATTTCATTCAAATCGGTTCAGTGGTTTAGGCGTGAAGAAGAGACAGACAGAGTTACTTTCGCATTTATAATATTAGTACGGATTTAGAAAATGGGGAATGACCGTATTTTTCTAAAACAATGTACGTAACAATATTTATTCTTTTATTAAACTTTTGCACGTCATGAAAATGTACAATGGCGGGCTTAATGCCTTGAGCATTTTCTATTTCAGGGAGACAGACCGTGGCTGCGGGTTGTCTCGGGGCTGCGGGTTGCTTCGGGGCTGCGGGTTGTTCGAAAGAGATACCGCGACCCCGGACATAAAGGGCTAAGAAGGAACATGGATGGGTTTTAGTCAGTAGAAGTCTGACACTCCCTTCCGCTCCGCCGCAGAGCGGGAGGAGTCGTTTGATGATAGCCCATTACAAAAAAGGGCCGATACAGAGACAAAACAATATTTCTACTTTTTTATAGACGATATTGCTTACGTCCTGAAACTCCACAAAATAATAAGATGTTACAAATCTTACAAAATCGTACAGTATCAGAACTAACTCTTCTAACGCTAAGAGCTTATGACATAGACGTAAAACTTCGAAACTAGAGGTTCAGTTTTTTGTTTAAAAAAAATGATTTTGACTGGACTTATAAACAGTCCAGATCTATTTGATGAGGATAATACAATAATTTAACGATGGACAAATTTGAAGTTCAGTCATTTCAATTTTTATTTATACGTGCGTCAGATACAGTATTTAATATTGCCCAGGCGAAGCACGTGCTGTTTGCACGTTTATTTATATCGGCCTAAGATATGAATTGATAACAATGAAAGTCAAAACGTATTAGTTCCCAAACCTTATCTATCTGTTGTTTTAGATTAAAGAAAAAATTGTTCTAATGAAAGAGAACGCAAAAAATCTCGTGATGGCCCAGTGGATTAAGTGTCCGCCACTCGTGTAAGAGGATGTGGGTTTTATCTTGGATTTCACTAACACTCCGTGCCTCGTAGGGCCGTTGGTCCCGGTTGTCATTCGTAGAACTTTTAATAGTCGTTACGGGTAGTCAGAAGCCAGAAAGTCTGACCAGTCTAACCAAGGTCTACCGTGTCACCTAGTTGCAGGGTTTTGGAGGTCTGATAAGCAGTCGCTTCTCGTAAAACATGGTATTCACCCGACACGAAATTCAGCCGACTCTAACTAACTAGCCAAAAAATAATATGCAATGAGTGCCCGTTAAAAGGGACAGCAATAATGTGACCTCAGCTCTACTGGAAAATATAAGCACTGGTAGAAATAAAGTTCATTAATAAAGATACAATGTGCACAATGCAATTGCTATTCACGTAAATACATATTTATAAACGAAAATAAACACCAAATCTAAAAAATAACAGTTCCGCTAGCAAAAAATAACTTTCCAAATTGCAATAAATCACATCCGCATAATCTGAATGAATCTTAATAATTGCAAGCTGGCCACGAGTACCGGTCATCCGGGACCTGAACTTTCCTTAACAACACAAAATAAACCTTACATGTGCGGAAATACAGTCCATTTTCAGTTTGTTATGTGAATGGAGTTGGAGCCTTTAGTTCCTTAGGGAATTGGTAGGTAGGATAGCGCGTCGATTCGACACTAGTTGCTTCGCATAGTACAGGGGCGCATTCAATCCTATTAAATTCCGAGAATTTTGGCCGCATCCCCTTGCAATGATAGAGTGGGATGAAACATGTTAATGGAAATGCTATTGATTTTTCGTTGCTATGCTACCATCTAGGTGATATAGTGCTAAGGTATAGGTACTTTTATTGTAATATGAATACGATTCCAGTATTTTTCGGTTTTAAAATCGTGTTTGTTTAATTTAAATTTATAACATGGATTTGTACGCTACAAATCTAAATGTGAATTAATTTTAAACAACTATTTCGTATTATTATCATCATTATAACATAATAACACCTACTACTGTTTAAGATATCTTCACTGTTATATTTATACTATACATATAAATCTAGACTATTGTAAAAAAAAACAGAAAGCTATACTATTCTTAAATGTCGAAGATTATGTTTTATGTCAATAAAATAATGTTTACATTATAAATTACGTATCAATATAAAACACTATTTAGTATTCAACAAATAAATGACATTGTATCTCTAACATTTTTAAATAAATAACAATATATTGCTTTGTTGACTGTAAAATTGAAAACGCGGATAAACCGCAGGCCAAAGCTAGTTTATTACAAAACTATAGAAAAACACACTGGGTCTTAAAATAACTTATTCAAATTCATAGAAAATAGAAAGTCAAAAATATTTGTGATTATCTATTTGCAAAGATCTTGTTCAGAACTGTCCCTGTCTTAATTTTTGGCAGTCATTGTAATAGTCTTGCTAGCGAGGAGTATTATCAACCCCTAAAGAGGAGGGTGAGGGCACTCAGATGCGGTGGCTCAAGGCAAGGTATTAGCAGACAGGAGTACTTCTTGAGACAGTACGCACTCTGAAGATGTTTTGGCTGAAGAGCCCTAATCAGCGGTACAAGTCGCTTTTCGCTGTCTGTGTCTATGTATGCTTAGGTCTTTAAAACCTCGCAACGCATTTAGATGTGGTTTTTTATTTATAAATAGAGTTATTCAAGAGGAAGTTTTATGTGTATAATACATCTGTACTAATATTACTACTTATACTGTCTGTTTTTCTGTCTGTCTGTCTCTTATTCACGCCTAAACCATTGAACCGATTTAAATGAAATTTGGTACAGATATAGTCTGGGATCCGAGAAAGGACATAGGATAGTTTTCATCCCGGAAATCTCCCGGGATTGAGAACTATTATTCCACGCGGAGGTAGTCGCGGGCAAAAGCTAGTGCATAATATAGGTAGTAGCCGCTTGAGTGCTACAAGTGACTTTTGTCCCTTTTTAGTTTTGACGCCCGAATGCTACAAGGGACTTTTGTCCCTTTTGACGTGACAACGTCTTAAATTAGGTTGCGGCTGGGAGTCACTTATGAAAAAGTGTAACGCTCGGTAACGTTACGATGAGTCACCGAACGAGAGAGAGGCCCGCCGAATGCCTTGCGTCTCTCTCCCACTCAACTATGATCGGTAAAAGACGTTGTCACGTAAAATCTTCGCCCGTAAAACCGACTTTACAGGCAACCATTTTTTATTTTTTTTCGTTCCAGTGCGTTACCGGGCGATACGACATCATAATTATATTTGTTTCTTTCTATCACACGGTGTTTAATACCTTTTTCTCTTTTCTACTCGATTCTTAATACATTTCTTCATGCAAAAAATATGACAATAGTCCCACAATGGTTCATTCGGATTTAAAAAATATTGTCAAAGTCAGT
The DNA here is from genome assembly GCA_033675125.1 of Athetis lepigone. NCBI lineage: Eukaryota > Metazoa > Arthropoda > Insecta > Lepidoptera > Noctuidae > Athetis > Athetis lepigone. Next base: position 7,913,527 of record CM066234.1, read on the forward strand.
CGTTGGCTCTTGCGCGTTACGCGGAAGATTATCGTACTTATTTTATTATAATTTCGGTTGTGTGTAAGTATTATTGTGTTAATTACGGTGTTATTAGACAATTAGAATATAGTCTTTGTGTGTGCAACCAAATTTTAACCTGAGGGTAACTATATTTCTATTTCTGTGCGGTTTTCAGTGTACTTGTAACAGTGCTACAATTTTGTCAGAATGTTATCGTAATTTATTAAATTAGGAGACCAGTTCTGTGTAAAAAATAATAACTATCGCGTTCAATGTTTACTCGATAATAGTTTTCAGCCAAAAAGTATACAAAATGTGCTAAATTTAAGTAAAGATTACATTTTTCGGTCCGCAAAACAAAAAATGTAAACAAACAAAATGGCCGCCACACATACTGTAAGTATTTGTTTATTTTGCCGATTTTTGATATTTATTTATTTTTATTTTTTTTCGATAGCTATTGAATAACAAGTGTGATACATCATTGGAAAGGGCATTAGTTGTAGAAAATAGTTACGTATCTTTTACTTTTCTTACTCAAACTTCACTAAACAAAAAAACGCCAGAAATCTTGAAATTTTTTACGTAAGTGGGAATTCCTTCAAACAATTCCATATTTTTCTGTATTCGATAAACCAATCAACATTATATTTACACATATGTTAAAATAAGAACTTATCTTTCAGACTGTAACAATATTTTTATTTTACGTGAAAGGGTATAGTTGTAGTAAATTATTTAATTTTGGTGAAAAATTATTTACCGTCAGCAAATGTTTCGTCCTAGTCATACGCCTGTAAATAATTATTTTTTTACTATGAAGTATGTTTTTTTTATTTATTCGCATGTAGATAGAACCCTTTCACCATTAAAAGTCATAAAATATATATGTTACCGCTTTACTTTTAAAAATAATCTTTTTTAAAGTTCAAATAATGTTTTTTAACTAAAGTCATTGTTTACAGCTTAAAATAAAAACATTTGAAACTCAATGTTAACAAACACCTGATACCACTCGAAAGAGTCATTCATTAGCTTCAATAAAAACAACACTTGAGGTGACGTAAGTTACCGACGCGTCACAAAAAAATAAACATCTGTGCGCTCGGCCATCTGGCGCGGCAGCGCGCCATTTTTTTTCGATCGGGTAGCACCCGAGTCATAAATAAGAAATTGGCGAAAGCATTCAAGCGGGTAGTGAATAATAACACCCGTGATTCTTTAAAAAATTGTAACACCCGTCCGAAGCTGGGGTGGATCGCTAATTTTACATAGCATACCTACTTCTATTAGAAAGACTGCGACATTGTACATTTTCCCTCATATTTCCAGTTTTACGATGGTCCAGTGAATAAGGTGCCCGCCGATCTTGCATAAGGTTGCGGTTTCGAAACTGGGAAAACATCAATGCAACTTTTGACAATTAATTATGTACTCTCTAAGTGTAAGTTCTAAGTCTAAAACTTCACTGACATTCCATGCCGCGGAAAGCATGTAAAGCCCGCTGGTCATGCTTGTCATTCGTAGATCTTTGATAGTCGTTACAGCGCGGGTAGTCAGAAGTCAAAGTAAACCAAGTAAATCGAATAAAAAAGACGGGTTGCACTCCGGGAGTGCCGGCAGAAGTGAAAACTTGATTATTAACAGCGTGCCACGCGCATCCATGGATGGTGACAGCTGTCTACTATCCATCCGTCCTACGCTTTTTCGATCAGGTCACGTGTCCTGACGCGAGTTTAAGATTTTATACCCATTACAGAAAAAGTGCTCAACGCCGCTAAAGAAGTTTTCACTTCAAAAATCTCTACAGTTTTATTTTACGAATACATATGACCTATGGACACTTGATCCGGGTCTAGATTTAGGTGTACGTTAGTTAAAGGTACAGGAAAAATGTGCTATATTAATAGAAAAAAAAACTGGCATAGGCACAGCTATTTAAGGTCCGTTACTCAACCGCAACCTATATTTTCAACAAAATTAAGTAAGATTTTTATTAGGTACCTCTCAAAAATAATCCAATTCAACCCAAAAATAAAATTACCATATGTCTAAAAAAATCAAGAGTAAACCCACTGAATATTTGAATAGTAATTAACAACCAGGTAAAGCAGTCTTTTAGGACGCGAAATTGAGGCGTCCAGGGCCGTACTCAGCCCTTTGATGTACAGCTGGCCGCAAAATTGGCCGACCCATCACCGCGTGAAAGCGTTGTCACGTCAACGGCTTTATTTTTGTGCACGTCCAAAAATAATACGAGTTAATTAAGCGCGCATCAAGGAACATTAGTGTGAAGGGTAGGGCAATACTGAGTGGAAATGGATACTGTTGTACCCCTCTATTTGTTTTTTTTACGTATTCTAACGTTTAGAAATATTGTGTGGTTTATTTAAAAAACATTTTACGTTTCGATTTCGAAATTTTAATTTGTTTACGTAACTGATTAGAGAGGTATATTTTCTTGATTGCAAACAAGGTGGCCGGCCCATCTGATATTAGTGGACACCGCCGTAGACTTCTGCAATACCGAGGTGATATAAATCTTGTGAGACATCAGTGCTGGACAGCAGCTTTACCCATTTTCTGATGCACAGGAGAGTTTCACCACCAAATTATAACCAATGGCTACAAATTATAAATACGTAATATAATGGAGAAACCAGACGACATACAAAAGAGTTATGTGAGCACTAAGAAAGATTAAAAAAAGGGATAAAAGTTCGCATAGAAAATTCCCCATTTCAAAGCACGTCCAGCTAAGCGGAGTTGCGGACAACAGTTCATTATAAGTCCCTCAATAAATTTACGTGGGTAGGGATCTGCCAAACAGCATTAATGGTATGACAGTTCACCTCAAGATCACCTCACCCTAATTCACCGGAACTGAGGAAGATTTTCACACACTACTGAACATTATTATCCAATGTCCGCATGACAAAATTCACCGATTCCGATCCTGTGCAATCCGAAATGGGTTCAGCACACAAGACTGTATTGTCGATAAGCTATACTATTCTTAAATGTCGTAGAATGTTCTATGTCCACACAATAATGGTTACAATATAAATTACGTATCAATATGAAACACTTTAATTTAGTATTTGTAAATGAATGACATTGTATCTCTAACAGTTTTAAATAAATAACATTATATTGCTTTGTTTATAGTAAAATTGAAAGCGCGGATAAAACGCAGGCCAAAGCTAGTCTATACTAATATTATAAAGAGGTAAAATTTGTAAGTTTGTATGTAAGGGGTAACCTCTGGAACTACTAGTCCGATTTGAAAAATTCTTTCAGTGTTAGATAGCACATTTATCGAGGAATGCTATAGGCTATATACCATCACGCTACGACGCGGAGCAGTAACGAAAAATGCAGGTGAAGCCGCAGGGGAGAGCTAGCTTATTATAAAACTGTACAAAAACACACTGGTTCTTAAAATAACCTATTCAAATTCATAGAAAATATAAAGTCATAAATATGATTATCTATTTGCAAAGATCTTGTTAAGAACTGTCCCTGTCAAGTCAAGTTTTGGCAGTCATTGTAATAGTCTTGCTAGCGAGGAGTATAAACCCCTAAAGAGGAGGGTGAGGGCACTCAGATGCGGTGGCTCCAGGCAAGGTATTAGCAGACAGGAGTACTTCTTGAGACAGTACGCACTGTGAAGATGTTTTGGCTAAAGAGCCCTAATCAGCGGTACAAGTCGCTTTTCGCTGTCTGTGTCTATGTATGCTTAGGTCTTTGAAACCTCGCAACGCATTTTGATGCGGTTTTTATTTATGTACAGAGCTATTCAAGAGGAAGTTTTATGTGTATATAACAAGCATAATATAGTAGAAAAAATTATAACACCCGTGATTCTTAAAAAATTGTAACACCCGTGCGAAGCTGGGGTGGATCGCTAATTTTACATAGCATACTTCTATTAGAAAGACTGCGACATTGTACATTTTCCCTCATATTTCTAGTTCTGAGATGGTCCAGTGAATAAGGTGCCCGCCGCTCTTGCATGAGGTTGCGGTTTCGAAACTAGGAAAATACCAATGCAATTTTTGACAATTCATTATGTACTCTGAACTACGCTCTAAGTGTAAGTTCTAAGTCTAAAACTTCACTGACATTCCATGCCGCGGAATGCATGTAAAACCCGCTGGTCATGCTTGTCATTCGTAGATCTTTGATAGTCGTTACAGCGCGGGTAGTCAGAAGTCAAAGTAAACCAAGTAAATCGAATAAAAAATCTCTACAGTTTTATTTTACGAATACATCTGGCCTATGGACACTTGATCCGGGTCTGAATTTAGGTTAGGTGTACGTGGGTTAAAGGTACAGGAAAAATGTGCCATGTTAATAGAAAAAAAACTGGCATAAGCAGAGCTATTTAAGGTCCGTTACTCAACCGCAACCTATATTTTTTCAGCAAAATTAAGAAAGATTTTTATTACCTCTCAAAAATAATCCAATTCAACCCAAAAATAAAATTACCATATGTCTAAAAAAATCAAGAGTAAACCCACTGAATATTTGAATAGTAATTAACAACCAGGTAAAGCAGTCTTTGAGGACGCGAAATTGAGGCGTCCAGGGCCGTACTCAGCCCTTTGATGTACAGCTGGCCGCAAAATTGGCCGACCCATCACCGCGTGAAAGCGTTGTCACGTCAACGGCTTTATTTTTGTGCACGTCCAAAAATAATACGAGTTAATTAAGCGCGCATCAAGGAACATTAGTGAGAAGGGTAGGGCAATACTGAGTGGAAATGGATACTGTTGTATCTATTTGGTTTTTTTACGTATTCTTACCGTTTAGAAATATTGTGTGGTCTATTTCAAAGAAATTTTACGTTTCGATTTCGAAATTTTAATTTGTTTACGTAACTGATTAGAGAGGTATATTTTCTTGATTGCAAACAAGGTGGCCGCCCCATCTGATATTAGTGGTCACCGCCGTATGTAGATTTCTGCAATACCGAGGTGATATAAATCTTGTGAGACATCAGTGCTGGCTTGTGACACAGCAGCTTTACCCATTTTCCGATGCACAGGAGAATTTCACCACCAAATTCTGAACCAATGGCTACAAATTTTAAATACGTAATATAATGGAGAAACCAGACGACATACAAAAGAGTTAGATGAGCACTAAGAAAGATCTAAAGGGGATAAAAGTTCGCATAGAAAATTCTCCGTTTCAAAGCACGTCCATCTAAGCGGAGTTGCGGACAACAGTTCATTATAAGTCCCTCAGTAAATTTATGTGTGTAGTGATCTGCCAAACAGCAATCATGGTATGACAGTTCACCTCAAGATTACCTCACCCTAATTCACCGGAACCGAGGAAGATTTTCACACACTACTGAACATTATTATCCAATGTCCGCATGACAAAATTCACCGATTCCGATCCTGTGCAATCCGAAATGGGTTCAGCACACAAGACTGTATTGTCGATAAGGATTTGGATTGCATTTCGTACACGTTTCACTGATATTGAAGATTTACTCATACTTTCGATTTATGTTACAAAATGCGAATTGAATTTAGTTTCACATATTTTTCCATATCAGATTTTTGCTGTATAACGAATTTTTCTCTATTAAATTCTTGTTATTGATTGTTGTTGTTTATTAATGGCGTATATTTAACTATATTTTAATTGTTTGTTTTTTCGCATAAGCTACAGAATAACCCAATAGGACACCGAGGTTGCCCCACTCCACCGTGTCTAAAACTTCCAAGCGAAGAACAATAAAACAAACACTTAAGGTTGCCAGTTTCAAAATGGACGTCGAGGAGTTAACAGTTCCTTTGCTACACTCCTCTGCTATATGTAAGTCATAAAAAATGGGGAGGGGGGGGGGGGCATCCCTACGCAACTGGTGTCCTAATGAAATATAGCCCTAACGGTTGACAAGAACACGTGACTTCACCGTAGTGCTAGAAAATATATATTTCCGAGATATTGAATTATAACATAATGACACGTAGTTCTCCGCTTCACAATAACAGATTACAGTCTTGAAAGTAATAAAACTTACATGCTCAAGTTTATAGCTCGTTTCATGGTTGATTATGGTGTACATACCTGGAAAAGAATAAAATAATATTTAATATGCTTACTATTTTAATAATCACAAATATATGGAAGAAAAAGAAAACGACTAGAAGAATGTCGTCATTTACAAAAGTATCGAATACGTATCGAATAGGACACGTTAGGATTTACAAGTTCTTGATTGAAGAAATTGTTATTAAGCCTACCAAGATAATCATATAACTACTAAAACAGACGCCGAAACCGCAATACAAATAAAAAGATGCGTTACTTTGAATCAAATGAACCTCAATTTTCAAAAACGGTGATATTTTCATTTTAACATACGTCTATAGTGATATGCACATTTTGACGATTTAGCACTATGTTGAGAGAGAAAACATTATAGTTCAATTTTACCCAAATATTTTTTTAGGATTAATGAACTATTTCTGTTAAGGAGTTATCTGTCGCGTTAATAAAAAAACAGTAAGAGAGTTTTCTTGTGGAATAGTAATTTTTCAAAATATTCGTCAACGCCACGTGGCACAATACGGCATATCCTGACTCGTTTTGGCCCTGGGCCAGACGTCATTGTCATTATTAACAACCTGAAGCAGCTTACCGAATATTTAAACTTATTTCATGATCACTTGCATTAAGAATTCTTCTTGTAGCGCCACTTAGCTTTAGCAAACGTAGACAGCTACAGTAGCCTATTTTACATCACAAAATTTTAAACTTCCACTTTTATGTTGACGATTTGACAATTTTCAATTTCGTTATTTACAGTCGAGCAACATGAATGTGTCAAAGATATGAATCAAAGCAAAAATGTGTCAAAGGAATCTAGAAACAGAACAGTTTAACTAGAAAGTTTTAAATTGGCAGCTTGACACAATGTAGGCAATTTACTAGGTTTATTCCTAGAGTTTCTGCCAAAAGACTTTTAGAGTACTAGAATTTTGGCAAGATATGCATATCATAAAACCTAAGTTGAAATTTAAAAGTTAGATTTTTTCTTTAACATCTAATAGACTAATTCACGTTCAAAAATAAATTTACGAAAGACTAAATGAGGCAAAGACCAATTTACGTACTAAAAGTTAGACATATGCTGTATAATTTATCGCTAATTGGCTCCCTAATTGCCTAATTTGTTATCCAGACAACTCTTAATTTGATTAAACAAGTTAAAATTCTCCCAAGGTAAAGAATATTTTTAGGGTTTTCGTAACCTGATTGGCGATAAAAAGCTACATAAAAGAATGTTATTGTATTAAGACAAATAATCTTGTATCTACAAGACAATACTTTCAGATAAGTAACTTCTATTAGAAAATGAAGACGTAAAAAGGGCGTCAAATCACAAAAAACGCCCTTTGTCAAGTAGCAGAATAAATGGCCAACAACAATTATTACAAAAACAAATTTACTGTCTGGCGTTTCTATTCCCAGTGTAGTCTTGAAGTTGACTAAAGGCATAACTGCCAATACTGACTCAAAACTAAGTATTGTGTTCTAGCCTAATTCATTTACGTTAATTAAACCTTTTTTTTTTTTTTTTTTTTTTGGTGAGTGGGAAATCATCCAATGACTTCTCCCGTCCTGGGTGCGACGGGAGGGCGTGTCAGACTCTTACTGACTAAAACCCACTCATGTTCCTTCGATTGCCCTTTATGTTCCAGGGTCACGGTAACTATTATAAACATTCCGCAACACGTTAATTAAACCTAGTATCAAGGAAATTAGAACAACTAGGCAGCTCTGAAACAAGACAGACTGACATAGTCGTTAACCACATTAACCTATTTAGTCTTGAAGCCTCACAGCCGAACAATATAGTTCATGAACATCGTATTATTGGGTTAATCCGGAAAACTATACGGTAAAATTTTGGCATAATCCACCGCTATTTAGACCTCTTTTCAAGGTTTTCGGTAAGTATGGATTTCGCTTAAATCCGGAAAGCTGAGGCTGCGATCTAGTGTCAAGGCAGATTAAAATCACAGTGAACAGTGGAAAGGCTCAGTCTGCCACCACTTTCTTAATAGGATGATGAACACGCTATAGAACTACTAATATTTGCAATATATTGACGGTGTAACAGGCGAAAAACCTCAAATGTTGATTTGCAAATAATGCGACTACTTTTCATCAGGATAAAAAGTTTTGCAAGCTAGCTCACACATTAACTCTGCTTATTGCACTCCATTTCATGACATTAATTATAGCGTGCGTAATGTTGTACATTATCTCGTGTATTAAGATAAGCTATGATAACCTAACCACGCATCACAGTAAGCCATTAGTATTCGTATTTAGTTAGTCTGTTTGCATACAGTTTAATTTATTAATGACAGAAATTGGGACGCCATTCGAGTTAGGTCAACCCGACTATGAAATGAATAGGCCGTTGCCTCTGGCTTTTAATTACTAAAGCTGCAGTCGCGTCAAAACTTAACGATTTTTGCAAAATAAATGGAGCTTTTCACTTCAGGTCCTGGTAGTACTAATAAGTGAAATGTGTAATTAAATCTGGTTTTAATTAACGACGTAAATGTAATCACGTTCACAAATATTTTCATAAAATTCCGCTCATATTGTAGAATTTCTCCACACAAAACATTCAGACACGGTTTAGAATACCAATTAAACAAACCAAACAAAGCTATTATTTCGCCATTTTCTCAGCAAAATAAAAACCGATTGTGGGTGGCTGAATGGCTTCTGCTGGAATAGATAAAACCGTTCAATTTTGCAATTTCGCCGCAACAAGAGAATAATATAAAGACCGAAGTTGCGGTTGTTCAGTGAATCTGGTGTGCACAAATTACCTGTCGGCTGCATTCATTGGCAATGCGGATGAAGCTGTGTCTATCAATGCACGTGACCTGAATTTTTGAATTTCGATATGACTGCATGTGACACAGTAATAATTGAATACCCGCCCACATTGTCATTTTTCCGGTAGTTTCTTTGAGCCTTTGAAATGTACGATTTTATTTATTGATTATTGAAGATTGCTTGGGCTTGTGATAGCTTTTGTTTTATTCTGTTGGGATGTCTTGCTTCTTTGTGAGTTTGTAACAGTAGATTTGTAGTTTGACTTGTTTATTCGAACATGTTTTTCTTCTTAGTTTATGCAACTGTCATGATAATGTTATGACATGCTTCCATGTAAACAAATTTCTATACTCTAGATTTACTGAACAGGTTTCATCAGATATTTCTTAAGATGTAAAAAGTAAATAATCACGAAAAACACTATGGTTAATGCATGGCGAGTATCCAGGTGCCACTTATCGATGATATTCGCGATAGCAGGTGCTACCTACATTCTCGAGAAATTACACGCATTATTTATTAGCGATACGTTTTCTTGTCTTATTTATATTGATGATGTTATGAGCAAAGTGTTTCTTTTTTTTGTTATGTAATCTTTCACCTCTTACTTCGAGGGCTAGGTAAGCTTGTATTTTATCATGGGCTAATATAAGTAGCTTATGCTTGGTTGGGGAAGTCTAGACAACGATATGTATTTTTAATGCGAAAGCCTGTGCCAGGCAGCAAACTTAATGAAAATTTTATTAAATATTTAAGTATTGTTTTACACCCTCGTGTCTCGTATAGCACGTAAAGCTGGTGGTGCCGGTTGTCGCTAATAGAATTGTTAAAGTTGCTTGTCTTTGGGTATTCTCAGATGGCTGAATGGATGACTGACAGACATACTAGTCAGTAACTGTATGTGGAGGTCTGAAAAACAACCACACTGTGTGAAATTGGTATTTAGCTGCATTTGCTTAGACTGGATGTCAACTCTTACAGTTAAATAGTTAGAAAATGGATGGATTGATGATGTTTGACTGTGGGTAGAATTTTTTGTCGACCCGGTAGAGAATATAATTACATATCTTAATAAGCACGAAATCGGTTTCGCCGATCGAAAATGAATAGTTTAAGTAATTTAAACAAGACATACGAAACAGCTATAAACATAACATTGTTTGAGATATGTTATAATGCATTTTGAGCTTTAAACTATCCCTTACACGACTTCTCCTATTACCACCTTGATGATTGCAATGGACGAACATAGTGAGAATAGCATAAATATGACTTTAGACTTTATGCTTACACAGGCGGAGTTAACATAAAATGTACGTTTTATGTGAATCTACGTAGCAAGAAGCCGTAAACATGCTTGTAGCTTAAGAGCTTACACAGACGTCAGACTTTGTGTGCTATCAAGACTGCAACAACAATAAGCGTCGCTGTGTTCCGCAATGGGTGCCGGTGAAATTACAGGCACATGACTCATAAATGATCATCAATATCACAGTATAACATGATGATCACACATCAGACTCAGGGATGGCAGATTGACAATTCATAAGTGCCCTGTAAGGTAGTGGTCTAGGTGAAATAAATGACCAATGGAATGAATGGTGGTTTTGGATATGTATTTTAAAAGCCTCTGGTATTACACATATTATTATGTACATTTATGCAGTGATCGCTTCGGCCGACAGATTGATTGTCATCCAATGATATTAAACAAAACAACAAAAGACTTCATTTGAGCACTGCGAGCGAGTTATGGTGACAGACAATTTATGACGCAGTTCTTCACTAAAGAGTTAAACGAAAGCGAATACAGAACTGCCCCTTTAGACAAGAGCATTGTAGAATAGATGGTGAAATCGAATAGATTGTCTAATGTTTGGAATTGACATAAGCTTTCGCTAAGTAATTTGACATCTCCATACATTTGACGATCTATTCTATTCTACAATGCCACTTGTCTAGGGGGGGCTGAACAAAGATTGGAAGCATTCAAAGAAATTGCAGGTATTTAAAGAATGAATTCATAGCGCGATCGCAAAAGAAAATCGGTCATCTGTGTAAGCCCTAAGGATAAAGTTAAGCTTATGTAGCATTACAATAATGCCCAGCAATGTTGGAGTTAAACCGTTGTTGGATGCAATACTAACTTAGACTCGATACTATTGAAAGTTGGTTCGATTTAGTTTAATTGTTGCACCGAGTACACTACTGTTATTGATTTTCGGATTCATGCCAAGAATAATGTAACATGAAATTGGAATTTTGTGCGAATTGCTAGTTTTTATGTGCGAAAGTTTATGAATGTTTTATGTGCTGGATAGGAGATTTTTAAATGATGGTTTTGTTTTACATTTAAACTATCCTCACGAATCACTTCGGTGAAAACGACATACAAATCGGTTCTGTACTTTAAAATTTATGACGAACATTCAGGTCGACTCCGCTTAGACTTTGATTTTGTGTAATGGGAGTGAAGTTGTTTTAACATCTTGACAACTAAGCGACAGCCGGCTGTCGGGCTGCTATTGCCTTTCTATTGTGTCTCGAATCACGTGTGTTCGGAGGATAGGTTCTAGGATAGAATGATTCATTCAAACTACCTCATTTATGAGAGCATCATCTAGTATCAATTACTGAAATTACAACCATGTTACACCCAGCTACACGCGACATAAAGGAAATGACAGAAACAACTACGTGTACAGATGTAGGGTGCATCAAATTGCACCCCTCAATATACTCGATAGTTTCCGTTATTGTCGCTAGATGGCGTTTACCGAAATAATGGCAAAAAAATGTGTAAAAAATAAAACAATTTGGTATGCATTTTGTAAATTGGTAATTTTGTAAATAAGCGTTAATATTGTGTTTAGCTTATTTTAATCAAATGATGAGACAAGTTTCTAGTATCTAGCCCGACTAACTACTTACTCTAAGAACTTTCTGAAACAAAATCAAAGGTCGTCTACTTCAAAGTTCATGCGATGGTATTTATTTATTTATTTAATGCTTTGGAAGACTTACAGCTTAAACACTTAATAATATCGAAACTATAGTCTCTAATAAGCCAATTACAAGTCTTCACGTTACGATTTTATTGATGAAATAAAACCGAATTCTCTCTACGATAAAGCGCAGCGATTATGTAAATAATTAGTTAAATTTTATTAATTACTGCAATACATAAATGTCAATAACAGTTACCAACAAATCAACAGATTCAACGACTATTTGGATAGTCTGTTTTGGCTTTGTAAACCCGTAATTAATAATGCAGAGGCGGTTTAAAGCCCGCGGGCGTTAAATTGGTATAATACTCCATACCGCGTTGAAATGGAACTTGATATTAAATAAGGATTATGTGGACGGATATAGGGTAGAAAGATGAAGGTTATTTACATATTCGGTAAAGGCTCATATCCGAGAAAGGATGAGGTAACTTATCTGAGTTAAGATTCATGAAAAAGTTTTACCTCACGTGGTTTGGCCGGGAAGAGTAATTAAGGAGTTTCTTGTTTTCTACAGATATTATATTACCTTTTAGAAAAGTTCAGGCTTTTCTTTGGTGAAATTCGTGACAATTAACTGTTACTTGAATTTAGGTATAAAAAGGTAAATTGTCAGACTGCCTGATTATTGATATCACAACGCATAGACGTAAACGCTGGTCCTAGAGTCATGAAACCTGCAACCTATGTTCCGTGTAAAAGGTAAGTACCCAATAATAAAGGATTTTTGAAAAAAAATCCAACCCTATATAGGAATAAAATAGGGATGGATTTCCGATGTCCATGCGAACAAAGCTACGGGCAAAAGTTAGTGTAACATAAAAGTAATTATAACACCGCCAAAATCCAAACCAATTCTTAAATGCAAAATGCAAAGCCTGCCCATAAAATATTATGCAGATGCAAGACGCAGCGAAATTAATGCAACTTGTCATTCAAAAACAATTCTGACATGAATTTCGCCTCTCGAGGGAACCTTGAAGATTCGAAGGATGTTGGAATTTGGATGTTCATTAGTCAAGCGCTCAAATACGAGCTTGTGTTTGGTTGAAAATCAAAACAGAGTCTGCCAAGTCGTGTTCCGCTGTCGGTGTGTCTCTCTGTATCGTGTGTGTCTGTGTGAGCTGTATGCTCTAAGACCTTTTAGATCTCTAAGATCTTTAGGATTTCTAAGATCTCTAAGATCTTTGAGCATACAGCTACGCAACAGATTTTGATGTGGTTTTAATTGGGATTCAAGAGGTTGGTTTGTATAAATACGTGTGTAAAAAAAGAAAAAAAACCTGGATTTTTTAAAAGTGTATCACTTGTGCGAATCTAGGGCGGGTCGCTAGTTATTTATATCCAACAGGCTATTTTAAAAGCATTTTGGAATATAAATTACAAGTAAAATGATTTAATTATTCGTTCATTGCAAAAGGTGATTCCATATGGAGAAGAATGGGCATGAAAGGTCTACCTACTCCAATAACAGCAAATAGTCGTGATTTTTTTGCTAAAAGAAAGCAAGAAAGAAAGATAAGATACTTCGAAAAGTGCTCTTCTATCCTTAGTTACGATCCTTACACTAAAAGGAAAACTTGGTAAGTATTACAGACAAACGGATTAAGTGTGACATTTATCCTATAATATGTGAACAATAACGTACCTAAAGTAAATCTTTACAAATAAATAAACTAAAGTCTAATTAATATAATAAGTCAAAAAAAAGAGTTGTCGCCTGTATTGACACGTCTATACCGCCTCTCTCTCCAAACTAGAACGGTGCCAAAATCCTGGAAGCTGGCTAATGTGCAGCCAGTGCCCAAAAAGGGCAGCCGCGCCGATCCCTGTAACTACCGACCAATCGCCATCACCTCCATGCTCTGTAAAGTCATGGAAAGGGTTCTAAATAACAAACTGTTGGCATACCTAGAAGACAACAATCTACTCAGTGACCAGCAATATGGCTTTCGCCGTGGTCGGTCTACTGGAGATCTTCTAGTGTATGTTACACATTGCTGTGGCGAAGCCATTGAGAAAAACGGCGAAGCCCTTGCCGTTTCGCTCGACATCTCAAAGGCTTTTGACAGGGTTTGGCACGCTAGTCTCCTTAGCAAGCTTCCTGTTTTTGGCATCCCGGCTGACTTTTGTAGCTGGGTATCAGACTTCTTGACGGGACGGTCGATCTGAGTGGTCATTGACGGCTGCTCTTCGGACCTTATGGCCATTGATGCCGGTGTTCCTCAAGGGTCTGTCCTTTCTGCAACACTATTCCTGCTCCATATAAACGATATGCTAAATCCTAGCATAGTCGGTTACGCAGATGACAGTACCGTTGTAGAGAGATATCTGGCCAGCGCAAAAGACAGTAGGGACGATATACGTTCACAGAGAGAGGCCATGGTAGAGCGAGTGAACTTTGCCTTGAGTCGTGTGTCCCAATGGGGCCATCACAATCTAGTGCAGTTCAATGCCGCCAAAACGCAAGCGTGTCTGTTCTCCGCTAAACGGAGCCCATTCGACCTGGCTCCTACTTTCCGAGGTGCACCTGTAAATGTAACCGGCTCCCTAGAACTCCTTGGCATGGAGTTGAGTTCTGACCTCAACTTCGGCACTTTCATCGAGTCCAAAGCACTGACTGCGGCGAAAAAGTTGGGCATCCTTAACAAGGTTAAGCGATATTTCACGCCGGGACAGCTTCTAACGCTTTATAAAGCTCAAGTCCGATCGTGTATGGAGTATTGCTGTCACCTATGGGATGGCTCAGCCAAATACCAACTGGCCGCATTGGACTCGGTAGAACGCAGAGCCAGGAGGTTGATTGGCGACAAGAAGCTGGTGGCCCAACTACAACCTCTAGCACATCGGCGTAAAGTTGCCTGTCTGGCGGTATTTTACAGATTGCACTTCGGTGAGTGTGCTCATGAGCTACACGAGCTCATTCCCCCGTCCCCGTTTTTCCACCGGACATCTAGACGTACGGCGGGATACCACCCTTTCTTGGTCGATATTCCTCGTATCCGCACGCAGCGTTTCTCGAATTCCTTTATTATGCGCACCGCAAAGGAATGGAATTCCCTGCCGGCGTCTGTGTTCCCAAATGCATATAACCCGGATGTATTCAAGAGACGAGTGCATAGGCATCTTTTGGGTGAGCTCGCTCCATCGTAGGCCCCGTCTATGCCCTCGGGCTAGTCTGGGACCAAGAGCAAGCCCATATGTAATAAAAAAAAAAAAAAAAAAAAAAAAAAAGAAGCTGGTGGCCCAACTACAACCTCTAGCACATCGGCGTAAAGTTGCCTGTCTGGCGGTGTTTTACAGATTGCACTTCGGTGAGTGTGCTCATGAGCTACACGAGCTCATTCCCCCGTCTCCGTTTTTCCACCGGACATCTAGACGTACGGCGAGATACCACCGTTTCTTGGTCGATATTCCTCGTATCCGCACGCAGCGTTTCTCGAATTCCTTTATTATGCGCACCGCAAAAGAATGGAATTCCCTGCCCGGCGTCTGTGTTCCCAAATGCATATAACCCGGATGTATTCAAGAGACGAGTGCATAGGCATCTTTTGGGTGAGCTCGCTCCATCGTAGGCCCCGTCTATGCCCTCGGGCTAGTCTGGGACCAAGAGCAAGCCCATATGTAATAAAAAAAAAAAAAATAATAATAATAATTTGTAATTACAAAATATAACAGTCATAGTCATTTGCGTTTCAGCACTATCCAGCCCAATTCCAGCTGTATACAAAAGTATAATCAGTAAGTACTTATAAATAAAAAATAAATTGTATATAAAATAAATATTATATACAAATCCAAACCGTGTGGGGACACGGTTTGGATTCCATCAGCCGCGTTCAGCGCCGTAAGCATAAAAAAAGCGTCAAGCTTAAGGGATTGCTCACATTTATTCAGCTCTATTCAGATTATGTCTAAAGAAGATAGAAGGATTTTATAAAAAAAACTGAAAAGACGCCAAAAGCGAAACGAACTCGTAAGCGTCTTCATACAAAATCAGTGGTTTCTAAGGACGTAAGCTGAATAACTGCGCATAGTCCCTAAATCGCTGCTTTCTATTTAGATTATTGAGTCAGAGAAGTCCCTTTTTTTTGGGAGTGGGAAATCATCAAATGACTGCCCCCGTCCTGGGTGCGGCGGGAGGACGTGTCTGACTTGTACTGACTAAACCCCACTCATGTTCCTTCGGTTGCCCTTTATGTTCCGGGGTCACGGTAACTATTATAAACATTCCGCAACAGCACAATATACCTCACGCCAACCACTACAAGCCACTAACTCAAAACACCCCTCAAAAACCATAAAATGCGCAAACAAGAAAAACCAGATACGGATTCGAACAACCAAATAAAATAACATTATTCATAACAAAAACAAATTTCACAGTTTGTTACACATTAAATCGAGTCCGCTTGAAGTGACGACTTCGGGGTAGGATCCGCGTGTTTTTTGCAGATAAAAATAAAAAAAAGGATAAAACATGTCCGCAGATTTAAAAGGGGTGATTATGAATCGTAAGTGATATTTGGACATTTGTGTTGTAACGGGTTTTCTATGTATTTTTGTGTAGCGCTGGTTTAAAAATGGAGATGTCCGCTTTTTGTATGGACGTTGGTTTTTTATTCCGAGAAAAATCCAACCAGCTTTAAAGTCCACTCTAATAAATACGACAAAAATATGGAACTTAGAACTAATTAAATAATATTTTTAAACACCGCCATTTAAGCGAAAAATCATAAAATAATAAATTAATTAAATAATGATTTCCATTAATTAATTGATTTCAGAACGCACCCATAATCGGCTCAACACATCGTTATCTGTCACTGTCAGTCAGACTGTCACAGTATTTGATTTACACTGACAGTTCTCCAGTGTCAATTTTGATAGGTTTAGTTTTTTTGGATGTGTTCACTTTATTTACTTAGATAATTTAAAAAAGTTTGTTCGTCTTACAAGTAAATTCTCACTAAAATAAAAAAAAAGATTTTTCCCAAAATTGGGGATCTTTAAAAATGTATGATATAGTTAAAAGTACTAGGTTTTGAGATGTCTATCCAAATGTATTTAACTTACCCTGGTTATAATTATTAAATAATAAAAAACCATTTATGGACATGTCCTTTACTCTAAATGGCATTAGTACAGAACATTTTTTTATGTTTAATCAAAATTTAATTTGAAACAATTAACAAATAACACGCAGCATTTAATAACGGTCAAGAGCGAGTGCGAGTCCCGTATCCGTACAATATTAAAGACTGAACAAAAAAAAATCTTATAAGAGAAGGGTCTCTTACAAACTCTATCTAGTTAGTTACTCAATTTACTGTTTTAGCGACAATAGTGAATCCATACTAATATTATAAATGGGAAAGTGTGTCTGTCTGTCTGTTTGTCTTTCTTTCACGGCAAAACGGAGCGATGAATTGACGTGATTTTTTGAGTGGAGATAGTTAAAGGGATGGAGAGTAACATAGGCTACTTTTTGTCTCTTTCTAACGCGAGCGAAGCCGCGGGCAAAAGCTAGTGAAAAATAAACCTTTAAAGATTGCGGTTTAAAATAAATAACACAGATGGCGCTGGTGAGTCTCGTCTTTACATAGCAACAGATTATATATTTCTACTAGCTTTCGCCCGCGGCTTCGCCCGCGTGGATGTCGAAATTAACAAACACGTTGATATCAGTCAGTGAGTTTACTATTATATACATATATCAAATGGCTTCTCTCGACCTCAGTGTCAGACTTTTACTGACTTTTATGATCCGCAACTCAGACAGGCATTGGCTCTAGAGGGCTCCGTCACGTGCTGACTGCTTTGTGAGGCGCGAGTGGAACAAACGCGCCGACAACACGGGCCTGCTCCTTATCCGCCGGTGAGCTAAATCTCCGTGTCCGGTGAGGACCTAGGCTGTGACGGGAGCAGTCATTGGATGATTTCCCACTCACCAAAAAAAAAAAAAAAACCAAGGCTGTGTCCGGCGATACGTGAGAGCGCCGTGGCGCCTCTCCAGCCACTCCTCAAACAATGATGAATGTATCTCTTCAGTGACTCCATCCACATACAATAGAAGACTGAGACCGGGTATTTAATTTTGCTTCACGACGCACTCTCATACGAAACGACACCCCACATACAAATCGAATAAGGGATAGAACCAAACAATTGTTAAATTTACTGAATTAATTGATTACTTTTTGTTTTTGACCAAACGACCCAATATTTATCACGAACGCATCGACAACCAAACACATTTTACAACAGGGACAGAACCTGCACGAAGGAAAACTGCCTGGGATGATCATTATTTTTACTTTGAAACAAAACAAAGACCCCAGCAAACCGCAACGCATTAGTGAAACCGCATTCAATTAGGTTAAGCCGTTTTTGAGATTAGCCCGAACAAACGTATAGACAAACAGACAAAAATTCTAAAAACATTGTTTTGGGTTCTATTGCGTATATAAAGTTCCCCTAATTAAGTTTTTCTTATTTATCTTCCATGTACAGACCTGTACCTTTTACAATTTTATTAAATAATATATTGATTTTATTATATGTATTAATGTATTGATTAAATAATAGTGCTTTTAATATTTTTTTATTTTTGAAAGCCATCCTGGACTTTTTTTTTAAACTAAAAGCCCATTTCATAACATGTCCTTTCAACAATCTTTTCTTCAAAAGTTAGGTGACAGTGACAATGACAGTATAGCCAGATTACTAAACAACTATTAGGCCACTCCTACACACGTGAATCTAGATTGTGATAATGTGGGGAAATCGATACAAATCTTTTATGAATAAAGGTGATATGGTTTAAATAAATTTTGTTTACATTAAATAGGTAAGTGATACGAAGTTCACCGGGTCATCTAGTATGTATATAATAGTAAACTCACTGCCTGATATCAACGTGTTTGTTAATATATAACAATAACTAACTAAATACATTAAACTTGGAGGGTTTATTCTTTGTGAAGAATATAAAAAATAGCCCTAAAGGGTTAAAATAGTAGGTAGAAGTTCGACATCCACGCGGGCGAAGCCGCGGGCGAAGGCTAGTAAATATTTTAAATCTGGATTTTTTTTTTATCTTAATATTATTTTTGTACGTTGGAAATAAGAAAAGCTGGTACATTACAGTATTATTTTTTACAGCATATTACACGCCTTTTTGTTATTTCAAACCGTATTAAATGGCTTTTATTTGCATGATTTGGATTTATGAAAATGATTCCATTCGTATTTTGAAAACAATTAAACATTACTTATTTGTGTCAGGTTTGACGGGTTGTAACCTCTATGGTTGTAACTGTTTTGACACTTGATTTGCCGGTTACTATGACAACGACATCCAACAGAACATGGACAACTTTTATATGGGAAAATGGAATTGTTGTTTTACTCTATCTTTCTCGCAATTTTAGAGACAAAAAGTGTGTGTGTTACTCTCCATCCCTTCAACTATCTCCATTTAAAAACTCACGTCAATCCGTCGCTCCGTTTTGCCGTGAAAGAAAGACAAACAGACAGACAGACAGACACACTTTCCCATTTATAATATTAGTAAGGATAAAGAATTTTCCAATTAACATTTTATATATTAAATTCGAAGCGTTTAAAAAATATAGGATCACGCTGTTGTGTCTTGGTACTGCACGATAAAGCAAAACATATCATCAACCGTATGAACATTATACTAATTACTAATAACTATAGATATTTCTTAAGCAATATGTAAGTAAGTTCGTTAGTTAGGTAAAATAATAAAAACGGGAAAGAAGACGTCGAACAAATTCTGTACCCGTTGAAAATAGCGACAGAAATGTGAATAACTTTAAAAAAATATTGCAGGATGTAACAACACAAACACAAAAACTTTATGCTGCGATATTTTAGTATGAATGTTTCTGAATACAATTAAAACAACTAGGTAGGGCTGTGTTTGTCAACAAATAAACAATGCTCAACGTTTGGTGGAGTTTCCAGTGAAATTTCCTGCTACGTTATTACGGGTACTATTATACACATGGCTATGCCCCAACAAACTCACCAAACTGTCTGGTATGTCAAAAAAAGACTATACAATAATAAAAACATCGAACAATTTAAATCTAAATTAAAGGAAATAAATTGGAACGCGATATTACAAAAAGATAAGAATATAAATGAAAACTATGACATATTTAATAAAACATTGACAAACATTTTAAACCATTGTATACCTCAATTAAAAATAAAATTAAAAACAAACTTTAGAAAGTATTGGCTAACTCCAGGCATCAAAATTGCATGTAAAAATAAAAGGCTTGAAAAAATACTTACACTAAAAACGAATAATTCACTAATTAAACAAAACTATAAGAAATATGAAAAAACACTAAAGAAAACAATTATAACAGCAAAGAAATTACAATATATTAACAAACTCAAAAAATCAAATAATAAAGTTAAGACTATGTGGAGTATTATAAATGAAAGAACAAATAAGAAAATAAAAAAGCATAAAAATAATATTGAATTACATATAAATGGCATAAATGTCACTGAACCTAAACAGCTAGCTAACTATTTTAATAACTTCTTTGCGTCTATTGGCGAGGATAACAACAAAACACCTGGCAATGAGCCGAGAGGCACCCCAATGGTTAGCTCCACTGAAAACACCATGTTCCTCAGCCCAGTGGACCCCAGCGAAATAAACTCATTATTAAAAAATCTGAAAAGCAAAAAAAGTCATGGAATAGATGAATTACCACCAATGTTAATACAGCAATGTGCAAACGAACTCACATTACCATTTTTCTTGCTTGTAAATCAATCTTTCGATGACGCCACTTTTCCAGACTACCTAAAAAAAGCTATAATAAAACCCATCCACAAAAAAAACTTAAAAACCGATCCTAGTAATTACCGTCCAATAGCTCTTCTACCAACGGCCTCCAAAATTTTTGAGAAGGCAATGTACAATCGAGTTTACTCCTTTTGTGAAAAATACAATATTTTTAACGATTGTCAAAACGGATTTCGCAGGAACCGTTCTACTGTGCTGGCAGTTTTTAAATACATACAGGAAGTACTAAATATAATAAATGATAAGAAATATGCTGTAGGTTTATTGTTAGATATGTCCAAAGCTTACGACAAAGTCCAATATAACATTTTGCTTAGTAAATTACAAAATATAGGGGTCCGCGGGAAGGCTCACGAATGGTTTAAATCCTATCTAACAAATAGAGAACACCAAGTCGAAATAGAATTTTATAATGAAAATACCAAAGAAATTCAAAACATCCGGTCTGACAACAAAACAATTAATGCCTCTATTCCCCAAGGAAGTGTAATTGGATGCCTCCTCTTTCTTATCTACATCAACGACCTCCCGAGAACCATATCAGGACCATGCGTCTTGTTTGCTGATGATATTTCATTTCTTACTTCATGCAGCGACAACGTTGGACTGAACGAGGAACTAACTGATACACTAAATAAATCAATAGCTTGGATGAAAGACCATAACCTCGAAATAAATTTCTCCAAAACTAGAATAATGCCCTTCCACCCCCGTCAAAAAACCCCACTAGACATAAACTTTACATATAACGACACACCAATAGAAGTAGTTCATGAGTTTACTCTACTTGGCCTATCCATAGATACAAACATTAACTGGAAATCGCACATCCAAAAGATAAAAACAAAATTATCTAAATTTGCATACGCCCTTCGTGAAGTAAAAAAGACCACTAACATTAAAACCGCACTAGTCACCTATTATGCCTACGCTCATGCATGGCTCAGTTATGGCGTGATCTTGTGGGGAAACAGCACAGATGCATCGAGGCTGTTCATACTACAAAAAAGACTTGTTAGAATATTAGTAAATATAGAAAACACTGATAGTTGCAGACCCCACTTCCGAGACCAAAAAATACTGACCCTCCCATGCCTATACATACTAGAAATATGTAAATTCGTGCGAAACTACCCACACCTATACACGACAAGAGACGATATCCAATCAAGATATACACTGCGCCATAAAAACAGGTTAAACTTACCAGGCTGTAAACTAAAAATGTTGTCAACAAGTACTCTATCCATGTCAATAAAAATTTACAATAAATTACCTGATATAATTAAAGAAACACAAAAAAATAATATATTCATAAATAAATTAAAACAATTTCTATTAAATAAATGCTATTATGATATGAAGGAATACTTTGATGATAAATTTTAAATTAAATAAGGTAAATGCTTACATAAAAAATTGGATTGCATTATAAATTACTATTATTAGATAAATAATTATAAGCCCTCTTCCTCTCTCCTACCATTTTGCAGTGCCCGACAGGGTCCACAATGACCAATATCCTTGTAACCTACCATCTAAGTATACTTGTGGAAGCAATAAATGTATTGAGTATTGAGTATTATTTTAGCAACAACGTTGATTTACGTTCTACCTATTGTTACTTCTTGTTAGATCTCGATCTAACAATTCCATTTGTGTTTTTAGGGTTCCGTAGTCAACTAGGAACCCTTATAGGTTTCGCCATGTCTGTCCGTCCGTCCTCGCTTAATCTCTGTAACCGTTAGCACTAGAAAGCTGAAATTCGGTACCAATATGTATATCAATCACGCCGACAAAGTGCGAAAAAAAAAATTGGAAAAAAACGTTTTATTAGGGTAGCCCCCCTATATGTAAATAGGGAAGTGGTTTTTTTTTAATTACAACCCTGACGTGTGATATATTGTTGGATAGGTATTTCAAAATGAATAGGGGTTTACTAAAATCATTTTTTGATAATGTCAATAATTTCGGAAATAATCGCTCCAAAAGGAAAAATCAAAGCGTCCGGCCCCTCTAACTTTTGACCCGTAGGTTTAAAAGATATGAAAAAAATCTGGAAAGTTGAACTTTATAAGGACTTTCTAGGAAAATTATTTTGAACTTGATAGAAAGAACAGTTTTTGTACAAAAAAGACAAAAAGGTTCAAAATAATTTTTGCGTACTTAGTATGTCAACGTAACAAATAGCTTTTTTTTTAACTTATAAGTAGGTACACTTATTGTGACGGACGGGAAACTACGGAACCCTACATTGAGCGTGGCCCGACACGCTCGTGGCCGGTTTTTTAATATAAAATCTTTACTCTATTGTACAATATAAAGCTAAAAAGTTTATTTGGTTAAACGCACTTTCAGGTCCGAATTGTAAATATATTTTTGGATGTCATTTATCAAGGAAGGTACAGGTTATGTAAAGGTCATAGCTCATTACAGCCACCCGGCAGCCACTCCGCGCCGGCGCCGACTCGCCTTATAACCGAGGCGATCCGGTGAGGCTACGGAGTTGATATAGTGAGCGCATGCCCATACAAGTCCATAATATAAAGAATACTAGCCGCAGGAGGCGAGTCGGTGCGGAGTAGCTGCCGGGTGGCTGTAATGAGCTATGACCTTAGCTCAGCGCCCTACGGGAGCGGAGTAGTAATCCCAAATGTGGGCGAAACCGCGAGGAACTGCTAGAATATGTAAATAAAAAGAAAATTTATGTACCTAGTTAAAGTTCCAAGACCATCCCTGGATTGTAGTGCGATGCATTCAAAACCACTCCGCCGTCTTTGAAACCTCATAATTCTTAGCAACAGAATCTTGAGATGTTGAAGAATAAGCACGTGCTTATGCTATGACCGTTTGCTTTAAAAGTATTTTAATTATAATTAAAACCTAGCAAAATTCAGCGATTGAATTAAAAAAAAACGAATTAGGAGTGTCTTCTGTATGAGAAGAGGATTATTTTGCAATAAAACATCAAAAGTTATCACTTCAAACTTAATTAATCAATAGTGGTGCCGATTCTTTTATTTAACTAAATTTAAGTTAAATGCATCTTTCTCTTTCCATTTCTTAAAGAAAAGGACAGAAGATAAAATATTAGTGAAGTCCTGTCAAATTTAGACACTCCTTATATAATTTAGATGCGATTTAAAAACATGACGTCTAACTAAACGTAAATTTTCTTTTAGGATTAAACTAAAATGTATCTTCTGTTCTTTTCTTTAAGAAATGGAAAGAGAAAGATGTATTTAACTCAAATTTAGTTAAGTTTGTGAACAAGAGAATCAGCACCAGTGTTTACTTTAAATATTAATTGAACCAAAGGTTCTTTTTATCTGTAAGTAAATTTTAATGGTTTGAACATAACAAATGTCAGACATTATTTATTCAGGACCTAGATAACAAAGCTCTAGAATTCTAGACTGAAACAAATCCAGTAAAAAGGCAGATAGTCTCTTAGACTAAAATCCTATCCATTCTAGATAATTGGTTTGCGACGCCTCCGGATAGAAACAAAGACATCTCGGACTTCAAAGGAGGAAAAATCTTCGAGAACTCGAAACAGTCTAACATTGAATACTTTGTTAAATATCTTTTTCGCAAAAAGTAATCGCTTTGAAAAACTGCAAAGAAAAAATACTGATACCTAATAAGTAAATGCTTTTAGTAGTGATGATTATAAACGTTTTCAAATAGATTTCTCTTCCGCGTTTTAGCCTTTCAAAAGATCTATACACAGTATACACCTATGAATTGTTATAGGTGTTCAATGAGAAAGGTGTTGGTAGTTGCCTGTTCGAAAACGATCTTGGAGAAGCGCAAAAACTTCATGGATACTCATTTTAAAACTTCAAGTTTTACAAAATCTAAATCGTGGTACTCTTTCACATAAAAAAAAATCAGTCATATCGTTTAACAATTGACGAATATATCCCTATTTCCCTAAGCATACGTACAGACAAATTAAAAACCGAAGCTATACATTTAGAAGTCGGTATGGGATGCCGTCGCCTCCTTCTGCGAAGCAGTTATGATAGTGAAGGAAGCGGCGGCGCGCGAGAGGCAACGACGAGCCTCTCGCCCCGGACTAAGACCCAGGCGAAGACGTTGGGAGTCGCAAGATGACTACCGGCCACCGAGCGATGGGTAGCTCGCCGCCCGGCTAGGACCAGGACCGCGTCGACGACGGCGCGTTAGTGTTCCACGCGCGCCTCAAAGAGAAGTCAGCACAGGAAGGGGCCCCAACAGGGCCAACGCCTGCCGGGGTTGCGGAATGTTTATAATAGTTACCGTGACCCTGGAACATAAAGGGCAATCGAAGGAACATGAGTGAGTTTTAGTCAGTAAAAGTCTGACACGCCCTCCCGCCGCACCCAGGACGGGAGCAGTCATTTGATTGAAGGCAAGAATTTCGATTTCCTACTTCATTATTTGATATCCTAGTCAACTGAAGCCTAACAGTTAAATCGACATGTTTCTTGTCTTATGACATTGTGCCAAAGATTTGTGACCTTATAGCTCATATCTTCTTTAGCTACAAAACAAAGCGCCTTTATTGCCAAAAGTCGTGATATATTGGCTGTTTCCTCTTACAATATATTGGATATCAAGATAAAACGTCTGTTAGTCAAACTATTATTTAATATTTTGTTGTCATAGCAGCAAAGTGCATAAAAGCTAAAACGTCTTTTTTTTTGTCCAACTGACCAATTATATCGTAGGATAGGATCTCTAGAATCTCAAGGACCTTATAAGATCTTGTTTGTTATTTACAATTAATAGATTTGGGTTGAAATTGTCTTAAACTCGGCAGCAATCAAATCTAGGACTAGACAAAGTACCTAAAAAGCATGGTCCTAATTTTTTTAAACTACATTTTAAGGAAATGTAAGAAAAAGGAAAGGGCAAATATGTACAATTTGTTATGCCTTGCTATGCGAAGTGCCTTTAACAGTCTAACTGAAATAAATGTTCTAAATTGATAATTAAGCTGTACAAGTACAGAATTTTCTAATTCCATTAGAAAATGCTTAAGTCGTTGTAGAACGCTGCAGTGTCCTCTATTTCTTTCTAAGTCCATAATGCCTTCTAACTGACCCATTCGGTTCTAAATGCAGCCGGCGAGCTAAAAATCTTCTCGACTTTATTTCTTCATTAGTGATAATGTAAGTATCAATTTGCTTATTGTTATTGGAATCTACAAAGATTCAATAAAATAATTGAGTCATTAAAGAAGCTACAAGAATTCAAATGCGTGTTGGGTTGTTTCAGTAACAAGGCCCTCGAAAGCAAAGTAAAATAACCTCGAAAGCAAAAATAACTCTGGAGACTTACAAGCAAGACATGAAACAAAAATAAAATGCGTGCTTGGACAGTAAGACGAAGCTAGTGTTTAGTTAAAAGGCAGAAGAAAATGGTGTATCAACAACGTATTTATAAGACAATTATACCTGTTTATACAGAACACGATGTTAAAAACTACTTATAGGATTTGTCATATCCAATATCTTACCAAGAATTACGGTTAACTGGCACTGTGCAATAACAAAAACTAACATTACTAGAAAGAACTCACCTTTAGAACAGTTCCTAATAAAATACACTTTGATTAGGTACCCAATAATGAACCTAGCCTCACTCCTGAAGGCAATCAAGGTGATAATCAGGTCTAGTGTCTATAGATAAAACTTTTTCTTTGTATCATCAATTTTCCTTGAAGTCTTTTTGCTCTCAGGCAGACGTAAGAAAGTTATATTATAATTCCTTCCACAAACGATTTTTAAGATCTATATAAGATATTTCTTTTAATTTGTTACGTATCTGTGTAATTCCGCTTCGCTTTTGACTTAGGAATTGAACAAGTATTTTGTTCTGAATTTTCCGGTGGAGCCTGGAATTCAAATTTAGCTTGAAACATTTAATTTCATTGCGAATTTTAACGTTTGTAAGGATGGTTATTTTACTGTACTATACTTACTTAAACGGCTAAATATATTTATTGATAGGCTAAATTCGATGGATGCATTATTATTAGTATCAGTGGTAGTACTGACTGATTGATTCTAAATCATTGTTGATATCTTTGTCATAATATCAGCCTAAAGGGTGTAAATTAAAGGTGGCATAAACTGTTATGTGAAACTCTCTGATTTTTAAAACGAACAAGATCGTCGACAACATCAGTTAGTTATCGATCTAGCATATTTCTGATTGGTGTAAGCTTAGTCAAAATTATCCTCCTTTTCTTTCTCACAATCATCTTTATCACTTTTACCTTCACCACTTGCTTCACTGATCTCTTTAAAATTGCATTTAAACTTACAGAAACAGCTGTGCAAAACCGCATTTACTTTATGAGGACTTGCTGCAATTCTTCTGCACTTACTGTTGTTCTTGAGTTAAAATTCTTTGACCTATTTCTTACTATTCTTTGCTCGAATACAAATGGCGTTTCCTATCGATTGTTTAAGTACAAGTTAGCATGACGACCAAAGTATTTTGCTTCCGAGTTTCAAGTAAAATTAACTGATTACTTTGGATATTTATTTGATAAGAACAAGATTGATTACTTTATTAAATATTATTAGGGGTGCGTATTGGGAATTTCTGAGTTGGTTTTGAGAAAATCTTAATGCCCCGAGTTTGGAAGTTGGCGGTGCGACAGCCTTTCCATGTCTTAGGAGGATATCTATAACCCTCGTTAGTTAGGTTTGATTTTCTCCTGCGTTGACTTCGGTCGCATATGTACTATCGACAAAATTGAATCATGACCCATTTCGACGACAAATCGTTTGAAGCTGTCAAAATAATAAGACTAGATGAACGCGCCCTAAAACGCGTTTCGAGAACGCAGCCAATACAGCTGCCACGGCGCACGGAAGAATTCGTCTCGTTCATTCGGCAACAGCCACCGCATCGCGCACACGCATATAAAAACGATACACTTAATGTCGCGATTGCAACCCAAAACTGTATAAACTGTGCCGTTTCATTTTAATAAACCAAAATTATTCTTTACAGTTGAGTATCATTTACTTCCTCAACATATGGCGACCGTGAAATAAGAAGAATCCAGCAGCGGGATCCCGGCGGGCGTGGCATTCTCGTTCCGCAACATGGCGGCGGTGCCTTTTCGTCGTCGGCGCCGGTGAAAAAAGAAACGTCGTCAAGGTTACTGGCATACTCCGGACTACGCATCGTCAGCGCGCTGCGTGGATGGCGGGTCACCTCTCCACTTCAAACTGCGGTACTGCGGGTGAAGAGTCGGCGGCGGCGGCACGTGGTCGTAAAAATGGAAGTAAGCCCGTTCCTTGATAATTCCCTCATAATCCCCTGTTTCTATTGGGTGTATGGAGCCTAGCTCGCTAGTTTCTAACCTTTAGACAGGTTTCTTTTTCATTTTTCCGTTTGTGCCAATATGCGGTAAGGCTTGGCCAAACGTAATTTCACTTCCTTTGTCGTTTGTGCCAATTTGCGCTTTATGCTTGGCCAAATGCATTTTTAATTTTCCGTTTGTGTCAATTTGCGGTAAGGCTTGACCAAACGTAATATCATTTCAATTTTATTTGATCCAATTTGCGCTAAATGCTTGGACAATACAAATTTTTTTTTGAGCACGTGCATTGTTGTTTGCGTAGGTACCGACCGCGCCGCAGGTGTCTCATTATTTAGGATGCCCGGCTTGAGCTAAATTTAATGTGCACATCGCATGAAATTCTCGGAAGTTCGAGAACATACCATTTTGGTTCTTTAAGTTTAACATAACCTTTTTATCTTTTTAACAATTTAGCTTGCCCATATGCTTCGGGATTAATAATAGGTACATTCCGTATAAAATTTGCATGGAATTCAAGGCATGATGCCGAACATTTCAGCGTTCCTGATGTGCGACCCACGTGCCACGTGACCACGTGCTCGGCGCCTCTCTGCGTCCGGTGCGCGCTGCTGTTGCTGCGACGTGCTGTGTTGGCGAGCTCAGCGGCAGCGGGCAACGGCTTCGCGGTGGCTGCATGGTTTGAGCTGTCTGTCTGCTGGATTTGTAACTGGTGGGATTGCACATTTTATTAATTAGCTTTTGTTAGGGGTTACTCAACTCATTGTTTGTGCGTAGTTTACTAGTGTTTCTTATACCATCATGACGGAAGATACGGTTGCCTCTCCCGAGGTGGAGAGTACAGACTTGAAATTATTAGTCCGCAGACGTGGTGGAATACGTAGTAGACTTACTATATTCAAGCAGTTTATTGGTGCATACCAAGTTGGTAGTAAAGCCTCTAGCCTGAGCCCTTTAGAAGTGAGAGAGCTATCTTTGCGACTCACACAGCTACAAGAGTTAATGTCTAAATTTGATAGTGTTCAATCTCAAATAGAGGAAATTGCTCATAATTTAGATGAACAAATGTTAGAGCGAGACTCTACAGAACGTGAATTTTATTCAATGATTTCTTTTACTCAAGAATTGATAAGTTCAAATTCAGAAAATAGTAAAGAAAATAACTTTGATTCGTGTCATTCAAGTTGTAGTAAAATGAACAACTCTGTCAAATTACCAACTATAAATCTGCCTACATTCGATGGCAACTATTCTAAGTGGTTAGAGTATAGAGACACATTTGACTCTTTAATAAATAAAAATGAGTCCATACCATTAATAAATAAGTTTCATTATTTAAGAAATTCATTAGTTGGTAGCGCTTGTAATATAGTTAGGTCCATAGACTTTACCGCTGCAAACTATCAAGTTGCATGGAAGTCTTTATGTGATAGATTTAATAACAAAAATATTCTTATAAATAATCACTTACAGGCGTTAGTCAATATAAGTCCAATACAAAAGGAATCTTTTAAAGCTTTAAGATATTTGATGGACCAAATTCAAAAAAATTTACATTCCTTAAATATATTAGACATTCCCACGACTGGTTGGGATCCTTTAGTTATATTCTTGGTGTCAGCTAAGTTAGACCCTAGAACTAAGAACAAATGGGAAGAACATAAAGGTCATTTAACCCACCTACCTTCTCTTGAAGAATTTATAAAATTTTTAGATAATAGAGCGAATGTCTTAGAGACTGCTAATGGTAGTAGGTATTATGATAATAAAAATCCAACTCATAGTAAGGATAATAAATCTATTAAATCGTTAGCAACGGCAGTGCCCGATCCAAAAACTAAAATATGTATTATATGTAATAAATCACATTATGTACAGAAATGTAACAAATTCAAGGTTTTGAGTTTAAAGGATAGGCTGTCTGAAGTGGCTAAACATAACCTGTGTACCAACTGTCTGCGTAGTGGTCACAACAATACAGAATGTCAATTGAACAGTTTTTGCCGGAGCTGTACGGAAAAACATAATTCATTGTTACATAATAACAGCACAATTACCAACGTAGTCACAGAAAGTACAGAATCAACTCAGTCACCAACTATTCCTGTTAGTTTGTCAGCCCATTCACCAGGACATGTTTTATTATGTACTGCACAAGTTGAAGTAGTTAATATACATAATAATAATACTCAGCTTGCGCGTGTGTTGTTGGACACGGGCAGCCAGTCTTCTTTTATAACAAGCAACCTAAAAGAAAAGTTAGGGTTACAAGCCAAACAAATAAATTCTTTTAATGTTAGTGGAATAAACAATGCAGCTTGTAAAATTAAAGAATCTTGTAATATAGTTATTAAGTCAAGAATTAGTTCATTTAATAAAAGTGTCAATTGTCTGGTAATTCCTAAAATTACTGGGAACCTACCGGTGTTCAGGTGGATGCTGAGCACTTGGGGTTGCCCTCTGGGGTAGTACTGGCAGACCCCTTATTTTATAAGCCAGCTGAAGTAGATATATTAATAGGTGCAGACCACTTTTTTGAAATTGTAAATAATAATAGGATAGTGTTAGGACTAAACAAACCTGTATTGCAGGAGAGTAGTCTAGGTTGGTTAGTTGCTGGCCCCATAGGCACAACTTATTTAAACCGTAATGTACATTGTAATTTAGTTAAAAACAATAAATTGGGGTCGCTTCAAGATCTTCATAATTTAGTTAAAGGGTTTTGGGAGGTAGAAGAACTGCCTACAGGCTCTAATAATAATTATTCAATTGATGAACAGTACTGTGAATCTCATTTTAATAAAAATACTTGTCGTTTAGCAGATGGTAGATTTTCTGTGATGATGCCGCTTACGGAGACCCCGGAGCAGGCACTTGGAAATTCATTTCCTATAGCAGTTAGACGTTTCGTGAACCTAGAAAAGAAATTAAATAAAAATATAGAACTCAAGAAACAATATAGTGATTTTTTACAAGAATACAGTAAGTTAGGGCATTTAAGCGAAATAGAAATGCCTAAGTTTGGTTGTTACTTACCCCATCACTGCGTAATTCGGGAACAACATGATACCACCAAACTAAGAGTAGTCTTTGACGCTTCAGCTAAAACAAGTTCAGGAAAATCTTTGAACGATATCCAGGCTATTGGCCCAACTGTACAGAGCGACTTATTCTCTATTCTTATTCGGTTTAGAATACATAAATTTGTTTTAACTGCAGACGTCGAGAAAATGTACCGACAAGTAGCTTTAGATGAGTCACAGCGGCATCTGCAGCTAGTTTTGTGGAGGGATAAACCTGAACAACCTTTCAAAATTTTACAGCTCAACACATTGACATATGGGATGGCTTCAGCTCCCTTCTTAGCTACTAGGTGTCTTGTGGAGCTGGCTAATAAATGTAAAGATAAAATTATTGCAAACGTTATTAAGAATGACTTTTACATCGATGATCTAAATACAGGTGCCTCCACTGAAGAGGAATTAAAATATATATATTCAAATGTTACTAATATATTAAATTCTGCATGCTTCCCTTTGCGAAAATTTCGAACTAACTCTCGTGTACTAAATGAAAAATCAGAATCATTTAATTGTGTTAATTTTCATGACGACGCCAATGTCCTAGGCTTGAAGTGGTCACCAAAGGCCGATGAGCTGCGGTTTCCTAATGACATTGAGTGTGATTCAAAAGTCACGAAACGAGTGGTCATTTCAACTACTTGTAAAGTATTTGATCCCTTGGGGTTAGTTAGTTGTTGCATAATAAAGGCAAAAATTATTCTCCAGCAATTGTGGATGGCAAAATTGGATTGGGATGAGCCCGTACCTGAGCCTTACGCAAAGAACTGGTTTAATTTCATAAAACACCTACATCATTTATCTAATATTACAATACCTAGGCAGGTATTAGGTGAAAATTTAGAAATTCAATCAGCTGAGTTGCATTGCTTTGTAGATGCAAGTCAACAAGCATATGGAGCATGTGTCTATTTACGTTCCAAAGATAGTAAACACAATATTACAGTTAGGTTATTGTGTGCAAAAACTAGAGTTGCTCCAATTAAAGAACTAACCATCCCACGTTTAGAGTTGTGTGCCGCTCTTTTAAGGGCTCAAGTTAGTGACAAGGTATTGCAAAATGCACCATGTGATATTACTGGAAAATATATGTGGACCGATTCCACAGTTGTACTCGGATGGCTTAAAACTAAGAATAAAGTGTTACAAACATTTGTACGTAATCGAGTCAACAAAATTAATGATATGACCAAAGGTTTTATATGGAAGCACGTTCCATCCGAATTTAATCCTGCTGATTTAGCTTCAAGGGGCATTGACCCACAGCATCTGCAGTCATCATCTTTATGGTGGGAAGGTCCTTCCTTCCTTAGGCTGGAAGAAGGTTATTGGCCTACTCAACCTAATACTACAATTAAAAACTTACCGGAGGTAAAGGCATTAGTCTCAGATATCGACATTATTAAAAATAGTTTAGTACAATTTGAAAATTATTCTAGTTACAGTAAACTTAAAAGAATTTACGCATACGTTTTACGTTTTATTACTAATTGTAAAAAGCAGTTAACAATTAATGGACCTTTACAAGCTCACGAACTAGAAAACTCTTTAATGCTATTGCTTAAAATTTGTCAATCAGAGTCGTTTGAAAAGGACCTTAAGCTCATTCAAGATGGAATAAAACTGCATCACAAAAGTAAATTGTTACCATGTGTAGTTTGCGCTCGAATGAAAGGTCAAACTGCACAACCTTTAATGGGTGACTTACCGAGTGTTAGAGTCAACCCAGACTTTCCCTTTAATTCTTGTGGAATTGACTTTGCTGGGCCTTTTATGATTTCCTCCAAGAAGGGTCGAGGTAACCGTATCAGCAAAGCTTATTTATGCATATTCGTATGTTTGGTAACTAAGGCCATACATTTAGAAGCTGTGAGCGATTTAACAACTGAAGCCTTCATATCATGTCTGCGCAGGTTTGTTTCGCGTCGTGGCAAGCCCCATTCCATACATTGTGACAACGGAAAGAACTTTGTTGGCGCAAACAATGAGTTGGGTAGGGTTATACAGTCCAGCGTTCAGGCAGTGTCAGACTATGCAGCAAATGAGGCCATTAATTTTAAGTTTATACCTGCATACTCCCCACATTTTGGTGGGATATGGGAAGCTGGTGTAAAATCAGCAAAATTTCATCTTAAACGAGTTGTTGGCAATGCCTCACTCACATTTGAAGAATTAGCAACACTCTTTACCCAAATAGAGGCAATCCTAAACTCCAGACCCCTTTACCCCCTGTCATCAGATCCCATGGATACCGCTCCTTTGACCCCTGGGCACTTTCTAATTGGACGGCCGCTGATGTCAGTGCCTTCAGCGCCCGCCCCGACTTGTAGACCCAACAGATACCAGGTCATCGAGCAGCTGAGACGAGGCTTTTGGGAGAGGTGGCGAAAGGAGTACATGGCAGAGCTTCAGAACCGTGCGAAGTGGAGAAACGACGCCTCAACCATTGCTGTCGGGGACCTCATAATATTGAAAGAAGATAACGTAATGCCTCTTCACTGGCGCATGGGTCGCGTCACCAAATTATACCCGGGAGGCGACGGCATCTCCAGGGTGGCGGATATCTACACGTCCACCGGCACGATCAAAAGGGCCATAAATAAGCTGTGTCCCTTGCCGGTACACCACGGTTGAATCCTTCAACGGCCCGGAGGATGAACGCGCCCTAAAACGCGTTTCGAGAACGCAGCCAATACAGCTGCCACGGCGCACGGAAGAATTCGTCTCGTTCATTCGGCAACAGCCACCGCATCGCGCACACGCATATAAAAACGATACACTTAATGTCGCGATTGCAACCCAAAACTGTATAAACTGTGCCGTTTCATTTTAATAAACCAAAATTATTCTTTACAGTTGAGTATCATTTACTTCCTCAACACTAGACGTGTGACATTTTTAATGCATGTTTACGCGATTGTCGACCTAATTGTATTTGAATGTCTGTACGACAATAAGCTTATGGTGGGTCATGATTCCATTGGGTCGATGGTAGGTACGTCAGTCGAGTGCTCCATAGTTTGTCGTATATTAATTAGAAAAGTGTGACGCACATATGTATGGCTAGACCGATGTACACGAATGACATCAGCTTAGGAGGAAATTAATTCTTACTGTCCGTCTTTTCGCAAGTCCGTTTAGGTTAATATGAAATAATAAAAAAATAAACGGGGTACCTAGCCGTAAAAGTGATATTTTTGGCGTTCCCTGGAACATAAAGGGCAACCGAAGGAACATGAGTGGGTTTTAGTCAGTAAAAGTCTGACACGCCCTCTCGCCGCACCAGGACGGGAGCAGTCATTTGATTTGACGGGAGCAGAATTTCCCACTCACCAAAAAAAAATTTTTTTTTGGCGTTTTTTTTTCGGGCTTTGAATTATACGATGACCATTGTACAGAAGCCTTCGTGTGCAAGCCCGGCTCGCACATGACCAGTTGTCGACGTCTTTCATTGACAGAAAGGGGTAGAAATAAAACATTACTTAAAGCTTTCAAACTAGTTTCTGGAAAGCGAAGATAAATCGACTCAAAACAATTAGGAACAAGTGCTTGGTGTTCAAAACGTCGATTAGTTTTTCGTCAGTTGTCTACTTAAGCGTTTAAACTGTCCTGGAACCCATTACCTATATCTCGTGTCCCTGGATAGCTTCCGATAGACATTGAGTGGCATGTTTACTATAAATTATGCAAAACAATACCTTCTACCTTGCTTGGCGAAATTGGGAAAACAGTTTTTTTGTTTAACTACCTGCCCCACGCGGTTTTGTCGTGTTTTTGTTGCATGTTATCACTTTTTGTTTGTTTGGGCTGTGCATTGATATCACCCAGTAAGTTTACTATTTTATATATTTAGATTAATAATAGTAGAAAGGATTTTGTCTACGTAACAAACCGAATGCCGCGTGTAGTATTATTTCAATTCGGATGAAAGTATAGTAAACAACAACTGTTCAACATAATGACGAAACGCCTGCCGGGGTTGCGGAATGTTTATAATAGCTACCGTGACCCTGGAACATAAAGGGCAATCGAAGGAACATGAGTGGGTTTTAGTCAGTAAGAGTCTGACACGCCCTCCCGCCGCACCCAGGACGGGAGCAGTCATTGGATGATTTTCCACTCACCAAAAAAAAAATAATGACGAAAGCATAGATTTTAAACCCAAACCTTATTTAACTAAGCTACATTTACCAAGAACTAAGAAATCGAATACCTAAAGGAAAAGAGAAAAATATAGGTATAGCAACAGGCCAAAACAATTAGAACTCTGATAATGAGCATTAAGCAAAGTTAAAGGCTAATATAATAATTGTAGTATCTAAAATCACAAAGTTTATAACTAAATACCCTTTTGTCACGACTAAAAACCGGTTTAATGGAAGGCTTTAAGCCAAGACAAAAGACGACAAAAACTAGGTCAAATTAAACAATCTTTTGCAAAAGATAGACATAAAACTAAGAAAGATTGCGTAAATGATAAGGCCTGAAGCCTGAAAGACGCTAGAAAGGGAAACAAGACATTTTTATATTAACATCTGGAAAAGCAGTTTTATCTTGACAGGGACAGTTTTAATAACTGTAAGTAAACCAGCTTTTATTAGCATAAAGATAATTTTACTGTTTTATATAAACAAGAGTTCATATTGTAGTACATTGTTGTTAATTAACCATAACAATTAAGTCTCACGCGCCTGATTACGTATAAATACAGAGCAGGGATTCCCAAATTTAATGTTTTGTAGACCAAAAGTCATGTTTTTAGCCCCTGACGCAAAAAGAAGGGTGTTATTAGTTTGACCGATTTTTTGTGTCTGTTTGTCTGTGGAACCGTTGCTCTTAAACGGGTCAACCAATTAGTATGTTGTTTTTTTTAATTTAGAAAAAGGTTATCTAGTGATGGTTCTTTGACATGTGAGTAATCTAATACCGAAGAAGAATCTAAGCTTCAGTAAAAAGTTCCACTATCTAAAGTTGACGCCCGTTTTATCATGGGTCCCATTTCTTTTTAGCAAACATAGACCTCTTGTTGACTAACAAATAATTAAACCACTTTGAGTACCACTGACACAGAATTTCATTCCAAAACGTAAATATTATTACCTACAGTTATGTTCAATTTACTTCGTCAAATTGTGTTGTGCCAAATTAGTCCAATTAAAAACATTAATTGGGTGAGTATATAATAATAAGATGACTTTAACATACAGGGTACAGATAAACTAAGCCTTTACAAGAGTGCCGTGGGGGATGATTAAGGGATTACATGAAAGGGAAGGGGTAGTTGCCTTGGGACTAGAATTTTCGAAAGCTGAGAGAACCTTCATTCCGTGTCGATAATTTTTCACATCAATCCAGAGCTAGTACAATATTTTATTTTTATTCAGCCAAATTCGATGAAGGATTAGAAATAATTAATTTTAATATTAAAAGTAAAATAACTTAAAAAAATTATCTGAATTGAATGCGCGTCATAGAAAAGTTTTTGCAAGATTTTGTAATACTTGTTCGTGTTTAATTGTTCAGATAATTTCAAAAATTTAATTATAACACTAAGTTATTTGATTCATGTAAATCTCGCAAATTACATTATTTTGTAAAATATAATGAAACATTTTAAACGTTATAAAGTAAACATTATTATACCCGTGCTATAGTTTATCATTTGAATGGTTGATTGTTAGATATTCTTCATTGGATTTGGCTTAATAAAAGTATATAATAACTTTGAAGTTTGTAAAATACTTTTTAACTACAATAAAGATTGTGAGGCAACAAAAATTTAGGAGGCTGGATAGAAGTTTCTTATTCTTTCAAGGTTTAATGAACAGCTGAACGGAAAACGTGAGTATATTGATTTTCTAAATACAGAGGATAACTTTTATTTTTGTTTTTATGGAAATTTCCGTTAGCAATGGGCGAAAATTGCGAGCATATAAGGAAGCAAAATTTTCAACACCATTATTTAGTTTATCAATTTAAATTACCTATTATAAGTTTTCCGGTATATTCTAGGGAAATGATTCTAGATAATATACCAAGGATGTACTGCAGATAATACGAAATAGGAAACTTGCTTAATACGCCGCCAGAGAATAGCAACTAGGGGGGGAGTAAACACTGGCAGCTTGTTGGGGAAGATTAGATATACCTTCTACTTTCAGTGCAGAAAGCGGAAGTGTAAATCCAGCTGCATCTTGTTATATTTTACTATCATTCTCATAGCAAGCAAAACCTTGGAATTAAGATCATTTGTAAAGAGAAAGAAACTAAACAAAAAATACAGATGCCATGAATTATGGCAAAATAAAAGCGAGTGCCAATTCGTGATGGAGCAGTGTTTGATCTCTTTTATCTAAGTTTATCTAAGATACCATTGGCTTTACCCATGGTGCAGCATTAACCTGGACTAAATCTGAAAACACCAGTCCGCTTTAAGCAAGCGTAGTGATCAATATTCATGCCTACTTCTTTGAGATGAAGTCCTTGCCTCGCAGTGGGACAATAATGGACTCAGATTATTATTAATGAAGGTATAAAGTGAGCCTACAGTATCGAGCTGGGTAAACAATCAACTGGTAGAACCGTATAACTTTATATTTATACAAGCACAAGAAAATACACCCTGAAGCATAAAATTTAAAATATTTCAACGAACAGAATTTCTTTAACGATCGTACAGGATGCGTAGCAGGATACGGAGCGCGGAAACGCACGAGACAAAGGTCGTATAGGATAAGGGGGAATAGGGGGTTAGGAGAGTATAAGAGGGGTCACCCCATCCACCTTCCAGACGGCTTCCATCGTTCCCAAGACGACGTTTCCGCGTTACTTGACGCAGTTCAAAACATGTTATTGGTTGGAACTTGGAAGTTTACTAGATGCTGTTACGTTTCCAACG
The DNA here is from genome assembly GCA_033675125.1 of Athetis lepigone. Taxonomy (NCBI): domain Eukaryota; kingdom Metazoa; phylum Arthropoda; class Insecta; order Lepidoptera; family Noctuidae; genus Athetis; species Athetis lepigone. The sequence goes on from CM066234.1 coordinate 7,951,589, forward strand.
ATTATTTGCAATCAAATTGACGATTTCGCTAATCTTGAACCTTTAACGTTTCATACTGTGAGTTTGGGGAAATTGGCTGTCTTCTTAATATTTTCGAATCAGCGTTAACTAGACTTATGGCCTCAGTTGTTTAGATGTGCAAGATAAGGAATACTTTGGACATTCTAGCAAATTAACTGCCACTCATTATGGATCGTTTTTCTGTAGGTAGTGTAAATCTTCCAATTACCAATTTCTGATATTTCCTCATGAAGAATTTCCTCGGAGAAAGTTATATTAGGTTCCCATGTTAAATTAGCACCTACAAAGTACAAGAACTAATGATGACAAGATAAAACAAACATTAATCTTTTGGACCTGATCCATCGAATCTCTTGAGATCCATAACTTAAATATACTTAATGATGCATTGTTATTCACACTTCTTTCATAAGAGTAAGTAACCCGTGGGACGAAAAAGTGATTACAAGAGAAAAACCACACGACACCCCATTATTGATTGTAAGGGACGGTCACAAAAACTTGATACAATTAAAAAACAATTCTGTAAAAGACTCCAAGGGCAAGGTAAGGTACACATTTCATCTAAATTTATAAAATGGTAAACCGACTGACTTAGTGATATTATGATACATCAATGCACAGAACCAGCAATATCGGCCGGTGGTCATACATAAAACTTAGAGGGTATGATCTTTGTGAACAGAAGGCAGCAACTAACAAAAGATTTTCTACTGTCTTGACAGGTCTACTGAAAATGTAACCTTCATGGTTCTCGTATTATTTCACCAATACAATAGGCGAGACGAAAAAAAAAAATAATTAGTCCGTCAGATAGATTGTCAAAAAATTTTGGACACGTATTTTTTCTTTTTTCTCGTAAACGAAGAATGACGAGGATACAGTGTGTTAAAGTTGCGCATGATGTCACGATCAGATACATATTTTGCAGGACGGTGACGTCAAAAGCCCCCACTCCGAAACGTTGTTGCTCTTTATCTTTGTATTTTTTTATTTATGTGATCAAGCAAAAAATACATGTCCCGTATTTTTGGCCAATCTATCAGACGGACTAAACAGAATGCCGTTTTTTAATGCTGTCGTCATCCCTATTGTAGGCATTTTAAAAGAAACTTTGGCCTGAGTTTGTTTCTGATGTCTCTTCTTTGAGTAGACTGCTTGGAAACATCGGCTTTATCTTTCGCTTAAAATAAGAAAACCAAAATATTGACGCGTAAAAGTGTATTTAACCAATTTACAAAATAAATATATCATAATATCATTTTTAATATTGTCTGAACATTTGGCCAGTCTTCATCGAAATTAGCCATCCGTGACCTAATTGAGATCAAAAAAATATTGTAGTACCATTTCTTTGACAATATAATACAGCTGTGAGCAACCAATAATGAACACTTTAGTAAGTAATGTCTTACAATATTATCTACAGGATATAAGGCTGTGGGATACATATTCGCATCAACCAAGTTAACAAATAGTTTCGTTTGTTTGGAAGGAGAACTAATAGTAGTTAACAAACAAATAATGAAGGGGAATAGTTATGATATTGTCAGAAACAGTACGATGATTAAAACATATGTGTTTGGGAAATACGGCCTGAATATATTGTATAAGTTTGAATATCGTATGTTCATGGCTGTTGCCGATAGTATAAATGTTCACGGACAATCGATGGTAACTATAAAAGAACTGTAATCCGGAGTAAATGTTAGGTGACTGGACTGGTAATTAGTTACCAATACACAGACTTGTACTGACAACAACAAACAACTTTTTCAATTAAACTTTACTGTCGATTATGGTATCTACATATACGAGATAAATATCCTTGCAATTTATAGATAAAGGCAAAAGGCGATTACTTAATATAAAAACTTAACTTAAGTTTCTTTTGAAAAGAAGATTGTTAAATGAGTACAATCATAAGTCTATGTATCAGACACTATTAAGCATCAGTCGCTTTATAGAATGTATTGATTTTCAACAGTCACACATAAAAAACAAAAAACAAAGGTGGGTGTTTCAAGAACTTTATATTGTCTGGCATACTATAAAAGAATAAAAAACAAATAACCAAAAATATCAATGATACTGCACACCAAGACCAACCAACAATAACAAGTAATGGTCATTTTAAAACTTCAGTTAGTGGGTGTTCAGTCTTGACCCCATAACATATAGCAGACCAGACAGACAGATAACTCACTTCACGTGTAGGCGATATCAATATGTTAGTAAGTGTGTTCATATTGCCGATTACTTCATTTGAGGAGTGTTAAATTGATCAATCATTAGTCACTTGTGAAGTATGTCAAGTACTTTGCTGGTGTTATGCCATTTCTTTAGATGCTATCAAGGTTTATGTTAAATTACATAATGCAGAAGTACCGTTGTTTATAGGACGTAATATCTGGAAATCCTGGTCTGAATGCATTTTTTTCACTGATAGAAATACTTTATTCTTGAATATTAAAAAAAAAAACCCGGGGTTGCGGAATGTTTATAATAGTTACCGAAGGTACAAGGGCAACCAAAGGTACAAGAGTGGGTTTTAGTCAGTAAAAGTCTGACACGCCCTTCCGCCGCACCCAGGACGGGAGCAGTCATTTGATGATTTCCCACTCCCAAAAAAAAAAAAAATGAAAAAAAAAAAAAATAAGTTCAAGTTTAAGATCAAAAATCCAAATCATAAATAAATAAATATTACGTAATTACCCATATGATTAAAACAATCGGTCCATCATTTACAATACCATCTGACTAAGGAAGTAACTAAATCCGATAACAATAAATGAATATTTTCCATTTGATTCTACAATAAACAATCGTCAAACATGTCCGCTCCCTACGCAAGTCGAAACCATAATGAGCATACGATTACCGTACCGCTAGCGGTAGCTGACGACAGTACGTCACATCCTACGGAACTGCGCGGACGCATGTCTAGGCGTGTCAATGCGTGTGACGTTGACAGCCGATGACAAGACTGATCGACAAGCGTAAAAAATCATACAAGCCTGTTTACATACAAAGCAGATATGTACGAAGTAAAAGAACTGTAACGAGACGAGAAAAATACTACAAAGAAGTTTCTAGAACTTTTTGTGTTACGTCAAGTGTTAAATGTAGATGATATCAAAGAGACATGAAGCTGAACGTAAACATATTTTTCCCACTTGTTGCTATGCAAAAATTGTTTTAAAAGTCGATGTTAAGGAAGATTTTTTTCATAAAATGCTTAAAAGATAAATTAAATAATTAATTTTGGTTTAAAGGTCTAAGTTGATTCGTAGTAGATTTAAGTGTTTGATAATGTTTCGCCGGATACGATAATCAAGTAACGGTGCGTTTCCGTACGTCGCAATTTGTTCGAAGACTTTGTTGACGTGGGATACCGATGGTGTGGGAATACCATGTAGAGCTAATTAAATGGGTTTTTGTTAGGGCTCAGAGCATGGTATGTTTGCTTTGCTTTGATTTTGAGAAAAGACAGCTCAGAGTAACGCTAAAAGAAAAAATAAAGAAGTAGATGTGAACAAATTCGTTTATAACAAGAAACTGTCAATATTTGAAGAAGATATAACCAGTAATAAGGTAAATATGTACATTAAATTTGCAAACCCAACATCAATAACCCACCCACAACAAACGCCAAAACTACGAAACATTGAACCACTTAAAATCATCTCACTCCTCCGCAATCGTTCACTCTTCCTTTCATTCATCAAATCACTCTAACAACGCCATTACGCTAACGGAGCCATGAGTATATTTTTTACAGCTGTCTGTCAAAACATCGCCAGTAATAAGGTCGAGAACCGAACCCCGCCCACGCCAGACGCAACCCACATTACGTCACAGCCGGACAGTTTAGATAAGCTACTAGTTTCTATATGATAAGATAAGGATGGAGTGGCTTTTTCGTAAGATTAGAGGCGAAACAGGTCAAAGTATTGAAAGGTGGGGTCCTTTCGTTGTCGAATGAGTTTCAAGATAAGATAGATGCACTTGTGATTGAAGTTAAAGTGTTGAGAGCACGTTCTGAAGAAGACTACGAAGCGACAACCAAGGATCAAGAAGCTTCTAAAGTTATTGTACATCAAACAATGAAATGTAATGTGACATGAGAAAAATAAGTGATTAAAAACTTCATAAAATTATTTACACTAGTAATGACATTAAAGATATATTTTCAATGAAAAAAACACATAATCAGAGTGAGTTAGTGAGAAAAGTGTCACCACAAAGTTTATGGAAGACGGAAAACTGTTAAGTAATCTGCCAGCGAAATGGCTAGAAAGCTACTTAAAACTTTTGCGAAGCGTTCTCGGTATACAGGGAAAAATGTATCAATGCCTAAACATTAATGTATAAAAACAGCGGCCAATAGGGCGAATTTATTTCAGATTTGCTTGAAAACAAAACAGCTTTGAATATCGACAAAATTGAGTGAACACTTTTGTTGCAGGACTCCGGTCAATTTGAGCGACAGCGAACCGACTTCCATCAATTTTATCTGGACCCAGTAAATGCGAAATGAATGAGTACCTATATTTTCCCACTGTATTTGTAAATGAATTTGATAGGAATATTTATGAAGCGAAATCAGAGCAAGTAAATGTTATTTTATCTATTATGAATGTTAGGATTAATATTTAAAAACTCAACCTGGGAATTTTTATACCTGTACCTAAAGCTACGAGTGGGATGTATTTAAAATAGCATTTACATTATTATTTACTTTAGGATCACTGGATTTTCTAGGGTTTGTTAACAAATAAGAGACTCAATTTTAAAACATTTAATTAAAGGTGAAATAACAGGTTAGTTAAAGGATAAAAATTCCTGAATTATAGGCTTTGAGAATACTTATTTTGGAAGGAGAATCCCTGTCAGCTACAGAGGCACTATATTATCGAGGAAAACGAACACAGCGAGCGCTTATGGAAATTTATTAGAAGATACACCCGTTTAAATATGGGTTTATTTAACTGGAGGATTTAATCTTTACCACTCTCCTTCAGTATCATCTTATCTAAATACATATAATATTTAAAATAGTGACGCTATCGACACTGTACACATGGAATAAATAAAAAAAGAGTTCTTAACACATTTTCTACAATCGATGCTGATTTGTCTGTTTGTCTGGGATAAACTGTAAAGTCCTGTTTAGATTTGTTTCCTATTTTGCGCAAACATTACTAAGAGGTCAGGTCAACACATAGGCTCATATTTTATCACGCTATCATCTTCGTGGGATGAACAAAACAGGAGCCACTTTGAAATAAAGTTTATTTTAACGTCTTTAACGACAGAGCAGTCTTACCTGTTGTTATGTTATTACCACCGTCTCCAAGCATCAACTATAGCAGGCTTCGCAGACGTTCCTATCTCAAAAACAAAGGAGAATTATTTAATGTGCCTGCAATTACATAGGCAACTATATACCTTTAAAACCGGGATATTGCAAAGCCGCTTTTCGGAAGAAATAGTGGTTGTACTTCAACATTGTACTACGGTCCAAGCTTCTTCATAAAGAGCTTTATTACTACCAGCTTTTGTGCCGTTGTGGAAGTAGATATTACTTCGACATAACTGGCAGAAATTAAGGAAAAATCGTAGATGAGTTTAATAATTACCCTCATTAATTATAAGACTTTGTTTAAGTACGCGTTCAAGTATTATTTAATATTGTGAGTCATTAAATTATTTATTATTCGGAAACTGAGTAACCACCTTAGATATTAGTGCGTTTATACCTAAAAAAAATCTTTCTCTAGTTACATATCGACCAAAATATAACCAAATCACGTTTCGTATATTGCAATGTCAAATATATACCAAAGACTTAATTACCCCGGGGATCTAATTTTGTAATTGTTTCTTAATTATGCTAATCAAATGGAGTCTTGAGAACAGCGGAAAAAACAGTTTGTTTGGAGGATTCATTTTATAAGTACCTTTACCTAATCTTGCAGGAAGATTGATGCTACTTGTAAAAACATCTGAAATTTAATATAGTGGTACCATACCACGAAGCATTATGACCAAATTTTTCAGCAATGTATTTACTAAGCTAAATCAACCATTTGTGCTGTCATTGACAAGTAAATGGGTGGGATGACCCTTCATATAAACTCACGTCTTCATTCATTCGAATATTTTTTTTAAATAACCGATCATGATCTCGAACTGTCTTCTCATTTTCTTAAAATTTTCTAAACAATTCGACGAAATTTCTAGTTTTAAATATAACCTAAATCTTTAATTCTTCACGTCATTAAGAGCACTTTAAACCATATCATGTCATCGTTTAAACTATTAAACTTCCAATTAATATGACATAAAAGAGTTATATTAAGAAAATCCGTTTGCGTATCGGTCGATATAAAGTATGTCGGTGCTGATTGGTGTCCTAGGATTTAAATCATGTCAAGGGCTTCATATAAGCAGCATTATATAATAAATCTAATATTTTTGCTTTATCAAAGGTTTAAAATTGAGAGCCAGCTATGGTTGAAAACATTACTTAGTCTTATAACATACGTATCTCAATACGTTAAACATTACTAATGCTCGGAACTGTCTGTGCAGGGTGGCTTGAGTAGTTTATCGAACGCACAAAGGGTGTCCATGTCCACACGATCTATTTGCATCGATTTTCGTCCACACCTTCAATAAAACGGCACAATCGAACTGCGCAGTCAAATCGTAGCGATAAATCGTTTTCGTTTCTACCGAGCACTTTACCTAAGCATTACTCTTTTTATCTTTGGTTACTGTCGTACAACTCTTAAACTAGTGCAAGATCTTTCTAATGATTTAATTATTTTTGATAAAGTAACACTTATTCATCTCGATCTCACTTCTCGGCCCTGTGCGTGTGCTCTTTTCGGAACAGAATGGTACTTCTGCACGCTTCATTACTGTGACCTCGGGGCAATCTTTCAATTGCTTTACGGGCGGCGCGCGCGCCGGTACACGCACTATGGTTTCAACGGGGCAATTTGCGTCCCAGGTTGAGATTGAGTGATTACTGTGTTATTGTTTAACTGCTACTGGGCCTCTAGTAATTTCGTTTTAACATATCAATTCTGAAATAAGATTCTTTTGATATTTTACCGTTTATTTGACACGAAGATGGTACTTTTTCCGGCACAGAATTTAATTTTGAACACCAATGACTGGGGAGATCTCACCATTTTGTTTTTACAGATGTAAAATCAGCAAATGACTCTTCCCGCTCTGGGCGGAGCGGAAGAGAAAGACTTTTACTGACTAAACACACGTGTTTCTTCTAGATCCCTTTGCGTTCACGAGCCGCGGTGAACCTTTTGAACAAATTCCGCATCCCAGGCAGCAGCAATGACGGGTTCCCTAAGGCACAGGGGAACACCTCAAAGCAAAACTCCGGGTTGTAACTACATTAATGTTATTATTAATGGAGAAACTTTGCACAACCTGAGAAACAGATTGAAGACCCCACGCTCAACAGTCAAGCTTGCTACTCCGAGAATCAACGAAGCAATCAGACTGACTCAATGACTAACTGGCCAGTCAAGTCAATCAATCAGCCTGAACTGACTTGACTGGCCTGCTGTTCTAATTAGTGACCCTGACTGCTAAGCCGGAGGTCGTGGGTGCGATTCACACGAACACATCTTTGTGTGTTGCATGACTGTGTGTTGTCTGGGTGCAATTTGTTTACAATAGTATGTTTTTATTTATAAACTATTGTATGTAGTATGTTATGTATGGTTACCAGTTTGGGATCAGATGGCCGTGTGAGTTATCATTTAGTATTTGTTTATTAAACTTTATGTACAACACCGTACAAAGGCGGAATTAATGCTTTAGGCATTTTCTGCCAGTCTACCTTACAATAGAATTATGTTATTTATTTCATTTATATAAGAACATATTATATCAATTTTGCAGCACCATGAACTTGATGTAGACTTGTTATACCAAATTAATAGCTTCCAAAATGACGAAGTTTCCAACGGCAGTGACAGCGGAAATGGAATGAGACCCCAAGCATTATACAGACTTTCCTGGGTTGCCGTTTGATTTCCGCAACCGAACAAATATTTATATGGACCACAGATACTTCAAAGATGTTTGTATATGTAAATCGTGTGTGCTACACCCACAACAGGGGGAATCTTGTTGGGTGGTTACAAATCCATACTAATATTGTAAATGCGAAAGTAACTCTGTCTGTCTATCTCGCTTTCACGCCAAAACTACTGGACCGATTAAGACTAGTTAGGATAGTTTTAAAACAAAAAATACACAGAAACGGGAACTACGCTGGTAAAATGATGAACAGCTAGTAGACAAATAGCAAAGATAAACTGAGAATTACACACAGAATTTAAAAAGGGAAACTAAATGGAGAAAGGCATCTTAAAATTGTGAAGACAAAATATTCTAAAGTTATAAAACAGGCGCGGTATATTTTGTGCAAGGTAAAACAAAAGGGTGCACTACCATTGCTTTTAAGCTGCTTTCTTGAATTTTCGTCCCGACCTGCAAAATGTTGCTTGAATTTTATAGCAAGTACTTCTCTTTTAAGTTATGTAATTTGTTAATGTAAGATAAAAGTTTAATCTTGAATGTTTATTTTAGTAAATGGTAGTTTTTTTACCTCGAATACCATGATAAAAAGTATCTTGAACACTTGAGAACGTAAGCATGTTAGTACGACGTATATTCTGCTAGATAACCAACCATGTAATGTGTGTTCTCTGTTGGAGATCCCAATAAAATAAATAAACCATTGCGACTCTTAAAAGCCAAAATCAACAATTGAGTTCATCAGAAGAGCGCCTGGCAATGGAGCTCAGCGAGTTAGCAAAAAGCAATTGTCTAGCTCTAGATCCTGGAATCCTGGTGCAAAAAGAACAGCGGATACGTTAGAAAAAACAAAATTTCCACTTCCCTCCACACTAATCAAGAGACAGAACAAAACAAGCAGACACGAAGGGGCAATCATAACTGAGAAAAGCCCATATTGCACTACGGATCAAGTAACAAAATTACTAAGTCTTAAGAACGTAAAGCACAACAGACAAAATACACTAAACAATAAAAACGTGATAACTATCTGTCAAATATCCAGCTGTATCCATCATTACATCGGTCTACATCCCTGGAACAGTTGTATAGACTAGGCTATCCATTACAGACCAGTAGGTACAGCCTTTATTGATTGCCTAGCTATTCACTTGTAAGGCCGTGCAACAAACATTAAGGCTTCGTTTGCATTAACTTGCTTCACTAAACACAAGCTGGAATAGCCAAAGACCTATGAACTCTGAACAATACAGTCCATATTGACAAACCATCATACAGGCATTTAGATATCCAAATATGTGTTGATTTGTCAAAATAGAAACGCAACAGTTTTAATGTTGTTTAACTTTCAAATTCATACCAAGTTTACAAATGCAACAATAAGTAAGTCTATCTGATACACTTAACAGCTAAACCATCAAAACAATTTATGAAATAGATGTAGTGAATTGACTTAAATTAATTTTTGTACAATATAAGTTTTAAACCTAAGAAATTATGTACCTTGGCTACTTTTTAATTTGCGCCTTTGTTTGCCTTGTATACAGAACATAAGGGCCTGGATGAAGACCATCATTAAGGTCTAAAGTCTAAGAAGCAAGAACGAGGTAAACACATCTTAATGAAGGCATGAATAGTAACCAAAGCTTCCAGATTTCAAATATACATTCGTACTGCTTACAGTTCGTTCAAAGACCAAGCAACAGGTAAAATGTGACATTTGCTAAAGAGGTCACATTTACATCTCATGTAAGAAAATCTTGAATTATGCTCAAGTTTAGGAAAATGTTTATATCTTTTCAAAGCTTTCAGGGCGACTGTAGTACAAGTTGTAATCGAAAAGGTATGATGAGGTGATTGTAAGATTTTAAAGTTCATATGTAAACTAAGTTTTTATTTGCCTAAATCAGGAAATATGGTTGGTACCAGGATTGGTCCCATAGATCGAAATATTGACTGATTCTTATTAGAAGATAACACGGAATATGAAATCTTGTATTCATCTGTCAACAGATTTGTGTCATTATCAACCCAGGTTGCCAATTTCCAAGTAAGTTGAAGCTGTTCACTTTAACCATACTTCGGAAGCTGTATCTAACTCAATATTTAACTCACGTATACGGCATAATTATTAGGGATGAAGGCTTATCCCTAGCTCGTGTACGCCTACATATTATAATGCCATGACCTGATTTTGTGGTTAAATAAAGCAAGAGGATTTTCTTAATTGAAATTCTGAACATTTACTAAAAATTAAAGGTGTATTTTCGCTTAGATTAACACATACATCGAATATTTCGCAGATGGTTTTAGATAGTTTAACGGTTTCATCAAAAATTCATGTGTATCTCTGGTTTGGAGTGTAATGTGCAAAGAAGAACATGGTTACAAAATTTCAATGATTGATCAATCCTAGTTCGTCTACCTAGCATTCTCTATGCTGGATAGAAGACCTAGGATGCCTAAATCACTGTATCGTGTTACTAATGTATAATGTGATTTTGAATCTAGCTTCGTTTAAATAAAGGCACAAACTGCGAGACAATAATTATGCGGGCCGAGAAAAGCAACAAGTAACACGATTCTTCCATCAGAAAAACAAAATATTGTTTGTCCAAAAATTATCCTACCATCGTCGGTACGTCAAACAAGCTTATTTAAATTAACAATATCATACCATCGGCTGCCTTCAGTAAATTTAGGGTCGGTTTTCAACCTAACTTACAGCTGAATATTGTCGTTAAATCCCTTGAGGGTAGTTTTAAAATGTGTTCATTAAAAAGTATATAACACGTGGACAGGGAAAATCAATATGTGCCGAGTCTGTCTCCACTTTATATGGGTCATCGGGCAGTCAGCAGAAAAAGCGGCAACAAAAATAACTTTGGGCGTTTTTACGGTCTATATTTTATCACCTTCAACTTATATGAACATGTTACTTCTTTATTGGTCAATGTAATGGGTTTTATTTGTTGGAGTTTCCGTAATATTTCGTAAATACTTCAGCTTTTGTTTTTGTGTTCGTAAAATATTGTGTGTCAAAGTAGAATACTTGGGTTACTTGTTACCTTCAGTATACAAGGGCTTATATACAGCCTGGAAATCAAAGAAAATCTGAGAATCAATTAGGTATACACTTCAATGTTTCGGATTTTTGGATGAGTTGTATTATTTTTTTTCCCCCGGTGAAAAAAAGAGGTTTTAAATTTTGACCGCTTTGTGTGTGTCTCTTTGTCTGTCTGTGGCACCGTAGCTTCTCCATTTTTTTACTGAAAGTATCTTATCTAGCGAAAGTTCTTAGACATGTTCCATAAATATCGGTTCAGCCGTTTCGAAGTTATCTACCCTCTTTTTAGCTGAAGTTCCAGCTTAATAACTTCAGGGCGAGGGCTTTATTTATTTATTTACACTTGTTAGACTATTTTCTAAATTTCCCTTCTCTCAGCAAGTATGTTTTTACTGTACGCTACCTTTAAGCCTAAACTAATTTCATACCTGGCGTAGTGCTTGTTTGAACTCTTGCATCTCAAGTAGTTGCACTCAACTTTAAAGGAATTTAGCTCCTGCTACAAACTTAAGCAATTGGCTTTAGTGAGAGGTCACAGTATCGGAAGTTCAAAACAAGAGACACTTTGCCAATATTGGGTCCAAGTCAAAACAATACTGATACTCTGCACTTCACAGAACAATGCGCTTTTGACAATTTTCTCTCAATCTTAGCGATAATTTAGAGACCTTTTTTATTTTCCAAATTTCCAATGAGCTTTTGTTAACGACTTTGGAAGTCGAAGTCAGGTTAAAAGAAGCCCTTGCACACTCTGAGCTCAGGCTTATTCCAATTACCATTACATTTTTAAGCTGTGAAAATACAACGAACAGACAGTCATACTTTCGCATTTATAAAATTAGTATACATGGTTATATTCTACACTGAATTAAAGAACGAATCTTCACGAAGAATTATTATATTATTAACCAAAGAATGATTGGCACACTGATAAAACTCTTTAAACACCTCCAGCAGATAAAAACGTCAGCAAAAACGTTAGAAAACAGATTTTTCACACTCCACCGATCACTGCGAAGAAATAGAAGTGCAAAGAATATTTTATAAACGGTAAGAACAGGGATCATTTCTACCGACCGTACTCTTTTCAACTTTGTACGAAGGTAACCGCCTTGGCTTTGAAAACGACGTTTTTAATATACTCCTTTTTAAGCTCAAGTTCGCTTGACAGGCCTTTACGACTGTTTCAAATAAGCAATTTTGTTATACTACTTTCCACTTGCGTATTTTGCGAATGACATAAGTAATTCAAATTATCATAAGAGAAATGGAGTATTCGTTACGTCTGACAAATGATGAGCATGTAAAGGCTAAATTAACACTGTTTGAATACATAGCATCTATTACGAATATATTATTAGACATAAGAGTAGACAATTAGACATTATAAAGACGTAATTTTGGAACAGTTATGTTACTTAATGATATGGTATAAATTTTGAGCCACAACCACATTTGTAACACGGATTTGAGATAAACAATACGTGGGACACTCAGAAAGTTTTGAGAAACTAAAAAACTATCTTCTATAGGTAAAATATTTTTATTGAATCTTTACAAAGAACTCTTCAGTAGCCTCTATACAAAGTTTCATGCGTCTGAACAAATTTTCAACACATTTTTTACTGTCCGCCGCAGACACCTATTTCACGGCCTTCTTGAAGGCTGCTAGCGCGTCTTCCGGCGATGAAAACTGTATCCCTTTCAGCAGATTTTTTATTTTAAGGAATAAAAAGAAGTCACACGGTGCCAGATCAGAACTGTAAGGAGGGTGCTCCAAGACTCCAACCTCTGTGGTGTCCACGAAGTCCATCGTTTTGAGCGCCGAGAGCGCGGGCGCGCTGTCATGGTGAAACAGAATCCCGCGGAGCCCGGGGTTCGGTCGCTTGTAGCTCGTTGCAGACAAAACTTCTGGCAAAAAACTTCGTGGTATGCCATTTGTCTTTGAAGCCGCTTTGGTCTCGTAATGAAATTGCAATCAGATACTCCGTGAAAGTGAAGAAACTAGCGATCAAAAGTTTCCCTGCGCTTCTCGATCGCTTCACTTTCGTAGGCGTTAGTTCGTTTTGAAACTCCCTAACTGTCGACTAACGCTTTGTTTTTGGATCGTATTGATAAATTCGGGATTTGTCACCTGTCATAATGTCGTAAACGCGCTAAGACGAACCTGCTTCAATTGTTTTAATCATATCACGGCACCACTCCACACGGGCCTGCTTCTGAGCTTCTGTGAGGTTTTGTGGCACCCAATGGAACACTTTTCTCCTTATCGGAAGATACCCGTGTAGAATCTGGTGAAGGCTTCCCGATCCACTCTACAGGGTATGCTGAATGTATTCGTATGCATTTCTCTTGTTTTCTTGAATATTTTTTTTTAATGCCAGCACACTTTCTACCGCCACTGCCGTGTTAGGACGACCACTCCTTTGTTTGTTCCTAAAGTAAAGCGACCGCACTTGAACTGGCTATTCTAGTGTTAGATGGTTGCTTTTGAAGGTCCTCCATCCATAAAAGCAATTTGAAGTCAATCGAAAGACTCATCAGATTTTAACCACATTTAAAGTCGTAGAAAATCATCGCACGAAAATGTTTTCGATGCAGATCCATTTTTTAAAGGGACATCAATTTGATTTGGCTCTCAAAAAAATGTGGAGGAAAATTCAAAATTCGAACAATGGTATTTTTACTTATAAATAACCAAATTTATCATAATAATTACAAATAGCCAGTGTCTTATACATAAAAACTCTTTTTCTCAAAACTTTCTGAGTGACCTGGTATATGAATTAAAGATAATGATAACAATGATTTCGATACAAAAGAAAACAAAGATCTTTTGAACACCATCAGTGAGCAATAGATTGAGCTGATAAAATACGTTAGCTGTCTCCAACGACACCCATGGGAAATAACAGATCCCCTATCCCGAAGGCCAAAAAGGACAGCAGATGATAAAAAAAGTTCAATAAAAGGCAAAATATATTAAAACCGGATACCAATGTAATTGTAACGCAATAAGATACGCTTGGATGAAAATGATTTGATTGGCACTGGATTTTAACGAGCAGATGTGACAGAGAAATATTGAGCAGACGAAGCTTTGATATAATGTTCTCTTTTTTGCAAACAAAGTGACAATCGTTTGTCCGTGTACGAGGTGTTTCTTTAATGTAGTGCAACCTCAGAAAATTTGGAAGCCAGAGAACCATTCCCAAATAAATTACTTGTTTATGACTAATAGAACAAACAGTGAAGAGGCAAAGGGCTCTCAAGCTTGAATCTTCGTGTAGCTGAGCATTCAATCTTGACTTTGTGTATATATTAGTTAATACCCAGATCGTTTCATAGCATAATTGATACTATGGGATGGATATTATAATGGAAGCCACCCTTTACGATTATGGAAATGAAGAGCTTAGGTCTATGATCAATACTGAACCCCTACAGTCTGAAATAGAAATAAAAGCAACATCAGACACGTGGACACGAAGCCTGTTATCTAGATTATAAATATATCTTCTACCAACTGGGTATACCTTTAAAGTAGTAATTTTCTGCGCAATTTTCATAATTTTAGTTCCGCAAAAAACTTCAAGAGCTTCATCCATTTTAAAAGGTTGAATCGGTTTAGTCGTTATAAAAAGCGCGAGCGTGACCAAGGGAAATAGGGATTCATTTTAATTTCTAGAAATGCGAGGTTGCAAAAATATAGCACTTTAAATAATATAAGTAGTTCACCTACATCCCGAGTGCAGCAGGAAATAACCAATAAACGAGGTAATGTTCATTTATTTGCGGTTTTAACGCTATGTTACATTTTATTGCGGGCGTGTTAATTAGCAGACTAGAGTGCGAATGGAAAATTTTATGTATTTTCACATTATACAATTGTATGAAAAAAAAAATACGTGTACAGTTCGGTTCGGCTGGAACGTTGGCCATTTTAATACATTTGATAAGTAAGTTCAATACAATAAAAAGTAATATTATTTTTTCACACTATTTGGTAAGTGCAAGTTTTCGAACTGGCTTGATTCACTGCAAGAAGATCAAACCGTTTCCATAAAAGACGACGTTTGTCATATTATTACGGAAAGATATCTGTCAGATTATATGAGTTTATCTCTAGATCAACACATCAACTCTTATCCTAAACTTGAAACAGTTATCTTTATAGCGGTCTCCACTGATATTGGGTAATTTGTTTATATAGTACAGTCTATGGTCACTAGTTTAAGACGAATTTTATGATCCTGTTATTATCGGGTGTTCAATGCGGGTTATAGAATTAAATAAGTCAGCGTTCTACAAATCATTTTTGTCGCTGCCGACGTTGGTATTAGATTCGAAAGAAATTACAATTCTAGGATCACTAAGATTTGGCGGGATAAAACCATAATACTGATATAAGCCTATGGCAGTCAGGAATATCGTAAATTCCTATTAGCAAGTCTTAAATCGAGCCAGTTTCGTTCAGACAAACAAACTCTTCTATACTATTTTGAAATTTCTTCAAACAGACCAAATCCGAATCGGCCTAACATCCATACATTAAGAACTAAGGAGTCTTAACCTACACATCTGTTACACAGACCAATAAAAATGTAATATATCGATATTAACCCATTCTTTTACCGCAAAACAGAATTCCCGTGATTGCCTCTCAGATATTTACAAACAATGTTACACTTGATATAACTTCCAACAATCAAAGCGTTCAAGTGTATCTAGTTCGACATACGGATGAGTTATCTGAGGCCGTAGTTTGATAGTAAAAACAAACAAATCTGATAGAATATAAGTTTACATACGTCGTCACGACAGGTTTATCATTAACAAGGAGCCTAATGAACAGAGAATGAGTATAATACAATTTGCCAATGCTAGACATGGTGCTGGCGTTTCATCAGATGCAGATTCTTATCAACTCTGAGTGAATCATCACAGTTTTCAGAATCTCATGATTCCTCTTACTAAACCATTAAAATAAAGGAAATGTAAAGCACTGCAAGTAAAACTAAGTTATTCTTATTCGTATTATTTGTTTGGTGGAAAAGGGAATACAAAACCTGCTTACAATTCTGTTCAGGTTGAAAATTGTCAACGGGTGCACCTGAATGCAAGTAGAGCTGTCAGGTGTGAATTTTATAAAACAGGATTTGGAATATTTTACATTCTGCATGAACATGATGTAAGTATTGATCCTAGTGTAGAATATAAACGTATTTTTACTTTCTTAGATGTGACAAAAGTTTTAAAAAAAATCACGCCGTTATTTGAAGCATCGCAACGGTCGGAAATTGTACTAGTCGGGAAGTTTATAATAACATGCAAAGCGGACTTTGATTTTTCCCTCTTTAGAGATAGCCGAGCTTGCATCCAAAACATTTTATAGAAAACAAAATCCAAAAGATTAAAATAACAAATATTTTGGCGAAGCAAAGAAATTCAAAGAATTTAAGGGCGGAAAAATTTAAGGTCGACCCTAAAAGTTTTCCGTGAAATAAACTTCAACCTTTTGGGTTCGGAATTGACGGTATTAGGAAAATCTATTGCAAAACGCAATGTAAGGTTTCTTAATGTGAAAAATGTTCCTTTTCACGTAAGAAAATATATTTCAGTGGGAGTTGGGAAAAGCAAGGCAGGAACTTGAATAAACTTAATTTAAAATAGACTTGAAACTAGATAGAGCAACAAGTGACAAAGAAACAACAAAATACAAAAGTAAAAAGAGAAAACCGGCGACATAGCATTTTTGCTTTCCAACATTCAATTTAGTTAAATCGAGCTCACTAAGATCTGGCAATAAACACCCCTCCTGAGATGGTTTGAATACAGCTTAAATAATCCTCCTTGTATACAAAATCATTGGAATAATTCAATTGAAACACATAATATACGACAAACCAAGCGATACAAATTGAGTTTCGGTGACAATTTAAACTTCTGAAGACAAAAGAGCAAAGTTAAATGAAACAGCTGTTTTCAATAATTTCCGCTATAAACCATACCAAGTCGTTGCCAAGGAAGTGTTAAGAAACGTTCAGTTCTCGTAAATACTCCCTCGACACCTCATAACTGACGCCCAACGCGGGGCCGCGGGGCGCACCTAAACCAATTTTCCATTACTTTCTTATGTACCTACGACTGTAAGAGCGAGACAAAAACCCTAAACATCATTACATTAAAGATCAACCTCCTTTGTTTCGGCGTCAATGTCTGTGATTACGTTTGGTTGTCGAAGCAAAATGAACTTTGTACATGAACTGGAAAAGGTCGATATTGTCGGTTGTATGTTCTAATAGGAAAGGGCCTATGTCTACTAGTCAGGGGGAGTTAGTAGGGCCATGAAAACGGGACAACACAGGGAAGGTTGAAGCCGTCGCGACAGTCTGGAGTGAAGAACTATAGCCTTTTGTTTAGCTAGCACGAACAAATCTTGTTTTCTCTGAAGAGAGTTGGATAAGAATTGATTGGTGAAAACAGAGTTGTGGTTAGCAACGGAATGAGTAATAAATAAAAGTTGGGTTTGTCTTAATTAATTGTTGCTGAAGCTCTTAAAGTAAACCTAATTTTGCTCAGAAACTCTAAAGGTGTACGACTAGGCGCCTTACTTAAGTGTTAATATAACAAACTCCTGTCTTGATAACGTGGAAAAATATCTCCAAAAGCAATTTGAAGAATCCAAAAACAGTTTCAAGAAAAACCGCAAACCCATTTGAGAGTTCAAAACATTTCGTTTCATTTTATAAATCTCGTAATAATCCTCCAGAACGCGTAACTCACAGTAGCAGTCCCATTAAATCCAATAAATATATCGAAAAATCCACTCCCTAAGGCTAAGAGACCCCCAGTCTTACATATCTAGCACGTTTACATTCAGCCCCCTGTCTGGCTTTAGGGCAATTTGTCAGGCCCGGACCTACCCTTACGTCCCCTCGTATAAAAAGCATTTGAATAATCGAAATGATGACGTAGCCCTCGATATTGGCAATAGTACAGGTGCAGTAGCTATTCAGGAAATGGAGGTCGGCAGTTTATGAGGACATGGCACGTAAGTTTGCATTTTAGGAGAATATATTGGATTTTATTGAAGAGCCTTGACGGTAGTTTTGTTTTATGTTGTGGCTTTCATTGTGCCTGATTATAACATGGCTGCGAAAATAACCTGTAGTGCAGACAATCTTGGTGAGATTTAAAGCTTAGTATTGATATTTGATGATGATTTCAAAGATTAGCTTCATACATTACATGATAGTAGAGGATTCTTTTAACTAGAATATCACAAGAATCGATTACACGGTTCAGAATCGAAGAAAACCTTTGAAATAGGGTTTAAAAAAACCTGTTATATTAAATATCAGACACGGGTCCTTTATTAATATATTTGAATCTACCCCTACGTATGAGTCACCAACAACGCAGAGGGTGGCCGATGGAGCTAACAGAGGCGATATTTATAGAATTTATCGTCGTTTTATATCGAACCACTGCACAGACTATTAAAATGTTGAGATTCATCAACAGCCCGTTCTTTGGTTTTATGTTGCACTGTTATGTCGAACTCCGCTATCAAAATCAAATCATCGTCTTTTACGGCAACCGCGATATAACTTTATTTTTTCATAATTTATTTTGAGGGTAGTTTAAGTTTTAGAAGTGTTTTGGCGCCATACTAGTTTACAGCTACAGTTTCCAAAGCTTTTAATGGAGGTGTGATTTATCATTATGTGTCTGAAAACGAAATGTAATTACTACTCGCTCCTCCATAAACGAATTTCGCAGCTCAGAGCCCTGTATTCATTTATGTGTCAAATTAAATAAATGGCTGTATTTAACAAAGTACACAACAAGCAATTTTCACTAGCTTTATTTATTTAGACACTTCTGAACGTGTTAACTGAGCCAACAAACGATCAGATAATTAGTATGAAGTGCATAAAAGTTCGCTGCAATAAACAGTTCCCTTAGGAACATTTATTGTAGTGGTCAGGGGAGGCTCACGTCCAGAAATGGCCATTTATTTTACGAGCCGTAATAGTTACGCTTTATATAAACTCGTTTTAGCACCTGTTAAACTACATCCAACACAAGATCTCTGGAGAAATCATAGTCGTCATAATACGACATGATTTATTGTAAAGTTTATTGCAAAATGGCTTAAGTAAATTCCTTTTGCCTTTGCCGATAGTTGTACCTTTAGTACATGGTCAGCTGAGTTATGGTTTTCGATCTCAAGCTTTCTGTCTTATGCATTGATTCCCGAATTGGTATATATTGACACCCAGAGGTCGACGGCGACCAGCAACAACGAAAAGAGAAAATGGGAATCCATGAGTTGTAAATGAACGTCAAAGAATGAACAAGTCATTTTTTAGAGTGTGTCAGACAATATTTATTGTATAATTCAAAAAATTGCATATATCATTCTTTAGGTAATTTTACTTCATGCCGAATGCCACTAAAATCAGTTCAGTGGTTGAAACGTCGAAATACAAGACAGACAAACTACCCAGTCTCACATTAGTATTAGTAGTGTAGATAACAGCTAAAAACTTGGCATGTGGTCTACGACCAAATAAGTTTGGGAATCTGTGTTCTAATATATCGAAAACTAGCGTGTAGTAAAACTGTTATAGATAACGCGAACTAACGATTACTGTGCCACAGATATATTGGTCATGATCCGAAATGGTCGGAAAATGAACCATATAGGTCAATTAGATTAATGAAATACGAAACATAAACAACAGAAAGAAAAAAAGAAAAAAAAATAGTTTTGCAAAGCCAATAAAAGCATCATTGGCATTAACAGCAAAATTAATAAAACTAAAATTACTACTATACTTAAAATAATAATACTATAATAATTCTCGGAATTGAATTTCCTGATTTTAATTAACAATAAAGTAATTATGGAGGTTAATTAAAATCTATAAGTACATAAAACGGAAAGGTCACTCATTCTTTCACTGACTGATTAAATGTCAAATCTCGTATACTAATAATTTGACCTATGAAAGTGTTTGACAGGTAGCTAAGAATGGATTGCGCATTGAAATTAAGGTGTTTCATTACGTTGATAGACATGAAAAAGCGTAACAATCATAAATATAAGAGACTAGCTGACTTCCGCAGTTTACCTGCATTATGTTAGGTTTTTGCTTACTGCTCCGTTCTCGAGGGTCATAGCGTCGTGTTATATGGCCTATGAGTTATTGTGATGTATAAGCTAATATTGTTGACAAGTTTTTTCAAAATCTCTTTAGTAGTTATTGCGTGAAAGGGTAACAAACGTCCACACACGCACAAATAAAAACTGTCACATTCGTAATATTAATAGGGCTAGCATTTTTAAACCAACGACCACCTATTTTGACCTAATTTAATAGAATTCCATATTGTTAATTAATTCATAATCTTTCTAACCATCAGGGATTGCAAAACCACTAACATAACACCATGGGTTTAAACCGCACGTGAGCTCCAACCCGCAACATAAACGTAGGGCTTTGAAAACTTTGCTCAAGCCGTGACTAAAAAGCCATTGTTTTGTACGAGACGCCATGTTATATCACTAACAATGCTATATGATGTGTTTCTGTTTCGCAATGAGAAAACCGCTTAGTTTGCTTCCTTGTTGATAAGCTTCTGTTTACTTTGTTAGGCGGTTGACAAGTGATGGCGGAATACGTATTATTGTAACTTGACTTCTAATAATACAGCCTCCAGAATGATAATGGTACACAGACATTGATGGACAAAGCTATCTTACCACATAATGTTAATGAATATTCATGATTCGGTACAGGCCTACTCTCATATAGAATGCATGAGCCAATAGAAGTCGAAATAGTACCCGACAATGAAATCAATAGTTCGGGGGATCTACACGATGTAATGGATGCAGTATACTCTATTGTGAATACAAAATGGGTTATGGACGAGATTGGTGCTGTACATTAGTTATGAATTGGAGAGGATAGATCGGCTGATCCACTTAGCTAGTTTGACTGAAACTATCGCTATGAGATTAGGTAACGAAAAGCTTTAACATGCTGTTAAGCATGGCATGCATACAGATGCGAAATAAAATACTTATATAAAAGTTAGTAGTGTCATCTCAACTCAAAAATGGTTCAAAGCTTTTAAACGTTGAGCTAGAGTGCCTCCACTACTACATAAAACACGAGGAAAACACAAATAAATTCCATCTCGACTTTCCAAAGAATTCCGGACATAAAATTTTACACCGGGAAACAGGAGCAAATCGTTTATCTGACGTTAAATAACAAAGCTAAAGTAGAAAAGGAAAGGACACGCCCAAACCGGTGCGAGGCCAGAAAACTTTTCTTCCCTAAAAAGTATTTAAGACTGCACATAATGTAAGTTATCACAGAAGTAATCTTAATAGTATCTTGGAAATGGTAACATGCTCGTTACGGGACTACCAACGGTAACAAAAAAAGGCGATTCATTCATTGAAGCTACTCTTTGGACACGTTCTCACTGACTTCCATTTGAATAAATTTCACATATTCTTAAAATGTGTAACAGTACGTATGGTCGCAAATGTTAAGTAAACTGTGTGTTTGTTGCTTTCTAAAGCCGGCTAAATGTTTGTGGAAAGGATTTATTTCGTTTTGTTCACTAAACTCTCCACGTTTCGGAAACGAATGCAATGTTTTAGCAGCAGTGAAAGAACTTATCGAATAAATTCGAACAGTTTCTAATGTTCGAGACAAAACTGAACGGACGATAAAATTTGATTTATCATTTGTATATGTTATGGTTATGGGGTCTAACACATGTGACATCAGTGCCCCCATAATAAGTATAACAAACTTTACAGCACACTATTATCCAATTAAAACACTATTTGTCTTCGTGAACACACATACGAAGATGCGCGTATGTGTGTCCTACACAAAATCACCGGCTCTGAAGTACTTGTTCCCACTTATATCAATTAGTCATTCATAGTCAGAGTTTTTTTATTACTCCTACTTTAAAGTCGGAAGCCAAGCATCGTTGAGGTCCAGTGGACTAGAAAATAACAGTTCTTCGAGAAGCTTGAAATATAGCCTAGATGAAGACGTAACACAATATCCAAAGATAATTTTAACTCAAACGTAATAGGAATTAATAAAACAATTGATGAAATGCCAGAAAAATGCTCGAAGATAACATGGTAAACAATAATGGTGAGACAATAAATGAAGATAATATTATTCACAGTGCGGAGGTTCTGAAAACTGCGTCTAAAATTTTCGATACAGAGGCGTGCCCGCAGGAGGCGAAACAAATTGATGGTAAACAGATATGTTTATTCGTCGAAATGGAATAACCGAATAAGTTACCATACCTACATGAAATAAGCTGCCGTAGGCGGCCAATTTTTAGTAGGTACATGAATATTACGCTAAAAGAGACTAAAACAACTCAAATTCATATCAATATGGATGATTATGATAATAAGATGTACGCAAGTCAAATTTAACTGAAAACGTCAACATTACTTCAATCTTTAGCTTGTTTTCATGATCTTGTTCAGATAGTTCGTTGTTAAAGTAACATTCAAAATTAATATTAGCTTTAGCTACATTTTGAACAATTTGAATATCAAATTGAGCAGACAGATAGCCCTAATTGTTGCTCAGTTGGTTATCATTACAATCAAAAGGTTACTCTAAAACAATGATATAAAAGAAAACAAAAACATTCATCTGTAGCGGTACAAAGCCG
The DNA here is from genome assembly GCA_033675125.1 of Athetis lepigone. Classification (NCBI taxonomy): domain Eukaryota; kingdom Metazoa; phylum Arthropoda; class Insecta; order Lepidoptera; family Noctuidae; genus Athetis; species Athetis lepigone. The sequence continues at coordinate 7,974,504 of CM066234.1, forward strand.
ATGTTGAGTTTCTGAGAGTTCAAGATTTGTTTGTGTTAAATTCTTATTAGGTTTGTATTAAATTTTCAAAGAGAATTTAGGAAGCTTCCTTGGGGTAAACATTAAGAAGATTAGAGGCTAGTTGTTCGGTTTTAATTAGTAGACTTTACCTTTTGTAATCGAATAACGTAATTAGAACTCCTGTTGGCGTTTTTGTTAATAATTAAAGAGTCATTATTGGAGACGATATTCAATAGCCTATTATTAGCAGAGTTTTAAGTAAAATGAAACTTACCGAAAGGGGTCGAACAGCATTTCCTGTAAAAGACCAATAGCAATCAGAAAATATGATTAACATAAAGGGCACATTGATAGGAATACATAAAACAAGCACGTACAACGTTAAGTCAATAAAAGCAGATGAATTTAAATTAACAATAAGCCAAACGTCTGATTCGGTTGTGCCGCTCACGGCAATATTTGTATAATAAGCGAAGAGAACGAGTACTGTGGGGGTCGTAGCCTCGTTGCGAACACGAATACGACTCAAGTAGCGTATAACAAGCCAAATAACGTTATAATGGTTCAATTTAATAGAAATTGTATCATTGTGCTAGATAAATATTTAGGAAAGGCGAAAACAATTACGATTCCTTCATTACTGGAAAGCAATTTCAGTGAATGTTAGTATTTCGTGTTGCCTTAATTTTATTCACATTGGAAATCAAATATACAGTTTTGAATGAATTGAATGTACTTATTTTTGCTAGATAACTCACACAGAGAGATGATTCGAAAATCATTCACAATACATCGTTAGTACTTCTAGCTCTGAAACAGATATTTGCCATGCCATGCCAGTCCGTTCGTGTAATACATTTATGCAAGTCTCAGTTTACACCTGCACCAATTTTGAAGTCAAATTGAATCTAGGTTTGTAGTGTTGGGATTAACTTTTAGATGAAAATGAATCTGTATGTTATGGTTGTAGGCAAATACACAGATTTGATCTGGTTGCTGAATCTAGGTCCGATTCCCGGGTAAGTTATGTTATTGGATTTTTAAATTATGAATTTCACAGTAAGCAGTATCCCAAAATTCGGAAATAATTGGTGGCTCGAAAAACATGGCAAGCGTATTCTGGTCGTCATTAGTCTAACAATCAGTAGAAACCCGTAAGTCTGGCAATCAGTCTTACCAAGGTATTTATCAGGTTATCCAGTTGTATGTTGTTGAGGATAGGCAATCGCTTTATCAATCACCGGTAACTATTCAACTGTTAGCCGCACGAACGATTAGAAAGATAAAGAAAACTCAAAATAAAATATAACTAGGTATTCCCTGAAGTAATTATTACAAATAGGAATTTAGTATTTTGTGTAATTTATCTAAAATAAAGCAAGACCAAACGGCATGTTATTGTGACTTCGTACACGGATGTACAATTTTATGATGAACGGATATTAAAGTAGTCTACGACAAGGAAATGGTAGGAGAAGCAGGAAACCAAACGTACAAACACAACAAACAACGATTAAGATTACAAGATTTACAAGAGCGAATTTGCCATGGTAATAAAAATTAAGTTAATAAATTTGACGAAAACACAAGAGTACTGTTAGATTAGAAATGACACGCTTCAAAACGAAGCATGTTTTTGAACAAGTTGAAATTCAATTGACTGTGCGGGCGCCTCCTACAACATTGAACATCTACAAAAAAAACGGGATCACGCAATAATGGATGTTACACGTGGGTCAAACCCCTAACTTAAACCCCCTTTAACATTCAATAACAGACCTTATCAATATACAAATAAGGGTGGTAACAGTGGTAAAAGAGAAGTGCAATACGAAACTCCCCTTCCACCATAAATTAGTGCAAGCGATGCAAGTGCTGGGTGCAGCGGATCGATAAAGCTGCGAAATATTTGGGTTCCCGGTTAGCCAGTAATTGGCAGCGAATGTATGTATAAGAATATTGATTTCTACCGACGTTTAGATATTTGTAAATACATTCACGTCTGTAATATGACTGAAGAAGAATAAAGTGTTATTTTATAACAAACGTGTTTCGGCAAGTATTATGAATATTGGGTTACATAGGATATTTTGAGTAACACCCTATTGACAGGAATTTTATCATGTTAAGAGCTCAAGTGAAGCTGAATTATATTTTTTTTTTGTGTTTGAGCAAACGATTTAGAGCTTTTCCTTAAGTGTTAATGTTTTCATAGCTCTAGTTAAAACGATTGGACAATATTCCTTGGAACTGAGATAATAAATATAACTTATTTCCCAAGTGTTAATAATATCTCCATTGCCCTAGTTATTACTAAGAGATATAATTCCTAGGCAGTGATACAATAAATATAACTTATTTCCTCAATAGAAACATTACTATTGAACAGTGTCAAACTTACGTACTTGGAATGACGACAGGCTGAGCATCGAACATAGCTGGCGCATTATAGATCTATTGAATGCCAAGCGTTTATCAAGATGACTGACAGAAGAGGCAGTGCTCACTCCGGAATAGTGGCAAGGTGAACGACATTTGATACTCCATAGAATTTACAATTGTCATAGATGGTGACTTCGATGAAGCAGCATTCATTTTCCACGTAAAGGTTGTAAAAGATGTATGATTTAAAGCTTTTAAACTAGCAGTAGCATAGAATGTGAATGACTACACTATTCTATAAGCAATAAAGTTACAAGTAATAATGTCTAGATAAAATACTGATGACAAAAAAGCATGGAAGGCTAGGTAAAAGCAGATTGAAGATTACAGAGTTATTGTAAGGTTCGATTTTACGAAGATGTTTTACTTCATGATGTCAGAATGTTTAAAATAAATTTAGAGAGTATTTAGTAGTATTTAAGTAGATAAGGTCTCATTGCTATTTGCCGGTGCTGGTTACCAGCTTACAACCTCAAGCATTAGAGTTATTAGCTGCACTATAAACAAAACATAATTATAAAATCATTCAATGTTGCTAATGAGCAAATACCAAACAAAAGTTAAGAATGCCTATTCTGGACATAAAACGAACCAAAATTTGAACAACAACACGCAGTTAGTTAATTATAACGCTGTAGTTCTCATTTAAATGGAAAACTGAGCGATAAATTACTCTGAAGGTTATACGTATTACCAGCTCTTAGCAACAGGGAGAGTAGACATTAGAATAATTACATGGCCCAAAAGCTGTAACGGATACATAGCAAGCAACTACTCTCGGTTATAATTTGGTTTTAGGAAATACTCACCGAAATCCAATGCGGTACACGAAGCTGGATTTCGGTATTAACTTTGATCAAGTCCGTGTGAGCATACATTAGAGTAATTACTGTTATATTTAGCCATGTACAGCTTTGAATCACTCGTGAGGTGATGTCAGCTATTTCGGTGTAATAATTTCCAGTGTAGCTTCTTTTTCTAATTACTTATAACGAAAAAAGTCGTAAAGAATCCAATCTCGTCTTAGATCTTTCTGGATGTCTTTAGCAAAACACTTTTTCTACTCCATGCAGTGATTTATAAAGCTAGGGAAGGTCGTCATTAAGTAGATTTATACGTAGTCTGACCTTAGAAGCTAATGTTACGCATTTAATACCAAAGCTTACCCTAACTATAGGTTAGCAGAAATCATCGAAGTAATTTGGTAATGCGTCGATTCCGAAACTAAATTACCAGCCTATCACAGCCGATAAGTCAATAACCCAAAGCACACATAATATCGAATCAAACTAAAACACAACAAACAAAAGGCTGGGCATTCCGCAAAACAATTCCATAACGTAATACAATACAAGTTGGCCTTCCCCGCAATGAACTTCTATTGATTTTCAGCCGAGGGCAACGACCAAACCCAACTTTTTTGACACTCACGAGTCTGACGTTAGTTTCAGTGTTAGAACCAATAAAACAAACGTCGATAAATGATGCTGAGAACCGTTAATGTCCTCATAAAACCTCGTTTTCAAAGATATTCAAACACACTACTTTGTAGAACTACTTTACAAACAATTCGTTTTACTTTTGAACGCTAGACACAGGACTTAAATTGGTTCGGAGAGTTAATTTGACGGCAATTGTGTTGGTAATCAAGTCTGCTCAAAGCTTGTCATTGCATTGTTTGGTTCTACAAATAAAAAGGCTAAACGTTGAAGGGAAAGTGGACAAAAAAGTGTCACAGCTAATTTAAGGCTCATGAGGGGCTTTTGTTTAGATGTGTTTGTTCTCCAGTGCTAAAAGCGAAAATTGTTAATAGATGGACATCTTTTTAATTGGTTTTATGTTTGATATAGTATTAAGAATCTTTTGAGTTTGTAAAGATAAAATATTCCTGCAAACCATTAATTATTCTGAAATAAATTCCAACTTGTCGGAACTTGTGCAATAAATCAGTGAAGGCTCAATAAGTGCCATAACAAAAATATTTTTTAACTTCAGCGTGAAAAGATAATTTAATAAAGCCCCGGAAAAGTGTACAGATACCAGGTTAAATGTAACCCAGATGTCACATATCAAAAAGTCTGAATTTAAGTTGAAATTCAGAGCGAAATATAAAATGTATGCAAATTTAACATCCAATGCGCTAGACAGAATCGAGGACAATTTTAGTCTTTTGATTCTGTAAAACCGTGTTCCACGACCTCACTCCTTTTAGTGCAAAATAAAATTTGCAGGACGCATAATTAATAAGACCTTTCTGAGTTCTTTTAACAATAACGAACTTAAAGAATTATTTAGTTCTGACTGCGGTTTTAAAAGGAGTGGTGCATTGCAGTTAACTAAGCTAAAAAAATGTTTTCTGCTTTGCTTGAACTTTATCTGGATGACAGTCATCATCATGATCATCAGTGTAAAGCAGTCATCTGCTGGATATTATAGACCTAAATAAATGGCCTGCTCTAATAAAATCTCTTTAATCGATCTAACCTCATTTCCTAATTGTGTTGCGACGAATTTCACTTTCTATGTACGATCACAATTTGCTAATGTCTAAAAACAAAATAATGAGAAGCTTTTCTTATCCAACAAAATGTATTTTCTGCATCTGGATTACGTCATCTATATCGTACATACATATTCTAAAGAGATTCTCCAACAATGTTTGGCTTACAAATGAACCCAATTTTACTAGAGTTGTTATAGTTTGTTGAACCGTTAAATAATCCGGAGACACGTGTAGCAAAACATCTGACATTTAGGACAGCTCGCCTCTTGGGAACTATTAATTAATATTATGGCAGAGGTCCTTGTCAGTGTTCGGGTAATGGAGTAGAACGATCGTGTGTCAGTCCGAAAAACAATTTGTCAGTAATGGCGCCACCCAATATCCTTATAACGAGAAATAAGAAACCAAGTAAAACAAAGGTCTTGGGTTTTATCTGAATGCATTCCAAGGGAATTCCGTTCAGCTGCAGTAGACTTCTCTTGAATACATTTGAATATTTAGTAACTTTCACGCTGATCTGAAAGTAATGGGACAGCTCAGAATGCTGCTTATCATCCCGAGGAAACTATACAAGCTGTTTAAGGAATAGAGCTTGATAGTACTTTCACTTTCGACTCGCTAATGCTCTTGGGATAAGTTATTATTGGAGCGGTAGTAAGCGTAGGCAACCCACAGCAAAGTCAAGATTAAGAAGCTTGTGAATAAAATTCTCCATAGAACTGATTTAACTATACGTATTTTAAAAGAACGTTTCCAAAATTCAGTGAATTGAATACATCGTCGTGGTAGTTTATTGTATCTCAATCTTTAGTCGAACACCCTTAATGTCCCTAACAGATATGAGCTTCGAAACTTTTATGGCCTTTTGAAAGCTATACGTCCGATAAATTCATTTTCCTTACAATGTTTTATATAATAGTCAACGAAGCATATCCTTTATAGGAACACGGTTCAGAATCAATTCAATCCTTTGGGCGTAGTTTTATTTTAACACGATCATCATCCGACCCTCATGTATTCTATCAAGTGTCGGTTCGACTCCCGATACTTCCGCTTCTAACAACCACTGATTTATAGTGAGCCTTTTACTATTTATCAACCGAGACGAATCCCAATCAGTACAATTTTGGATCTTTGTAAGAGACTGTGAAATTGGATTCTCAGAGAATTTATTACAACGACAAAAAATCTTTTTAGTAGAACGCCAATGAAAGCATGAGTTTGAATGCATAATGAAGACACAATGAGGAATAATATGAGTGTCGAAGTGGATTATAAGCTTTGCTTCGATAGGAATATTAATAGCAACCTAAAACTTGTAACCTAAAAAAGCGTCGTTTATTTTTATACTGTTTTGTTTGGGAGATCAACAGTCGTTGCGTGAACATGTAAGCTCGAAGCTACCCAATAAACGGTTTCACCATCTGATGAATGTTAACGGAGAATTCAATGCAAGTATTAGTTACGAAGCCGCATTAAAAATAACAATCTCTAATTCCTTGAATCCGGAACAGTAAAATAACGTGTACTGTTCCAGTGTAGGGAAAAGGCATTTTTTCATATAAAGGATAAACGAGCATGATCAAGACGGATTAGCGAATTCAGATGGCTACATTCATCATTCATTAAAAGAAGACTTTGCACAACTTATCAAAAGAAGGCAATCATCAAACACGACAACATTAAAGAAAAACATGCAAAGGAAAAAAACGCTAATAAACGGTCCTTGATGAGACGAGTAACATACATAACAACGCGAGCGTATAACAGTATAACCAATCACAACAAAACCTCAGTCAGAGTGCACTGGCCGTATGTGACCGTGACTCATCTATCAAGTGCATGCGCCGCGTTGCCACCGAATTAGACCGCGATCGTATACGTTATGCGGCTTAGTTTAACACTCTTCGGTTTCTGGGAACCATGTTTATCGAAACAAATTAAAATGGGAGATAGAATTCGGCGTTTTTAGAGTTTAAATCTGGAAAAGGAATGTTTTATTGGCGGTGTAGTAGATAAACATTGGATTATAGATAACAGGGACAATGGAAATTCTTATAAGAGTAAAGATAAAGCTCGGATAGATTTACAAATTAGTCATTTCTCCTACAACATAACACATTTATGCAATTTTTCCTTCTCACTCTAAACAAAGAAATAACTACGTGACAAAAGAAAAAAGGCAAAAACTACTACAATAATTAAAAGAACTTTTAATAAGGAATACTATGATACAAAACGCAGTTCTCAGTTCTGTCAAAAATTAGAAATGTATTTTAGACATAATACCGCTACGCTAAGTATCAGTGGGAGCGAGTCAGCTAAATATGGAAGCACCAACGCGACGAACAGATTTGACCTTTTTGCGAGTGGATGACGAAGATGCGAATGATCATACATCATTTGAAACACTATTTTTGAAAGAAGACACAATTCTTAAATGGAAATAATTTGTTATGCAGCATTAAAACAAGTCCTTAAAGGCGTTATGATTTGTAATAGCCATTAGGCAGATACAGTTCAAATAACTTAATTTGAAGAATCGGTATGGTGGTTGAGTCATGCGTGTAACAAATTTGCAACTTTCAACACTGAAGTTATATTTGTTTTAATCTGAGAAATCTGAAATGGTTTTTATATCCCTCTCTACAGCGAAAGTAACAGCTATTTTTATGACAGTTTGATATTATCGTCTAAACAAAATATGAAAGGATTTAGTTTAAGGCCAGGACCCAATATTAGATACAACATTATTTAATATAACAGGAAGTTACAGTGTCAGTTTATTACAAATTTATCGGAACCGCCGAGGTCGACCGTGAACAATAACTTCATTGTTTTTAAGTAACGTTTTCTTAAATTAATTTTCGCGCAAGTGAACTTGGCAGCAGGAGTAATTGGTACTTAAAGGCTTTATGCGTGACTATTATGTTAATTAAGCAATTTTGTTAAATAAAACACGAGTAAATTAAGTTTAAGTACGAAGTTCTAATGGCCTTGGATGAAAGAAAAAGTAACACAATTGAGTTTCGGGTCTCGATAACTACACGTTGTCTAAATAGAATTGACTGAAAGCAAAATGGAAGAACCGAAAGGGTATGGAACCGGTCTTAACGCCTGATTAAACTCCGACACGGGTACACTTAGGATTTGTTGAAGATTTAGAGACACCGAACATTTCCCCAATTCTTTCTCACAGAAAATCGAGAGTTATCACTAAGACGAGACGAAGACGAGGTTTTGTTCCTTTTAGCAACGGATCGTAAAGAAATCCAAGATTCTGTCTTTAACGAAACGAAATTGCAAAAAGTATTAAGACACTTTCAACTAGTAACTGTAAAGGTTTTAAACAACAATGATTCTAAAACGCAAACTCATTGCCTTGTAAAAGATTTATTGTAATGCACAGAGAAGGTCAACTTGAAGTGCAATTTAATATAGCCATTCAGTGATTGGACATTAACAGAACGAATAGCGTAGTTTTCTATATTAAAGCCATATTAAAGCTAAGTAGCATTCAATTATAATGATGATTAAAGAGGACATGCCATACTTGATGTTTTTGGTAACAATAAAACGCATGAAGATCTAAATGATACACTTGCTGATGAACGAATGATCACGCACGCAATTAGTTTTAATTTCTTTTTCGTCCTTAACACACATGCATAAAATTACGCTCAAGAGCCTGATAGCAGTGTATGTACAATTAGTGTTAAAGCGCTGCTTAACAGAGCATTTGGCGTAAATATGGTTGGTTAAATATCGATGATGCTGTGCAAATGTTGGCAGACTGCCATGTTGGTGAACAGGAAACCTATCCCTTCGTTCACAACTCTAGATATTTTATTTTCGGTTTGGTTAAGTTTATCCTTGTTCATCTGTAGCTTGGGTATCTTTATTTTATTCTCATAGATGAAGAAGATCACTGTGTTCAAAAACAGGCTAACTAGAAATTGATTTTGCCATTGTGTTTTTCACTTTACGAGCTTGTTAACTTTTATAAATGTATCTTTAAAAAGCATTAGATTTTTTAAGCGAAGAGGGAGAAACCATTTTTGCGTAAACACCTTCCTTGATCTGTATTCCTCGACACACCCCATATTCCGGCTCACAACGTTAACCATGATAATGGCTTTTCAATCAATAGTAGGTACTTCCAAGTTCGAATAGCTAAATAATGTGCGAAGCTTGTATAGATAAGGCGTTAATGAGTGCATTACTCATAATGAAATAACATTTCCACCTTTTAAAGACTGTAAACGGCAATTATTACTTCATGTGTTATCGGTGTTACCTTAGATTAACCGCATGGAAAATATGATATTAGGGCAAAAAACATGTAGATTCATTTATTGGTCGGATCTTTGTGAAATTAGAACTGCGAAGTTTTAGAGCTTTTACGAGGGATATACTTTAACACATAGACTACGAAAATCATAAGTATTCTAGCAATCTTAAATACTATGCATGCAGTATAGTTCCAACTGTTGACAAAAGCTCTCAACTCCTCCCGTCTATATCTTACATCCTAATATCAGTTTCTCAAAGGAATTGGATTCCGGAGGTCAGATTGTTGTCACTTAGCATACTAATATTCACGCGGATCTACTTTGATCAAAGCCAAAACTAACGCTTGGAAACGGTTAATCAAATGATGACCCGCATATAAAGTGACCTATGAGTTTGTAGTTACATGGTAAACTTGTAACAAGACTGTGTTGGTCACGTTTGCTATTCCAATGAGCTGGTGGCCCAAATAACCAGGGTTTTAGAATGTGGTCACAGACAGAGCAGTAGACCACATTGAAGATACCGATATCCAAGTAGAAGGTATTATGTAGATCTTTAGCGTCTTGAGGAATTTGCCCAGAAACAGGAAAAAGCAAGCTATGAGAAACATGCTAAATATGAATATGAAACAGGATTCATTGTGGGGAAAGGGGTACATAGTTTTCACGGTAACTGGGTTGAGGAAGTTTTAATAAGCAGTCACGTCATGTAACGTACCGGTGAAGAGAAGGAGATGATGATGATGATTCAAAGTGTGTCTTTCTAACGACGTAATTATCAAGCTTACCACAGCAATAATGAAATGGTTACTGCTATAACATAAAAAATTGTATTCCTATGAATCCATACTAATATTATAAATGGGAAAGTGTGTCTGTCTGTCTGTTTGTCTTTCTTTCACGGCAAAACGGAGCGACGGATTGACGTGATTTTTTAAGTGGAGATAGTTGAAGGGATGGAGAGTAACATAGGCTACTTTTTGTCTCTTTCTAACGCGAGCGAAGCCGCGGGCAGAAGCTAGTTAGTAATAAAACAAAATGCTAATGTTTTGACGTTGTCTGCATCAAACCGTTAGATCCAGAGTTCTAGTTTTTGTTCCCATATTTGCATGTGGAAACTAGGCAGCTGACGGAATAGACGGTACAAACGTAGTGGACGGCGTTACATAAACATCACAAAAAGCCTTTTTTATTACTTTGTCAGTTAAAAAGAGCTCTGTTTCAGCTTCTGCTTTCAGTTTGTTTTAGTTGAAGTAAGTTTTTAGGGCAATTTTTTTTTGGAATAATTCAGGTAGTTAATTAATACTCTCTTCTGCATATGTAGCTCACCCTACGTGATCTTGAGACGTTTTCTTTGCTGTCCTTTCTCGTTTACAACGCTCTCGTTTACATATTTGAAAATAACCAAACCATTTTACAAATAAAAACCGTCATTTTTTTTTTTTTTTTTTTTTTTTTGGTGAGTGGGAAATCATCAAATGACTTCTCCCGTCCTGGGTGCGACGGGAGAGCGTGTCAGACTCTTACTGACTAAAACCCACTCATGTTCCTTCGATTGCCCTTTATGTTCCAGGGTCACGGTAACTATTATAAACATTCCGCAACAAATAAAAACCGTCATAAGCCGCAGTCTTAAAAATTCGAAAAGTCATCAAAAAAAAAAAAGCAGAAACATAGATCAAATAAACCGAAGCCTTTTAACTCAACGCAAAACCTTAACAAAGAATTTAAATACCAATCAATTCACACTTTACCAGCCCTTAGCAGCGTAGCCTTTCAAATAAAATAAAATGCTTGTGTCACGATTTTACGAAATCATTTGTGTCTTGTTAAATTCGTCAGAGAAATAATCTGATTTTAGTCGCTTGACGGCTGACCGGTCACCACGGCTGAATACTTTACTTAATAAGCTTAAAACACATTAAATTGTAATATTGTTTCTTATAGCATGTCATAGGCTATTGTTTCTTACTAATCGTTTGTTTGGCTGATTGGCTGCGAATTCAGTTTCTAAACGTGAACGATGTTGTATCTTGTGAATTCTGAGATAGGCACTTGGCCATAACTTGGCTCCAGCTATCTCATTAGATACTGAAGAGGTTAGGGACCAGATTCCCACATTTTTGAATTGCATTTTAATAACTGAATCAATAAGAGAAATATTCCTATGTCATGTAGCTAGTAAGCTTAAATAAGAGGACGGTAGGAGAGATATTTTTCCCACCACTCAAGCACCTTACTTATCATAAAATTTGAAAAGTCAGTAAGTAAATGTAGAAGAATATTTGATTAATTTTCAAGATAAATAATTAACGTCAACTCTGTGTGGACATCTCAGTGCCTAATTAATGAACTTGGGCGTTAAAATTTATGAGTTGACGTGATGAATAAATTACTTGGGTTGTTAATCAGGGCAGGGCAGAAAAGGCGATCGAGGCGAAGGATAAAAGCGAAATGTTCCTTATTTCATTAATTACAGTTTAAATGCCATGTACCTACTTAGAACTGTTTAGTAACAAATAGAGAAGTTTAAAGGATCATGGGCATTTTTGTATGAGAGCTGGGCGTAAAACCAACAGAAATAAAATGTGTTGTAATTTACTTTATTGTACTTCTAAATACCCCCTAAATACTTGTTAACCCCAATATCGACCGGGTATGACTGCAAAAAAATCCCAAAGATTGGTTAAATAAAACACACATATTTGTTAAAAACTACTGTATATTGATACCTTTTATTTAAATATCAATGGTTATCATCAACTATAACATCTAATAAATGTTCTGCGGGTGCAATGAAAGGCTCGTGCAGTCCTAACCCTAAAAACCACAAAACTGAAACTATGTGGGCACAACTTCCTACTGTTCTTCGCAAGTACAGTAATGCTCAACTATCACATTTCTACCGATTTGATCTTTGTCGATCAAAATGTAAGTATTATATATAGTATATATATTTTAATTCGAAGCAACCACACATTAGTTTGCAGAATATTACATCTGTTTAAATCATCTAATGACTCCTCTCTCTCTACGTCTTTGTCGGTAAACAGAGCGTCGACACATAACACACTGTCTTTCCTCCATTGCACTTAACAAAAGCAGCAGAACACAAGTTGCGAAAAGTTCAGTTATATTACAACAGTCCAATCAGAAAGCGATAACAGGTCAAGAAAGCGATGGCAGGGATCAGTAGCTCTACCATGAGTTTACATCAATAAATTCGCTAGCGTCTCCGTAAATAAATTGTATGAAATGTTGCAAAGCGCCCCTAGCGGTCACAGATAGAATTGACCGTGACATATTGGGAATCATAATTAAACAACCACTCAAATCCCTAAAGTAGTTCACTAACAGCCAACCTTACTATTTAGTCGGATTATTGACTGTCACATCATTTTTACGCCTACGGTAGCGAGTAAGTTTTCGATAACAACTCATGGTAGGGGTACAGGAGTCGTAAATAAACCGATGAAAGCAAAACGTGAGCAAATAACAAAATATGAATAACGTCAGTCATTAAATTCATATTTTTTCAGTGACAGTGTCAGTGTTTGTCAACCAATATATTGGTTTCTTTGGCCCTCTTTAGGGTATATATGTTGTCCGTTGTATAAGCGATTGTTTTGGATTCTATAACAAATACGTTTGAACATCACTGAATATCTCTGCTCACCGGTTGTTTGGGTGATTGCCGTCATAGTATACAATTAAGTAATAGTCAGTAGTTCACATAAAATATATTTTAAAGCTGTTGGTTTTACGCCCATTTTGACCGTGACTCTTTATGAAAGGACTTAAACGTACACTTTTCCATTGAAGGACAAATAAAGCAGAAAGCAAGTCTTGCCAAGACTATTCTTTTCCTGACAAGTTTCTTCTAATAAAGAAACTTGTGATAAGCTCGGAAAAGTTGCCTCAAATGAAATATCATATTAGCTATCTTTTACACATTCTAATTACAGATAATATATCTAAATGGCAGTGTTGTTAATACTTTATGAACATGATAGAAAATGGGACTTATATGTGTTTAATTTACAATACAGCAAATAATAGAAAATAGGTAGGTAATTCATTTCTTAATATATGGTATTACTGATGATATAATGTTACAAAGTAATGTAAGTGATAATATTTGTTATTTGTAACTCTTTTCACAAATTTAGGTAAATGTGTTTAAATTTTTCTCCAGCTTCAATTAGATAGCAGATGGGTCCGTTACGGAACAATAGTTTAATTTTATATAGAAAGGTTATGTGGTAACTTTAACGATAACACATTATATCTCTTTGCCAACGTTTACAACGGCTTAATATTTCAAGAAATTGATAAACATGATGCAAACCTTTATCAAAAAGTGTCAAGTGCATTTCGAGATCTGAATATGAATATACGTCTATGATAGGGACTCATTTTTACTAAGAAAGTAAAAATTACATAGGTGTTGTGGCAGATAAGAGGGTAAGCACTTAAATAATGAGCAATTATTTGATAAAATTTGTCCATTTTATTTATTAAGTAATTAACATTTAAACGTGATCTTTCTTGCTTATTCCGTACTCCGTAGCCCGTTCCGATCTAAAGGTGTGTGCAGATTAAGCGCGGCGACTCGAACATCGCCGCGCCCCAACGTGCCGCGGGGCGAACCGCTCGCTGTCGGTTTTTGCGACCGCATCAAAGTAGCTTCTATCGTTCGCTCGCGCGCAGTTGGGACGGTATAGTTTTGGCGAATTGGCTCGCGCGACGGACAACGAAAGGTGCCGTCTACTCATACAATTGTTCGGCGCTAATGAGATGTTATTTTTACAAATAACTTGATGTATCACAATGAAAGTGGCAGCCGCCGCGCGTCAATATTTGCAGGCAAGAATGAACTGCCGCGCGCGAGTCTAAGCAGCGGATGCATCGCCTGCCGCGCGCGGCAGTTGCGTTCTACGAAATGTAATATTTGGCTCGCGAGGCAAATTAACGTCAAGTCTGGTCGAACATTGGCTCGCGCGGCTGCCGCGCGTAATTTGTACACAGCTTAAGTCTGTTCTATGGTTTTGATGTAAAAAAGTGAACAGCAAAAAAAACAATTACTTTCGCTGTTATAAGTATAGGTTATTATAACTTATGGATTTAAATATGTCACAATTCACAATGATCAATTTAATCTCCAAACCAGCATTACAGAAACTCTATTAAATTAATTTCAGCAGATTAACAAACAAGCCGATAAGCTTTAAACGAGCATTTGAAACCACTAAAGACGCAGAAACCAGAAAATCTTAAAACTAAATGTTTCACTTAGACCCATAGAAGCTGAAACATTATAGAAATGTTAAAGTCTAAACATCTATAGCTACGAAGTTTCGAGAAATAGTTTTAGGGGTACTTAGTGTCGGGACTGGCGGGAAAAACTAAGTGCACGTTAAAGAAGATTCACTTTACGTTCTTCCTTACTTAGGTTTTGAGTTTCAGTAAGGTGGAGTACAGAAATATTAAACCAACATTCACACATACTAAAGCATTGCATTAAGAATAAGATGAATAAAAGTTAGACTTAAAAGAACACAACAAGGAAAGATTGTGTGGAAGATAATATGAGCTCTCTATAGCTTAAATAATCTCGTTACTCGTATACTTAAAAAGCTTAAAAATAGTTATCAAAAATGTATGTAGAATAATCAGAGCTTAAATTGAGAAAAATACATTGTAATATGAGATCTAATCTGTTAATCAATGTAAATTAAAAGATCGCGACTGTAGCTAATAAAAAGAGTAGATATCTTCAAAAGGCCGAAACGATTTTGATGAAACGTAAAAAATAGCCGCATCTAAATTAATTAATCAGTTTAAGAGCTACGATGCCACAGATAGACAGACAAACAGACACACAGACAAACAAAAATAAACTTGTAACACCACTCTTTTTGCATCATCATTAAAAATAGGAGAATTGCACCTTTGTTATTATCCTGATCGTGCTGCAAGCCACTATAAGCAAATAATAAGTAATGTTACACTGCGAGCCACTATAGACACAGAATAAGTAATGGTAGCTATAGGTCTGTTACCCTTACCCCTGACGTTTACTGCGTTTTTATTTACTTTCTCGTATATTTTACTTAGTTGCACAACGCTTATATTAATGGGCGTTACATTTTATAAGTGGACAGATCCCGCCTCTGCATTCTACTTATCTCCAGTTTTTAATGTTATTTTCTTACTATCTGGTTTGTTGGGTTGCGGAATAGTTCTAATAGTTACCACGGCCCCGGAACATAAAGGGCAACCGAAGCAAAAGGTGGGTTTTCGTCAGAAAAGTCTGACACTCCCTCCCGCCCCTGTTTGTTTTAATAAAGGTATGAACAATGTTGTTGAGGCTGCTAATAAAACTCATTTTACAAGAACGTAGTACTAGTCATCAAACTTAAACCACTAATATTAGCACTAAAACTGGAGACATTTTGCTCATAAAACACGTAAGTAATCATAAACGTATAATAAAGACAGAAAAAGCAATAAATATAAATACGAAAACCGACAAAGAAAACTAGAAATCTACACACACTGTCAAATTGAAGATACAGTACTATTTCTATAAAAAAATCGTCTCTAATTAGTAAGCGTTACGCGTAACTATGTCCATCGCGTAACGTGAGATTGTTATTATCGTGTCTGCATTGGAAATCAACTGTCAGAGGTATTTACTAACTAATAAAGTTTTTAATAGTGGTAACGTGATAATCATTTGAGTCTGTTAAAATTAACTATCAAATGATACGAACAATTATGTATGCATAATTTTTGCACTGTTTAAAGCCAACATTACATGTGGTCTAATGATGCACGCGTTCGTCAAACTTTATTAAATTTACAAAGTATATGTTAATATCAGAATGATCGACACTAATACAAAACATAAAGCTGAAGAGATTTTTTTTTATCAATTTGAATAATCTGGAACACCTAGAAATAATTTCTTTTGTATATGATAGCCTAATTGGTGAGGAATAGTTCAGGATATAACATCAGGCTTCCTACGAAGGTTACAAATCGGATCAGTAACACAAGACGCGGGGGCAGTCAGTCTTTAAAATCGTTTGACGGTACGACTCAATGATCGGTCTACACTGCGTATCGAAAATTCGATTTCCGTACGGAACTAATAAACATCTGTGAGGTCAACAAAATTGCTTGGGTCTACTATAGCTTATGTCTTACAACCGGCACACAGAAAATTCCTTGAACACTCACAACACAGAGGAAATTCCTACCGTATTTTTCGAAAAGGAAACTTTGTTTAAAAAAAATGGATTAAGCTTTTTGCAGATGGATATCCGAGCATTCTCTACGCTAAAATACTGATGCAGAGGCCTCGACTATACCGATGATAAAAGATAGGCAGTGCCAGTGATGACCCGCATACTTACCAACCCACATTTAGAATTTAGTACCTACGCTTTGAAGGAAACCTGTTAGATAAGCGCTACGTAGTATATTAGAGGACATGAAAACCTTTGAAATACATGAGGTCTCGTTAGTCGAACCGTACGATCGTCGCCGTGCTGCTGAACAGTTTAGAAAACTGAAAAAGGCATATTATGAGTTCGTTTTCCTTAGCGTAACAACCTGATCCTAATCCTTGAGAAAAAATGAGGATTTCCAAAAGGAACTTCATCATTAGGCCAGCAGTAGCACGGGATTTAAGTCTGGATGACGACAACGTTTGCTCTTACATTCCGTAACAGCATGTTTCCGTACTGTATAGAAACTATCTCTATGAAGTGTCTTTAGCTAATCTAATCTACACAGTTCTCGTGTGTTGTCAAAGGCATCATGGTACAAGTAAGGATTTTACGTCACGCGGCACATCGCACCACAATAATGTGTCCCCGGTTTAAACAATGTCATGCACGAACGATGGCATTACTCTGATTACTCCTAAACACCATCTTATTATTAATTTTAGTAATGAGCTATGGTAGGGGAGTAACCAACCAAAAGTAGGCACGAAAAATAATCGTCAGGTTTAGCAAAGAGCGATTCTAAAACAAAGTTAGAGAATAAAGAGGTGGTAACAAAGTCATTAAAATTGAAGCATGACGCTTTCCAAAAACTTATTGTTTTCCACAACACCAATTACATGGTAATTTACCAATTTGTACAATAATGGGCCACCTAACACTAAACAAACAAAAGTTTACAATTGAATGACCCGTGATGCCACAGTCATTATTACGTTCTAATGAGTGTTTAAAGGACTTTAATCAGGAAAAACAAATAAAAATTATAAATTGTTGATGTAGGCACCTTTGGTAAAGTCTGGTCTTATGCTGTCACATATAGAGAGGAATAAAAAAAAGTAGGGAGGTCCTATGCCAACAACATATCGAATGGTTCAGTTAACACACAGGTATACAAAGATAACACACTGTATTAAACAGGCCAATATTAATTAACGTCCACAAATTGAAAACATCATCAAAGCAACTCCGAATGGTCACTGGAGCGTAACACAATCAGGGTGTCCTGACCACAATCGCACGCTATGACGTATGCCTAACGTCACAATGTTTTAACGAGGATAAGCGGCTTCCCAGCAAACACTGATAACTTATGTTTGGTGACCTTAATTTGAGGTTTCGTAGAGCTAGAGTTTACTGTGTGCGGTTGGTGAAGATTGAAGGAGTCTTGAAGAATTAAACAGCCTTGATATAGCATTTATAGGTAAATTAGAAATGTGAGGAGCAAGCAAAGTAAGTACCAAGCATTTATTATTCGAAATTATAATACAATGTTGAATTAAAATTCAGAAGCTCACGTAAACGAAACACCAAAAGTCGGTATTCTAGTCGGTGATAATGAAGCTGAAACGATATGCATAATACGGTAAAAATAACACTATTTTTATTTACACATACAAACATATAGGTCAATTTGACATGAAGAAGCACATTTTAATCGGGACTCTGGAAGCCAAAACTTTACCTACCTAAAAAAAGAACGGTAGAAGAATTTTTAAACCGCTTTAAGCAATACTGGTTGCAGAGGAATTGGAATGCGGTATTCGCATGAGAATTTTGCCTCATGCAATTTCCGTATCGCATCTGGACCGTTTAAAGAAACGGTAGAACAGAAGTACCATGTATTCAGAAGCTGTATTAACAACGTAGAAGTATAATAAATAAAACCAAAATCAGGCACGAAAAGTAATCGTAAGGTTTAGCAAAGAGCAATTGGAGAAAACAAAGTTAGAGAATTAAGAGGTGGTAACAAGTCATTAAAATTGAATCATGACGCTTTCCACAAACTTATTGTTTTCCACAACACCAATTACATGGTAATTTACCAATTTGTAAAAGAATGGGCCACCTAACTAAACAAACCAAAGTTGACAATTGAATGACCCGTGATGCAACAGTCATTATCATTACTGCTGCTGCAGTATTGTTATTGTCAACGAGCACCATCATTATAAGATCCCCTTTGATTATAACAATGAGAATAAATTGGCGAAATGCAGTGGATCTAGTTAAGCTGGTCATTTTAAACACCTGTACCAGTTCTGCTTGACCTACAATGCCTCCCGCGTGCTTTTCTGCTTCAGGAACATTATCAAAGTCTCCCGGGGTTTTTGTTACGCTGGTCGATGTGCAACGTTTACTGTCGCACTTGGCCTGTTTCGCAGAAACAGAAAACAGAGGTTACATTATCAAGATTGTGCCTATTCTTCTATTGTTTTCTTGACGGTGGATTCACATACGTTTTTGCTGTTTATTTTGATGTGAAAAGATTTAGGAAATTACTTTTATGTTTAGATTGTATCATAGTTAATTGTCGCTTTGATTAACATAATTATTTTATCATTCGTTGCGTTGTTGTCGTTTGCCTTTTACTTACGAGCAATATGACCCATATTCTTCAGCACATTTATCAATATATTTCAGCTGTGATAAACGCATTATTTTCATTCAACTAGCATTCCCCATTTTTATTCGAGTTCACTGACTCGTTTAGCGTTTAATTTCCACATGAACGGTTTATTTGTCGTGTCGATCTATGAATATGGCCCAGTAAAATACGAGACCGACTTGCGTAAAACATGACGTAAAAGATCTGGTAACAGACTTGGTTACTGTATGGCCAAATAGGCTTTAGTCTGACGCTCGGTTAGTCCCTCCATCCATTCCATCGGCAATTCCCTTTCCAAGAGCGATAGTGTTCGATACAGTCTTACATTATTCAGCTCGATTCCTCTGCCAGACCCGGTTATCCCCTAAAGACTGTTGCAGATAAATAAATCAACACGTTTGGTGTACAGATTGGTAGTTGCAGTTTGATATTATTGCGATCCCCAGAGTTTATCCGCCCAATACAAGCCATAGTTTCGACCAACACCCGGTAAATAAAGAGGGAATAGTTTTAGCTATACATGGAGCGTCGAAATGTGTCACCATAACTTCACTCAAACCAATGCCATAAAAGTCTCTAGTATTTTAACAGCCCATATTGTCAACATCTTTCAAATTATCACTTTCAATGAAGAACATCTTGTTCCAAATAGAAGAAAAACGTAATACTTTGGACAAATAAAGTTCACTAAAACTGTCTCTCCATGTACGGCGTGTTACGGCGTGATGACGACGGTAAAAGCAGTACCATGACCCGTTCTGAATGACAATGACCGAGATTTCAATCCTTTTCTCCTTTAAGATCATCGTTTCGAAACGCTGCACGTTTCAGTGTGTCAAACTGCATTTTCGATTTGGGAAAACGCAAATCAAAACGTATGTCCGATTGCGTCGATCTCTGTTGGGAATTTGATGGTTCGAGGGCTTTCCGCTGCAGAAAGACAGGAAAACCTCAAGGGCTCTTTTTCAATTAAGTTTGTAATCCCGGTTTCTGATATCGTATAGTTACTTCTTACTAGCACATCATTTGCAGGCGACAACTATTGCAAGT
Organism: Athetis lepigone; assembly: GCA_033675125.1. Lineage (NCBI taxonomy): Eukaryota > Metazoa > Arthropoda > Insecta > Lepidoptera > Noctuidae > Athetis > Athetis lepigone. The sequence continues at coordinate 7,994,694 of CM066234.1, forward strand.
AGTTTTTGCCCGGGAAGTAGTTAAATATTTTTCTTATGATTGATTTCTTAAGTTCGTAATCTGGAACGTTAACCGTCTAGGTATTTACGTAAGTTTAGTTTTCTCAATAGTGTCAACGCAATAAAACCTGTAATGGCCTTGTTTTTCTCAGATGCTACAATTTTATTTTTATATTTGCTATTTGTCATCAATTTTACCTACTTCCAAAAGAACGTCCGCTCTGATTCACTTTGAGTCATCAGGCTAAAAATAGTAATTAGGTCTCTACGCGAAGATGATTAGTGGAAATGTTGTCAAGGTTTCTTTTGCCTTTTATAGCAGAAAATCCAAAGATAAATGTTTTATCAAAACCTTACGACACTGCAGGAAGACCCGTAGATATTTCGACACCTAAACGCCGTCGCCATAAAATTGCCATGTCACCATTCCCGAGCCCATGCTTCAATTTCCTTACAGCAAAGTACCAAAGATACTCATGTTTTATAGTGTCGTTACGTCACTGCCTTCAGACGCTCCAGATGTGTCGATAGCATTGTTTGGGTGCGTATTTATGACGTGGTCGTCGCATGTGTGATCAAGCCCTAAAGAATCATAAAGATCGCGGGGAAAAAATGTGAACGGGTAGGGCGTTGCCCCGCACATGTTAGGAATAGTAAATTGTATCGAGATTGTGATCTTTTGATGTGGTTCATAGTACTTTTTGTTTGGATTTGTTAAAGAACAGATTTAAAGAGTGGGTTCAATTAAAAGTCCGAAGGGTGTTGAATGATAGTTGAATGAGTGGGACAGATCCAAATAAATTCGTCTTGATGTTTGTTGTTCCATGACGCTGTGGGCTTAGCTGTTTTTGAGATGCGCCTGGTGAATGCAAGTCCTCGAGTTCAACTTGTATGCTAAATCTAATTAATCGTTTTAACTCTGCAGACTACGGTAGCCTTTGCGATTTAAGTAGGAAGAATGAAGGGTTTTTCCTCGTAGTGTAAAACAATGATTAATTATTGACCTTCATGAAGATATGGAACTCATCTCACTATCTCTCTGATTGAGTAACGCAATGGGTTTCAACCGTTCTACTTAAACCAAATAAAAAATCTCCAAAATTTGGCTTTATATTTTTAGTGTTTTAAGAATTATTGAACACAGGCAGTCCATTTATTATAAAATATCCTAGTTGGCACTTGCTTCTCTGCATATTTCTCAAGGGACACGGCTCTCAGTTACAAAGCCGGCAATAACTTAGCTTCTCGAATTGAAAACAATAGATAAGTATTATGTATCGCGTTTGGTGTTATGTAACAGCCCTTGTTAAGTAATTTTAGTATCCAACCTGTGTATGAAATGACGTCCACAGTTCTATAACACGGTTTAAACCTTCGAACAGAGGTGATTCGCGACACAATAGCAAGACAATAGCAGCACGACAGCCGGCTGTCTCTTGGTCGTTGAAAGGTTAAATCTACCATGACTTATAATGAAAATTATTTCCGAAAATGTAAAAGAAGATGTTATCAACAGCGTTGTTTTTTTTAGTGAAGTGACTTCGTCTTTCCTGGTCTCAATATTGTTTCTGTAAAAATAAGGAAAAGCGGAATTCAACTCCAACACAGGTATTGCCAATTACTTTTACTGTAAAAGCAATTCTGAAAAATAGGTAGGTGTTCAAGACACAATTAAGTTTTTTTAGGGTCAAGAGGAAAAAACGGAATCCTTATAGGATCACGTTGTTGACCGTCTGCTAGTCTGCCTGTCACTTTATCTCGTCAAAGCGTGGAGGTATCGAATTGAAATTATACTCTGGTTTGTGTCCCTTGAAGTTATAAAAAATTAAAGTTCTAAGTTTAGGAAAAAAAGTTACGGTAGTTTCATGTCGCAAAGAATCGTATATTTCGACATTCAGTGAAATCAAAGCTCACGGAGCACTTGCCGTTGACCTAAGCATAAGTAAAGGAAAAATCACGAAAACCGTAAATTTGTCAATCGAAAAAAAACATTATTAATGTAAACAAGTTTTTTTTACCTACAAGCCTACAAGTATGTACGGAACCCTCGGTGTGAGAGTCCAGCACGCTCTTGGCCGGTTTTTTTTATTATCTTTTCTTTCTGTGATGTCCAATGAGTCCAAGACATTAATATTGCTCGGCTAAACTGTTGCTGAGCAACGTTTATTTATCTCGGCCTTATTATTCGATATTTGAAAGAAATTAAGCCACTGAGTCAGTTGACAACAACTCATGCGGCGACGTACCTATACAGGTACGTATTCATTCTTTTTTTAAATGATTCTTTTTTTACAGCTAACTCTATGCGTGCACGCTATTTTGCCAGAGACATTACTGACGTAAGCATTTTTAGGTGTTAATTACAAGTCTAGTAGGCAATTATTACCATTGCAGTCATCTAAGCTTCGAATTTCAAACAAATGGTATTTTCCGCGTCGTATGTTATACTAATGGATATTTATGTATTAAAACTAGGCCTATCTAGGTTGAGGTTTTGGGTTCCTAAGTTGTGTTACAGTGTACAAATGCTGCACATCAAGCTAGTCGAAACTGACAATTTCTTCAAATCAACTTTGAACCTTGTGATTTAGGGAGAAAGTTGAAGATCTATTAAAGAAATCTGACAGATTGTAGTAGCTTAATATGCTAGTATCTGTTCCTAAGTGATTGCGATTTAGGATATCTATGGAAATGATAATTTACTTTTTTACCTAAGCTACACAGCCGGGCAATAACTATTTGATAAATAATATTATATTTATATTAAGTAAGCAACTTATGTAATTCTTGAGTAAAATATTATTTTAATTTTAATACCTATTAAAACATTTGAATTTGTTCAGAAATCCACATTACCTATAATTTATATTTAATTCTGACTGTCTTAAAATTACCAATCTAAATGTGGAAAGAAATTCACAAAGAAAACACTAAATAGTAACTTAATTACACCTAAACAAAAAAATGCTGTTAGCTGGTAATTATTTAATACTAAAAATGTTAATTAAAAGGAACATTATATAGCAAGAATACTACCTCAAAGCAAAGCAATTAGGTACCTACTCAATATGAATAATATTTTTATATCATCAGATGTGAAAACTCCATAATTCCTTTTCAAGTCCCCTAACATTTTAATTACATTTAGAAGTAAGTTAATCATCTGTTTGATCTAATTTTAAACTGCAAGAGAAACACCCTGTATAATAAATGAGGGTGTTAAGAAAAACATAACACATGTATTTTGATGACAGCCGTTACAAAGAGGCCCTTAGCAACAAGAATAATTTATTATTGTTTCTATATTATCAAAGAATTAAGTAAAATATTGTGTAGGTTTGTGTCAGTTCTGGATATAGAAGCTTTTTGATATACTAGGTATAATTGCAATGACACATAAATTATTTTAAGTGATATTTATTTAGTCCCAGCGGTAGTAAAATAGAGACTTGTGGAAGTACTAGGAAGCAATGTTTAAAAAAAATTACATTAGAATCTTTTTGCTAAAAAAGTTATGCCGCTTTGTGTCATCAGGGCACACCTACCTAGAATGGTTGAGCAGACTTGTCAAAATGATATTAAGTTTTAATTAATATGTGATAGGTAAAGATAAATAATCCAGTTTAAGTTTTGATTGTCCTTATTAACAGTGTTACGTTCTGTAATCTTAAGATTTGTAAGATAGGTACCTATTTACTTTTTTTAACCATTACCTACAGACTGCATCATACACAAGTGCTTAATAAAAACTGGTTAAAACAAAATTTAGTCTAATTTAGACAGAAAGCAATACCTTTGACCTAGTTACTACAACACAAGACTAAAAAAATTAGCTAGTTATAAAACAGGCTTTATGACCAACTTCTCTATTGTGTATACATTACTGAAAGAAATTAATGCCTGTTCTTATTCAATTAGGTATACAAAGTATCCATCCTTTAATCATTTAAAACAACATACAGACCTACAAAAGGAAGCCAATTTGAAAATAAGAGAATCTTGACTTCAAGGAACAAGCGTTCATGCGATCGAGTTGTTGTTTTACACAAAATACACGATGTAAACAATCTAAATACAACCAAACAAACGCAAAATAATTAAAATTCACGTCCAGTAAGCATCTAATTGGCCGTGACTTATAACAAATGCATCTACTGATCTACATAAACAATACCTTGTGCTTCTTTTATGAAACCAAATAAAGCAAGCACAGTTACAAGAATACCGTTTAAAAACTTTGAAATTAAAAAGATTAAACACAACATAACTCGATTTACTTGAATCACATGTTACGATAAACGTGCAACATTGAGTTTTGTGACAAAAAAGGAACCAAAACGAGGAATAAAAGGGGGTAAATATCGATCATACACTCACCACAACAAGATAAGCCGGCGAACTTGAAGTAAACGCACGAATCTACAGCTTTACGTCACGATTAAACACATAAATGTCCACTAAAAATCACAAATAAACACTTCACTTTGTTTTTCAGCTCTCAAACTTATTATTCCGTACAATTTTCAGTCACAATTTAAGTAAAAAACACTTTCACAGCATTTTCACGATGAATAAGATTCGACAACTGACACATCCACCATTCATAGAAACGCGGCAACAGACTGCCAGACGGATTGTCGGATTCGTTCGTTTGGGCCATAGACACGAGCTTTGTCTGTTATTGACTCCATTACTTTTACTACTAACCGACTAAATTGAAAATGACATTGACGATGCTACAATCTTGTGTAAGCGCCATACTTTTTGTTTGGCCGTATAATACAAGCGCCATCTATCAGCTCATTAAAAAACTTGATATGTCTGACACTTTGCATACATTTCGATAATAGTGCCATCTAGTGATTTTGTTAAAAACTTGTTACATCGCCATCTATTGGGTTTTATGAAAAGTCTTTAAGTTACCAGTTAGCTCAACTTTGAACTGTTACACTTTAGTGATCAATAGATGGTACTAAGTTCAAATTTAGTTTTTATTTAGCAAAATAAAACTTAACGCAAATAAAAAAAAGACAACGTCGCAAAAAAATATAAAAAAACGTACTCACTGGTTTGTTTTTAAAGTAACGTCCAATTTAGATCTGATCCTAATAATGATGTCAACTCCCGTTTAAAAAACAGATCTTGAAACTATTGTTTCATTTTGAAACCCGCCACTCTCTAATATTTACCTAACTGCGTTTATTTATTTCAATGACATTCCACGATAAACCAAATAAATTCACATTTCAACTTCTAAAAGGAAGCGTTCCCATAGAAAGAGGGCATGGAGATCAAACTTTTTGTGTTGCTTTTTTAAAAGCCATAAACTTTCTGGGAAGAGGTGAGTGGAAAAAAAAACGCTGGGAGTTGGTTTGGAGCTCGAAATGAACGGTTTTGGTACACTTCCGCCCGATGACCGCTGGCGACGAGGGCATTAGGGTGCGCACAGGGAAAACCGTTGAGTCGATGATGATACGAAGTTTTTATTAACTTGATCAAATTATGCTTTTCAGTTTCAGATTTCTAGATCCATTGCATAAAATAGAGGTAGGTATCGAAAAATAATTACCAAATGAAAATAAAAATAATAAAAACACCTACGTTCCTAATGACTGTAGAACTGTAGGTAATGACTAAGCGCCTTACTAATAAATGCTGCATAAAGTTATGACAGGTTTATAAGTCAAAAAATGTATAGTTACACAGGCTTTATTCGTTGCATAACTTTACACAGTGATTATTAGTAAGGGCATAAGAGTCAATGAATAAGTTGGTAAGGACCAAAGTTAAACTAACTAACTTCTGCATGAAACAAATTTTAGTAGGTATCAGTAAACTTGCTTTATGAATCGTATTTTTTTTTAAGATGGCACGCCTCACATATGTTTCGTCAAGTTTATATATCTGTATAATACACCAAGCCAAGGCTTTTACAATGGATGACAAATTAGCTGACGGCCCAAAAGCAGAGGCTAGAGGTGTCATTCCAGAGACAAAAACCATAATTATACTGCCACTCATACCATGAACCAGAATATAGCAATGCTGTTTTCGTTACAATAGTATAGTAGTAGGTATTTTTTTTTAATCTTGCGACAAGTCACACTCGTTGATCGGATCCCAAGCTAAGCAGAGCTTGTGTTATGGTAACCAGTCAACTTAATCCCATACTTATATTAACTAATTTATAAATACATAATATATTTTTGTATAAATTACCCCCAGACACAGAACAAACAAACATGCTCATCACACAAAGATTGTCCTTGGTGTAAATCGTACCCCAACCTTCTTTCCCACAGTCCTCAGACGAACTTCTTCACAAGCATCTCTTCTGCGACTAAAAGGTGACGGAAAAGTAATTCTCCATGATGGTGCCGATTCTCATATTCACAAACTAACGTAAATTAAGGTTAAGTGCATCTTTCTCTTTTCATTTTAAAAGAAAAAAAAGACAGGGACAGAATATAAAATATTAGTTAAGTCCGGTCTTTAGACACTCCATAGATAATTTAGACGCGATTTAAAAACAATCATGGCGTCTAAATATACGTCAATTTTCTTCAGGCGCTGTCTAATTTGACAGGATTAAACTAAAATGTATCTTCTGACCTTTTCTTTAAGAAATGGTAAGAGAAAAATGCATTTAACTTAGGTAAGTTTGTGAACAAGAGAATCAGTACCAATGACTTACTGTAGAAATAATATAAGTAGTAGTCAGCTCCATCGCTTTATATTCCGCAGCGTGAAGAATGTTATTAAGTGGATAAGCAGTAAAAAAACAAAAATATCTCTATCGGCCGCCTTGGACGTGATAATTAGTAGATAGCCCTCTTGGATACATCGTCACGGACAAACACGTTTTTCTAATAGTATTTATAGAAAGCTGTTGGTTTTATACCATTTATAATGGTTGGTGCAGGGGTGGCAATTTGTAGGTGTCCAGAAGGGTAGGAAAGATGGTAGATTATCATTTCTCAGAAAACTATATGTCGTCGTATAATGCGTAATGTATAATGAAAGTTGTGATGATCTAGGTGATTAGGCACCCATCTCTCGTGTTAAGAGGTTGTGGGTTCGAAACCGGGCAAGTACCAATGTCGCTTTTTCAACTCATAATAGTTTTTTCTGTAGTTTACTTTAAACTGGTGATGGGGCCCTCTAGGGCCAATGCGTGCCGGGGTTGCGAAATAGTTCGTAAGGGCAACCGAAGGAACAAGTGTGGGTTTTAGTCAGTAAAAGTCTGACACTGGATCCCGCTCCGCCAAGGGCAGGAGCAGTCATTTGATGATTTCCCATCGTCAAAAAAAAGTTTGTCTTAGACATCACTTATAACGCGCGCCTTAGAAAGCACGTAAAACCGTTGGTCCTGGTAGCCATTCATAGTACTTGGACAGTCGTTCAGAAGCCAGAATTCTGACCAGTCTTACCAAAGTCATATCCTATCGTAACGCCGAGTTACTGGGTTGTGGAGGTCTGACAGGCAGTCGCTTCATTTAAAACACTGGTGTCCAGCTTAATCTGGTTAGGCTGGAAGCCGACCCCAACTCAGTTGGGAAAAGGCTAGGAGATGATGGTAACTATACATAGAAATTGTAGTATTTAGCTACTACCCGTTGGTTCCGTCGTCGATAGCGCGATAGCGGAGCCGCTGGTTCTGGTGCAATACCTATGTTAGGCAAAAGATAAAATTGCGTTTATCAATCAGAAACTTCTCAGATTGTTTGTATACTTTGCATTGTCTCATACATCGAATTTATTTTTATTTCTTCGAGAGTACTTGACATTCCAACGGAGTCGGTCATGAATTAAAAACGGCTCCACATTGCAAATAGGTAATAGTGGGCAATAACCGTACATTTATTAAAATACAAATTACTTTATTAATTATAATAATAATAAAGTTTTCGTTTAGTTGGATGCACCTGTGCCAGCTTAGTTGTACTAAAATAGTACTAGGAAAGAATCGTAACATTATACCTTAAAATACAGACTTAAGAATATTTAGTAGCGGATCAAAATTGCTATAATGTGGAAAGGTTCTATGTTGCATTTGCCTCGTAGCTCGGCGGCGTAGCGACTACAATACCTCAAAACTAAGTTATAATAAACGGCTACATGGCTGCTACGCACATCATATTACTCGTATTAATACAAGTTATGTCCCTTATGTTTTCACCGTGTATAGAGTTCCTCGATAAATGGGCTATCGCACATAAAAACAATTATTCAATTCGAACCAATGCTTCCTGAGATTTGCGCGTTCAACTATGGTTGAACAAGCCAACAAAAGCAAGTGACAAACAGACACAAATTCTTCAGCTTAATAATAATAAGCATAGATTTTTGATAGAGTTCTTTTAAGTTTAGTTAGTAGAAGAAAGCAAAGAACTCTATAACCAATCATCATCATATCAGCCTTTTGACGTCCATTACTGAACATAGGCATTTCCAAAGAGAGCCAGTCATCTTGGTCCCGGGTAGCTGCAAGATTCTTTAAGTCGAAAGGTCCATCGTGCGACAGGGCAGTCTGTCGCACGATGGACCTTTCAAACACACTGACAAAGTCGCAGGAGTAAGTAAGCGTTGTGCAACCATACAGGCTATAGATTGGTTTCCATCGCTGGCTAAGTAAATGTCTTGTTTCTCTGAACAATCGTGATTTCGCCAGGCCACGCCGCCGGCGACAGTGTATAGAAACCATTATATACCTAAGTGAACACGAAATTCTACTTATGAAGTTATGACTCTAAAGTCAAATGCAAACCGGAAGAATTTTGCACAAATGTCAAGGGTCAAGCTTGATCGCTATGCATTTATAGGTATTGGTACCCTTTGAGGACTTACTTAGTTACTACTTAAAAAGCTCTTTAGATTAACAAAGCTATTTGGATTAACAAAGCTCTTTGGAAGAAGTAAAGCAAGTACTGAATATACTCGGTGTATTTTTGGTTTTGCTCAACCCACTAGGAGATGATTCTACTCATAAAAAAACAACTTTTATTATGGAACCAACTATGATATCGCAAAAAAAATATCAGCTGTTTTATTTTATTTTTTATTTTATTTGTTTGGGACAAAAAACAGTTATAAGTTACAGCATTGACAAAAAAAATAATGATCCAAACTAATATTATAAATGCGAAAGTAACTCTGTCTGTCTGTCTGTCTGTCTTTCTGTCTGTCTGTCTGTCTGTCTGTCTTTGCTTCACGCCTAAACCACTGAACCGATTTGTGTGAAATTTGGTACAGACATAGTTTGGAACTTGAGAAAGGACATAGGATAGTTTTTATTACAAAAATATTACAAAAAATAAAATAAAAAATAATATTCATTCCGGACATACAGCGCCATCTATTGGTCAAGAGTCGGCATCAATTCAGTACTGAAAATTCATCGGAAAAATGTAAATAAATAGTAAAAAGGTATGAAAATATCCTGTCCTACTATCCATACTAATATTATAAATGGGAAAGTGTGTCTGTCTGTCTGTTTGTCTTTCTTTCACGGCAAAACGGAGCGATGAATTGACGTGATTTTTTGAGTGGAGATAGTTGAAGGGATGGAGAGTAACATAGGCTACTTTTTGTCTCTTTCTAACGCGAGCGAAGCCGCGGGCAAAAGCTAGTACATTATAATTGAGAAAACGTATAACCCACACTATTGTCCACGGAGTGACATCGGAGTATGATGAAAACGGACGCGTGTTAGTTAGGATACTTATAATTTATATGTTTAACAGAAAAACAATGTTGTACTGACTAATCAAAGGAAGCAGGGGATAAAGAGTATCCGTCTTATGGGTGACTCGCAAGAGATTGAGAAACCATTTTTTTTAATTTAGATTGTGACAACGCGAAAATATCAAAATCAGTGAAGTGTGAATTATAGGTTTCTAAAATTCGGCGGAGAGGGGCTCGCACCCCGGCCTTTGTTCTACATCGAGCAGTGTAGAAAAGTTGAGGTGCGCGTGTCTCCCGCCGAATAACACTTCTAGGTACAATGTAACATAGTCTATTTGTGAGTTCAGAACAATTAAATTTGTTGTTGCATATGCCGTACAGCATCATAACCATAATCAATGAACGCCTAGAATCCAAGCTTAGTATTCTATGGTAATTTAGCAGATCTGCGTAGGGAATCCTTGTTCGGAAGCACTTGTAGTGCATGGAGCGAAGAAATTTCTTCTGGACCATTTCCAAAGCTTGCTTATATTTATCATAGTACGGGCACCAGATGGGTACCGCGTATTCCAACTGAGAACGTACTAGCGTTTTATATAAGAAAAGAAAAGTAGAAGGCTTTTTGAAATCTTTGCAAGACCGCATGACGAAACCATACATCTGAAAGGCTTTGTTAATTATGTTATCGATATGGGTGTCTAAATGTAATTTGCGATCAAGTAGTATGCCGAGATCACGCGTGCAATCAGTTTTTTTTAATTGTGTGCCGTTCAGTGTATATTGGAAGTTATTAGTATTTATGTTTCTAACAAAAGTTCAATGCCCTCCCGACCGTAATGTATGAATAGGTAGAAGTATCTCCTAGCATGTTGTGCAAGACCAAAAATGCACGTAGTATTATAACTCTAATTTAAATGTAAGAACTATATTAGTCGTTTCATAAGACTCCTAGTCATCCCCTGCCATTTTATTGGTGTAAGTATAAAATACTGGTCAGATTGTGGAAGTAGTCATTCCTTAGTCTTACAAAACTCAAACTCATGATACAATACCTTTATTTTTCATGTTATGTAATATTCTTGCAATAATTGTTCTGGAGTGAAAACATTCAGTGATAATCACCGGTTGAATAATATCATCTAATCATCCCCATCATTTCATTTAAAGTTTTCTAAGTCTCGCCTTTCAGGTTTCCCAGATGTTAACAAAAATAATAATATTATCTCATTTATTATCAGGCGTTTAATGTCCCATAGAAGTCCCTTAGACCGTAGACCTTACAAACTGACATAATGTGGAGTTATGACCATAGTTTGCAACATTGTACTAGTGATGTTAATGTTAATGCTTATGACTAGTTGCCTACTATGGGACCTTATGTGGCAGTCATTGATATATCGGTTTATTAATATGTCAATGGTGATAATACATTAATTGAGCGATAAAAAAAGGCTAGATAAACAAGATTAATATACGTAGAGCTTGTACTTTGACTTAGCTATGTTATTCTGCCACTGTATCCGGGCAGTTGTGCGGCAATGATTATGATAATGCCTAGCGAAAGCTTTTTAGGTAAGATCGGTCTCAGAGATTGGTTTTTAGAAGTGACTGTCAAGAAATGATCCAATATCATAGTCGGCAAAAACCATTCTACGTCTACTAAGAAGTATCAGTTGATCTCCAACTGCAAAAACACCTCGCGAAAATAGAAACAGAATTCGAATACATGGACTTCCACTGTTCGACAAAGACCTCTCCCAAAAATTTCCACATATATCGGACTTACAACGGGAGCCCCCGGCGACCTTGACGAAATCATCGGTCCACCTTGCTGGAGGCCTGCCCACGCTGCGTTTTCCGGAGTCCGGGCACAATTTCCAAAAATTGCAACGTGCCTATTTGGTAATAGAAATAAGTTCCACAGCTGCCTTCCTGAATGTATATCGTAAATGGCCATCCCGTTGGTCTTATGGTTGTTAGCACAACTTGGCCTGGAGAAAATTATTGCTACTATTACCTTACAGTATTTTTTATCAGGAGACAGAATAGAACTAGGTACAAAGGAACTGCAACTCTAAAGTTTTGGAACCCGCATGTTTCCTTCTTAAGTCTGCACCACAGTATGCGTGTCCCATTATCCAATATCGGCGCCTAACTAACTACATGAGCGAGCGCTTACGAACACGAACTCATTTAAACTTCATTTGCTTAGTTATCATTACATTATAAACCAGTACATTTGAAGAGAATTTATCGATAATATTACATGAACATTTACGTGGACTGAATGTAATGTTAGGTCCACCGTCCACCTGTTGGTAATAATCCTTCAGAATAGGAAATGTAATAGAACCGTCTTGAGCTAAATGACCATAATTAACTTTACTGCTTTAACCTATTGCGACCTTTAACTTAATGTAGCTATACGTATGCGGCGGTATGCGTGCTTTCTTTAGCGTCTGCCGCACATCACTCTGCATGTAGCGTGTCAGCGCATCTACGCGCGTACCTGTGGTTGTGCAGATCTGCATCATCGTGCGTTGTTGCGTTTTGTGTATTCACTGTTGCGGCTCTGACTCATTTCATCTAAAATCATGCATGGCTCTGAGGAACCTGGTGGTCTATGGTATCTAAGGTCTGCCAATACTTTACGTCACGCCCCGCACTCAAGCGCGTGAGCGCATGTTTCTCCAGTTTTATGCGCGTGATCTAAATGAACGCGCGTGGATGCAGTTTCTGTTGGACTGTGCGTTTTTTTATACAAATGGAGATACTTACAAAAGAGTGTGCAAACAAAATTCAAAATAAAATCTCATGTTTTTGACACCGAAAATATGATGATGATAGCATTTTCCAAAAGTCCAACGCAGATATCTTTATTGATTCATCTTGAAATTTGAAGTATCCATTACCAATACTCACGCACCGGAGTCGAAACGCAATCGTAGATAACAGCGGGCGGATTGAGAGAGAGAAACAAAAATATACACCAACACTGTGTAAAAAAGAGTCAGAAAGATATAAAGTCATAAATATGGCGCAGCTGGATTCTTACCCGATGCTTTTTTCTCCAAAAACGAAGTTCTGTGCGTCGTTTACGAGTAAATACAGTCGCGGACACAAGTGTAATTCTTGGAAGAAACATTTTATTTTATGAAAGTCATTGGATGGTGGCGTGTTTCTGCCCTTGAGACGAGTTTTTTTACGATTGGACAATTCGCATGAAAAAACGATAACAGCAAGATTAATTAATTTATTAAAATGCAACGGTACAATATTGCTTCGAGTTTGGTCACTTCTGAATTAAGTTCCGCGATGTTGTTTTGCTTTTATAAACGTTCAAGTCATTCATAACGTTTAATTCATTGCAATAGAAAGAAGAAAATGAAATGAGCAGATTTTTTCATATCACACGACTGCCCACAAAAAGGAGGTTATGTGGGTTACTATACATATATGTATACCAGTCACACCAGTATAAACACCAGTCTCATTAAAATCCTTGCGTCCGGCGGAGTTATTACCTATGAAACAGCAATCAGCAATATTTGCGCAGTGATCGCGCGATCACCGCGCGATTAATCACTTAACGTCAAAAAAATCGTATTATGTATGAACCGATTGCTAATCACTCGCTGATTGTTCTAATGCACTTATTGCTAGGATGACGATAAAGTAGCAATCGCTGGAACTAATTAAATATCACCTTTAACAAAAAAAACTTAACTTTGCTCCTTAAACCATACTAAATACGAAACCACCAAACGAAAAATGCATATTTTAGTTAACTGATTGCTCCACAGAGGCAGCACAGTAATCCCAGTGCCGGGTAACATAGGCCAGTAATTAGTTCCCATTGAGCCATGCCAGGTTATGCATATTTTTTTTATTTTTTTATTAAATCGTGTTACTATTTTGTAACTGGGAACTGAAAAGTAAATAGTTCTGACTAAATTCACATCGCAAAAAGCAAAGATATATTTGAAAAATTTAAAAAGTAACTTAAAATATTAGTGTCACCGACAGTACATTTAGATCTCACCAATAAATTAAAATAGGCTTTATTGGGAACCCTATGGAGGCATCCGACACCGGCATATCAATATAGTATGTTTTATTAATTATATCTGGTACCTCATCGATTACTCATGGCATTATCGAGTTAAAAAGTTATTTGTCATTTCAGTTCAGGCTCATAATGGGACTTGCTACCCTTAACTATGAACCGTATAATTTTATCTACATTTTTGGTATTGTATTCCTTTGGTATTTTTTTCATATTTCTCTATGCCGCTGAGACGTGGACCCTACGGGAAAGTGACAAAAAGAGGGTAGATGCCCTGGAAATGTAGTGCTGGCGAAGAATGTTTGGAGTATTGTGGACACCGCACCAACGTCTCTATACTCCAGGAACTCGGCATCAAGCAGCGTCTATCCTACATCGTCCAAGCTCGCATTCTCACCTTCTTTGGGCACGTTTCTCGACGTGGAGATGTGTCCATAGAGCGACTGGTGGTGCAGGGCAGAGTGGGAGGTACCAGAGCGCGAGGAAGGTCACCCATGAGGTGGACGGTCCAAATAAAGACGGCAATGGAAGGCCCGTTGCACGAGTGCGCTAGACGAGCAGCCGTCAGGGAGTGGTGGAGGCGAGCCGTCAAACGTGTCACAAGAGGAGACTTACCACGATGACAACGACCGCTCAGTCAAGAGTGTCACGATTAAGAAGAGGAGATTCCTTTGGTGAAGGAAAACTACGAGAGGCCAATTCATAGTGGGTATAAGATTTACCTTAATACTCGTAAACTTAATAGGTAAAAGTAGTTTAAGAAGAAAATTTCTCCACTAATAATAATCCAGTTCAAAATTTTCTTTTCTTGATAGAAAAATACATTATAAAATAATGCACGGAAGTCATGTGCTAAAGTTAATATTACTCCTGTATTGCTACAACACACATATAGGAATTAATATAAAATGCACCATCTTCCTCATAAAATAATAAAAAATGAGGGTCAAGTAGTTGACCATGTAATAAGGGTCACATAATTTCTTTAAAGCAATTTCTAACTAGATACTACTCAATTTTAAATCGACTAGTATTTAAAATTGAGTAGTATCTCGTTATCCATCGCCTACTTTATGTTAAGCTGTAGGTTTTTAATAGCTAAGTATTGGTAAAGTTTTCTCTTATTACCTGTTTTAAGATATCTAGTAAATACTGAATTCGTCACGAGACGAGAAACAGCTCTTTTAAACGATCTTTCAATGAGAATGGATGTACAGATAACAAGAAAATCGTAAAATATGAAGTTCAGATTTATTAAACATTAATGTTATATTATATTAAAGAAGTGAATGGAGGTAAAACCAAGACCAAATAAACTCTTAGCTACTAATTAGGAATTGTGAAAAAAACACGTCTTAGGGATCATACAAAAGCTACGGCTAACGGACGCGTACGCGTCTGCATATAAAATCTTTGTTTTCTATAGGACATATGCTGAATAGAGCTGAAAAAATGTGCGTAATCTCATAAGTTTGACGGCTTTTCTCATTCTTATGACGCTAAACGATTCTGATGGAAGTAGAAATATCTAAGTGTGAACAAAATCATTCAGAGAAACGCGAATGGAGCTGAACTAATTTGCATAGTCTCTTGTTCATCATCAGTCTGCGGCAGACCTTTATTCATAATCAGTCTGTGGCCGACAATAATTGAACATAGGTTTTTCCCAAGGCCTACCACTTAACCCGCACTGGGATTACGTATCTTGCAGAAGCCGAGTGATCGCGATAATTTAGCAATATAAACGTCAATTCGCGATAATTTAGCAATATAAACGTCAATTCAAAATACGTGATGTCAAATAGCAATCTAGCGATAGTGCTGCCTCTGTGGAGCAATCAGTTAACTAAAATATGCATTTTTCGTTTGGTGGTTTCGTATTTAGTATGGTTTTTAAGAGCAAAGTTAAGCTTTTTTTGTTAAAGGTGATATTTAATTAGTTCCAGCGATTGCTACTTTATCGTCATCGTAGCAATAAGTGCATTAGAACAATCAGCGAGCGATTAGCAATAGGTTCATACATAATACGATTTTTTTTGACGTTAAGCGATTAATCGCGCGGTGACCGCGCGATCACTGTGCAAATATTGCTGATTGCTGTTTCATAGGTACATAATAACCCCGCCGATCCCTTAATTTTTTTTGCACAAAATCAGGCTTATTTTTAATGTATACGGAAGTTCTTTCCATTCATTAACTAAGGTAATTAAATACTCACTGTTATGAAGAAAAATAAAGAAATACTCTGGTTGCCAAGAATCAACACTCGGCAAAGTGCCCATAGTATATGTTTTGTAATTCCTGCTTCCGAAAAGTTTCCTAATTGTAAGAAAAGGAAAACCGATGAATTAACTTTTAAGTAGATAGTTGGCTCCTTTCGTTTTAATATTTTTTTAAGTTCATTGTTTGACTGATGAGTGGTCACCGCCACCTAGGCCACCAAAAGGTCTCGCAGATGCATAGCAGTCCCAGAGGCAAGACAGAGAAACAGACAAACAGACGGACAACATAGTGATCTTATAAGGGCGGCTCCATATTTTCCTCTCTAGGTACGGAACCCTAAAAATAACAATACTTGGCGCCAGCAGAAGTGATGCAATAAACTACTTTTGTAGTTAGATTAAAAATCTGACTAAATTTCTAAGAGTAATCAAGATTACATTTTTAACTATGATCACATCAATCATCTCGGCAGTTGGCGGTCTTCCACTTAACGTTTCCTGTGAGTTTTCTTTTACCAAAAAACCTTGTAGAACTAGCTTTCAGCAGCGATATTTCCGGAGTGTTATATGAGTTAGAGACCTTCAGGAAAAAATTCTAGTTGCGGGTATTTTGTGGGCGGTTCTCTTTTTATCAATAACTAGCTGCCCCCCCACCCGGTTTCTGTCGCGTTTTTGGTTACTGCTCCGCTTCTGTTGATCTTAGCGTAATGTTATTTAATTTAAAGCCTCTAGCTAAACATAACTCGATAAATGGGCAATTTAACAGCACAGATACGAAAACAAGAATTGTTCAATTCGGACCGATTGGTTTTCAATTTGGTGTCTGTGATTAGCGCGTTAAATCAAACAAAGAAACCAACTCTTCAGCGTTATACATAATTTTAATCTTTCGACGATCAAGCGACAGCCGGCTGTCGTTCTGCTATTGTCTTTCTATTGTGTCTCGAGTCACGTGTTCAAAGGATTAAGTAAGAAGAAAAGTCACCATGGTTACGATTACAAACTAGTTCAGAAAAAAAAACTTCCGATTTCTGTAAGTATATTCTTGACGTATCGACAAAATCTAAATAAACGCAATCATTATCAGCACATAGTTAAGTATATAAGTATCTAGATGATTCGTAAAAATAAACAAGTAAGTATTAGTATTAACCTTGTAAGACGATATATTAAGAAATAAACGCTTGTAGGTATGTCTGTAAACAGTCCCACGCTACTCAGTCTCTAGCGGTGTCAGCAGAACTGCAGGTGTTAGTTATTACACGTTCAGTTATTTGCAAGACATTACTTAATAATGTATCTCATAATTTACTTATTTTGAAGTTTATTCTGATGAATCACAAAGCTGATTTCCTCATATTTTGTTAGTTCTCACACCTTCAGTCCCCATCGTGACTTCTTCAGTCAGTATTTTTTTTTTATTTATTCAAGAGAATGAAAATCAGACCAAGTGCGAGTTAGGCAAAAATGGCAAAAAATCACTTAAGTACATAATTATTTATTTTATTCTGGTTTTAGTATATTATGTGTTTTAGTGACAACAGAAATAGACACCATCAATGAAAGATAGAGAAAACTGTACCTGGTGACAGATAGACGGACCAACAGACGGACACGGAACCCTAAAAGTGTGATGCCCCAGCTCATAACAGCCCCCAACCCATAGCTGTTACCAACCCGCAACCTGGCTCTTTCTGTTCCAGAATTCTTGTCAGTTTGTCAGTCTAGCCACTCTATAAGTACTCCAATGACCGAGAGCTAATTCCTGACTCCAAAAATTCGAAGTTATGACTCAAAAACTTTTTAAGTTACCTATGAGTTTTGAAATCTGCTTTACCACCAGCAACTGCGACGCAATATTTTATATACTTATATTATAAAGAGGAAAGAATTTGTATTTTTGTATGTAACAAAGAAACTCAAAAACTACTGGACCGATTGCAAAAAATCTTTTTTCATTAGAAAGCTACATTATCCCTGAGTAACTAAGGTTATATAATATCACGCCATGTCCCAAGGGAGCGAAGCAGTAATCAAAAACCTATCGTAACGCGGGTGAAACTGCAAGGAACAGTTAGTCTTAAATAAAACCAAATCCACCCAGTTTAACAGACACCATACGAAGCTCAAAGATTTCTTTCGTACATGCGTACGACTTGTTTTATTTTTGGAATATAACGTTATGACAGAGCAATAACAATATATCATAATAATAACCGCAAGACCGATTCGCATGGTAACGTTCTTGTAAGTTTACGAACATACAGACTTCCATCTTTGGATGTAATATGCATGTACGAGGTTCAGGCAGCAGCATCAATTTAGTGCGACAATTCTCGAAAAAAGTCTAAATGTTTTATACAGGCTAATAAAAAAAGCCCAGTAGTTAAGGAGCCCGCCTCTCCTATAGGGGTTGTGGGTTCGAATCCAGACAAGTTCCAAGGTTACATTTTCAGTTCACATCTTTCTAAAGTTTATCTTGGACATTACTGATATCCCGTGCTTCGGAAAAGCCGTTGGTGCCGGTTGTCTTTCATAGAACTTTGACACTCGTTACGGGTAGTCCAAAGCCAAAAAGTCTGACCAGTCTAACCAAAGGAAGTCGTGTCTCCCAGTGACTGGTTTGTGGAGGCCTGATAGGCAGTCGCTTCACGTAAAACACTGGGTATCCAGCTAAATTCGATTAGTTTGGAAGACGACCCCAATTTAATTGGGAACGATGTTCTAAAAAGAAACCCCGTAGTGAGCTGAGTACCCTACTTTGGTGAATGCATAATGAATTTCTACTAAAATTAGTAGCTGTCATAATTTACTTGCACAAATACATTCGCGTGTGTAAACCTTCCAATTCAGATCCCGTTTGTTATCCAGTTCCCATACTCTTACAACTTATGTAGGTCTACATATCATCCCGTACATGCCTTTTTATTCTTCAAGAAAAACTCTTTAATAAAAAATAAAATTAACCGTTTAAATAATTCAACAGTCAGGTCAAACTCAACGTCATCTTAAAAGGTGGTGGTAACGTTGACTCATATTGTTATTTCATTATAAATGCACAAAATGTCTTAATTAAATGATCAGAACCGGCATAATAACTCAGAAAAAATACACAGCCTCCAACTCAGGTTGTCTCCTCTCTCTTTCAAACGTACGACGCTTTATAACCTATCTCTTTCTATGCCAGACGAACTTGTAAATTGTTCTTTTTACGTTACGCCCGGAACGAAAGGTCTTATACGAGATGAATTATTACGAGTTTCATCTTTGTTACTATTGATATAGAATCCTTTTTTATATTAAAGTTTTTCTTTTCCTACATTTGGTAGTTCACGACGATGATCAAGTTATCTCGCTCAGACAAAACAAAATACAGCACAAGTCCTTTGAGCTTTCGAGTTTAGTTGCTTTACCGCGATTGCTTTTTGTATTCCTGTCCCTTTTCTCTGGCCATTTCATTCGTAACCAAACGGGTTTGATTCTGAAATCCTTAAAGATCGTCTTTTTGTCTGAAAGTGGACTTTGGTACAGAGATTTTAAGATTATTTTTCGCTTGTTTGTCGATTGCAATGTAAAGTTTAATACGTTCTCGTGAAGATGTTACTGTCACATTCGACGATGCGATATGTGGTGTTTTTATTGTGAGTGCATTAAGACATGCATTGCACTCAGTTTGGATACTGAGGGCCAGTTCGGGTAACTAATACATGATTCATACGGGACCTATTGACGGCAGTGACGCGATTTCACGCACGCATTTGACAGAAACATTCTTTTGTAAGTTTTAGTATCTGATGTTTAGTACTTTCAGCGTCTTTCTCGTATTGAATTACTCGAATCGCTTGTGATGTTAGTTGACGACAAAATACTGGATTTTGTCTCTCGTTTGAAAGAAACATTGTTGTTGCGAATTACGGGTTTACAATCTGATGAATCATCAGGAATGTATTTTCTTTTCTAAGACATTCCTGATTTTCGCTATTACATCTTTATTATCCTCTTTTACTAATCTACCCAGTTTGAAATAATCACCTGCAATAAAATATAAAATTGTATTGATCATAATTTTATTGATCTTCATAATCATGTTAGTGGCAATGAACCTGCAATCTTATTCTACCAATCTTCTCAAATATTTTATAGGGATTGGTTTCGTCTACTACTCCAATAATTTTAAACTCATCACGCTACGAGTATACCTCAATTACCCGAGCAAACCCATCATATCCAGCTTCATTGACGACATCTTCACTACAGAAACACATTACGCCTTCCCACAAATTCCACGTCACACCCAATTTGAGCCTTTCATTTTCAACCCCATTAGTTGGATCCTCATCATATTTGTGTACCTCAAAGTAGTTCAGTCAGTGTGTGATTAAGGAATACTTCCATAGTTTCTGAGAATATCTGAATTGGTTGAGTCGTCAGCATCTTGTCAACTCTCGGCAAACATTTGAGCAGTAGTCACCACAGTAAACACACTGTCCTCAAGTATTTACTCACCACTCCACAAATAGATAATTATTTAGTCTGTTTCCACAATTCGATATTGAATTTCTTATTCTGAAATTCATTTTTCATGTTAGCGTTCTGGTAAATTTAGATTATCAGACGGTGTGACCGCGTTCAGGTAAATTTATTTGGAGTTGTGTGGCAGTTTCTGTTTTTGTTCAGAAGAGATTTCAGAAGTATTTTGTATTATTTTGAAAGTTCAATCTTTATTAACTTGATGAAAAATGGTAATTGTATGAATAGCTCAAGTAAATACTTATGAAATACCTATATTTTTTTAACGTTAATTCAAGCAATGTCATAAAAACTTACATAAACTCCTATTTTGTAGGCCCAGAACACTTATTGAATTTAAATGTCTATAATTTATTGTCACTTTTAGCGTATCCGGTGTTTTATTAAGACAGTTGACATTTATTAGTTTATCAATCATGATAAAATTACTCTTTAGTTAAAAGTCCACATCCACAGTCCTTCTTTCTGTCATCAGCGGTAATCTAAGAATTTGTTTATTTTTGTCAATTATTAGTCAACCTTTAACTGTTTGTATGTCTTCTACAGGTAACTTATGTGTAGTTAATTTGTATAAATTAATTATTTAAAGTTATTGCTTGTCAAGACATGTTTTGTTTCGTCTTTCACAACACGTCTCTCTAATCTGCCCTAAAAGAAGTAGATATTCAATAAGTAATTCTTCTCAATTTATGTCTCTAAGAAAAGGCCTGAATTTTTCTAATTTACCAACTTCTTAAGTATCATTGATTTCCTACTCGTAGTTTCTAAAATGCGACATTATCTGTGGCATTCCAGTCTAAAGCAAAACATTCCAGTTTCCGTACTAAAAGGTTATAATTACATAATTAAGTCTAGACCTCCCACCCACCATATTTACTTACCTGTCAATACGGACTTAATAAAAAACCTTTATCGTTCATGCAAATCCATGAATTATCATTGTTTATGTTAGTGCATCAGTCAGCATAGCGCTAAGAAAATGCGATTAAGACATTATCTGGTTAGCACTATCCGCGCTCGAGCAGGACAGAGCACAAATACGCCCGCATATAATTTGTACGGAAATAACTTTCCGTGGGAGAGAGACGGCGCGATTGAAATGTCAGGTTCGACAGGCGCATAATGAGAAAAGTGTTGTCTCTTTCTCTCCAGACGTTTTACAATCGTTTATTGTCATGTTACTGTCTCGTTTCGACGGGCAAGATTGAGATGAAATCGCCGTCGGCGCGTTTCGTCCGTGTCCACCCGCTATTAATATTCTATATCGGCCTGTACTGCAGCCGCGGCGGACGTGGTTCGCGTTATTTTTTATTTCGTGATTTACTTTGACAATCGTTATTATTTTTCTAAATTAAAAACATTGACATTTTGTGCAAGGATTTCTGTGGAAGTGATTGATTTTATTATTTTTCTGTTGTGTCCAAAAATAGTTTATTTAACATACGATTGACAAGTGAGCATGTGTTGTGCCCGTATTTATTATTATGCGAATGGATTGCTTTTGCTACCGGCGATATAGTTTGACACAAGATGACCTGAAGAATTAAGATAACAAACTGTAAGTAAATATGTCATTATTAAAAAAAAAACTGATAAAAATAAAGAGTTGTAGAAGTTTGTCAATTGTCGCAATTGGCATTTGTGCCGCGACAGTTTTATTATTTTTATTTATTTAATATTTTGAACTTGCAAGCCGTTATTTTTGGTGGAGTTGAGAACATGTGGGAAGAAGAGTATTTTGTACCTGACTCTTTGAGAAGGGGCTGACTTTTTGTATGTTTAAAAACAAAGAAGTGGCCGGGTCGGCGGGGAGCCGTCCGGTGTTGCAGTGCAGTCACGTTTTTAGTCTTTCCCGGGAATTGCTGGGATTTTTATTTATCACCCGGCGACCGTCGCCAGCAGTTGCATTTTTTATTAATATGAGAAATTTTGTATTCTAAGTACAGACATTTTCTGAGAATAGCGTCGGATGTGAGGATTACCATATTCCTGACTTATTTGAACTAAAAACTTTCATAGTTGTTGTCTACCTATTTACTTAGTAAGTTTTCAAAATTAAAAGGTTGAGCCGTCGCAGGTTACGTACATAAATAAGGGTTTCAAAAATCTTAAATGAGGGTAGTTGTGAATCTTATGACAGATTCTTAAAAACATCTTAAAACGTTGAGATGGAAATTAAAAAAGAAATAAATACAAACTTATAACATAAAATAAGTTTTATGTAGGTATTTGTAACACAAATTAACAATATTTTAAGCGCCATTACCATTATTATGGCATACTATTTTTATAATTCGTACTAAGATTACTTTGATGAACAAAACATATTTTTTTATATATTGCGCTACGAATCACATTAAAATATGTAATTAATTTTATTCAGACAAATTGTATTTTTTTTGTGGTACTTATTGTAATCAGATTTATCAGTGTAGATATTTAAAAGTTACATTGTACCTCTTAAATATTTAATTAATATCTAAATATTAAGCCACTTATTTGGCATAAACTAAGCATTTTTATTGTTTTTCACAATATTTGTTACATTACATTTATATAAGGACTAGCTTTTGCCCGCGACTTCGTCCGCGTGGTATGTGGTGGTAAAACTTTCCTATGTCCTTTCTCGGGTCCCAAACTATATCTGTGCCAAATTTCATTAGAATCGGTTCAGTGGTTTAGTCGTGAAGAAGAGACAGACAGACAGACAGAGTTACTTTCGCATTTATAATATTAGTACGGATTTCAATTTAGTTTTGGTTATAATTTATTGATTATGTTAAAACTATATACTGTGCCTATCTAGTTGAAGTCATTTATATGTAGTATCTACAGCATTTTTGATAAATTGGTAATTTGTTTCAATTTATCTTCTATCCACTAATACGCCTTAGGGATTTTTGAGTAGTTCAGCTCTTCTCTAGCATAAAGGGTCGAGTTTTAGTAGTGCACCTACTAAAACTTGACCCTTTGTGCTAACATCAAAATAAATACCCTAAGAAATATAAGAGTTTATTGTAAGTTTTTAAAAACGGCTCGCTTTAGCGCCATTCTGATTATAACATAGGGTAAATAAAGTTATTTCTATGTTAGCACGTTATTAGTCAACATAATGTTGTAAATTCGATGGAAGATATTTCCCAAGAAGAAAACTAATTTAAAGGGCAACTTATAATTAAACTATGTGCTTTTTTGTCCTGGTCCACCAGGATTTTTCATGAACCAAAAGCCTATCTGACTTCTACAACACAGTAACTGGGTATTATAATACCCATAGGTAAGTCTGGTTATCAGACTTGCACTTCTAACAACCCTTAACGACTGCCTAAGATTTACGGATGACAGCCGGGATCAATGGCTTTACGGGCTTTCCGAGGTATAGGTGCCAATTAAAAATAAGTATTTCTGCAGTTTTTCAAAAGAACTGAGATATAGCTAGGTAGGGACGTTAGAAAGGACATAAATTAGATACTAGAACATTATAAAAATGATGATAAATTAAACGATATTTCCATTAAAATTTATGTTTTTGAAGATGTATTATTTCACTCAGTTACCGCCGATTTTAATTAACATGTGATATTGAATAAAACTGGTGGTTTAAAAACTAAAAGTAAATGCTCATAAGAACAAGCAGCATTAAATTCCAGAGTGTACATACAGTTAAATTATTTTTTTCCAAAAGTAACAAATTACTGGCTACAATTAACCTCTAATTTTATTCATAGTCTAAACACGTCCATTGTAATCAAAAGCGCAATTTACTTAAGAACAATATAAAGTACAGTCAGCCACATTATCATGTAAAACAGTAAGATTTCACCATTAATAACTTCATAATGCTCACATTTCACGAGCAATAGCGGAGGTGCACGAAGAGTTCCGAACCGCCCCGAACGGACCCGACGACCTGCGTCTCGATCACGACTAGGCGAGATAGAGTAATGATTTGTTTGCTTACAATCGATTCTATAGATGAGCTATCGGTATGAGAAATGTTAGATAGTAAATGATGTAATTGCTGTGGAATCATGGGCATATCAAATTAATACAGATACTATAGAGTATTACAGAACTGGTTAAAGATGGTGAGTTGTTAGCGGCTGTAGGATAAAAACCTAGTGATAAGTATGATGTTTTTAATAATAGACCTTCAGAAACTCATGCCTTGAGATATAAAGAAGCTATTAAAATTATTGATAAAGCAGACGATGAAGTTTTTCTTAGTATTTTACTTAAGTAAGACACGAGTTATGAAGTCAGTGCTCACATTTAATTTAAACCACATGTTATTTACAGTAAAGTTCTTAAAAGCAATAGAAACGAAATTGAATAATTAGCTGTAAGATCTAACGACACATAAATTGCTGTATCACCCGAAACAATTTTAATACCATTAATTTCGCTATAAATGGCTTGTAACTCTAAGAATATTTCCATAATAATCATCCAATAAGCTGAAACATTACAAGCCATTATGAATTCCTTCGTGCGCGTCTGTAACAATTATTGGTCTATCCATCGACTCACGCGCATCGGTCGTCGACATGCCTCCATCTCTGTATCGATCTCGGATCTTGTTGATTAAGCTATTACCGAAACTACACGTTTCCTCATCTAGAAATGCCCCGCGGCGCCGCTTGCGGTTTTTTTTCCATAATAAATCATATCCGTTATACGAATCTTCTATCATTTTGTGTAGTTATTATTTTTTGTAATGGATGAATTCTTCCTTTATGATTGGTGTTTACGTAAATTGGTCTGGTCGTAATACTGATTGATTTTTACATTATTCAACATAATCAGCACGGAATTGTCGATCGAATTGATGGTTACTTGTTGTTAATCTATTATATCTTGCTATGCTGTAAATCTATTTTTGATAATGATAGATTGAGCAGTGTTTGTAACGGAAGAAGGAATTTTTTGTTTCTAAATTTCTTTTACTGCCATGATAAGAAATGATTGTATTCTCACTGAGCTTACATGAGAAATATGTTGGATTTGAAATCACATTTCTCCAAAATGGTAAATGATAATAAGTTCTTGATACAAAAGGTAGCAGATAAGTGATTTAATGCAGCATAAAATATAGAAGAATCAGTATATTTAAATAAAATCAATAAACTGTAAGAAGAATGAAAACGAAGCGCAGTTGCTACACACAATAAAATCGATGTTAATAAGATATGTCTTACAGGAGAATTGAAATCAAATGAAATAGAAATTCTTGACAAATAATGTAAAGAGATAAAATTATTTGTTTGTCTGTAAGATGTAATTTCTGGAATTTCTGATTCGATTACAAAAACTATTCAAATGAATATTGCTGCAATATACTTGATTTCCATGTGGATGATGTTACAGTCAGAAACTAGAATAACAATAAAATTATGTTTTGTATTCAAGATCTAGAAAGTTTTAATGATCTTTTAAAGCATTTTAAAGAGGCTTTTAAACATCATTAAGATGTAATCTGAGATGTTGAATCTTAGAAAGAAGCTTCGTTAGAGTAACTTATCCAAAGAAATTAAAACATTTGTTACTTCTCTAAGTTACATTGCTGACAAGTTAGGCAATATTTTGTAAAAGTTGAACATTTATCAGATTTTG
Organism: Athetis lepigone; assembly: GCA_033675125.1. NCBI lineage: Eukaryota > Metazoa > Arthropoda > Insecta > Lepidoptera > Noctuidae > Athetis > Athetis lepigone. Next base: position 8,020,808 of record CM066234.1, read on the forward strand.
TTTGAGATGAATTTTAATATTTTTATGAATTTCTAGCTGTCGTTTGAGGTTTCACCTGCGTTTTGTTATATGTTAGTTACTACTGCGTTTCTGTGAGTCATGTGTTTCTTTACTTTACTATTCACATTCATAATGTTATTCATCCTTGTACAAAATTCTGTGATTGTCAAAACCTGACAGATTTGTTTCATCAGGGTTCATAAAATGTGTCCTTAGTTAATCAGTACCAAACTAGAAGATTTTTTTAAGCGTTCCAAAATTAATTTCTTAAGTTATGATTATTATATTACTTAGCTGTACTTTGTCAATGCTATCATCCATCTCTATCTCTCCATCGTATTTTGATAGTTGTGCAACAGTGACAGTCACAATGCTTAGTCGAACTACTTGCTAAGTTTATTCATCCCGATTTAGTCCTCGCATTTGTCGATCTACCATTTTGCTTTTTCTTCGCATTCTGTATCACCTTATCTCATAGCGATCATCTTTAGTGCGAGCTTACGAATTTATTTATTCCGAAGACAATAAAGTTAAATAAATACTAGGACTCCTGGAGTTACTTACCTTGAGTTTAGTTGCTATTGTACTTATCTTTAAAGTTTATGCTATTTCATATTCTGTACTTTGCTTTTGATTTGTTTTCTATTGATTTAGTTGTACAGTCGGCTCGATCAGTTTCTTGTATTTTTATTTTACTGAAATATTTAGCTTTCTACATGAACTGGTGTTTTCAATAATGTGTATGTTCAATTTATTGGTGAACCTTTGAGTAGTACCTATGGCATGAAAGCGTAACAAATAAACGACCTCATAGGTATTCGGTTTTATAATATTACTAGCGTCCAGTCCCAACTCGTATGGGTGTTACTAATCTCTGAAATGCTCGGGTTTTCTCTACTATAATATGCATTATATTAAACACCTTAACCTTTCTCATGAATCTGTGAGTCTGTTAGTGAAAACATGAAAATATCTTCAGTAGAGTTTGTGTTTAACAGACTGACTGACAGACGCGGTGTGTAATAATTATTTGGAATAGTATCTTATCTATAAAAGGTACACTCTTAAATTCTTCGACTATAATAACTTTAAGAACATGAGAAATAGAGTTATTTTCACTTATCAACGATGAACTTTAAAAGCGAGGTGCATTAAACTCTAACCGGGCAAAGGAGGATGAAATAAAATAAAAAATGTACCCTCGTGGTGTAATTTCGCTGATATCGTTAAGTCGTTTAGTTATTTGGCCCGGGCTATCTCGGGAACTGGTTGGAGCAACCTGGGTCAAGCGCGGTCACGGCCTTAGATGAAGACATTCGGGTTCCAGTACAAGAGTGGTATGGAGTCGAGTCTTTTCTCTTTTTTTTGTCCACGGAAATTACTTTCGATGGTAATGGCTCAATAGTTTTTGTTTTATGTGCGATGTTTCCGCAAATGGAATGGAATTTTAGTGAACATTTTTGCAGTTATTTTCTTTTTCAATTTCTTTGAACATGGCAAAATGTATTTATGAAACGATTTTATGAAAAAAACGTTGTAGAAATAACTTCATACCTATTTCGTTTAACTCATTTAACTTTAATTGACAAGCACTTATCTTCAAAATATGACACTGATAAAAACACTACAAAATAAACATAAAATTATAGCAAATTAACACACAACCGGTAAATTCCTAATATTATAATTTAATTAGCGTAACAGTGACAAATTTTCTATTTAAAAAACATGTCTACTGAGTTTATTGACAGTAAACAAACCCGAATTGGTATTTTAATAGATAAAGAAAGTTTTAGACAGATTCAGTGAATTAAAAAATAAAAAACAATAACATAATATGTTAATATGTAAATTAGGAAGCAATGTTTTGTAAACTAATGACCGTTCAACATTTACATCGAATAAGTTTTTTTTTTCGTAAATTAATGATAATCATGGGAAAATTATGTCTAAAACTGTTTGATTGATGACTGTTTGGTATATTTTACTTTGGCTTATGTTTAACTTACCACCAAATATAGTAACATAATGACATGACACTGACACAAAACAATAGTAAATGATCATCAAAAATAGTAAATGACCACCAAATTATGTTTCATAAAGTATTCTAGAAATAACCTATTTTCCTTTTTATATGAATTAGACTGATTTTGACTAAGGCAAATAAAATGAATCACTGGTAGATCTGGCGCGCTACGTGGTCACAGTTCTAACCTAACCATACCTAACACAACTTGGTGATCTACAAGTTTTTGGTGATCATTTACTATTTTTGGTACGCAAGAACATTATTTTGGTGAGCGTTTAATTTGTTCCCTTTTACTTTACAAAAGCTTTTATCTAACTTGCAATGTATGTAAGTATGTTCATCCCGGTAGAATATTCGAACTTAGTTTTAAAGGTATTTTAGATTCATAATATATTTTAGATTCATTATAAATAACCAATAAAATTTAATTAAACAACATAGTAGTGAGCAATGTCTTACTAATATTATAATGTAAATGTTTGTGTGGATGGACAAATGTTTTTTACTCTTTTACGCAGAATAATTAACAGTAATATAGCTTATACATTAAAATAACGCATATGCTATAATCACAACATAACAAAAGATTATAATGTAATTATGTAACTAAAAATTTTATATATACTACATCTTAGCCTTTTCCGAACCACATTGGGGTCGGCTTCCATACTGACCGAATGCAGACTATAAATGCTGTCCAGTGTTTTACACGGAACAACGGCTATTAGACCTCCGCAATCCAAGTACTAGGTAACACGATACTCCTAGGTAAGACTAGGAAGACTAGGAAGACTTTCAGACTTCTGACTACCTTTAAAAACTGACTACTTTACATGCTTGCTCAGTCACTGCTAATATTATATACCAATATAAAAAAAAATATTTTACAGCTCCATAGATTTTTAGCACCACAAAATCAGAATACGATTGCGATGATCATCAAACCGATGATCATCGCAAGCCAACATTATAAAACCCAGCAAGGCTCTATAATTCCACACAATGACCATACCAAACAAAGTATCTAATCACAAAAATGGCGAATAATCACTACATTTGTTGCACATCCCTGTTATTTACAATCAATCGGCTGTTCAACAGCGTGACACGACCAGAAAATACGACCACAAAATATTTGTACAGTCAGCGTAGTATTAAACATACAGAAGCGAAACGAATCGCCGCGTTCACTAAATAAAAATTTCCGAACGGACCAACAAAAAATTTCGAGTAAAATAAGCGACGAAAGAGCCATCTCTCCTGGGTAGAACTAATTGGCGTTGGTTGGTTTATACCTTAAAAAAGTTATTTGTTAAACTCGTAACACTATTTTGATGTCCGAAGCGGGACGTGAGGTTGTTTCGTACAAAAAATGACGGTACTGACCGCTGTAGCCTCTGATACACAGATAGAACAAATATTTTTTCGATGTTGTTGCATGATTGTTGGTTTTTTTACAATAAAATTGGAATTTTTATAACGAAAATAACTTTCTACGAAGATATGCGGCGTGATGCTGTAGGTTTAGATAAGAGAAGTGAGTTCAATGATTTTGTAACGGTAAAAGTATAATGGGTTAATTTTGGCAACAAAAACGTCATGAACAACACATGGGTTTGACAAAAAGAACCTGTCAGATGCCCGATGACTGATCCGCGGCGTGTGTCGATCAAGAAATAAAGTTATAACTATTACATGTTAGATATACTTGATACGGAGCGGTGCAGTTAGACAAAACACCTGTATTCTCCGCCTACCTACCCACTTATAAATATGTAACCTCCATTGTCCTCACAAAAGAGATCTATCCGAGGACTTGCTAACAAGGGATTTTTTTTGGGAAAAAACGCCGAGATATCCGAATGCGCACCAGATTTGTTGCCGAACAATGGACCACGGAGACGGCCAGGTAGAATAAATTCCCTTTGTTGACTACCATTAGGATTGTAATGTTTGAAGATTTTTAGAAGTAATAAAATTCAGTGAATTCATTTTTTTGTTCAATATTTATGTGGCCGACTGTACTATGTTTTTTTTTTATTTCCGATATAAATCTGTAGTTGAATCTTTGAAATTGGATATCGTTTGGTATAACATAACCAAATATTAGGATAACAACTATAAACAACTAAAACACAACGAGAGAACACATCACAATCACATCTTGATCAAATTCCGAATAATCGGTTATCGAAATTTGAAAAAAAGAATCCCTCGCTGGACGGGCAACCGTTAAAATTAATGACATTTCTTTCACTACGGCCGAGAACAGTGTCGTACACCTTACTACCTGCCCGCTGATGTGTCTATTTAGACATCAAAATACACTTTTTTGTCCGCCTATATCTGTGAAACTAGTTTCCGAAACACAAAACATTCATTGTTGGGGTACTTTTAATGATTTTCGGCACATTTGAGAGTCGTAACTTTTAAATTTCTGCGAATCCACGTGGTATATTTAGTAGAAAAAGTTGAAGGTGCGTTTTCAGCTGTCAATTGAGGTGTAATTTACGATTTTGGAGCAAAACGTGATGGTGTCAATGAAACCGATACTTTAGTGTTTGTGAGGTATTAGGTGACATTTCAGTAGATTTCTGGGTGACTGGGCTTTACTGTTTTATGTGTATTTCGTGTTCAAATAGTAGTGATTGTGCTTATATTTTTTCTATGTTAGGTGACTTGATTGGTGGTATGGTGGTACGTTTCAAAGAACATGCGATCTTAAATAGTAATTTTGCTACTACTCAAAGCGACTTAGCGATTTTAGACTTAAGTTGAAATATAGACGAATTCATTACGGTGTTTTCCTTCACAGATGTCAATGAAGTCCAAGATAAACTTAAACCTGTATCGACCTCTAAATCTCTTATTATTAAAAGCGGTTGCCGTAACCACCAACTGATTGCCGTTACGGCATTGCTCCATCAAATTCTTAGCTTACACAAAACGCCCTAAATATAACAACCAAGCTAATAAGCCTTACCCGTCTTTGTTCAGTTATCAAGCCAAGCTTAACATTATCTCGATTTTTCCAGCACAGGAAATCATAATAACTCAAGTATTAAACAATCAAGCAATGCTGTGTGTATAAGTATTATCTTATCAGGACGGACAGACAGACAGGATGCTCGCGTTAGCTCCCAACTGACTGACAGACGAATCCCGGAGCAAACACTTGTTAAGAACGAATGAACTTGATTGCTTAATGTTTGAGGGAATTTGATATGGGTTGACAATTGCGCTCCTCCGGAGGGTTAGTGTAAGGATTTTGAATTAGTTAACTAAATGGAAGGAAACATTGCTTAATAGATGATAAAATTGTTTGGCATTGAACCATATAATGCAAAAATTAAAACAACTGAAGAAGTACTACAGAATGCCAAAGAGAAAAAAGAACAGGACAACATGATCTTGACTATAACAAAATTGGAAACATTTTATATGTTGCGAAGGAATAACAGCTAGACCAAAAAGAATTTGAGGCCAAGAATTTAAAACATTAACTACTAAATTAATATTACTATTTTAGAAAGACAGGACAGTCGTGACTGGTTAGTCAGAAATTCTGACCAGTCAGTGTCTCCCAGTTACTGGGTTTTGGAGGTCAGATAGGCAGTCGCTCCACGTAGAACACCGGTATCCAGCTGAATCCGGTTAGGCTGGCAGCCGACCCCAAACACAGTTGGAAAAAGGCTAGGGAGATGATGCTGATTTAGAAAGACATCAACAGAAACTTTGAATTAGAAGGATTCTTCTTTGACAGCAGTTTTGTCAATTAATGCTAAAGTTTGCATAATATGATCAATTTCTTTATAATTATTCTTAGCCTTATTGTTACTTTCTTTATCTTCACTTTCAGTATCGTTATTGCAAAAGTCTGCTTTATTGTTCAGACCTACTTAATCATTAGATAAGCCTGTGTTATCCATTCAAGTCTCAATATCTTTAGAAACATGTTTCTTATGCCGGAATCAACGCTTAGCTTAGACTAAATATTATCTAGCGTTAAATTAGTTTATTAGTCTCAGTATAATGTTATAATTGTGTGCAATGACTATAATTATCATACATTAATCTCATAATCGTTGCTCGCTGATATTATGAAAACATCTTTGTAACGGGGTGACCTAGAGGAAGTTGTAATTTCTTGTTTTGTTCATGCGGGCTTATAATGTGCTTTTTATATGGACGGTAAGATTAATTGCTCTATTCTGGTTAATTTATTTCTACATAATTAATATAATGTTATTAGATTATTATTTTCTTTAGTTTCTTTTGCTTCCTCTAACTTAACTACTTATATATGTCACCGGAAAATAACAAGATCCGTAAGTTTATCAATCTACTAGGAAGTTTATAAACTTCCGTAGGATTCTAAACGGGAGATAAATTGTAATATTTTACGTCCACATTTTCGTAAATTTATCAATTTCCGACGTCATACGGTAAATTTATAAACTAACGGATATCTATTCGTAAGATTTTATATGATTCGACCAATCACAGAAACTCTTTTAAATATACGCATCTTTGAAATACGTAAAATAACACACTGCTCTCTGATTGGTCAACGTTCATAGTTTATGTTCCGTGGCGAATAATGGCGGCCGCGAGGAAGGAGAAGTGACAGACACGTGACAGTCAACCAATCAGATCGCGCGTAGCGTTGGTTACTGCTTACTTATTATTTTACGAGTGAGTTCAGTAAGTTTATCAATTTACGAAAATGTGGACGTAAAATATTACAATTTATCTCCCGTTTAGAATCCTACGGAAGTTTATAAACTTCCTAGTAGATTGATAAACTTACGGATCTTGTTATTTTCCGGTGACATATATATGTTTTACCTAAATTACTTAATAAAATGATTCTTGACTATTTTAACCCTGAACAAGAATGGCATTAATATCCATGTTGTGATAGAGTCGGCTCGAAGGACCATAAGTTGTAAAGCATTTTAATCATCTTCCATATCCTGGAGGCTAACCATAACCGCTTCAAATCCTTCAATAACTTCACATTCTTTTACTGAATTCTTCAATTTAATTATTAAGTTTTAATTTACCCTAAAACATCAAAACTACCCACAAACCAAATCCCAAATCATATTCCTAGCACATAAAAATCCAGTAGGCAACAGCTAACGCATTACCGTCGACTTGTAGGTGATAATGACAGTTTGCGCCGCCATTTAACATGGCGGTGTGAGCTACTGCGCTCGCGCAACCCTCGCCCCAATATTGTTTCACTATGTTTGGACATTATTATCTTCAGTTGGTTTAGGCGTGAGTTTTGGATTACGGTGCTAGTTTTTGAAAACAAGTTTCGTTGGGCAATCTGATAGTGTGTTTGTTGGAATTTTTAGGTGTAGTGAGTTACTTTGTTTAATTTTCAATTGTTTTTTCTTTAGTATTTGTTCTTTTATGATTGAGGGCCTTTTTCACATTCTACTTATAAGTTCTGGTTTAAATAACCTGGCAGATAATTTGTTCCATTTTAGAATTTATCTAGATAATAGCGTCTATTCTATTGTGAGATTGTGAAACAGGCCGTAAGATTTCCAGTTCCTTAAGTTCATTCTGAAAAACAACCTGTAGGTAACCATCAATAATAATCTCAGCTAAACTGTAAACATGATAATCGATTGAAGTGAGACAATAAATAAACAAAATAAAATACTATGTACCTTTTTAATTAACGATCCCCAAATCGGTATCATAAATCATAACCATGCAATCACAATCCAGATTAAAAACATAAACCTGTCACAAAAAGAATATCATCCATTTAGAGAATCGTTTAATGAATACATTAAACATATGTATGAGTGTGTTGCACGTGAAAGTATCTCTGTCAATTTGTCTGTCATAACAACGAAACTGCTGAACCGATTTTAATGTGACAAAGAGATAGTTTGAGGATCTAGGCTACTTTTTGATACATCATCATGCATGACGAACTACTAAAAAATAAATTGCCAAACAGTTAGCACCTAGTAATAATTTAATACAACATCATCTAGGATAACCCGTAAAACCCGCAAAGTACTAATAAGCAGTTAACTTTAACTCACAGAACCAGTTTCGACAGGAATGCGAGTGGGCGTTCGGTTCGATTCCCTGGCCGGACACTATTGTGACGTAACGCCATAGATTGGTTTGTTTACGGTAAAATGGACCGGAGTTAGATAGTAGTTGTTTATGGGACAGATTTCGATGGGAATTGCATGGGTGTTTAATAATGAAAAGCTAATATTGTCTATGAGTTATTAGACAATAATTGAAAGAGGGAAGTTCGATTGAAATTGTTTTGATCCATTTATTTGATTTTGACACTTTTTTGTAAAAATCGTCGGCGTCTTGGGTCAGATTATGTTACCAATTATGTATTATATATTATGCAATTAACTGATATTTGATCCACCATAATCTTAATACTAATCATCTTCTTATACTTAAGACGATTTAATTAACATGTCTCAAGTTCTACAAATAATAAAGTAATTCCTAAGCACACTAATGTCAAATTTATTGATCAGCGTCCGCGACAAATTCAAATTAGCCAATCAAAGAGCTCGGCGATAAACTGCCAACTTTATCTACCAATCCCGAACGAGAGAACTAGGCTCCAAAACTAAATGGAACCCTATCAGCAATTAAGCCTTTGCAATCAAAAACTAACATAAATATGGTGTCTGTGGGCAGTATTTTACGATTTAATATATAAGCTATAAACACAAAAGCTATAATTAATTCCCAAGCCCTCGGCCCTTTCGTAACGAGCAGAGAAACTCGCAAGCCTCGTTTGGCCCAGGTGGACCGCATAAAACTATCCAGACCTATTTTTATCTGGTCGTAATTTAGGGCTTCGGGTAGAGAATAAAATCTTAGTTGGGTGAAAGGGTATGGTACTACAGAAAGGTTTATAAGATTGTTTTAAGGTCCAATATCTTGGTTGTCAGATGTAAATTGATTTCTAGTTGCTCACAAGTGTATTCATTTTTAAAATGCTTTTGAGTCATTATTGCTTCAATATTTGCAAATCATTTTATACTTCTTTCATGATATATATAATATTCTTCTGAAATATTGGATAGGGATATCTTATAAAAAAAACTAGAATCTGTATCTCTGTCTACCCCTAGTAAATTATTCTAATATTTTGACAATAAAAAAATATAATTTTAATTTATTGGCAAAGACGATAAGGTTTCATGTGCTTTTAATTACATTGAAACACGGCAACAGATACTAGCTCCATAATTATAATCATTGTCCACTAGTTGACTGAAAAGACATGATATTTATTGAAAAAGAACTCATTATTTAGGTACCACTTACGACTAAAGACCCAGAACAAAAAAAACTATTTGAACACTTGAAATCGTCAAGCCAACTATTTGCAGTAATGCGGAGAGTTTCAACAAATAATATGGATTAAACATCTTTAATCCCAAATAGAGGAATTGTTTGAACAAGTGGTCGCTACTCATCACTAGGACGTAGGGAATAGTTCCCATTGTCCCATAGACCTTATGAAAGGTGTATGACAGGTTAAATGGATAGAATAACAATAGAAGGCGAGGATTTGTGAAAATTATAAGTTTTAATATTTGAATAGAAAGGTACTTGGAAATTGACGAGGGATCCCTTTAATTTTTTGTGGAGCCACGCGGCGTTTGTTTTTTTGTGAAGTTTCTGGTTCTTCATTACTCTGTGGCGAGTCGGACTTTAAGTCTTGTTATTTCAGGATGTGTGTTTATTTTCCAGAAGTGTGCGGGATTATGCTTGTTCATATTTCAGTGTAATTTATTTGCTGGTTCTGTTTTCTAAGCTAGGAACTAATATGGGAACGGTGTAAGCGTGTTTATTACTTAAACTTGACTGTTAAGTCTTTCATAAACTGGAGTAAAACTGATGTTAGATCGTTAGACGTGCTTTACTTAATTATCTGAAGAATTCTTCTAGAAACTATTAAACATAGAAAAGGTATTCCTTTATTTATTGACTAGCCTTTGCCCGCGGCTTCGCTCGCGTTAGAAAGAGACAAAATATAGCCTATGTTACTCTCCATCCCTTCAACTATCAACACTTAAAAAATCACGTCAATTTGTCGCTCCGTTTTGCCGTGAAAGAAAGACAAACATACAGACAGACACACTTTCCCATTTATAATATTAGTAGGTAAGTATTTATTTTATTTACCCGTTTATTATATTGAGTGTAGATTACAACAGGTCTTTTATTTCTTATGATATTTTGTTAAGTGATTTTAGTATTGTCCTAAATAAACTTAGACAATTGGGCAATCCGTACCATTTAGCCATCGCGGCTAACAGTCGTTAATTTTAATTAGCAACATCATTACTGGAAATATAATTTCTTGTAGGTGTGTAGATACTAAGGTTATCTACCAGATAACACATTGTAGTTGGAGTATTAAATCTGACAACAGTAGGTGTTACCGGGAAATGCCTTGAGATGTTCTTATTATATATACGTATAGTATATAGCACATCGTAGTTGAAAAAGTATTTAAAGAAATTGTGATGATTAAACACAAAGATTTTTATATGGAGAAATCTAATAACACATTGGCTGACCGAGGAACCAAATGCGAGGTCCTAACATACCGACATAGCATTCTAATGACAACCCAATTACATCAAAAATAATTTTCCACAAATATGAACACTCTTTACCCCAAAAAGGCGTAAACATTAAATTCCCTTTAAACCGTAGTACCGCAAAATCAGTCAGTCATAACACGATACCTTTCAACTTCCTGTACATAAATAGTAATACTCAAATAGGAGTCACTTTTGTACTAAGTTACACCTACATATCAATTAGTATAAGTTACTGAGAAACGCAACTACTGAACCCTGAACTCCCCCCCGTACCTAAGGACCAATAAATAAGGACCAAGATATATTGGTTTAGTTACACTGACAAACGCAGCTACTAAACCCAGAACTCCCCCCCGTGCCTAAGGACCAATAAATAAGGACCAAGATATATTGGTTTAGGACCAGCTAAATCTAAAAGAAGAGTTTACTTACAATATCTCACAGTAACACTAAAACTGATTCCAGGAAAATGTTTTAAGTTTATTCAATATTGACTGAGCGAGGCCGGGGGGCGAACAGTAGCTTATTGGTATTTTGGATTCTGGTCCTGGTAAATATTGGCTTTAACCTGTTTTTGACTGTGTAAGGCTGATCGGTTTTCTAAGGATTTGGGAATATACGTGTTGTCGTTATGTTATATGAATGTATGGTAAAATTTTGTGGTCCTATTTTGTAAGGGGTGAGTCTTATTGTGAAATATGATGGGATAAATTAATCGGAAACGTAAAAAAAATTCTTTCCTTCAAAAATACAAAACATTTAATAATTGAATTAAAAAAAAAATAAGCTTAAAAGTCTCTATCATTTTAGCGCCACTTAAAATTAATGGAAAAATAATTATTTCAAATGTCAGACATAATTTGGCGCATCATTATTTGGCAATTACTTGACAGGTGCTTAAATTATATTTGACAGAAACTTGAGAAAAATCTTAATTTGAAGATTACTTCGTTATATTGTTCAAGCTTTAATTTGATATAGTATCGTTCGGTAGTTCGATATTATTATCAAAGCTTGAATTAAAAAAAAAGACAAACATCCAAATTGAGAACCTCCTCCTTTTTTTAGAAGTAGGTTAAAAAAGGTACATTGCTCTAATATTATACCATGGAATTCATAAATTCCCTATCAACTAAACAAATATGTCTGTACATGTATCTATCTAAGAAAAAGATGATCAGCAGAGATGACATTGTAAAACAAATGTTGTTTTAAGTTACACTCCTGCGCACCTATGCAAATAGGGCTCCCACAAAATTAATGTCAACACAAAATGTAATAAAAACTACATTTTGTTGAACACACCGTATCACATCGCTGTGTATTAATCCATTGGTCGTTGTTCAAATAGTGAGAGGAATCATTTGGATTCCAAGGTAGCAATGTAATGTGAATTTATGATGTTCCCATCATCGTAAAGTTTGCTCTACAAAAGCTTCCAGTCATACAGCCTGACGTAGGGCTGCTACTGCTGAGTTAATTTTCATAGTATAATTTTTCTATTTTAGTTTTTTGGTCATTTAATTCTTATTTTTACCAAATTACGCTAGGTACTTCGTGGTTCATTTATATTTATTTAAAACAAAGAGGATTTAAAAGAAAAAGTGGTAAAAGGCGTGTTTCGGGTGAATTTTTAACCATCATTCTCGCTTTTACAATAGTAAAACGGAAAACTTTCATTTAAAAATTTTTTTCATTGCTACGTAATCACTCAGACAATTTTTTTTAACTCTGTTTAAGTTTACAAATAATAATGATTAAAAATAAAATAAATCCCAATCTACTTTAAACAAGGTATAAAATAAAACATTTTCTACCTGCCAACCCTAGTTGCGCGCGCGCTTGCAGCAGGGTCAATATTGACGATGCCAGTAAGCCGCGTCGACGCGTCACGCGCATGAATGCGTCAACATTTGTGTCCCGTCCGCGCAATCATGCGCCTATGATACTTCTTTATGGGACTTTATGGGAATAGTTTTGACCAGATTTATGAGAAATGAGATTGGTTGGTTCTTATGTAGGCTTTGAATTTTGTTTCGGGGATGTAGTGTGTAAGAATGATTATAGTAGTTGTTGTTAATGGTAATAATGTTGTATTGTAGATTAAAGAGTTTTTTGTTTTTGTTGTTGCTAATGTTTTGTGATTCCAATAATCCTGCCTGGTTCAAGAACTTAGTTTTTTAACCGACTTCAAAAAGGAGGAGGTTCTCAATTCGTCTGTATTTTTTTTTTGTTTTTTTTTGTTTTTTTGTATGTTTGTTACGCGATATCTCCGTCAATTGTAAACGGATTTTGATGGTTCTTTTTTTGTTTGATAAGTCATGATTCAGGGGTGGTCCCATATAAATTTTGTGGCGATCGGTTCAGTGCTTCTCGAAAAATTCACCAAGAACAAAAAAATATTGACGAAATTTTCATAGACGATGTGTGCTTTGTCTTCAAGTTTCTATTTTCGTTTTATAAGATTGTTAGAAGTTTTATTTTGAAAATAAATTACTTTGAAAGATACTATACACAGTCAAACATTGGAAGTCGACACTAAAAAGTAAAAAATAAAAAACTTTTTTCAAAAAAATAATAACCGCCTTCAAAAACTAAAAACCCAAAAATAACTAAAATTTCGGAAGTCGGTGGCAACACAAATTCAGATAAATTGACTGGCAGAAGAGAAGCCACCGACTTCCGAATTTTTAGTTATTTTTGGGTTTTTAGTTTTTGAAGGCGGTTATTATTTTTTTGAAAAAAGTTTTTTATTAGTCACATCAACCATAGGCTGTTGCGATTTTATTCGACAGAAATCTATTTATTTTTTTGATGATTTTGGGTACACAAAAGCTAATAAGTCTAACAATCAGTTTAACCAAAAGGTATCGTGTTATTGGGTAACTAGTTTGTAGGGATCAGCAATTTCTCCACGTTAAACACTAGTGTTTAACTGAATCAAAATGAGACTGGAAGCTGACCCTAACATACTTACTTGGGAAAAGGCTAAGGAGATGATAATGACACGCTTTCTACACAAGTTGTTGAAAAACCTTAATACAACTACAGCAAACTTTTCTAACTGTGCTCTCATCAAAGAATATTAAGTTCTAAACATTTAAAAGCATATTAAACGTTATCTTTGCATTGTTATGGTGTTTAAAAGTTGCAACTATGTTTACGTGAAGTAACTTAAACGTAACGGTCTTTAAAATGGCAGTACTGAATGTCATATTCTGGAACATAACACAAATAATGCTTGAAGTACGTCTGACAATTTAATGAATTGTTTTTTTATTTGTACCACGTGGAGACGAAACGGCAATATATACATCATAATTGATCTTTAGATTCTAATATTTTAAACATGAAAAAAAAATTAAACAATGTTATTGATATATTATTGTCGCCAAACTGAACTAAAAACTGTTTTATTTATATGTTCCGTTTCCGTAAGGTTTTTGGGATAAAAACTATCCTATGTCCTTTTTCAAGTTGTAGACTATGTCTGTACCAAATTTTAAATTTCATTTAAATTGGTTCAGCAACTTTGGCGTGAAAGCGAGACAAACCCGTGGTTAATTTAACTTAAACTTAATCCTCATGAATCAGCGTCTCAAACAAAAACAAAAATTATTATCCAAGAGGTAGGAGGTAGTCCCAAAAGATAGTTAGCTTAACTTTTCCGTTTTATTATATAACTTCGAAAAACAGGATTACTTACAGTTTCACTTCATATCTATATTTTTTATTTCGTTCCAATTTATTTACGCTATTTCCAAGAACACTTACAGAATATGGTCGTTTTTGTATAGCGCTGTCTCTGTCCCACAATATCTTCAGTTCCATATTTGCACCTAAGTACTTGACTTGGCATAACAGTGTAATAATAGTGTTGTACTTCATTAAATTATTCTAAATGTCGATAAAGACGGTATCATCTATAGTTTATGTTGGACGTAATATTACGTTCCTTATAAAGGATAGTAATACTTGTGTGTTTGTGTGTGTGTACTTGTTATGTCTGTAAGGTGGGTGATAAAGTCGCCGCATGTGTCCGAGAGGCGCAAGCGCAACATTGGTTTAGTGATGTTGTTTGAAGATATCGATGGTAGAGAGTTTTAGTGTTGTAAATAAAATGACGTTGACATTGAAAAGAAATCTGTATTAGAGACATTGCAGTTGCCCTGTCATATCAAAGGCGTTTTTATACAGAAAGAGTTACTGGTGTGTCATGTCTTCTGACACAGCTATGCTGCCTTGCAGCAGGAAAGGGTACATATTGGTATTGGTTAGAATGTAGTTCCTTCTCCGGATGAGCTTCTTCTTCTCCTTCTTGAGCTCGTACTATACGCTACTACTATTTGGCCGTGTAAATGGTATTTTTATTAAACCATCGAACCCACGTAATTCGAGACACAATAGCAGAGCGACAGCCGGCGGTCGCTTGGTACGCACGTTATGTATTTAAAACCAGTTTATCGATATGTAAGGCACCGCACTAGTTTGAATTGAGAAGGAAAATTTTAGTAGAAAAAAAATGACGTAGATGTTACGTTATGTTTATGTATCAAGTTATGTAGCAACGGGTCTTAACAGTCTGATTTCCATTATACAATCCTTTAAAAGTAAATTTTAGTGAAATCTCTAAAAAAAATAAGTAAATTACTTATTTTTTTTAGATTACTTACTAATACTACTTTTATATTACTTATAAGTAAATTACTTATTTTTTTTAGATTACTTTTTTAGATTATTTACTTATTTATTTTAGTGAAATCTCTAAAAAAAATAAGTAAATTGCGGACTATAGCGTCACTGTTAGCGTATGGGCGTTACTGAAGAATTTTTTTGGTTTAGTAGGCGGGTAGTTTTGGAGGGGGAAAACATTATCCATATTTTTTTATTAAAGTTTTTTTTTACTGCGTTATTTTTAACTAGTTTTTTATAGCTGTGATCTGCAGTTTAATCCTTATCGTTATTTTATTTTTTAATTTACTTCGAAATTTTTCTCATTTTTCGTTTCATAAGAGCCTTCTATTAAAAATTAAGATACAAAAAAAAAATGAATAAAATCAGCCATCCTCGAAGTTATGGCGTAATGAAAGGAAATTAGGATTTTTTTTTATATAGTTGATTACCTAAATAATAATAACTAAATTATATCAAGAATGTGGGTGTTTGGCGTACTTTTTGAGCATTGCCATACGACCAGCCAATTCAACCAGAATTTGACTTCCGTAATCATAACGAAGGCGGAATTTCGCAGAACTCAACGTGATCGAGAAACGCAGGATAATTATGCTGTCAATTTTAAAATAATACAGACACAAATTAGCACTATAATTTAATGTAAAACTTGGCGGTTTTACACGGGTTGCCCGGTAATCGATTGCCTATATTTCTATAGAAATTATAAACTAACATTTCAACCACTGTAATAAATTAAAATTAAAGAGAAATATTTAAATACTCTTGTAAACCAAACCAGTTACTAACTACTAGTCTTAGCCATCATTTGAATTGAGTTTCATGATTTAATGCTGAGTTAACTGAGCTTGTAGCTTTTAGCATAACATTAAGTTGAAGCCATACATATTTTAAAACAAAAATTTATGCATAGGCACAGTCATTACTTATTAATTATTGTGCTATCATTTGAAGCAGAAAATTTCATCAGTGAATATTACAAAACTTTCAATATTTTAATAGGAAAATAATGATCAATTAGACCCGAAAATTGCACAGATATTTTTTTATGACGCGGATGCATACTATTGCATACTTACATGGAAATTATTTAAATCCAACTCTTAAAGGGGCTGAATGTTCCTAAGAAAACGGGCGGGTAAAGCCGCAAGGAACATTAATATAAAAGAAATGACAGAAAAACATTCAAAAAGCTCACATCGTGACTAAAACGACGCATCGTGTCGTAACGCGCGCTCAATAATGATAGTGATGTGCTCTCCCGGCCATATATAATTTACTATGGATTGAGTTATTAGTAGTCTGGAGATACCAGAAACCAGTGCTGGTTTAATGTGAGCGGCTTTTTCGACGACTTAATGTGATTTTGATACGGACAGACGGAAATTTGAGTATCGCGTTAGATTTGAACTCAATTAAGACGTATTTTTTATGTTTTCTGTGACGAAATTAAAGTTGAGGAGTGTGGTATAACGAGCCTTAAGCGTGGGTAGATATCGGTTATGTTAAATATTTTAAATGAAGTTTTTTTTTTACTTAATGTTGCGCAAGACATAACGTTTTTTGATATGGCTTTTGTTTATTCTTGGCTTGTCGTTGATGTTTTGTGGGCTGCCCTGAAGTGCAAGTCGAGTTCAAGGACCTTTTAAGAGCGGTCTGCACTGGTATATTTTGCATATTAGATGTATTATTGTGATATTTCTGCACTCTTAACGTGTGTGCAAGTTATAGGGAGATTTATTGACATTATTAACGAGTAAAGCTTTTATAATTCAAGATAGAAAAGTTTTTTTTTGTATGATTTTCGACGATACAATTAACAAAGCTTATTTGATTCCCGCACGAGACAAAGAAGAATTAGAAAAAGTTTAAGCCGACAATCATTTTTAGTATAATAGTACGAGAGTCCTTTATTTATTAACACAATACAAAACTTATACTTTTCAAGTATTTTTTTATTTAAAGTCTCTAAAGACATCAGCTTAAAAGTTGTACGGCAACTTCAATCACATCAAAAGGTCAAAGTCACACTAAAAGTTATCAAAGGATTCACATCTGTAGAATCTCCATAAGAATACTCAAAAACAATCGACTTAATTAAGTGTCACACCCGATTTTTTTTAATACAAATCGTTTTATTATTTTGTTTTGGTCCTTCGAGCCGGGTCTTGGGCTCGTGGGCGTAAGTTTGTCGCTTTCTTATGGTCTCCATGAATTGACTAAGGTATTTTTTGTGAGGCATTGTAGGGTAATCACTGCGTGTCTTTTATCATGGTTAATGATCACAGATTAACATGTTGTGGTGATGTGATGGGATGGTGATGACGAGGCAGAATTTTCGTATTAGATTTGGAGTTTAATCGCGTTTTTGTGATGTGGTTGTTTGAAGAAATTGATGAGAATATCATAATCACTTGATGGTTTTTTGAGTACTCTGCATCTGATACTATTTTTTTTTAACATAATTATACGCACATATTGTAGAAATATGCTACAAACCTGACAATATTACTTCTTTGCATTCACTAGATACGGCTACACTCAAAAACTTTTTATTGTTATTTACAAGATTTAGTGCCGATCGGACTCAACAAGAGTCTTATGTAATCATAACAACATTAATACCATCAAACTTTAATCAATTAAAATCAAACTTTATTTATAAGTACTTAGGATACATAATTATTTGATACAACAATAGATCTCTCCCGGGTATCTATGCATTCCTTGTAACGGATGTCGGGTGATTAAGAAATAACTTATTAAATATAACCCAGACTTGCTCTGTCATGTTCTGTTTGTTAATTTAGAAGCCAACACTAATGACTAAGTGAGTTGCCTTTTCTTTATTGGTGAGTAATTAATTAATATTTTTACATTTATAAACCTTCAATTGAATGGTGAATACGTCATTAAAATTCCGATCTTTTTGAGATCTCACTCGAAGTGTTTCCCATCCCTATTTAAAAGTCATTTCAAAATGAAGGACGATATTGTGTACCGGTTGTTTACCTTTCAGCTCTACTCGTAAAAGACCGCTAGGGAAATTGGTTGGTCGTAAAATTGGTTATTCCTATCTTTAAACCTGTCTTGTTCAAACTGCATGTGGCTACCAGACTTGCTCTAAGAACGATGAACGGAACAGTTATTTTAACACGACACACATAAGTATTTCAAAATAAATTCCAAATCAGAAAGCAGGACCGCGAAACGAGTCCTAACGAACTTAAAAATGTTTTTTAATTCTTTTCTATACTGGCAAGACAGCATGTCGGCGCACGAGTGTTGCCCGGGGCGATTTGGGCATTTTTTTTTCTTCCATACGAGTTGCGTTCGCCCAAGCTTGTTCTTGCGGGTAATGGCTTCATTATACTCTCGGAATCTCAGGAAAGAAACTCGGGGGCCGAGAGCAAAAACCTGGCGTATAGCCCCGCTAGGACGAGGTCTTAGTGGAGATGAACGCCTTAGGTACATACTTCAAATTACAATCATCAAATGAATAAGTTAAGCAATTATCTTATTTAGTAATTTTAGCCTTCAATTAGCTCTCTTCTTTCTAATTTTTACGCTCAAGGCTTCCTTATTTTTAGGGAAACTTCTCAGATTTAGTAGCAACGTAATGATACCCTTATCGAAAGCGCTTCGGTAATCGTTCCTGAGTTATTACGCAATTAGGTGCTCAGTTTCGTGTATTTTAAAACGGCTTTTGTGTTGCAATTTTGTTGGACAAGATGATTCTGCGATCATAACGCGATTCTGAATTCCAGTGGCTTCTTAACTGGTGGCATTAAATTTCATTGACATACGTATTTGGTATAAAATGAGGAAGAATTTGAGGTTTGTATAAAATGAGATGGTTTTGCTTTATAAGGATCGGTGTAAAGTCACAAAAATGTAAGTTGTACTTAAAACCGACTCATTAAAAACTTATCGGTTTATCAAAAAAATATTTGAGTCTTAAAACTATCTGATAAGTCCGTAACTCGTTTTTGTCACCTATAAGCAGCAAATTAATTAAATGTGAAATGGTAGTATGCTTTTTAAATTCATTTAAGAATCTCTATCAATCTTATTTTAGTATCTGAATCAATGCATAAGATTTATTTTTGCACCTTATAATTAGGTACGCCTCTCTGGCGTTGTATAGTTTTCCAGAAATAATAGTTTGTTATCACTTATTTGAAAGAGATGGGTCGCAGATCACAAATGGAGATCATTATTTACATTGGATGATTGTTTAGTACACAATATTTAAAGTAACCGTTTATCATTGTGATTTTTTATTTAAAGAACAAAAACAATAATTATCCAATCACTGCCGAACATAAACCTCTCAAAATTTAATAGCTCTCGGTCTTCACTCAAAATCATAGCAATAAAGTATATTAAATCAATCATTTTGAAGCCTCGAGCTTCAGTTTAATAAAGTCCCATATAAAACTATTACTCACAATCACGATTCAATTTACAACCGTTCATTTACGCATAATAATTCTTATAGAACTATTAATGTTTCAAGTTTAAGGTTGAAGAAAACAAAAAAGGGTTACTCTCGAACCACTAAAGACAGATTTTTATTGCAGATTACAGTGTAACTAACGACTGTTCACAGTCTTTTATTATTGGTGAACAAAAACAACATTAATCTGCGCACAACGTGGTGTTTATCTCTATTCAGCCATTGAAAAGGTGCAATAAATATAGTAAGCACACGTCGAGCAATTGAAATGTACACTACTTAATAATCGCCGGCATGGAACGCCAGCACACGACTGCGCTCCGTGTGGCCGCCTCGCTATACCCTACGATTTTATCGATACCCGAGAATTTTTATTTCCCATCATCTTTACGAATACCGATACCACTTTTAATAAAAAAATACTATCGATGTTTTTTTATTCTACTTTCCCATCACTAGTCCGTTTGACGGCTGTGAGATGTGGTTTTAGAAACCCAATAGGTTGATTAGGCATGATTGTTAGTCTTTCTTTTAATCATGTTGCTATTATAAAATTTCTTGTTAACCTGACCCTATTATGAAACGTCTTCAGATAAAAAATGAAGTTACTACAATAGTCAATGATACAGCGCAGTGCGATGAATAATGAAATGGAATGTTGCTTGCTTTAAATATATATGGATTTTAAATAAATATTCTTATATTGGGCTAAATAAATGACTGATTTTCAAACCCTTGGTAAATGAGTCGCTAAAGTAACATAAGATACTCGTTTCGCCAAATAAATTGACATTATGGTACGCAATAAAGAATTGAGAACATTATTTTAATAAGTATTTCTAGAAGAACACAGACAACCGATACGACAACGTTTAAAAGAATACAAGTGTTGAATAAAAGTTTAACTTCGAACAATGGAACCACTATCAACGAGTCCGTACATTTACTACCCATAAAAACTAAATTCGAACGCAGAATTTCAATTTGACGTTTAGAATTCTGCGCTAGTGTCACTCCGAATGCAATTGACTCATTCGATAATCGAATAACGTTACGTGTGGTCGTCAGATCGTATGCATCGATATCTCGCGCGAATACGTTCGATGACAACGCCACAGCTAGTTGGTTCCCGCCATATTTGCCGTGTCCAACGATAAGATTTATAATACAAAGTGGTACTTGTATAATATTGAACGCATTTTGCGGTTTTAATAGAGGTGGGACATGATTTAGTGTTTTGTAATTGAAGTACAAGTAGTGATGTAGTGGGTTGTAATTATGCGATTAATTATTCGGTTGCTTCGTACCTATATAAGTCTTATTATTTAGTTAAAAGAGGCCATGTTATGATTGAGTAATTACTTTGCGGTTGGGTTAGTTTAAGTGTCGTATTAATATCACTTAGGAAACGTGTTGCAGTGTTTAGTCAAGCAGAAGTTAGATTGAACGCGTGGGTATTTAGCGCACGCTTGGGACTGATAAATGGATTTAAATAAAACTATATTAAATAGCCTTTTATATGTTTTACTGATATATTCATTTAAAGAACCTACAGATAGAAGATAAACAAAGACTCGGAGAATAAAAAAGAAACGGTTTCGATGATTGAAGGAGCTGTAGGTTAATTTCGGCAGTAAAAACCTTCAAAATTCAGATGCAATTTCAAGTAGTCGGGTTGTTGGTGTATAAATTTATATTAAAGACGCAGACATGATCCGGAACAAATTTTCAACTTAGTGAGCATCACTTTCAAAAACCTATTAAGATATTTTTGACAGATTGAGAAAGATTAAATTTAGTACGACTCCTTCACTGATCTAAACAAAAACCTAGTTTGCACCTACCTACATGGGAACGGTTCACCTACCTTATAAATTCCCTTTTAATAAGTATAATAATAATTTATAATACATCTCTATTTTGCCCGAGCTAAATAATTTGCATTTTTTATCCCCTCTAGCCGGTCCCTTGTCGGCTAGGCGCGATGTTACCGCTAGATGAGGCTGGATAAAGCGGCTAGTATCAAGTTCCTGCTAAGATCTTAATCGGCAGATGTATTAGCGCAGTCGTTAGAGAATGGTCTAAGTTAGAAACTATTTTAGATTTATGGGAGCTTTTTGGTATTGATTTTTTAGTGTGAAAAAGATTAAAAATATCTATAGCTTAAATAATATGAAGCAGTTAAAAAAATTATATAATTAATCTAAAGAGTTTATTTTCCAAAACACGCTAATGTAAATATTTAGCTAGTATATTATTATATTTATTATGCATAACATTGGGAGCTGTGATAGTGAAGTAGTTACTAATCAAAACCAGTGAAACTAAATATATAGTGCCGTACTAAATAGAGTAGGTACAGGATAGACTTTTATTAAAATTACGACAATTTTGTTTCTTTATCAAACACCGTACCATAAACAAAAAAAAAAAAAACTAAACCACTATACCGTTATACCCCTAAAGTTACAACAACCAGACTATTCCAAAACAAAAAACTGTCCCCGCTCTAACTTAACCCTGCCACTGCGCACGGCCGCACATACACGCGCACAAACACTTATAAAGCATTATGTTGGCAGTTAATTAACCCTCGCGAGATTTATCGCACTCACTTGCGACCATGTCACAGTGATACACTATACCCCGAAGTAACCCACAGGTTTCTTGAAATCGATTTAATTTTCGGGTTAAATTGATGTATCGATACTTACTTTGCGAAAGTAACTTTTCTGGTAGGATAAGGATATGCTTTCACTCGGGGTTGCGGAATGTTTATAATAGTTACCGTGACCCCGGATAAAGGGCAACCGAAGGAACAAGAGTGGTTTTTTTTTTTGGTGAGTGGGAAATCATCCAATGACTGCTCCCGTCCTGGGTGCGGCGGGAGGGCGTGTCAGACTCTTACTGACTAAAACCCAATCATGTTCCTTAAAAAAAAAAATGAGTGGGGTTTAGATTTAGTAATCTGTGGTTTTAGTCAGTAAAAGTCTGGCACGCCCTCCCGCCGTACCCAAAACGGGAGCAGTCATTTGATAATTTCCCACTAGTACTTAACTACTTACTGAAGTAATTTCAATGAAATTCGGTATAGAGTTAGACTGGACCTTGTTAAGAATCCTTTTCATTTGCGTCTTTGATTGCCTTCCCAATAACCGACTTTCGAGCTATAAAATTGTGGGTAGAGTTAATATTTTAAATGCAAAAATTTGTTGTTTATTTATATCATTTGCCCACCTGAATCGTGGAACCAATTTTGATGAATTTCGCATTTTGCTACAAATTAAAAAGACGGACTACTTTTTAATCCGTGTTTATTCGTCTGCGTTTGTTTACATTAATGCCGAAGAATTAGGGGCGAAAACTAGTATAGTAATCACAAAAGCCTTTCTTAAATCCGATTAAATATAAAAAAAATATAATTATATTAATTGGCCGAGTTAATCGCATCGTTAGTAACGAGATCGATTAACAAGGTATCGAGTTTCGATTATTATAATTTGTAATTGATTGATTCGTTTCAGTTTTGGTTTGTTAAGTAAAATATGTTCCATATTTCTGCATTAACTAAAATAGTAGCAGTGTAGTGATTAATGTATAGGCAAGACCCGTGTAATATATTATTCTTATGCTAATATTTACTTTTTTTTTTTATAGATCTAAAAAGGCTGCTTTCGGGTCTTTTGTGTGTTTTTTTAATTGAATTTTTAATTGTATGTATTTTTTTATTATTTGTATATCCGTAACTTTTTTTTTTGTGTGGAACTATTTAGAAAATTGCGGATAATAAAAAACTATTCCTAGTAACACATACAAAATTAATGAATGCGTGATAGTAGTATGATTATTAATTGAGGATGAAATACTTTTTGAAATATAAACTTCAATTAAGAACGAAATAATTGAGAGATTCAATTAATTGTATTAGATAGAAAGGCTTGTTAGAAGTTTTTAATTAATAATTGTCTGACAGACATTAATTTCCGATGAATCGTATCATCGTTTGATGTTGTAAAAACATTAAAAAGGTTGGTAATAAATAAGGCTACTAAATTGTAGGTTATTTTTTTAGTTCACACAGAAAGAAATAAAAGAAGTAAGTAAATGCAGGAACCAAATTAAAAAGTAAACTGTTCAAATTAACAACTTTGTCTTAAGTATCAAAATAATAACCGACTTCAAAAACTAAAATAAAGCTCAAAAATAACTATTTCGGAAGTCGGTGGCTTCTCTTCTACCGTTCGAATTGTGTTGCCTTGCCACCGACTTCCGAAATAGTTATTTTTGAGCTTTTAGTTTTTGAAGTCGGTTATCTTTTTTTTTGGAAAAAGTTTTTTATTTTTTACTTTAAGCGCAAAACTTGAGAAAGGCTATGCCAATTCCACAATTTTCTTAATTGCAATAATTTAAAAAATGTTTTTATTGCAATCTAGTTTATTAAAAACTTTTCGTTTTCCGAGCAAGATTTGGCGATGAGATGGAATAAAAAAGTCTTAATATAAAAAATATATTGTGATCCTTAAAAAACTAAACGTATGAATTAAAGCTATACTCATTGGGTAGGACAAAGTTTGTCGAATTAAGCTAGTTTATGTAAAACAATTTCCAAGTAGCGGGAGAGAGGTCGCTTTTACATTTTTAGTCGCAAAACAGCGTTGAATTCCTATTTGAAGAGTATGGGTGCTAGTCTAATTATACAGGTTCATGAGACTAATTATCTTTGTTTATGTGATAGCAACGTCAACATCTGCGAGGCCTGGTATAGTAGATATCTATAGGCGACAGTCACCACTTAACATCAGGCGGGCTGACAGCTTGAAGGCCATCCAATGAAATAAAAAAGTACTCCATGATTAAGACTTTAAATAATATAGCAAAAGTCCGATGTATTTGGAAAGATATACAAATTACCTTTTGTACATACACTTTCATTGACACAACACAAGCAATCACCGACAAAAATCAACATTACGTCCCCAAAGACAATAATCATTCGTTTCATACAACAATAATCAACGCGAGTAAAATTATGGAAGGCAACATAAAAAAAAAAACAAATTGGAACTGTCAAAAAATCACCCTCTCAAAGGTGAGACGGCTTTATAAGGCCGGTGGTACACCGTACGCGTTAAGGCGGGCGCACACCAAGCCAGCGGATAATTAAAGAGGCCAGCGGATGATAAATAACCGAGTGTCCGCGTTTTTACCGCAGATGTCATTATCTCAGCCGACTCTATCAGCCGTCACTCGATTACGCAGATGTATCTAGAGTGGATAATACCACGGAAGGATATTAATTTTGTAGGCTGTTTTTGTAATGTCGTAGTATTTATTTACACTTTTTGACGATTAGTTTTATTGTTATGCTTATTGGTATGCTGGTAAGTGTAAATAGAACATTACTAATCTAACAGAATTATCAAATAAAATAAAACTAATCGTTTCAGCTGATTAAACATTTCAATCTTCTAAAACGTTTTAGACATTGAACCACAGATATATCTATATCTGTGCATTGAACCTTTCGACGCAGCAGCCGGCTGTCGGACTGCTATTTTCTTTCAATTGTGCGAATCACGTGTGTAGATGGGCAATATTCTTTGGTGACATTAATTTAAGAATCGGTCATCAATAACTAAAACAAAAGCTACAACAAACACAACAAAATTGCAACAAAACACCTCAAAAATATTGAACAAGGAAAATGACCATTCAGGTAACAACAGCTCTATATAGATCCGGCTACATCCACAGCGTAGCGCATGAATAATCGAAAGGTCCAAGTTGATGAGAGCGCGTGAGAGCTTTTTTGTTTCAACCGGTGCATACACTGCAAGGAAAAAACACGGGACAAATAATTATTATTGAGCGTAAAAAAATGTCCCTTAATTGTGACCGTTGTACGCTCGTTAATTTTTAACGCGAATGACGTTTGTGGTCACCGTTACTTTATTGTTTTAATTTTTTTGGGGTTTTAGTGTGTTTGCTTCAAAAATGTTGGTTACTTTGTTTATTTTTAATGTATTATAATTAGTTTAGTATTTTTTTTATAATTCGTTTTTTTAGTTAACATCGAGATTAATGTAAATTGATGTAAGTTTTACTAAAATATGTTAAAGTTCAACAGTTCTTATAAAACAAATAAACCCACTAGCAAATTATGATATTAATTTCATGAGTTCCATTTCCTCAACACTCAATGCAATACAGCTCAGAAATAAATACAGTAATCAGCATACAGTGTAAAAACAATAAATTACTCACCAAAAACGAATTTAAACAACACGTTCAGACAATCAAAAATGACTCAAATATATTAAAAAACACTATGTTTGGTGAAACGACTCTTTTGCACTTAATCATCAGATACATGAGAGTACATTGTCTCAATGTTTTTGCAATTTTTACTAAAAAGCAAAAAGAAAAAAAAAACTTTTTTATTTATTGTGCAAATGCAACGAACGATTATAAATTCATTACTTTTGTTTGCAGATGGTCGGAGCTGGTAGCAATTTCATGAGGTAAGTTATTTTTTTAGTCTTTTTAGTAAGTAACGACGTTTTAATTATTATATTTTTAGTGCTAGTCATTAGTCGGAAGAATTAACACTGGCCAGTTGAAACATGAACTTAGCGAAACGGTACAAATTGTACTTCTTTTATATAGAAACTCCTTTTACGGCATTACGGCAGAGAAGTGTGATGTTTTTTTTTAAATTAATTTAAAATATGTTTAATAAAAAAAACATAAATTCCTATTTTATGACTATAACAGATAATTATATTATTAACTAGCTTTTGCCCGCGGCTTCGTTCGCGTTAGAAAGAGACAAAAAGTAGAGTATGTTACTCTCCATCCCTTCAACTATCTCCACTTAAAATATCACTTCAATTCGTCGCTCCGTTTTGCCCTGAAAGAAAGACAAACAGACAGACACACTTTCCCATTTATAATATTAGTATGGATAATGCATTAAGCTAATAAAATAGCTAAAAAGCACAGAAGTGCTTTGTGAAACAACAACTTTTAGACATTTTTTTATTTAGTACCAACTTTATCATGCACTCCTTCGAAATAACTTATTATAAGTAGTCTTATTTTATCACATTTTGTGGTTCTAGAACATGCAATATTAGCAATAAATACTTCACAAGAGAATTTACAAGAATAATAATTAGTTTAATACTTTTATTAACATTTAACAAGGATGACCTTAAAATCTCGTTGTTTTTATTTCATAAGTTATGAAAACAAGTTTCATTAAAGGACTACTAAATTAAAAACCTATTATTTTAACACAAGTCTATCAGGTTTAATTATTAAGAAATTTAATTTACGATGACGACCCTGTTAGTAACGGAACCATTTATTATGACGCCATTACAATTAGGGGCAGGCAGGTGTTTAGTAGTTAGAGCCTTTTTTAAAATTCAACGCAAATATGTCGTTTTCTTATTTTTTTCTATACCTATTTAAGTTATCTTCGGAGTATATACGATTTAGGGTTGGGATTTTCGAAAAACCTTTCTTAGTGGTTACATTCATGTTTATCTTAGACATCACAGACATTGGTGAAGGAAAACATCGTGAGGAAACCTGGACTTGTAGTTAATATAAGTCCGAAATCGCCAACCCGTCTTGAGCAAGCGTGGTGATCAATGCTCGTGCCTTCTCTGTATGAGAAGAGGCCTTTGCCCTGCAGTGGGGCAGTTATAGGCTGGTATTATTATTATTATTATTAGTGGTTACATACTCTTTACAAATAACGGAAAGTTTCAAGTCTGGGCTAGCGGTTTGGGCTGTGTGTTGATATACCAACAGTCAGTCAATAAGTTTTATATACATAGATAACCGTCTAGGGTCAACTCATAGACGGACTTCAGTTTTAAAACTAGGCGAAATATGTACTGCGGTAATTTCACATCAGATATACATACTTATACAATTTATAAATACGTATATATTATTATAAACTAATTACACCTACACACAAAACGACCAATGAAGGTCATCACACAAAGATTTGATAAAATATATTTTTTAAGTATTTTCTTCCTCTGCAAATTTTTTATTTATTTATTTATTAAAACTTTTTTCACAAATAATACCATTGCACAACGTAGCACAACGGCGGACTTATTTTTTGCCGGTCTACCCTAAAATCTTGTAAAAAGACCACCAATGGAAGGAACTAATGGATTAATTATCACTCGACAAAGCTTGGCTACAGAATTATTAACACTAGCTTTTGCCCGCGACTTCGGTCGCGTCGATTAATAGTTCCTGTTCCCGGGGGATTTCCGGGATGAAAACTATCCTATGTCCTTTCTCGGGTCCCAGACTATATCTGTACCAAATTTCATTCAAATCGGTTCAGTGGTTTAGACGTGAAGAAGAGACAGACAGACAGATAGACAGACAGAGTTACTTTCGCATTTATAATATTAGTACGGATTAATTATAAACTACTTTGTAAACATGATAATTTTATTGATCAGATCTGATGGTTGACACTTAGTATTGTCATAGTTTACATCACCTGCTAGGACCCCTGGGGTCTCTTTAATAAAATATATTTGACGTTTTATTATAGAAGCTTTATCAAGATATGGGTATAAATAAAATGTATTATTTATACCTTAAACTTAATTGATTTATTTTAGAAACAAATTTTTTGAACTTTTAATATTAATTTTAAGTTGAGTTATTTATTTCGTCCCAGGTGTTATTTTAAATAGTCAAATAAAGTAGTAATAAATAAATATAGTATATTTATTAAGCTATTTAAATGGATACTAAAAATGATACTAAATCAATTAAATACTAAGTTAAAATATCATAGACTGGCCAATATGATCTTTTGATTTTGGTGGACATTATAAGCCGGTGCATTACAGAAAGGAATCTTAAATGGCGGCATGTACTTGCGTTGACAAATGGTACAGTCAGCATATAAAATTTAAAGATTTTTTTTTCAAATCGAAAATATATTAAAGACTTTTTAATGTTTTAATCGGAAACAGTGCCTACTTTTACAACAATAACAAACAGGTAACAACGGAAAAATAACAGAAAACTATAACAAGATATTCGTAAAAAGGATCACTGAGCGCGTCCAGGCAGCATGGAAGCAAATCAAAAGTATTTTTGTTATGTTGACGGTACGCGCGCGAGTGAGTATAGACGGCACTAGTGTGCGAGCGAGAGAACATGATAAGCGCCGCCATTTAAGATTCCTTTAATGAACCAGGTTATATAAATGATAATTTTGAAACTCTAATTGACTCACTGCTTAACTGTGGCTTAATCACCACGCTTACTTAAGGCGGATTGGTGATTCTGAAACTGACAATCTTATGTTACATAAATAATCTACTTATAAGTCTAGATCACCGATATTTTCTTTTACCAAACCTAAAAATATCTCTTACAGCTTCCATAAATAAAATTCTATCAAAGATCTTAAAGCGCTATAGCTATTTTACTGATCATAAAAATCCATTTATTTATAATAAAGAGATAGTAATATTCGCGGACATATAAATGTCAGTTGACAACTTTTGACTAGGTTTTATTGACAATAAATTCTAGATTAGGTTGTCGTATTCGATTTGATTTCATGACATTAAAAACTATTGCTGAGCCAGTATATTTTCATAATATTATGAGAATGATAAGTTCTGCATTTCAAAGGGAACATGATAATTTATTGTAAAAAATAATAAAGAGGTTTTTTGGCTGTGATCGCCGCACTGCCAAATTTCTTGAAGGTAAAATGAAGGCATAAGAATCAATTTTAGGAAATTCAACGCCTGAAGAGTTAGGAACATATAGAGTAACTAAAGAAACATGAGTGGATTTTTGTCAGTAAAAGTCTGACACTTTTACTGTGTGGCGGGGCCGGAGGGTTCCCGCCCCGCCCAGGGCGGGAGAAATCATTTGATGATTTTCCACTTACCAAATAAAAAGTATTAGATTCAACTTGATAAAGTTAAAACAAATACAAAAAACAGACTGCAATGCCTTAAACTGTGAAGAATTTTACCTTTTACCTTAAGAGATAAAGCCATTGTAATAAAATTTTAACTAGCGACCCCTACAGCTTCTCCCGGGTGTTACAAATCTTTAAAAATCCCGGCTTTTCTCTTCTATGCACGGATTATGCATATTAACTGTATCTTCTAACTGTAACTTTATCAATTAAAAACTGCATCAAAATCAGATGTGTAGTTTTAAAAATCTAAACATACACAGGCAGAGTCAGACAGTGTCATTCGACTTTGTTTACTATACTATGTTGTTCAGAATTTATTATAAGAATTTATTTAAAACAAACAAACAACAACAACACAATAAATTCTTCATAAACAAAAAGTGTTTCCGAACCCTGTTATTATAAATCAATGTTTACATTCTCAAACTATAAAAGAAAGTTAAAGTTGGCTTAAACAGGTTATGTTTAAGTTCACAAAAAGTATTAAAAGCTTCGTTTAATTTGGTAAACATGCCGATAAAGTAACTTGTGCGTGACTTGAACGCTTTCTTACAATGTAAGTTTGAGTAAAAATATATATATCGGTGCAGACTTAGAGAAATTCATTATGGTATGTTGGTTTCGCGAAAACAATGAGCAAATAAAGGGTAAATGTACTAGTGTTGGGAGTTATTTAGGGTTGAATGTACTGAGAATGATGTTGTTTTTGCTTTTGTTATGAAACTGTTTTGATAGGCTGGAAAAGGAAGTTATAATGTGTACTGTAGGACTGGCTGTCCCCATTGGTTTTACACGCGTTATGTTAGGTCTGTAGCTCTGCTTTTAAAGGTCATAGAGTGATGTTATGGAGCCTATGATTTCTCTGATGTATAAGCTAAATTGCTGCTTAGTTTTTAACCGACTTCAAAAAAAGGAGGAGGTTTCTCAATTCGACCGTATATAATTATGTTTTTTTCTGTTTTTTTTTTAAAGCTGTTCAGTAGTTTTCGCGTTAAATACCTAGTAGGTAATATCCGACCTCACAAACTGTCACAATAAAATGAAAGAATATTGAGTTTAAGTTTGGTTTTTTTTTTTTCATAAAATCAATTTACCACTTACTTGAGATGGTTAAAAACTCGGAAATAATCTGCTATTTCTTTTTCAAATGTCCGTATATGTCTGTGACGCGTTTTTAAGGAGAGATTAATTGGGAAAGATAGCCGGATAGTTAATACATTCGGGAGAAAACCCGTATGCCCAAGTTTTCAGAATTCTCTAAGAAAGTTTTGAATAAAAAATCTACTACAAAAAGAGCTTATCACTACTAAGAAAACTTGGCAATATTTCTGTATTATACTTTCTCTTAAAAACAATATTTTCTCAGGCCATCAACGGGCAACAAAAACCGTCTCATACCACTAATATTGATTACTCTCTAAAGGAAATGAATTTAAAAAACCTGCATTACAGACTACAAACGTAAACAAATTGAATTGCATCCGTTGTCTATGGGAACGGTCGTGACGAGTCTATGGCGATTGTAGACTATTGAATTCTTTAGATCAGGGATGTAATAAAACTGAAGCCGTATTCGAAAATATCGGATATTCGAAATAATATATCCGAAACCGAATCAGATATAAAAGTTACGAATAATTTCGAATGATAAAGTGATTCTAAAATAAGATTTATTATTATGTGTAAAATATGTGCATTTTATAGTACAGAAAAGCCAGATTTTCAAAGATGATCGTAACTATTTCATTACACCTAAATTAATTACATCTTTCCCAAAATACAGCATCCATTCTTATCTAAATCTATAAACTCAATTTCCAATAATCGCATTTAATGAACTCAATCTAAACACAGTCGGACATGTATATTACAAATGTTTGGACAAGTCCAGCCGTTGCGGACGTGTAAACAAACATACAGACAGACATATTCGATCAACATGTCGCCTTCCATTATCTGACTTTATGCTTTCATTGGTTTAGTACTGTTTTATTCGGATGTTTTAACTTTAAAAGGAAATGGGACTGTTTCGGAGATAAGTACAGCATAGGTTCTTTTTTTTTTAAATTTAATTTTCTATGGTCACCGATCGCAACCAGTGGTGATTAAAAGTAAAGGCAGGGCCAGATAAATGTACTAATATTACATTTTGACAAATGTGTGGTGTCAGTATTTCTTAGCTGATGCACTTTAAATATTTTTTTTTTGCTTTTTATCACCTCGGCCAACTCAATCTTCAAATCATATAATTATTTTCAGACATAAAATTATGTTAAGTACTTACTTAATTTTAAGTCGCAGTCATCAAAATAAAAAATCTTTATAAAATAAATATTAAACAATTTGGAATATCGCAGAAGCTTGATATGAATGAAAGAAAAGGCTATTACTACCAATATTCGATTTATTCATGGGCTGCAGTTGGTTCTCATGGAAGAGAACGATCGAGAACTCCATGAACACTCTTTTAAAATCAATAAATTATTACATAATATTTATATCACACAATTGAAACTAAATATACAAATACAATATCATGCGACTAAAGCCTCGCGCATGGCAAATAAATTATGTATAAAACCTCAATATAAAAATCGAAAGTAACTTCACAAGCATCTAGTATCTTCAAAAATCGTGTATTTACAATAGAACATTTTGAATAGAAATCGTCTATTACTAGTATGTTATGTAGAAGACCATGTGCTGGACTAGTATTATTATAATCCAGTAACAAATGGTCGAACCACGCTTGCGTATGGCCACGCATGTGGGGTTAAGGAGAAGTGTGCACGAAGAAGTCAAAAGGAAAGGTACAATATTTAAATTAGGAGGGTATAAATATAAGTACAATTCTATCCGGTTTTTACGGCTTGGAAAGGTCCTAATTAGTCGCTGAGAGACTTTTCTGAAAGCTTTTTTCTTTCTTAATTTTTTTAAGTTATTTTCTTTTCGCATTTATTTACTGAGGCTCATGTTGATTTTATAAGTGCAAAACGGGCTTAATACAACTATACTAATAACGCATGGATCCCTCATTTATTTTTCTAAAACAATCATATCCATAACTTACTTGACGGGCCTGTTGGTCTAGTGTTCAGTGAACCTGACTGCTAAGCCAGAGGTCGTGGGTTCGATTCCCACCCAGGACAAACTTTGTGTGATGAGCATAATTGTTTGTTCTGTGTCTGGGTGTTATTTATCTATAATATGTATGTATTTAAAAAAATATATATAAGTATGTATATCAGTTGTCTGATTACCATAACACAAGCTCTGCTTAGCTTGGGATCAGATGGCCGTGTGTAAGATGTCCCAGGATATTTATTTATTTATTTATCAGTTTTATATACTGTATTTTAACCTGACAAACATACACTGTAGTTATATTTATTGTTAAATAAAGATAGTAACCTATATCTATGTAAAATAAAAATAAATAAAGAGACCTCGGCATTCAAAACAGCATCCCCTTAATCAGGTAGGCCTGCGGTATGCGCATACGCAACCGCCACCAACCATTTCTGAGAAACGAGATAAAAACCGACCGACACTCAATTGATTGTACTTTTTTTAACTATTTACATACTTTACAAAACCTATGTAAAACTCATTTGTAAAATAACTTAGGGCCTATATTTTATTGGATTATTGTATGAGGGCTGACGTTGGCGTATGGATTAAAACTTTTACATAATGTTAGGCATTTGTTGCTGTCGTTTGATATTCTAATCCTTGTTTGACCTGTCTGATTTTTTGTGTGTTTAGTCTTTGATTAATTGTACGTAAGGTGTCTATTGAATACATGTAGATAGTATACGAAGTAATATTATTAAAAACTACCAGTATCTATTGAATGTAATTATTATACATTGCTCGACTACTCGAAACCAGTTCGATGTACAATATTAATTGAAATAAAAGCTTGTGATTATCGCCTGATCATGATGTTTTTGCTTCATCGATGCGACGTTATCTATCTATATACATATGAGTATAAATATGTAGTAAACTAAATGTTTGACTAACAGGCTGAGTAGTATATCGACGACAGCCTAAAACGCTGGTCCTGCTTTTTTGAAATTCGACTCCCAAAATGAATAAAAGTGTAACATTAATTCATATAACAAGTCTTGCTTAGTCCATATTAGTCTATAAAAGTATCAAATATGACAATATGAAACTATAAACAAAAATTATATATGCATTAATATTTAAGTTCCTTTGCATTTATTTTAAATGCTTTATTAAAAGACTGCTAATATGTAAAGTAACGCTAATAAAACATTCAACAAGACACTCGGTGGCAGTAGTTACAAGTGATGGTGCGTGACTCGATCGAGATAGGAACCTGGGACCTTTGACTTGGAGGTCTCATGTGACTCAACAACTCCACTACTGTTTATCCTTATCATTTCAATTTAAGGTAATCTATACTGATATTATAAAGCTGAAGAGTTTTGAGAGAGAAGTCAGCACGGAAAGGGGCCCAACAGGGCCAACGCCTGCCGGGGTTGCGGAATGGTTAAAATAGTTACCGTGACCCTGGAACATAAAGGGCAACCGAAGGAACATGAGTGGGTTTTAGCCAGTAAAAGTCTGACACGCCCTCCCGCCGCACCCAGGACGGGAGCAGTCATTTGATGATTTCTCACTTCCCCAAAAAAAAGGAACTATGGGTCCGAATTAAGAAAATTGTTTTGTATTGGTCAGCCCGTTTATCAAGGAAGGTTATAAGGCTATGTATCATTACGCTACGACTTACGGGACCAAAGCAGTAACCAGGGGAAACAGCGGGGTGCAGATCTAATGTTTCATGTACTTGCCGGAATGACACATTGGTTAAGGCCCTCACATTACGTGAACGAGATAGCGGTTTCGCGAATCCAAACTAATATTATAAATGCAAAAATCTAAACTAATATTACTTATAAATGCGAAAATAACTCTGTCTGTCGGTCTATCTGTCTCGTCTTCACGCCTAAACCACTGAACCAATTTGAACCAATTTGAATGAAATTTGGTACAGATATAGTCTGGGATCCGAGAAAGGACATAGGATAGTTTCTCGGAAATTCCCCGGGAACGGGAACTATTATTTCAGGCGGACGGAGTCGCGGGCAAAAGCTAGTCTTTCATATTTCTTAGTTGGACGTAGTTAAACAGAAAGGATCCACCCCACATAGACTTAGTTTTGAGATATTCAAGTTTTAAGTTCAGATCGTGTTTCGTCTTTGATTCTCTACTTTAACTTTCTGGTGTTGGTTTTAAGTAAAGGATAAACAGATACTTTTTAATTTTATTAATCTAAAGTCCGACTTTATGACAAATTTTTTGAGATAATTACAAAATACGAGGATGGATCCTTATCATTAAAATACTATTTTAAAAGCCCAGTATAATAAACACATTAAGCCTTAAGGATTCAAGTTTTAAAATATAACAAAAACACTAAAATTTATAAGGAATTATGACAGATTTGTATGTTTTAAAAAATAAAACTTCATTATATAGTCAAATATATCTTTAATTTTTAATCACTGCCATGTCACTCCATACCTTAAATTACTAGCTTAGTAAGTATGTAGATCTTAGATCAAAACACTAAAATAATAAATATATTTATAATTATGTAAATACGTATATACGTACATAATATATATATATATATATATATTATAATAATATCAAATATAACTTCCAAATTAAGTAAATTCTATATTTTTTGCTGTAACTTAATTATCATTTTCATATTCAATTGAAAAATCAATCCCATCCCTGTAACCATCAACATCATCAATAACATTTTTATTGCCTGTAAGTGATTTTTGCAAGTGGACTTGCGAAAATCACTGCGTTTTTTTTTGTCAAAATAGTCTCCCCTCTCTCTCAAACTTAAAAGGCTTTTTCGAAAAAAAAACAAAATGATGGTAGTCCTTGGATTGAACCTTAAAAGAAAGCTACAACGGCTCAGATGAAATTGTTGTTAAATTGTTAATGCGACGTGTTTCGTTATGGAACCCTTTTCTATGCGTGGCCTGACACGCACTTGACCAATTTTTTCTACATTCCACGATATAAAAAACCATTAACGATTGTGAATTGTTACAAAACTTCTCTGTAAATTATACGTTTGTAGTTTTGCTCTCAGCAGCCAAAGAATCAGGACTCTTGACGCGGGAGCAAGCGACGTACAGCTGCCCGTGTGAGAAGTAGCTCGTCCTGAGGTCGACACCTGCAGCCTTCAGCGTCTGGCGAGTTGTTGATAGTCATGGCGAGGCACACACTCACAGGGAACGGCACGCGCTTGAATTGGAAAGGGTAGTTGTGCGGTATGAGATGAATACTTGGTATAAACACTGCATCGCCGACGCCACAACCCGTCATAATTTCCGCTTCAATTATATTCCTTTGCAGTGAGATGACTTTGATCCGGGTCCCCTTACACAACTTCGGAGGGGACAGGTCCGAAGAAGCATGATCGGGACGCCGACCTTCAGCTTGATGGTGTGCGCTGGAAGTCCACTTGCAAAAATCACTTACAGGCAATAAAAATGTTATTGTTGATGTTGATGGTTACGAGGATGGGATTGATTTTTCAATTGAATATGAAAATGATAATTAAGTTACAGCAAAAAATATAGAATTTACTTAATTTGGAAGTTATATTTGATATCATTATAATATATATATATATATATATATATATATATATATTATGCACGTATATACGTATTTACATAATTATAAATATATTTATTATTTTAGTGTTTTGATCTAAGATCTACATACTTAGGTACTAAGCTAGTTGCAAAGTTTCGTATGTTCCATTTCCACCAAAAATATCTTCAAAATTATTTAGTAATCAATATTCTTATTTCTACATCTCAAATAAATTCTATAACTACAATAAATCAGTTAGTAATGTTATATACCTCTGTATCCACTCTTTAATATATGTTAATGAATAAGATATAATTAAATAACAGGATCTAAGCGCCTTGTTTCCGATTCAATATTTTAATCTAGTCACTCAATGAACTGCAATAAAAAGATCCACGTTACTTGGATCGTTATCAATGCTTAGCTCGGTTATATTTAATAAAGTTACTGAATTAAGCGATAACGATCCATGTAAGATGGATCGTTATCGATGTTTCACTAAGTTTGTTTAGGTTACGATATTAAATAAAACGAAAACAATCCATGTGACATGGATTGTTTTCGTTTAATTATGTCTTTAGAATAACAATGGTCCAAGTAGTTTGGATCGTTTTAGTAATATGTGATTTGGCATATTTTCTTAATTAAAATTTTCTCAATAACGATCTAAGTCGCTCGGAGCGTTATCAATAAAAAACAATAATGACCTGCTATTCATGTGGATTGGTAACGTATGGTCATTATAACATGATGCGTAGGAATTTTACTTGGATTGTTTTTGTGATATTAAAGTTTTAACTACAATTAATGTTTTGGTATACACAACTCATTTTCGCTCATAGTGTGGGTTGGATCCTTTCCGTTTAACTACGTCCAGTTTATCTTGAACATCCTTGACATCAGCCTCGGCTTAATAAAAACAGTTTAACAGCAAAAACAACTTAATAAAAGTTTGAAATTACCTCCTCTGTGTGAGGCCTTTGCCCTGCAGAAGGACAATTATAGGTTAGTATTATTAGGGTTCCGTACCAAAAGGTACCCTTATAACTAAGAATCCTTTGTCCGTCTATCTGTCTCTCTATCGTTTGTCACCAGGCTCTCATGAACTGTGATAGCTAGGTAGGTAGTTGAAAATTTCACATAATATGGTGTATTTCTTTTGCCGCTATAACAACAAATACTAAAAGCAGAATAATCAAATATTTAAGTGGGACCTCCATTCAACAAACGTGATTTTTTCGCCGTTTTTGCCGCAAATGGTAAGGAAAACTTTTTTGTTTATTATAATAATTATGATCTTTAAATGTCTAGAATGAGCATACATAACTATTTAATTTTATACTGCAGTTTTGCTATAAAAGTACCAGTATTTTACGATTTCTTCTTATTACTGGGATCTTAATAAAGTTTATTATAATTATACCGACCAGCTTCTGCCCGCTTTCATCTACAGAATTAAATTCAACTTCTTAATTATCCAGTTTTAATTTTAAAGGCAATTACTTTCTTAAGCCTATAATATAATAAGCATACTTGTACCATTCAGATAAATAAAAATATAGAGATATAAAACAACACGGTTGAAGCAGTGGTTAATCAATCGGATTCTGTCCTGCGTGCCACAGGTTTGTTTCCCGATTTTTTTAAACATTATTTCCTACAGTTATTTTTTCCGGGTCTGTTTGCGTATGTCTATTGTATGTTTGTATACGCACCCACTTTATGTACAAGAGAAAATCTTAGTGGAAGAAATGTAAGCAAAATCTTTTTATTGTTATTTTTCAGTCAAAATTTTAGAATATTAATACAATACATATAACCTTTACAGTATTGTCGATCCATCAACATTTTTCAGTTCAGAAGAATGTGTAGAAAACAAAACAATTGTTCCTATTGTTATCAGGCCACAGGCTGCGGTCAAACGGTTCACGCTTAGTTAGAACTAGAAATAAAAGACGCCAGTGTAACCGCAACCTAAGGTAAGGGCGCACGCGTCACCTAATTTGTTCTGTGCGGTTTTCTAGGCTTGAATGCAGGAGTAATGGAGATCAAATGTTTTCCATTCCGTTGTGGGTTTATCAAATGGTGTTGGATTGAGTAATTTTTGTTTTAGAATGTAGTATATTGATTTGGATTGAATCTGTACAGAGGGCCTAGACAAGTGGCATTGTAGAATAGATAGCGAAAACGAATAGATTGTCAAATGTATGGAATTGACATAAGCTTTCGCTAAACAATTTGACATCTCCTACTTTGACAATCTATTCGTTTTCGATATCTGTTCTACAATGCCACTTGTCTAGGGGGGCTGTTCTTACTGTTTGTAGAGGCTTGAGATTTTGATTATTTGTCTCTAAGATTTTAAAGGTGAAGATAAAAGGTAACACTAAAATATTACTCAAGAATTAGCTCATTAAGTTGAATGTTAGATAGCTAGTTCAAAGGAAACTATAAGTTGTATAATATCACGCTATGACATGACAAGAGCAGCAAAGGCTACGCTATATACGCTACATCCCATTTGAAAGTATAGATTTTAACAAAGTTAATTTTTAACAAGATATCTTTTGAAATTATTGTTAATGAGTTAATCCCCTAATCATGTTTGTTTGTTTTAAAGACATTTCCTTCTACCGTTGCCGCATCGATCATAAATTATTTATCTCATTCCAAAGTCATAAGTTCAAATCCTGACCCGTTAAGCTATGATGGATCTACTCCTATTAGTGAGGTTAATTAGATTATTAGTGACTAATTATGTTTTAAAGTCATAGTGTGTGCTAAAGATGATAATATAGATAGTGAATTGGACATTTGGACACTGGTGCTGATTCTCTTGTTCACAAACTTAACTAAATTTAAGTTAAATGCACCTTCCTCTTTCCATTTTTTAAAGAAAAGGACAGAACAAACATTTTAGTTTAATCCTGTCAAATAAGACAGCGCCTGAAGAAAATTGACGTAATTTAGACGCCATGTTTTTAAATCGCGTCGAAATTATCTATGGAGTGTCTAAATTTGTCCGGACTTAACTAATATTTTATCTTCCGTCCTTTTCTTAATTAAATGAAAAGAGAAAGATGCACTTAACTTAAATTCACTACTGTTTATGACGAAGTTGATGGAGATAGTAAGCTTACTGTCAGTGATATATTGTTGTATTGGCTAAATATTTACAGAGGACACAACATAAAACAAATGACAAATGTAAAATTTGTAAACAATACTAAATACTTATTATTTGGACCAAACACCAAGACTAAGCATGAGGGTTATGCTCCGATTTTGGATTCAAAACATCGATCTTTTTCGGTTCTCGATTCATAAATCGATTGTGTTCATTGTGAATTCTGGGCGTGTGTTCTAATGAAATAATTGTAATGTGTGACCAATAGTGGTCATAATTCGTGCGACGTGGTTGTTTGTCGGTCACCTAAAAATCGCACTTATTTGTTTGTAGATACACTTTTAACACCATAAGGCCATAAAGTTCAAAATATAGTTGTAATTGTCACAGATGGTAGCTGACATTAGAGGGCGGAAGATCTTAAGTTAGGTAGTTAGATTTGAGGTCCAAAGTCTTTTCAATTTTCACATCTAAGTCTCAAAATCAAGATGTGTTTCAAAGTCTAGTCTACTGCTCAATCGACAAGACACTTGTATCGTGATCTCCTTTACTAATTCTAAACTATCTTCAGAATAATTTAGTTTATGCTTAGCAGTATATCATATTCCTAATAAGCTATCAAGTTCGAGGTCAAGCTGAGGTTAAGAACCATAAATGTCACCATCAAAAGGGAAATCCAATAAATCTAATCCTACCAATCTGCTCTGTATGACCATAGAGTACACTTCAAGTTATTCAGGGGACACCTCCAGACAACGTTTGAATGTAATCAGTTTTCCTTTAAGTCGTAAATTTTCTCCTACCAACACAACCTGATACTTTGAATCACTAATTTATTTGATTACATGACCATCAGGGTGAAAAGCTGCATGTTTGGCCTGGTTTTTAATGGAATCAGGTCAGGCCATTGAATTGATGGGTTCTAGTCACAAGCCTGACTTGTTTTGATTTTCTAGATTGCATTTGAATGAATCTTTTCAAATTCTTTGTCTGATTTTTCCTCTTGTGTAAGTATTTATAAATTCAATATGCGTGTAAAGTATTTATTATTTCAATATAAAAAAAAAAACAAAATAATTAATGAAAAAACCACAACACGCAGTGTAGCAGCAAATCTTACAGCCTCTGCTCCAAATACAACGTCAAATATTTTAAAAAAAGCTTTAGTAAAAACATCAATGCCAAGATTTTATCTTTCAAGACCTCGTTCGGTCACCTCTGCTGTTCAATCCGTCATGCTGTTCATTTTAGTATTGTTTCTACTAATTAAGATTACAGTCACAACACTCGGCTTATCTTTTCGTATTGTCACTTAAATATTTTGAAATATTACATTTGTTACAATTGTCAATATTGTCTTATATTCAAAAAGCATCGTTGAGTTCATCTATTTTTATTTCAAGCTTGGTAACGTTTAATTATAAAATTGCATTAAAGGCGACATATAGAACGTTAGTCTTATACACAACTTGCTTATTTTCTTCTTTTTTTTTGTTACTATTAGTATTATCTCAGTCATTCACATTTGTACTATCTGAATCACCTTTTACAGCCGTGCTAGCGTTACCTTTATTAGGATCTCTTTATTTAATGATTTATACTCTAGTGATATCATAAGTATGAGTTTATTTCTACAACTGCTATATCCACTACTTACCTAAATTCGTTATAGTACTTATGTAGCTAAAAATACTGTTCCAGAATACTCATTTTCTTTTACAATACGATGATGGATCGCGGCTAGGGCTTGCAATCCGGATATCCGGATATCCGTATAATCCGGATATCCGCCACTTTTCAAATCCGGATTTTACTTGCATCACCATCCGGAGTTTTCGGATATTACGGATAGTTGTATTTCTCTATTAAATATGAAAAAAAAGCTGTCATCTGTAAAGTACATAACAGTACGCGCAACGGTCGCCTGGAGGACACGGTCGAGCACACAGTGGAGGTGTGCCGCGCATGGGCGGAGCATCGACGTGTCCTCGTAGAGGCGATCGGCGGCGGTGACCTCTCGCTCCCGGCGCTGGTTCAGGCCATGCTTCGGGGCGAGACGGAATGGGATGCCGTCGCCTCCTTCTGCGAAGCAGTTATGCTAGTGAAGGAAGCGGCGGCGCGCGAGAGGCAACGACGAGCCTCTCGCCCCGGACTAAGACCCAGGCGAAGACGTCGAGAGTCGCAAGACGACTACCGGCCACCGTAGGCGCGGTTCTGCGGATGGCGAGCGATGGGTAGCTCGCCGCCCGGCTAGGACCAGGACCGCGTCGACGGCGCGTTAGTGTTCCACGCGCGCCTCAAAGAGAAGGAGTCAGCACAGGAAGGGGCCTAACAGGGCCAACGCCTGCCGGGGTTGCGGAATGTGTACAGTAGTCACCGTGACCCTGGAACATAAAGGGCAATCGAAGGAACATGAGTGGGTTTTAGTCAGTAAGAGTCTGACACGCCCTCCCGTCGCACCCAGGACGGGAGCAGTCATTTGATGATTTCCCACTCACCAAAAAAAAAAAAAGTACATAACAGTTATTATGTTATTTATTATTTTAATGTATGTAGTTAATAACTCTTTACAAATCACAATCAGTTAATTTAGTGACAGAAATCATTTTGGATATTGACCACATGTTATTGTAGCTGCAAGTGATGTACATACAACCGGTTAAGCTTTTTGAGGTCATGTTACCAGAAATTGAATAAAAAATAATATAAGAATCACCTAAAATCATATAAAAAAAAAGTTATTAATTATTATGATATAACATTATTTTGTTCATTTCGGTTTTATTATATTTGATTTATACTATTGTTGTTTAATAATTGAGCTGAGTTGCCAGGGATAGTGATATTTTTATTTAATTATTACGTCCTTAAATACGGTGATTTGATTGACATGTTGTAATTTGTGATAAATGTAAGATCTCATTTTCAATTAGAATTGTTTATAGTATGAGAAAATAGAAACAAATTATTTGAAAGATTGAACTATTTTATTAGAAAGTAAACTAGATTTTTGTTACTTGAAATATTGGTATAGTTTATTTATTATTTATTAGTCATTTTGCTTAAGAGACTGATAAAAAGTGATACAAAAGCTTTTTAGTTGGATTTCTAATGGTAACAAAAAAATATCCGTATTATCCGCATTATCCGGATAATCCGGATAGTATAATTCTAATAACCGTATTATCCGGATAGTTAAAATGAACGGATATTGCAAGCCCTAATCGCGGCCAAGTCCGAGTGCGTGATTTTTATTGATTCTCGTCTATATGGCCGCGATAAAACATTTATATCAGTTATTTATTTGTTCCTTAAATAAACCACTTTTCGTTCACTTTGTATAATTTTGTCTTCACTTTGAAGGACATGCGATGTTGGTTGCAAAATACCTGTGATGTTCATAGGTTATTTTTGTTTGATTTTAATTTTTAATTTTGAAAATGTCAACCTAGTCATCTATGTAAAATGATATTAAAACTTCAATATAAGTTTGAAAACATTTTCACACTAATATTTTTTTTTCACAACTTTAAAACTATTATTCTAAAAATGAGAATCGCATTAACCTTTCCAGACATTTTATTGACTTCCTGCCAAACAAGACCGGACAAAAGGACCGATCAAATACAAATATACTGAAAAGACACTATATTATTCAAAACAGCTATCAAAAGACTATCAAAGTTGTCTAAAACTTTTATCAACCATAAAAATGTCAAAGTAATAACGTGTCAGACCGAATCCTGCTACACATGTCGAGCTCATTCCGAAAGTTTGCTTTAAACGGATTAAAATTCGTTCCCCATTTAGAAAAAAAGAAGTTAAATTTATAGTTCCTAAAAAACGGGCCATAAAGAAAGCAATAAAGCGGCTAGTTCCACCGCCTATAAATCCAGAAAATGACTACCAATCAATGTGTAAAAATAAATTTATAATGTAAATAAATAAATTTCACCTACAATTTTTATTGTCCAGCTTTATATTCGGAGCTGCTAGTTTTATTCCTCACTTCCTTCACCGTGGCGTGAATACGCTAAACAAACATTACCGAACATGACTTTACAGCCGCCATACTTAATTTCAACTTTATTGTTTTCTAATTCAACTCAGCTTCTATTTTCGGGACCGCATAGTTTAATTTTGTGGACAGAGGCGTCAAGTCATTAAGTAGTCAACGGCGATGAGCAATAAAAATTAGAAAACATAAATAAAGTTTTACTGTGAATGAACATAGTACCGAAATACGAGTCTGAAATAACATATCTATAGATGTTTCGGTGTTTGGTTCAGCTTATTGTAATGCTGGGTGCAAATGTATTGTCGTCGCGAAGTGACACGAACAACGGTTTTGTGGCATGTGCCAAAGCTGTGCTGAACTGACTGTACTATAGAGCGTATAATGCAGTGTACTAGCGACCAGCCCTGACATCGCATGGCTGTTACAAATCTCTGAAAATCCAGAATTTTTACTACTATAATATGCAGGTGTTATAATATAAACCTTCACCTTAAACATCTCTATTAAACAAAAAATCGCATCAAAATCCGTCGCTTGTTTTTCAAAAATCATACATAGAGACATACTGCGGAAAGCGACTTTTTATACTACGTAGTGATTATTAGCTGTTCAATATTTCTTCGTTTTGCAAAGTTTAATCCATGTTGATCGTTGTGATCTTTGCATTTATTAATAATTTGAATTCTAAAATGATACAACCTGTATATGATAGTAAACTTGATAAAAATGATAAAAAAAATTGAGCCTATATTCATAAATGTTTTGCACCTGCAAAACGCATGTTTGGTAGCATCGGTTCGTTAGACGCCATTATTCGAATAGAAGATCAAGTTCTACATATAGATGATAATGATAAAATACCGACATAAAATCGCGTTTATGATATTATGATACTTGCCAAGTAAAATAACGATAAACTTAAAAGCATACTTGATACTATAATTGTTATAATAAGACATAATAAAACTGTTTTACACACTGACAGGTCGGAAAAATTCAAGCACGTTTTTTTGCTATATCCACTTTTAAATGTATTTTTATTGACATCGCAATATTTCAATAAGATTTTTATCCGAATAACAGTTAGATGACTCATTTAAATCTGTACATTCAAGAGGTATATC
The DNA here is from genome assembly GCA_033675125.1 of Athetis lepigone. Classification (NCBI taxonomy): domain Eukaryota; kingdom Metazoa; phylum Arthropoda; class Insecta; order Lepidoptera; family Noctuidae; genus Athetis; species Athetis lepigone. Next base: position 8,065,544 of record CM066234.1, read on the forward strand.
TGAATGTCTTTTTTTGTCAGTATGTCCGTCATGACAGTCACGGTCGATTAAATTGAAGTGCATACTGGATTAAGAAGCAATTTTGTATACTTATATGGAATACTAATTTCCGTGTTTGTGTTCAATTGAGCAAAAAACTTTTACTTCTTAGAAGGTTCTCCAATTTGTTTACGTTTTCAAGTATTTGTATCTGTTATTTTATCTAACTTTGTAATTATTTACCTATGTTCTGCTTTTTCGTTGTCTCTACGTTCTATATCGGTATCATTGTGTTTAATAGTAAGTCTTATAGATTTCTTAATAATATTGACTTTAAGGATTTATAAAATATTGTCTATTAATTTTAACTTTCTGAAGAAAATACATGATTTCTCTAATTCATTGCTACCGTACAGTACAGAGAATCATAGCTTTCAAATTAAGTATTAATCTTTGTATTTAAATGTTTTTATTTAAGTATTTCATTAACAACACAATACACCGTATTTATGAATATAATAAATTATAAACATGTATACGTGTCTATTCACAAGTTGAAGCGAAAAGTTTGTGTTCCACTGACAGTTAATATATCAAGATAAAATAGCTCAGTTATATGATTAGCTTCACCAAGATTTTACTGCCGAATTGCTCTCTATCCCCCAAAACCTTATCCCATACCATGTGAGTGTCTATCTGACATCCACAATTATTGAAATGCTCCATTGACATAATAATTACATTCATTACTTTATCGAAATCTACTCTTGGTAATGTTGTCGCTCCTAAAATGTCTCTCGTAATAAGTAGCAGTAAATGAGGTCAACACTTCAACAGCTAAGACCTAATTTATTGCTACAGAATACGATGTTTTAAAAACTCTTTATTATAGCGAAGTATAGCTAAGGCTGCTTCTTTGGGTATATTAGTCATTACTATTTAATAAGCTCGACCTATTTCAGAAGAATTTAGAGAATAATTATTACTAAGAATGGCTGCTAAAGTTACGTAGTAACTATTTAGTAATCTGTGGTTAAAGGGCCAGTTGTAAAGTCTCCAGATATAATTTTTTTTTCAATTTTCAATGTCTTTCAACTATCTTTCATCTTCTGACGAACAATTTCAAGTATAGCCAAGCCTATCTCCAGCTACAGAATAACCCTCGCAGTGCCGGACGAGCACGTACTAACTGAGTTGACACCGCTCCGAAGGGCCTTATACGAGCTGCGTGGCGTTGAAACTCATTATAATTTATGGTTGTCCCCGCACAGTATACCGCGAATGCTAAGTCAGCTGATGAAAGGATCAGCCGCGGTGTAAGGTTCAAGGGATTGACTTTGACGTATGTGATCAAAGATGGCCGAAATTGATTTGAATTTGGAACGTGGTGGAGTTTGGTGTTGGTTTCACAGAAGGGAAACGTCAAAGCATATTGAATGATTTTTTTTTATAATTTAAAGTTACTATTAACTATGATTTTTTTTGTCGGCTTCTATCTGCAACTAAAAAAAATTAAGTAGATTTTTATTTTCTTCAAGAATTGCTGAGTTTTGAGGTTAACAGGTGATTTCATATTATCTTTGCTTTTGTTATTCAATTATTTGTATATTTTCTTACAAGACTGTTTTACTAGTCCATTACGTTTGCTTATACTTACCGTTGTCCTTTACATCATTGACACTATCACCGTCAATATCGATAAGTCTGGATTCAGCTATCATAAAGGATATTTTAGTCGTAAACGAGCCTTGAGCGCAGTCTTTCATAGTTCCTAATGCTATAATGATTTTAATGTTGGCACTTCATTAACCAACATCAAAGACTAAAAAGAGAAGTATCGTTTACGATAATAATTATAATCGTGCCTCCATTTAATTTACTGTAACCTGTAACCCAGTAGATAGTTGTCAAGCAGTTTATTGCCATAATAAATGGTCCGGTCTTAGAGCCCCTTATAATGTTTAATAGAAAATCTGTGAATCGCCTATAAAACCTATATGATGATAATATAGAATCCAGATTTTAGAACTCGAAGACTATAAAGCTGTGGTACACGAGAAATGAATTAAAATAACTATTAAACTTGGTGTTAAATAATTTTCGCTTCAATTTATGTGGATGTTTTGAAACAAGAGTTTTATTGCTCTGATGGTTAATAAACTTGGGCACGCCGTTATAGCGGCGGTAAGACCCCTCTTTGAGGAGTGGCTGGAGAGGCGTCATGGCACTCTCACGTTTCGCTTGACACAGGTCCTCACCGGACATGCTCAGTTCGGGAGGTTCCTGTGTCGGATTCGGGCGGAAGCGACGCCTGGGTGTCACCACTGCAGCAACGGTCGCCTGGAGGACACGGTCGAGCACACAGTAGAGGTGTGCCGCGCATGGGCGGAGCACCGACGTGTCCTCGTAGAGGCGATCGGCGGCGGTGTCCTCTCGCGCCCGGCGCTGGTTCAGGCCATGCTTCGGGGCGAGACGGAATGGGATGCCGTCGCCTCCTTCTGCGAAGCAGTTATGCTAGTGAAGGAAGCGGCGGCGCGCGAGAGGCAACGACGAGCCTCTCGCCCCGGACTAAGACCCAGGCGAAGACGTCGAGAGTCGCAAGACGACTACCGGCCACCGTAGGCGCGGTTCTGCGGATGGCGAGCTATGGGTAGCTCGCCGCCCGGCTTGGACCAGGACCGCGTAGACGGCGCGTTTTGTTCCACGCGCGCCTCAAAGAGAAGGAGTCAGCACAGGAAGGGGCCCAACAGGGCCAACGCCTGCCGGGGTTGCGGAATGTTTATAATAGTTACCGTGACCCTGGAACATAAAGGGCAATCGAAGGAACATGAGTGGGTTTTAGTCAGTAAGAGTCTGACACGCCCTCCCGTCGCACCCAGGACGGGAGCAGTCATTTGATGATTTCCCACTCACCAAAAAAAAAAAAATGGTTAATAAACTTAAGCCGAGAAATAAACGATAGAACTTTTTGTTTTGCTATAGGAGTTAATTTACTTATTAAAAAAAAACACTTATGTTACAGTTAGCAATGTTTGTATTATTTAATAGCAAATAGATGTAGTTGCTGTAACTGCGCTAGCAGAGCCCAAGCTCACGTAGTACACTCCATGATTAATATGGTTATCAGTGCCTTTTCTTTAGAACTCGTGTGTTGATTAATCTATATTAAAAACGATAGTAAAAGTAATAAAGAGAGTCCTCTCCTCTTTATTGTGTTTCATGATGTAAATGTAAACGGGGTGTATAACCCAGTGTGTGGGTTGGAGTGTCTAATGGGTACATTTTTGATTTATGTGTTTGTTTGTGCCTATTAGCCTAGTTCTGTTGATAGTGACTTACAGGAGTTGCACTGGGGCCCTAGTCTGCTATTACAATCGTGTCTCAATGATCAGTCATCGGCCGGATATTTGACAACTTTGAAAGTTTTTGTATGGGAAATGTGTCAAAAATCAATCATTGAGACATGATAGTTATAGCACTAGACTAGGGCCCCTGGTTGGGTGTAGTGAGACAGGATTTTAGGTGGATAGTCGGTGTCGCAGTGATCAAAGTCCTCCTTTTGCTATCTTGCATAAGAAGTACAATGTTAATCTCATTCTCAAATCTATTTCAAATTCATCTAACGTAAAAAAGCCTGTCGAACAAAAAAAAGATACTGTCCCACCATGATAATGAGACATCAATGCGACAAAAGCGTCCGACAGCCCACAAGTCCTTCACCGTTTTTACGACACTACAAATCGCAAGTGAGCAGGCAGACTAAACGCTCTCTAATAAGACAATTCGCGTTCAAAACACATTCGAGTAACCTGAGGCCATATCAAATGATGAGTGGTGCTATTGTGTCCTGACATATCGCCAATGTCGGAGCAATGAGTTCGTGAGCAGAGGACCTAATAGCCCTCTATAACAAAGTTTGGAGTGCCATGGCTGGCTTATTTGGTTATGTTATTTGTTGCTGAATATTAATTAATAGTTTTATTAGTTTGTGTTTAGTGAAAATCAAGGTCTTTGTAAGGTTGCGCGTGTGTTGTGTTCTTTTGTTTTGCGTTGTGGTTTGTTTTTCTATGTACTGGCGCCAGGATATCTAGATTCAACAATATGTCTTTATTTAATAGATTTTTGAGTTTATTTGGTAAAGCATTATGTTCAAGGTCGATTGGGAAAATTTTACAGTTCCGTATTAGAGTAGGTTTATTATACCTAATCAATTTGCCTTCTTAGGAGTAGTGTTATAGTTATAATAATTGATTGTAAGTGTGTTTGGGTGTCATGAAAACTGAATTGGTTATTGGTTTTTCAATTAGGTGAGTATACTTAACTATCCAATAAATGGACTTTTGGCTAAGGTATTAAAACATTTGAATCCGTAAAGTAATTTCGGCAATTATAAAAGGAAATGCCTTTAATTGAAGCCATTTCTAACTTAGATATTTATTTATCATGTATAGTCTATAGTCGTCTACTGCTGAATGTAAGTGTCCCCGAAGAGAGCCAGCAATCCTGGTCTTCAGTGGTCTGCATCCATCTAATATCCGCCATTTTTTCTTTAATTCCTTTCCTTTCATATTGCAGAATACCTCACCTACTTCGGTTTTCCTTTAAAATTGCCTTCTAGATGCTTCTAGAGTACCTTTTAAACTTAAACAAAAAATGTTTATCTTCCATGCCCTCAAACAATTTTTGCACACAAAGTCTTATTACAATTGATATATTGCAGGTACCTTACTTTATTGCACATGATGATCATCATGCAAATGACGCCATTTGTGATATACTCTGATGTCATCATCGCGCATGCGCACAACAACATTATCAGGCTGTACTTGTCCAGTTTAAACTGATCTGTCATTGTATGGAAATGTTATACCAATGACAGGTCACGTTATGTTGAAATATAGCTTTGTCTTGCCACTTTGTCTGTGTTGACATAGATGAAAAAATTGTCTATAACACTTCTCTCTTCTTTCTCTTATTATTCTTCGCCTTATTATTCATTTTCTCCTTCTATCCATCCATCTACATTCAAAGATTCGAATACTTTTTTTTAGCAGACATCTAATAACTCGAAAATAAAACATAGCACACTACATCTATAATTCTATACTAATAATATCTGTACTAATATTACAAAGAGGTAAAAGGAGACAATTTTTTTTGTTCGGGGATTAGGCCCACCACAAATTGTGGCATTTATTAATGAAATGCACGTTAGTTTATTCCTTATAATCTCTAGATTACAGTGGCAATATTAGCAAAACTCTAAGTAACCGGAATACTGGGAAATACGACAGTCAAAACATGACTCTCATAATGACCTAAAATCTCACAAGAGCGATTATTTAATGAGTGAATAGGTTTCCTAGGCCCGTATTAATAGACGTCACTCAATTCTGAGACGCTCTCAAGTTTATTGCTGTCCTTATTTTTTCCCTTTAGAATGACAAGGACAGCAAGAGACTTGAGAGCGTCTCGGAGTTGAGTGACGTCTATTAATACGGGCCCTAGGTATTTTATGTTAGAATAGTGCACTTTCAATAATAATATAGGTGTAAATGACATAAAAACCTGGCTTTGGTGTGATTTTTTTTTCGATTATTCTTTTACTGTGGACGCCAATGCTTTTATAAGTAAAGTTGTTGCACATTTCGTTGAAATCGAGCTGTACAATTGTTACAACAGCTTTATATATTATGCACTGTATCTCCAGAAGCCATTTTTCTAACATCTATTGAATAAAAATACGAAAAGAACAGAAGAAGCACTTATCTGACTATCTAGAAAACTGTTGGAAACTATTAGGCTAAGTTTACATGACCGCGAGAAGCCGCGCGTCGCCGCGTGGTTGAGGCGTTCGCATGATGATGTGCATCTGCATACCAGTCCGGATGTCAATGTTGCTTGAGGAGGGGGCAATTTGCTTATGGATTTTATACCGAAGGCTGAGTCGTCGCAGAAAATGACAAAGACAATAAAAAAGCTTTCTTGCATCCTATTTTAAATGAAAGTCTTTCACTTAAAATAGGATGCAAGAATGCTTTTCAACGAACGTAGAACGCGCGGTAATGTCTACGATAATTATTGCTGCTTACTTTGGTCTTGTACCGCGCGGTTAGTGGTACAGAGCGGTTTCGCGCGGTCGTATGAACTTAGCTTAATAATGTAGTCTGTCAGTGTCAAACTGATTGAAACTGTACCACAGAGCATCTACAACGGAATGTTAATTAGGTACGTTTCGTTTCACATAATATATTTAAATTCACGTTGAAATAAATGTAAAAACGCTCCTCAACATGCATTTTTCCGTAATAGTTTTTTACTATTATTTCATTATTCCCGTTAGATATCTATATAATTTTTAGTGGGTTAGTTATAATAAGGTGATGACTTGTTTCATGCGTAAAATCTATATATATAAAACAAAGTCGGGTTTGTATCAACACTTATAACTCGAGATCGGCTAGACCAATTTTCATGGTTTTTGGTTCGTTGGATTTGTCCCCGCCCCGAATAGCAGAATACATCTTAAAAATAATGAAAAATCGACGAGAACATAACAATAAAAGATGAATCATTTTTAAAAAAAACGGGTATTAATGAATGAAAACTTAAGATAACAAAAGTACTAGGCGCGCAGTAACGTGAAGTAGTCATGTACGAAAATTTAAAATTCACTGTATTCTTAATTTTCTCACAAGATCACCTTAATCAATCCAAAGTACTAGGCGCGCAGTAACGTGAAGTAGTCATGTACGAAAATTTAAAATTCACTGTATTCTTAATTTTCTCACAAGATCACCTTAATCAATCCAAAGTACTAGGCGCGCAGTAACGTGAAGTAGTCATGTACGAAAATTTAAAATTCACTGTATTCTTAATTTTCTCACAAGAACACCTTAATCAATCCAAAAGTACTAGGCGCGCAGTAACGTGAAGTAGTCATATACGAAAATTTAAAATTCACTGTATTCTTAATTTTCTCACAAGATCACCTTAATCAATCCAAAGTACTAGGCGCGCAGTAACGTGAAGTAGTCATGTACGAAAATTTAAAATTCACTGTATTCTTAATTTTCTCACAAGATCACCTTAATCAATCCAAAGTACTAGGCGCGCAGTAACGTGAAGTGGTAAATAGAAAACGATCGATCGACGAATCGATTAATTATTTTGAAGACTGACTTAATGCCTAGAGCCTAGAGGCATTTTATTAAACTTAATCTTATTTGAAACTAGCACAAATCCAACGAACCAAAAACCATGAAAATTGGTCTAGCCGATCTCGAGTTATAAGTGTTGTAACAAACCCGACTTTGTTTTATATATATAGATAGATAGGTAGTAGGTAGGTAGTAGGTAGGTAGTAGGTAGGTAGTGGGTAGGTAGTAGGTAGGTAGTAGGTAGGTAGTAGGTAGGTAGTAGGTAGGTAGTAGGTAGGTAGTAGGTAGGTAGTAGGTAGGTAGTAGGTAGGTAGTAGGTAGGTAGTAGGTAGGTAGTAGGTAGGTAGTAGGTAGGTAGTAGGTAGGTAGTAGGTAGGTAGTAGGTAGGTAGTAGGTAGGTAGTAGGTAGGTAGTAGGTAGGTAGTAGGTAGGTAGTAGGTAGGTAGTAGGTAGGTAGGTAGTAGGTAGGTAGTAGGTAGGTAGTAGGTAGGTAGTAGGTAGGTAGTAGGTAGGTAGTAGGTAGGTAGTAGGTAGGTAGTAGGTAGGTAGTAGGTAGGTAGTAGGTAGGTAGTAGGTAGGTAGTAGGTAGGTAGTAGGTAGGTAGTATGTCAATTCGAATTCAATATTCATAGTTGACAGGACAACGTCTGTCGGGTCAGCTAGTTATTAATAAACGTAACCGTTTAATAGTGGGACCAAAAAAAATTATCTCCTTTGTAAGTTTGTAGGTTTGTAAGTTTGTATGTAGGGGGTAATCTCTGGAACTACTGGTCCGATTTGAAAAATTCTTTCAGTGTTAGATAGCCCATTTATCGAGGAATGCTATAGGCTATTTACCATCACGCTACGACCCACGGGAGAGGAGCAGTAACAAAAAATGCGGGTGTAATAATTTATTAGAATTTCGTAATACTCAGTACCAGTATTTCCACATATTGATTCTGACAAACAAACAAACATTACTCCTTTAAATCATAACTATGTTCAGGTCGCTAATAAAATAATGTCATGACTACCTGTTAGAAAATATCTCTATTGTAATCTTTATAAAGATTATTTGATTCATAGCTCGCTAGTTAAGGCTTGTTGAACACTATTGTATAATGCTGGTAAGTCTTGGTACAAATGTGGTTATGTTTTGTGGTGAAAAGGCGAACCATGCCTATTTGGGAAAGATTTATGCCCAGCTGTGAGCTATCTTAGACTAACTATAGTTTGGTGTTGAAAATATAGTCACCACATTCAGTCTTGCTACTGATCTTCGTACATATATCTAAGTTTCTAGATTATAATTTATGGGTATATATGGGTAATATAATATATGGGTATAGTTAATATATGGGGTGTATGGGTGTATCTAAAAATGTCGCCATGATAGAGAAAAACAAAAATAATTAAAGCTTACTTTTTTTTTCTACTAAGAAAATTTCTTGTTCTGTAAAGTCGTTTGTATCCACCGCAGTCACCGTCACGTCGCTAAGAACGAGAACCTCCGCAACCCAGTAACTGGGTAACACGATTTGGCAAAATTGAATATATTATCAGACTTTCTGGGTTATGACTAGGTACTCAAAACAATAGTCATAATCAAAAACTGAGATGATTTCATTGCCCAATTGCGGTGATGCCCCAAGTCCTAGACAACTTAGAGAGTATAAATGAATTAAGAAAGTCATAAGGGACCTAGCACCTTAGGTACTATGCATATTTATTCAGCTCTATACAGCTCATATCCAAAGAAACAACGATTTTCGCAAACGTCCGCTAAGCTTTTCGCGTCTTGTCAGCTTTCGTATAAAATCGCTTTCTGAGAATTAGCTGAATAGAGCTGAATAAACACGTATAGTCCCTTAACCAAAGAATCATAACAATTTGCTCTGTCATTTAAAGCTACGAAACATCCCCAATTAATACTCAAAGTCAAATTAAACGAAGTATTAAATTCAAGAACGCACTTAGCAAGTCAGAACCCCAATCTGTCAGATAGGCCTGTAGGTACTTTAATTGAAGCTTTTAACGTGATTGACAGTATTAATTGTCAGTTAAAGTCAGATTCCAGAGCAACCATCGGCACAGTTGGTTTGTATTTATTATAAAAGTAATTGGTTGGCAAGATATCTCGATTTGCACTAAAGTAGTGGTATACTTACAAAAAAACTAAAAATTAAATTGTATTTAAAAATGTGCAGTTACTAAATTTTGTAAAATATAGCTATTAACATTCTGAACAATCCCTAAATATAGAAAATCTAAGTCATTATATTAAAAACAAAATGGTTCTACCTAAACTATCATAAAGTTTCTAATACGAAAAGGAGTATGTTTACTACTAACATGCATTCATTTTAATTAATTAATACCATCCATTTATACGATTCAGTACAAGATACCATCAAATTATACACTAATTACAACACAACTGTATAATTTTGTACAATTACGGTACTCAATTTAACTTAAACACGAAGAAAAAGTAAGTCGTCAAATTAATTGAAATTGTAATTAACCATTGTCAACAATTCGTAATGAATGTATTTCACAAAATAATAAGTACAATTTAAAAAGTTATAATAATATCTCTATTTTTACTCGACAACTATTCTTACCTTACCATTGACAAACAGAGTTGTCCTATTTCTAGGTATTTATTTATCGATATCGATAAAATCGTTTATGCTGTACTCTGATTTCTATATCATTTAAATGCTTTATTACTGTTTAGATTCTTTATAGGTGATTGCGATATAATAACAGTTAATTAAGAGTTTAACATCGCGTAAACATAAACTTAGAGCAATAATCTAAATTATACTTACAAGATCAAATAGTGCAAGACAGATTGACCCTTCATATCTCGAGTGGCTACTAACTATGCAAAATTAAAGTAATCTACTTCAGTGTTAAGAAGTCGAAAGCATATAAGCGATAAGCAAGGTTTTCCATATGAAAATCTTAATATACGTAAATGTTTCTAAAATATTCGTAAGATTAAAGTTCTAGAATGTTCGGTATGCAACTAAAAACACCATCGATCCAGTCCGGTTGTGTTTCTGAGAAGGGCTCGGAACAATTCCACCGCTAAAAACAATTAAATCGTAATTAAGGGCCGTATTAAGAGACGCGGCATGCGCCCGTGCAATGCCGCACTCATTTTAGGGATAGTGATGTGAAAGTATCGAGGAATTTATCGATTGTATTTTTGTCGCCTTTTTTCATAGTGTGAGAGAAGGTTATTTAACTGATTAATTTACTATGTCCGTAGTCTTGGAAAGACTTAAACATCCATACTAATATTATAAATGGGAAAGTGTGTTACTAATATTATAAATGGGAAAGTGTGTCTGTCTGTCTGTATGTTTGTCTTCCTTTCACGGCAAAACGGAGCGACGAATCGACGTGATTTTTTAAGTGAAGATAGTTGAAGGGATGGAGTAACATAGGCTACTTTTTGTCGCGAAGCCGCGGGCAAAAGCTAGTTTGTTATAATATTAAGATTTGCAAAATTTTGTATTGATTTTAAGATTATAATTTCTTATGCAGTATCTTTTTCACCGTAATCAATGGATCTATTTATTATTATAATGAAGTCACAATATAGAACTCCAAAAGGACGTAGCAATAAACTCGTTAGAAAGTTTAACAATACAAGAATTAGTTATCTATATAAATGTGTAGGCGTCACTCCAAATACTTTCTCTTGCCAATTAAATTTATCGCTAAAGTTATGATTGATAAAAAACCTCCGAAATCACTTGACACTTCACAAAGTACAAAAACTGAGAAAAAAAAACGCCATTAATCCGACGCATTCGAAATTCAAAATTCACGATTCGATTTTTGAATAGCCGATAAAAGTCGACACTCGAAACGCCCGCCAATTTTGCATGCATAAACATCGTAAATCTCATTGAATGAAAATGAGTATCGATATATCGATATCGGGTTTTACGATCGATTCATTACTCGAGTATAACTCGTGGCCTTATTGAGGACAATGCTCGAGTCACGTCCCTAACAATCACATCTTCATTAATTACGGAAGGATTTTTTCCGATGGTTACCTAAATGTTCGCGAGATACAAGCTGAAGCGGTCATGGACTCCATTTTATTGTCAACTCTAGCTGACTTTGTTAAACTTTGTCTTGATTTTATTTATCGAAAAGGCCCGTAGAAACCCGAATCTGAAAATAATACTCATTTAATTCATTTTTTTAAACAAAGGGTCCGTAGTAACTCGAAATTAAAAATAATAATAATTTAACTTTCCTTCCTCCGTTTTCAGACTTCAACAAATGTTTAAAGAGAAAAAAATGCATAATTTAATAAATAATATATATTAAAATAAATTAACCATTTTTTTTTTGATATATAAGTTTTATTGTAACCTAATGTTTTCCTACAGATAGAAAATCGACGAAATTATGAGTAAAAGCTAGCAAGCAACTATCCACACATAAAAAAAAATACACAAACAAAACATCAATTAAAAAGCTTATTAAAACCCGCTACAAAAGACACCACACCCAATTTCCCCGTAAGTGATAATGACACAAGTCGTACGACTCTCAATTTGTCGCACGACTTTTTGTCACCACGACTTGTCGAGATTCAGACGCAATTAAGACCGTTTCCCATGTCTATGTAATTTTTGGGGTAATTAAATATTTTTAAACTGCAAACAAGGGCAATGAAGACTTCATTAAAAATAATTATTATATTAAAAAAGTTGTTTTGTGAAGCAGATAAAAGATGACAGATTTGGCCCAAACGACATTTCTTGTCGAGAAATTTTAATGTAAATACCTACTTGTACATGAGTATAAGTATGGTTAATTTGTGTAATTAAAATATGAAGATAATACTCGTATCTTTGAAGATTTCCGGGTCGTGCGAGATAAAAATGCGTTATCAGATCTTCTGTCTCAACTTTCATTCAAATATTTTTAAAGTGTTTCCATATGTGATCAACTGACCAGTAGGGTCAAAACGTTTTTGAAATTGGACATGTGACTACTCTTATTTAATTGTATAAATACCTACTAGAAGCAAGAGATAACCCACTAGGATTTCTTTTTAATCGTAATGTGATATAAAACTTAAAAAATACATATTTATACCTATTAAAACTATTAACTATTAAAAAACACAATTATACTGCACAATTATATTCGCAAGTATACCGCATCCATTAATAAAAAACAAGACTTACAAATAATATCATAAAATAAGCGAAATGGAGGTTTCAAGTTAATAAAACGATAACATTTAATTTACTATTATAGGTTCACTTGGTATATTAAGAATTTAAAGAAATCCTTTAAAGTACAGAACATCTTTAGAAGAATTCACTCACATTAAATTTTCTCTACCTCAACTCAATTTATTCAACATTTTAATTTATATATGGTATTTCTGACTTTGACTGTGGTTTGGACTTTGAGGTGTCGTGATGGCCCAGTGGATATGGCGCCCGCCTCTCGTGTAAGAGGTTGTGGGTTCGAATCCGGACAAGTACCAATGTGACTTTTTCAATTCATATGTACTTTCTAAAGTTTATCTTAGACATCACTGACATTCCGTGCCTCGGAAAGCACGTAAAGCCGTTGGTCCCGGTTGTCATTCGTAGAACTTTGACAGTCGTTACTGGTTAGTCAGAAACTCTGTGTATCGTGTCGCCCAGTTACTGGGTTGTGGAGGTCAGATAGGCAGTCGCTCCACGTAAAACACCGGTACCGAGCTGAATCCGGTTAGGCTGGCAGCCGACCCCAACACGGTTGGGAAAAAGGCTAGGGAGATGATGATTTCTGACTTTGACTATAAAGGAAATCTGTGTATTTGGTAAACGTCTGACTGTTGATACATCAACGAATAGAGTAAACTGCTGGTTCTAGAGACACAGAAACTTGGATGATGTATTCTTTGTGAAGAGTAGGCACTCTTTACAAAGAATACACCATCCAAGTTTCTAGGAAAGGGTTTTAGAAAATTCGACCTCTAATGGGATAAAATAGGGGATGGAAGTTCCGACATACGGGTGAAGTTGCGGGCAAAAGCTAGTTTTGTAACACAAACGAGCTCAATATTTCACCACGTTAACTATCTCGACCATGTCAAACGGGACATCAATTGCAAAAACAATGTAGGTCGAGACAACGATGCATGAAATATTGTCAAGATAGATCCGAAGACAACCGGACTTGTGTCACATACATCTACAATTTATTTCTCAAGATACTGTTGACGTGATAATAATCTAAATGAAGGTAGAGGTAATGGTTTCTTTGAAGTAGAAATAAAAGGAATGCCACCTAATAGATAGCGGGATAAACTGAATTGATACCTGCAGAATTAGAAAGGAGGAGAATGAGTCTTAGGAAAGTGGTAATGCTAAAAAAAATTAAAGAAAAATTGTTACTGATCGTAACTACTTTAATTAAAGGCGCTGGATTAGGTAGCCACAGTTTATTAATATTTAATATCAAAAACATAGAATCCAACCAACGGCACTCAACTAGTTTTACTAACTGTCAGTACTTTAGAATTTAGAACACAAATCATAATCTAAAAAGGTGATCCAAAAAGGTGATGTGAAGAAGTTCGGTTCGTAACATACTCCGCATTTTTATTAAAGTCTAGCCTAGTCTAGCCTAGAGCTCCTGGGGCACTAACTTTTTAAGCGGTCTCCTGAGAGGGCCAGCACCTGTTACTATGTCCGCCACTCTTGCTACTCCGTCTGGGCCTGTGAAAATCTTCGTCACTCTCCCTCTCGGCCAAGATCCCCTGGGTAACTGTCCATCTGCCACAATGACCAGGTCGCCCTCCTTTATAGTTGGGGATGATCCACCGCCGCGTCGAGGCACTAAAGTCGGAAGATATTCCCGAACCCATCGAGACCAAAAGTGATCCATGAGTCTTACAGCTCGGCGCCAACCGTCTCGTCCGATGATATCCCGATCCGTCAACGTTGCCGGGATAGGTCTCCCTGAAAACGATCCTAGTATAAAATGCATTGGTGTCAAGGCTTCCTCACAGTCTGGATCAACTGGAACGTGTGTCAGTGGACGTGTATTAACTAGATTCTCTGACTCTAGTAGAAAGGTCTGCAGTACTTCATCTGAGGGGAAGCGTTCTCTTAGGGTGGTCTTGAGCGCTGTTTTGATTGATCTTACCATCCGCTCCCACGCTCCGCCGATGAATGGGGCTGAAGGGGGAATGAATCGCCATGAGATCTTCTGATCTGCTACAAATCGGTTAATTTCCGTTCCGTATAGCTCCTTTAGCGTCCTGTTGGCACCCACAAAAGCTGTTCCGTTATCGGACCATATTTCACTTGGCGTTCCACGGCGTGCAATGAAACGGCACAAACTCATGATCGCAGCATCGGTTGACAAACTATGTACAACCTCCAGATGAACTGCTCGTATAACAAGGCAGGTATACAATGCTACATAGCGTTTCTCTTTCCTTCTGCCAACTGTAACCTGGACTGGGCCGTAGTCCAAGCCAACGAAAGTGAACGGTCTACGATGATGAGCTAGGCGGGCTGGTGGGAGGTCTCCGGTAGACGGTGTGAAGGGTTGAGCGCGCTTCAGTCGACACCGTTGACAACCATGGGCGACTTTTCGAACTGCACTTCGCAAATTGATTATCCAATAGGTTTGCCGCATTTCGTTGACTACTGTCTCGGAATTAGCATGGGCAGACTTCACGTGATGATGGGCAATCAAAAGCTGGACAGCAGCGTGTTTGGGATCTAAAATTATAGGACTTTTCACGTCATCGCCAATATCTTGCATTCGGTTGATTCTTCCTCCCAATCTCAGCAAATTCTCTTTATCTATGTAAGGGGACAGATTGAATAATCGGCTTTTTCGATGTAGTGACCTTTTTTCCGAAAGGCAGGCAATTTCATCTGGGAAGGAGTCGATCTGGCATTTCTTCAGAATATGTGATTCAGCCACGCGCAGATCTTCGGCGGTTATTTCTTTAGGACTGTCTTTGTTTTTTAATAGGTGCAAAAGTTTATGGGCTCTCGCTGTAGCTCTCAATAGTCTTCCCCATGAGCTCAGTCTTTCTGGGTCAACAGTCGATGGTGTCGGGAAATCATGTGAGGAAATGAGATGACAATGATTCTTAATGGATGGTTTTATTTCCAAACTACTGGCCGTATCTATGTATGGTGATGTTGGCCATTGTTGTTCTGATTCGAGTAAAAATGCTGGACCTGTAATCCAGCGAGATTCTTGATTGAATACTGCGCGCTTATGGCGTGTTGCATCGTCCGCCACAAAAATTGATACAAAATAAAAGACGCAAATCTTTAACAAACACAGGTTATAGTTAGTTAAATTACTCTTGATTTAAACATAATGAAAACATGAACTATTGTAAGTCATTTATTTGTACGTTTAACACTCAGTGGCATAAATTGTATGTATGCTGTTTATTAGAAAGAAAACTGTACAATTGACTCCTAAACTAAGTAGAAACAATACCTGTATCTCAGAAGCAATAGCCCCGGTAGTAAATAACGAAATTGCTACCACGCTAGACTTTTCAAAGCATCATAAAAATTACTTTAGAATATGAACGAGAAGTGCGTGTGGATGAATAGACGTAGTTAGTTGAATAGGTTACAACTGTTACTAGTCTGAACGTGTATGTTCGGAAATATAATAGGACTCACGACTGCAGAAATGGATGTATGGGGTGAGAACTTCCTTGGAGCAAAAAAGCAAATACCTATAGATTTTAACTCGATTCATCGTAAGCTTCTTCTTGCAAACTTAGGCAAGTTATTACCGACATTCTTTTAATCGTGAATATTGACAAAATATGTGTAATATAAGTCAATATATGAGCTGAAGTTCAAGGAAGATTGTTATTATTATACAGAATTAGTTGGTTGGACATTTTGACAACAAATAAAAAGTAAGAATGTTGATTGACGGCCAACTAGTAATACAGTCATGCAAACACTGGTGGTTAATATTTCTAGTGACACTAATATTATGTGCAACAGTGAAGTATCGCCCTAAGACTCTTTAAAATTACAGGTTGACTCAAACGGTCTCTTTAGACTTTAGACGTTTCTAGTTTATGCCTTCGGGTATAACCGGTTCCTTATTTAAGAAAATTGAAGTCTCAACGTACCGCAAGGAACAGTTAATGAAAAGGAACATAATGTTTTCGATGATAAGAATTAATGTATGTTTACGTGTCAATCGTGCTATTTTATATGCTAATTATAAACTTAGTTAGCATGAAACTATGTAAGTTAAGTAATGAGCCAGGTTTGCGGTAGCCACTCGACAACTGTTACTTGTAGCATTTTAACTATCCAGTAATCTGTAATTAGCCAAAGCGTAGTGGTTTCGTCAAAGTCAGGTTATTTACACCATTTAAACTTGAGAACTGATGTTTCAATTGTAATGAACTTTGATTTGTTGCATTTTCGTCCCAGAATACTAGAAAAAAACAAAAAAATTAAAATTTTGAGATAATAATTATAATAATAATTTATTGAACGCAACGCCATGAAACAGGACCGTAATAAAGCAGACACAAAATTTAACATAGTTTGTGTTGTTTTCGTTTGTTAGAACCACGCTCGTAGAGGTCAGCTAGTTGAGAATAAAATATTGTTCAAGCAAAACTGATTTACGGTCCTCGAAGTTAAAAGCATAAACGTTAATGAACTGAAGAACTGTAAAGATCTAGCTTTTTATGAAAACAAACAAACAGCCGCCGAAGTATTTAACGAAGCAGCAATAAACATAAGCCAGCTAATGAGTGCCAAACTAACGCCAACAATAATACAATATTGCTATAAAATAGTCTAAACACGTACATTAGTTATAAACAACTTAATACAAACTGGGTAATTCGTCTCGCTTGCTCGTAAAATGAAGACATAATAGAGGCAATTGAAGTAACAACACACAGACACGCAATCTTAACGCGATCTTATTTACACTTTTTGTTTAACCGCACAAAACATTCTAATGTGGCAATTCAGATGCAGCTACCGAATTTAAAGGCGGAAACGAAATTAACAGTAATTAATTCTTTGTTTCAGAAGCTGAAACCGGAAGCATGGGAGGTGATTTACTGAGAACACGACTTTTCATAATCAACGATGCACAAAATTATAACTTATAAGTACATGATGACGTTAGTGATGAAGATGGACGAGATAAGGTTGGAGCTGACCTGACAGAAGATTAAGTAAACGGTGATAAATATAAATTAGTGATTGTGATTGGACTTTACAAGAGTGATGAAGTGTTGACTGTTAGTGGTGAAGGACTATCATGTCGCAGTGCTAGGACTGTAAATAATGCCTGATCGGGAGTCGGTGGGAGGTCCTGGGAGTGCAGGCAGTGGTTTCCTACCACTACAGTTCCCCTCGGCGTTTGCAGCCTTCCATGCTTCGACTCCACCCGGCACTCCTACTTCAGCTATGCATCACGCTACGCATTATCATCACCACGCCCAGTAAGTATTTTTGAGTCCTTTATTTTCATGTTCTAGAACAAATTCGATTCACCAGTTAATAAAAAAATAATTGGTTTTGTTTTCTTAAGGTGATAAAGATAAAATCGTAATTATTATTGATGATCAGTTAAAAAGATAAGATAGTTATCACTGTGCTTTATTAATGCGACCGTGTTTATCCTGCCAGAGTGCTACTGAAGCATTAGTCAATTCGTCTTTATTATCTTGCAAATATTTCTTATTAAACACTATAATTTGCTCAGCACACTTAGTCCTTTCAACGTTTTAGTACCCTTCTTATCATAATCTAGCCTCTGAACACGGCGCGCTTTCGTATCGGACGAATCCATCTACATATGTAATTTTATTATGATTCGCTTGCGAGGCAAGTGTCCTTTAATATTACGATCGCTTCACGTTACTCGCTCGCTCTTAAACGTCACCAAGTTTATTGGCCAACTCCATAAAATAGAGTGGTTCATTAAACATTTAACATGCTGCGAAACCTTTTTATTACATAATTGCATGTGTTACCTTTTTAACTTTACTATAATTCCAAACATCGACTTTGTTGTATTCGTTTTCAATTAAAACTTACTGCATTATCAGTAATAAAATTCATATTTGTTTCTTATGCAGCTTTATGTACATGCCGTTCGAATCCATTAGCCTTATTCCGACTTCCACTAACTTTTTTACGTCTTGCGAGGGAATTTATATCAGGAGCAGGTAGAAAACTTTTAGATTAGATTAGAGCCGGCGTATTAACTGTGGTTTACGGCCGGCCGACCATAAAACCCCGTCCAGGTGAGACAACGTGTTACTTAATGATAATTTATTGCAAAACATCGGACACCGTGAGCCGGTCAGATTTGACGACAACATTAATCTTCCGTAACTGGGCGTTATAAAAATGAAGTCGTAAACACCAAAAAAGGTTGGATCGGCACCTGAACTGATGCGGTGACGAGTGATGAACAGGAAGTCGTCAACAGAATTGAGACATTTACAATGTTAGGACGGACGTTAATAAAACCAGGACAGTGCGTTTCAACAAATGAGTTACTTGCTGTGCTCAAAGGGTGCGTGATGTATGGTGGCGGCCGGGTCGAGCCGGCCGACTGAGATGATTAATGCCTTAGTGCCGAGCCTCAAGGCACGCCTCGGCTTAACCCTCATACTGTGCCACGAAACTTTAAAATGTTAATTTACTAAGCACTTGGAATTTTTCTGACGTATGTGACTCCAGTATGAATTTACCCCAGTGGCAATATTTTATACTCTGTTGCGTGCGAGTCTGAGTATCGATAATGGCTGATGTTTTGCAAAAGAGGATGATCCTTAAATCTTCACATGAGAAACATCCTGAGATGAAGCCGGTCTTAATATTTAAAGGTTCCATGCTCGTGCAATAAACTCGTTATATCCTACGTCTTATTTATATCGGTTGTGCAACTCGTTATGGTGAATGTAAAATCGGGTATGAAATTGGTTGTATAAAGACGTTCGCTTTCTCGGAAGTCCAGTAATCCTTTATCCACGGTCCGTGGCGAAGGATTTCGTCGCCGGATGGGTGTACCCATTAACGACCGTTTCTCGGTGCCTCATTTAACCCGTTGCTGCGATAATTGCCACCACGTGTTTATTTCCAAGCGTTCTAATTATAGCACGCACAATGGGTTGGACACGATCGGTTATTTTGGCTCCGTTCGCTCCGTCAAAGTCAATTTTGTCCAGCCACAAAAGAGGTGTTGCCAGTCGCCTGTCGTTTGATTCATTAACTGGAACCCTTTGAACTGATGTATAGGTATCGTGCCACTTCAACTATTAATTCTGTTTCAACCTTTTTAGCTCCGGCTTGGTGCGCGCTGCGTGTCGTATTAGTTTGTCGTTTTGCATCATTGGCGCTGTTGCCACCATTCCCACCTGCTGTTCTTTTTGTTGTTACATTTATCTTGTGGCCATTCACTGCTTCGGAGTTCGTATCTAATTATACATTGGGGACATTATTTATCACCGATTATCTAATCTTAATCTACCGTGTCTTATACAATTTCGTTAAGAATGTGTAATATTATTATGAGACGAGCCTCTCCTGTGAATAGCTGGATTCCGTAAGCGTCCACTTACGTAGAAAATGTTGGTAACTTGGGTCGCACATGTGTCGCCACAAAAGCTTACGGCCACAATAAAAGCGCCATTCAGTCGCCCGCATCCCACTCCGTCTTCATTGTGAACGTCCTGGCTTCACAAATCATCAAAGAAAAAACCATTATTATTGACGTAGAGACAAAGGCGTTATCGAGTCGTGATTGGGCGTCGTGTGTGGTTTACTATTGTTTCAGGGTGTAACACGAAATACTCCGCCAATTAGGTGCAATAACTCTATCATTTATATCAATGCTTATAAAAAGTGTAAGTTTTATCGTGACATACGATACTTATTTAAACGATTGGAGATGTTGTAGCATCGATAACTTTTTCTGTGATGTAAACATAGACATTGGTGTTCGAATCAATCTGATATGTTTGGGTGCTGTTGCGTCGTCAACTGCTTCGATCTTTGTCTCATCTATGACTTGTGATAAGGACAGAGAATGTTTAAGATGAGCTTAGATTTTATGACTATACTTTAATGTAAAGTTTATCTTTCTTGCTCAGGTATTGTGGCTTTGAGTAAGAAGACATTATGACACAATTTATTATGAATATTTTTATCGTTATGAATATGCACGAGAAAAATACCAAAGGAATGTAATAATCTAATAGACTCGCACGTGTTTTCGTAATGATAAATAATTACACAGTTTGTGTTGAACCAAAATCATATGCGTATTAAATATAATAATATTATTTATGCAAACTTGAAAAAGAGAGGAATATTAATACAGACGCATTCATTCATATTGCAGAAGTCAAAGCAGTGATTGTTTAAAGAAATGTAAAAGCCGTCAAAAGTCAAAATTGAATGATTTACTTTAGTTAAACTACAAAGGTTTATTCTACAAGAGTGAAAATAAATATAAAAATCATGAAACTAATTATTGATTTTTGAAAAGAACCTTTTGTAAATGAAAAAGAGATTTATCGCGACGGGCGAAAAAAGTTAGGTCGTGAAATGAATTCGAGCCGTTATGGGTACAAGTCTTGTGAATAAGTGGAGCCATTTTGAAAGGTCATTTCGTATCTCTGTGGGCTTTAAACTTAGTGCATTACTGTGAGTAGATTCTTTAATTAAGAGTGACTGTTATGACACTATTGTAACTCTATAAGCTCAGTGTTATAGACTTTGTATGTCTTTTAGACTAAACAAGTCTCTTTGATGACAAACAATCATTTTTGTGAACTTAGAGATAAAGATTGAAAGATAGAATAACAATTATTCGTTTATTATCTAAAGCCTTTGACCGGGATCAAGTCTCAAACAGAGCAACAATTTGTATGAATCACGCAAAAGTTAGCTATTACGGTTGTCGCCCCAACGGAAGCGAAAAAAATAGCACCTACAACCCAACAACTTGCTAAAAGCCTCCCGTCTAACAACACTTATCTATTGTGAACCAAAACCATTTTTTGCCCAAAAAGGACCCAGACTTGTCCTCTAATTGACCAGAAATGTTCTCCAATCGGTCAATCTCTATAAAGCAGTTCCGGTCATAAATTGTCCCTCCGCATCCCGTTTGACTGTCGTTATTGTCCTGACCACGCCCCAGGTATAAATAGTCCGGTCATGGAATTATCCTGGGAATAGGAGTGTTCCGGACGGTTTTATAGCCTCTGTACCCAGATGTGGCTACTTACCTTTTATTTCATAAACCCAGTTCACTTGCGAAATCACTCAAACGTTTTGATATTATTCTTTTCGTGGTTAAAAGAATTTATGCATTAAACTGTCTTGTAGTAGATTAGATCCATTTGATCCATTAACTTTATTTTATCTTATATAATCGAGATGAAAAAATACTGTCGTTTTTCTAAGACGAAATGAGTGACTTGATACGTCCGGTATTTCGAAACTATAAATTGGTGCAAGAATTTTTGGAATTAGAAGGAGAAACTGATTAATTTCGTTTTACTTTTTGAAGTTTATTTCTATAATGACCACTTTGACTGTCCAATAATCCCATGCAAACGTACGTTCTTCTCAAATGCCAAACGAATTCGGGTTAATCACTTATAACTCATCACTAGGCACATCCATATGACCTCCCACTTTAGTCTAAAAATAGCCACTGCTAATAACTATCTACACTTATTGTAGGCAAATTTTGTCTGTCACACTTCGTAATACGTGCCACCGTATGAATATTTCATTACCCTTACTAGACTATGCGTTATCCTGTTTAAAAATGGTTAAACAATTAATTATGTAAGCAAGTTATGTGGGTGGAGAGTTGAGGAGGATGAGTAGTTGTGGATTGTCAGTATCCATTCATTAAAATCATATTAAATCATTGGAGTAAATCTCTGTAAAGTTATTTTGAAAAATAACATCCTCAAAACATTTATTAGTCAAACGTTTATAAAAAATCAGTCCAAGCTTAGCGAAATTGGGCGTCAATGGAAGCTTATTTCATTTTAAATTCTCAATAATCGCCATCTGGGCTATAAAAACGGTAATAACGAACGAGAAGAAAAAGAGTGGGGTCATGCAACGTCGCGTGTGTACAGTAGCCGAACACAATCGTGCGCAGACGCAGCTCAGCTCATTAAAATCTTAAGGTGCGCGCGCAGACGTGTGTTGGGACAGATATGGAAATATAAAGGGTACTGGCTGGGTAAATAGGAACGATGATGGAGAAATTATGGATTTAACTAGTTTAGAAGTTACGTTTGATGGCGATGATGTTGATGAAAGTTTGACTGCAGAATTTAATGAAGTTGGTATTCTGTTTAGAGGCTATTACACCTAAAATGGCAAGTATAGTTAATTATGACATAAATTTATCTTTTAAAATATGTCATGAAACTCTATTCGTCATCGTTTGCACTTTCCCAAATTGTGAATTGTGATAGGGTTGGCCGCGAGGCTTACTGGATTCAGCTGTATTGCATCTCCACAACCCAGTAATTGGGTAATACCATATCTCGTGATATATGATAGATTTTCATTATTTCTGGGTTCTGACTACCCGCAATGACTGTAAAAAATAAGCAACAACGCTCGAGTTTGAAAGGCATAGTAAAGAGTAAAACATTGCAAGCTCTAACAAAAACTAATAAATCACCCAACCAATATAATAGATGTACCTACATGTGCATCAATAAACGTTCATTTTGCGTTTAATACGTCGTTTTGTTATTTCATTATGTTGCGATTTTTAATGCGTCACGGCGACTGAACGAACACAATCGCGCGTAAAACGGTCGCGCGGTTTATTGTCGCGCGTCGATTACCTTCATAATGACTCCATGTTGGACCTTGGGGAGGGTGTGAGGGGTCTTTAAATAGTCTTGTACCCATTGGGGGCAGGCTTGGTGGCCTTGGCCACAATAAGCATTAAAGTTGGAGATTACTAATAACTTTTAAGGGGATTAATATAAAAGTAGTCATCATAATATTGGTCAATAACTTGAAGTTACTCAGATTCTCACTAGGTAATTTGGTTTCAAAATGGTAATGCAACTTCTTTCAATATTTTAATTATTATTTCGAACTGAATTTTTTCATAAAAAAAGGAAATGGTCTGATTTTTGTACAACTCGATTTTGTCTTTCCAATTAAAATCTCAATATTTTCTAATTTTGCACCAATAACCATTAATTAACCTACCAAAAATAATTAGGTTAACTAAAACTTTACACCCTTTTAACTTTAAGGTTATGTTATTGTTTATTAATTTTTACCTTGTCTAAACCTCTTTCAAAGATTAAAAGCTGAGCTAAGCTACTTTCCCTAAGCTAAATGACATTTTTAAGCTAGTAAAGCCTTGTTCATTCATGTTTTATATCAAGGTTTTAAATCAAGAGACACATCTAAGACCTTTGAAAAAGTTTGATAATTCTAAGCCAAGACTTGACATAAATTAGGGTTAGAACTTGAAGAAAGAAGGTTTAAGGCTAAAAAGTCGTTTTTTGTACAAGTTTTTTTTTTCCAATTATTAATTAACGGTATTGCCCGATGGGCATTGTATAATATTTTATTTAGTTAATAAATTCAGTTATAGTGGAATTGTGGATTGAGACTTTTTGATAGTGTGATGAAAGAAATTAATTCGAAATTCTATTACAAACGATCAAAACTGAGAAGTGCCTTAATAACGGTAAATGAAATATTTATTTACGAATATGTACTTAAATTACAACTAAATTACTATTTTTTTGCCACGTTGGATGGCAGTTGGTCTTAATTAAGTCCAAAGAAACATAGATCAGATAAAAAAAAGTCCTTTTCCCTACATTTTAAAATAACTAAACCGATAAATTAATGTTTGTTTACTTTGGAGAAATATTCTAAAAGCGTATTACAAAATGTGTAGTGAAACACAATACTATATCAAAGTGCTCGTTCGGAAACGTGGCACCTGCGATTGTGTTTACTGAAACAACAATGCACTGTGGAGCCGGGGTAAGGCATAAGCGGAAGCGGGTTTAATATAATGGGTGCGTTAGAAGTAATAATCACTATCACTTTATAGTATAAAACAAAGTAGATTACCGCTGTCCCTATGTAATTCATGATTCACGACCCCGACATCCCCTTCTAACCTAACCTATCCGAGTCGGGGTGCCGGATTGCAATTAGTCTCCTGGTAACAATAGTTGAGGGTGGCAGGTGTATATAAAAAAGGTTCATGGGCGAAACGTTCTCTGTCAAAAGGTTATGTTGGTTCAACATTCACTGATGTATCGTTCTGTTGGCGAACAGTTCATGGGCGACAGATTGATTCATGGGTAAGGTTGATTTCTGTAATTCATGCAAATTAAAGTATAGGTAAGCCGGGGTTTTCTTAAATTTGTAACACCATACCCGGGTCCCCCAGTATTGTAGACTAGCTTTGTCACACACGGTCTATCAGTGATTTTTAATATCATTAAAGAGATCGAGATTCAATTTTCTCTCTAGGTAAATAAAGTATGTGATCAGAGTTCTTTCATTAAGATTATTATTTAATATTTTTGTGGAAGACATTGGTCATATCAAAGAATAAGTTGCTATAAAAATAATGATGTCCGCCTTAGAACTCGCTGTATCTTATACATTGCACCGCGTTTAAATAAATACTAACTTCAGGAAGGGTTCAATTTGTACGGAAGGAATTTGGATAATAAAACGTCAACTTAGTTAAGGAAGGGTGCAGACAAAAAATATTTTAGTTAAGATCGTATAGGACGTTAAAATGAAACGCTTAGTAAAAAAATCGGCTAGGTCGAGTCACACTCTACTCGGGGCCATAAATACATAAAATAAATAAGAGAAAAATCTTCCAAAAAAAAAATGGGACATCAAGATGTAATGCAAAGCAAGAGTTACTTAGCACAAAAAAAATAGTTAAGATTTTATGTATTATTTGGCACTGAAAATGTTTCAAATCTATGCTGATAATGTTAAATAAAAATTAATATGAAGAATATTGGTCCGGAATGAAATTACCAATGCCATTTATTTTTTTAACTTTATATTATTTTGATATTATACATATTTCAGAGCTAAGTAAGTCCCGTTTCACCCTTGAGTTACTGAACCGGCAGTTATAAAAAAGGTAACAAAAATAATTTTCGCTGATGTCGGTAACCTACATGATAATATGATTGAAATAAAAAATACTGGTTTTTTAAGGCTTCACCCGTACTAGAAGTACAAAATGATTTTATTTAAATGCATTTGGAAGCAACAAATGTCAAAAAGGTTAATAAAAATAAAATTCGTTGATTACGATGGCACTTTGGCTCGGCGACAGTCATGTCTATATTTTTTATCGCGAAAATAAAAACAAAATACCTACCAACAGTTACATGTTATTATTTTGGGTAACATAATAAAATTGTAATGCCTTACTTCTGAGTTTTAATTTTTGGGCGCAAGCGAGAATGTTTTAATTGGCCTTATTAAGATTTGCATCGAGTTTCGTTTAATGTTTTCAAAAAATACGTACTTAGCCGGTCGCTAAAAACCGCTACTGTTTCAAATAAACTTTATTTCAGTAGTTGCCTCCCGTGGTTTCAACCGCGGTATTTTAGGTCTTTGATTACTGCTTTGCTTCCGTAAAAGCTTGATTCTGTACTCTATTATATCGATACCTTTGGGTAGAAAGGTCGTATAAACCAAAACCCGACTTTTCAGGAGAGCAGAAAAACAAAATTTTTTTTACATAAAAATTCATAACTTTTTGGTTTTTGAAGTAATAAAAAAATGATCTATGAGAAAGGTTCTTAGAATTTGCTAATGAAAAAGGTTAAATCATCAAAACCTACCTATCTTCTTTAGTTTTAAAGTTAGCTTGGATTTACGACTCAGAAAATATCAATTCTTGGTTTATACACCCCATGAAAATGAACTTTAAAAAAACTGTATAGGTCGTATATCCATTTTTGTTAAGTTTATGGTCACATTTACGGTCGTAAAACCCATATATGTAGTTTTTTTTGTATTAAAAACCATTTCTATAGTCATAGATTAATTGAATTCTGACTAATAAATAATCCTGTTACTCTGAAAACTAGTAGGAACTCAGTAATTATTATTCTAATAACCATAAATGGTTGATTTAAATAAAATTATACTACCTGAAATACGTAATCAACATTTATTAAGTATTATAATACCTTTTAGTCAACATTTACTATTATTTCAATAATAATTATAACAACTTAAACTGAAAAAGTGGAAAAATGGAAAAAAAATCTACTTAGTCATACCAAAAAACTAAAAAAATAGTTAAACTAATCATGAATACAATTTTATATCATAAATAAATTACTTATAGTACATAAGTTAGATACGTACGTTTATCATGTCTGAGGCTAACTTACTAAGTGATTCTATGAATCACTTAGTAAGTTAGCCTTAGTACAAAGGCTAAATTCAATATTTTTTTAAAATTATGATTGCTTTATTTTAGAAGAAGTTGTGTTTTTTTTATTACTAAGTAGATTTATATTTTATTTCACTGTTTTGTTTAAGTTGTTATCATTTTTATTCAATTAAAAAATGTTAAACCTGTTAGGTATGTTGTACCATTATTGAAATAATAGTTAATGTTTATTAGAAGGTATTATAAAACATTATATGTTGCTTTCATATTACAGGTAGTTTTATTTTATTTGAATCAACCATTAATCTTTCAACGAACTAGCGACAGCCGGCGTTCGGGTTGCTTTTGTCTTTCTATAGTGTCTCGAAGCACGTATGTTATAAGGTTTTAATCGAAACGTTTAAAATATATATTGATACCATCAATATGGTTAACACCCCGACTCAGAGCACCCCGATTCAGAGCACCTCGACTCAGAGCACCCCGACTCAGAGCATCAAGACTCAGAGCACTCAGTTTTTTGGTATGACTAAGTAGATTTCTTTTTTCACTTTTCAGTTTAAGTTGTTATAATTATTATTGAAAAAATAGTAAATGTTGATTAAAAGGTATTATAATACTTAACAAATGTTGATTACGCATTTCAGGTAGTTTTATTTTATTTGAATCAACCATTAATGGGTATTAGAATAATAATTACTAAGTTCCTACTAATTCTGAGAGTAACAGGATTATTTATTAGTCAAACTTCAATTAATCTATGACTATAACAATGGTTTTTAATACAAAAAAAACTACATATATAGGTGTTTACGACAGTAAATGTGACCATAAGCTTAACAAAACTGGATATACGACCTATACAGTTTTATTAAAGTTCATTTTCATGGGGTGTATAAACCAAAAATTGATATTTTTTGCGTCGTAAATCCATGCTAACTTTAAAACTAAAGAAAATAGGTAGGTTTTGATGATTTAACCTTTTTCATTAGCATATTCTAAGAACCTTTCTCATAGATCATTTTTTTATAACTTCAAAAACAAAAAAGTTA
This sequence comes from Athetis lepigone, assembly GCA_033675125.1. Lineage (NCBI taxonomy): Eukaryota > Metazoa > Arthropoda > Insecta > Lepidoptera > Noctuidae > Athetis > Athetis lepigone. Next base: position 8,093,208 of record CM066234.1, read on the forward strand.
TGAATCCTGAAAAGTTGGGTTTTGGTTTATACGACCTTTCCACCCAAAGGCATCGATATTTTACATTTTGATATTTACAACAAGTTATTATAAAGTGCATTTGGGGACATAATCATAACATTTTCATGTGTATCTCTCTGCTGTTTGGTCTTTTTTACCTCAATATTTTTTAAACATGGTTTATACACCCACGTCACGCATCCAAAGGCAATTTTTTTGGATTTACGACGTCGAATTCAACCTGTGTTTAAGTAATGCATTTAACACGTTAGGGCGTATAAACCATTTACAATTAACGACTATTTATACGCCCTGAGTTAATATAAATCGTGGTCATTACATCATAACAAAACTACAAAATAAAAACATTTGGCTTTTACGTTGAAAATTTTCTTTTTTTATGAGTGTATGACCGAAATTTTCTGGGTCGTATTAACCCTTTTGAAGCGAATTTCGACATTTCAAATATACAGATCGATAGAGAAAAAAATTCTGAGCAGAATGGTATATATAACTCAATTTGGCCAAAATGGTTTATACGACCTTTCTACCCAAAGGTATCGATATATTAATGTAAAGTCGAAACAAAATGTGACCATTAGTTTTGCGAAAAAGAGTAACAAACATCGTGGTGATGAAGTAGAAATATTTAGTCAACAATTATTGGTATTTAATATGATTGTAAATACATCTACGATACAGGAAAAATATTTACCACGATGAAAACTTATATTAAAAAATAGATAGAGTAAAACCGCTGACGTCTGTGACTTGTACCAAACCCCAATAACATCTTTCCGACACTGTCCGTTTATTCGCGAATTGGAAGTGAATTTCGATAAAACATTATCGTAAAACTCCGTTTTACAATTTCATTACGACATTGCAAGTGCATTGGCAGCGAAAAATAAATTTTAATAACATAACTGTCAACGTGGGTTTTGAACTCAATAGAGATGTTAATTGTAAGAAAGTTTTATTTCTACTTACCGAGTTTGTTATACTTACCTAGTGCTTGTTTCATATTTGATTTACACTAAATGTCTCGCGCGGTTTACCGCGCGGTAAGTAAAATAAGAAGAAAAGTAATCGAAGTATTAGAAAATGTAAATAAGATGAATAAAACCATTCAAGTTACGGCGTGTATAGAGGAAAACTAGCTACTTACTATACTATAGCTTAATGTGCGTCTGAAAAGGTACTCAAACAAGAGTTCAAAAACACCTGACTTCATTTCTTAATATAACCACAACAAGACTACCAACAGAATAACAATCTAATCAGTTGGCCCTGTTGGCAGTCGTCATAAACACCAAGGGCCATTTTAGTTCATTCCCCATCCGGCTCGAAGGACCATTCTCGTTGATTCCGAAGGTTTACACACCCTGTAGCAGGGTCAAGACCCTTAGGCGTGTCAGATGCTCGTAAAATGAGTATCTCAATAAAAATGTACCCTAGTGCACCAACCGACTCATTTTACGACTCGTTCCCGGTTTTGTAATCATGTATATGTAAGTGTATGTATGTATGTTAATTATGTGGAAGGCGATCCGATCAGTCGATTACTGGTCTTGTTAAGCTTTTTCTGTGTGTATTTAGAATTTGTTCAATGAGTATCATAATTCCCCTTAAAATGGCCCTGAACAAAAAAAAATCACCGCTCTTAGCTTATTTCTGATTGTTTCGATATTTCAGCTTCAGTGGTCTATTAGTTTTTGATATTTTCGTGTTTATTGTATCACAGACTTCTTTATTTAGATTATTTTTAGATCTTGATATTATTAAATGCGCTTACTTATAGCACGGAATTCTTTTGGTATTTTATAACCTTTTCCTAACGTTCAAAGTAAACTGACACTAACCTAACTGACAAAAGTCGTTTCGTAGTTTAATTTCAACAATCTCCATACTAAACACAAATAAATACAAGTAACAAAACACGTCAATAAAATCTTAAAATACATTCTCTACTGAGAAAATGATCTACAGCCATAAACCAAGAATTCGCATTACTCCACTAAAAGTCACTCGCTATCTAGAAAGTTGAAGCACTACTTGAAAGCTAAATTTACCGTACAGAGGGCCCCTTGTCAACTGAGGTCAATGAAGGCACTGACAGAGCAAGGGCAGTAACAGAGTTGATCGATACTACAATTGAGGCAGTTCAATTGGTTCGCCCAGTTTTAGTAGGTTTTGAAAATACAATGGCTATTGGAATTCTAAGTGATGGGAAAGGAGATGATTTTGATGTGGCAGATGTCAGGGGTTTGCTTAAAGATGATAATATGGCTTATAGTGAGAAAGAAATTGAAAAATGTATGTGTATGTAGTATGTAGATATCGAAGATGACTGTGAAGAAGAAATGATTACTGAAACTTTTAAAATGTTATTAACACGAAACGAATGGAGTGAAAAATATTAGTGAATATTATAGATTTAGTGCACACACTAAACTAAGCGAAAATCGAAAATTCTAAAGTTCTACAAGTTGATTACAAACAAGCACGTACCCACTTATTACTCATTCCCAAATTGATAACAGATAAAAAATACGGAAATAAAGAAACAAAACATATTCATTCAACTGCCCAAGTTAACAAGATGGCGTTTCATCTTATCAGCGAGGTTAAGGTACGATACCCCTGCACGTATTGATTACTAAATAAATAATTAACAGAGGCACACACTGTTCTCATGTAATTGCACTGATAACATTTATTACAGAAACATTAAAGAGTAAAGTTGGCTAGAGTGAATGTAAAAATGACGACTTGAGTTTAAAAGGTAATATATTATTAACCTTCGAAACTATAAATGCAAAAGTGACTCTGCTGCATGGTTATCTTATTATAGCAAAACTATTCAAATTTGACGATGAAGTAGGTAGCTTGGTATCTAAACAGGTGGTTATCATACGGTCCCGCGCTACGTGATGGAGTATTACGTATTTTTTTTACGTTGAACTGAAGTATGGGAGAAGTAGAAATATGTCCCGAGTTTGAAACACTTGAGGTCATAAATATACTTCTTTTTTATACGCGACAATTATCAATATTTAAGCAGACGAAATTGTGAGTCAAGGCTATTAGAAATATTATGGGAAATTCGCACATTTGAATTCGACTCAAAACCTATAAATTATCACCATCTACTTATTTACTAGATCACCATCTAGCCTCCAGTATAACAAATCCCAAATCCCAAGCCTTTCACTCCTTTTGCTTCAAAATTACTTGACCAAAATAACAGCCAACATTTTTCGTCCATTATTCTATTCCCTTTAAAAATACTCCGTCAGAAATTTAACCAATATCTAACTTCTTTAATTAATCTTTAGGTAATATTTCAGTTATCTTTAACTGACTATATGTATTTGACAAAGACTGTCTATATTTTTTTGTAACAAATGTTTGTGCATTGTCCCTTTCTTTGTCAAGCCTTGCCCTATTTCTTCGGGGTCAACTTCTTCATTCTCCACCAGATTAGGCTGTTCTGTGTCATCGAGACTTTAACTGCCAAGCATTGTGTTGGTGGTCCTATTAAAACCTACACTTAAGACTCAGCTACCATTTACCGCAACTGTTATCTTTGTTCAAAGCTAAATTATTTTCACTTAAAATAATGATGCTTATGCTTTCCCAACAGCTTCTGAAAGGTCAAATATAAGTAGCATGATTCTCAACAATAAATTATTTTAAGAACCGGAAAATACTTCATTAAATCTATTTGGAAAGATAATAATTGGTTCTAAATGCTTTTATCTTGATTGTGAGACTTCCTGCCGTTTTGTTTGTCTAATATCTCAATGACATATTCAAGCAGTGAATTATTTGTCTCACATTTGTTACATTCCGGAGTTACTATCGTGGTTGCCAAGTGTGCTAAATAAGACAATATCCTAGAAATATTAGTTAGACAAGTCGCAAGCGCAAACGCACTTAATTTATTTACATGAGCAATTTGTATACAATAAATAACACAATGTTGTTTGATCTAAAACTGGTATGCAAATAAGAACCATTAGGTTTGACATTGCTTAAAGCGATGGCTTTTAAAAAGCCTATAAATATAAAATATTAATTTCCTACAAGACACTAGATTCAAATTTTGGAAAAATGAACACATAAATAATAGGAACTTGAAATACTGGTTTATTAATGTAGCTTTCTTTGGCTTCTATTTTATTTCTGGTTCCGGACTTTGGATCAAATATTTACAATAAGGAAGGAAGTAGAAAATATTTTTGAAGTCCTAAAGCTAAACAGTCCACACGAAGTAACCGGGAGACTTCCCGTTGTATTGAAGGACATTAATGGAATCAGGGTTACCAACTAAACTGTAGAATAAATGCTTATTATATTTTAAGCAGTTTTTTACGTTATGTTTATTTTGGTCACTTAATAGGTAACTTAAAAATGGCTTAAACCGATTTCATTCAACTTTTGTTTATGATTTTTAAACTTTGGAGAAGGTTCCTACTTAAGTTTGTTTTACAAATAATTAGGGAATATTGCGCAGAAAATTGGAAAACTTTATAAAAACTGAATGAAAGTTTTAACTTCCAACGTCGCTGGTAAATAGCAAGAAACTGCGCGTGAACTAAGGATTCAAAACCCAGAACAACCGAGACGGAACACACAATCAAGCTCTAGGATCAAATAGGGTCACCACTAAAAACGCAAGCAAATCCTAAGGGCTACCCTAGTTCATAAATCACGTGTACATAGTCCGATGACCCGAGGGGCGGAAGCGTACACCGCGCGGCGGCGCTGGCGCAAGGCAATAAAATAATGATGATTTATTTGTAAACACGAACGATGCGTGCGCGTCAACGCGAGATCGTAATATTGTGCATACGTGAAGGATGGAATGGAATTTGTTTTTTGTGTCGCTGATTGATGATTCGTATTGGTTTGTGGGCTTGTTAGAAAGGTAGATTGGTAGGTATTTTAAGTAAATGTTAGTAAATATTTAATTAAATTTGTCCTGGTTTACCGAATGAGCAATTGATGAGAAGATTAATCATCCGCGTGAAAACTGTCGCTTGTTGAATGAGATATCACTAACCGTTTGTCATTTTTTAGTCAATTGACTTTTCTATCTAAACCTAACGCGTATACGAGTTGTAACGCTCGTAGCGTTTTCGCTTTGTGCTATAAAAACCACGCAAAGAAAGTGAGTTATTTTAATTTTATTTGTAAATTTGAGAATAGTTGTAATATGAAAAAAGTAAAATGAGTGACTTAAAATGGCACTACAGCAACATTAAGCTCAAAACAAAAAAAAACCGCAACAAATGTTTCTAAAACAAAGTTCCACAGTTGCCTGCTCCTATACTACACCCGCGCACCAAGCAATTGTTTACAATAGCTCAACTTGTTTATTTTCGCTACATATGGATTAAAAAGCTTCCAAAACTCCATTCCGGTCGTTTATCACCTTTTTTATTTACATATTGTTCACTAGTTTATGTACCTGGGAGAATATTATGTTTTAGGAGCGATTTTGTGGTTATTTTTGTTCAAAATATAAACGATAGCTATGTCTTTATAAGGACATTTGCTTATAAATTTATTAATAAAACTATAATATGATACTAGTGGCAGCTTAATAATCGAAATTCAACGGTTTCGCTAACTGCACTCCTACAAATAAACTTTAAAGTATACAAAATCATATACTCTTGCGCGCATTTAATTTCAAAAATCGGCAAATAAATTTGTCTTTACTTATACTAATGCAAAAATAAAGGTAAAGTTTAGTATTTGATTGGTATAACTTATAAGGGGTTTAAGATTCAAAATTAATTAAAGCTAAATTATTTCTTAGTGCTATAAGCTATAAAATAACGTGCAGAAGAAGTTAGGTAAAAGCTAGTGTACCAATAAAATGTGACACAAATATCACCTTTGTCACAAACAAAAAAATCAACAGGCAAATGAATTTTATTGACAGGTCAATATGTACAGCAATAAATCACACGACATTCAAACATGATCCAAAAAACACGTTGGACACTTAATTTACAATCTCAACAATATTAAAACGAGCAGAAACAATAAAGGATAAGATTATAAAACTGTTTTTAATATAGCCATAAATTAACATACTCGGATTTCGACACATGTCCAAAATGAGGCAGTAAAACTATTATTTTTAGTGTTGCCAGACCCATCATCGTGTTTATTGACATTTCAATTTGTTGACCTGCTTGTCATAAAAAATATGGGTATGTGCAACATGCAACCTAATGATGGACTGTAAAATTTTCTGGTTAGGTTAGATTTATTATTTTGTTTTTAATAAAGCAGGCAAAATGATAAAGGATAACAATAATGACCATTTTCATTTCAATATGCAATTAGGGCGTTTTGCTGATGGAGAATCATTGATCTCTATTCCAGCAACATGCAAATTTTAACTAGTTATTTATGATGATTTTAATGTAGGTTTTACTGACTGTACTAACAGCAGCATCTGCAAATCGAAGACATGAGATGACAGTTCCTTCAACTCAATATGAAATTAATTATTTCCTGATAAAGATAGATCAAGTCAGTCTAATTCTCCAAAAGGAAACCTCATTGGTGCCCGCGTAAACTATACTGATTATATTCTTATTTGCTTTGAACTCAATAGTTACTCAGTTGACCAAGAAGTGAAGTCACAAAAATGGTTTAATATTTCAAAAGTGATGGAGTCATTAATCCAACTATTAACACAACATTCGACCATTCGACGGGCCTGTTGGTCTAGTGGTTAGTAGCCCTGACTGCTAAGCCGGAGGTCGTGGGTTCGATTCCCACCCAGGACAAGCTTTGTGTGATGTGCATGGATGTTTGTTCTGTGTCTGGGTGTGATTTATCTATAATATGTATGTATTTAAAAATGATATAAGTATGTCTATCAGTTGTCTGGTTACCATAACACAAGCTCTGCTTAGCTTGGGATAAGATGACCGTGTGTGAGTTGTCCCAAGATATAAAAAAAAAACTTTAGGTAACGGAAGCCTGATAAAAAGTCCCATACAGACAGAACTTATTCCACACAGTTCTTGCCACAGGAAAAAAGGCACCAGGCTAATAAAGATTCTAAACATGTGTCAGGTTTCTAAGAATGGCGCTAGAATCCGCCACCTGGTATGATAGACATGAACTGTGAAGGTAACAAGGACATACTCAGTACCAAAAGAAGAATAAAACATTCATTTTGTTGTATATAATTCTAGTTGAATTATATTATCAGCATTAATGCAAATTCTAATCTAAAGTTAATCAAGTTTTGAAAAAGTGGAATCAGCCGTCCGCACCTTCTTTCTTCATAATAATTACATTAGCACATTATGTTCTGTTTAAGGTGCACCACCTGGTAAAGTTTCAAAATCCCTCTTGTACAGCGCTCATACCCTTTCTAAGTCTTTTTTTACTTATCACTGCCATTCTTTGTTATCAATGTCTTCATTAAAATCAAACACTTTTCACAACCCTGCTTCTAAATCTTCTACACTTACAATCTAACTGACATGAGTTAACATTTCCATATCACCCACAACTTTTACCGCCTCATTTATATTATGAACAATTTCAGCACTACCACCATTACATACTTCCGTAGGTGTCGGAGTAATAACTTTGATAAGAGTAGTAAAAAGTTTACGATACCAAATTGAGATGTCATTGAAAGCAATAGCTTCACTTGTTCTGATTGTCTTTTACGATTCGGTTGGATAATGCTTTACGATGGCTTAAGGTTATTACAGGTCAGAGGTTTATTGTTTAGGCCCTTGTCTGTTTATTAGAAGCAATAATTGGGTGTTTAGGTGGGGGGACGTTAATCGAATTGAAAATTGTTGGTCTTGTGTTTGGTATTATTGTAGCATATTTTTATTAGCATCTCTGCTAATAGACTGTGCTCTATCGCTGGTTTTTTGAGTTTGATATTTTTATTGACTGTCGCTTGTCCGTTCTACTCTTGCACATTTGAAGCTAAACATATTTTATTCTGATTTCCAAAATTCGTTTTGTTGACCGTTAGGATTTATGAAGCTACCAACTTCAACGGTTGCTATTGTCTATTTCTTGATGGGACAGCCTTATACGGTATTTGCTTTAAAATACTAGTAGCATTCTTCCTCTCTATATGAATTTAATATATTACTCTTGGAAAATATGTTAAAAGTATAATGATATAAACTTTTGTGTGCAATAACATTGTTGTTATCACCACAATAATCGTTAGGTTGGAAATATTGGTTGATGATTTATAACGTAATAAATTCAATTGACATCTGAACTTTGATCGCTTTCAAATATATGGAGCGAGATAAATTAGAATTATATTAGGAAATGATGCGCCGATATAATTGTTCATTACGCAATTCGGACAGTAATTAAACACATCATAACCTTATTTTATAGATAGTTAATGTCTGATGTTTTACTAAACATTTCTGGTTCGGTACATGCTTCTTCAGTTAAATTATATTCCTTTAAATTGTTATTATTGATTCTCATAATTATAAATATTTTGTAAGGAATATGTGTTACTTTGTAAATGTCATCAAAAGTTGCTGTTTATAATTTAATATAATTAAGTGCTTTACTGGTCTGGTGACTACTTGTCTCCAATGAAATGTAGCGTGTTGTTATCTATTTCATAACCTACCTCGAAATTAATTGGAATATTAAAAGCAAAATGTTTATTTTTAATTGAACTCGTAGCTTCTGAATTAAACACTCCAGCTTTGTAATATCAGTATCTAGTTACAGGATCACTTAGATGAACTCATTCATCTAAGTCATCCTTTCCTTCATGCGATATAGCTACAAATATTCTGTATTACTAAGTATCTTCTCATTACTCTTAGGGTGCGTCCACATCTGGCGAATGTGCCGCGAATGTGCAGCTCGCGAGACGTTTGCGAGCTGCGCGCGTGCATTTTTGTTCGTGCGCCGCTCCTGCGCCGTCCGCGCGCAGTTCGCGCGTGTTCAAAGCGCCGTTCGCGACCAGCGCGCTAGCGGCTCGCGTCTTCCTTCCGCCCGCGCTTTAAATACGTATGTACTGAGCGAGTAAACGGAACTGTAAGTGCGAAAATGGAGTGCGCACAGATCGCGCGCCGCACGCACGCCTTTAACGAGCCTTGCATGAGTTGCACTAAAGAGGCGCACCGAACCAATGCCGTGACTGCTCGCGCGCAGCTCGCATACGACTCGCGAGCTGCACATTCGGTGCGCATTCGCCAGATGTGGACGCACCCTTAGAAACATAAGGAAGACACACAGTTCTATTCTTAGTCAAAGACCACATGCCTAAGCTCTAAGTGAATCTATTCATAGATTGAACTGAATGAGTTGATCTGCAAGATGAACTGGCCACAATAAATGTTCTTACCAATTAGACACATTTCAATTATGAACGTTCTTGTTGTGAAGGCCACTGACTTTAATTGACTGTTTGGGGTCACCAATTTGTATCATGACACTTAGTAATAAATGGCTAATTGCTTGTGTACATATTTGAGGTTTTTTATGAATGACTGTGTGGCCAAAATCTTAGTAATTGATTAATCTGAAATTATTGTTGAGTCAGCATGTTTGGGCTTCTTTTTAACAATATCTTCTTATTGACCTTTTTAATTAAGAGTGTACTTGTGTGGAGTATCTTTTACTTACTTCTTTTCATTGACGACGAATAAATTTTCAGACACTTATTTCGATTGAATTCTAGACTATATCATGTAAATATGATTTAAGTATCGTGAAAAATAGCGCAATAATGCTGTCGTTATATAAATGTTAGCATGCAATAAGGCCGCATATTCCAAAATAAATACTAAGCAATGTTAACTATTTGCCATTTACATTCGAAAATATTATATTTGTATAATCTTAATATTATTGACAGTTATTTCCCTAACTCTTAGCAAAAGGCATGGCCCCCGCTAGTCCTCTTAAGCATAAACCTTGATGATGGAACTAACAGATGCCATAATGAAAATATTTTTCTAAAGTATTTAGGCATGTTTTACATAGGTTAATGCCGATGAATAGTAGGAAACGTAATAAAGGAAGTACATCCATATAAGGTGTTCGTTTCCTGTAACATCATAACCTTCGTTGTCGGTTTAGTTGTCGGTAATAATCTCAAATTCTCTCAAGAAATTACCTACTAATAATTTCCCCAGACCCTTAAAAAGATAAGAAAATATAAAACGGTCATTAGAATACGTCACCAGCTCAAGTATACCGCAGTGAAGACACATTACCATATCCTGTGAATTATTGTCGTATGGTAACCCTGAGCGTGTTACAATTCTGCGCGTGCGTGGCGGCCATGTTTGATTTCAAAGAGCGGGAACGCGCCGTGAGACGCGGGCGCATCGTACAGTCAACGACAAATTTAAGATATAAGTAATTATAGTACATCTGCAATTATTTTATTGCAATATAATTGCAGTAAATTGTTCGGTGCTGCCCAGAAGTTACAGATAAGTTAAGTAGTCATAATTGCCGCCAAGAATTTTGCTATTTTAGTTTAGCGTGAGTTGGTCAGCATACTAACCATAATTATGTTTAAAACTATGCTGTGGCTAAGTTAAATAAGTAATTTTAGCATTAAACATTAATACTGACAAAAGTTTGTATGTGATTATTTGTTATGTAAAAGTAAATACAACTACAATTTATTTAAATGGTACTTCCTTAACATATTGCTTGATTTGACATTTGTTTTTTTTTTATTCTTCCTCTAAGCCTACTATTTTTTGTTTTTGTCAATAGCCCTACTTGCATTATATAAAAAAAACTGAGTTCATTGAATTTGACTGAAGTACTTATATCAAATCAAGCTACTTTCATACATACATACATATTTCTTCGCATGACTGTACCCCTTACACTGGATTTAAAATGCAACGCGTGTGCGTTGATTGATGAAGATATCATTGATATGATATCTAGGCTCCATGACTGACGGTGTACTACGTCCGGCGCTCCTTGGGAAATCAGTACCGCTATTTGCTGACCAGCAATTGGATTCAACACAGAATTAGGGACTTAAAATTAATTGGTGCTTAGTCCCTAGAAGCCCTTTAAGCCTCCGAACACATGTGATTCGAGAAACAATAGAAAGACAATAGCAGCGCGAAAGCCGGCTGTCGCTTGGTCGTTAAAGGTTAAGGCATGTCCTTTATGCAAGTAGAAAAAACCATGCACTAATGAGATTATAACATGACCATAAGACTCAACAAGGGCGATTATTGACCCATTGCAAGGCAATGGTAAACTGACTGACTGACTGAGTGATATATTAACGTGTAGCCCAAACCAACGCATAGAATTTTTGTTTGGGATGGGAAATTATCAAGTAACTCCTCCCGCTCTGGGTGGAACAGAAGGGAGTGTCAGACTTCTACTGAGAAAAACCTATCCATGTTTCTTCTTAGGTCCGGGGCCACGGTATCTCTTTCAAACAACCCGCAGCCTCGGAACCAACGCATAGCATAAAGCCATGAAATTTGGAGGGTGTGATATTTGTAAAGAGTTAGTATCCACTAACTCTAAAGACAGGATTGGGAAAAAATGTTTGAAAGGAAATCCTAACCTTGAAGTAAGTAAAATAGTGGCTGGACTTTTCCACATTCATGCTCGAATCGATGGTCGAATCAAGAAACCTCGTCCTTTTTTTGAAGTCGGTTAAAAATGAGTCGAAATATGACAATCATTGTTGAAGATCGAATCGGAAAAATCATACCGACATAGCTTACAATAAACATTCCACTCATGCAAACCGGGGTTGCAAGTAGCGAATAATTAAGACCTAAACAAAACTATCAATAACAGAAAAGCAACAAATGCCCATAAAATAGACGTTTAAGAAAGCAAGAAAGTTTTAACAAAAGGAATCTTTATCTCATCGCTGTTAACAGAGCAAGAACAATTGGCAAGGAAATAATATTGTTCTAAACAATTGTACGACTACGACACAATATAGCGACGCTCTGTCTATTTAGAGGTAGGCAGAACGGCTCGTAACAAGTGTGCGACATTGTTACCTGTGAGATTGTCTGTAGGGTCGCCAGGATTTCTAGATATTTAGGATGAAATCTCGTATAAATAAAATTATAAAGAGAGAATTCGATACGATAGAGCTGTTGACGTTAAACGTCCACTCTTAATTGGTTCGTCATATTTTTATTACTTTCAGATTATATCAATGTATTTTTTAAAGAAAATAATTTAAAAAGCGCAGTACAGTATAAGTACGCGTATTGACTACTTCTAAATAATTTGAAGAAGAATAAACAGATAAAAAATTGTGCAATCTGTACATTCGTTTCTAACTGCATATTCCTACTTAGCTTTTTTTCCTTCTTTATAAAACAAGTTTATTTTAGAATAAAATAATTATTTATGAATCCTATAATTATTCCCGGTCAAACCTCTCTTCTTTTATGAACATCTGTAAAAAAAATAAAAACAAACAAGTTTCGAACATACGTGATTCGAGACACAATAGAAAGACGCTAGCAGCCCGACACCCGGCTGTCGCTTGGTCGTCCAAAGGTTAATTATATCATCACTTCTTACATAACTTTTGACATTTATTTCATTAACACGTCTCTCTTAAAATCACAAAAAAACATTAAAGCCACACACAATTAAACAAGTCCCGATATACAGTATGCTCCAACATGGCCGCTCTTGCATTATTCAGGGGTCGCGATTGACATGTCACCGTGAACGGTGTAGAGATCGAGCCGATTGAACCGTTTGCGCTTGCGCACTCTCCGTATCGACTTTGGAAAACGTATTTTGCTTGCTGTGAATGGGAAATAGGAAATTTTATGAGTGTTCGGATGCGTTGGTTTGTGCGGCAAATTTAAAACTTTTTTGTGTTTCATATTGCTATATATATAAAAGGAACATACCTATCACATTTTTTGACCTCTTGGTTTAGGAAACACCGACCCTGCCGTTCCCTTCAAAAAACTAAAATGACATATAGGCGTATTTATTTTGTTAATGATTGACCAGTTTTTGAAGCAAAAATAAATTCAAAATCAAATTTTTATTTTTAATTATTTTCCAGTTTGTTTGAAGTCATTCTTTCATTGAATGCCACGATTCAGTAGAATGTAAATAACGAAAAACATTTTTTTGTTTCACTCTCTAATTTTCCAAAAAAACCTGTCTGTCTCCCTTAGAAACAGAAAATATACGGTCAGTGTTGTTCACAATAAATTAATATAGTTACTTTAAAACCTACCATATAATATTGCGACTTAAATGTCTTAATTAAATGACAGTTGGTTTATTCGTTGCTATAAAATAAGGACTTTATGTTTAAACGTATCTCCATAGTTTGTATACAGATTTGAAAATGGTTGTTTTATGTTTGCTCATCAAAATACTTAATCACAGTTGATAAAACTATCACGCGATTTGATTTACAACATAGATAGCAAAAAAATAACTAACATTGGTAATAGGTACTGATAAACGTATGCTAAACAGTTGAATAAAAATGTATATTTTAATAAATTATTTTTAAATAGACAAATATCTTCATTCAACGTAATTTATAAATAGGCAAAATTAACAAAAACTCAGGTGGCGGGACTAGTGTGACAATAAAATACGACTTAAACAAAACTCCTACCGCGGACTCCCGCGGTGACCACTTTAAACCTTCTCGGAAGGATAGTCCCTCACCAAACAGAAGTGACTCATATAAGACCTTACTTGTTTAAATTTAATACAAAAGGTGTCTAAAATGTTATTTAGCGGTGAATTATTAGAATAATGTGGTATTCAGGTAGTCTTTTTGACATCTTTGCAATAAAAAATAAGTATTGGGAATAATAAAAGAATTGGGAAAGTGACGATACTTACTTGATAAATTATAACGTAGTTCCTTTTATTCTTATTCCTGCACAATTGCAAAGAAGACGGGATAGTAAGGTAAGGAAGATAAGAAGTGCAGGACTTTGCCCGGGGTTGGTTTAGCATAGGAGACCGCATTTGTACCGTTTTAACCTAACCAAAATAAAAATTTTAACTCTCTGGAAATACTTTTATCAAGAAACTGACTCATTTTTATAATATTTCTCATTTCAAAAATCCAAATAAATCGATCATTATTTCGTATTAAAAAAAATATGAAAAGTCAACAAAATCTCAATTTATTTGCGTACAATAAATCAGCCTGTACATAAAACGGTTGTTCAAAACTTCGTCGGTTTAATTCCAAAAGTCGCTCCGAAAGGAGCTTAGGGTCCTTTATTTAGCTCCGTTCTCATTTGAAACCTTAATAAATCTGTCCATTGGACACTTAAGTGTCCAAGAATTAAAGTTTTCGCATTATTTGCTCATGAAACTTTTGATAAAGTGATATATTCCTTGACGAAAGGTGGCATAAAGCAACGGCTCGTTATAATTATATGAAATTTTATCTTTTTTAAATCCTTTTTTAGGTGTATTGTTAAGTGAATGGTTCGTTATTTTAAAAGTGTGTGTAAATTTTGATAATTTAAGTTTTTACATAGTTTTACCAGCAATTAGCTGCCCTGTGCGACCGTTCGATCCGTTTTCCCTTTAAGTGTTTCATTGCTGAAAATCGTTTCTTGGTGCTCCTAAACGTAAAAATAAACTATTTGGCTTTCTTTCTCTCTAGTAGTTTCGGCTATGCGTAGATTATACCTAAAGCCTATCTCTTCATAATATTACTAAATAGCATTTTACAGTTTTATTTATTACCCTGTTCTGTCCCACTCCTTGGGCAAAAGTCTCCCCCCACTCCTCCCTTTTTTACAGATTAGGAAAAATATTTTAGTGACAGCAAAACACATTTTTCATTTGCTAAATATAAAACAGTCTGTGTATAAACAATTTATTTTCATTATCATACATGTTTCTGTCATCGAAAAAGGCAACGTTTAATCAAAACATAAAATCTTGACAACCGTCCATTAGATGGACAAAAATATTGATGGACAAAATGCCTAATATTGACACTCCAGAAATAACTGTTGATGGCCAATTTTTCACGTCATATAACTCATCCCCTGGGCATCCAAGCGTGACGATAAAGCCTTGTACAGACAACGGTATCTTACCATCGAAGGTAATCATTGATGACAGTTTTACAACGAAACTTATTGCATTGTGTCACTGGCTTTATTTGTAGGGATTTTGTTTTGTTATTGCTTGAGCTTAATTTGGAATAGCAAGCACAATTTCTGATAACTTTTTGCTATTGTCGTGATAGCCCAGTGCTTAAGGCGTAGTTTCGGGTCAGATTGCAAGTTCGTTGCGAGTGCTGATGTGACTTTTGAAATTTACTTTCTAAGTTTATCTTTGACCTCACTGGCATGAATTTGAAGTCACTGAATAGAGAGGAGTTCTTTGCTATGTTTCTTACAACATAGAAAACAAAACTATTTTTTCATAAGAAGCTATACATATAAACATTATTTACCAGTTCTGATAACTTTAATATTCTACCGTACCAAAGCATTTTTCCACAAACATTTTGCGTAACGAACCACATACCGCATACTTGAAGAAATACCATAAAACACAATTTACAAAACGGACACAACTTACCATAGATACGCGAGGGTTGTGTAGCAGGCAGTAAGCACTAATTGGTCATTCGTCGAAAAAACTAAATAAACCGTAAAACGTACGTAGCCGTAAGAAACGAGTGTAATTGCAAACTGGTTTTCATGAAACATTCATGATGTCATGATTGAGTCGCTCACATTGAAGGGGCAATTACGCTTTTAAAATGCTCCACTGACAGGCTTCAGCTTGCGGTGATTACTTGAAAATAAGTAAAAAAACGCTAAATACGGACAACCGTTGATTATTATGTATTCTGTCATTAAAAGCCACTGTTGAAGTCTAATAATGTTTTTTGAATAGAATTCGAAGTTTGCTGTACAACAATGGATAATGAAGGCTATAAATATAAAACCTTTAATTTTTCTTTGCTCACTAATTATGCATGCAATTAAATCAATATATTTTTTCTCTGTCATTTCCGTTATTTCATTGCTATTGTGTTATTATTTCAATCATAGAAACCTACAGAGAAAAACCACTTTAAAAATGTAAATAAAACGTCAAATCAAAAAGCCCGTCTGCGCGAAATCTGTAAAACTTGTTTCACATCCAGCAACAGTTTCAAAACTTTCTTCCTATCCAGAGGACAATCTGTGCATATCTCCGTCTTTGTCACACGTGCACATAGGAACAGACAGATCGCGTGGGCGAAAAGGACAGAGTACATGAAGACGTCACGCGGGGCGAAGGCGCGCGAGTGTTCTTGCACTTGTTTTATTTATTTTGTTAGCCGCCAGGTTTTTTTTTCTTCGTTTTCTCAAGCTACGTCTTTGTTCGGGTTTGGTCGGGGCGCAATCGTCCGTGGTCGGTAAGTTGGATAATTTCTTTATCCTACTCAGCCCACCCGACAATTTTCTGGGGCCGCATTATTATGAGGTTGATTTGTTTAATAATTTTATTACTGGGCGCATTGCGCATGCGCGCGAGCTATTGTGTTCTTATTTTTGTTTAGCTTTGCGCTTTTAGTGGTCGCTTTACTTTTGTTTTTCGCTGTAAACGTGGGAATGGATTGTTTTCTCATTGTTTATCTGATTTATCCATTGTTTTATTGTTTATAGCCAATGTCTATTTTATTAAGCGGTCGACAAATTTTATTAAATAAAATGTGCCACACTGAATGTTTCAGTTAGTACTGGCTATTCTTTTAAATATTCAGCAACAGTTGAAACTGTATGCATAAAAATGTTACGGTTTTTGTTTTGTACATATAAATTAGAAATCGATACCATACGGAGACCCTCAATCGGTTTATACAACTTGAAAAATTAGCACATACGAGTCGCTACAGTATCCAGCTGTTTGTAAATCGTTTTTTGCTCAAAAACGTCCAGACATATTACGTCACGGATGCCAGTGGATTGCGAACGCTCGTCCTCTTTTTATTGCCTACGGAACCCCACTGTCAGGCCTTGACTTCGCACCGAGATGTCCCCACTGATACTCCGAATACTTGAATAGGGATCGAGAAAAAACCCCTAAATGTGTCATTGTGTTCAACCTTTTTGGCAAAGCATTCAAATATCCTCATTGGTAAACGAGGCTCTGTAATTAAAAGACACCCTGTGTCGAAGAAAATAATCTTTTCATATTAAGCACCTCGCCTTATTAGGGAATGCAATTTAGATGCAAAAAACTTGTCAGAAGTCAGTTTTGGGCAGGCATTTGAATCAGGTCGACATTTTAATAATTTGGACTTGTGAAAAAATCATACAGGTTTAAAGGCAAGATGTAACTTTTTGACTACTCTAAGAAGTTATATTACAATAATATTATACAAAATTAAATAAAAACACGTGACTTTTTATCGTCATAATATAGAGAGACAGGATTTGTATAGTTATCAAAGCTAAGCCGAAACTATAGAAGTATGACGTTGCGACCAATTTTTGAATGGAAGATTGTATGGAAATATTTAAGGGAAGCAGGACCTATTTCTTATATTAAGCTTGACTTAACATTATAAGGCCTTACTTTCAGTAACAATCTCACAAGTAATTTTTCTTATTCACAGACTGGCAGCGGCAGCGGCAGCAGCGGCAGGAGCGACCAGTGAACTCAGCTACCTTGCTGCTCTTCATCCGGCATACCGCCCAGTGCCTTACGACCATCCTCTGTATGGTGCTAATACTTTAAGAGGTAAGTGTACGTCTTTGCCAGAACGATACCACTTTGATTATGTTAGTGGAGTTTTATCTGTCAATATTATGCCGAAATGTACTCTTGACAGATCAAATCTGGAATGGACATTAAGGCCAAGATAAATTGATGTTAGTTGGTTCGTACTTTATTGTAATACTGCAAACATATAGCCAAAATAGCTACATAAACGACGATTAACGTTAGTAAACCTTCTAAAAGTTTTCTCCTAGCTTAAGAGTGTTATAGTTTTAACTCGGTTTAGCATTTGGAAAGTATTTTCCACTTTCATCGTAATAAAGTGGCTATCTTAGATTTCAAAGAGTCTGATTACCTAGTGTATCTTTAAAGATGACTTCGAAGAGATAACAACTTATTTAAACAGCCAATTTAAACTTCGTGACTATTCAATATTCAGAGTTTATATTCAAATCGATTTTCCAGCTTACTAATCTGTATAATTAAACATTTAAAACTATTTCTGCGGACGTTGATGAGAATGACTTTTTACTGGACGTTTGCCAAAAAGTATGAATTGGCAAATTGACTACTACATTTTAAACTAAAAAAATATATTAATATGCAATGACATAAGTATTTCAAAGTGTGTTAAAATAAATGTGGTAGAAAGAAAAAGTGTGTCATAATTTTTATGTACAATACAATGTTTTTGTGCACTTTCTGTATTAAAATAAGCCTGTAAGCTCTAGTGTCTGACCGTAGCAATAAAAATACCCGCACTGGCACCGAACCTATAAACTGGCCATAAGCAGGACAATGAAAAACAATCCGATAAGTCGCAATTAAACCTGAGACACGATATCAACTGCAGTGCATTGTGTAGGGCTGCCACTTATCAGCTTAGTAAATATTTTGCCTCCTGAAAATCACTGTTTTAATTATTTTATTCACGAAGCCTATTTGTTTAAGTGAATTATGCGTTGTTTTGTAAATATATGGATAGAAAGAAAAGGAATACTTAGTTGGTAATTTCAACAATTTGGTGAGGTACTCAGATTTATATTTGTCCTAATTACAAAACATATACCTTTAGATAATTTTCCATTTAACAAATTCTCATAGAGAATCTACCTTATGATTACCAGAAATTATATTCCCATAGTTAAAATTACCCCATTGTTGATCTCATAATTAATTACAAAAAGTGACACATTACTCTTAGATTACAAGTCTTTAGATAATACTACTACTACTTTACTTCAACGTACCTAAAGACTCTGCCAGTTTCAAATCCATCCCCTTTTTTGTTATTTTTTGAGGATTGGAAATCATCAAATGACTTCTCCCGCCATTAGTCATACTTTTACTGACTAAAACCCACCCTCGTTTCTGTAACTATTGGAGCTATTCCCCGGCAGGCATTTAATACCCTTTTCTGCCACTGATACCCCTAAGACGTGTGAACGAGGTAACGCTACACCGCACACGTAATGATAAATCTGCAACACTAGTGTGTTATTGCAAATTATATGCATGCCCAGACACTGACATTGCCGTTTCTTGTTCAGATGCATCCGTTGCAGTCCTGCTATGTTTCCGATTCGAATTTGCAACGATTTTATTATAGTTGTTGTTGATTACTAGAATTGTAGTTAAGTTTTATACTAGAAATAGGTTTCTTGATTATGGTTTTATGTGGTCTTTGGAGTCTTATAGGAATTTGTTGCAAAAAATCTAATAATGCCAAAGGTGGTGGATGTATATTAGGCTGCCACCACCACCACCTGGCTGGCGCCAGGCTATTGGTCCTTCAAACCGAGATGATTGATACTTTTTTCTTATGATACTATCATCGATTATAAAACAAAATCCTTTGCACAGTATTCTCGGATACTGGTTAATTTAGGATTATAACAATGATAGGCGAGACGACAAAAAAAAATGTTAGTCCGTCACTTAGATCATCAAAAAAATTTGGACACGTATTTTTTCTTTTTTCTCGTAAACGAAAACTGACAATGATACAGTGCGTTGAAGTTTCGCGTGACGTCACGATTTGATAAAATTTTTGCGGCACGGTGATGTCAAAAACCCCTACTCCGGAATTTTGTTGATCTTTGTATATTTTTATTAATTTGATCAAGCAAAAAATACGTCCCGTATTTTTGGCCGATCTATCAGACGGACTAAACAGAATGCCATTCTTTTTTCATAATCCCTATTTTAATTCGGTTTTGTTAATATATGTATATCATTTTACCTCTTTATCTTCAATATCGAAACTTGAACTAAATCCAAAGTTCACTGGATTAAATTTCCCTACTTTCGATTCTCAATAAGCATGGTATACCATTGCATATCTCACAGTAAACCAATGCGCAACGCCACGGCGCAACACTATCGCCACAATTTATCTCCTCCCAGAGGTGTTAATTAGACTTTGAACTCACGACTGTTACCATTCGTTTCCTCACAAAAAATAACAAAAATGACTTCTATTCTAAACTTTTAAAGTTCAAAATGCTTCGGCAGAGTCCAGATGACAGATACGCAAAAGTGGCTATTAAAGGACAGACCGTGGTAAGTCACGGGTTAAAATTGGCATGCATTTGAGTAACGAAGGGTTGGTTTTCCGACCTCGCAATTAAGACGTTTCGGATTACGTGAGTGACTATATACGGCGCATTAGACGGTGAATAGATTGTCTGATAGGTGCTTTAGAAAATATATTGTACACTTTCTTATTTGATTCCATAAATAACCAAGTATAATATCAGTCATTTGATACCAAATTTTGCGTCTATGATAATATTAATAGTAATCATATTTTAATAAATTGAAGTTCTCCATAAAAATTGACTTTTTTATTGTGAAGTAGAAATGATTACAAGATATTGTTTGGAAATTTACGTTAAAACCTTCAGTCTATAATCTTACATTTTGAAATATTCTTTTTCTCATCATCCAAACAATAAAAAAAGAACTGAATTGATTATGGATAAACCAGCCAGTTTCTACCGTACCTACATGGCGTCTAATTGTAAAAAAAACCTGTTTCAAACCGAACGCGCCCAATTGATTGGTACAATAAAATAATGTCATTACGATTTTCTACGCCATTTTCAACAGCTCGATTAGAATAACATAATTATTTGTAATTCAATGTCACGGATAGTTTCCTTCAATTCAGGTTTTATGGGCGTTTAAAATCGATGTAAACGCCCTTTTGTGTTAGGATTTGAAAGAACAAATAGGCCTAATGGGCAGGCCTATTATTCTGGTTTATCTGCCTTCACTAATGCCTACCTCAAGACCGTGGCTGATGGGTTGAAGCTTTGATATTGATGTTAACACTGAGGATCAAGTTATGAGCGAATGGAGTTTTTGTTTTCCTTGTTATGTCGTCCGTCTGTGTAGTGGATTTTTTTATTAAAAATTTTATGGTCATTATTACCCTTTGAAGTCGTCGTAGTCGTTGGATAAAGTCGTCGCCAGAACCTAGTGTAGTAACACAAGCTCGCTGTTTCGCTAGCACGGATATACTTTGAAAACTAACTTCCCTACAACCATACCATATAGCTCATATTTTCTCCACTTAGGGGTAAAATTTCCTCAAAATATCTTTTTAGAGTATGGTTACAAGATTAAACGCATCAAGTGCCAAAATTTCAATGTAGCCTAAATAGTTTAGTCGAGCTGTCAGCAAAGTATCTTTTCAAACATAAATGTATTGATGAAGAAAACATCATCATTCATTGATTGGTAAGAGAATTTTATTCTCCTATAAACCCTTCTTATACTTTAGCTGACTTTACTCCACTCGCCTCTCGTTCCGCTCTTGGTCCTTCAATCCTCGTGATATACCCTCCAGTCTGCCCTAAGCCCTACACCGTGCATTAACGATTCGACGTGGACAATATTCAGATTCCACCAACGTACATTTTATTTTGAAGCTTTCCTGAATACGGTATATATTGTTATGCTTGTTTATTGCTTGGGGTTAGTAGAACGAAAGTTGGAATCGCAAATACTCGCCTTATCTATACTAATCTACACTAATATTATAAAGAGGAAAACTTTATATGTTTGTTTGTTTAATTGATTGTAATGTATAGGCTCAAAAAATACTGGACCGATTTTAAAAATTCTTTCGGTATTTGACAGCTACATTGTAAAAGAGGAAAGATTTGTATTTTTGTATGTAACGAATAAACTCAAAAACTACTGGACCGATTTCAAAAAATCTTTTTGCATTAGAAAATTATCCCTGAGTAACATAGGCTGTGTAATATCACGCTATGTCCCACAGCGAAGCGCTAACCAAAAACTTAACGTAACGCGGGTGAAACCGCGAGGAATAGCTAACTATCTATACACATATTATAAAAAGGTAAAATTGACTACTCATGATCGTTTTAGGAAAAAATATTTTAAAGTACAGCCAATACCTCCTCTAGTGGCATTGTAGAATAGATGATAGAATATAGTTCGGAGATGTCAAGTTACTTAGCGTCAGTATGTCAATCCTATACATTTAAGAATCTATTATATTCTACCATCTATTCTACAATGCTGTTTGTCTGGAGGTGCTGGTTAGATTAGAATAATCTTTTACTCATAAGTAGAAAGCTACATTATTGGCAAGTGGTAGACTCTTTTTAATGGTAGACTTGACTTCCACGGAAACAGAAGCTTTCTTGGAAGAATCTAGAATAATCGTAGGTTCTAACAGCTAAGTACTCATTATGAAAAGATTCGAGGCTTATCCTAGTTTTCCCGAGTAACCTGCAAAAATTAACTTCATGATCGAAGTGAGAAGGTTGAAAATCTAAATGTTTTCTTT
This sequence comes from Athetis lepigone, assembly GCA_033675125.1. NCBI lineage: Eukaryota > Metazoa > Arthropoda > Insecta > Lepidoptera > Noctuidae > Athetis > Athetis lepigone. Next base: position 8,115,775 of record CM066234.1, read on the forward strand.
TAATGTTGACTTTGTTTTTCTGCCGTGTTTCTTTGTAAGGTAGTCGTTCGACAATTAACGCGCCATTTTTTATCTATTTATTTATTTGCAAGTCAACCTATCTTACTACCTAATTTGAATATTCTTTTCTTAAAAATAAGGGGTAGCTAGGCAGGTTGGCGCGCTAATAAAAAAAAAAATGGCGCATAAAATTTCAGATAAATTGTCTTATAAAAAATCACGGCAGATAAAAACTTATAGAAGCCTTTTGGTTGTACCTGAACTGAATAAATTCCTAAATCGCTTCTGATGATTATCATTCATAACGGTGAGAACTTTCAAAAGCAATAAATGCTTCCTTGTGGCTTACTGCCAAAAAGATTGGCCCACTTTTTCTTGAAGAAACTTTTTGTTCAGATCAAATCTTCATTGCAGTAACACTTTTGTTAAGATCAAGACAGTTGATGATATCACCATCAAGTCAAGAATAATTTAACGAGGTAAGCTTTGAAGTAGGAAATAGTCTCTTATAGCCACATTATTTCCTAAAACTACCAGCTATATTATGGTATAATTAACTTATAAGCAAACAGAAACAAGTTACTCAAATTTTGGATACAAACCAGAAAACTTTCCTTGTACCAAACCATAATACAGGTATTGAGAATTTTAGTTCACTGGTCATTACACCTTAAAAAAATAACAATCCTAAATACCGTCTGTCACCAGGCGGTATTTAAGACCCAAGGATTACAACACGTCTGAAACTCAACCCGTCGCTGCGACGTCATTTTAGACCCAATCCGAAACTGTTTACGATAAAAAAAAATCGCGAGCGGTGTCCGTTTTCTGAAGCAGCTCGGCTCGACTTACACGAAGTAAACGCATCTTTAGATAACGCTCAATTAACGAGCATTTTTTATTATAACTCTTTTTGGGACGGCGTTATTCGGTAGGTTGAAAGTAATAAAATCTGGTGTAAAGAATACCAAAAATAATAATAAAAAGTTTGCGAAAATAGATGGATGGTAGTTACTTTTACTTTTTTCGCGAAAAAAATATATTAGCAGATTTCGCTAAAACTTTACGGTATATAGTTTTATACATGAGAATTACTCACGGAAACGCAATTGTATCCATAAAACTAACATATTATGGATGAAGCTACAGGGAACAACTAGTTGCAAAAAGGAAAGAAAATTCACGTAAGTAGGATCGTTCATGTTTTACTAGAATAAACTAGTAAAATTAGCATTTAGATAGATTCTTACCCCCTCTAGAGTTAATACGTATTTAATAATACAAAACAGTCAATAAAAACAGAAATGACAAAAATAGCGCAAGATTTATGATAATTGTATGTATTATTGGAAAAAATAAAGTTGCAATGCCGCAAACTGGAAGTAAAAACTTAAAAAAGCTGTTCTTTTACAATGTTTATTTAATTTTTCATTGGTCGACCCCAGGCGGTCTAGAAACTCGCAAGGAACGTCAATCAGAAGCCACAAAGTACAGATGATCGAACTAATTAATGTAAGAATCCCTTGATCCTTAATTTTATGCGAGAATCGAATAGCTTTCTGCTAATGACTTTATTGTTAACAACATTTTTTTGTCCAAAAGCGTTTTTAGTATTTCAAGAATTGTCTGAATGACCTATTTGTGTGGCTGCACTAATTGATGTTTATTGCATTTTTAATTAGTAAGTAACATTTATTAAGCGTTTTTTTTTGTTTAAATTAAACTTTTGAAAAGCTTACATTTTGAAGTTTAATTGAATATTGTCACGAAATTTTAGGAATAAATAAACGATCATTTTTTTTTTGAGAAAATTTTCTTTAGCTTTATTTTATACTTCATATCTAGTGATCAGCAATTAACACAAAGGGGTTCATTTAAACAAAACAATGTTTTCATAACGATTACCAAAACAATCTTCACTTCAAAAACTACACCACCACACCTCCCAAAAATATACCCAAAAAAATGGCCACACGTCACATCGTTCATAACGCCATCCCGACATTAACTGGAACTGCGGCGTATCAAAAGGCTCATGTTTCGTCTACTGCACCGGACGGACCCAGTTCCACAGACCCATTGGAAATGACCTTCAGTGCTAGTAACGGTGTATAGACAGACAGACCTCGAGACATTTAGTTACTAGCTTCTGTTTTTAAAGTTCATTCATTAAAGGGAATACGATAAACGGGATAATGCTTCAAGTGTTTGGTAGCAAAGAGGAACACAAGAATTATTATTTAAATTATCCCGTTTTTTCACACATACAGTGCTTTTGATTTAGATCGAAATATTTGTAAGTAGACAATTTTATTCACCCGTTAAATCGTGATTGAGAATATACGTATCCATTCATACTTAAAAAATTTCACTTACATGAAGTAGCGAGACTAAAAAGATTTGCCAAAATCTTCTGCAGGCAAATATTGGCTCTAAGAGTAAAACAAATTATGCGAAATAACCTGCATTAGCAAAATACCTTTAAGTATACGCATAAATAAGAGCAAATATTGTACAGATATAAAGATCATAAGAAGACCACTATAGGAAAAACCTGCCAATAAAGAGCTTAATTGAATTTAAACCAACCGTCCCTTAACATATTGGTCATAATGCCCTTTGATTGGTCCTCGCGTACTTGCCCTGTAACCTAGCCATGTCATCAATTTTATGAGCATATTGACGATATGCAACTAATAATGCATGGTGACAAGATTATAACTTAAAGTTATAGCGAAACGTGACTATGAATAACACAAATCTCATCTTTTTTACTACTCAATACATTAACACTATTATAGAGTTTTATAACATCAAAAAGCATAGACGAAGAATTAGCCATAAAAGGCAAACTTACATTAACTTCACTAATTAACATAGTAAAACTTCTCATCAATGAATAAAATTAATTTTGGACTCATCTAGTCCAAAATTAGCTGAAATGATTAAGACTAATTGCTGGCTAAAGTATCTCGATGGAACGATAACACACATAATTTTAGCATAAACAGATGAAGATGCAATCAGTCCCGTTACTTATAAACATGAAAGTATTTATGCAAATGTGTCTGACCTTACAGCCTGCATAGTGTCACAGAATAATCAGTTGCAAAATAAGCTATTAATGAACGACATCATCAATCATAGCTTCACAAAAACCACTAAAAATACCTAGATGCACTCGATTGGGTTTATTAAAACAAAATACCAACGCACCATCATCAGTGGACTGCAAAATTTCGCAACCGAAGTGACAAGCCGAAACTTAATAACTTACTCAGAAATGCACCAGCAAATTGGGAGCCGAGTCGTCCGACCGGCTCTGTAACCCTACACCGCCTTACCGAACTCTCGGACACATATAAATTGTATTTTTATTCAAATCGAGCCTACGTGCCGCGATAAAGCCCCCTTAAAACAAATAACCGCTCATTCAACCGAGAAAAACCAGACGAAAACCAACTTTAACACAAACAAACAACATTCAAGATAGCCCAGCATCCTTCAGCTATCAAGATACAGGCGACAAAAAGCTTTACAGTTGCAGTAACAGAGTTGTAGTTTCAGAAATAAGTAGTTTTGCTACACTACTTTTAACTGAATACAATGATGCTATAAGAAACTATGCATCTCATGTTAACAAAGTAAAATATATTCTAATAGTAAACACACAAGAATCAGATTCCGACAATGTATGACCATCTGATAGGTCGACGGATGATGATGTAAACGAAGATCGTGTTCTCGAGACATATATAGAGAACAATTTAAAGGTTCATTGGGACACTTTTTCACTCAATTTGTACCCTTTTCATTCTTGTCGTACAGATAATGTTGACCAGTTTGGTATATTTATGAAAAATATTTGAAATTGCAACGGAAAAGATTTGGTGTTATTGTGCAGTAATAAAATCTGTATAGGGACTATTCAAGGGTACCGAGACAGACAAGCGCTTGGCTTCTCGTGTTTTCCTTTTAAATAAAGTTGTTCGCACCGATACCCTTCATTATTCAGCAGTTTTTTCTGACCGAAATGTTAATCACCACATTTACTTGACCCGTGTTTTTGCTGCGAGGAATTTTATGAAACATTTTAATAAAGCTGCTAATGGTGCAGCTGCCAATCACGATCACGTTGATATTACACTCCGAGAAACTTATATAAGAAATATAAATGTAAAAATTAATGACAATAATAAAATGACCGCGTACCTTATTCCTGGAAGTTTGATTCGCAAATATTTCGATATCGTAAAAACTTATCTAAAGGAACTGTAATAAAAGCGACTAAGTATCGTAAATGTCACAATTATCAAAAAAAATATTATAACTATAGTGGTTAAAATCGATACGTGCGTACGTCTTCATCGTCCGATAATCGTAAATTAAGGTCCGACTTTGGTTTAACTGAGCGTAAAAACTGTGAGCGAGAGATTGAGAGTTCATGTTACTCCGAAAACATAAAACGAAAAAGAAATCCAGAGCTTCGATTGTGTAAAAGAGACAGGTATAGCAGATGTCAAAGAACTAAGAAATTGAGAACTAGATATTTGTAGATACAGCAAGGATGTCTCAGTGAGGAAGTAATTTAAATCAGATTATACGAACATATGGCCGATGATGAACTTGGAGAGGCCTCAATCAATCTAGAAGAAGATTGATTGCTTTTTTACTCGTCAATAAATTTTCGCGGCAGATTCCAATTTACAAAATGTCACGAACAAAGTTGACACGTTCGATCTTGTTTTTTTTTTAATTACCTTTGTCAAACACAGTGTCCCGAACCTTAATCTTTGTCAACGAGAAGGCTATGGGCGAACCGGAACGGGTTTTAGAGTGGGACGCGACGACTGCGACCGCGCATGACAAGTGACCGGATTAATGCATTTTAAACGAAGAAGGCTTAATTTTGATCTCAGATCCCTTAATTGAATGAGTTTTAGTTTTTTTATGAAAAGGATTTTTAGAATTTACTTTCGAATTACTTATGTGTGAGTCAAGCTGTTTCATGGGTACTAAGGAGTGCTTTCTTATCGGCTTTGACTAATATCGGTACAAGGCCTAAGCTTTTAAGACTTGACGATCCCGTGGCTCAAAGAACCAATAAAAAATGCACGTTGAAATCCAGGATTTAACAGTGAGAGTTTAGTAGTAAACCATTTGGGAGATAAATGAGGAAACTTCTTTGCACAAACAACCTCTCACACACAAGGCATAGACGAAACGTTAAAATAACGGTGCATATGCAATAAGATTCCTGCCATACTAAAGAAGTTAACAACAAAGTTTCCAATCTAACTGAAATTGCAAATCTGCATAATGCCAAGTAAAGGAGAATTTATTTAAACTCTTTTTAGACTTTATAGCTTTCGATGTCCGCATACAAAATGTACAGACACGATGCAAGATCATCAAAGATATTTTAGCCGCCTAGGATAAGCGTAAGCCTGTTCATCACTCGTATCGTATGCATTATCATTTTCATCATCTTCATCACCGTCTTGCCTAATTTTATTTGGTGGTAGCGTCTTAACTACCTCTATGACTAAATTGGTACCAGAATTAATTCCTTTCTTGGACAAATCTTTTTTTACCTTGACCCGAAACTATTGTCAATAGACAGAACAATATGAAGAGGCTTAAATAAATTATAATGGAAAAAAAAATTGCACATGATGCAGTTGAAATCCCAACCAACATTAATGATTCAGAAACTCTGGCATAAACTTACCATGGAACAGATTCACGATCAAATTATAGACATAAATTGATTTCCAATAATTATAGACTACTATTAAATGCTACTACATCATTAGAAGATGGAATTTGATTATTACCTACTGTGCAATCCTTTAAGCTATGGTGTCCATAATTACATGTAAGTACAATTTATCCTGCTACTAATTTCAATAGCTAAACATCACCGTTATGTGCAGAATCATAAGTAATTTGAGAATACTGTTAAGAAGAGTTTAGTTTCGTCACATCGTATGTAAGATAATGTCAGCATTACTATGGTTCTCCAATCACAATCAGCTTGTAGTAATTTGAAGTAATTATGCACTTATCTTACTATTTAGTGTGCTTATACTTTTATTATCGTCTTATTTATGTTTTACTATATGTATGTGCGTGTGTATTGTAGTCCGTGAATGAACAGCAAACATGATCATTCTAAAAACTACATATTTTGTTAAAAAAAAAGTGCCATGTGGATCAATTCGTCTGACAGTTAAAATATGAAATTAATACAAGCCTACTCATCACTATTTGTGATACATACTAAAACCTTACCACAATAAAATCAACAGAACCCAGGCTTCTTTTAAGTTCAAACTTATCCCCGTTTTTATCCGTATCCAAACCACCAACTGCTTGAGTCTTGTACTCAGTTATATGATTGACGGTCTTACATCCACTCCAATACCCTGTCCCGCTGAGTGTAGAACTATCGCCAACATTTTAATAAATAACCCCTCTGCCTTCACTAATAGCGATAATTCCTTCACCACAAGCATCGAATATAAATCGACCGATTTATTTACTCGCATTGTCAGTTGTTTTAACTTTATAAGAAAGAATTAATGTATCGATATTAATTTTATTAAACGTGTTGACCTTTCTGTTATTAATTTTATGGTCATAAGTCTTTATTACGTGTTTTTTGAATGGCCAAATTTCACGATTAAGGTGTTGTGCGGTAATTTCTTTATTAAGTCTAAAATCGTGGTAGGTCGCTGTTTAATAAGATTTTTATTGAGTCTTTTTTTGTGCATGCAATACCTTTTCTGGTCCTTCTGTACGAAACCTGATTCTTGTTTTAAAAAGCCACATCTTTTATGTCTGCAGCTTGACTATTCCTTCGCCGAAGAATTTTTATTCCTCTTTCCATTTCTTTTTTTATCTACTTTCTCGTTCTAACGGCATATTTTCTCTCTTCCAAATCACCATTATTAAACAAAGCATCAGTTCCATCTATCAATTTCATTGGAACTATCCCGAGAAGCCGAAGGTGTATCGATCGACAGTCCTCTATAATTTTTTTCCGATTGGGAACCAGTTCAATCGATGATCGATGAAAAAAGCCGTGGGTCGGTTTCGATTGATCCGGTCTCTATCGAGATTGAGACATCTCGGAACGAGTTCCGCCCGCCTGCGCAGGCGCCGCCCTAAGTGATAAGAGATTATCAGGAGATCGTAAATTACTTAATTTGACAGTGTCTGGACTTATTTTTTCCAAAATTGGGAAGCTTTTTAGTCTTTTAGTGGCAGATGTTTGTTAGAATTTTATTTACACAGGTATGTTTTTTCTAAGTTTGTGATGTGTAAACTTATAAGTATCTTTGTAACTTATCTGAGTAGTATTTTATTCAATACACTTAACATCAGATTTTTTTATGTAACCGAAACGCGTGAATTCTAATTGATTTGAAGATTGAACATTGTTACTGTTGGTCCTGCACTTGATATCTCCGATCACATTGCGATTCCATCGTCCCATAAGAGAGAGGGAATGTCTTCCCTCTCTCTCTCTAAACGCGCCAGTTTGACATAATTTTCTTCCATACTAGTCTATTCCCTGAATTTCGGTAGCCACAATTTTACTCCGCTTGCAGCACTCGTTGACGCTGTCTCTTATAACTTGTACCACCAACCCCCCCACTCACACTAGCCATAATAATTATTGTTACCAAAATATTCAGTGGAGTTTTAATCATGTCCAGATAAGAATAATTGCTCGGCGCTTTAGTCTAATGCCTTATGTCGAAGTAATTGGCGAGGCTGATTGCTAAAATGTTTTCATTATGATTTATCAGCGTTGATGAAAAACAATTGATTAGCTGGTTAGAAGTTTGGTTTTTACTTAGAGCTAGTGTGGCTGTTTAATACATAATAATACTAGCCTGTTACTCTCCCACTGCAGGGCAAAGGCCTCTTCTCATACAGAAAAGGCACGAGCATTAATCACCACGGTTGCTCAATCGAATTGGCGATTTCGGACTTTATATTCACTACAAGTCCAGGTTTTCATGTCTGTGATGTCCAAGATAAACATTAGAAAGTACATATGGATTGAAAAAGCCAAATTGTTATTAGGCCAGGTTTGAACCAAAAACCTCTCGCATGAGAGGCCTTAACCACGAATCTCTGGTCCCTTTTCCGTAATTTTGATCCTTTCGAAAACAAATCAAGAACCTGTTCGGTTTTGAGAATAGTCTTTTTTCTTGCCCAGTATTTGCAATGTTTATTATTAAAATTGTTGTTCAAGTAGATAATTCGAACAGTAAAATATCATAATTTAGTCTTTCTAGATCACTTTATTTATTTTTATAGCCATGTAAATAATATATTATTAATTTAGATACCAATTAGTTTTGAATATTTGATTATGTATTATAACCATATTCATAAACTTAACAATCGTTGTATTTTTTTTGTATCCTGTTTAGTTTTATGTAACTAAGCGTAGAACACGTCATAAATTTTAACAATATAATATTATAATATATAATTAACAACATCGTGATGCTGTCATTCGCTTATTTTAATAATTTATTAATAACGACCAGCATCAGAGGTCAACAAACTTTGTAGCTTAATGATGAGTTCTATTATATACTATGTATAAAAACACTACGCTTCTTATGACCAGTCGGGTGAATACAATTGACGTCAAACGTGACGTAAACAGTAGGATACATAAATTACTGCAACTACATCCTAGAAAATCATAAAAGTACTATAAAATATACTTATGTAAAATGGGTTTTAAATAATGTAGATGGGAGATTTTGATATGTCATTGTAGTTGGGTGTGCTAAAAAAATATGGTATTAGAAAAAATAATAATATTACCAGTCTTTGACTGTGACTGAAAGGCAAAGGTCCCGTTTCATACCGAGATGATACAGGCATACTTTACATTACCACGCTTGCTCAAGACAGATTTACAATACCTACATTAATTTTTAGTTAAATTTACCTTACGGTGTTTGCTTCACCTATGACAGAAGAAACATATCCTGTATCATTAATAAAACTTCACCACGTGATTCATATCCAACATTATTAATTTCTATCAAACACAGTTCAGTTCGTAATATTAAAATTTAGGCACTCTCCATGAGTAATAACGATAATCCCGAGGCAGTAATCAATTATAATTTAATAAACTACAATACAAAGTAACTACAATACTGTCAAATTATTGATTAATTAACTAATAAAACTGTCTGTACGTAAAATTAATGGGCAGAATCTTCTAATGCCGTGTCACCACGACGGTATGGTAAACATAAATTATTATGTAGTGTTTCAAAATGTGTTTGGTTCGGTTCCTAGAAAGGTAATTAACAAGTTAACACATGTTTTTGTAGAGAAACGCGAATTTTTCACCACGTGGGGACAGTACGGTGAAATGTGAGATTGTGATTTCTTTTTGGGTTTCAAGTTTGTGTCTGGGTTTTTTCTTTTGTTTTTGTTGGACAGAAAGGTAGCTAGAATGTTCTATTACTAAGTATAACCTGGTTCATTAAAGAAAGGAATTCTAAAATTGCGGCGCTTATCATGTTCTCTCGCTCACACACTAGTGCCGTCTATACTCAATCGCTCGCGTACCACCAACATAAAAAAAATGTCTTGTTTTGCTTCCACGCTGCCTTAACGTGCTCAGTGCTCATTTTTACGAATATCTTGTTAATAGTTTTCTGTTATTTTTCCGTTGTTACCTGTTTGTTATTGTGGTAAAAGGAGGCACTGTTTCCGATGAAAACAATAAAAATTCTTAATAATATTTTCAATTTGAAAAAAAAAACTTCAATTTTAAATTTTATATGCAGACTGTACTATCTGTCAACGCAAGTACTTACATGCCGCCATTTAAGATTCCTTTCTTTAATGAACCGGCTTATAACAATTAAATAATAAGTTTATAAGACAACTCACTTTGGCTTACTTAAACCGCGCGTAATTTTATATTCTGTAGCCTTGTAGCACTCAGAAATAAAAAACTACAACTAGTAAATATTTCTACAAGTGAATAAAGTTAGAGAATTAAATCATTAGTTCCGGAAATTACCTCTACAAACAAATTGTATCTTTTAAGTTTAGTGTAGATTTAAATAGTGATTGTTGTAGTGAATGAGAGTAATAAGACATATCTTATGCCCACGACGCATCCGGTGGAAGTTAAATATATCATAAATTCTAATAAACATACAATAAGACTTACTGTATTTATTTATTAAGATAAAGTTTAGGATGAAAAACCAATTAAACTTATTATTCATGTTGCCTCATTATGAGGTACTAGCTTTTGCCCGCGGCTTCGCTCGCGTTAGAAAGAGACAAAAAGTAGCCTATGCTACTCTCCATCCCTTCAACTATCTCCACTTAAAAAATCACATCAATTCGTCGCTCCGTTTTGCCGTGAAAGAAAGACAAACATACAGACAGACAGACACACTTTCCCATTTATAATATTAGTATGGATTGGTTAATTCATTGACAGAAAAAATAATACTAACTAATAAGGTCCGGCGTGGTCTACAAATGTTAAATATTAACTTAGATATAAATCTTAGGTTTTGTTGCATGTTTGTGGCAAGCCGTGGTCGATAGCTGCTAGTATATTATAACTGCGAATCGTAAACTGTAAACCTTCACGTAAAAAAGGACTAAATTTCAAACGAATCGGGATTCAAACGCATATTCTTTTCTCTCATTAACAACCAACGAATAAATCACCCGGTGACATTTCGTTACTTATTTATGGTCCAAAATGTGATTTATTCATACAACCGAATCAAAACGAGGTATACTTATATCTTTCATTAAAACAACGTTATTTTAGTTTCCATTATAAAAAGGTAGCGGTGTCTTGAATATTTTGATTTTATTACTTAATTTTGCGTTTATTGATTCACCAACTTTATTGATGAAAACAGTGTCGTAAAATGGTTTTTAAATTAAAGATTTTAATTTATTGCGTGGGAAAATGTACCTTTTCATTAGTTTTTAATTAAATATTGAAGTATTTATCCATTTGAGGATCCAATCAAAAACGACACGATCAAACTTTCACTAAGTTGTTTAAAGAAATCTTCGCTGCGCGTGCGCAGGGATTTATACTGATTAACTTGTTAAAGACAATTATGCGAATAAACTTGCTGTTATTACATGCTAGCTTTTGCCCGCGGCTTCGCTCACGTTAGAAAGAGACAAAAAGTAGCCTATGTTACTGTCCATTCCTTCAACTATCTCCACTTAAAAAATCACGTCAATTCGTCGCTCCGTTTTGCCGTGAAAGAAAGATAAACATACAGACAGACAGACAGACACACTTTCCCATTTATAATATTAGTATGGATATTATATCAAAGAAAAGAAAGAACATTTACTTATGTTCAATTATGTTTCAATTGAAATCTAAAAATAAAATCCTTACCATTCTATTTCAGTGAACAGTAATTAAAATGTTAGGCCCTTAGAAGTAATTAAGTAAAACAAAACCGGAAGTGCACGCATATGTGCACAGCTTGACGGTTTTAAGTTTCTATTCCCATCTCTTTCTAACAACTAAACAACTATTATAATTTGACCTCTTGACGTAAACTTGTTAGGAAGTAACAAGGATCGTAAAACATTGGTTACTTTTCCACTATAATTTTGTGTCAATATTGTGACGCCCAATTATGGTTCTGAACTTAATTAGTGAGGTTGTTAAGTTAGAACTCAATTATTGGAATGTTTTGTAAAACGATTGTTAGTTAGAAGCGTTATGTTACGTTATTTTTACTTTTGAGGCAATTATTATTGTGATAACAACGTAGTAAAATAACAGGGAAGACATGAATTATTACTTTAGCTATTCCTAGGTAAAGAACAAAATGACCAATTCAGAAATGTCTAAAAAGGACCAAATTTTAACTAATGTTTAAAGTCAATAATAGTGTATGTAAATGGTTAGTTTTTAAAAAACTTCTGGAATACCAACCAACCTAACAGCCATTTTAAAAAAAGAAGTTGAAAACGTTTTTGAAAAAACCCTCTTCAAGCTTAACTAACAACACATAACTAATTTAAAATTGACTCAAACCCAGTAGTGCTTCAAATCACAGTTCTAAACCGCTTCCAAGAAAATCATTATAAAAATAAGAAAATAAACGAATAACGTTTATGAATAAATCATCAGCGATCATCTCGCGAAACAATCAGAAAGGACCATTAGAAAAGGATAGAGAGATTGACTTTAACAAGGAGTGAGGGAGAGAGGTGTTACTAGTTCCTCAAAGCTGTAATTATGCTGTTAAGAGTATAATTTCATGTTGTTAAAGCGATGTATGCGTCACATTATAGGGTTGTTTTTTAGTCTTGTATTTATTAAGACGTTTTCATAGCCGTTTGCACAGCGTAAACTTGCATTGAGGAGGAATGGTAATTTAATTTTTATGGTAATATAATTGATTTGTTTATGATATTCGAAATGTAGTTTTAAGTAGGCAAAAATAAGAGAACACTATACTTATTAAAATAAAAGTGAGGAATAGGTACCTCGAAAAGCACGCAAAGCTGCTGATGCCGATTGTTAGTCGTAGATCTTTGACAATTGTTAAGAGTAGTCGAAAACCAAAGTTCCTCACAATCAGTTAAATCATCTTACCCAGTAGGTTGTGGATGTTTAAAGGGTAGTTGCTCCATTAAAAACAGCTTTTTACAAAATTCATCAGGATATGATTAGACTGGAAACCGGTTTTAACAAAGTTTTGGAAAGGCTAGGGAGGTGATGATTTAAATATATATACATACACAGAGCTGGCGGCCGCGAGCCCTCTGCCCGACCAACTTTGCCGCACAAGTACAAAAATATAATCTTTTATTAGGCAAAAGCCGCACGGCATGTGCCACCGGCATGTGTTATCATCATCTCCTTAGCCTTATCCCAACTATGTTAAGGTCGGCTTCCAGCCTAACCGGATTCAGCTGGATACCAGTGTGTTATGTGAAGCGACTGCCTATCAAACCGCCACAAGCCAGTAACAGGGCGACACGGTACCCCTTGCCACCATGTGTGTAGGAGCCTTAAAAACAGAGAATTGACTGATACAATGATGTCAAAATTATTGCCAGATTATCGAGCTTTTAAACTAGTTACGCAAACCTGTAAATTTTTTAATACATTCATTTTTATCAATGGCAATATTTATATATTATTTTTTAGGTATTTATGTTTACATAGGAATACACACGTATTTATATTTACACTTACACGCAAATAATTTGGGAGTAATATTAACTACATCCTGTGAGGCTACAGGCAGTGTAATTTCCGTTCCTATTATTACAAAAAACTCATTATCGAAGGCTCTTAGATAAACACGCAACGATGCATCTCATCGCGCTTATCAATTATTTTCCTCTAATCACATAGAATTAGCCTCTACCTTTAGATGCACTCCATGCATCTTTTTTAACAATTTAAGATCTTTCAATCAACCCGAACTCCATCAAGAATTAAATGACGGGTATCTTTATCAGGTTTTTTTTTAATTCCATGAACTGGCATCAAACCTCACGGCGACTACCTGATCACACTCTACACTACCTTTGATCACAGCATAAAAACTTCGTTAGTAAACACCGATTGTTTTTGCAGTGTGCTAACTAATGATCGTACTAATCGTTTTATGACATTGATGATTTAATGAGAGCAGTTTTTTCCCGTGAATTTTAACGCGGGCTGGGCGGTACCGGTTTTATCTAGGAAGAAATTGGGTGCCAAATGGATTTGTTCGGCGCCCGTTGTCTTGGGGTTTTATTGCCGTAATTATGAGTATGTGGAGAAAAACTTTTGAACATGTCATGTTGTGTTGAAAAAAAAATAAAAAAACGAGATTTCTAATCACTCTATCACTCGAAGACGAACCAAAACCTATAATTAAACACAGAAATATGATTTCCTTTATTTTTATTAAACCGTGAATATTTAAAATGGTGAAGTCGTTAAAAATACCTACGCCGCCATTACAAATTCACGTCGTAACGCCTTCATCTCGCCGCACATTCGAATAACAACCAAACTCATAATTTACAACGAGTCTCATTAGTATACGCAGTTACAAAGTCACTACGCGCTCGGCCAAAGACGCCGCCCAACAAAGCCATTGACATTCATATATTAACGCTAAACGTGACCACGAAACCACTAGATATCGAACATCGAAATACTAATTTTACGCCCAATCGACTCAGATAAAAATTAATACATCAATATCAAATGGACTCGGATCGAGACCTATCGGTTTTGATACAAAAACGAGTTCGCTACGACGCACCGATCATACGATATTAGACTGTACGAAAAAAGAACTTAAAGACAGTTTTCGAATGAGGTTTTTGCGCGCGGTTGCCACAATGTCGTTAGGGTGACCATAGCCGAGCAATGGAATTCGTGGCCGGGTCGATTGGCCTCAAATTCGATCGATAATATTCTTTTTTCTTTCGTTTTAAAGGACACGAATGTCGTTTTCCAGAGGTTCTCATGACGATGAAGACATAAAAATTTTGGAAGTTGAGCGGCGCGTCAAAAGGGGACCACATACGTTATATTCGTGGGATTTGGGTATTATTTTCTTGTTGGGTCGTTCTTACGTTTGCAAAATTGTTGGGCGCTGACGCCTTTTGCATCAACCTATTATTTTTGGGTAAATGGCCCGCCTCGGAGCCGGCAAAGCGTGATCAACAAATCAAATGGTTTAGGTGCTTTTTTTCTTGTTTGGAACCCGCCGCGTGTTTGTTTTCGTACGTTCGAGATGTGATTATTATGGAAATTTGTTACTTAAACGCCGCCTCCCTGATGCAGGATAGATTTTAATAAGGATGACTAATATCTTTGTGAGTGCGGCGTTTTAATCGATTTATGCTGTGGATTTTAAAAGCTGAGAAACGACTGTGATGTCACCCTTTAAAGTAAAGAAACCTTTATGAAGCCGTTTCATCATTATAATTGCTTTATAATTAATTTATTACAACATAACTTTATTTTCTACCGTAACTCAGCAGAGACATAAGATTCTTGACAAGTTTCAAGATCTCTCTAAGGAACAGAATTCGCTTACAAAAAGCAGTTTATCACCACGTTTTACATTGAATGCTTGTCCATGCAAATACAGCAATAGCAGGCGTCCGTCACTCGCTCAAGGCCACGCGTTTTATGCCTACCGCTTCGCGTATCGTCGACGATACAACGAACACCGGGCTGTCGCGCGCCCGACTGAGTGCTCGCGCGTCACGGGTACAGCGCTGACTATCAAAATGCCAAAACCACGTAACTATTGCCTGATTATTGTGCAATTCCCCTGTTTCCCAATTCTCTTGTTTCCCTTTTGATTATTTATTAAAATTATTCACACGGTTTTGGATATTTTCGACACTAAAATATATTAGTCGGGAATTCAAGGAACGAAAAATATGCATCAGTCAATTTATCAAACTAAAAAATATTTGATCAACAAATAAAATAATAATTGTTTTTCTAAAACGTTCGTTTTATTACCATTGTCATCATACGTATAACCCTAGCAGATTTGCTGGACGACACGCACACACGTTAGTCGCGCGGCGGGCAAAAGAATCTCAACTCTCTTTGTGCGTAATTATGGTACATTTCTCCTTGCTGCAAACAACTGGTATTATTATTATGATTTTGTAGGCTATTATAGCGTAGGTATTTTGGTTTTTGTATTGGAGTGAAGTATCTGTTACGTAGTAACTATTTATTAATCTGTGGCAATAGTCCCATGCCCAGCCCACCACATTATAGGGTGCCCAATTAGTGGCGACATATTAGGACATTCCCAATTTAGTCAGCATGAAATCAGTTCCCGCGAAATAGCTCGTAAAAGACATCCGGTACTACATTAATCACATACGGTGCTAAGCGACCACTTTATATTCAAAATGGCCTGAACATAGTGACAACTCAATCTCGCCTTATTACGGACAAGGTGACTAAGGCCAGGCTAATTTGTGGCCTTACGAACGGACTATGAAGACGTTATATTTTATGTTTATTGAAATAAGATAGCTTTGCTTCTTAAGTTTAGATTGAATATTTAAATTTTTAAGATTTTGGTCTTTTGAGGCGGGTATGGTTAAATATATTGGTGTCGTTTGCTTATAAATTGAATATATAGAGAATAAGCTATGTCTTAATCAAGTTAAGTGCAGAATCGCCTTTCTTAATGGCTGGTGGATTATTTTTATCAATTTCTGAGTTATTTTTATCGTTGTTTCAGGTTTAGAGTACTTAAGTGCAGCAAGGAGTTTGCACCCGGAGCTACACGCTGGCAGCACGCTCGCCAGTCAAGACTTCCAACTTAGTTTAGAAGGTAAGATATTACTTACTACATATTTCAAACCATTGAGCTTGTTAAATCATTCGAATTTTCATCTTTTGTACACTTGAAACTTTGAAAATACAATAGGTACTTTAAAATTTTTATATTTAGGTTTGTTTTTTTTATTTCTATTTAATTCATATTATGAATTAAGCATCATAACTAAATTTTCAATAATCATAAATAGCGCATTTATTCTAATTTACACCATTTATCAGCAATAAGACAAATCAAAAAGTTGAAGACACTATTTCAAAAAATTAGAATTTATTAAACAGCATTAAGCAAGCAAGATAAAGACAGGCAAGCAAATCATGGGGCACTTTTTTAAATCAAAATTATGTAGCAAAATATTGGACGTCACTATAGTTTTTTTTTTAATTCAATAACTTCCCTCTTCCATTATTTTAATACGTTTACCTTTTTGCCTAATGAAACTAAGACTTAAAACAATTCCTAAAGAAGGGCGTACAATAACATCTTCGTCATTAATAGAAGTCTTATTAGCTTCATTATATCTGATTGTTTAATTTAATGTGCGATCTTTAATAGCTTCACCATGTCTTAGAACAATAGATGCGTATGAGTATATTGAGTATATGAAGACTAATAAAGGTTCTGTGATCTGTGGTGATGATACTTTGGCCCTAATTGCGAACTTGGAGTTTGATTTTCTAGTCGGACAAAATGTTATAGTAGGTAGAAATTTGTCAGTAACAACCTTAAGCTTAAAAATTGATGGGGTGACACCTACCATGGCCTACATGCCTTAAAAAGCACGCAAAGTCGTTAGTGCGTTTTGATATATCCCGTTGAATTGAAGTCGTATTACTTTGAGAGTGTGATGAACGATTGCAGTATTTTCGTTACCATGTTTTCACGTTGCACTGGTTTTCCTAATAGTTTCAAGATTGGTTTAATCTTTGCTAACAGTTTCCACTTTAATCTCTTTCTTCGTATATATTACACTTAAAATTAAATTAAAAAACCTACCTCACAACTTCAATTAGATATACACGCTCCAATTACCTACTCCTCAATGGTCCGGAAGTAATTTAGTCAACTTAATAACAGTCACACGCTTGATACGAGTCAATCCATCATCTCTGTTATCTTAAGTTAAATTACTATTCAAGAGCCAATTTCCTTTAATAACTACTAAAGTAGTTACGTTACTTTTAAATGGCTTTCGCTAAACATCGCCTACTGGTAGCTATAAATTTTCATCACCTACTTTATTTTTGTGAAAGATTTTCATAAGAGAATACCTCAGTATTAACCTTCATGGTCCTGTCATTATTTGACCAACACTGATCCTTAAAAGAGATAGTAGTCGTCTGAAACCACTGGCTTCATTGGTCGCTTAAAAAAGCAGAAAACAATACTGACGTGTACAAGTGTTATACTTAACCAATTCACAAAACAAAAATAATTTATCTTCAGGTTCAAGAATAGCCTCACCTACCAGATTAAGGCTGTCAGGAGGTGCCATAGGAGCTTCTGCTAATCGAAAAAGGGCAGTCTCTTGGAGTCCATACTCTGCGGAGTCTTTGGACCTGGCGGCAGTGATCAGGGCGTCTCCTGCCAGCTTGGCTGTTAGAGCACCCTCAGCTGCTTCAACGGGCAGCTATGGACATCTTAGTGCCGGTGAGTTTGAAGATCATTGGCACTGTCTTGGTACTTATTTTGTAGTTATTTTTTATCACTATGATAATGTATTTTTTTCACTTCCTTCTTGTTATTGACTTTCCTCTGTAAAGTCAGTGCTAGATCTGACACATGTTTGCATATGGGTGTTTCGTGCAATTTCACAAACTCTTGTAAAAAAACAATTATTTAACAATCGTAATACGAGTAATAAGTACATGTCCGTTTACACAACAGACAATATAACTACATATAGTATAGTGTGGTATCAAAAAATTGGAACGGCTAATATTAGTTTACACATAAAAAAGATTCAATTACGAAAACATGACTTGAACTGTACTTAAAATAACAATCACATATCTTAATTTTCAGGTGCAATATCACCCGCTCTTTCTCTTTCTCACGCGTCTCTTGCGCAGCAGTTATTGGCTCGAGGAGGGGTAGTAGGGGGCAGTGGGGTTTTAGCAGGAGGGGTTCTTATGGACCCTGCCCATCAGCAGGCTGCAGCTGCCGCAGCACACCATGCGGCGCACGCGCATCTTGTCGCTGGGATTCATAGGTAAGAGAAATTAACATCCGATATTTTAGAATAGTCCTAACCTAAGTCTGTTTTAACAACCATGAAAAAGATGAAGGTTGTATGAAATACAGAAGGTAATAGTTATAAAATAAATGTTCTTGGTGATAATGATTCATAACCACAAACCACTCGTAATTATAAAGAAAAACACAGATTATCTAATGAAGGAGCAAACATTGTTTTCAGGCGTCTCCACATTCACACGCTCATATAGACATATTGTTGAAGGAAGGTGAAATAGACATAATCCTACGGAATAAATGATATATCGCCCCGGTGATAACGTCTTTCGTAGCCTGGATGTGTTAACTTTATGACTTTCTTCGCTTCACTCAACACAACCGTTAGACCATAAAATAGTTACACCTTAGTTAACTTAGTTGGTTTAGTACTTAGAACGTTAAATTTTAAAATGTTAACTCAAGCACCGAAGCCGGTTGCAGTAATTCGCATCACAGCACACTTAACTTCCATGCCATAATCACGTGGTCGAAGGACCATGTTCTGGTCCTTGTAGATAATCTTATCTTTATGTAGTTTTAGACCATTTGCTATGGTCAGAATTCCCAATACATGACTAAGCTAGAAAATTACCCCATGATATCAATGTATTGGAATTTATCGGACCCCGTTTTGGTTGATTAATGATCAAAGTTGACCGGCACTGACATAGTTCATACAGCATGTTGTTATCTTAGACATTAATTTGTGTTGCTACGATGCTGTTATTAACTTTATGCGGAAATGGTTCAAAATACTAGACATTTGCAACATTGTAACTATCGTATTTAATGTATGTTGGTGCTTTATTGTCGGTCATTGCAGTAAATTGTAGAGTCTGAGTTATATTTTTGATTGTTGCATTGATTTTATCTTTGCGTTCAAATAGATCTGTATCTTGGGCATCCTGATCTTCTTTTTGTAGTGTATTGATAAATAAATGTACACGAAGTATAAAAGGTATTTAATTATTACTGTATGAATGATCGTTGTTCATAATGTAAGACTTATGTCACTAGAATTTGATCACAAATGTGTTATTACAGATACAAATTCGCATATTAAATTGCTTATGTCCTTCCTTGAGGTTTTTGCCTACTCAATACCCAAAATAATTTATATATTTCATCAAAATCGGTTTAACTGTGGAAGCCTAACAGACAAAACATTATATTCGCATTTTTAATATTGACATCGATAGATATCGTGTCGTCAGATTCAAATTCAGATGTTATACTTAAGTGAAAGACAACTTTGACGATGGCATACTTTCTAAATCCATATTTATCATCAGATCGCACATATCATCTCCAACACAACTCCTGATGGGTCCAGTGGATGTACGACCAGGGTTGACGCTGGATGGCACGCCGCCCCAGCACCTACAGCAACCACCACAGCAGCCTGAGGTCACCAGTGTCATGGAGGCTGACAGGTACGTATGGAAGGACCAATGCTTTATTCCTGTTTGAAAACTACAAGTACCAAAAAATACCAGACTGTTTTTATACCATTGCGAAAAAATGGCCTCTTCTCAAACAGAAAAGGCTTGAATTGATGGCCATAGAAAGTATATTAATCCCAGAATCAATCATTTGCTTTAAGCAATAAGACTAGCTTTAAGTACAATCTGGTATTGTAATTCCGAATTTTTTAATGATTATTCCCCTTTTTGGACAAACAAGGTAAACTTGTAAAATACATATATAAATATAAAAGTCATGGTATTTTAATTTTAAAATGATGCTCGATTGCTAACTCATTAAAGTTAAATTTGCCTCAAGATTCTCGTTCATTAACAAAAAAAATATCTTTATATCTCCAGTGCATCAGGGATGACGCAGAGGAAGTCTCCACAGAGCCTCATGGGACATAGAGACAACCATCACAGCAACAAGCCATTATCTGCAGCAGCAGAAAGTACGGTGCACGATGGTCTTGACTCCAAGGATGAACCTGGAGATTTTATCGAGACTAACTGTCATTGGGTAAGCTTTTTATGAGTAGCGTTTAGTTGAGCAACGATGTCATTACTATCTTTAACTACCCCTAAAGAATCGAACTCAACAAGAAGTTTCATAGCCCAATGCTCATCCTCAGAGCCTACTCTGCCGAGAAATAAAAAACTATTTAAGTTTATTGGCTAGTAGTCCAGCTTTCTAACTTCTAACTATTTTAATAATTTCTCCAGGTGGATTGTAAGCTCGAGTTTCCAACCCAAGATGACCTGGTGAAACACATCAACACAGATCATATTCACGCCAGTAAAAAGGCATTTGTCTGCCGCTGGGTCGGATGCTCCAGGGATGAAAAGCCTTTCAAGGCTCAATACATGCTCGTCGTCCATATGAGGAGGCATACTGGAGAGAAACCTCATAAGTGCACGGTAAGCTATTCTTTCTGAAATTTCATTTATTTACTACAACGACTGGTTAGATCACAAATTCATCTTAAACATGGGATTAAAAATGAATTTTGGTCTTTTGAGACAACACTTTTTTTTGCATCAATATGT
This sequence comes from Athetis lepigone, assembly GCA_033675125.1. NCBI lineage: Eukaryota > Metazoa > Arthropoda > Insecta > Lepidoptera > Noctuidae > Athetis > Athetis lepigone. The sequence continues at coordinate 8,136,917 of CM066234.1, forward strand.
GTAAGGTATCTTTTATGGTTTCTAATGATGACCAGCGAAAATAAATTAATATTCTATTCACTCTACTCTATTCTAAATTCTTTTAAAAACTGATGGTATGACGTGGTATGACGTAATTAAATAGACATCACATCAACTAGCCTTTTCTTTTGACTAACCTGATGTTGCTGGATTGAACAGTATGCCTATCATAATTCCACAATCGGGTGACACGTCACCCCTTTCCAACTGGACTTTCTGGTTTCTGTCTTCGTAAATAAATACTAATGTTACTAAATATTCTTCTCCAGTTTGAGGGCTGTTGTAAAGCCTACTCGCGGTTGGAGAACCTGAAGACTCACCTCCGAAGTCATACTGGAGAGAAACCATACACCTGCGAGTATCCTGGATGTGCGAAGGCGTTCTCGAATGCGAGCGACAGAGCGAAACATCAAAATAGGACACATAGCAATGAGGTAAGCAAGTTCAGTTTTATCTAGGTTAATTTTTTAGGGTTTAATAATTTATCTATCATTGGATTTGGCTCACTAGATATATAATTTTGACACTTTATAAATGGAGCCTATATTTGAGTACCTGTCATCGGTAGATGGGTTATTGCTAATAGTTATTTTCATATTATTTGGGATATTAATAAGAGTTTCAAAAAATGTAAAAACCTGGCAGCTAGGATGAAATGCAAGTAACTCCTACTGTACAAAATTAGCAGGATATGTTTTTTAGGGTTTTTTTATCTCTTTTCAGAAACCGTACGTCTGCAAAGCTCCAGGCTGCACAAAGAGATACACGGACCCCTCATCATTACGAAAACACGTGAAGACTGTCCATGGAGCTGAGTTTTATGCCAGTAAGAAACATAAAGGTAAGTTATTTCATATACTCTTGGTGTTTACATTGTTGAGTTTAGTTTCTCTCTCGATAACTACATAATAATATAATAGTTATGAGAATTTTAAGAGAGAAGAGAGATAAATATGCAATCTTTAGCAAGTACTTTGGCTTATAGTGCGACTTCACTTGCAAAATATTTGCGTTACTTGGGTAATATAAATTATACTCTAGAGTTATTAGAATAAGGTTCATGCTACGTTGCAATTGTGCGACAGTGATAACTGCACTGGTTGTCGAAAGCGTTTGGTGAGTGAGGTTTTATTATCTTGACCATAGGTTACTTATCAGTAAACTTTTAAGTTAAGACAATCTCATATCTACTTTTGTGTTTCAATTTTACCTACGTAATATGTCTTGCTGAATCATCCAGCTGGCTAACCCAATGATCTACTTCCATTTCAGGTTGCAGCCGTGGCGACGACTCAGCAGAATCTGGCGGTGGTGGTGCAGGATCTTCTCCCCGTTCAGAAGAGGGCGGAGTACCCCTCGGGGTCAGAGGGCACACGTCATCTGCTTCAGTCAAGAGCGAGAGCCCAGCGTCACCGATACCACATGGATTACATACTCCTGCGCATCAGGTATTTGAAAAGCCATATTACTTTGACGATGACAGAATAACTAGTGAAAGTTTTAATAGAAAAATAGCTTACATTAACAATACGATAGTTATCTTTATGAAGATAACAGTGTACTATTGGTGGATAGTCTCGTGAGACGCACATTCGAAACTACTGGAGTTAAAAACATAAAATTTGCAGATTCATTTTATGGCCTAGATGCGCACGAAGAAGCAATTTTTGGTAATTCAACTCCCGGTGTAGTAAAAATGGGGAAGACAGCTAATTTTAGATGCTTCAACAAGCATGGGCCCGCATGGGCTTAAAATTGAATTGATTGATTAGAAGTGTTGACTCCTGTGATGCCATCACCTCAAGTGTTCTGTGGAAAAATTTAGCTTGTGAAAAGGATTTGATTACCATTAAAATAGTTGTGTCGTTTCATCCATCAGCTCTCAGCTCAGTGTGGTGGGGAGCTGGACTTCGGAGGCTCTGGTCTTGGAGGGTTCGGAGACGAAAACGGCGCGCCTTACTTCAGATTAGATGGAGAGGTAAGTTCCGATAAAAATTTTTGAATTAGCCTTTAGACCAGTAAAGGAAAAAACTAGGGGGACTATTTGAAACGGAAATTAGGTAGTAAAAATAGTAGCAGCGAGTTGTAACCTGTTTGGTTACTTCTTCGAAATGAGTTCATATCACTACAAGATCTTGATAAAAGACCGACTGGCCCAGGTTTGTAAACTAAAAATCAAATCTAGTAAAGATTACCCTATACACGATAGGGCTATAGGTAATTATTTAGAAACCAAATAATTTATTTTCATGTCATAGGATACAAGACTGGGTCATCAACATCGCAGTACCTGATTAAGAATCAATCATTATCGAAGCTTGTTGGATCGTGCGGACCGAGCATTTTTGTAAATTTCTCTTCTCATTTTCAGGTGGAACAAGAAGTAGTAGGAGAAGTGGGACAACTGCCTCTGATGCTGCGAGCCATGGTGGCCATCGGAGAGCCGCGAGCGCATCATCACGCGCCGCGGTTCGGGAACAAGATGGCCGTCGCAAGGCTCATGCCGCCACCTCATCCAGATATTGGTCCGGGTGAGTACTTTGACTGACGAAATAACAAATTAACCATTTATGGTAGTCATTTAATTTTGAATTGCTTTGGAAACGTTTGATAATATTGTCAGTTGAAGACCGTTATGCAATTATTAATTGGAAAAATCATAATTTAAATTGTAACTGGATTTCATACCTGTAAAAATGAAGAACAGAGTATAAAGGGAAAAGGGGGGATGCTCCGAAAAGACAGGGTTTCGTGATTGTCTGTACGTCGGTGGTTGTCGAGATTTTACAAATAGACCAATATCGCATTTTCCAAATTCTTCTTCTTCAGTTATAGTTCACATATTGGGCGATTGATGTCGCTGTTCTAATTTACCATGATAGATGAATGAATTATTAAACTTTAAATGCTAAGATGATATTTTACTAATTTCTTGTGTTACCAGGTGGTGTCCAAGGAAGAACCGAGTTAGGCAGCACCAGTGTAGCGGTTGAACTGAAGACAGGAGTTCCTAACACTAGGCGGGATTCTGGCATTTCGTCCGGGAGCAGCCTCTATAGTGCAAGGTAAATATTTAAGCTCAATTGGATATTGGTGATGATCAACAGGTCCAACTCTCTATGTTGATATAGTCTCAATGAAGAGCACACCCACACATTCATATTAAATCTTTCAGAAGACACTAAATTCAAAGACACTAAATTCAGTATTATAATAGCATACTGCAGAGCAAATACTCTTACAGAGAAGGAACGATCGTTGATCACCACGCTTACTGAATGCAGGGTGGCGATTTCAGACTTGCAGACAGACGATCACTGATGTTTTTATGACATTGTACATGTTAGGCGGCTACTTTGGTCTCTGGGCCATCACCATGCTAATTTATACCTTATTGATAATAATGTGCATAATTATTAATTCTTCAGGTCGTCCGACATATCACGCAAGAGCAGTCAAGCATCAGTGGTGTCAGGTGCAGTGGCTACCACCACAGGCGTGGCTGGGCCGCAGCGCCTAGTCTCACAGCATACTATGGTGTACGATCAGCTCTCGCCTGATAGCAGTAGAAGGTAAGATAACGTTAAATAAAATACTGAAAAAAGTTGATTATTGTACAAAATTTTAAAATTGATAGTACAAGAGGGTTGATGGTAATTAGAGTACCGTATTCTCTATACGAAACGTAATTATAAAGCCTTTACCTTTTGGAAGGACCATCCAGATTAAGCCCTTCAGTAACCTTTTCAAAAAACCATTTAGTTTAAATTTTATTTTTTCTTGTTAATGACGTTTAAAGTTGTCTCTTTATATTTACACATAGCACTTTGTAGAAAAACATCCAGATACAATGTAGCAATATTTTAATATCTTGTTAATATCTAACCTAATCATTACGTTTCAGATCTAGTCAAGTATCGTGCGTGGGTTATGCTCCGGCGCCGTCATCAGCGCTCGCCGCAGTGCAGGCCGTCAGAACATCGCAAGGCAATCAGGTATGTCTGCAATGTATACTTGTATCTGTTCTATTATATTCTAAATCTGTTTTAAAAATCCATTCATAGGTATTTAATTGGTAGGAAATAAAAGTGAAAACCTTTAATATACCTACACAATACTTCTGTTCGTGTGCTTATTATCTAACTTCTTCTAAACGGATGAACTGATTTGAACGAATTCTTGTACGTTCATTGGATTTCTTTGAAAGCTCAATTGGACCCAGGAGGTGGCGCAGGACGACATCTGCTGGCTCCGCTTAAAAAGATAAATAGTAACACAAAAACTTTGTCCTCGGTGGAAATCGAATCCAGACCTTTAGGTTTAGCAGTCACGGTCACTAACTAATAGACCAACTGCCGTCGAATAAAAGTGATCTAGTAGTTAGACCACCAGTCTTTTAGTTAGAACATCAGTCTCCAAGTGAGATTATCAGGCTTCTAGTTACACCATCAGAACTACCATGACATTCTTTGCTTTAACCTACGTGTCTCTTCTAGGCTGTACTCCTCCGAGGAGTGACCTGTTCAGAAGTAAGAGCTGAGGAGTTGGCACTGGAGCTGGACCCCAACGTGCAAGTGAAAGAAGAGGCCAGAAGACTGTCGGAACAGTCCAACTTGAGCGATCAGGCTCAGTACCAGCAGTACCCTTGTGGGACTGATGATGTGGTGAGAAATTGTCATTTGCTAAGTGTATGGAGTATCTACAATAGACATTATTCATGCCAATGGGGTCTAAAGTCTATATACTATAGATAATTTTATAATATTATTGTATTATTGGATTTCAACATAGTTGACACTCCCCCTTGACTTAAAGAATTGGACTTCGACTAAAGATTTCAGAGTTGCAACAAATACATATACAACAGTAGATAATACAGTAAAAAAATGTATATAGTTAAATTATAGTAAAAGGAAGTCGCTTGAGATGTTTCCTTGGTCCATGAAACTCTAGTAATAAATTGCTAACTTAATAATAAAGTGAACTAAATACAATTCACTTAGCACAATCTAATTTCGCTGCACCTTCCAGGGCGACGCTCCATTCCCTTTCAAGACAGAAGATGACCAGGATACGGTGACGTACAAGGAGTCGCGCTCCAACTCCACCAACACTGTGGTCATCACTACGGCGCAGGTCCACCACCCTAACCAGGAGGTCAATCTGGAGCAGGTAAGAACCCCTCAACATTCCTCTTTGTATTCTGATCTCATCCTCTTTTTTTTGCGAGGAGAACTCCTTATGAATACTATTTATTATGTCAGACTCTTACCGACTACCATCCCACGGTTCCTCTTGCTACCATGATTCGGTTGCCCGGTTTACATTTGAGGCATTATCTGCACTCCCAACTGGTATTAGTTCTCCAATACACTGATGACACCGATAGCCCGTTCGTAGATCTAAACCATGAAATGCATAGGGACTTCATTATTCTCTTACACCAATTCTTTGTTGTTTATAGTTTGTATTTACTCCAACGGTCTTTGTATTTCAGGTTGCTGAAGGTGAAATGGTGGAGAACAAGCTGGTAATACCAGATGAAATGATGCAATATCTTAACCAATCAATATTGGCTACGGAATCGGTAACACCAGCTAAAACTGAATCCACCAACCAACCTGAGCCGGAAACCTCTAAAGACAAGGACAGTGCTACCAAAGACAATACGACTAGTGACGTTCCTACGAACAATTCCAATGACAAAATTAGTGACGTAGCCACCAGTGACGATTCTCTACTTAAAAACTTAGGTGCCATAGGAAGTGATCTCAACATAAGTGATATTCCAGTCGATTTAAGATCTTTAGACGTTAGTATGTCGGGTAACAGCGGCTCTTTACTCAATTCTAAGTCGCCTGACGACAAGGCTACTCCTCTACAGGATCAGGTTATACCAGAAGTTGCTACAGAGAAATGTGAGACGGATTACACGAAACCACCTTCAAGCAACGTGTCTACAAATCCCTTGCAGTCATTACAAACTATGACGGCAAACCAAACGGAACAAACAAATAGGATGCGAGCAAACCCATTACCTCAGAAACAGAACGCGATGAGTCCTAAAACTGTAGTCATGAGTCAAAATGTTTTAAGCCCTCAGAACTTACCGCATAGCATGCTCAGTCCGCAAAGTCTTCCTCATAGTGCTATGAGTCCTCAGAGTGTCATGAGTCCGCATAATGTACCACACAGCGTGATGAGTCCACCGAGTGTTTACAACGTAATGAGCCCACAAAGTGTGATGAGCGTCATGTCTCCTCAACATAACGCCATGAGCCCACAAAGCATGCAAAGCTTGATGAGTCCACAAATGCCAAATCAGATGATGATGAGTCCTAGACACAACAATATTGGCAGTCCCATGTCCCAGAATATGGCTAGCCCTATGGTAAACATGGCTAGTCCAATGGGTCAAAATATATCCAGTCCTCATAGTCATGGAATGCCAAGCCCGATGCACCCAGGACTACAGAGCCCTATGGGTCAAGGTATGTCTAGTCCCATGATACAAAACATGTCAAACATGACAATGAATGCGCAGGTTCAGAACCAAAATCAAATGATGAATATAAATATGAACCAGGGACCTCAAATGGGAGTCAATCCAAATTACATGAACAACAGAAACTGTAATGCCAAAGTGCCGAATAGAAATAACATGAACCAGTATCATAACCAGAATTATAACCAAGCTCCGCCTTACCCTGTTCAAAATCAAAATGTGATGAGGAGTCAAAACATGCAACAATACCAAATGATGCAGCAATACAACCAGAACCAGATGCCGATGCATCAAATAAGCAATCAAAACATGGTGTACAACAACCAGATGAACTACCAACCCGTAAGTTACGTGAACCAAAGCAACCAGATGCATCCGCTACAAATGTCGAGATCATCAGTGATGAGTGTGGATAACAGCGGGAATATGGGCCGAGGGACAATGAACAACTACTGTGAGCAGCAGAACCAATGCCCTCCAATCCAGAACCCTCAGTACAACCAGAATGTCCAGTACCCACAACCACCGCCATACAATTCGGTTGTGAATGCTGCGAATGTTATGGGCCCACCTCCTCCGAAAAACAATCATCAATATAACCAAACGATGCTAAATAACAACCAGTACTACAACCATCAGAGGCCTTACAACCAGTGGGACTATCCAGGAAATCAGTTCAACAAGCACAACATGCAGAAATCGGTGCAAAACTCCATTAACATGTCTACTGGAAGTCAAAAGCCGATTAACGGAGCAAGAGTACAGATGAATCAGAATCAGATGAAGAGCGAACAGCAAACAGACTGCAGTATGCACAGTTTGCGAAGTCAAAACAATCCAACGAGCGAAGTTCAAGTCTGGGACATCTCCCAGTCTCAAATAGAAGCTAATAATGGAAGAAATAATAAGAAGAATCAAAACGCGAACACTATGAGACAAGAAACGTATCAAAGAACGCTAGAGTATGTAGAAAGTTGTGAAAACTGGAAAAGCTCAGAAATGGTGTCGAGTAGTACCCATCCCTTGCAAGGTGGTGACAACATGGTTGTGAACGACCTGCAAACCTCCTTATCTTCGTTTTATGAAGAGAACCAGTACCTCCAGATGATACAATAGTCCAATTTTGATATTTTTCGAACTATACATCGAATCTACGAAGCTGTAGTGAATCCTGAGTCAACGCTGAGTAGTTTCACGATTATTGAACAATTTTATCTAAGATTATCGTAATAATTGCAGCTATTATTGTAACTAAAATAAGTAATTGTAAGATTTGTTAAATGGTGCACAAGAAACTAAAGGTTGTAAAAGAACTTTTCTCACACAGAGACTGATTAATTTTATCATAAATTTTAAGATCTGATTCGCTTTTGGCAACTTTTTACATTATGGAAACTTGGAATTTGTTTCAAACGCCGGGTAAAAAAAAGTTACTTGAAGACATTTTTTGTTCTAATTATCTTCAATAGCGTCGTAATATAATTGGTGTAATTTCTAATTTGTTTCCAGTTTTTGAAAGTATTGGATATTTAAAACAAATGAAATACATATTGAATTAAATGAGCGTTCGTCACGGCAAAATTAAACAATTTTTTTTTTCAACAAATAAAGCAGCAAGTATACATAACTAAGAAGTACATTTAGTTCTCAAATAATTTTGTTTAAAAAGACATCTTAAATGCAAGATTGTACATATCTGTTAGATAAAGTCTTCCAAATAGATTTAGTAACAATTTTAAAGCATTTACATTTATTTCATTATGTATAGGATTTAGTTAGTGCCTTAAAATGTACATAAGATACATTGTACATAACATTACAAGGATATCAGTGCCTTATGAGGAATCATCTCTAGAATATTGTTAATATTTACCCCTTTAAACATATACATACTTTGCGATCTATAGTAAATAGAATGGCTTGGTGTATACTATAAATATAATGACTTTTATCTGGCTTTAAATAAAATACTGCTCAAACATTTAATTATATTTTATCGCTCATAGACTGAAAAATCAAAAGACAGTCTGTTACGATACGATATCTAATGTTAAATGTTCTTTATATTTGTCAAATCTATCAAATAGTCACTCAATGAAACTGACACACAATGACTACGAATTTGACAGTTCATTGCTACACTTATTGATGCTGACAAACTTTTCAAATGAGTGATGCATTTTTTTAATAGGTTATACTCCAGGCCAGCCCTTAAAAGATCTCTGTACAATAAGTGATCTTTGAGATTATTAGATAGATATTAAAAAATAAAAATTGTACAAAAAATAGACGCCTTTTCTAGAATTTTTACAGAGTTGTTGAATTTTAACTTTAAGTACACTTAGTTAATGTAATTAGTTTTTTTTTATTATAATTTACTTAAAGCAATATGAATCATTGTTTTGATAACATTGAATCTCTTACTTTGTATTATGAGATTACTAGTTTTTAAGTATTTGTTAATGTTTATTTAAACAAACGCACAAGATGGTTGTAAGCGAGAACTGTGTATGTCTAATAAATTATTTGTTTTTACTGTTTGTATATGAACAAACTGGACATCTGTGACGATATTTTAATGAAACTATTAAATAAAATTTTCTTATTATGAAATTAAAGAGTGATTTTATTTAGAAAGGGTTTAAAACTTACACTCTTCTCGATAGAGTCGGGATTTTCCTAGATCTATCTATACATATACATAAACATGTATACGCTTAGCAAAATATATCTTTTTGCTATGCATGTTTTTACCTATCAGTTAAACCAATGATACAAAATGATAAGAAGTTTTTCCTAACTGAATATGTTTTCACATTACATATTATAAGTAAATTGACTTTTTGATATGTGTATACACTGTGACTGTGACTGGTGAGACGAGGAACATATTATAACAGCCGGCTGTCGGGCTGCTATTGTCTTTCTATTGTGTCTCGAATCACGTGTGTTCGAAGGTTTAAAGGAAAATACATATTTAAGAAAATAACCTTTCAACGACTAAGCTATGGTTTCTTTTTTGAGACTTCGAAATTATTTCATTATAATATAATTTCATTACGGTTTTCTTTACGACTTTTATTAGCTACCTATTTGTAGCATTATATTAATTATCGAGTCCTTTTTTATCGTTAATAGATTAACACATTTCACAAACATATTTGCACAGAAACATACCATGCCGTGTCTGGACATACCAGGTATGGCCAGACACGGCAGCTCGATTTTTGTCAACGACTTTTACAATTTGACAATAATTAAATAACCCCGGGTCATTATCTTGAAATTTACTTTTTATTCAGTAGTGGGTACTTTTTAGTAGTTAGTACTTTTTACAACAGTTTTTAAACCTTAGAACACAATAGAAAGACAATAGAAGCGCGACAGCCGGTTGTCGTTTGGTCATCAAAAGTGTATGTCCTTCGTCGACGTCTCGACGTAGGTTTTGTTTGTACCCCGTAGCTACTCAGGCAGTAATCAAACGGAAGCGATCAGTGCCAAGTGCAAGTGTTCTAGAAGGTATTTTATAGTTAAAGTTAAAGTATCGATAAATTTGCTAACACAGACCTGAACTTACTACATACATGATCAGTGTGCGGCCGCCAGTGGAGTTCCACATCTAACTTTTGATAATTACACACTATGACCGGTTGGTGAAGGAAGATAAGGACACATGTGCTCATGGGCAAAGACAAAAGGCTCAAGCTGTCGTCCGGTAAGTTGAATGTATAATGTATATGCAGTAGTTTCGCTAATTAAGTTAATTAAACCTTCGAACACACGTGATTCGAGACACAATAGAAAGACAACAGCAGCCCGACAGCCGGCTGTCGCTTATTCGTTGAAAGGTTAAGTGTATTATAGGGTTGATGGGTTGATTATTTCCTTAAATTTGTATTTTCCTTTAAATCTTCGAACACACGTGATTCGAGACACAAGAGAAAGACAATAGCAGCCCGACAGCCGGCTTTCGCTTGGTTGTCGATGTCCCTCGTCTCATCAGTTATTATGTATACATATGTTTTAATCCACACTGCTTTACTGTCAACGTGAATAAAAGAGAAATCTGACAGATATACAGAGATTTTTATCAAGCATAAATAAACTGAAATGTGTGCGTTTCACATTTTTTGCTTAATTTTTGTTTTAGTTCTCTGGCGACGATTTAGCTCGACCTTTGAACTTCTAAAGTGGAGTATTCGTGATACGTTGAAAGCTTTCAGTAATGGCCTGTTGACGTAATTTTAGTGACATTTAATCCTGAGTTCTCAGTTTTCGTTTAGTGGACTGTGCCAATGAGTAGTTTGGACCACTGCATACCATTCAGGTAATGCTCAATTTTGGTTCTGGCAAATCCTGGTGTAAGCCATAAATAATAATAAATATCTAAGGACAACTCGTACACGGTCATCTGATCCCAAGCTAAGCAGAGCTTGTGTTATGGTAACCAGACAACTGATATACTTTCTAAATACATACATATTATAGATAAATTACACCCAGACACAAAACAATCATGCTCATTACACAAAGCTTGTCCTAGGTGGGAATCGAATCGAACCCACGACCTCCGGATTAGCAGTCAGAGTAACAAACCACTAGACTAACTGGCCCGCCAGTTAAGGTTAAAGCATTAATTTCAATACAAGGGTGCCTCCAGTGTGATGGGTCATGGGGGTAATACCTCCCTGGTCATGGGTTAGGTTGGTCTCTGATCATTTTATAATCGAATTGAGGACTTTGACTATATGGCCTCCACCTAACTTAAATGTTTTACCTTTGTCTATGTGACCCTCTAGTTTTAATTGTAATTTGTTTACTTATTATAATTTTGAATTATATGAAAGAAGCTTTCGGAAGCGTGTATGTACAATCAGCAAAGTATATAAGTATACAGGGCCGTCATCTACAATTGAGGTTTTCTTGAAAACCAATGAATTTATTTAAAATGAAATTTAACCTAATTGAAGATCTAGTCATTTTCTACTATAGTTTAAATTTTTATTTGAAAATATCCGTGGGTTTTTGAGAAAACTTAAACTGTATCTGACGTCCCTGTATACTTATACATATACTTTGCTGACTGTACATACTTCCATCCCCCCTTTTACCCGTTTGGTTTGGAATTGCCAAAAATCCTTTCTTAGTGGCTTTACAAAGAACACACTGGCCTGCAAGTTTCATGTCTCTAAGACCAGGGGTTTGGGCTGTTTGTTGATATACTAACAGTCAGTCAGTTTACCATTTTATATATAGACTAGCTTTTGCCCGCGACTTCGTCCGCGTGGAATAATAGTTCCCGTTTCCGGGGGTTTCCGGGATGAAAACTATCTTATGTCCTTTCTCGGGTCCCAGACTATGTCTGTACCAAATTTCATTCAAAATTGGTTTAGTAGTTTAAGCGTGAAGAAGAGACATACAGACAGACAGACTGGCAGAGTTACTTTCGCATTTATAATATTAGTACGGATTAACTGTGGAACTATCTTGAGCGTACACAAAAAGATTATTGGGGTTGTATAAGCGTGAAAGAGCTACATTGACCATGGTAAAAGCATCCAAAACATATCCTATGGCGTTTTTTTTTTATGGATATTTAATCATCAAATGACTTCTCCCGCCCCTGAAGAGGGAAGGAGGGTCAGACTTTTACTGACTAAAATCCAATAATGTCCCTTCGGTTACCCTTATATATTCCGGGGCCGCGGTAACTATTAGAAGCAACGACACGCCGTCGACACGGGTCTGGTCCTAGTCGGGCGGCGAGCTACCTACCTCTCGCCTTCCGCAGGCCCACGCCTCCAGTGGTCATCATCTTGTGACTCTCGACAACTAAGCCTGGGTCTCTGTCCGGGGCGTGAAGCTTGACGCTGCCTCACGCGCCCCACCGCTTTCGTCTCCAGCGTGTCTGCTTCGCAGGAGGCGACGGCTTCCTATTCAGTCTCGCCCCGAAGCATGGCCTGAACCAGCGCCGATCGCCTCTGCAACGACATGGTGGTGGTTCGCCCAAGCGGGGCCTACCTCCACCGTATGCTTCACCGTTTCACGCAGGTGTCACTTACGCCCGAATCCGACATAGGAACCTCCCGAAATGTCCGTGTGCGGTGAGGAAGATCATCATCTCCCTAGCCTTTTCCCAACTATGTTGGGGTCGGCTTACAGCCGAACCGGATTCAGCTGGATACCAGTGTTTTACGTGATGCGTCTGCCTATCAGACCTCCACAACCCAGTAACTGGGCGACGATACCCTTTGGTTCGACTGGTCAGATTTTCTGGCTACTGAATACCCCTAGCGTCAAAGTTTTACGAATGACAACCGGGGCTTAACATGCTTTCCGAGGCACGAGATGTTAGTGATGTCCAAGATAAACTATAGAAAGTACATATGAATTAAAAAAGTCACATTGGTACTTGCCCGGATTCGAACCCGTAACCTCTTACACGCGCCTTTATGACGACCCAGATGTGTTATTCTGATGTATAAGCTACGAATATCTTGCAAAGTCATCGGCCAATATTCTTTATAGTACACCAATAGAACAAAAACAGTAAAGGACAATACAAACAAATATGCAAGAGTACAATACATTTATGGTACATTTAGGTATAAACAAAATTATCAATCTGAGACAATTCGGATATCAGAAAGGCGTTGGTACCTCAGAGGCTATAAACACTTTAATTAATGACATAGTTAGTAAATTAAATGACAAAATGAAAGTAGCTGGACTATTTGTTGACCTCAGTTCCGCCTTCGATACTATAGATTATGAGTTACTACTTACTAAACTCGAATATTATGGTATAAGGGGCAAGACATTACAACTTATGACATCGTACTTACAAAATAGACGAATGTATGTAGAGATTAAAAATACAGATGAGAATAATCACGAAGTGATATACAAGTCAAAAATGACATATATAAAACGTGGTGTGCCTCAAGGTTCAATTTTAGGACCTATACTATATATTATTTTTACAAATGACTTATTAAACTTCATGAATAAAACTCAGCCGAACGAAAATATTGTTGTTTTCGCAGATGATACAAACATAATAATTGGGGCAAAAGACATAGAAAAATTGACATTTAATATAAATATAATCACAGAAAAAATTAACGAATGGTTTACAGCCAATAACTTATTGCTAAATACAGGCAAAACTAACCTCATATTATTTAAGACTACGACTCGTCAAAATGACAACTTAGATATACAAATAGGTGGAGACACTATTGTCTTAGTGGACAAGGTTAAATTCTTAGGAATTAATATAGATTCGCTATTAAATTGGAAACCGGAGCTCACTGTTATTGAATCATCCATATCGTCGGCATGTTATGCACTCCGCAGCCTTAGGGATGAATTAAACATAGAACAGTTGAAGGCTGTATATTATGCTTTGGTCGAGTCCAGAATTAGGTATAGCATCATGCTCTGGGGAAATAGTTACAGTTACAACTGGCAGAGAGCATTCATCTTACAGAAACGAGCTATAAGGATAATAGTTAAAGTTGCACAACATGTCTCATGCAGAGATTACTTTAAAAAATTGGGAATATTAACGGTCCCTAGCCTATATATATTGGTTCTCTTAAGTTATTTCGCTAAGTATCTACATGACTTTGAATCACAAGAGGAACGTGAAATTAGAGAGAGCACGCGAAGAAACATTTTTAAGCAACGAATAGCGCCAAAATTTAGTATAGTTGAGCATTGTTCGAAGTATCAAGCGGTAGAGATATTTAATAAGTTGCCTTCTGAGATAAAGGTCCTAATTTATAACACGCACTTGTTTAAAACAAAATTAAAAGCCTTTTTATTAGAAAAATGTTTGTATAATATATCGGAATTAATGCCTCAATTATAATAATCTAATTTTTCTCTTTTATTATTTCTATTTCTATTTTGACATTATATAATTTAAAATCTTTTGACATTACTTTTAACCTTATTTGTAAGTATATTCGACACAATGTAAAAATTGTTTTATGAATGTGTTGCGGCTTTCGCCGCATGGCAACACCGGGCAGCAAGCGCGCCACCTGGCTCGCCAATCTAAAACCATGGTCGCGCCAATCGTCACACAACGCGCCATTAGCGGGCCATCCACTAGCGTTCATTCCTTCAGGCTTGTCCCGTCGTGCAATCCGTACAGAAAAGCGACGGGATAAAATAAAACCGTTGAAGCCACTAACTAAACCACAATCCTTCGTTCTTTCCCCTCGCTTTATCACGACGCGCCAGTCCGGCAGGAAAAACAATCCTTCAGTGACCATCCACACGTTTGTGTACATTCCTGTCACTTTGCATCTTGTCAGCCATACCGAGGGATTGCGCGTGTGTGGATGGTGACAATCCTCTTATTTTATGAAGATTGTTGTCATTTGAAAGGAATGCTCGTCATTTTGAATAATCTTTATGGATTATTTTCATTTTGCAACAATTATGTTTATATTTATCTTTATGTTTAAGTGAGTGTACCTATATGTATTTATATATATACTACTATATTATGTAAATATATATATTTAATTTTGGTATTATTTTTGTACCTTTGCATTTTGCATCTACCATGATTTGTCTCTGCATCACCCTGCATCAAAATGCCTTAGTGTACGAACTGAGTGAAGAGCGTTCAGCGGAGCGTTGAGCGGAGCGTGCAGCGTTGCGTGCAAGTTGTTCTCGCGCCACTAGGTCGCCACTCAGGACACCTACGTGTAAATGCATCTGTTTGATATGGACGCCGCACGCCCCGCCCTGCTAGACGCTCGATTTGAGCGGGCACTCAGGCCCTACACTTAGGCAGAACATATTTATATTTATAAACAGACACTAACTTGATCACAGCGCGCGTCGCGCCAGTAGCGACAGGACTGGTAGCGAGGTTTTATACCGTCGTTCTTTCTTGCTCTTGCAAATCCACTGGTGTTCATTCCGTAAGGATTGTCGCGACGGTACGGGTGGCGGGATTTTAATACCGTCATTCTTTCTCGTTGTTGCAAATCCACTGGTTTTCATTCCGTAAGGATTGTCGCGACGGGATGGATGGTGGGATTTTAATACCGTCATTCTTTCTCGTTGTTGCAAATCCACTGGCGTTCATTCTGTAAGGATTGTACAATCCGGCAGGAATGAACGCTAGTGGATGGCCCGCTATTGTCGCGGCCAATCCTACGTGCGCGATATCACGCCACTCCGCGGCGGCCTATGGCAGCGCGGCTTCGAGCGTCGGGAAGGCGGCGCGCGGGGGGTCGACGAGGCAAGCGGGCTCATGCGGCCCCAGGGCTCTGCCACTTGCCTTCACGCCACGCCAGCAACAACACGAGAAGAAGAAACCGCGTACGCGAGTAACGGGTCCACGAATCTCAATCTCTATCTGTCTGTAATTCTGCTTAATTACTTAATAAATGTAAACTTTACCGAGTCCAGTGGAAATTTATTTATCTAAACCAAACGCAAGCGCGTTAACAAGTGGCGACCGTGACAGGACCCGTTACATCGTTTCAATACATCGTCGAAAGTTCGAGAGGCGTCGTGCGGCGTGCCACGTGGAGCAAGTGCCGCAGCCCGCCATCCATCCAGCCGGGCTGCGTAGCTGAGTCGAGCGAGCGAAGAGGGACACGGACGAGCTGCTTAGGGAGCCCGGTGAAGACGGCGAGTCGACACGTCAACCGAAGGTCTAGCCCAGGAGAGTAAGCCCTGATCCATTCATTAATCCTCGCTTTTTATTCTCTGTCCTGTGTGTGTCTTCACGCTGCGAAGCAGTGGAGTTGCTATTTAGAAGTCAGACAGGCATTTTTGCTAAATTTGCATAAACGTGCACGTGGTTTTGAGGCGGGGGATGCTAGTGTAAGCTTCTAGGGTGCAGTATCTCATTAGGTACATGTTTGCACCTAGCATTTCAAGGTTATATACAAACTTTTAATCTGCACCCACGCTACGCATAACCTCATTGTTTTTATATTTCTTTCACATAACCTTTCAAGGTTATACACAAACTTTTAATCTGCACCCACGCTACGCATAACCTCATTGTTTTTATATTTCATTCACATTACCTTTCAAGGTTATACACAAACTTTTATTTAAACCTCATTTTTTTTTATGTTCAACCTCAAGCTTGCATTCGAACTGCACGCATTTAATTTCAAGGTTAGATTGCCTACTATCTATTCACGCAGCGTAAATCAGCTTCAAGCATTTTCCTTGCTCGGTGAACCAGCAATCCGGCTGACTATTTCAGAGTTCCGGCCATACGGCAACTGTTCCGGTCCAGCCTCGCTGCTCGGCCAGCACCGCGGATTCCCTCGGCGCGCCTGTGACATCCCCTCGGCGGCCGGCAGACGCGACGCTCCAGCGCGGGACGTCGGCGTCGTGGCTGAGACCACGTGCTGGAGCGGCGCTTAAGCTTGTCAGGTTCCCTGCACATTTATTTACGCGGCTCATTGTATTGCATTAGGTAGTGTTTACAGTGTTAGATATTATAAATAGTAGCACAATGACCGATGCAGATACCGACCCTAGGGTCAAATATAAAGAGCTAATTAAAAGGCGTGGCACTATAAAAGGGAGATTAACTAAATTCGTAGACTATCTCAGTAACATGCAAAACTCGAAGTCTAGTGACATTACAAGTTTAGAAGCTAAAGAGCTTGCTTTAAGATTAGGTAAATTTCAAGATTTGTTCAAGATTTTTGATGAATTACAGTCTGAAATCGAATCATTGTGTTCCGATGTAGATGAACAATTAGACGAAAGAGAGGCCACGGAGTGTCAGTTTTACTCGGCTCTCTCTGTAGCTCAAGAATTAATTGAGGCTACCCCGTCACCAATAAACAAGACCAATAGTGTCGGAGAACAAAGTAATTGTTCTCACCCATTCAACGGGGTCAAATTGCCCACCATACACCTTCCAAAGTTTGATGGAAATCTTTTAAACTGGTTAGAATTTAAAGATACATTCGATTCCATTCTTAATTGTAACAATTCAATTCCAGAGATCAATAAATTCCATTATTTAAGGTCAGCTTTGGAAGGCAGTGCTAAGGGTATAATCAAATCCATAGAGTTTACCTCTAATAACTACAAGTTAGCATGGGATCTACTGTGCGAACGGTATGATAATAAAAATATTCTTGTGAATAATCATTTAAAGGCTTTAGTGTCTGTGGAAAAGTGTAGTAAGGAATCATACAAGACGTTAAGGTACCTAGTAGACCATATGTCAAAAAATTTGAGAGCGCTGAATACTCTAGGTCAACCAACCGACCAATGGGATGCACTAGTTCTCTTTATTATGGCCTCTAAGTTAGACCCTGTCACCAATGCCAAATGGGAAGAGCACAGGTCTACATTACCAGATTATCATAAACTAGAAAACTTTTTAATGTTTTTAAGAAATCGAGCAGACATCTTAGAAACAATGCATTTTGCAAATGTGAGTAATACCGATAGAGGTGACCGTAGATCAAGTAGCCATAAGGAGTTCAAAACTAATAAGACATTTGTTGCTTCTTGTGAAAAGAGTGAAAATTCAAAGTGTCATATATGCCACGACACCCACCAGTTGCATGAGTGTTCCAAAGGACATTGCTACGCATCCGTACATTGTTGGCCTAAGAACCGACAGGGAGGTGTTTTAACATTTTGAGTTCTAAATGATATATATATTCGATTGAAACTAAATTAAAACTACGGACACTTGAGACTTCTAAAAGCCATCAAAATACTTTCGGATTTTGAGGTTATAATTATGCCATTACAAACATACATTGTATCATAGATTAAAACAACATGTTTTGCTTCACAAAATGTTTATTTAATAACAACATCATGTCACATCCCAGGTATCATATATATGTTCGACTAATATAATTGCAGTGGCAGAAGTCTTTCCAAGACAATGTTTATTATATTCACATGGTATCAGTCTATCCTCAATGCAATTACTTGATGAGAGCGTGCACGATATGGTGGCAATGTAACGCAGAGCACATTCTTCACCAAAGTGACTTACATTTGGTGTTCTACCTATATTCTTGGCTTCCGACAAAATAGATCATGTGTATGAACCTGAAAAAAGATCGGAATTACTAAACAGCCACCACTAACCATCGCTACCTTTAGTATTTTATATGTGCTGCAAGAGCCTCTAATATAATATATATCGCTTTAACGAGAAAATACTTTTATTTAAAAAAACACAAGATATGACATTATTTTTTACTTTGTTTAATTGTCACCATGGATACGACACTACCTATCATCTTTAACATAAACTTCTTGATGGTCCCACACTAAGCTGGAGTGATGCAGGGTGATTTGATAAATAAGTTTACGAATCGTCAGCATTTCTCGAGACTCGAGAAAAAGAGAGGTTTTACTAACCTATCGAGAAGCAGTCCACTGTTGTATACAATAAAGAATTTGCTCACCTTCTAGTAACATGGAGTCAGAAGCTGATCCGCAGTTTACACAAAATATAGAATCATTTTGGGATTCCATGTTAAATCCGCAAAGTCCGTTTAACCTCTTGACACCCACCGACATGCCAGGTCGTTCTTAGTAGGTCCGTAAATCAGTCAATCACAGCTAGGGGTCGATATTTCAAGATTATATATTATATATTACAAGTTGTTACTTACAATCGGAAAGGAATATTAATAAAATTCAAACGAGCACAAACAACAGGATTACCCAGAACCTGGTTAAATGTTGCCATCTGTCAATTCAATTGACGGAAGACAATAGACTAATATGTTGATCTTTTTTTTTAATAAATGGCTTGCTCATTCCACACAGCACTTTCTGTCGCTTTAATATATTCGTATTAAAACCTTATTCATAGATCAAGCACTGAGAATATTGAGTTTTTTAATTTCGCTATACATACTTATTGTAATACTAGGCTGCATGAGCTACGATACCTTAGTCTACTACTAACTTTAAATTAAACAAAAATATCAGACACCGGAGATTGAAACTAGATTGAGTTACTTTTTATAATGTTTTCGAAATTAGCACCTGTCCATTATATTGTAATAATCGTAATGCACTTTATAAAAAAAATTAGTTATTACTGTAAAGGTTTCATGCCAGCCAATTCGTAGGCTATTTTGAGCAATCTCTTTTAAAAATATGGGCATTGAAGATAGATTGTCTGAAATTAGTAGGTTAAAATTATGTAAAAATTGCCTCAAGAGTGGGCACAATTCATTCCAATGTAAACTAAGGCCTATGTGCCGTGTTTGTAAAAGGAAACATAATTCATTAGTACATAGGAGTGACCCAGATGTCACTAGTACTGCAGCAGATTCCTCGGCTTCCTCTAATTTACCTGTGGCACTTTCAGCCACAGCGACAGGTCAAGTACTGTTAGGTACGGCTTTAGTAGACATAGTCAATAAGCGAACTGGTGAGATTTATCAGGCAAAGGCATTGTTAGATACAGGCAGTCAGATGTCATTCATATCAAGTGTTATGAAACAAAAACTTGATTTAATTAGTGACACCTCCCGTCCAACTTGTGTTTCTGGAATAAATAATTCAATTTCTAGTATCTCTGACAGAGTAAAGATAAACATTCAGTCTCGGACAAGTAGCTTCTGCATTCCAATTGAATGTCTGGTTGTACCAAATATTATAGGTACTTTGCCTAACATACAGGTCAATGTTCAGCATCTCGGTATACCAAAAGAAGTTAGGTTAGCTGATCCTACTTTCTATAAGCCATCGCAAATAGACATTTTATTAGGTGCTGATGTATATTGGTCCATTGTGAAGTCTAATCACGTGTCGTTAGGGAAAAATAAACCAGCCTTACAAGAAACCAAGCTAGGATGGTTAGTGTCAGGCCCTACAGGGCAAGGTAGCAAAAAATGCTACTTCCAAACAAACTGTAATTTGAGTCAAGAATTGCAGAGTGACGACCCACTGGCCCAGGTTTGGCTAAAAAGATTTTGGGAAATTGAAGAAGGTCACTCTGAACAATTTTCTCGTTCACCCGATGAACATTTTGTGAAAGACACTTTGTTGAAAATACTAAACGCTTAGCTAATGGTAGATTTTCAGTACTAATGCCTCTAAAAGAGGTGCCTCAGACCGCGCTAGGAGATTCTTACGCTATGGCTAAGAAAAGATTTTTAAATTTAGAAATTAGATTAAATAAAAATCCTCAATTAAAGGAAGCTTATTCAAATTTTATTCATGAATATAAAGAATTAGGTCACTTAACTGAAATTGCCCAGCCTCAGTTTGGGTACTATATGCCCCACCATTGTGTGATAAGAGAACATAGTGAGACTACTAAGGTTAGAGTAGTTTTCGATGCCTCTGCAAAAACTATGTCTGGTAAATCACTGAATGATATTCAAGCAGTAGGTCCAGTCATCCAGAGTGATTTAATGTCTATATTATTACGTTTTAGAGAGCATAGGTTTGTCCTGACCGGAGATATAGCTAAAATGTATAGGCAAATTGCCATAGACGAGGCTCAGCGCCACTTGCAGTTAATACTTTGGCGTTGTGAGAAAACTCATAACATTGTAATCTATCAGTTGAATACCGTAACTTATGGCACAGCATCTGCGCCGTTCCTTAGTACTAGGTGTCTTCAACAGCTAGCACTAGAGTGTGATGATGAGGTTATAAAGAATGTTATACTTACTGACTTCTACATCGACGATTTGACTGCAGGTTGCGCATCAGAAGATCAGCTTTCACACATTTATAAAGGTACTACTCGTGTTTTAGAGTCGGCCGGTTTTACACTTAGAAAGTTTCGTACTAATTGTCCACAGATGTTTAAAAAGGAACAGTTTTATAGCGACGCCCTAGAGCTGTGCAAGGAATCAGCTGTGTTAGGATTAAACTGGTCTCCGGGGAGTGATACAATTCAGTTCTCTACCAATGTACCACTTGCTTCTCAGTTAACTAAAAGAACTATTATCTCTATGACATGTAAAATATTTGATCCATTAGGACTCCTGAGTGCGGCAATTATCAAACCAAAAATATTACTTCAGAAGTTATGGTGTGCCAAGTTAGATTGGGATGAGCCAGTACCAAATAACTTAGTTAAGGAATGGCGTTCTTTTAGTAATAATTTATCGTATTTGTATAATATACATCTACCTAGATATGTGTTGTGTGACAGTCCAAAATATATTGAATTGCATTGTTTTGTAGATGCCTCTCAAGCGGCGTATGGCGCATGCGTTTATTTAAGGTCTAATGGTAGTGATCATGTTTACACATCACGCCTGCTATGTGCAAAGGCCAGGGTAGCCCCTATTAAACCAATGACAATTCCTAGATTGGAATTATGTGGAGCGCTACTAGGAGCTAGACTTTGTAAAAAAATCAGTCTGTCCTTAAAAAGTAAAATAAATAAGAAAATAATCTGGACAGATTCCATGGTAGTATTAGGATGGTTAAAGATGCAGCCCAATTCACTAAAAACTTTTGTGCGCAATAGAGTGAACGAAATTCAAGAGCTAACAGCTGATTACCAATGGCATCATGTCCCCACAAGCTTGAACCCTGCTGACATGGCTTCAAGAGGTGTAGACCCACAGGTGTTGGCGAGTTCAACTCTTTGGTGGGAAGGCCCTCCTTTCTTGAAACAAGAGGACTGCGAATGGTCCCATAAACGAATAAACCCGTTAGAAGAAAAATCCTTACCTGAAGTCAAAGCGCTCACCTCATATTCATTTGCTGTTAATAATATGGCAAGTTTAGATAATAAGGTCATAGATTTTAATAGGTTTTCTAATTTTTCACGGCTAAAAAGAACAACTGCATATGTGCTAAGGTTTATTAATAACTGTAAAGGTCAAAGAAATGCAGGTCAGCTGTCAGCTGACGAGTTGCAAAGAGGATGCACTCTTCTAATCAAACTCAGTCAGTTAGAGACATTCTCTGAGGAGATACAAACATTGAGTAAAGGGCATCAATTACACAATAGATCTAAACTATTGCCACTTAATCCCTTTGTAGACTCTGACCAAGTGCTGCGAGTGGGAGGCCGTTTAAGAAATTCTAGTTATGATTATAATAAAAAGCACCCTATCCTTCTAGATGCTAAACATATTTTCACTAAACTGTTAGTTAGACATGAACACGTAAGGTCATTTCATGCTGGTCCTCAGGCACTGCTGGCAGCCATTCGTGACGAATATTGGCCCATAGGAGGGAGAAACCTAGCTCGCACGACTACCAAACAGTGTGTAGTGTGTACGCGACTGCGAGGTAAACCATTCGAACCTATCATGGGTGACTTGCCAGCGGTAAGGACGGACAGCAGCTTCGCTTTCAATTCCTGTGGGGTCGACTTTGCGGGCCCTTTTAGAATTTCAAGCCGCAAGGGCCGCGGGAACCGCATAACTAAATGCTATTTATGTTTATTTGTGTGTCTAACCACTAAGGCGGTGCACCTAGAAGTAGTCAGCGATCTCACTTCTGAAGCTTTCATTTTATGCATCCGTAGATTTGTGGCTAGGAGAGGTAAACCCTATGCTATCTATTGTGATAATGGTCGAAATTTTATAGGTGCGTGCAATGAGCTGGGTAGAATGTTGCAGATGAGCCGAGAGTCTGTCTTCAATTACTCTGCGAACGAGGGAATCCGTTTCGTGTTCGGACCTGCATATTCGCCTCATTTTGGAGGAATATGGGAGGCGGGTATAAAATCCTCTAAATACCATCTAAAAAGAGTAGCTGGGGAGGCCTGTCTGACTTTTGAGGAGCTAGCGACGCTGTTTTCGCAGATAGAGGCCATACTAAATTCCCGGCCCCTCTCTCCCCTCTCATCAGATCCAAATGACCCTTCTCCATTAACCCAGGGCACTTTCTTGTTGGCAGGCCACTGACCGCCATCCCATCGCCACCCATAACAGCAATGCGGCCAAATCGCTACCAACTAATAGAAAAAATCCGTCAACAGTTCTGGTCCAGGTGGCAAACAGAGTTCCTGGCCGAGATGCAGCAGCGATCCCAGTGGAGAACACAGCAGAGAGGCATCTGCTGCGGCGACCTCGTGCTGCTACGGGAAGCAAACCTGCCGCCGCTTCAATGGCGCCTGGGGCGCGTCACGCGCCTACACCCCGGCCCCGATGGGGTCAGCCGAGTGGCTGACGTCGCCACTACAAAGGGAGCGGTCACTCGGGCCGTCCGTACGATGTGCCCCCTCTTCTGGGACACGTCGTCATCCAGTTGAATCCTTCAACGCCTGGGAGGATGTTGCGGCTTTCGCCGCATGGCAACACCGGGCAGCAAGCGCGCCACCTGGCTCGCCAATCTAAAACCATGGTCGCGCCAATCGTCACACAACGCGCCATTGTCGCGGCCAATCCTACGTGCGCGATATCACGCCACTCCGCGGCGGCCTATGGCAGCGCGGCTTCGAGCGTCGGGAAGGCGGCGCGCGGGGGGTCGACGAGGCAAGCGGGCTCATGCGGCCCCAGGGCTCTGCCACTTGCCTTCACGCCACGCCAGCAACAACACGAGAAGAAGAAACCGCGTACGCGAGTAACGGGTCCACGAATCTCAATCTCTATCTGTCTGTAATTCTGCTTAATTACTTAATAAATGTAAACTTTACCGAGTCCAGTGGAAATTTATTTATCTAAACCAAACGCAAGCGCGTTAACAGAATGAATAAAATAAATAAAAATAAAATAGGCGACCTTTTTTCGCTAAAAAGCAGTTTCTCTTATATACTATCATTTATATTGCTTGCTGCGGAGTAATTTTAAAACTTTGAATATTTTCAAAGTTATTTTTTTAAATTATAAATGATTTTACCTCTTTATAATATTAGTATAGACTTCCGCACAATGAAAATTAGGCTAGGGGCATTTTGCGTTTTAGTAATTTTATATTATCTCCGAAACTATATGACCAATTGACATACTGTAAATGGCAAATCTTATCTGTATGATGTCCTTGTGATACTGAAATAATTTGTTGTCATAAGAATTAATATTTTGTTGCTCAAATAATCAACCAAACGTAAGTATGCCGAAAAATCATTTTTTTAATGCAATAAAAGAAGTATAAAAGATAAAATATAAAAGATAGAGATATGGTATCGCGGACTTTTTTGTAGAAATAATTAAAACAAACCAAGTTGCCATACATTGTTTTTAATTTTAAGCAACTGTTTAGGCAGCGCACGCCAATAATTCTGTTTTATGAGGTAATTTTTTCCGACTTGCTAGACAAAAGTTGCGATATCTCGGTTAATATACATGTTATAAAAATAATTTATAGCCTATAGCACTCAGGAATAATGTAGCTTTCTGCCAGTGAAAAAATTTTTGGAATTGGTTCATTAGTTCCAGAGATTACCCCAAACATACAAACTTACAAATTTTACCTCTTTATAATATTAAGTATAGACTATCAAGTTAATCAGAATAATGTTAATTAAACAGAATAAAAATATTCATTCTAATTCACATTTAACCATGTAAAAAAAAAATTGTAACACGATTATTTTTAAAAGAGTAAGTATGGAGTTTCTTGCCCATTCTTCTCCATACGAAACTACATTTTGGAATGGGCAACTAGAATCACTTTTGTAAATGACGTTTCAAAGTGCCTTTTTTTGGCCTAATGAAAATAAACGATTTGACTATTGAATGAAGCTAGTTATCCATCCCCAAACGATGGTAGGTCTTTCGGTTTCACTTGCTTTTTCCAGTTAACATCGGTTATTACGAATACGAACACAAATATCTTCAAAATCGGTTTAGTTAACTCCAGTGAGTTTGGCTCTGTGTTAAGTAGTATAAGTAATTTAATATGCATAAATATTATATTATGTATGTATGTTGAACTAGTGACATCCATTCATATCGATTCGCACTATTGATCGAAACGGCCAATACTACCTAAAACATTTCTAAATTGACAGAGAATCATCTCGAAAATCCCAATGATCTAGTCAAACCAACAGAAATCTCTTAAACCAATACATTTACACAAACCCATTTTATTGATACGTCTGCTGGCAACCTAATCCAAAATAATATGGTCTATTTTAATACTCGCCGCATGACGTAGTACTGTGGAATGTAACTAGTACGGGGTTATTTTTGCTTTTCTATTCTAGACTTTTTTAATGACGGTCGTGTTCTAGCGAATTTCTATTGTTTTGCTGATATTTAGATTAGTATTTGGGCCTTATTTATTAGTTGATAGCTACTCGCCTCAGCTGCGAAAGTTTTACAAATGTTTAAAAATTTCTAATTTTTAACCGACTACAAATAAAAATATGCTTCCAAAAAATTAATCACCGCCTTCAAAAACTAAAATAATTAAAATTTCGGAAGTCGGTGGCTTCTCCTCTGTCAATTAATTTGACTTCCCAAATTATAAAGATAAAGATAAAGATAAAGATAGATTTATTTGCAAAAACATGTGTAGGTGATAATAATACATGGCTGTGATCATTACAGGTGGAATGGATATTTTGTTTCAACATGTTTTGACCATGACTGGCGTGCAAAAAATATAATTAGAAGCTAACATACATCTACTTACAAATATGTTTTTTTAAATTACATTAATTACTTAATCGAATAATATTATAATTAATTTACAATAACAACATGATTACAAATTATTTAAATATATCAGCAGGTAATTACATATATATAGAATTAGGAATAATTTTGTTCAGTCAGAGAAATTTATCATTAAGAAAGTCATCAGTATCGTAGTAACATTTTTCGGTCAATATTTTTTTTAATGCTTTTTTAAATTGGTTTATGTTTAACTGCTTCAGATGCTTTGGAATTTTATTATAAATAGTTGGAGCCCTACATACGACACTTTTACGCATTAGAGCTGTTTTAGCAGGAGGAACACAAAGCCTGCTATTATCACGTCGATTACGTTCTACAATATCAGACATGCGAGGAAAAAGATAAGGGTTTTTATGGACAAATAGAGCTAATTCAAAGATATAGAGGGACGGTAATGTAAGGAGCTTGTGTTTAGTAAAAAATGGTTTACAGCTGTCAGTACTATGGATACCGAACATGGCACGTATGCATCGCTTTTGCATTTTAAAAACCATATCTTTATTGGTTGAATTACCCAAAAAATAATGCCGTATCTAAGGACAGACTCAGCAAGGCCGTAATATGCCGATAGTAACGCGTCAAGATTTATAGTAGGGGCAAGTTTATGTAATGCATAAGATAGATTACTGACTTTTTTACATAATATGTCAATATGTTGTTTCCAATTGAGTCGACTATCTATAGTTAAGCCGAGAAAACGGGTAGCAGTAGTTTCTTTTACCGTGTAATCATCATGGATTAATTGTATGTTTAATGGATTTTGCAGTCTTTGTGCAAAATGCATTATATTTGTTTTCGTCAAATTAATTTTTAAATTATTATTATTTAACCAAGAAATTATAGATGTCAAAGAGTTATTTATGTCACGATTATACTGATTAATGTCCTTACATGCAATTGTAACAGTGCTATCATCAGCAAACAATGTCATTGGATGATTCGTTACCTCTGGTAAGTCGTTGATGTATATAATAAACATAAGTGGCCCCAGGACACTACCTTGGGGAACACCATACTTTACAACATGTTTCATTGAGCTGTATATTTCTTCTTTTTTAGTTTTAGGGTTTACTTTACTAATTACTGTTACTTGTTGTCGATCTGTTAAGTATGATTTAATTAAATCTAAAACGTTACCTCTAATACCATAGGCATCAAGTTTACTGATTAATATATGAGGGTCTACATAATCAAATGCCTGTGACATGTCACAATATACAGCACAAACGGGAGTTGTTTTATTAACGTGGTATATTACATTTTGAATAAATTCATAAATTGCCATATTGATTGTTTTATTTTGTCGAAAGCCTTTTTGTTCAGTGCACAAAATATGATTTTTTTCAAGATAGGAATTTATTTCACTATAGATATATTTTTCGAAAATTTTCGAGAATATTGATATTAACGAAATAGGCCTGTAATTTTCCATAGAGTGTTTATTATCTTTTTTAAATAAAGGTTTTATGATAGACAATTTTAGATCATTTGGAAATATACCTGATGATATAGATAAATTAATTATATGGCTCAAGTGGTGGCAGATATCCTCATTTACAGTTTTTATAATTTTTGTAGAAAAATCATCGTACCCTACACTGTTTGTGTTTTTCAGGTTTTTTATTATTAGTTTTACCTGGTTGGGTGAACACGGTGCAAGAAACATTGATTTTACACGATGATTAATTAATGAAGTTACATTATTCCCAACATCCGGAATGGGGATTACTTTGTCAACAAAATAATTATTGAATGCATTTGCTATTTGTGTAGGATTATTAATTATTGTGTTATCATCAACTTTTATGCTATCAATAGAATTTTTTGGTAAGTTGAGTCTTGTTTTATTTATTATTCGCCATGCCGTTTTACTTTTATTACTTGATGTTTTTATTTTATAATTATTTTGTGCACGTTTTGTCAATGATATTATTCTTTTAAATAATTTGCAGTAGTTTACATACTTCGATTTATTCTCTTTTGATGGTTTTAGTCTCAAATCCCATAGCATGTCCCTTTTCTTTCGGCTGCAAACTTGGATTCCGCGTGACACCCATTTTGGTGTCTGACAAACTTTTATTAAAAATTGAGTTTGAGGGAAACAAAGGTCATAAAACAATTTAAAGTCATCTATAAAATATTGGTAAGCTATGTTAGGGTCATCAGTATGATAAATGTGTGAGAAAGATAGGCTTTTAATACATCTTTTAAATTTTGTAATGTTATCTATGCTATAATCTCGTTTAGTTGAACGCCAAAATTTAAGTGTTGGTATTTTTTTCACTGGCACTTTCATTAATTGAGCCGTGTGGTCAGACAGGCCTAATTCTAAGGTTTTGGTTTTACAACCCTTATTGAAATTATGTGCAAAATTGTCGATACAAGTTTGACTAGCAAATCTCGTCGGTTCATGCAATGCTAATTTTAGATTATAGTTTAACAACAGACATTCAAAATCTAAAGTAACATTATTGCTTTTTAAAACATCTATGTTGAAATCACCAGCAATTATAACATTTTTAAAATTACATTTAGCAATATACGTGAGCAGTTTTTCTAGCCTGTTAAAAAATGTATACATGTTATTTTGTTTTGGTACTCTATAGAGACAGATAATAACAATATTATAGTCGATAAGTTCGACTGCACAGCACTCGAATATACACGACAGACAGAACTTGCTGATTTCGCAAATTTCCCTGAATTTATGTTCATTTTTTATTATAATGCATGTTCCTCCTCTTTTACTGTTGGTTCGGCTGTACGACGAGGCCAGGGTATAATTAGGTTGATTAAGGCTTATCTCTTGTCCTGCCATCATAAAGTGCTCAGAAATGCATATAACGTCAACAGGTCCTTCCTTGTATCTGAGCTCTTCCAAGTTAATGCATAATGCATTGGATTTATTTAGGAGCCCTGCAATATTTTGATGTAGAATATGTAGATACTTTTCAGAGAAAAAACTGTGTTGTGGGACTTTCATTGATCTCGAGAGAATTTGCCGTAATGGTTTTGAGGTTTTCGCAGTTAATTTCGTTTTTGTCGATCTCATCAAATGTGCACCAGTCAACCATAATATTTTTCATAATGCTGTCATAAATGTTTTTCATTCCAGCTTTACCAATTTTCCCAGTTGTTTGAGAAAACATTTCTAGCGATAGGTCACGGTTACTGTCAAATATGTATGCGTAGTCATTATTTTGTATGTCCAAATAAAGAAGATTGTTGAACAATTCTACTTTAAAATTGTGTATAGGTGCTCCTGCTATAAATGTCGGTAAGCATATAATTTTATTAGTATGGGTCACATTTTTTAGTGATTCTCTTATCATGTTTATTGTATCTATTTGATTTTGTTCAGCTTTAATGTCATTTTCACCAATAAAAATTATGCAATAATCATTTAATGTAAAATCTTTCAATTTGTTTTTTATGTTTCCCAATAGTTCCTTTAATGTTCCATTTTGATTTGAATAGTTGCAGAAATTGAAATTATCCGAAAATACGTCTTCAGTTAGAGACAAAGACCACTTGTATTATAGTTATTTTTGTGTTTTTAGTATGTTAAGGCGGTTATTATTTTTTTGGAAAAAGATTTTTTCTTTTCTACAATATGCTTGTGTTATATGTCAAGAAACTTCTTTAACCGATGATGCATAATTTTAAAGAAGACGATTTTTTTTTTCACTGTTCTTTTATCCAATTATTTATCCAATAATTTTACAAGAAAAAAGACGTGGGTAGCCTACCTACTTAAGATTATAATTTTTAAAATGGCACACTAACACTCATACATCCATCGTAATTTAATATTATAATAATACAATTTAGGTTAATATTTTTTTTTTTTTTTTTTTTTGGTGAGTGGGAAATCATCCAATGACTGCTCCCGTCCTGGGTGCGACGGGAGGGCGTGTCAGACTCTTACTGACTAAAACCCACTCATGTTCCTTCGATTGCCCTTTATGTTCCAGGGTCACGGTAACCACTATAAACATTCCGCAACCCCGGCAGGCGTTGGCCCTGTTGGGCCCCTTCCTGTGCTGACTCCTTCTCTTTGAGGCGCGCGTGGAACAAAACGCGCCGTCTACGCGGTCCTGGTCCTAGCCGGGCGGCGAGCTACCCATAGCTCGCCATCCGCAGAACCGCGCCTACGGTGGCCGGTAGTCGTCTTGCGACTCTCGACGTCTTCGCCTGGGTCTTAGTCCGGGGCGAGAGGCTCGTCGTTGCCTCTCGCGCGCCGCCGCTTCCTTCACTAGCATAACTGCTTCGCAGAAGGAGGCGACGGCATCCCATTCCGTCTCGCCCCGAAGCATGGCCTGAACCAGCGCCGGGCGCGAGAGGTCACCGCCGCCGATCGCCTCTACGAGGACACGTCGATGCTCCGCCCATGCGCGGCACACCTCAACTGTGTGCTCGACCGTGTCCTCCAGGCGACCGTTACTGCAGTGGTGACACCCAGGCGTCGCTTCCGCCCGAATCCGACACAGGAACCTCCCGAACTGACCATGTCCGGTGAGGACCTGTGTCAAGCGAAACGTGAGAGTGCCATGACGCCTCTCCAGCCACTCCTCAAAGAGGGGTCTTACCGCCGCTATAACGGCGTGCCCAGCACTAGGTTGCGACAGTCGTTGTCTCCATTCCGCCATGAGATCTCGCCGGAGCTCCGTGAGCCGTGCCGCGATAGCCCGCGGCATCGGGACTTCACCCCGGCGTTGCACTTCCACGCGCCACTCGTACGTGTGTGCAAGGACTGTTGCCTCCAGATCCCACGGCGGGACGCCGGCAAGGAGGCATGCCGCCTCACAGGAGACCGTGCGGTATCCCCGCACCATGCGAATGGCCATGACCCTCTGGGACGCCCTCAGAAGTCGGGCCGGAGCCGCGGCTAGATTGGGCGCCCACACCGGAGCCCCGTAGAGGGCCATGGACCGCACGATCCCCGTGTAGAGCCTCCGGCAGGAGGCGTTTGGGCCACCGAGATTGGGCAGGAGCCGCTTGAGGGCAGCTCCGGCCTTCGCCAGTTTGGGGCCCAAACGTCGGAAGTGCTCCGTAAAGTTCCATCGGTTGTCGAGGACAAGTCCCAGGTACTTTATCGTCGACTCGACACCGATGTGAACCCCTCCTACCGTTATCTGAGACCCGGAGGTGGCCGGTGCCGAGGGCCATGAAAACACATGGCCTCGGACTTGTGCAGGGCCACCTCAAGTCCCAGTTGCCGGATCCTATCCACGACTGTCGCAACACCACTCGACATCAAGTCGGCCGCCGCCTGGAACGACCCTCCCTGCGCTAGGACTAGCGTGTCGTCAGCGTAGCACACTACGCTGACGCCTTCGGGAAGGTCGGCGCGCAGCACCCAGTCGTACCCGATGTCCCACAGAAGCGGCCCCAAGACCGATCCCTGTGGAACACCGCACGACATCCCTCGTCGACTCCACACTCCCTCGTGACCGGGGTAGATGACGGCCCTGTCCGTCAGATAGGCCTCGACCACACGACAGAGGTAGGCAGGCATCCGGTGATACCGGAGTGCCGCCCCTATGCACCCCCAAGGCAGGGTATTGAAGGCGTTGGCGATGTCGAGAGACACCGCCAAGACGACCCTGCCCTGTGCTACCGCATCCCCTGTCGTGAGGGCCCGTACGCGCATGATGGCGTCCACCGTGGAGCGTCCTCTGCGGAAGCCGTACTGACCGTCCGCCAGATCCGGCCCCACCCGCACCAGCCGCTCGACGAGGCGGCTCGCAATCACTCTCTCCAAGAGCTTTGCCGCCTCGTCGAGCAAAACGATGGGCCGGTACGCGGACGGAGAGTCCGCAGGACGCCCCGGCTTCGGTATGAGGACCAGCTTCCCGGTCTTCCAACGAAGTGGGAACCGGCCCTCCTCCAAGCATGCGCTAAAGAGCCCCCTTAGTCGAGGCCCGAGAGCCCCTAAGGCCAGGACCCAGGCCTTCCCTGGTAGGCCGTCGGGTCCTGGGGCGGTGTTCTTGGCCCTAAGCCTTAGCACCGCCACTCCCAGTTCTACCTCGGTCACCTCTGGAACGTCGTCGTCGTCGCCGTCGCGGTCCGCATCGGACACCGCCGGTGGCGGAGCCATGAGCGGGGGAGAAAACTCACCCCGCGAAGGGAACAGAGCGCTCACAACGCCCTCTACGACCTGGGGCCGGAGACTCTGCGTCAACGGGGGGCCCGCGGTACGGAGCTTGCCCCGCACCGCCAAGTAGGGGCGCCCCCACGGATCTCTGTCCAGAGTCCCCAGCGTCTCTTGGCGGGCCGAAGCTTTGGCCCGCAATATCTCCAGTCGGAGGGCTTCCTTCGCCGCTCTGTACCCCTCGTACAGCTCCGCCTCAATGGCATCCGCATCCACAGGGCGGATACGGAGCCTGCGGTGTCTGGTGTACGGGCGTCGCGCAGCCACGCACGCCTCACGTAGTGACGTGATTTGCGGCGACCACCAGCACACCTGGCGCTGACCCCTTCCAGGCTGAACCCGGGGCATTGCCATGTCACAGATATCGGACATGGCCTCCTGGAACCACCCAGCCTCGGCATTGATGTCGGCAGGCCTGTCCGGTGATGACACCCAGGCCTGCACTATCGAGGCTTCCAGGAGAAGCTCCCGGTCCAGCTGCTTCAGCGCCCAACGCGGACCGCTTAGGGTCCGTCGGACCGGCGCAGCGGAGGTCTGGGCGGAGACGTCAAACCGGATGTACCGGTGGTCGGAGAACGTCTCCACCTCCTCCATTACGCGCCAGTCAACGACACGCGGTGACAGAGCGGGGCTGGCGAACGAGATGTCCACCACCGACTCACCCCGCATCCGCACACACGTGGGGACGGAACCCTGGTTCAGCACGACTAGGCCCGCCTCTAGGGCCCAGTTTTCCACCATTCTGCCCCGTGCATCAGTGTATCGGGAGCCCCAAGCCAAGTTCTTGGCATTGAAGTCCCCGAGAACGAGTACGGGGAGGGTTCGGAACCCGGCGACGACGACGCTCAGCTCCATAAGGGAGTTGTGGAGTTCGACGAGGGATCGGCTCGGGGAGAGATAGACGCCTACAACGGCGATCTCCCCGAACCGTGCCGCAACGCACCCCTGTGCCCTCTTGACGCCCTCGAGGGTCGGGGTACCGGCGGCGGCCGACGAGATGATGGTCACCGAGCCGCTTAGGTCCTCCACCCAAGAATCCCTGGGCGGGACAAAGTACGGCTCGGAGACCACGGCGATATTGATCGACCACTGCGCCATGCTCTGGAGCAACAGATCCTGAGCGGCGACGCAGTGGTTGATATTCGCCTGTAAGAGGCGCAATGGGGCCATTATTGGCACTCCATTGCGGCCTCAGTAGTCGCGGCTGCAGCGACAGACGCGGCAGCGGCGGGGACGACGGGAGCAGCGGCGGCCGTGGGAGCGGCGGCAGCAGCGGGGGCAGCAGCGGGAGCGGCGGCAGAGGGCTTCCTGCCCTTGCCCCTGGTCCTGGCGGGTGGGGCGCAAGCCTTGCCCCCAGCCCGGTGATCAGCCGGCTTGCCAGCCGCCGCACATATGGAACAGTGCGGCGCGGCGGTACACGAGCCGGCCTTGTGACCGGGCTGACCGCAGCGGAAGCAGTCGGCGCTGCGGTCTACCTCCGAGGTGCATCGGACACCAACATGGTGCCCCACCTGGCACCTGTAGCACCTCAGAGGCCTGGGCTCCAACAGCTTGACCTGCGCCGAAACCCAGCCCACCAGTAACCTGCGGCCCTCCTCCGCAATGGCTTTTGCCGCCGGTGCGGGGCAACTCACGGTGACCGCTCCTACCCCGGAGCGGTCAGGGCGAATGGTGCCCACCCGTACGTCTTCAGTGGGGCACCCTCCCGCCTTGGCGACGGCGGCTGCCACCTCCTCCGCCTTGGTGGAGTCGTCCAGGCCCGAGATGCGCACATCTATGCGCATGGTGGGCCTGGACACCCGGACCTCCTCCGCCGGTAGCGAAGCCCGGAGCCTTTCGGCCAGTACGTCGGCGATGGGGCCGCTGGTGGCTCCCGGGACCTCCAGCATGCGGGCTCCGGTAGCCGTGACCCGGAGCCGCAGGCCTTCGGTGAGGCCGATCTCGGCCAAGTCCACCGCCGCTTTCGCCTTCGTAAGGACGGACCCGTAGGTCACGCCCTTCTTCTCCGCCTCCGGCTGCAGGGTGATTACCACCGCTGCAGTCTTTGGAGTGCGGAGCCTGGCCGCAAGGCTCCGTGCCTTGCGACGCTCCCGCTGCCGCTGCCGCTTTTTTGCGGCCCTGGCCGCCTTGGCCGCCTTTTTCTTTTCCCCTGCGACTTGCCAGCCGGGCTCCGCCGGACTTTCGGCAGTCGGGGGAGAAGGGGGAAGAGAGGCAGGCGGCGGGGGACGTTGTGCAGCCACACTCGCTGCAGGTGCCCCCACCGCTTTTGGCTTCGCCGCCTTGCCCTTGTTGGGCGGTGCGGCCTTCCCCTTCGCCTGTTGCGGCGCGGTGGCACGCCTTGACGTGCCCGCCGCAGGAGTCGCGGCCACAGCGGCAAATGATGCCGCTGGCCTTGCCGTCGACGCCGCCGGGACCGCACTGCTGGCCGCGAGCGGGGGCCGGAGGACTATGCCTTCCAGCACCGAAAACCGGCGCTGGAAGTCCTCCATGCCCTTCAGCACAGCTTGGAGCAGGTCCCGCTCCGACTCCTTGGGCTCCTCCGTGCGGGGCGCGTCCCCCCGGAGCCTAGCTAGTTCGGCGTGCAGCTTCCTGTTTTCTCCTCGGAGTTCTTCAAGAGCGGCCCGCATAGCGGCCAGCTCCTTATCCACCGCCGTAGGAGCCGAAGTCTCCGCATTCGCCGCTGCCAAAATCTTGGCAGTGGCATCGGCGATGGCCCTGTCCTTAGAGCCCTTTTTCTTTTTAAGGGCCACGGACACCAACGCCGATGTCACCACCTCCGCAAATCCTTCCACGCGCTCCGGCCTGGAGCTCCCCGCGGCGGTGGATGCGCCCTGAGCCTGCGCGGAAGCCGCTCCGGGGTGACGCCCCTCCGCGGCGAGCCTTTCGGCTCGCCGAGCTGCCTCCTGCGCGGGGAGCTTGCGCCCCCCTCCTCCAACACGGCCCGCACCCCGCCTGCTGGTGGGGATTTTGGGGGCCGGTGCCGCCGCTTCGCTGTCGGAGGACGACGAGGCGCCCTCCGTCATCGTCCGCTTTCTGCTGCGGCTCCTCTTTCCACGGATCGAGCTACCAGAGCTCGATCCGTCCGAGCTCGAGCTTCTTGAGCTCGAGCCCATTGCCGCGTCGGTCTCCTTAGACCGCGCCTCTCCCTTACCTCCCGTTTCATTTTTTAAAAAGTTATTTATTTGTGACATATTTGGTCCCACGAGTGTGGGGGATTTAAAAGGTACACCCAGGGTAACCCCCTGTCCCTGGGCAAGTGTACATTTGTGACCCAACCAGAGTGTCCACCCGTTCCCTGGCTGGGGGTGCGCTAGAGACTGATGCGCCATCCATAATAGATGACACTACTCCTCAGCCATTCGTACCTTCGCCACGCACCAGAACTTGGTATTAGAGGTGATTTTTTATAGAGGTTGTCTACCTCGCGGCCCGGGCGGTTAAGCCAAGGCCCTCGACCCCCGTCGAAAGTCAGAGACATGACCGTAACAGTCTTCGGGGCTACGAGATCAACGGGGGCAGCTAGGGATGACGACCCCCAGCTGCCTGCTCTGCGGCAGGGTGAGTGCACGCAGAGCCCGTTCCCCGACTCCAACACACACTGCCCTCTGCTACTCAGAGGGACAGGTGGTGGAGTCCTCAGCGACAGAAAATTCGAAAGTGTGCAACGAGACCCCACAGGCACAACGTACCGTGGCGAGTCGTTGCACACCTCCCGGGGTGCACCGTCCCTCGGACTGGCCTTCGCCCCGGACGGATCCATAAGCGAACTCCAGCCCTCGGGCACACGAGGAGGTTTTCTGTCCATGCACCCCATTTAGGTTAATATTATATGACGTAGGGGCCTGCGGGCGGCGAATTAAAAATTTTCATCGACACTGGTGCCGATTTTCTTATCCAAAAACTAACCTAAATTTAAGTTAAGTGCATCTTTCTCTTTCCATTTCATTAAGAAAAGGGCAGAAGATAAAATATTAGTTAAGTCCTCTCAAATTTAGACACTCCATAGATAATTTAGACGCGATTATAAACATGGCGACTAAAAATACGCCAATGTTCTTCAGGCGGTGTCTAATTTGACAGGATTAAACTAAAACGTATTTTCTATCTTAGTGAAATGGAAAGAAAAAGATGTACTGAACTTAAAGGAGACAATTTTTTTTGTTCGGGGATTAGGCCCACCACAAATTGTGGCATTTATTAATGAAATGCACGTTAGTTTACTCCTTAAAATCTCTAGATTACAGTGGAAATATTAGCAAAACTCTACGTAACCGGAATACTGGGAAATACGACAGTCAAAACATGACTCTCATAATGACCTAAAATCTCACAAGAGCGATTATTTAATGAGTGAATAGGTTTCCTAGTTCCTAGGTATTTTATGTTAGAATAGTGCACTTTTCAATAATAATATAGGTGTAAATGACATAAAAACCTGGCTTTGGTGTGATTTTTTTTCGATTATTCTTTTACTGTGGACGCCAATGCTTTTCTAAGTAAAGTTGTTGCACATTTCGTTGAAATCGAGCTGTACAATTGTTACAACAGCTTTATATATTATGCACTGTATCTCCAGAAGCCATTTTTCTAACATCTATTGAATAAAAATACGAAAAGAACAGAAGAAGCACTTATCTGACTATCTAGAAAACTGTTGGAAACTATTAGGCTAAGTTTACATGACCGCGAGAAGCCGCGCGTCGCCGCGTGGTTGAGGCGTTCGCATGATGATGTTCATACCAGTCCGGATGTCAATGTTGCTTGAGGAGGGGGCAATTTGCTTATGGATTTTATACCGAAGGCTGAGTCGTCGCAGAAAATGACAAAGACAATAAAAAAGCTTTCTTGCATCCTATTTTAAATGAAAGTCTTTCACTTAAAATAGGATGCAAGAATGCTTTTCAACGAACGTAGAACGCGCGGTAATGTCTACGATAATTGCTGCTTACTTTGGTCTTGTACCGCGCGGTTAGTGGTACAGAGCGGTTTCGCGCGGTCGTATGAACTTAGCTTAATAATGTAGTCTGTCAGTGTCTAACTGATTGAAACTGTACCACAGAGCATCTACAACGGAATGTTAATAAGGTACGTTTCGTTTCACATAATATATTTAAATTCACGTTGAAATAAATGTAAAAACGCTCCTCAACATGCATTTTTCCGTAATAGTTTTTTACTATTATTTCATTATTCCCGTTAGATTTCTATATAATTTTTAGTGGGTTAGTTATAATAAGGTGATGACTTGTTTCATGCGTAAAATTATTAATAAACGTAACCGTTTAATAGTGGGACCAAAAAAAATTGTCTCCTTTAGTTAAGTTTGTGAACAAGGGAATCAGCACCATTGTCTCACAGTGTCAAACAGGAATAGTAAGATAGATACAGAAAATTATAGCTAAGGCAAAGTTCGTGCTAAAGTGACGCTTATTTATCTCGGTCTAAGTCTAAGGCCCGTATTAGACGTCACTCAATTCTGAGACGCTCTCAAATCTTTTGCTGTCCTTATTTTTTCCCTTTAGAATGACAAGGACAGCAAGAAACTTGAGAGCGTCTCAGAATTGAGTGACGTCTATTAATACTGGCCTTATTAACGGTGACCCTCGTCTGGTACAGTGTCAGAAGCACTACAATAGGCGTAGAAAATCAATGGGGAAATTACGTTTTGACAACTCCTTATCCTTCAAACAACGTGATTTGAGAGCTTGAGACACAATAGAAAGACAATAGCAGCACGACAGCCGGCTGTTGGTTGTTCGTCAAAAGGTTAAACAGCATTTCGATATATATTTGTGATTCAAATACTCAATGTTTATTGATATTTTGTAACTTGTGCGTATGGAGAGTAGAAATGAGGAAAATTATAATTATCTTATTATAATGAGGTATCAGTTGAAAAACTGTCCAGAAAAAAAGCGGAAAGATCATCATCTCCTTAGTCTTAGTTCATTGAAATGTTACATTGAAAATGCCTAGAAAATCCAGTTGGTGTTTTATAAAGATATTTTTTTTTTCAAACAACTCTTAATTTACAAAAGTCGGTTAATAGTAATAAATTAAAACTAAACGGGGTGTTCTAGTTATCTATGAAGCTATTTAAAATTGGCAATGATAGATGTGTGTCAGTATTTATATGTTTACGTTCGTTTTTACCGAGAAATCTCGGAAATACTTTAAAATTTGTTTTATTTTTACTCGAAATTACTCTTAAGTGACCCCTATATTATGTATCTTCATTTGAGTTTATGTCTTCATAGATAGTACGTTTTTATTTGTAAGATTGTTAAAAAAAACCGGCCTAGTGCGATTCACAAAGTAAAAAAAAATTCTTTTTGTATTAGTTTCGTTTTAGTATATTATTATACTGTTTTAGGGGCAACAGAAATACGCATCATGTGTGCAACAACTGTAATATAAACCTGGTAGTCGTGATGGCCTAGTGGTTAAGGAGCCCGCCTCTCATGCAAGAGGTTGTGGGTTCGAATCCGGGCAAGTACCAATGTGACATTTTCAAATCATATGTACTTTCTAAAGTTTATCTTAGACATCACAGACATCGGTGAAGGAAAACATCGTGAGGAAACCCAGACTTGTAGTGAATACAAGTCCGAAATCGCCAATCCGCCTTGAGCAAGCGTGGTGATCAATGCTTGTGCCTTCTCTGTATGACAAGAGGCCTTTGCTCTGCAGTTATAGGCTAATATTATTATAACTATCACAAAGCTATACCCCGCAGTTTCACCCGCATCTTTGGTTACTACTGCACTCTAATAGGTTAAAGTTGCAAATCGCACTAGGCCGGTTTTTTGATGGACTATCCAACACAAAAGTATTTTTTCAATTCGATCCAGTACTTCCTGAGCTTAAACCCGGTGGCTCCTACTATATTATGCATATATTATTTACGTACATATAAACATTCCTATTTAGTGATTTCATTGATTAAAAAACTGCATCAAAATCACAGGTACACACAGCGTTGAGCGAAATACCGACATAATTATACAGCTGCAATTAATATCATTTATTTCAGGTAACAAAGACACATAACATACATACTTTACAAACTAACATACTATTTATCTTATATTACAACTATTGAAGCTATTGCACACGAAATGACGACATCGTGTCGCGCTGCAAGTTCGCGTATCCTTTCGCGAAAACGGCGAAATAAGACACCCTTCGGCCAAAACTCTTCCTTGAGTAAGGTCTCCAAATTAACAAAAAAGGTACGTGCGCGTTAAATCGCGCTTAACAGTAACTTATAGGTCTCTAAATGTTGAGTCGGCACTCGCACCATAATCGACTTGAAGATATTGTTGTGGTGCGGCTCCAAAGAACTGCACTAGGGCTGGACTTTGAGGGTAGTGACCCTCAAAGTCCAGTTAGGCCTCGTACAGATGAGAAGCACTTTGCTGTCGACAGAGGCAACATCAGCTGCCGCCATTCGAGACAGCAAACGCCGGCCAAAGGCGACAGCTTAGTATAAACGCAGCAGTGCGCGCGCTGTTTGTCAGTCGACTTCAAATAGACCGAGCGATCGCACTACAACAATGCTGTCGACATAATGGGCAGCAGTCGACGAATCGAACACTGCAACAGTTACTTTTGTCGACAGTAGCAGTTGCTTCGACTGCTGAAGGTGGCTCTGTCGACAACTGAAGTTGGCTCTGTCGAAAGCTGAAGATGGCTCTGTTGACAGAAAAATGCTGCTTGTCTGTTTAACGCCTTAGTCTATGCACGTACATGCTCAATGATCTCCTAAACCTTCGTGGAATGATATAATCTGGACACGTACAGCGGCGTCGTCGAGCTATTAAGCCTAGCACACGAGCCACAAATAGTAAAAGATATATCAGCCCTAATGGTTAATTTGAAAGAAACAGCATGTCAATTATGTTCTTGGTGCAGATCCAAATATTTAATGAGGTTTATCATTACGGCGTGTGTAATCTTTTACCTCGTAGTTAAAATGTCTTTTTCAATTATTTATTTTATTATTTCTCTCATACTCGCAGCGCAGCTGTGTGATTACGTTGAATTTATTGTTTAAGCACCTAGTTTGTTATGAACGGGGAAGTATTTCTATGTCTTTCTTTTGTTATATCTTATTTAATGGTTAGACAATATCGGTACATTTAGTCTCATTTTTTTGGTTTACTTTGGATGGCAATAAAGCTGACAGTTCATTCGCTAATAAAAGGCAATTGCTTTTTATACGTAGATAGATATCTGCAATAGCATAAATCTGCATTGCTCAAATACTTACCAAAATACCCAAAATACTTTAGTTATCTTTGTTTTATGTGATAAATCTTTCTTTGAAAGGACCTTATCACTCGTCTAAGAGTAGGTCCAAATTGTAGTCGTTCCAGAGATAATGTATGTAGTTACCTCGTGTGCCTTGTTATTTGCTGCATAGGTACTAAAGGAGAAGGAAATGGTTGCATACATTCCTGGGCTCAGGTAAATAATAGGAAATAGGGCAGGTTAAATAATTCAAACAAGCCTTATTTGTAAGAGGATATAATAACAAGGCCTCACTAAAAGTTTTGTGAAATTTGGCTTTCCAAGAAACAAGTTATGTTCATACGAAATATAGTAAAAGTGAGGTTATATTATAACATTATGTTTTATTTTATTTACGAAATTGCATGTCACTGAAGAATAACTGTTAAAATCGCCTCACCTTCCAAGACTGCTAGCAATAGAGTTACTGCGGCCAGTCGCAATCACACAATATCGAATATTTAGTTTCATTAACTTAAGTTTTCTCGCTTCCTAGGTAGAAATATAGTACCATATTTTGTGATTTACTTTAGAATAATTAATCGGTTTTTTTAATAAACTTTCCAACTAGTTAACTGCCAAACTGCTGATTTATTCTCACTAGTTCGATTCATTAGTTCGATCGTCGAACTAGTGAGAATTTTTTTTCTCACTAGTTCGATCGTCGGGGCTCAAAAGTCCCCTTCTCCTTTCCAAAAGTAAATATAAATAATATGCCTTTGGACATAGATAGGTTGAAAACATCACAGGTAGACAAACTGTTACTTGATCAGTGATCACTTAAGCATAATATTTTATGTCATAAGCTGCGGAGAAAAACCTCAGACTACAAAACTGCCGCAAGCAAATGTGCATCTATTTTATTTAGCCACTCGGCTTCGTTGTTTCTTTAAATTCTACATAATAATATGACTGCACGAAGTTAAAATAAGTATCACCTATCGATTATTCATATTTTTCTTATTTTAGTGGTGACGTAGAATTTCTACAGCGCAC
Organism: Athetis lepigone; assembly: GCA_033675125.1. Lineage (NCBI taxonomy): Eukaryota > Metazoa > Arthropoda > Insecta > Lepidoptera > Noctuidae > Athetis > Athetis lepigone. Next base: position 8,178,483 of record CM066234.1, read on the forward strand.
AAGAAAATGTCGTCGCATACACTGTATCGATGATTTACTCAATGTCACGCACCCGTCCCACTTACGATCTGGGTCATTTTCACACGTTATTCTTATTAGATTGAGAGGGACAGGTATATAGGGTGACTGGTAATAATCGTGAAAAAAATATCAGCCGTTCAGTACATTTATACAAATACAAATCGTTTATTTACCAATACCAGGCGTCCGTCACTCGCTCAAGGCCACGCGTTTTATGCCTACCGCTTCGCGTATCGTCGACGATACAACGAACACCGGGCTGTCGCGCGCCCGGCTGAGTGCTCGCGCGTCACGGGTACAGCGCTGACTATCAAAATGCCGAAACCACGTAATTATTGCCTGATTATTGTGCAATTCCCCTGTTTCCCAATTCTCTTGTTTCCCTTTTGATTATTTATTGAAATTATTCACGCGGTTTTGGATATTTTTGACACTAAAATATATTAGTCGGGAATTCAAGGAACGAAAAATATGCATCAGTCAATTTATCAAACTAAAAAAGATTTCGATCAACAAATAAATAATAATTGTTTTTCTAAAACATTCGTTTTATTACCATTGTCATCATACGTATAACCCTAGCAGATTTGCTGGACGACACGCACACACGTTAGTCGCGCGGCGGGCAAAAGAATCTCAACTCTCTTAGTGCGTACTTATGGTACATTTCTCCTTGCTGCAAACAACTGGTATTATTATTATGATTTTGTAGGCTATTATAGCGTAGGTATTTTGGTTTTTGTATTGGAGTGAAGTATCTGTTACTTAGTAACTATTTTTTATTAATCTGTGCCAATACGCTGTTACATGTTTAGACATTTTCGTTGGTCCCAAACTAGGCTAGGCCTGACGTATCTTGGGCACCTCGGATACAAACAGATATACCTTAATTATATAAAATACGACATTACAATAGATTCTGCTTCTAGGTTTGCTTACATCAATAAGTTAACAAATTAACAAATGCTAAAAAACAAATTTTAATTAAATAAAAAGAAAAGGAAATGTGTTGATGATATATCGGAGGGCAGAGTGTTGAGTGAGGCTAGGAGTTGTGTGGTATTATGTATGTCTTGTGTGCGTGTGATGTGTGTGTATGGGTGTGTGTGTGTGTGTGTGTTTATTTATCAATGTGTAGAAGATTTATGATTGCCTAATGTACTGAACAGCTGCTTTTTTCCCGATTTCAGGTATGCTCCCATAGTAAAAGTTGTTGGTTATCATAAGCACAATCACATGTTTAAGTTTCGTACACTAATTACCAGTCACTTTATAAAACACTCGTACATCCTACTAATATTATAAATGGGAAAGTGTGTCTGTCTGTCTGTCTGTATGTTTGTCTTTCTTTCACGGCAAAACGGAGCGACGAATTGACGTGATTTTTTAAGTGGAGATAGTTGAAGGGATGGAGAGTAACATAGGCTACTTTTGTCTCTTTTTAACGCGAGCGAAGCCGCGGGCAGAAGCTAGTAGTCTATATATGAGTGTTGACTCAGTAACAGTTGAGTTAATGAGTCGTATTTTGTAGTTTAATTTGGGTTTAGCTGTTGCTAGTGTCTTGAGACATTTTTGGCTTTAGGATTAAGTTTGGTAAACATAAAGTCAATTAGGATTTTTTAGTAATAAATAAGGTATATGTCTTCTATCTCATGGGCCCGCTTTGGGCGGAGGGCAAGGGGTTGGGGACTGTGGGGTCTGTCGGAATATTACTGGAAAAAAACCTGATCACCTGCGTTTCTTCTCATGCGGAGTTAACATTTACCAGGTGTGTACCTATGAAATAGCACTCTTTGGTCGGATGATACTAAAATCGTCTGTGATTTCAATTTTCTCGCGAAACCTACTACATTGCTTACATAAGTTAGTGGCTACACGAAACAATAGTTAGGATATAAAAGTTAAGTGCTGAAAAATTTTGGTGACCCTTCAAAGATAAACTGCCACGTGCTTCAAAACGTCGTTTTGCGGGGACAAACCCTGACTTTCTGTTAGAGACTTCTGTGCACTTGCAAAAAACCGCGCCAGAAGCATACGGATTGATGGAAGTATCCGGTGACCTTGCTCCTTGCTGCGTTGAATGGCTTCTCCAGGACTCGCCGGGCTTCATTGCTTGGCGCTTTTCTGGTGAACTCTACTGTTGATTCGGCTTCGGTCTCGTGTTCTGGCTTTCAGGAGTTGCAATGGCTGGGAATAGTGTGGTGGGATTGTAACCTTGCTCATAGTCGAAGACAATGTTACAATAGATATCAAAGGTTCAACATTGGAATTTGCGACGTTGATAACGAATCTTACCGAAACCCAGAGATAAGGTTCACGTACGAGTTGAAAAACATAAGAACACAAAAAACCATTTTGAATCAAGTCCACGCACTTTAGACTTAAAGTATATGTAATTTAAGTGAGCAGCAGCGGATTATGGAGTGTAAATATATGGAAAGTTAACTAGACAATAATAGTACTCAAAAAACGTATAGCAAATATAATCATGTATAACAGACAGTTCAACAGTTGAATTTTTACAAGTAACAAGATAACAGTATCTAGGCAACACACCAAAGACTATTAAGAATAAAATATTTGTCACAACACTAAAGAGTTTCATTTCACTTTAACACCTTCTCTTGTTGTTAACCCAATATTTTCTATCAGTCTTTGAAGCCTAGGCCTTGGCAGAGGCTTTGTGAAAAGATCTGCCAGCTGCAATTCACTTGAAACTCTCAGAACTTGCAGCTCTCCAGACGTCACTATTTCTCGCACAAAAAAGTGCCTAATCCTGATGTGTTTCGTGCGTTTGTGAAACTCAGGATTCTCTGCTAATCTTAACGCAGCTTCATTATCAACTTTCAAAGTTGGTATTCCCTGAAGTTCCGTCAAGAATCCAAAAAGTCGTGTTAGCCACACGGCTTCTCTAGCGGCTTCGCTCGCAGCAACAATTTCTGCTTCCGTGGTGGAAATTGCGACACTCGCCTGTCGCTGGCTCATCCATGATACAGCACCACCGGCGTACAAGCTGAGTATTCCAGAAGTTGATCTTCCAGTACTCAAGTCACCTCCATGATCTGCATCACTATAGCATTCTATAAGTCCTTGCTTATAATTTCTTCTGTATACGATGCTAAGATTTAGTGTAGATTGTAAGTATCTCAAAATACGTTTGACTTTTATACAATCTGCCTGTGTCGGATTCTCCAGACTTCTAGACACCACACTCACAGCATACGCAATATCAGGCCTAGTTGCAACCATTAAATAGGCCAATGCTCCAACTACTCGTCTGTAGTTTTGCAGTATGTGATCGTCCGTCTTATCCACTTGCTGTTCGTTATCTTTGGTAATCGGCGTTGAGACAGGTCTGCACTCTGCCATACCAAATCTTTCCAGAATCTTCTTCGCATACGAAGACTGATGAATTTTAATCTCGCCTTCTCTGATTTTGATCTCAATTCCTAAAAAGTAGGATATTGGTTTTGTCGTAATCTTGAACCATCCTTTAAGTTCATGCAAAAAGCCATCAATTAAATGTTGATCAGTAGCAGCAATTAATCCATCATCAACATAAAGAGCTACGATCAACTTATTGCCATCTTTTTCACGCTTGAATAAACAAGGATCAGCTTCACTTATTTCAAAACCAACTTCTTTGAAAAAATCGAGAATGCGCTTGTTCCAGCACCGAGGTGCTTGCTTCAGTCCGTATAAGCTTTTCTTTAATAAACATACTCTTCCAGATCCATCATTGTATCCTTCAGGCTGAGCCATATATATCTCTTCGTCAGACAATGATCCATAAAGAAAAGCTGTCGATACGTCAAACTGACATAATTTCAGGTCCTCATTCGCAGCTATGCTTAATACGGTCCGTACCGTTGACAACTTGGCAACAGGGCTGAATGTCTGGTCATAATCATCACCCTTTTTTTGTCTAAAGCCTTTAGCAACAAGTCTAGCCTTATACTTGTCAACTGAACCATCGGCGTTTAGCTTGACGCGAAAGACCCATTTGCAAGGTATAGCCTTCCTTCCTCTGGGCAACTCTGTTAAAACCCAAGTTTTATTTTCCTTAAGTGATTGTATTTCACTTTCCATGGCCTTTTTCCATAATTCTTTTTCAGCACATGAAGCTGCTTCTTTAAAGCATGTTGGTTCTCCAGTCGCGGACATAACAAAGTCATTGAATCTTGCTGGATGTCTGAGCAACGCTCGATCTCTGAGAACTCTGTCACTAACCAGGCGATCGATATCCACGTTGTCATCCTCATCAACATCTACATCAAAGTTCTCAACATCTTCTTCCCCCCTAGATTCAACTGACTCTTCATTATCATGAACTGATACTGCGTCTTGAAAATTCTCAGTCTCAGACGTCGAAGTATTATTTCCTGATTCTACAATACACTCAGTATCAACATCCGTTGACACGACTGGAGTCTCAGTCATATGAGGCTTTACACCTGGAAAAGAAACCTCCACTTCTCCATATTCCTCATCCTCAACTTCTATAGTTGACCTAATAGGTTTTTCGTCAAAAGTCACATCTCGTGACCTTACCAAAGAGTTTGAACTCTTATCCCAGAGTCGATAACCATCGTCGCCATTATATCCGATCAGAAAACATTTCTGAGCCTTCTTCTGCAATTTCTTTCTTTTCTGTTTGGGCACGTGAGCATAACATACGGAACCAATGATCCGTAAGTGCTTAATTTGAGGTTTCTTGTTCAACCATAGCTCGTATGGACTTTTTCCTTCAACACAAGTTGGTCCAGTTCTATTTAATATATAAACCGCTGTTGTGCACCAACTCTGCCCACAATTGCTCAGGCAATTTTTCATGAGCGTGCATCATAGCACGTGCTGACTCCACTATGGTACGATTCTCACGTTCGCTACAACCGTTTTGCTCTGGCGTATATGGCATCGTCATCCTGTGGTGTATGCCTCTCTTTGAAAGTTCGCTTTGCACCTTTGCGTTTTTGAATTCCCCACCATTGTCGCTCAGAAATTCTTTTACGCAATGTCCAGCCGTATCAACTTCCGCAAGCATCTCTTTTAACTTACTTGGTACTTCGGACTTTTCTTTCATAAAGTACACATACCGAAAACGTGTGTATTCGTCTTTAAAGAGAACAAAGTATCGACTCTTGGAGTAGGAGGACGGAAAAGGACCACACACATCCGAATGAATCCGTTCACCGGGGCTCTGTGCTTTTTCCCGTACTCCGAACTTCTTGCGATGCGCCTTCCCAAAGACACAACCCTCGCAAAGTTCACCCGTATCTTTAACCTTCACAGCTAACTCCCTTTCGATCACTTTCTTAACATGTCTCTTATCTTGGTGACCAAGTCTCTCGTGATAAAGCTGTAATTGGTCATGAGTGTCCACCAGATTTATTGGAGAAGCTTCAGATAAGACCCGCATTCTCAACTTATAGAGTCCGCCATATCTTTCTCTCCAACCTGTCACAGCTATCTTCCCACTTAACTTCATCGAGCAAGTTGTCATTCTTGACTCAAATAGACTGTCAGGGTTTAGATCTTGTGCACTTAGAACCGAGAATAAATTTCTTGTAATGTTGGGGACATACCACACATCGTTCAAACAAAATTTATTCTTTTTCTTCCCAATTTTTGCTTCAAATTTTATTCTGCCTTTACCTTCAGCATGAATAATTTTTCCATCAGCTGTCGTCACAGTGTGAGGGACTTTAAAGACCTCGTAAGTAAGAAAAATGTCATTCCGCATTGTGACGTGATGAGTAGCACCATTATCGACGTACCACCCTTCACGATCCACATTACCAAGAATATTGCTTTCCGCCGATTCAATGCCCATAAGCATCATATTCGAGGATTTTTCTGACCTTTTCTTGCTTGGACAGTCTTTCTTCAGGTGTCCCACTTCTTTACAACTGAAGCACTTTACACCTCTCCCAGAACTGCTCGGGGTTGGTTCTTGTTTCTTTTTCGAAACCTTCTTACTTCCTTTCGTAACAAGCGCGTCACAGCTCGTGCTGCCGGCATTGTCTGAAGTAAGAGTCTTTTCTTGTACACAAAGTTGACTTGTCAGGTTCTCAACAGTCCTATCTTTCTTTGACATTAACATCCAGCTCGACTTAAAAGAACTAAATTGGCACACAGGCAGCGAATTCAAAATCTTGCATATCAACAGAAACTCTGGCAACTCTCGTTCTTCAGTTTTCATGAATTCACGATTCATCAAGTGCCACTGGTTCTTCAATTTTGAAACGTGCGAAGCAATGTCATCAGCACTGTCGTATTGCATTAAGAAGAACTTCATACAGACTTCATATAACTTATTATCATTATCACCGTCATACAGCCTATGCAGTTCATCCCAGACATCTTTAGGATTTGTGAACCTTATCACTTTGTCAAGAGTCTCATCTGTTACATTATTCGTGATTAACAGTAAAGCTGTGCTTGCTAGCTTCACATAATCTGCTAGTTTTTTGTTGTAATCAACCAAAGCTGTCGAGCTTGCTTCATTGTCCGCAATAACACTCGGCTTTTCAGGTCTCTTTACTGTACCCAGCACAATGTCCATCAGTCCGTCTATGCCACTCAGGAGTGCAGTAATACGGTACTTCCAATGAACCCAGTTTGTGCCATCTAGTTTAGCAACTTTGATTTTTGACAACTCCATTATACTGCGGTCAAGGGCCCATAACCACTTAAAGTGTACGTATTTTAAGTGAGCAGCAGCGGATTGTGAAGTGTAAGCATATGGAAGTAAACTAGATAATAATAGTACTCGAAAAACATATAGCAAATATAATCATTTGAAACAGACAGTTCAACAGTAAAATTTCCAAGTAACAAGATAACAGTATCTAGGCAACACACCAAAGACTATTAAGAATAAAATATTTGTCACAACACTAAAGAGTTTCATTTCACTTTAACATTTAGAAGACTTAGAAGCTCGGACAATGAATTCTTTTGATGAATTTCAATGAATGGCAAAGAACCTTCCGTGTCTACAGAGCTGCTCGAAAGGCAAGCAAAAAGGTTTTTCTGCTACTAATCGTAACAAAAGTTGAAAAGTGGCGGTGGTGAAAAACGTCGTGGGTAAACCCCGGGGAACTAGCTGGAGCGACTGTTAGGTCGCACTAGGCTCCCCGCGAAACAACGATTTTCGCCACGAATCTTTGGAGGATCACTAAAATTTTTTGTACACTGAACTTTTACAAAGAATTGTAATATATGGGTATTACAAATCTTAAATATTTTGAAGCGAAGCTTGCAAATAGTTTTTTTATCAAAGAATATGACGTGGATCAATAACCTTTCAAACGTATTTACACTATGAAGGATTAAAACGTTACGCTGGCTAGCCGTGACTCACTCTTCTCACACCTGTCAAACATAAAAACTAAATCCGCTGTCATATCACTCTTCATGAATGTCTTGTCTAAATTCGGCGAATAAACTTTTATAAAATGATACAAAAACGTTAAAAAAAATGCAAAAAATGTGAAACTAAAGTCATATCCATACTATGATAAGTGTCCGAGGATTACTATTGGTAATGTTGAGAAGCGCCTTCATTGTCGCTTTCCTAAGCATACCTAGCCCCGTCGTCGCCTTCACTGGCTTCAAGAACTGGTCCAGAAAAGCGATCTACCACAAAGTCGACCTCTGCACTCAATCCTGCTACAGCCAGATCATCCCCGGACTCTACCTCAGCAATGCAAGGGCAGCCGCTGACAAAAATGTACTTCGGAACCTCAACATCACCCATGTCCTCACAATCGAGGCCCATCGGCTGCCGAAAGCCACTTTTGCGGATACCAATATCAGTACCCTCTTCATTAGGGCCTACGACTTACCTCAAACCCACCTTCTGCCGTACTTCCCCATGGCCAACGCCTTCATCGACGAAGGACTTCAGAAGGGAAACGTGCTTGTTCACTGCCACTTCGGAGTGTCCCGATCTGCCACCCTGGTCATCGCCTACATCATGGAAAAGTACAAGCTGACGTTTGAGCAAGCATTCGTGTATGTTCGGCAAAGAAGGCGGTTCATCAACCCCAACCCAGGCTTCGTGAGCCAGCTTCGAGAGTACCAGAGGCTAAATTATGATGTGAATGGATTCTACAGGTTTGAAGCGTATATGAATGTGAATGCCAGGAAACACAAGTACAAGATCGCGTCGCTTGCTGCCGTGGTTGTGGGCATAATCGTACCTCTCGCGGTGTTAGTCGGCTGAAATGCGTAAGTTCAATAATTTTACCAATCAAGTGCAAGTTTTTGTAGGAACTGATTAAAATTATAAAAAACAGATGGTGTTGTTTTTTTGTTCGTAGATGTGCTCTATCAATATGACTACATGTTAAGACAAAAAAAGAATCTTATCTTTTCTTATCAATTTTGAATGCTATGATTATGAATAACTGCAATTGCTTAAAAAGCTGCAATTTGCGAACATTATCTGACAATTATTTTCATATAATTTAAAAAGATTAGCGACTAAGCCAGAGAAAAAAAAATGAACCTTAACTTGCGATAATACAAGGCAAGCTAGTAAAAAAAACAACAGTTAATCAAATTATGTCAGTTCAAAAACCCCAGAAACATGTATAAGTTTTATAAAATGGATAATTCTTTCAGCGTCACAAAGATATTTTCGGTTTCATCTGTTACTAAACATGATAACCATAAATTAGAGACATCACGCGCACGCCGTCCACTCCCGCTCACGCCCAGGAAGTGCAATATAAATTTTATAATATATCAATTGAGCGGAAAATCGCGAATATCACATTGTAATAAATAAACAGTAGTTAATAAAAAATATATTTTTTTTATGCTTTATATTTCCGTCTTCCATTTTTTTTTGTGGGATATCATCAAATGATAATGATATATTATTATTATTATTTTTTGTTTAACGTCTTACGTTTCTCGGGTCCCTGGGGTCCCGGACCTTTAGAAGGCGTACGAGGGGCCGAAGCCAACTCGCAGAGGCCCCTTGAGAATTTTATGAGAAATGAGATACCAACCGATGATTATCTCTATATGCACTATGCAGGTGCACCTATGTAGCAAACAAAAAAATTTGAACTATGGGTTTCGGTTTTTAGGTGGACTAGGTACTTAAGACTATGGAGGGACTATAGCCCCTGCCTGACCAATGTTTGAAAGCACGGATAAAAAGGCAGGGGGTGACTTGCACACTCAGTAAATGGGCCCCCGAAAACGGCCGCTAGCACAAAGTGACGTAGCGACAAGGGGGCAACATATATCGAGGTGCTAGAGGAGTGGAGAGGTATTCCACGGCTATCAGGACAATCCCGGAAGTACGGTCAAGATCCCTACCAGCATCTTACTGGAATACTTCCTTCCCCCGAGCACGTTTGCTCTTGCGAATCTCCACTCTAACCAGCCAATTAAGGCAAGAGAGAGGTGGGAGCCTTGTTCCTCGTCAGTGCTCACTCTGGCCGGCCAATGAAGGCAAGCCAGAGATGAGGAACAAAGGGTCTCCCAGGAGGTCAGGTCCGCGGGGGTCGCTACTGCCCGACAGCTCGCCACAAGCTGCCCTGCGGGTTTATTATTATTATTATTATCATCAAATGACTTCTCCCGTCCTGGGCGGGGCGGGAGGGCGTGCCAGACTTTTACTGACTAAAACCCACTCATGTTCCTTCGTTTGCCCTTTATGTCCGGGGAAACAGTAAAACTATTATAACAATTCCGCAACCCCGGTTCCGTCTGCCAATGGTTGTTATTATTGCGCAAGAGTTTGTGGTTTCCAATTTTTACGTAACCCCCATTTTACAAATTTCGGCAGTGCGCGTACGATATTTTCTTTTAGTTAATACGTAGTGCCAAGTTGAGCGACTGTTCCATCATTTAGTTCTTGTATTTATCGTTCATTAGAAAAAATCGTCGCTGCAGCTTTTAGTGTAATGCGTAGTATATAAATAGAATGGGTATATATTTTTTTGCAGAGATTTCTTTCGTAGTTTACGTCATCTTATAGATTCTGTTGATCAATTTGACTGTCTCGACGTGTAGAAACATTGTTCTTAGAATTTGTAAAAAATAATGTATAAGATTTTAATGGGCGTAGATATAAACAGAGATTGAGAATATCTTGCGGGAAACTTTTGCGTTTTAACCAACCCACAGATCAAACTAAGACCCAATGACTAACTGCTGACAGCCGCACAGCAATGAAATCAAATTATGTTATTAAAAGAAAACTCGCTGTCCCCCGTGATTTTACCCGTGTAGTTTCCATCCACGTGAGATTTTTGGGATAAAAACTATCTCGCATGATTGTCTAACTTACATACTTTTCGTCGAATTTACTTAAATGATATTATTATCATCCAATCAGTCAGTCAACTTTTATAGGGACAGACATCGGAATGTGATTTAGTGTAAATAGATTGTAAATAGAGACTAAAGCGTTATAACCGTGTTATAATTTAAAATAAATTAAATAATAACACCGCTTTAACGCTTTTAGCGCCTTACTAATAATCGGTGCATAAAGTTATGACAGGTTTATACGTCAAAAAATGTATGGTTACACGGGCTTTATTCATTGCATAACTTTACACAGTGATTATTAGTAAGGGCATTAGTATTTAACATTATTATTAAACTCACGAACTATGTTATGATATGTTATGTGTTGATGTTTATATTGTTTATGTTACGCTACATAAGATTGCCCCTATGGAGCTGTGTAAAGTATGGTGTCTTGCAAGTTTACAATATTATGAAAATGCTCAATATATTACCTTCAAAATGTTGAAACAGAATTTACTAATCATTACTTATGTTAGCTTGCAACTGGTAACCCTAGGTATCTTAACGACCATAAGTAATGTCACTCAATCATTCATTCATGCATTCGTAATTTCATCTGGTGTGCGAAGCAGCTATCGGCCGCCCTTCTTGATCGAGACACCGAGCAGTAAACATCCTTCTGTAAAACCAGTGCAGAACTCTAAAATATATATTTAGCTATGTAAGTACAAGACTTATTATTCTGGTGATTATTTTGGTGATATGAAAGTGTTTTAACAATTTATTGTGGAAAAGGAAATAAATATGTTTATGTTTTATTTGTGAATATGGTTTTCTATTATTATCCCTTTATTCCTGAGCGATGGTTTACAGTTCAGCAGTGGGATCTTAAGAGAATTCTCATAATTTTCTTTTTATCACGTCCACAACAAGCTTAAAATATGTTGCCTAGATATGGCTTATATTATACACATAGCATATAGGGTAAATAATTATAATTGCTACCAGTATTTGAAAATACTCCCACGAGTACGAGTTCAATACATACTTTATTTTCTTTTCCTTGCGTCGTTGAAAACGGAACGTTATTTTTTTTTCCAACAAATTATTCTGTTTTATTTTTTTGATTACCGACAATAACATATTATATTATAAGAAAGTGAAATCAAATCCAATATGAATACGATGTTATGATGGTAGTTATTAACGGTGAATGGTGGGTATTTGATAACATTTTTTTTAAAAAGAGGAACGTTACGTTTTCTTTCCAACGAATTATTTTATTTTTACTGATTACCATCAATAACATGTGAAAGTGAATTCGAATTACAACATGAATACGACAATACGTATAGCATTTAACTAGAGAATTATGCGACAAATGTGTTAATGACTGGTTTATTTATCGTGATTTATTTATCTGTGTTAACTTATCACTTTGCTGCGAGTCGCGGGTTCGATTCCCGCACGGAACAGATATTTGTATGACCTACAGTCAGTTGTTCCGGGTCTGGCTGTTTGTGCATGTGAGCTTATATGTCTGTAAACGCACCTACGATACAGGAGAATTCTTAATTACTTCATACAAGACTTAGCTACTACCTCACAATTATAATAAAACTTATTATTTAATATATGGCCCTTAATTGAGAAAGTATGTGTGCGTGTAGTTTTAACCCGACTACGGCGAAGCAAAAAAGAGAGTTATGTTTTTTTTTTGTTTGTTGACTTTTCTATAGTCTCTGTTTTCTGACTTTTATTTCGAAAATTGAAATTATAGTGCTAACATGAACATGCACTAAGCTTTCAAGTGTTAAGTTTCAGATACACATTCCTATTGAATACAACCGAGGGGAAGGGTTGTTATTCAATATGGATAAGGATGGAGTGCCCAGGTTGGAGGGCAGGAGTGAGCCCAGGTTAGAGGGCAGGAGTGAGCCCAGGTTAGAGGGCAGGAGTGAGCCCAGGTTTGAGGGCAGGAGTGAGCCCAGGTTTGAGGGCAGGAGTGAGCCCAGGTTTGAGGGCAGGAGTGAGCCCAGGTTTGAGGGCAGGAGTGAGCCCAGGTTTGAGGGCAGGAGTGAACCCAGGTTTGAGGGTGAAGGTGCGCCCAGGTTTGAGGGCAATGGAAGAACCATTAACAGTTTTGATGAGGAGCAAGTAACTACTGGACTAACGGCAAGAATTGAAAACCGGACACGGCTTTCGTCTAGGAACAGGAAAAGGCGAAATATTATGACAGATTCGGACAGCTCGTCGCGTAGCAGTGCAACCGGCGAGAGGAGGAAGTACAGGAGGAAGTCACGGGCGATGAAAGGCAGCCCCAAGCGGACAGAGTACAGCAGTGACAGTTCCCGAGAGCAACACAACCGTGAGTCAACCCGAATTTATAAATCCAGGCGGGATAGAAATAAGCAATCGGAAACAAATTTAATATTAGATAAGTTTTTGTCAATTTTAAATAATGTCAAGAGTTCAGAGAAGCCCAAGCTGCCATTTAATAATAATGTTTTACTGGATTGACCCTCTTAGCAAAGAACAGACTATGTTAGTATGGATTACTAAAGTAGAAGAATGTGCCGAAATATACGGCTGGTCTGAAAAAGAAATAATTCATTATGCTCTCCCCAAGCTTTCAGGTGTAGCAAAAATTTAGTACCAAGGCTTACCTTCACTTCTTTATACTTGGGGCGAATAGAAAAGAAAGCTAATTGAATCATTTCCTTGTCGCGAGGACTACGCTGAAACCTTGACAGAAATGTTGGCCAAGCGTGTAAAATACGGTGAATCATTGGAGCATTATTATTACGCGAAAATTAAATTTATTAAATAGATGCAAAATTTATAGCAGACAAGCTGTAGATTGCATCTTATACGGAGTAGACGATCGTGCGATTAGAGTAGGTGCTCAAGCGGCTCAATTTACTGAACCAGAACAGGTTTTGAAATATTTTCGAACTGTAAAAGTAGGGCAAAGTAGGGAAGCATTGATTCTAATGTTAGGAATAGGATCAATCGCAAGGGTCCTACGAATGTGACATCACGCACTCAAAATCAGAAGTCGCCTAGTACGATGAACTCTAACATACGGTGTTTCAATTGTAACGAATTTGCCCATCCCAGTTTTAAGTGCGAAAAACCCCTTATTAAATGTTCGATATGTGATAGATTAGGTCACCAGGCTTCCAGCTGTTATAAAAACAATAAGCCCAAAACCGACTCTACTTCTAAAAACGAAGCGCAATCAAAAGATACAAATGAAAGACAGGTATCAGAACTAAAAGCATTCGATAAACCTGTCGATAAATATATTTTTGATATTAAAACTAATGGTAAAACTATAAATTGCCACGTAGATTTAGGCAGCCAGTGCACACTAATGACAATAAGCAAAGCTAAAGAATTTGCTATGGACATTAAACACCCCCCTAATCTTCCTGTGTTAAGAGGTATTGGTGCAAACCTAACTATGCCAGTGGGTGTAGTAACCACTGACGTTGAAGTTCAAGGCATTACGAAAGTTATAGATATTTATGTAGTAGAAGATCACGTACTAAGTCACCCTGCCCTTTTGGGGCACTCGTTCACTGAAATGTCCGATCTTATAATTACCAAGACCCCAAATAAATTAATATTTAAAAAAATTGACACCACAAAAATACACTTACTATGTGATGCTACCGTGTGCATCCCACAATCGTCGTTGCGCGTAGTACGAGTAAAATCTGAACCACCTTTCAGTGGTAATGTTTGCGTACGTGCGTCTCTTAAAGAATTAGATGGCAAATACTGTTACGTCTTGTCGGATTGCTATGACATAAAGGAAGGAAACGGTTCGATACTCGTGTATAATGTGTTTGCTAGTGAAATAACCATTCATAAAGAATCTTTATTGAACTGTTCTATTAAAAGCGAATATGTAGACCCTTTAGAAGTCCTTGATTGCTGTCAAATGTCCTTTGACCCTACCAATTCTGATGAACTAATAAGTGCAGCGATAAACTCAACCACGGGGAACGTTTACGATTACAACAACTTTTAAATAAATATCAAGACTGTTTTTCCAAAGGCTTAAAAAAGACCTTGGGTTTACTAAAGTGGCAGAAATGGTCATTGAACTGGAAGACTCCGAACCAATTGTGTATAGGCCGTATCGTTTGTCGCATTCCGAAAGAACTTTAGTAAATGACATGGTTCAAGACATGATAGATAGTGGTATCGTAAGAGAGTCTTCTTCGCCTTATGCTAGCCCCATCGTTTTAGTCCAGAAAAAGACTGGAGAAAAACGGTTATGTGTTGACTATAGAGGAATCAACTTGATAAAAACTCTGCTTACACAGCGACCACTATTAGCTTTATACGACCCTAAAGCAGTAACACAGCTACATATCGATGCGTGCAAAGACGGGTTGGCTGGAATACTCCTACAGAGTGATTCTTTGGGAGCGTTTCATCCAGTTTCATATTTTAGCCGTAAAACTTCCCCCGACGAATGCAGGTTGCATTCTTATGAGCTCGAAACTTTGGCAGTAGTGGCATCCTTAAGTAGGTTCAGGGTATATTTGTTAGGGATACCATTCACAATCTGTAGTGACTGTAGCGCGTTAAGATCGACATTTTTAAAACGCAATCTGATTCCGCGGGTTGCACGTTGGTGGGTCCAGATACAGGAGTTCGATTGCACCATTGAGTACCGACCCGGCTCTCGAATGACGCATGTTGATGCGCTGAGTCGCGGACTGGTGGCGGCCTTCGAATCCGAAACACACGTATTAGATATTTTAAGTATTGAATGCTCAGATCAGGACTGAATTACCACTGTGCAAAACGCAGATGAAGAGGTTCAGAGAATCAAAAATATATTAGAGGATAAAACTGCGGATTTAGTTATGGATATTCATAAAAACTACAAAATTAAGAATGGCCATATATATCGTGTGGTAGGAGATGAGATTAAGTGGCTGGTTCCAAAAGGCGTGCGCTGGCAGATATTAAAACGTAATCATGACGACATAGGTCATTACGGATTTGACAAAACTTTACAGCGTATACAACAGCATTACTGGTTTCCTAAAATGCTTCGTTTTATTAAGAAATACGTGCAATCTTGCTTAGAATGCGCCCATCATAAAACCCCTGACGGCAAACGAGAAGGCGAACGTCACCCAATTGAAAAAAATTGTGTCCCCTTCCATACAGTACACGCAGATCATTTAGGTCCCTTTATTAAAAGCAAAAGGGGCAACTGCTATTTACTAGTCTTAGTTGATAGCTTCACGAAATTTGTAAATATAAAACCCGTCAAAAATACTAAGTCTCTCTCTAGTATACGCGTAATAAAAGAACATAATATAAGTTATTTTGGCGTTCCCACACGCCTAATAACCGATAAAGGTACTAGTTTCACAAGCAAAACGTTTAATGATTTCACAACATTACTCGGAATAAAACATATTGTTAACGCTGTAGCTACCTCTAGGGCAAACGGGCAAGTAGAGCGTTTTAATAGGACTATTCTCGATGCTCTTTCAACTTGTACCCACAACAAAGATGACAAATCCTGGGATGAATATATATATGACATTCAAGTAGGTATCAACACCACAGTGCATAAGACTACGAAAAAAAGCCCATCCCAATTATTATTTGGTTTCAATATAACAAGGTAGGTCAGAAGGTATTTTGAACCCAATTCTTTCCGATACAACTAATTTAATTGACTCTGAAGATTTAAATAACATAAGAAATAAGGCAAGTTGTAATATAAAAGCACAGCAATTAAAAGATGTTGAACGTTTTAATAGTCATAGAAAAATGACCAAAAAGTATAAAGTAGGAGATTTAGTCCGTATTGAAAGGCAAGTTCCCCATGATGGTCGATCTCAAAAATTAGTGGTCAAATTCCAAGGACCATATCGTGTAATGAAAATGCTCCCTAATGAAAGGTATTTAATTGAGGACACCCCTATGACACGCAAACATGGCCGTCGCTACGAAGCTGTGGTAGCTGTTGATAAAATGCAACCTTGGCTAACATTCGGAAGGAACTTAGAAAGTAGTGATGATGATAGCAAATGTAGTAATAGTGATAATGAACTCAATAAAGTAGATTAATGGATTGGATTAATATTTTATTTATAAAATTGAGGATAAAGAAGTTAAATTAGGTAATAGCTTGATTAAATAATAAAACTAAATTAGAACTGATTACTGACTATTATTATTATTATAGTTGATGAACTGAAACTTTAAAATGTATATTTGTTTGTAATGTTAATGTACTAATTTTGATACCGCTTTCATTGTATCGTACTGAAATAAAAATGCACTGTAACTGATTATTGTCTTTATAGATGATAAACTGAAAACTTAATATTTATGTTTGTTCTTTGGATAGTGTGTTTCTTTAGTGTGTTGTACTTAATTAATAAACTTAATTGATAAGTGATTGTTGTTATTACGGATAGTAAACTGAAACTTTATTAGTTATATTTACTCGTTAGGAAAGTTAATGTATTAATCTTTATAGTATAAACTGTAACTGATTATTATTCCATACTTTTAATAACATTTTTAAATATTAATATAAAAATAAATACAATAAACTGATTATTTTTATTATAGATAATGAACTGAAACATGTATACTCATTTTTGTGTGATAGTAACATTAGTGTATTAATGTCAATTGTATTTTTTTGTCTCGCTTGCGATAATTATTATAAGAGCGAGGACGCTCATTGAGCAGGATGGCCGAGCTGTTAGCTTGCAACTGGTAACCCTAGGTATCTTAACGACCATAAGTAATGTCACTCAATCATTCATTCATGCATTCGTAATTTCATCTGGTGTGCGAAGCAGCTATCGGCCGCCCTTCTTGATCGAGACACCGAGCAGTAAACATCCTTCTGTAAAACCAGTGCAGAACTCTAAAATATATATTTAGCTATGTAAGTACAAGACTTATTATTCTGGTGATTATTTTGGTGATATGAAAGTGTTTTAACAATTTATTGTGGAAAAGGAAATAAATATGTTTATGTTTTATTTGTGAATATGGTTTTCTATTATTATCCCTTTATTCCTGAGCGATGGTTTACACTTAGTATGAGATGACGTTGCTTTCCTATGTCTGTATACCTCAACGTATCTTTTAAAGTCGCAAAGGATTATGATGCGTTTTTTAATCCTTCGAACACACGTGATTTGAGACACAATAAGACAGTGGCAACGCGTCAGCCGGCTGTCGCTTGCTCGCCGAAAGGTAGAAAGAATAAGGGTGGTTTATATGTTACAGAATTACTCTGTATATTATAGTAGAGCAAATTTCCAAAGATCTTCATCTTTAGAAATTTTATAAACCCCATCCGAAGCTGAGGCGGGTTGCTAATTTATATTATTATATGTTTGTTTGTAGGTAATCTCTAGAAGTACCGGTCGAATGTCTGTCGCTCTGTCCGTCTATTAATTGGTGAAGTATTTTTGTCCAGCTCTAAATATAAACAAAGGTCACGCGCAGGTGTTGTCCAACTATCGCCACACCTCGCCAGTGTTAGGAAAACTTCTCCTGTCGTAAAATATAGATAGAAATCGTAAATAAAATAAATATATGTTACCAGGGCCCTAAGATATAATTAAGGTTTTCTTGAACACCGATTGATGTATCCAAATGAAATTTCAAATGGATTGAAGAACAAATTACTTTCTACAACATTTGAAATTTTAATTAAAATATATTCATTGGTTAATGAAAAAAATTAAATTGTATCTGACGGCCCTGGTAACATATCTCTTTTGCTGACTGTACATACTTATATATATAATTTATAAATACATACGTATTACACCTGGACACAGAACAAACAATCATGCTCATCACATAAAGTTTGTCCTGGGTGGAAATCGAACCCACGACCTCCAGCTTTGCAGTCAGGGTCACTAACCATAGTCAGCACTTTGCGCAGTTGCTGCCGAAAGCATTGACTTGGAGACATCACACACTACGCTGGCCTAAAGGTAGTCGCCACTGCAAAACACGCTCTACTATATGCTTACAAATTCATCCCTAGCCTATTTTTTTTTTTTTGGTGAGTGGGAAATCATCAAATGCCTGCTCCCGTCCTGTGTGCGGCGGGAGGGCGTGTCAGACTTTTACTGACTAAAACCCACTCATGTTCCTTGGGTGGCCTTTTATGTTCCAGGGTCACGGTAACTATTATAAACATTCCGCAACCCCGGCAGGCGTTGGCCCTGTTGGGCCCCTTTCTGTGCTCACTACTTCTCTTTGAGGCGCGCGTGGAACACTAACGCGCCGTCGACGCGGTCCTGGTCCTAGCCGGGCGGCGAGCTACCCATCGCTCGCCATCCGCAGAACCGTGCCTACGGCGGCCGGTAGTCGTCTTGCGACTCTCGACGTCTTCGCCTGGGTCTTTGTCCAGGGCGAGAGGCTCGTCGTTGCCTCTTGCGCGCCGCCGCTTCCTTTAATCCCTAGCCTTTGTCCAACTAGGTAAAGGTCGGCTTTCTCAACAACCCAGTAACTGGGTGACACGGTTCCTCTGGGCTAGACTAACTGTCGGACATTCAGACTTCTGATTATTCGTAACGACTGTCAGAGATCTACGGATGGCATTAAGGCTTTGCTTGCTTTCCGAGGCACGGTTAGTGGTGTTCTATGACGTTTGTAGGGTGCCCGGTAATTAGTGTACGATACTTAAAAACTTGATTGTGCTCATGATAACAAACAATTTTTATAATGGGAGAGCAAAGCCAAATCGCGAAAAAAATATCCGCTGTTCAGTACATTAGGCAAACAAAAATGTACACAACAGCTGATTTTTTTTCGCGATTTCAGGTTCTTAAGTAAAAGTTGTTACATAATTACGTGTTTAAGTATTGTACACTAATACCAGTCACCTTACATCATCATCTCCCTAGCCTTTTCCCAACTGTGTTGTGGTCGGCTGCCAGCCTAACCGGATTCAGCTGGATACCGGTGTTTTACGTGGAGCGACTGCCTATCTGACCTCCACAACCCACTAACTGGGCGACACGATACCCCATGGTTAGACTGGTCAGACTTTCTGGCTAACCAGTAACGAATGTCAAAGTTCTTCGAATGACAACCGGGACCAACGTCTTTACGTGCTTTCCGAGGCACTGGATGTCAGTGATGTCCAAGATAAACTTTAGAAAGTCATATGAATTGAAAAAGTCACATTGGTACTTGCCCGGATTTGAACGCCTTATCCACTGGGTCATCACGACACACCAGTCACCTTACATATAATTTAAAAAAGTCGCAATGGTACTTGTTTTGAACTCGCAACGTCAAGCATAAGAACGGGCGCCTACCCATTGAGTCATCACGACTACACGCCTACTAATTGAGAAATGGAAAATAATTAAGTTTGTAGACCAGACATAACGTTTTCATGCCTCGAAGCATATTAAAATGTGTAGTCAAGTCATCGGAAAACTGAACATAAATATTATATATCTTTATTACTCAAGAATTGCGTTGAAAATGCCCAGCTGTGTTTGCCAAATGCCTACCGCGCATGTATAAAAAGTTTCAAGAAGTTTGGGAATGTAAATTTTATTTAGGCCTGTTTTATGGTTATTAGAGGATGATTTTTTGCGAATATCATAGTATATCAACCAAGAGATTTCTTAATTCAAACTATTATTTAAAAAACTAGCTTTTTCCAACGCTTTCACCCGCTTCACAACATTATTTTTGAAAATCCTGCTCCACTGCCGTGTCAAATGGGTGATGTTATGGAGCCTATATGTTATTCTGATGTAAAGCTATGTTACTTAATGTAAAGTTTCATCAAAATTCGTTCAGTAGTTTTTGCGTGAAAAATTCTCGCGACTCAAACTTTGTGAAAGAAAATAAATTTTAATTGTTAAAAGTACGAAAATCAAAATAGCCCAGTCATTTTCTTTCGCCAGTTTCATCATTTTGAAAATTCGTCAGAAAAAATAAAAAGCAGTACCAGTACAAGTACCGATTTACTTTCAATTTCAAAAAAGTTTAAAAACAAGTGGGAATCACTCGTCTACCTAAATCAAGCATGTTTGCCCTGCATTGAAAATAATTAATACGCTTTTTTTATGAATGCAAAAACATCAAATGACATTTCCCACTAGTCTCGGACTAAAACCCACCCATGTTCCTTCGGTTGTCCTTTATGTTCCGGGACCGCGGTAACTATTAGAACCGCAACCCCGGCAGGCATTGGCCCTAGAGGGCCCCGTCACGTGCTGGCTGCTCTTTGAGGCATAATTTAAATAGGCTGGTATTATTATATGAAGAGGTTGGTTACAAAAGTCCACAGTGCCACGATCGAAATCTCTATATTTTAAGGATAATATATAATATTGGATAATGTGCTTGACAATGAATGTGTGACTAATTCTTTAAACACCTGTAGGCCTAACACAAGCGCGCGCTGAAAAAGTAGCGTAAATCTGAAAGATAATTCCATTAAATAGGAACTTTCATAGATACACTATTGGTGGAATAAAGAGACATTACTAAGCACTGCACTATACCTATCTCTGTTACACAACTGCCAAACGTCAAGTGCACGATAGAGAAAGATCAGATAAAAAGAAAAAAAAAAGAATAGAGAACATGGCTAAGCCAAAGTCAGTGCTAGTAATGTCAATTTATCTCGCCATATGTGTGTTTAGGTATTTAACTTTAGGTAAATCATCTTGACGTTTTTAAATTAAAAAATTTAGTTAATACTAAAAGTAAAACTGATGTTAAATAATCTTGGTTAGACACTCATATGTTTTTTTTAGATAATTAGACATGTCAAAATTGTTAACCTTTAGTAAAGTATCTAAAGAAAATGAAGTAAAAAGTTAGATAGTGTCTCAAAGATAATTTTTAAAAAATAAGGATGAATTTCACCAGACTATGTAGCTTGAACCAACTAGTTAGTTGGTACCTACAGATACGCTATATTATGCCTAATAAATCTGGCTACAGTACAGGGAAAAAATCCAATCCGGCAGCTAGTTTCAGAGATTAGCGCTTTTAAAATAATTATTTATTCTACAATTTCTGTTTCTCAACAATTAATTATTTACGGTCACTAACGTATTTTTAGGACTCCATTTTTAATTAAGTACACAAACCACTATAACAAAATCAAATAAATAAATTCAATTTAAATACAGATGTCTGGATTTTACGCGAGTATTTTTATTACAAAAACTTTTCGAATTTCATTAAATCGAAAAGACGACAGGATAGTCGTATGATCAATACAAATTCGACTTGAACCGACTATGTCGTCTAGCTTGTGCAAAGTCTATTCACTCTGGCAATGGGCCGGCTAACATCCACTGAAGATAAATTTACTCCTATTTATAGCCGCGAAGTGTCCAACGCTATTATATTCTTGTGCTAAACTGAGAAAGAAAATATTAAAAATGAATGTAAAAATTCGGAGACGCGTTAGCGGATATGAGTCAATTTCAAAAAGAGGGCTATGCTTCTAACAGTCAATGGATGGGCTATGTACCTCTTTTGAATATAGAGGTGTTTTAGTAGGTTTTAGAAAATTACTTTAAGCCCTAATACCAGCCTATTACCACACTATTACTGACCCTTTGGTTGCCAGGCTACTGATTTTTACTACAAATAGAGTAACAGGATTTTTATTCTTTCTTAGTAACTAATTGCAACAAGTATTTTTTTTTTCTTAATACGCAACCCTTTACAGAGCAAGAACTCTTCTCCTATAGAGAATGCACGAACATTAGTCACCACGCTCGCCAAAGGTGAGTTACCGAATACCATCAGCTTCAATTCTCGATCTTGCGTTGCGACTGAGAGATTTCTAATGGGTTACCCAATATCACTGTCAGCTGGACCTGAGGCTGAGGCTACACTAGTCTGCGACGCGAGCTGCGACATATTAGCGATTGAAACAAATACATGGATGCTCACGTTTATGGCTACACCGTTCATCAAATACTACTAGCGATCTTTGATTTCTTTCTGCGACAGAAATCACTGTAATCGCGGCACCGGCTACATGACGTATCAGCGAAATTAAATCGAATATATGACAAATTTTCGCTTAAAATGTAGCCATTCCATGTTTATCTAGTTTCGCTCTTCCAGTCGCATCGCAAATCGCTGCCCACTAGAGGTTGCAATCGAATATTCGAATATTCGAATTATTCGAATACTCTTTCCAAAATTATATTCGAATAGTAAATAAATATTTATTCGAATATTCGAATATTACCAAAAAAAAATTAGTTTAAAGTCTATGTTGATAGAACTTGAAAGTTTTTGTTGGCAACACTGCTTGACTCGACGCCATTTTCTCACTTACAGAACACGTTGTTATTTATGTGTAAAGTGATGCATTGTCTTTTTTGAAGTGATTTTAGATCTTTTATTTTGTTTTTATTACGAGTATTAAGGAGAGAGAACGACTTTTTTTAAGAATTTTATAATAATGTAAATCTGATTTTTTCCGAATTATTATAAACGAATTTGATTTTTTAGTGACAACTGACATGTAATAGTTTTTCTTTTGATTATTAACGAGCGAGAGAGAGATGTTTATTTTGTTCTTATTATTAACAAGAGAGTTAAATTTGTTTAAAAATGTTATAATAGGTAAATCTGATTTATTTCCGAATTATAATTGATAAATCTGATTTTTCTGTGTAATATTGCATATTATGAAAATGATACTGTAACGTTTTTACGACACATTTACGTATGTATTGTTAATTTTTGTTTTATTATTAACAAGAGAGAAAGACATTTATTTTGTTTTAATTATTACCGAGAGAGAGATTTTTAAATTTATTTATAAAAAATATAATTGTTTTGATTAACATTTTCATGTTTCTCCCTCCTCTGTCGATTCCTCATTACTGAGGGTCATGACTCCTTTAAAAAAATGGTTGCCTGTAAAGTCGGTTTTACGGGCGAAGATTTTACGTGACAACGTCTTTTACCGATCATAGTTGAGTGGGAGAGAGACGCAAGGCATTCGGCGGGCCTCTCTCTCGTTCGGTGACTCATCGTAACGTTACCGAGCGTTACACTTTTTCATAAGTGACTCCCAGCCGCAACCTAATTTAAGACGTTGTCACGTCAAAAAACTTCTTAACAGTTTCTTTCCATCGGCTTCTGTCCGAGACATCGTGGAGGGCCGTGCTTAAAGATATCTCAAGGCTTGTTGATATCTGATCAGCCCAACGTTTGGGGCTTTGTCCACGAGGCCTTTTGCCTTCCACCTTTCCTGTGACCATCAGGCGTTCGAGGTTGTCGGGGCTTATACGAGTTATATAAAATTTTATTATTTTTTATTTTATTTATTTATTTAAACACACATACAGCTATCATCACAGGCTTAACCCAATACAATAGTTGTAGTTATGAATATAAGTATATAGTATTATTCCGAACGTGATGCTACAATACAAAATGCGGCCCGTGTGAATTCACTCAAAGTACAATTAAAACAGTCAATCCGTTGTGACACCATATTGAGTGTACGCAGCGCTCGCGACAGCGGCGCGTGCTGCATCAGGTTGGTGCGAGCGGGCGGCTCCCACAGCAGCGGCGGCCGCCTCCGCCGTCCCACGTACCCGTCTGGTACACACAACCCCAACGTGTTTAAAACACCCGGGTTGTGTATTTTACCACGCAAAATTTTTAATACATAAGTGGCGACAGCTACTTCCCTTCTTGCTTCCAGTTTATTATATCCTACCACACCCAGCACAAATAGTGTAGGATACAGAAGTGGGTAGCCTGGATACACACCATACAGCTTTAGGTACAGGAATCTCATGAACTTGTTCTGGATACGTTCTAGCATTAGCTTGTACTTGGTTTCATGTGGTGACCAAACGACAGCATTACATTCCAAGTGACTTTTTACCAGCGCGTCGTACAACGATCTCAGAGCCCTGATTGAAATTGGATCACTCGATACAGACACGTCGCAGAGAGCCTTCGGGACCGAGTAAGATTCAGCTCCTCTAAGATAGATGCGTTCGTGCGACGTGCTGTCCAAGGTATTCGTAGTAGACGGCGCCAACACCACATCTCAAATGCATCTATTCGCTGCCTATCCATAGCCTTCAAAGTCCAGCTTTCAGCGCCGTAAAGAAAAATGGATAAGACTAGAGTACGAACAATAGACACTTTTGAACGCTTTGTGATGTTCCGGTCTTTCCAAATTTTCCTGAGTTGGGTCATTGCAGTCTTAGCCATTCCTATGCGTCGCCGAATTTCTGGTTCGCTGCTTCCTTTGTTGTTAATTTATAGCTGACCCTAAGTAGACGAACTGATCGACCCGCTCGTATCGGTCTAGGCAATTAGAACTTTAGTTTTACTGCAGTTAATGTGTAGACCCATCTCTTGGCCTTGACCAATTTTCATGTTTAATTGTTTTATAATTTTGTTGAATAAGTAAATAATTATTGTGCTAGGTTTACTTATCTGCATAAAAATATAGTTCCTAAAGCAATAAACTATGATATTCTGTGTTTTTACAAAAAAATAATAATATTCGAATATTCGAATAAAATTCGAATAGCACTGAAAAAATATTCGAATATTCGAAAATTGAAATTATCGAATTTTTGCAACCTCTACTGCCCACTGTAGCCTCAGCCTGAGAATTGAACCCAAAGCCGCAATAGTCAATCTATTAAGTTAAAAAAAAAAATAGACGCAATACCCGTAAATGAGACAACAATTTCCTATGTGATTTCATATTTTAATTATTCGGACAGAACAATTAGACAGTGCGATTAGCATTTTATAAATTATGATAACTAAAGATATTACACAATAGAAAACATCAAATGAGCCGACAGCAGCTGGAATTAATCAGAGTGATAGAAACATCTTTACAATTATAATATAATGGCGTCCCTCTCCAACGTACACGTGAAACTAAAAATAAAACTTCTAAAAAGCTGTTATAGTGTTTTAGCTAAGTTACTGTCCATGATGTCGGGATGATCCAGTGGCTAAAACGTCCGCCTTTCGTGTAAGAAGTTATGAATCAAATTCGAGCAAGAACAATGTGTTTTTTTTTTTATTTGTGTGTAATGTGTAAGTTTATCTACGACATCACCCATGCCTCTGAAAGCGAAATATTCAGGTTTTTTGAAGATCTTTTTTTTAAATTTATTCATTGAGCACCAAACTTCAACGATATTTTTATTGGTACTTAAAATAGGTGCTCAAATCGGTCATAGCTCATTACAGCCACCCGGCAGCCACTCCGTCCGCACCGACTCGCCTTATAACCGAGGCGATCCGGTGACGGTACGGAGTTGATATAGTGAGCGCATGCCCATACAAGTCCATATAAAGAATACTAGCCACAGGAGGCGAGTCGGTGCGGAGTGGCTGCCGGGTGGCTGTAATGAGAAGGGAATAGTATCAGAAAGCACGTAAAGACGTTGGTTCCGGTTATCATTTGTTTCTTGGACAGCCACAGTTAGTCAGAAGTCCAAAAGTCTGACAATAGACTAACCAAGGGCAAAGTCGCTCCAAGTAAATAAAACATTAAAAAAGTTGGGTAGATGATGATGTTCTAGCTTCATAATTTTATATGTGCCTGCTAATGGTCAAATGTCCTAATACCCAAAAGCCCCAGCACTCAATTTTAAGACGCTGTCAAATCTTTTGCTATCCTAACTTTATCCCTTTAGGCCTAAACACACACAAGCGACGTAAGGCGAAGACAGATACGGCGCAGACGCGATTTGAATTATATCAGAAGAGGCGTGGAACAGGCAAGAAACGTTCAGATGCGGCATTTTATATGCTGACTTTTGTGCGATAAGATGTCTTCGTCTTCAGAAGACGAAGATGCGCCTTCTTTGCTGCACCGACCGACTGCTAGCGACGCGGCGCAGGTAACGAAACGGCGTGTCTGCGCCGCGTCGCTTCAGTATAATTCAAAAACGTCGCCTGCATACATTTCGTATGAAATCGTTTTAAAGCGGCGCATGCCTGCGCCACGCCTGTTCCACGCCTGCTGCCTTACGTCGCTTGTGTATGTTTTAGGCCTTAGGGCTCTTTCAATTTATGCGTTTCGTGTCGTACGTCTGCAATGCCGTAGCGGTACGTTTGCGGTACGACGCACGTACGTTCGTTTGTTTTCATATAAAACTTGCGGTGCGGTAGCAGGCCTAGCCGCGCGTTCGCTGTACCGTCGCCGGTACGGCTGCCGCACCGCGCGTTTTGTATGAAAACAAACGAACGTCCGCGCGTCGTACGGCAAACGTACCACTACGGCACTGCAGCCGTACGGCACGAAACGCATAAATTGAAAGAGCCCTTAGAGTGACAAAGACAGCAACAGATTTGGGAGCGTCTTAAAATTGAGTGGCGTTTGAGTATCCGGCCATAAGTGAACTAATTGCTTAGGGATTGCTTGCTTGGGAATTTTAGTTTTTCAAAATTAAGACAGGAGCTAGGTATAAGGTACAAGAGTACCATATTTGTATACAAAACTTATTCAGGCAAATCTGATTGACTCCTGCAAATAAAATAATCTCATATTTTCTCTTAGCTATGCTTGTTATTTAAAACAGTTGATAATCACCTAGTAGTTAACCAAAATACCCGTTACCCTAGCAGATATTGGCTACTAAACGTATTTTTATTTCGCTACATTTCGCCAATCATAAATCAACATTATTTTTTTCTGGGCTTAGTTTTTCTATGCCATTAAAATGTCTTCAAGATCATCGTTATAAGTTCGCCATCTTTTAGATGTTGCTGCAGATTTTAAAATGTGTGGGAATCTTAGAAATGCTTGTGATAATCACTTTTTACTAATCATAATCATCTGACAAATATATATATATGACATTTACTTACCCATATAGCCTCTGATTGCTTAGAAGGCATACTCTCCTTTATATCATACTTAAATAACATCACGCAGCCTACCAATCATGCACTTCTTTCTCGTTACTAAAACATATTAGACCTATTATCACACAAAGAACTTTTTGACTACCCGTTCTACGAGTAATGTGCCATACCTTAGTTCTTTGCCGTAAACGAGCTCATCAAAAAACTATCCTTTAGAGGGTCCTTTTTGGAGTGAACACCGTAAGTAAAATAAAGTTCAAAATTGCTATGACCGTCGAAAAAGTTAAAGACAATCGCTTAGATGGTTTGGTCGTGTATAGATGGTATGATATGGTGGAAAAGGACAAGGAAGGCCGATCTAATTAATTGTATAAGGTCAAAACAAAAGAAAAAGAGACCGCGAAAGAGACAAAAACACCAATAGCAAGTCAATCTCTTTGAGATAGTTAGATGACATTAAATCAGGCCAACTGTTTTATCGGACCGACAAACGGGTCGGCTGCAAGTTAGCATATGAATTTAAAAAAAAGTGTTATAGCACAGGAAAGTGTAAGTTGGATCGGCAGCTCCTAGTGTGAACAGAACCCGACAATCGGTCAATGATAAAACTGACAATGGTAAACCAGCTCGAAAGTGGCCATTTCCGAAGAGTGTAACCTACCCACGCATAGAATAATATGTCACCGTTGGCACTTATGCTTTACAAAATGGATTCGAATAAACCTTTAACCCGGCAGCAGGGTTTGTTTGCAGTAGAACCTTGGACCTCTGGCCCATTTAAGAAGCATAGGATATTAGTGGCCAATGAAAGTTGTCCATAAAAAAGAGCGGCTTTAAGAATCGATATTCTTCTTCTATGTAGCTAAATATAACAGGCAATAATGGCGATGTTGATATCAGAAAAAAGTTCTATTATGCAGTAAAAATGATGCAGTATCAATTCAGCTTATTCGGTTTAAATTAAGAGTTTTAAGCTGCCATTTTTTAGAAATGCCCCTTTTTCTTGTGGTCAGTTTTCGTTGGCTAGAGTCTAACTCCAGTTTCAACTTAGATCTCTGGTAGTGGATGGTGGAAATATCTTGAATAGGGCAAGGTAAACCAACACTTTAAAGTTATTGCTCAATATTGCGCAACCTTCTACGAACTCGTGTCTAGGCTAATTTTGCGTGTCGAAGCAACAGAGCGATGACATTTCATTGTGACCGTCAATAAATTTTGTTAAAAAATTCTTACCAATCGTCAGTTTTATAAAATTTTGTGTTATTCCACGTTGTTATTGCTATTTCGTTGTGTGTTATGGGCGCATTTATTAATACTTTAGATGTGTAGGTATATGTTAGGTGCGACAGTGGTGGAAATGTAGGTGAATTGTGTTATTTTGCGATGTAATAAAGAACCAGACAAGTTTTAATCGTACTTGTTCAAATAAGGTTCCGTTTATAAATCTGTTTTTCTCTTATCTATATGTAAAGAACACTTTTTGGTAACGTATGCTACAATGTTTAAATTTTGCACTAGTAGTTAGCTTATTTTGTAGTACTTTTAAAAATAATAGTAGGGATCAGGCAGAGAGACGAATAAACCATAAGGGTTCCTTATTTCATTCGAAAGTACCTAACCCTAAAAATACTCCTTTAATAGTTTGCAAGATAAGATTTGAAATTGATATTTATTTTGGATGTAGTTCAGAAATGACGTGACATTTTGCCACATGAGTATTTAAATTTAAGACTTGTGCAATGAAATTACATTGTAACTAACGACTCGGCGGGTCAATAGTTATAGTCGTAACCGTGCCCGTGGTCGTAACTATTATGGCTATTATAGTTTATGTATTAAGCTGTTTATGTTTTCACCTTTTTTCCCATCTAATGTCACTATAAAGAAGTTTTGGGTAACATTCACCAGACTATTAAATACTAGAATATCTGTGTAATTATTTTGAGTTTTTGACAATATTCCAAACAAAAACTTTCAGCCCTCATTTTTATTCCACGTCTTAAGCCCGTATTAATAGTCGTCACTCAATTCTGAGACGCTCTCAAATCTATTGCCGTCCTTATATTTTCCCTTTAGAATGACAAGGACAGCAAAAGATTTGAGAGCGTCTCAGAATTGAGTGACGTCTCAATACGGGCCTTAGTTTTGGGCCGACGTAAAACGTGTCATGATGGCCTAACGCTAAAGGTGCCTGCCCCCCTCTGACAATGCATACGGAATGTTTGGGCTTAGAATCCGGACTATTCCACTGTGATTTTTTATTTTTTATATTCTAAGTAGGTATATCTAGAACGTCATTGACATCGATGAAGAGGAACATCGTCATCTGTGTCATGTGTCGACCATATTTCACGCAAATAAATGATATTCTTTTCTATCGTGAGAAAACCTGGACTTATAATTAATGCAAATATAAAGTCGCTAGTCTGCTTAAAGTAAGCGTGGTGTTTTATGATTGTGCCTTCTCTGTATGGCCTTTATATTGCAGTGGGTCAGCAATAAATAGTTATTGTGGAACGAACAGCAAATAACAACAGTAAAAAGTTTGATTACCAACGCTTATTTGAATTCTGGACCAAATCCCAAGGTGAGAATATATGCGTAACATTAGGGGTGCTAGATCCTAAGTACAGAAAATTGTCTCATCCTGAATTATAAGTTTTAACACAAGCTTTGAGAGTTGGTAACGTGAGACCTACGCCTAATTTTTTCCTGGTCGTGTCAAATTGCCGATCCATCTTGAAAGCTATGGAAGAACACATTTACTTTGCGAAAACACTTGCGTGCTGTGTACTCTTTGCATCATACTTCCATACTAATATTATCCATACTAATATTATAAATGGGAAAGTGTGTCTTTCTGTTTGTCTGTCTATCTGTATGTTTGTCTTTCTTTCACGGCAAAACGGAGCGACGAATTGACGTGATTTTTTAAGTGGAGATAGTTGAAGGGTTGGAGAGTAACATCGGCTACTTTTTGACTCTTTTAACGCGAGCGAAGCCGCAGGCAAAAGCTAGTACTATATATAAGACCACTTATGTATACATAGTAAGCAAATAAATACATTGAACATTGAACACTAGCCTTTTTTTTTTTTTTGGTGAGTGGGAAATCATCCAATGACTGCTCCCGTCCTGGGTGCGACGGGAGGGCGTGTCAGACTCTTACTGACTAAAACCCACTCATGTTCCTTCGATTGCCCTTTATGTTCCAGGGTCACGGTGACTACTATACACATTCCGCAACCCCGGATTGAACACTAGCCTGTTGCGTTGTTTTTGCATACAGTATAAAATGAATAAATATACAGCAACTTTCAGTTGAATGTGAGTTCAATATTAAACCTTTAATAACACGTGGTTCAAGACACAATAGAAAGACAATAGCTGAAGTCTAATAAGTTAGACGTGGGTATTTTTCTAAGTTTATTATTTAAACACACCTCGCGAGTGACCAAGACGCTGTGGACCTGTCAGAGTAGTTCTTAAAAAAATATGTAGTTAGTCTTCGTTGCTAGTAAAGGTAACTGCCGCGCGAAAAAAAATCCCCGCTAAGGATTTTTGGTAAGGATAACGAAAGGAATAAATAAATAAATATTCTGGGACAACTCACACACGGTCAACTGATCCCAAACTAAGCAGAGCTTGTACTATGGTAACCAGACAACTGATAAACATACTTATATAATTTATAAATACATACATATTATAGATAAATCACACCCAGACGCAGAACAAACAATCGTGCTCATCACACAAAGTTTGTCCTGGGTGGGAATCGAACCCATGTTTGAATGTTTGCTGACACAATCTTCTAGCTGGCAACCCTACACCCAACTAATCATACACAATAATAAATGGCCAATTGATGACCAATGTGTGTAAACTTGTGCTAATTATTTCGCGAAGGTCACTCTCGCTGGTCGCGAGTGAGGTGCCAAAGGTTTGTGCTCCAGAGTCGTATATCATATTATGTGTATTGTTATGGGTGTATTGTATTGTATTGTATATATGTATTGTATTGGAGTGCAGCTTTTGATTTATCATAGGGATTAAGGGGTTACGTATGATTTATTTTGCTTTATATTATATGTTTAATCAAAACATGTATCTTTGTAACGACAATGATGTATGTTGTTTGTTGCGTGGTGAGTGTGGTCCTGGGCTTGATTCTCAGATCGGAAAAAATGTTTTTGGGAGAATCTTTCTCTCTCTCTTTCTCTCCTTAGTCGTGTCGCATTACTGTCTCATCGGACTATGAGACTTATTGATTTATAAGAAAAAAGAAACCTTCATAGCATCACTTCGTAATCTATAATTATGTTTGTTTGTTCTGTACTTTACTCTATTTCTCAAAAACGCGAGTTTTATCAACGTGACTGACATTGATATCAAATAATCAATTCTGCAATCTTTGAAGCTGTGCAAAAATCAAACTACTCGTATGAGGCAACGCAGACAAGTGTTGTTGCTGAAAATTTTGACATTTGCAAAGGTATACATACAAAACCGGTTTAATAGTTTCTTGGCTTAATGTTCTAGACTTAAATATTATAGGTCCTGATACAAAAATTATTTTAATGTACTTGCCTTACAAATGGGCAATGTACTAGTTTATCATAGTCTATGCTTATACTAAATCAAGGTGTTTGCAGTTGGTAAATTGAAAGTACTAGGTGTGCTAAGTATTATAAATCACTAGATGACCCGGTGAACTTCGTATCACTTACCTATTAATGTAAACAAAATGTATTTAAACCATATCACCTTTATTCATAAAAGATTTGTATCGATTTCCCCACATTATCACAATCTAGATTCACGTGTGTAGGAGTGGCCTAATAGTTGTTTAGTAATCTGGCAATACTGTCATTGTCACTGTCACCTAACTTTTGAAGAAAAGATTGTTGAAAGGTGTCAACATGTCTTGTTATAAAATGGGCTTTTAGTTTAAAAAAAAAAGTCTAGGATGGCCATACAAAAACAAAAAATATATTAAAAGCACCATTATTTAATCAATACATATAATAAAATCAATATAATAATATATATTAAAATTGTAAAAGGTCGGTGTCTGTACATGGAAGATAAATAAGAAAAACTTAATTTGGGGAACTTTATATACGCAATAGAACCCATAACAATTATTTTTAGAATTTTTGTCTGTTTATCTATACGTTTGTTCGGACTAATCTCAAAAACGGCTTAACCTAATTGAATGCGGTTACACTAATGCGTTGCGGTTTGCTGGGGTCTTTGTTTTGTTTCAAAGTGAAAATGATGATCATCCCAGGCAGCTTTCCTTCGTGCTGGTTCTATCCCTGTTTTTTGACAGAGCTGCCGGGGGCACAAATATTAAGTTAATTTACTAATTTTAAGCTGATAACTTTTAAACAAAAACTCCATGTAATGCAAAAGTAATGTATGTATGTTATTTGTACCATCATACCGGCACTACTATGTGAAATAAATGTATTTTCTTTCTTTCTTTTCTTTCTTTCTGTTGTAAAATGTGTTTGGTTGTCGATCGTTCGTGATAAATATTGGGTCGTTTGGTCAAAAACAAAAAGTAATCAATTAATTCAGTAAATTTAACAATTGTTTGGTTCTATCCCTGATTCGATTTGTATGTGGGGTGTCGCTTCGTATGCTTATGAAAGTGCGTCGTGAAGCAAAATTAAATACCCGGTCTCAGTCTTCTATTGTATGTGGGTGGAGACATTGGAGAGATACATTCATCATTGTTTGAGGAGTGGCTGGAGAGGCGCCACGGCGCTCTCACATATCGCCGGACACAGCCTACGTCCTCACCGGACACGGAGATTTCAGGAGGTTCCTGTGTCAGATTTCGGGCGGAAGCGCTGCCTAGGTGTCACCACTGCGAGAACGGTCGCCTGGAAGACTCGGTGGAGCATACGGTGAAGGTATGTTGTGCTTGGGCGGGCTACCGCCGTGTCCTTGCGGACGGCGAGCGATAGGTAGCTCACCGGCGGATAAGGAGCAGGCCCGTGTTGTCGGCGCGTTTGTTCCACTCGCGCCTCACAGAGCAGTCAGCACGTGACGGAGCCGGAGCCCTCTAGGGCCTGCCTGAGTTGCGGATCATAAAAGTCAGTAAAAGTCTGACACTGAGGCCGAGAGAAGTCATTTGATATATGTATAATAGTAAACTCACTGACTGATATCAACGTGTTTGTTAATATATAACAATAACTAACTAAATACATTAAACTTGGAGGGTTTATTCTTTGTGAAGAATATAAAAAATAGCCCGAAAGGGTTAAAATAGTAGGTAGAAGTTCGACATTCACGCGGGTGAAGCCGCGGGCGAAAGCTAGTAATTATTTTAAATCTAGATATTTTTTTATCGTAATATTATTTTGTATGTTGGAAATAAGAAAAGCTGTTACCGTATTATTTTTATAGCATATTGCACGCCTTTCTGTTATTTCAAACCGTATTAAATGGCTTTAAAATAAAACCAACTAATTATTTGCACGATTTGGATTTATGAAAATGATTCCAATCGTATTTTGAAAACAATTAAACATTACTTATTTGTGTCAGGTTGACGGGTTGTTTGTAACCTCTATGCTTGTAACTGTAACACTTGAATTTGACACTTGATTGATGAACAACGACATCCAACAGAACATGGACAACTTTTATATGGGAAAATGGAATTGTTGTTTTACTCTATCTTTCTCGCAATTTTTTCTTATTTGCACATCGTTTAGACCTACCCTGGACTACAACAAACATTTTAAACCCAAAATCAGCTCAATCGGCCCAGCCGTTCTCGAGTTTTAATCAGACTAACGAACATCAATTCATTTTTATTTATATAGATTATTACACACATTATTTTCACATTTTTTGAGTAATCGTGGTGATCAATATTGATCACCCATGCCTTCTCTGAATGAGAAGAGACTTTAACCCTGCTGTGGGACAGTAATGGGCTGGTATTCTTTTATTTATTTTGCAAATATTTTGGCACATTTTGAGCACTGAGTTGAGATAAAATCTTTCTGTTCTTTTTTTTTCAACTCGAATATAAACGTGACCACAACAGGTGCATGTGCTGTTAATTAGTCATCTTTTAATTAGAAACTACATGAAGTCAGATAAACAAAATTAAGCGTTGTAGTTTTTTTTTTTAATAAGAGTCATTATTCATTGAGTTTATCATTCATTAGATAATTATGGACATGACTGTAGTTTTTTTTTCTTATTGGATCAATTTCTGTATTATGGGTATTCCAAGCACAGGCATTGATGAAATAATTTTCTTTTTGGTGTTTGAGAAAATAAACGTTATTAATTTAAACCCTCTACAATATTCCCAATCACTACAACTCCGAATGGTAGGCACCACCGGAACAGGATCGAAAAAATTAAACTCGATGAGCCAATTATCTTGAAAAGAACTGCGGAAGAGTAATAAAAATACTGATCTGCTGCAAGATGACTAAAAGATCTTCAATTTGCAGCTCGATCACAAATTACCTTGTGACTGCCTATTGCCTACAAGAGAAAATAACCGCCACACCTGATACAAAACCAGGCCAAATGATTTAGGTTAATAGCATCCACTGCATTGCATCTTTATACCTTCGCCGTATCGAAATGCACTATTTATAAAGTTCGCCGAGATTTATACTAAAGCCTAGGTGTTATAAGTGTTGTGTACACAATGATGGGTATTTTGGGATCGTGGCGAGCGAGGAGGGCCCGATCGCAGCAGTTCTGTTGTGGCAGGCGCCGCGGGTGCGCCGAGCAGTCGGTCGCGAACGATCATACTAGTGAGCAGTGATATAGTGACAACAACTGTGTAAGTGATGAGTGATGTAACTAATTAATGCTTCGGGTGTCGCTCAGTGCTTCTCTTCTGTGTCGGCGGCAGGATTAAGTGAAGTTTATAACTCGGCTAACATCGCAGGGCTGTGCTAACACACTAACGCATGCTGGGCCGGGGATGCGCGTGTGGGCGGGTGTGGGAGGAAATTTGATAAGGCGAGCTGTTGGTGAAACGGCTCGCCACTTTTGTATGCAGCGAGCAAGCGCGCGACGCGCTACTATTTTTGACCGGCGTCGTCGGGCGGTATATTTCGGCTACTGCGGCCCCGGCGCGCGCGCAAACGCACGTCTCCTCACTGCCCTCTCAGAATATGTGAGACTGTATGCTTGCAGGGAACAGCTTTGCATGTAGCTATCAACGTCCATGTAAGCTAGACTACAATTAGCCAAGAGATAATCTAAAAATAACAATTTTAATTATAAATAAGCGCGTGACAGATTTGTTACGCATTTTCCAAAAGATTAATGATGGAGACGAGATATCGTCCCACACCCATTTTGTAGAGTAATAAAAACGATTAACACTTACCACGTTTATTTTAATTTGTATTTCTGTGTAAATTTTTATTAATACTGGCAAAAAATGGCCGTTAAAAATGTGTTTGAAAATTCTGTGTATGAAAAGTATTGCACCACAATTGTGAAATATATAAAGTATATATATGTTATAATAAGGCCGAGGTCACACATTATAAGGTCACGTCCCTAATTATCAGTGTCACACGTGTTTGTTTTAAGATGCTGTGACATTTAGTTCCAGACTTTGACGATATTGACCTCGATTTTGAAAAGATTGTGTAGCAATCAATTTTTAGTTAAGTAATTATATGGTGCATATAATGATGAATGATAAAAAAGTCACTCAAAATATCAATGAACATAGACCATTACATACCAACATCAAAATTTAATATTGACTACTACGAGTTTGCTACGAAATCTCGTAGCAATCGTAGCGCGTTCGTAGAGGGTCTACAAAATCTGCTACACGCGTATCAAATTAATTCTTAACTACTATTATTTTATTTAATATTTAATACCTATATAAGGTATTATTTATATACATTGTATACGTAGCGTAATATGCCAAAATTACACGAAAATTGATATTCAATTTCGCTTGGCCATTATTTATATACTGTAAAACGTTGATGTAAACCAATGGTTTACAAGTTTATAGAAATGTTCATGCACTGCAATAATACAGTTTAAAGCAAACAAAAGCAATGAAAGAAACTAGGCGGCTACCGAAATATGTAAACATCGAGTGAAATTTTTTAGAACGTTCTAGAAAAATAACAATATCTTTACTATTTCAATCCAAATAAAACTCGGGTGTTTAGTTGACCCTGATTAGAGGGAAAGCTCTCCCTAGCATAGTTGGGAAAAAGTTAGGAAAATGTTACGTGTAGATAATGCGCATTAGGTGCTCAATTTTATGCATAATTTAAATCTTAGTCAAAGTATATAACGTAAGATGAAACGTCCTAAATACTTATATTTGACTTTCATTATAAACAAACAACACTATTAAACTATCTCGCTAACTAAGGGAAAATGCACATTCAATATCATGCATTACCTGACCAGAAGAAAATAGAAAGAAGGACACCAGAAATTGAACAACACCCTGTGATATTTAAAATGGTGGATTTTCAGACCAGATCTGGTGCTACATTTTTGTGAAATGTACAACAGAATGACCTTAGGTATCTAATTATATCTTATTCTTCCTCTTAGCCGATCTCATCCTCGTGGATCGCCTTGGGAGACCTCTTTCAGTTTATGCCATATCTTTGGACTTCAGGCTACTTCAATCCTCTTCCATCCTGCTCTTTTCTAACTGTCGTCATGCCAATATATTACTTTTCTTGTGGTCGTTTCTCGACACAGGACGATGCAAGTTTACTCCCAGTTCAGCTTTGCTGCTCGTTTAGTCTCATCTGTTACTATACTTTTGTTAGTTGCCTGTTGTTTTATTTACGGTCCCTCAGTGGAAGTTGGATGTCCCATGAGTTTTCTCTCAATAAATGTACTAATAAAATGTATTTTTATATTGTGTGAAGAAATAAGTTAAAATGTACTTTTACCACCACCTCTGGAGTGGAATCGTAGGTATCTTCAAGCGGTGATAATATTTAACATTATTTAGCCCAACAGTTTCTTTGACATCCAATGGAATAAAAAAAAACTTTCACAAATTATCTTCTACAAACAAACAATATTACAGAAATATGTTATGAAACTCAAAATCAATATACTACACTCTCACATTTTTGTTATGAGTTAAAAAGTTCTATAAAAATACCAAATTTATTTTCGGGACGCTGCACAAACAAAACAGAGCGCAGGACTGACAGATTGACAGACAGACAGACAGCGTTGTACGGAACCTTTGAGCCCGAATGTAGGGCGACAGATTGTCGTCTTTGTCGCCTCGTGTCTTATATTATAAGTATGGTTTATAGTGAGATAGACAGGAATCTGTATCAATAGATCAAAGATCTTTTTGAACAGGGAGATAAATTTCGTTACTTCGATCACGATCGCATTCTACTCTAAATTACTCCAACAAAAATGTCTGCATTTTTCCCTAACATTTTTCCTTTTTTTTGTCATTCGATGACAAATAATGTGACAGCCCACCTGATGATAAGTAGTGACAGTTATAGACATCTGAGGCCTCGCAATATGTCACTTATTTTAGATGGCATTGCGACTTTATTTTGAGGCAGTTACCTGTCCGAGAAATATTTCAGATTCAACAACAATAATACTTAATTTACTTACGAGCTTTTTACAGTCATACATAGTTTTTATTCTCTATTTACCTGCGTTTTGGCTGCAATTGGGCTCTCGTCAGTCACAGAATGTTATATAGCCTATAACTCCTTCTTCTTTATCAGTATCACTCTTGAGAGAGTAGTCGTGAATATAAGCTCATCATTACTAAATGAAAGCACGAGAAAGGTGATGGTCAGAGAAGACTAACGGCGGTAAAGCTTGCCACCAACTCCTGAAGTGATAAAGTCAATATAATTACTCAGTAATTTGGTTAACATAATAATATAAAGACTCTACCAATCAGACTGGTAGTTCCAGATAGCAGCTCATTAAAACCAACAGAAAGACAGACAGACTTAGTTAAATTGTTCGAGAAGAGACCTTTGTCCAACAGGCACAATATTACACTGGTATTAATTCCTAAATTCGTTAGTGAATCATCTTAGATATGGTTGTTTCAGTCTGTGTGTAGGCGACGGGCCAGCCAGCTGTCAATAGTCAAGATTAAACTAACGCTAACTAACACGTTATCAAATGCGATAGTTTAGACGGCAAGATTACTGATGCATAGTTCATTAAATGTTTAGTAGGCATGATGATGTGTGATATAACTGAACATTAAACTGTTTAGATAGCACGGTCCAGAAGGCCAATTCGACTAGCTAGATTTTCAAATTCAGCCCCCTTACCATGACGTTTAAAGTAAAATTGTTTTATTCCTGTTCCAGAGTGTGCAAGTGACAGCGCTAGACACGTTGTCTAGCGCCGTCTCTTTCCCACTGAAAGTTATATCGAAGTAATACTGCTATAAGGGCTCGTGGTAGGCCCCCAGGTCGCATAATATCATCTTAGCAACAATCAACGACGAAGAAAAATTCAAGTGATTTGTCATAAAAAATAATTGACTGTCAGTTGTTCTGACTACAAGTCCATTGGAGTTCGTAAGTATACTTACATACAACTTTGTTAGCACTTAAATCTACTAGCGGAACATAAATATAATATATATGGTTTTTGCCCGTGACTTCGTCCGCGTGGATTAATAGTTTCCGTTCCCGGGGGATTGCCGGGATGAAAACTATCCTATGTCCTTTCTCGCGTACCAGACTATATCTGTACCAAATTTGATTCAAATCGGGTCAGTGGTTTAGGCGTGAAGAAGAGACAGACAGAGTTACCTTCGCATTTATAATATTAATACGGATATGTGTCAGGTATTTTGTATATATTCACCGTTTACATAATGTCTAGGCATTTTATATATGGCGTAGACGCTGCTTCCAAAGATGCCTTTGCCACTATTTTGAGTAAAATCCAGGCCTCACATTATTTTCTGCAAGATCCAATTCTTTCAATGTGACACAGAACGTATGAAAAATCCCAATCGTCCCATATTGTAGTTCTGAATTATTCATTGACGTCAATTCGTAAAATAAATGTCTTTCACATACAGGTCATTGGCAAGACCTCTGCTCTAAAATCATCATCATCTCCTATCCTAGCCTTTTCCCACCTATGTTCGGGTCGGTTTCCAGTCTAATTGAATTCAGCTGATAAGAAAGAAAGAAAGAAAACACATTTATTCTGGACACACACAGACACACAATTAAAAACAATAACAATAAACGGACAAAGCTAACAATACAAAGCCTGTGCGAGGCCAAAAAAGGCACCTCAGCATGTAGCTGTGTCAAAGAGACGCAGCGCTGGTATTCTAGCAGTACCTAAAAGTGTCGTCACGGGCAGCTACGCAAGATATAAGAATTATATGAAAAATAAATAAATAAAATTAAAAAAAAGAATAAGATAAGTAAAATAATAAAAAATAAATATATTGCCACACTCAAATAAAGAAGCTCAAAAGCCAGGTATGTATGATTACCAATTACACTTTCACAATCCAATAACACGACACCACTTAGGTAAGCTAAGACTAATTGTCAGACATTCCAGCTTCTCGTTTCGAATGTCAAAAATTTTCCAGTGACAACCGGGACCAACTGCTTTAATAAATTTCCGAATCATGAAATCTTACATTGGCATTTGCCCGAATCTCTTTGGTCAAAATAAAATGAAAGGTTTTTGTTTTGCTCCAAAATCGTATTGTAAAATCTAGAATATTCATTTCCGATGATGGTATCTGAGAGGTATTTGCAGTAGGTCTTAATCAATCTAGATCTCAATCAATCTACTCGTAGATCTCAATTAAGATCACGTCAACTAAGAGCAGTCGCACATAACGCATTCGCGATCGCCAGTAGCGGTTATTGACCGAAACCTTTCGTTCGGTCTGTCCAAATATGTGTTCGGATAGAATATTATGTAATTTGTTTGTTTGCATAAAATGATCTTCGTCATTATCTCCCTAGCTTTTGACTAAATGGTTGGGGTCGATTGAGCTTCAGCTAGTTCTAGTTTTTTACATGAAGCGACTTCCTGTCGGACTTGCACAACCCATGTTACTGGGAGGCACGATACCCTTAAGTTAGACTGGACAATCTCTCTCTTTTCTTTCTTGTGCATAAAATTATATTATAAAATTGCTACCAAAGGTTTGCCATAAGGAGTGCATAGGCATCTTTTGGGTGAGCTCGCTCCATCGTAGGCCCGTATCGTAGGTCTGGGACCAAGAGCAAGCCCATATGTAATAAAAAAAAAATATGGCCTAAAGCTACCTTCCATTTGTATGAATACTCCCGATAGTATGACATAATTTCGATGTTAAAGGCCTACCTGATATAAGTCGTTTACGCCGCCTATAAAATGGCTTCATAGATAGGTTGGCGTGTTAGAGTTAAAGATAATATATGTATCTCATTTACCTGTAATTGCAACGTATTCGTACTTCTCAATACGTGTTCTCGTATAAAGTGTGTTTGTGTGCATAATTATTATTATTATGACATTTTACTTGTAATTCACTACCTACTCGTATGTATTTCGTACACAAAACCATCCTGAAATTTTCGTAGAATTTTTCGCCGAAAATCTACTGTCATTAGCGGTCGCGCCTCTCTTGTGTGCGAACACCCTTAGGATCAGTGCACTGCTAGCATCAAGTGGATCATTGGCCTGCCCTAGTAACACGTAGCGTCACCTGTCGCAGCTTCCGGCGCGAATTAGATTCATTAAATGCCGATGACCGCCAACTCTTTGACTTTCTAGTTCCCTGGTACAAATTGGGGCGAGATTATTTGTACTGACTGTAAAGCAGCTACGCTTTTATTTAGGTGTTTCGTAGTGGGCAATATGTCTTATATTTTGAAACGTTTTTTAATTATATAGGTGTTTTTTCAGTCGCTTTTAGTATAATTTTGCGGAGACTTGGATTTATTCAGAATGGTAATGTCACTTGGAAAGTTCGTTTCATATTTTACAGTTCTACGTTTATCTAGGATATCACTGATCTCCCAGAACTGAGAAAACGCGTAAAGCAATAAGTCTCGTTTTCCATTCGAAGATCTAGGACAGTCATTACCGATCGAAGCCAGGAAGCTTGACTTCCATTCATTATTTTTATCCTTTTTTTTTGGGGAGTGGGAAATCATCAAACTACTGCAGGGCGTGTCAAACTTTTGCTGACTAAAACCCACTCATGTTCCTTCGGTTGCCCTTTATGTTCCGGGGTCACGGTAACTATTATAAACATTCCGCAACCCCAGCAATTATTATCCTTTATTGGTCAAATTAACAAAATCCCTTCTGAGCGGTTTCACAAAGAACACACCCTTCAAGTTTCACGTCTGTAGAACCAGCGGTTTAGGCACGTTGATAGATAGTTACCCAGTCAGTCAGTCTATTAGTCAGTCAGTCAGTCAGTATCATTTTATGCATATATACCTTCAACTATATAGACAGATTTAAGCCCGTAATCATTAATCCACAGAGCAAGCGTGGTGATCAATTCTCGTGTCTTCTCTGTATGCGAAGAGGCCTTTGCTCTACAGTGGGACAGTAATAGGTTGTTATTAATTGAACTTCTGCCTTCCTCTGACAAAGTGGGACGAGATATAGTTCCTAGAAAGCTTGAAATCAATCACACAGATATGTACTGCGAATTTTGCGATCGCTTCCGTCTAGCCGGCTTTGTAGTTCTCTTAATAATAAGAGCTAATGGATCTAGACTAATTTCTTGGTAGTTTTAGACGTGAATCTATTGCCCGAATCTATTAACGGTAATTTGATTTGTAATGAGGCGCGACGGATAATAGGTCCTAGTTCTCGTCTTTGTTATATTGAAAGATATATCTTCTGGATCATTAATAGTAATTGTGTGGAAACTTTATTTCTTTATTTTTAATTTAAGTACAGTACAGTGCAGCCAAAAGTAATCCAAAAGTACAAGCTTTTCCCGTAACAAATATCATCAAAATCAATGAAATATTTTGCCGTGTCTGCTTTCGCAATCTTGTGCAATAGATAACCATTTTCTTCTATTTTCTTCTGTTAATATTCAACCTTATTATTCACATCTCTTCGATAAATTTCACAATCTTCCCTACTGAGTTTTTCAAATGAGCGAGTTTTATTATTTTAGCCGATAAATCGTAACAGGCAGTCACTCTCGCATTAAAAAAAATATAGATTTACACTAGTTGTCTTAACAGTCTCACCTTAATGTCACAAGATGGCAATAATATTAAAACGAGTGACTAATCCCTCGTTTAGTCCACGATCCAGGCCCTGATTACTTGCCGACCTGACAGCAACCACGGTTAATAAGAGAAGAACATTTTACTATGTAATATAACATTTGCCAAATGTCAAAATTAAATGGCTAATTAAACAATTGCAGGTGGGTGACTGTTGTTGGCCGCTCGTGTAACCTTGGGTTTATTTGTTGCTAGTTTTTCTCGCGACTCCGTTCGTAAAAATTACAGTTTTTGTAGACGCTGTCTGTCGACGCTTTAGTATGTAAACCACGGAGTTAATTACGATGGATATGGAGGTAACCTGGGTTTTGGAGATAGAATTTTAAATACCCGCTAATTTCTAGAAGGAGTCTGATGTAAAAATATCCAGAGTTTGCAACAGAGCTTACATCTAGGAATGTTATTTATCTTCTTGATAATTTAAAATGGGAAACTGACTGACTAATTGTCTGACTGTTGATTTGCGGAATAGTTATAATAGTAACCGCGACTCCGGAACATAAAGGACAACCGAAGGAATATGAGTGGGTTTTAGTCAGTAAAAGTCTGACACGCCCTCTCGCCCTGCCCAGGATGGGACGCGTCATTTGATGATTTCCTATTCACCAAAAAAACTGTTGATTTATCAACGCACAAACCGCTGGTTCAAGAGACATAGAGACATGAAACTTGCAGGTGGTATTCTTTGTAAAGAGTAGGTAACCACTAAGAAAGGATTTTTGGAAATTCCAACCTTAAACGGAATGAAATAAGTGATGGGAGTATCGACAAAGATATTCCACTGAAGCGGGTTAGTAACCAAACACCGACTTAACTTAATATTAGTACAGTAGACAATTCAAAAACAGTTTTATCTTTGGATGTCATAGGGATTTTATTTTTGAGTAAATAATAAATTAAACATCTAATTTATTATTATATAAAAAGATTATAAGATATATAATCTCATAAAACATGAAATATGTGTGTTTTCTTCTTCTTGTGGATTTGCGAACCATTTTCTAGTCTTAAGATAATTTATATTCACTTCTAGTTGGTTCATTACACACTCTTCTGTCTTTTTACCTCTATAATAAATGCTGCATTTTTCGTATTGTAGCAAATAATTCTTGTTTTCATTTCTGTAAAAAACAATAATAAATAATTAAATATCTCAGGACACCTCACGATTCTAAACTTAGCAGAGCTTGTGATATGGTAACAGAAAAGATAAATTAAATACATACTAATATAATCTTACAAAAACATGAAACACCCAAACACAGAACAAAAT
The DNA here is from genome assembly GCA_033675125.1 of Athetis lepigone. Classification (NCBI taxonomy): domain Eukaryota; kingdom Metazoa; phylum Arthropoda; class Insecta; order Lepidoptera; family Noctuidae; genus Athetis; species Athetis lepigone. The sequence goes on from CM066234.1 coordinate 8,222,241, forward strand.
AATAATGTTCATCACATAGAGATTTGTTGTGGGTCCATTTCTGTAAAAAACAAAAATTATGTTAATGCAATAATATTAAACCTAGCTTATGACCGGCATCTGAATTAATGTCAATTATACAGATTAAAAAGTAAACTATGTTTTTCCTTAGGTTACTCCGCTACGTATCTCCGTACCGAATTCCATCTAGTAGTGGGGAAAGGCCTCTTCACATTAAGAGAAGGCACGAGCATTAATGACCATACATGCTCAAGACAAATTGGCGACGCCTGGTTTATAGTAATCATTAGTTATAATTCCAGGTTTCCTCACAATGTTTTCCTTCACAGATATCAGTAAAGGATAGAACACGATAAGCTAGAAAAAATACATATGTATGGCCTGAGAAAAATAAAAACATATTAATACTTGCTTGCATTCGAATCCACAAACTCAACCAACTCAACTCCCCAAATCCCTCTTGTTATAGTTAACCTATTTAAAAAATAAAATTAGTAACACTGCAAGTGGGTCATTAGTATCCTTATCAATTAGGACAATCAGTTATAATTAAAATCATTTAAAAACAAACCGTCCAAATCTAAGCCAGGGCCAAATTAAACAACCATTATACATATTTGTGTCGTCCCACAAAAATACATGAGATAAATAACCGCATGTTAATAAATCTGTACGAAGGATAGGCATAGAATGAGGATGTTTATTTTCAAAGATATTTACGTACATAATGCTACTGACGGGACCGAACTCAATATTACTGGGAAAGCGATGAAGCTATATTTTTGCTCGTCGAACGAGGCAATAACTAAACTAAACGATGTTAACGTGGTTTTAAAAGATCACAAATGTCCATTTCGTGTTTATTTCGACTAGTTTAGGACCAACATGACAAATGAGGGAATTGAGGGATACAACCGTTAGCTTCTGTACTAATAAATAATCTTGAGATGTGTGTTTGTAGTGTAAACGGTTCGTAAAGCATGAACGGTACTTTACCAGAACAAAATTCGCACACAAAGGTTTCCGTTCTTACAGTTCTATTTCAAAATTCTAGACTTAGGAGTTTTGGAGATAATAGTGGAGGTACAATAGTCGGACGAACCGATGGACAGACACGAGCGATCCTATAAAAGTTTTGTTGTTCATCAGACGTACAGGACCCTAATAGCTTCGGAAGTAGGTACTGGTGCAATAAATACAATTCTTTGTACCTTATTGTACCTTTATTGTTAGACCTGTCGACTTTAAAATACATCGTAGACAGCTAGTCGCATTCCCAAAGCATTGCCGTTAGCAGCTGCATCAACGCGATCACATTACAACCGCCATCAGCGTGGCATGACCAGCATCAGCCAGGCATTCCTGGCCATTGTCTAATGTATCACGATACCCATTAATCGCTGTTGTCACCCAATGATAATAATTTGTTCAACCCAATCGTTTAAACCAACACGCAATTAATGTCTATTTGTTGGCTGATCCGGCCCTTCGATTGACAAATGCACCTGTGTTCACCTGCATTGTTTGTTTGCCAATTGATATTAAGGTAGGTTCGGATGGTGATAGGGTTTATCGCAAGCGCGCAGTATATGTTGAGGGAGTTCGATTGATTTTTAAATTGCTGGAATCGAAACGACATCAGGCATTTTGGTCTAAAAAAATGATTGGCCCAATTTCAAGTTGCCGACTGATAATGGAGTCGGGAAGTGGAGAATGGGACTTTTTGACGCTTACTAGAAATGTAAAACACTTTCAAAAATGTCTAAGATTAACACTATTGGAGCATAAATCACACACAAACACAAATTCAGTGGATTTGGTTGGTGATAGTATACTTGAAGCTAATAGCTCCAGCCAATTCAAACCAAAATTGCTTTCTAGGAAACGATCTTGCAACAAAACAAAGTTTCGGAGAATAGACGCCAAAACACAGAAACATTGATGATGCATGCACTGGGTGATGTAACCGTTTTTTGAAGCATAGTTGCAAGCAGATTTCTTCCCAAAGCAGACTTTTTGCACAATAAATTCACAAAGCCAGAACGAAATTCAATGTATGAGGTATCTTTAAAATTGAAATTACCAAGTAACATAGGTTAATCAGACCATCGGCGTTACGATTTCTCCAAACTAATTATTCGTCAATACATTTAAGTGATTGGGACAAACCTTGGACGAAAATGACATAACCCAAATCCTTGAAAACGAATTCTTAGTAATAATTTTCAAAATGTTTGTGTTTATGCATCAGAATGAGTTCATGTTATAATATCATTCTGACACGATTCCAAGTAGACTGCATATCGTAAAAATGTAACTGCTCTATCATACTCTTAATAAATGTCATATCATGTCATCTAAAACAATTATATTTTATGGCTCTTCATTGATTATGTTATTTAAATTATATCTATCGTTGCATCCAGTTTTATTGATTGAGGTCGTGCTTTTACTACATCTATTAAATGTTCACCTTCATAAATACATATAATAATCACAATTCAGACTGTCATCTCTAAAATAGTATCCCATAACGGCAAGACGATAGATCACCAGGAAGATGGCAGAATGACATGGATATTCAATCCGTGACCAACCGGAGGACTAAAGGGAGGCCTTTGGCCAACAGTAAAGCACAGCTAGACAAGTGGCATAAGAAAAAGATGATAGAAAAGTTTGTTAAATGTATGGGATTGACAAACTTACGCTATATAATTTGACATCTAGTATCGATCTCTATTCTACTATTCCACTTATCTTGCAGTACAGTACAAACAGTATGAGCCAACTATAATAACTAAAACGTTTATACTTATTAAACGTTACTGTACTAGTTGTATAACAATTCTCAATTCAAAATTCACAACAATATTAGCAAGTATATTGATGCATACGATAATCGACAGTATTCACAACCATTATACAATAGCATACGTTATCATTTACAATCATGTCTTCTGGCAGTCAGTAGATTGGATCTTGCATTATGGGCTTAAGGTAGCTTTAGTATCTCAAAGCGCTCATTGACCTGCAGGGTAACGACTTCGCGTTTGGCTAATGCATCTTAGATATTCCAAACAGCTTTATTTATTACTTGCAGCTCTACGGTGTTACCCGCGTCTTTGGTTTCGTCTCTTACGAGTATACTGTCAAAATAAGTCAAGTCTATGTGCCATTCTGATTTAATTGCTATTTAGTGCCGTAAGTTACATCGGAACCCCTTTAACAGCATCTAAAATAGCAATATATCCATTCAAATATTTACTATCACAACCATATACATTTTTACAAACTTTCCCTTTTATTACAGTTATAAGATCTTTAAAATGTTTGAATGAACATATTTTACGTCCATATCTATAACTGCTGCAGCAGCATCAACATTGGGTGCAAGTTGTTCTTACACTCCTTCCATAGCTATCTAAAGATTGTCCCCTAGATCTTTAACGTTTTGAGTTTCTCTAAAGACGTGGTCATTAAATTTGTCTATCAGTCTATGTTCAATTCCACTTGGTGACTTATCAGCCATATTATCATTCGCTCTTTTTTTATTTAGATTTTCTAGATTCTCGTTTTTTTCAGGTTCAGTAGCAGGAGCTTTTTAATATTTTTCCAAACAACCAATTTGTCGAGCATACATATATGTCACGACTTCTATTTTCTGTTTTATGTATAGACTGTTATATTCACCATCTAATTCCAGCTTAGTGATAGCTTTCTTGGATCGATTTCACGAATACAATAAGTTTTCTTATGTCCAACAAAAATAGCTTTCATGATCTATCAAACTACCAGAAACAGGGAAATAAAGCTTTTTCACGGATTATTTCACATGTGTTGTGTAAAATTTTATGTTTCCGTAAAACATTGTTCTAATGGACTGTAAAGTTTGCTTTTATTTTAATGTATAGTGTTTGTGTAAAAAATAATTACTACCATTTAATTCAAAATAGTCTTGAGGCCGATCTTTGTCGGCTAGGCTATAAAATACAAAAAGTCACTTAAATTATTTTAAGTATTTTTACAAAAAAAAAAACATATTCAAGGAAAGTAAACAATCTATTATCACTTTACACGTGTAAAAACTAAGGCCAGAACAAATTTCACTAAAGACCAACCCACTATTAAAATAATTGGTAACATTCCTTGAAATAATGATAAAGAATAAACGACCCGAATCTACACGAGCGTTGATCTAACCAGAAAATTCTCTGCAAAACTGTTACTTGTAAAAGCAGTCCTAACCTTCGACGAGTGAGACAAAAATATCGCGCGGGTGAACCGACCGAACTATTCATAGACGAATTCATAGCAACAGAAGGCCTTAGCATAAATATTTTTCACACAAGATTATCACCTGTCCTTTTCGCACTCAAGCGGAAATATATCTAGTGTCTCCCTCTCGATGGCCGCAAGCCAACACCCCGTCAAAGTAGTTACGAAATATGAAATCTAATTATGAGAAATGTTATAAATATACATAATATTGCAGTCGCTAAAACGACTGTTTGCTTGGGGTCATTGTTGGATGAAAACGAAAAGGTGATTCAATTGCAAATAGTAAACGTATGGTAGAATTGTAGATGCATGTGACTAGATTTGTGTTTATTCCGGGACGCATGAATGGAAAACATACTAGTTTTAGTTGTTTGTCGTGTCATACAAGTGTGACATTCTTTTTCTGTATAAACTTTTTATTACAAAAAAGTAACGGAAGTGCTAAGTGAAATAAATGCAGTAATTGAGAGTTCTGATATTGAATCCGCTATAATTCTCGGAGATTTTAACGCTCATCCTAATGAATTATTTTATAGGGAGTTATGTAATTTCTGTACGGAGCGGAGCTGGCTCTGTGCCGATGTGGTCAAGCTAATAACTTTAACGGATACGCACACTTTTGTTAGTGAAAGTCACAATAATTGTCAGCGTTGGCTTGATCACTGTCTGACTACGGAGGCAGCTTGGCAATGTGTGACTGATGTGAAGGTATTGTATGATGTGCACTGGTCGGATCATTTTCCGCTGGTAGTTTATTGTAATTTTGGAATACTACCAAGAAAGTCGTATTGTACAAATGGAAGTATACACAATGAAGTGAGATGGGGTACGAGAGACGCTGAACAGATCAGGTTATATAACGAACTCTGTAGCAGCAAATTAAGAGAAATCGATTTTCCGACGGAGCTTGGTTTGTGTGCGGATAAAGTGTGTAGAAACGTGTGTCATTTTGCAATAATTGATGAGCTATATAATAGTATTGTTAGTGCGTTGTCGGTAGCTGCGTGTAGCAGTAATAGACTGAGAAAGCACAGTAAACCGAAACGTGTTATCGGATGGAATACACATGTGCAAAAGGCTCATTCGGTAGCACGGAGCAGCTTTCAGACCTGGATGATGTATGGTAAACCTAAGTCTGGTGATATCTATGAAACAATGTGTGAAACCAGAAGGCGTTTTAAGTCTAAGCTCAAGTGGTGTCAAGACAACGCTGAGCAAATTAAAATGGACATCTTAGCCACACATCACAAGGAAAAAGACTTCAAGTGCTTTTGGATGCATACCAGGAAACTGGAATCTGGCCTGTGTGTGCCCGCGTGTGTTGAGGGTAGAAATGAGCCCCAGCAAATTGCTGAGTTGTTTAGGGAACGTTTTAAGGTTGAGTCTTCCTTACCAAGTGCGCAGCAGGTGCTGGATGCTGAGGGTGATGATGGAGTGCGTTTCAGATTTAAGATAAAGGAGGTCACGCGGGTTATTAAGAGCATGACCAGAGGTAAGTCTCCAGGGCACGATGACCTCAGCATCGAGCATTTGCAGCACGCGGGATCTCACTTGCCCAGGGTGCTGGTCATGTTCTATAACTTGTGCTTAGGGCATTCGTATTTACCCAGGGATCTTATGAAGACCACTGTCATTCCAATTATTAAAAATAAGACGGGTGATGCCTCCGACGGGAACAATTACAGGCCCATCTCATTGGCTACAGTGATCGCCAAGGTGTTGGATGGTTTGCTTGATTGTCACCTTAGTAAGCATATACTTCTGCACGATGCCCAGTTCGGTTTTAGAGCTGGGCTGTCGACAGAAGCTGCAATACTGCGACTCAAGCATACTATCCAGTACTATGTGACGAGAAAAACGCCTATTTATGCCTGTTTTCTGGACCTGTCAAAGGCATTTGACCTGGTGTCTTATAATGTACTGTGGGATAAGCTTCGAGAAGAAACGAGCACACCCAGGGACATGATCAGCATTATGAGATATTGGTATGGTAATCAAACCAATAATGTTAAATGGGCGGGTTCATGGTCTACAGAATATAGGTTGGAGTGTGGGGTTAGACAGGGAGGCCTGACCTCACCGCAGCTCTTCAACCTATATATCAACGGACTGATAGATGAGCTCAGCAGGGCCGGTGTAGGCTGTTCAATAAATGGCACATGTATGAATAACATTAGCTATGCTGACGATATGGTTCTGCTGAGTCCATCAGTCAAGGCCCTTAATATGCTCCTAGGCATTTGTGAGAGGTACGCAGTGTCACATGGCCTCAGGTACAACATAAAAAAAAGTGAACTACTTGTGTTTAAGGCGGGCAATAAAACACCCACTACAATTCCACCGGTTAGCCTTGGAGGAATTCCATTATGTAGGGTCACCAAATTCAAGTACCTGGGGCATTGGGTCACTGAGGACCTCTCTGATGACATGGATATTGAGAGGGAACGTAGGGCGTTGGCAGTGAGATGCAATATGCTGGCCCGCAGGTTTGCGAGGTGCACAACAAATGTCAAAATTACTTTGTTTAAGGCGTACTGCCAGTCATTGTACACTTGCAGCCTGTGGGTTCGCTATACGCAGAAGGCTTTCAATGCCCTACGGGTTCTCTACAATAATGGGTTCAGGATGCTGATGGGGTTGCCGCGATACTGCAGTGCATCAGGGATGTTTGCGGAGGCCAACATTGACTGCTTTAGAGCTCTAGTGCGCAAGAGAATGGCCTCTCTGATGCATCGTGTGCGGGGCAGCCCCAGCGGCCTTCTGAACACCATAGTAGAAAATGTTGAGTGTCCTATAATAGTGCGGCACTGGAATAAGGTACACAGCTCAGGCTGTGTTCTTTTCAATGTAAAATAAATAATCAATAGCAGTTATAAGTTATTAACATAGTTTTAAGTCTTACTAACAATTTTATATGGAATTAATATGTTCTGAAATAAATGATATTATAATAATAATTACCAACCTTAAAGTCTACATTATCTCCATGACGGGTTTCTATGGAGTCAGGTATTGTTCCATAATCATTATTATTTAGATCGATATTGTTCGATTCGTCTTCACTGTCGTCTACATCTGGAATCAATTAAACTTTGTAAATATTTTTAGACTTCATGCCAGAATAAATTCTTATATCAAAAAGACTAATTATTAATAAAATATGAATTCCAATCCTCCACAATCTTAACATGTGTTAATCCATTGATAAATTGACATTGCACTAGCACAGCCATTTAAAAATCAAAACATTGTACACATGATACAATTTATTTTCTTCACGGTTTATACTTTATTTATTTTTATTTTTTTGTTGTCTTTTTTTTCGGCATCATTGATATATGAATTTGCGTCTCCAGTAGAAGTTTGAATGACTCTTATGTCATTTAGAAGTGACCCAATCTCAGTCACATTGTACTTTTATGATTCTGATTGGCAACGCCTTTAGTTAACTGTTAGCTGTATGTCCTTCCAAGAATACTAAACAATGACGATGGCTTAGGGATATAAAATTAATAAGATTATATGACGGTACTTCGAGCGTGTTAACCTTTGAAGCTCTTTCTTCTAAATTCTTCGTTTATTGAGATTATTTTAGACCGGCTGTCAAGTTCTTACAATTTCTATTTTAGAACAGACTGTATCTTACTAGTCATATTAAACATTTATTTAAACTAAATCAGTTATCCTCAATAGTATCTTTACATTCATTTCTTCGTTAGCAGTTGTTTTAATTTAAACTATTTAATTTGCAATAAATCTTTGATCTGCAGTTTAGAGTAAAAAAAATGTTTGTCTAAATGGATTAAATTCTAATACACTGATATTTTCTTAGAACTACATTCCACTGTACCTACAATGATCTTGATTTATCAAAAGCCGTGATTCGTTGAATCCTATTTTCGATGTTGCGTTATTCGTGATTACGTGAATTCGTAGAGGTTTCCGAATTTATCTATAACAGATGTTATTTGTAATGAATAAGGCGTGAGCAGCGTTTTGGGCTATGAGCGCAATAATTACTACCAATACATAAGTAGTATGATAAACAAAAGCTTCCTCTCCAAAGGTAGGAATTTCAAAAACTCATTTTTTATAAACGCAATATCGATACTTAATGAAAATACATAAGTAAATTTATCTATTACGTTTTCACGCCGAAACTACCGAATCGATATATGAAATTATTTGTGATTTAGAACGGAGATAGTGCTTAGCCTGAAAAAGAACATAGCCGTAGGTAAAAACTAGGTAGAGTAAAAGAAAGAAATACCTTAAGATAATGTTATAATGCGCATATTTCAATCAACCGAACGAATGCTAAAACTGTTAAGCATTGAAATTGCAACAAACTACATTGCTCAGTTGCTCTGATGACTCAAATCCACAAACATAAGTGTTCTTCAACAAACTTCTTTAATTAAACTCATTTATCGTTTTACACTCTCTGATTAATCGTAGTCAGCATTAATCGTTGCGACTATCACTAGTCTCCGTGACCTAGGGTCTAATTGCTACAATAATAAACTTTACCATTCTGACACCTGGCTTAGTGACAGCGATGTTGACAGTGAACGACAATGACAGATCAGGGACAGAACCTGGTCTGTGATTAAGACACATAACACAGTTGTTTTAGTATAAGAGAGCACTATATCACTATCCCTTTTACTTAAAGAAGAAATGAATGCATTAGCACTTCATGATACTCTTAACATAATGAATTCATTGGTTACTGCTTCAAAAGTGTGTGGCTGTACAGAATGATTCTAAATTCATTGTAGACCTTTTTTATTTACTCATGGGTGTAACTCTGAAAAAGAAATCAGTTCTCGTCTAAAATGTTGTAAAACACCATCCAGACCATGATAACACATGACCACCAGACCATGATGAATGCAACTGTTATACACGTTTTGATCAATAGTTAAAGTGATCAGAAAGGGTCTATAAGTTCTTTCACTTTGAAAGGTGCAAAGTCAGTTAAAATTCAACCTTTAATAAAAGTTATTAGTAAGAATTTAGCTGACGATTGCACATTAAAAGTGCAGTGAATTAAAATTCCATCTCTATGCACACAGAGCCTCGATTCAAAACAAAGGTTTCTGTCAGTAGTAAAACGATCAGTTGAGTCTTGTCGTGGCATTGCTAAATTATTCACAATGTCACAGTTTATTTTAAAATTTCTAAACATTTTGGCACCAGTGCAACGGGTGCCGTTGGAGAAATTAGCGTCAACCTCGTAAAGGTGCTCTTAAATTGAAACAGCATTCAAAATATTTTTTACGTAAATTAATTGTAGTTTGATTCTCATTCAGATAAAATATGAAAGCTCTTTGTTTGTTTATTAGATTTTAATTGACTTTGTTCATTTAGTTCAATTTAATTTATTACTTTGTGTATGTAATTTAACATGTTGACCAATATTAATGATCTAGTAGTAGTAAAGTCTTGTTAAACAAAATTGATTGTATCATCGGAATCATTGCAAGCATGTAACTATTCATAACAGATAACATACTCTAATAATTTACCTCATTCAGTCCAGTAGATAAAGAGCAAATTGACACTCGAATGATTCATTAAAGATTCTGATTTTCAAAACACAAAAAAAAACTATATTTTATAAAATTTCATTCATCGAAGTTATTCATCTAATAAAATCTTCCCAGATTGTTCTAGCAAAATACCTCTGTACGTTATGTTAATTCATATCGTATTGTCGCATAATAAAATTTCTTCGATCCATCGTAGCGGTGAAAATTCTTCATTCCTAAAAACAATTTCAGTCAGGTCGTGGGCAGTGTGAAAAAAAATAATGTTGCCCTTCGGAATCGTCTGTATCACGTGGGTTAAACGCATCGTACATACATTATTGTCTATTTCTAACACCCACTATTGCTGTTCTATTATTAGTATATCGATGTGTGTGCAATGGTACTCTTTTAGATTTGATGGCAGGTATTTGTGTCGTAATGCTTCGGTTAAAAAACTGAGAAGATTTATGGGGTGCTGTTTTAGTCTTTCGGTTCTATCTTTTTCTGGCGCTCAATTTGCTAGTTTTTATTTGTGTAGTTCATCATTTGTGTCTATTGTTAGGTCTATGTTTAAATCAGTTTTATTTTTTCCTTCTATTAAACATTTTGCATTATTTAGTAAATTCTCTGGATCGTTTAACTTATCTTAAATAAGTTTAACCTTATCATAATTTGTTTCACTAATTAAATTATTTGCTACAGAAGTTTCTAGTACCATCATATCTTTTATCAAGATGAAAAAAAATCTTGGCCTTTCCTGCAATTTTGTTGGCTCCTCTTTTATTTACCTCATATTGTTTAACAGCTGATGGTATAACGAACCACTTGGACAACAGTCCGCCTACTTGCGTACTTGTCACTAATTATACTCGTCACCCACTATTTAACTAATTGGATGACAGCCTGAATCATTAGTACACAAAATATCTTCACAATCAGCATTATTCTTGGAATTGTTTTTCTTTAATAATACGTGCTATGTGGAGTGTCTTGTGTCGCTAGCTGCCTATTTCTTTAATAAGTAGTTATGTATGTAATGCAACTTTAAGTTTTAAACCGATAACTCAACTGAACCTTAAAAGTAGTTTAAGTTTTGTTTCTATTGCCTGTCGGTCTAAGAATGAGATTAAAATCGGCTTTGATTCTAAACATTTTATAAAGCTAGTAAAAGTACCTAATATAATAAGTAATAATAGTAAGAACTTTCAGATATTCGCTGGTCCAATTTTAATGACTCTGAAGTAATTCTAGAATCAAAGTTAGATTAAGATAAGTAATGACTATTAAAATAGTTCTCTAGTAACAAAAGAATAACATCAAAGTCACAACTAATAATTTTCACCATCGCCTTGAAATCCAAACAATAGCAATTTATAACATTTTATTTGCAGAACTGACACTTTAATCAAGTCGAACTCTCTTAGAAGAATATTTTTTCCTATACTATTGTCATGTCTATCAGTCACATAAATAAAATATTCGTCTGACTTTATATTATTATTTAAACACGAATGTCACTGTGACTTTTCGCACGAAGCTTGGGATAAACTTAAACCACACGAAGGAATAACACAAGATGCGATAGTTAAAGCCGTGGGCAAATGCATGTATGCCAGATAAGCACTAATCTGGTATACATGACATGTACAAATCTAAATAAATGTTTAATTTATTAACGTTATGAGTAATCAAAGCTCGTGACAAATTGCTGTCTAGTATTTATGTAAAACATCTGTTGTAAGTCATAATCACACGAAAGTATTAATTGCAGGCGTCTCAAATAAGCAGCCAAGTTTCTAAGCTATGTTTAAAATCCCATCTATTTGTAGGTCACAAGTTTTATATACAAGCTGGACCTCGGCGCAAATAAGGTTGCTGGAGCCCAGGCCTCTGCGGTGCTACAGGTGCCAGGCATGGGCGTAGCCACACTGGGGCAAGCTGGGGCGCTTGCCCCACCCTGGCTCTGATCTATTAGGTGCCTAACAAAAAAAAAATCTTATACTAACAACAATCATACATAATATCCGTAAGAAAGTTACACAAAAAAAAATAGTCTACATCTAAATGAAAAAAAGTGCGATCAAAACAAAAAGCGCGCACGATTGACCGAAAGCGCGCATCACAGCGGTCTTTTGAAACCGAGCCGTATTACCGTAGACAAATACGCACATCCTCAGACTCTGAGCACACATCCATCAACATGGTCTAGGGATATTTCAATTAAACCTTACTTTTTGTTAAGACACCTACACATTAAAATAAACCATGTTTAATAGCCAACTAATCTGATAATAAACTTTTAGATAAAGTGAAATTTGAAAAAAAAACTTAGAAGAAGAGGACTCAGGAAGCTCAGACAAATTTCAATCTTAACTTTATTTTGGTAACATCAAAACCTAAACAAAACAGCAACTTTTTTATTAAAAATATTGTAAACTTAAAATAAAAATCCGTTGATCCACCTAAGACTCTCCTGACACATCTGCAGCGGTTCTGTATACTCAAAACAAGAGTGTTGAAATCCTGTTGTGGAATACTGCCCCAAGTCCTGCTAAGATGCAAGAAAAGCTGGTTTTAATCCACAGTGTTTTCAGGGAAATTTCTAAAAGCTCTTCTCTAAAGCATATCCCAGGCATGCTCAATAGGATTTAAGTCAGGGGATAGTGCAGGCCAGTCTAAAGCATGGATGCTGTTGTAACTTGTAACGATAGGCGCCGTATGTTAGCAGTCATATTGCCTTGTATCCAAACGAGGTCCGTTCTACCGCTGAGACGAATTCCTGCCCAAACCATAATCGTGCCACCTTGATATGCATAAACTTGTTGTGGATGCTGCAGTCGATTCCAACGTCCGGGTTCACCCCAAGCGCGTACTCTTCGCGAATCAGGATGAAATCCAAACCTGGATTCATCAGTGAAAATCACAAGTGACTATTGAGAATGGTTCCAGTTTTCGTGTGCAATAGTCCATTGTAATCTTCTTCCTCGATTGCCTCTCCTTAGCGCTGGTACCCGAAGTAGCCTACGAGCATGCAGGTTGACTTCATGCAGTCTTCTTAAAGTTAGACCGCTAACCAGCAAACCATACTCTCTCTATTTCTCTCTCGTTATGTGAAATTTGTACCTACTTTACTTAGGTATTTTGAGATTTTATTATTCTATATCTCTGGTCCAGAGCGTTCTGACGCGTCCGCTCTGCCCTTTCTCTAGCACCGCTCACACACTCACTCACACTCTTGGCAATAACATTACAAAATACAAAACATGGGCATGGCCAATACTTTTATAAAGATTTAAATAAACTAAATATTACATTTTATTAAGGCGCAGAGCCCCAGAGCCCAAACGGCTCAAGTTACAAAAAAAATACCGGGAGAGAGGGGGGGGGGGGGGAAGGTTGACTTCTGCCCCATCCTGAGCCCAAGGCTGGCTACGCCCATGGTGCCAGGTAGGGCACCATGTCGGTGTCCGCTGCACCGCGGAGGTGGACCGTAGCGGTGACTGCTTCCGCTGCGGTCAGCCCGGTCACAAGGCCGGCTCGTGTACTGCCGCGCCGCACTGTTACGTATGTGCGGCAGCTGGCAAGCCGGCTGATCACCGGGCTGGGGGCAAGGCTTGCGCCCCACCCGCCAAGGCCAGAGGCAAGGGCAGAGGACCCTCTGCCGCCGCTGCCGCCGCTCCCGTTGCGGCCGCCGCTCCCGCTGCCGCCGCTGCTCCCGCTGCTGCCGCCGCTCCCGCCGTACCCGCCGCTGCCGCGTCTGCCGCTGCCGCCGCGACTACCGAGGCCGCAATGGAGTGCCAATAATGGCTCCATTGCGCCTCCTACAGGCGAACATAAACCACTGCGCCGCCGCTCAGGATCTGTTGCTCCAGAGCATGGCGCAGTGGTCGATCAATATCGCCGTGGTCTCCGAGCCGTACTTTGCCCTGCCCAGGGATTCTTGGGTGGAGGACCTGAGCGGCTCGGTGACCATCATTTCGTCGGCCGCCGCCGGTACCCCGACCCTCGAGGGTGTCAAGAGGGCACAGGGGTGCGTTGCGGCACGGTTCGGGGAGATCGCCGTGGTAGGCGTCTATCTCTCCCCGAACCGATCCCTCGTCGAACTCCACAACTCCCTTATGGAGCTGAGCGTCGTCGTCGCCGGGTTCCGAACCCTCCCCGTGCTCGTTCTTGGGGACTTCAATGCCAAAAACTTGGCTTGGGGCTCCCGATACACTGACGCACGGGGCAGAATGGTGGAAGACTGGGCCCTAGAGGTAGGCCTAGTCGTGTTGAACCAGGGTACCGTCCCCACGTGTGTGCGGATGCGGGGTGAGTCGGTGGTGGACATCTCGTTCGCCAGCCCCGCTCTGTCACCGCGTGTCGTTGACTGGCGCGTAATGGAGGAGGTGGAGACGTTCTCCGACCACCGGTACATCCGGTTTGACGTCTCCGCCCAGACCTCCGCTGCGCCGGTCCGACGGACCCCAAGCGGTCCGCGTTGGGCGCTGAAGCAGCTGGACCGGGAGCTTCTCCTGGAAGCCTCGATAGTGCAGGCCTGGGTGTCATCACCGGACAGGCCTGCCGACATCAACGCCGAGGCTGGGTGGTTCCAGGAGGCCATGTCCGAGATCTGTGACATGGCAATGCCCCGGGTTCAGCCTGGAAGGGGTCAGCGCCAGGTGTACTGGTGGTCGTCGCAAATCGCGTCCCTACGTGAGGCGTGCGTGGCTGCGCGACGCCCGTACACCAGACACCGCAGGCTCCGTATTCGCCCTGTGGATGCGGATGCCATTGAGGCGGAGCTGTATGAGGGGTACAGAGCGGCGAAGGAAGCCCTCCGACTGGAGGTATTGCGGGCCAAATCTTCGGCCCGCCAAGAGATGCTGGGGACTCTGGACAGAGATCCGTGGGGGCGCCCCTACCTGGCGGTGCGGGGCAAGCTCCGCACCGCGGGCCCCCCCTTGACGCAGAGTCTCCGGCCCCAGATCGTGGAGGGCGTGGTGAGCGCTCTGTTCCCTTCGCGGGGGGAGTTCACTCCCCCGCTCATGGCTCCGCCACCGGCGGTGTCCGATGCGGACCGCAACGGCGACGACGACGACGTTCCAGAAGTGACCGAGGTAGAACTGGGAGCGGCGGTGCTAAGGCTTAGGGCCAAGAACACCGCCCCAGGACCCGACGGCCTACCAGGGAAGGCCTGGGCCCTGGCCTTAGGGGCTCTCGGGCCTCGACTAAGGGGGCTCTTTAGCGCATGCATGGAGGAGGGCCAGTTCCCACTTCGCTGGAAGACCGGGAAGCTGGTCCTCATACCGAAGCCGGGGCGTCCTGCGGACAGTCCGTCCGCATACCGGCCCATCGTTTTGCTCGACGAGGCGGCCAAGCTCTTGGAGAGAGTGATTGCGAACCGTCTCGTCGAGCGGCTGATGCGGGTGGGGCCGGATCTGGCGGACGGCCAGTTCGGCTTTCGCAGAGGACGCTCCACGGTGGACGCCATCATGCGCGTGCGAGCCCTCACGACAGGGGATGCGGTGGCACGGGGCAGGGTCGTCTTGGCGGTGTCTCTCGACATCGCCAACGCCTTCAATACCCTGCCTTGGGGGTGCATAGCGGCCGCATTACGGTATCACCGAATGCCGGCCTACCTCTGTCGTGTGGTCGAGGCCTACCTGACGGACAGAGCCGTCATCTACCCCGGTCACGAGGGAGTGTGGAGTCGACGAGGGATGTCGTGCGGTGTTCCACAGGGTTCGGTCTTGGGGCCGCTCCTGTGGGACATCGGGTACGACTGGGTGCTGCGCGCCGACCTTCCCGAAGGCGTCAGCGTAGTGTGCTACGCTGACGACACGCTAGTCCTAGCGCAGGGAGGGTCGTTCCAGGCGGCGGCCGACTTAATGTCGAGTGGTGTTGCGACAGTCGTGGACAGGATCCGGCAACTGGGACTTGAGGTGGCCCTGCACAAGTCCGAGGCCATGTGTTTTCATGGCCCTCGGCACCGGCCACCTCCGGGTCTCAGATAACGGTAGGAGGGGTTCACATCGGTGTCGAGTCGACGATAAAGTACCTGGGACTTGTCCTCGACAACCGATGGAACTTCACGGAGCATTTCCGACGTTTGGGCCCCAAACTGGCGAGGGCTGGAGCTGCCCTCAAACGGCTCCTGCCCAATCTCGGTGGCCCAAACGCCTCCTGCCGGAGGCTCTACGCGGGAATCGTGCGGTCCATGGCCCTCTACGGGGCTCCGGTGTGGGCGCCCAACCTAGCCACGGCTCCGGCCCGGCTTCTGAGGGCGTCCCATAGGGTCATGGCGATTCGCATGGTGCGGGGATACCGCACGATCTCCTGCGAGGCGGCATGCCTCCTTGCCGGCACTCTGCCGTGGGATCTGGAGGCAACAGTCCTTGCACACACGTACGAGTGGCGCGTGGAAGTGCAACGCCGGGGTGAAGTCCCGCTGCCGCGGGTTATCGCGGCACGGCTCACGGAGCTCCGGCGAGATCTCAGGGCGGAGTGGAGACAGCGACTGTCGCAACCTAGTGCTGGGCACGCCGTGATAGCGGCGGTAAGACCCCTCTTTGAGGAGTGGCTGGAGAGGCGCCACGGCGCTCTCACGTTTCGCCTGACACAGGTCCTCACCGGACATGGTCAGTTCGGGAGGTTCCTGTGTCGGATTCAGGCGGAAGCGACGCCTGGGTGTCACCACTGCAGCAACGGTCGCCTGGAGGACACGGTCGAGCACACGGTGGAGGTGTGCCGCGCATGGGCGGACCATAGACGTGTCCTCGTAGAGGCGATCGGCGGCGGTGACCTCTCGCGCCCAGCGCTGGTTCAGGCCATGCTGCGGGGCGAGACGGAATGGGATGCCGTCGCCTCCTTCTGCGAAGCAGTTATGCTAGTGAAGGAAGCGGCGGCGCGCGAGAGGCAACGACGAGCCTCTCGCCCCGGACAAAGACCCAGGCGAAGACGTCGAGAGTCGCAAGACGACTACCGGCCACCGTAGGCGCGGTTCTGCGGATGGCGAGCGATGGGTAGCTCGCCGCCCGGCTAGGACCAGGACCGCGTCGACGGCGCGTTAGTGTTCCACGCGCGCCTCAAAGAGAAGGAGTCAGCACAGGAAGGGGCCTAACAGGGCCAACGCCTGCCGGGGTTGCGGAATGTGTATAGTAGTCACCGTGACCCTGGAACGTAAAGGGCAATCGAAGGAACATGAGTGGGTTTTAGTCAGTAAGAGTCTGACACGCCCTCCCGCCGCACCCAGGACGGGAGCAGTCATTGGATGATTTCCCACTCACCAAAAAAAAAAAAAAAAAAAGTTTTATATACAAAAATAGGTTCATTACAACTTATAAAAAATGTTGTTAGAAATTAACTCTTTTCATATTTTCCACCAATAACCACCACGAAGCGGCTTTCTAAATTCAGTGCATTTAAGTATTTGTTTCAAAGATCTTAATAACATTCAATACGTAAAGTAATGAATCTTCTGGAAATATTAATTCCTCAATGTTTTCCGTCAAAATTCCATTCATTTGACATTATCGTAACGTAACTATCTGAAGATCTGATTCAAACTCAGTGTATGACTCACCGATCCGCTTGCTAACGTCGGGATTACGTTGTTAGTCTGCGCAAGCGCACCTTGTTTGCCAAATCACGCGTACTGAGTAATTGATCATTTGTTTATGTATCAGTTGTACCAACATTAGAAGAAACAGTCGATCAATTTATTGAACAAACATTTGAAGATGGTACACTTGGAGTCTAGGACCAATCTATTTGGTTAACAAATATCTGGGTGATCAGATAACGGAGATAAATAAACCGATTAAAAAAACTAGCTTAGTGGTAGAAGCATGATATTTGTAAATGTTCATCATTAAGCAAATTTTTGAAATTCAATCCCTTAGCGGAATTCAATAAGGGATGAGAGTTTATATGGAAATGAGCGGGCGAAACAGCTAGCATTTAATAGAGATTCAGATAACCTAGATGTAGATACTCAATAAGTTTAGTTAGTAAACATATTGAAAAAGTGTTTGGCGAAAGTTTTTAATCAGGAGAAGCTGTGGAATAAGGAGACTGGATTACTATTAAATCTTTGAACACACGTGCTTCGAGACACAATAGAAAGACAATAGCAGCAAGTGAGCCGGCTGTCGTCGAACCGTTAAACCATAGAAACAATATAGCAAGTAACAAAAAAGTGCTGATGACATGGATTGACATGGAGTTTTATTTAAAAGAGTTGCTCATAGACCAAACACTACCAAATAAAACAAACATTCTAACACCACTCATCATGAAATACCACGTCAGGAATGCGATCCCATCCTGTTTCAAAACCCATACACTTCAAATTCAATGAATATCTTGGCTGATCTTCTGTCTAGCATACTTGGTTGGCATAGCCGCCCACCAACAGATTCCGTCATTGCTCAAAGAATCAACATCACCAGGATGTTTTGTCCCGTTATCCAAAATATCTAGAATGTGGGTAGTCTAGATTATTTATTTTCTCATTCAGAAACTATGTTTGAAATATATTTCCTGTGTTCTTTGTTACTCATTCTTGCCTGGTTTTATTATTAGAGCAATTAAAGTTATAAGTACTACCAGGCGTCCGTCACTCGCTCAAGGCCACGCATTTTATGCCTACCGCTTCGCGTATCGTCGACGATACAACGAACACCGGGCTGTCGCGCGCCCGGCTGAGTGCTCGCGCGTCACGGGTACAGCGCTGACTATCAAAATGCCGAAACCACGTAATTATTGCGTGATTATTGTCCAATTCCCCTGTTTCCTAATGCTCCTGTTTCCCTTTTAATTATTTATTAAAATTATTCACGCGGTTTTGGATATTTTCGACACTAAAATATATAAGTCGGGAATTCAAGGAACGAAAAATATGCATCAGTCATTTTATCAAACTAAAAAGTATTTGATCAATAAATAAAAAAATAATTGTTTTTCTAAAACATTCGTTTTATTACCATTATCATCATACGTATAACCCTAGCAGATTTGCTGGACGACACGCACACACGTAAGTCGCGCGGCGGGCAAAAGAATCTCAACTCTCTATGTGCGTACTTATGGTACATTTCTCCCTGCTGCAAACAACTGGTATTATTATTATGATTTTGTAGGCTATTATAGCGTAGGTATTTTGGTTTTTGTATTGGAGTGAAGTATCTGTTACGTAGTAACTATTTATTAATCTGTGGTACTACTTTGATCTTTATTTCAATTGTTTACTTTACTGATTAAAAAGTCCTTTCTCGTGTGTGATTGGCTTTGTATGATTCTTCTTTAGTTCTTGTGTCTTTTGAGGAACGAAGAAATAATAGTAGTGTTAGATCGAATTTAGCCACGATAGCTTCTGACTAATTATTATTATTAATCTATAAGTAATTAATTTAGACTTCTACTTTTAATTCTACGAAAATGTATAGTTTCCAATCGATTTTTGTCACAAGTACATACATACTTAAGATTTTCCTAAGTTTTAATTTTATATTTTTTGAGATTGT
This sequence comes from Athetis lepigone, assembly GCA_033675125.1. Lineage (NCBI taxonomy): Eukaryota > Metazoa > Arthropoda > Insecta > Lepidoptera > Noctuidae > Athetis > Athetis lepigone. The sequence continues at coordinate 8,241,559 of CM066234.1, forward strand.
GAGTTGTTGTTGTTTTTACCCAACTGCCCAACAGTTTCTTTTTTACTTTAATTGATTTTGACATCACTGCTACTTACTAAAATTCATAATACACGAATACACAACCTATTTATATAGTTTATTCGAAAGTTCGTTTACTCATCTGTAGAGCAAGAAAAACACTCTCACTTACACTGATTTCACAGATATTACTCAAGGCCAGTACGCATGATTATCCGATGTTATAGCTTCTCAGCCTTGATTACAATCCAAAAGCAAATATTTAATAAGTCATTGAACCTATCATTTTGGCCAAGATAATCCTACTGAAACTGTTGTATTAAGAGAAACTCACTGTAAGAAGTATTTGAATATGAATACAAAAATATTAAAGCTGTTAATTTATTATCATCAATAACAGCAGTGAGTCCAATGCTGCTGAATTTTGGCTGCAACATCCAGATGCTGTGCTCCGTGAGTCGTTGCACTATCTAGCTGTCCTACACTACGCCTGCTTAAACATGGTCATTACTCCAGCAATTACTGATCTGGAGGTGACCAGCTCCTTTAGTTTACTGATTTGAATGACTGTTGTCGGCAACTCTAGCTTTTTTACAGATAACTTCTATTATATTTCTAGCAAGATGCATTAGGCCAAAACTTTCGTTGTCAGGCTTTTAAAATGCTGTTCAATACGAATCGAGATGTAAAACAAACACTACGCTTTGTAAGAATTTAAAACATTTAAATCTCGAATCCCCAAGAGAAGTTAATAAACTTGATCCAGTTATTAAAAATAACGGCATCGTCTAAATCTCAATTAAAAATAAACGTGCAGAGAACTGTAATAAAATCACTCTCCATCATTGTCCCAAGACGCCTTCAGCTCATCCATCACGAGGTTTAAAGCATTACACATGTTGACACAATTCACCTGTTGATTAATAGGTCACCTGACTTCTCCAGTTGCCAAGGGGAGAACATCCACGAATGCTGAAGAAAAATTTACGACTTCAACTGATTTATGAACGATAATAAAACCAGAGCCACTTGTTTGTCCGATTCACGGGCTGCGAAACAAACATTTATTATTGTATTATTTTGTAGGTGCGATATTTGACAAAGACTTTCAAAGAGTTTTCGAGTTTAAGCGTTAATATTTGAAGTTGGTAATGTAATAACTGAAGTTAAACATTTTAGTCTAACTCTATTTTGTTTAACGAATATTTAGTTGTTATATCTCAACTAACAATTCGTAGAGCCATAAACTGTACGAAAATGCATACATTCCCTTCAATGGGATTAATAGCAAGGAGTAAAAATCAGTCATAAGACAGTTAGTAATTCGATGGGTGTGAAGTTGTCAAAGAGGTTTTTATATGATGTCTTTTCGAGTCATTAACTAACTCTAAAGTAGTGAATAACCAACCAAAAAAGTAGTAACAGCAAAAACGGATACAACGTAACTATAGGTTGTAAAAGAAAATGCCTACAATGTAACTGTAGGTTGTAGGATACCTACATTTTAAATGTAGGAATTTTCTCAGTAATAGCTTCAAGTACCTATTAATCTAATACTACTAAGAACAACGCCCACATAAATGAAATACATTAGCACTGGCCCAAACCCTATCCCAATACTTGCAACGATGCTCAGCCATTAGATCAGCTTCTATCTTCAGCGGAAAACACCTCTGCACCGGCGACGTCATGTATGACGAGTCAGTTATCCAACCCATGGCGGTGCCTGCATCCGCCCACGCGAATTCCGCCCGCCCGCCTCGGCCAGCCGCCAAAATTTTCATAGTTTAGTTACGATTTCGAAAACGACCCGACGCGTCCCGCCGCCGGCGACATAACCGCCCGATTTCTCTGACGAATCCAGTTTCCTATAACCTTCGTTAAGTTCTCGAACGTCTTGTTAAGCGAAATTTGAACTTTTATGTGAATGTGTTTTGACTTGAGTGTATCGTGATCGTGATACTATTGGATTATTAGCTGTTTCTATTGACTTTGGTATGTTACTTTTACTGATATTTTACTCAACTCTCAAAAGGCACTTTTGATGCGATATTATTTTATCATATTTCCATTTCGGACTTAAAGTTTTAAAAGTTTTGCACTGGTCCAATTGTAGGCCCTTGTGGCACTCCACAACCAATCAAAATATCTACAGAATTTAATACAGCAATAAAAATTCGAACGACAGAAGTGTATTTCGAACACTCTGAGCACTTGAACATGGGAATGCATCATAAAATATTGAAATAAATCGTTCGAGTATTAGGTAATCAGAGGAAGTTACAGTTGCAAGTTATAAAATTTCTTCGGGGAGCGTTCGCCGCGAGTCGAGCTTCTGAGGCCTTCACCGGGTACAGAAATAGACCGAGACACTCTTTCGTTTCGTTCACACTCGTGAATATTTGAATACTGGACACCCACTCGGTTACACTTCACCTTGCCAGTGATGATGGCGCTGACCGCTCCGCGTGACTCACTCGGTGAATCGAACGTCTCTGAAGTGGCCAATGTTGCTTCAGTTACAACTGATGATACTTGATGAATGGTTTTCAGGCCTGATAATATTAATGATCGTGACAGGTGTCGTGCTGTTAAAGACAGAAATAATGATTTTGCTCCCGTATTAAATAAGTCACAGATTTCGTACATAAGTATACGTTTAAGTACATAAGTGTATTTAAGAACAGATATTTAATAGGTATTGATATTTAATATATATACTGTTTTATATTCCTCTAATACTGATTACATTTGAATGTGATATGTTGAACAAGTCACTAATTATCTCTTGTCATTGATTGACATGCTGTATAACAAGCGTAAGATAAACACAAGATATTCAGAAATTCTACGAGCATATTTTTATTTATTTTTGTCCAAAATTCATTAGAATTTATATTAAAGAGTCCACAAAAAATTCTTAAGGACAATTTAGAGTAATGAAAAATTTTTTTACAAAAAAATTCTAAGACGAGGTAATAAATAATGCTAATATAATCCACTCATTCCACTTTTCAAAAAATAAAAAAAAATATTCTACTGTTGATATCAAGCAAGCCGTTTTGATTGATTGATGGATCGATCAAAATATCAACAACCAATCAGCTGTATGGTAATTGACTGCGAATGTCAAGTAGATGCAATGACGTTGAGAGTTCGTACATTATTGTCGCAAAGTGCATCTGAACATTTGGAATGGTCTCAGGAATTTTTCTATTCAGTTAAAATCATGTCAGCAAAAATAAAACAGCATAAATAATGAAAAATTCTAGATCTTTTAAAAATTAAAAGCTTTATAAACTTTAGTCAAGTCTGCTGTAAAATACTGAACTCGCTTAGAAGCTATTCATCAGCTAACAGATTAATAACACGAAATAAAATATTTGTTTTGTCTGTCGCTGTTGCTAAGACCTATTAGAATTTATTATCAAGTCACTATTATTGTAAGTGTCTCAAAAGAGCGATTTAATAACTTCGTCCAGATAAATGAAACCTTCTTCGATATATGACCTAAAAATGCTACTAAAAGAATTAAAGTTAAGATCTTATTATTAAGAGTAAAATATACTTATATTTAAACCACTAACAGCTACTGTAGCCTAAAGACACTACCAATTGAATGTCAATTATAATTTGAAAGAAACTTTCTGTGTGACACTGAATTAGCTTAAGATTAAATTAATATTACTTTTAGATTTTATATTGTGTGTCAGTTTAAAACCTTGGCGTTAAATGAGCGATAAGAGAATTCCATACCATTTCATTTATTGACATTTTTGAAGTATCTCCGTTAATGTAGAAACAGTTGAGAGTAAAGACAGCTGAAGGTATTAGGGCCAGACTCCACCAAAGCGAAGAGGAGATGAGATGTGTCGTACAACCAATCAGCTTGCTTAATTTTGACAGCTCAGCGCTTACATCTCCTCTCGTCTCCGCTTTGGTGGGGTCTCGCCCTTAACCTTTCACCGACCAAGCGACAGCCGGCTGTAGCGCTGCTATTGTCTTTCTATTGTGTCCCGAATCACATGTGTTGGAAGGTTTAAGACGACTTTTGTACCTTTATGCATGACGTGTAAATAAATAACTACTAAACCAAAGTAATCAGTTTATGACAGAATTAACCTATGTACCCGTATCCTCGACCATCAAACCTAACCTCAATTTCTTTCTTTCCAGGTTGAAGCCTATCATCAGAGCGGCAGTGTTGGTCCAGCCGCGAGCGTAATGTCCCCAAGCTAACAATGGGGGTGACCGACGATTTAGCCCCTAGCTTCACGCAGAAGCCCCAGCTAAGACAAGAAGACGATGGCAACAAACTCGTCTTTGAATGCCAGCTGGTCGCATCGCCTAAACCGGAGATCTGCTGGTTTAGGAGCGATGAACTGCTCAAAGAAGATAATAGGACCAAGTTCAAGTGAGTACAATGTGATCTTCTATATAATCTTTTGTTGAATTTGAGAATTTGGTTCGATCTTAAATCGGAGAAAACCTTAGTTTGCGTTATTATCGTATTTTTCGTTTAACTTTAGCGGAATATTATGGTAGGTGGAGATGCAATACGTTTTGTTAGAATCACTCTAGAACCATTGCATGGAATACGTGTTGTCAAAAATCGGGTGGTCAAAATTAAATCAAAGAGAAAAGTGAGACATTGATGAAATCCAATTTTGTATTTTCGCTCGTCCAAATTGGCGTTGAAAGTCAATATTTACATTAAAGAAGCAATATGGATATTATTATAATTAATGAAAATGTTATTAGTAAAACAATCTATTTAAGCAGGAAGAACTAATTAAACAAATACCAACTGTAGCACATCATTATGAAATTGTAATATGAATGTAGACAAAGTAGAAGGGTTACATATGGCTACCTATCAATGATTGTATTTTCAGCATATACTAACCTTTTAGTGTATGAATATTTCATCTATTCCATAATAACTATCTTGTCTGCATAGACGTCAGGTATACCTTAAAATATATCCAGTGTTAAGTAATAATGTTACCTACAAGTATCTGTCTATGCATCACTTGATGTCATGATTTTAGTTAATTATTGTTCTACTAATTTTCATAATTTACCAATTCAAGATGTTAAATACCTACGTGACAAGACTCAGGTACTCTCAAATTCGAAGCACTTATTCTTAGCGATTCGCATAAATTCGTCATCGGTACGTTGAATCACTGTCTGAAAAGTTTGTGTATAATATCTCATTCTATTTTTATTTGGTGAAGCATGTTGTTTGTTTATATTATTAATCACGATCTGAGTTTTGGTTGAACTGTTACTGCTAAGTCCAGCTGTAAAAAGTTTACTAGCAATGAAGCGTCTTTCAGTCAAAATCACGAATGCGGTTGCAACTTTGCTAAAAACCTTCCATTTAGCAATTGCTGGGGTACTTCCTCCACCTGTTTCTCGTATCATGCATAGTTGTGTTGTGTGAACCCTAGCTATACTTTTTACTGCAAACGTTATCAGATCATATTTCTTCTTCTTCATTCCTTTATTGATCTCCGAGGTAATATCTTCTTTCATCATATTATGACTACAATGTTCAAATGATTATTTCGCGCTTATCTTTTCACTATTTTTTTTTTTTGGTTTTCTAAAAGAGAGTCAGTCACTGTACTCTTTCTTTAACAATCTTCTGATTGTCGCTCAAATCTATTAGTTCCTTACACGCATCCACTATGGGCACCATATTCTTTTCCTAGCAATCTTCTGATTGGTACTGTCCGATCCTTATACACATCCAATATACATATAATTATTGTAAAAATGAATGATTTCTGGTTAGTTTGTTAATCAAAGTCTAGTTCTGTTCTGGTCAATGTGTTGATGATAGTCAATAGTCATTTATTGATAATAATTCATTCTAGAAGAGGAGATTTTAACAGGTGAAAAAATTTTCTCAGTCCTTAGTGGTGACCTAGAGGTCAAATTAGGCCATTATCAAAGTCCACGTGCCCATATACAAAGTGCAACATGTCCAAAATCTATTAGGTCAACGTTCGATGTCATTAGCTTCACGATGTGTTTGTCTCAAACATCTCTTTGATGTGGTCAAGACGATCACAGCCGACACACTTGGCACACCCCGCGCATGCGCGCTATTAATATTTTGATGAGGAATCACAATATCTTGATGATGCTGTTTGGTATTGGTATTTTTAGTGACTAAGGATAATAGGGAAAATGACTGAAATATTATTTAGGTTAGCTGTAGAGTTTATGAATTAGCCAGAATAAAAAAGAGAACATCGTACCACTTTTTTTCTGATTACTAGGCAAATGCATCTTGGAACAAACAAATTCAGATTAATATTAAATATTGTGTTCGTTTGTATTTGATAGAAAAACTTTGGAAATTCTTATATGATTTAGAAATCCAGACCAGTATGTCATAGTATGTATTACTTGGTAACATGCTTCTATGAGTGCAATATTTTTTAAACAGTCAAGCGAGGTAAATGCCTTTTTTTCTAAAAAGGCCTTCTCGAATAGTTTTTTCATCTTTCGGTATCTTCTGATACAACATAAAGGAATTATTGTTAATTATTTCTGATGAATTATTAGTTATTTTATGTTCCCGTTACTAAAGAAACGACTGTTAACTAAGCGTGTTTTTTTTCCAATTTAAATAATTTGTTAAAAAGCAAAAATTCGAGGACTCCATTTTCTGATCCCATTACCAGATCAAATTGAAATCTTTTGAATTGATTCAATATGTTTATTAGGTATACTAGAAGTAGTAAAGAAAGCTGTTGCAAGATGTGAGACAAACAATCAAATATACGAGGTCAGGCTAAATAAAACCGATTAGTTAGGATCTTCGTGAAATGTGAAACGGTTAGGCAAGTGAACAACATAATTTACACGCATTTAGTCTGTACGCTTAGCTTCACCTAGTTCTGGATAATTAAACTCTATGGTCCGGTAGATTATAATTTAGTAGATGTTTAAGCTTCGCTAAGTTTTATTAACCTTTTAACGACCAAGGAAGGTGTAGAGACGGTATAATTAGGACATCTACAACGTTTTCATAATACTATTCCAACGTTTTATAGCTGACTTCACGGTCTTAATCATAATGTAGTATTATAGTGACAAAACCCTCGGCTAAGCCGACCAGGAGTGAAAGTCTAAAGTTAATTTTATACCTTAAAATCCATAATATAAGAAGAATTTTTGTACGTTTGTTTGTTTAAACGCGCTAATCTCTGGAATTACTAGTTGGAATGCAAAATATATCTTAGTTTACGATAGCCAGATTCATAAGAAATTGTATATATAGGCTATATACCACGCCATGATCCACAGGAGTGGGCCAGCAACCAATGTTGTAACTTATCGCAATGAAAACCGCGGAGAATATAAAAAGGTTTTTACTTGTACACAGGAAAATTGACGAAAATAAGAATAAAATTATTCGTATATTTATCTAAATGCTTGTTTTGTATTGAATATAAAGTGTTCTTCGTGGTTACAAGAATACGTAACTAATAAAGACTAGAAAACAAACTACAGATGGATAATATTCATGTTATGTGGGGTTGCCTTTGTCCTTACTCAGATAACAAACTGCTTCGTTGACAATAATTACAATCATTTCAATGGTTTTAGTGTGATCAAGAAAATCCAGAGTATTTAGACTATCAACTTCAACTTTGATAAAATTATGGCAATCCACCGAATTTTCGGTGATTTCTGCCAATGTCCAGTTTGATTAGGTAATAATATTTTAGTGACAAGTGTAGGGTTATTAAATTACAGTATGGAGATCATACACGTGTTCTTATAACCAAGAACACAAGATGACTCTATTTAGACTATATTAAACAGTGTTAATAAAGACATTGACTTAGGCTTTTAAGACTTGCTCAATACTAAACCATAAACATAAATCTAGGTTTTAATCCTTGGAGTATATCGGTCGGAAGCCAACGATCGTTTAATCCTTCCTAACGTTATAAATACAAACGTCTGCGAGTTTGTCGATCAACGCAACGGATCAACGGATGACGATAAAATTTTACCGGAGGAAACTTACGTCACGTATAATTCCGTTTAATAAGAATTTTCCTGGAAGTGTTAAGAATATAGAACTCTATTTAATCTGGAAAATAACGTAGAAATAACAGCTACTAGAAGTTTTGTTTGAAAGTGTGTCAGAGCTGTAAAACACAGAACACTGACGTCGTAAAGACATTGATAAGTTCTCAGTACAAAGTATTAGAGTATTCTTAACCAGTTAAACATTATTATTAGAATTGAAAATATTTTTGCTTGAAATTTTTAGAGACAATGACGATTGTTTACATAAAAATGTTAGCTTTAACATGTGCACCTATTATCTAAAATGTATGTACATTAGATATTCTATTTTTATTGCCACTTTCCTGGGCAAAAGTCTTCCAATGGCTTTTATCTTCTCTCGTAGTATTCCTTAGCTTCTTTTTAAGTCACCACACTCCTGTCTTCAGTGACGTAGTCTATCGTATGATACCGTGTTCATTCCATTTCGCAAGATCTATTTTCTTTCTTGTTCCATTAAAACAATAGGAAATTACACAGCTACCATTGCTGAATCTGTTACAGAAACATTCATTCGTACATAAAAACTATCAGCAAGAGATGGCCTCAAAGTAACGTCAAATTTTAAGATCAATCTAAACTTCAAAGCTGACCTCATTATATTTCATATTTTATTGCATTCAAAATATTATCTTCTACTTTAATCAGTTAACTGTTTGAGTTTTGAGACGTTTCCAGCTTTAAAAAGATAATTTATAAAACATTTAGGAAATGATGAATTGCTATTGTCGTATGAATCTTTGTTTTAGTACTTAGTGTCAGGTACGAAAAATTCGGAATAATTGCTTCAAAACCGGAGATAATAAATCATGATCTAGAATATTCTCTTTTATTCTAAAATAGTGATGCTGATAACTCATTTCTTTCAGACTTAGATGTTAAAGATGAAGTTGTAGGTGTTTACAATAAACATGCAACGGCAGATGAAAAGTAAATTGCAAAAGAAAACGAATTTCATGCTGTAAATTATGATAAAATTATTGATAAAACAGAAGTGAATCTATACAGATGAGCAAGCTAATGGACGATAGTAGATAATACTGTCCTGGAATTAATACCAGACAATTATAAGTGTAAGATTATTACGGTATCTGCTATCATGATTTTTTTATTGTGTTAGAGAGTTTAAATGGTAAATTACGTATTAAGTTGTGTGCTCCTGTGGGTTGTAACGTGGTTACCCTATACATTTACAGTTTTAGAATCTAGCTGGCTGTCCTAAATATAAGCGCGTTTAAAAAACTAAGACTAAACTCCTTGAAGAAAACTTTAACTCTTTATTTATTTAAAAACTTTATGTACAAACACCGTACAAAGGCGGACTTATGCCTTAGGCATTTTCTGCCAGTCTACCTTAGGGTGATGCAGAGACAAAACATAGTAGGTGCAAAAATACAGAAAAATTACAGGAAGTTAAAATTAAATATATATATATTTAAATATAATACATATATACATACATACTATATATACAAAGTGGAGAGAGATATAAATAATAAACCAATACATGGAGAAACACAACAAATTAACTGTGAGACATGTCTGCCAACTCCTTAAGTAAATGTTCTCGAGCTTTTACTTTGAATGTGAACTGATTGGTAGCCATCTTGATATTCTTTAAAAGGAACTTTTGAAGAATTTTATGAGAAAAAAGTAAAATAAAAAATATCGTTAGCACTGAAATTAAAACATGAGTGTGTTGTATATATTTCAAGTAATTTCAACACCCAAACCTTAAATAAAATTACAGCAAAATTACTCACAAGTACATAAAATATTTCTACAGCTGTTGGTTTAATAAGTAAAGGAAACATTGCAATCATTCAGGCATGTTTACAAATACTTCTTGTGACCCACTTCTGTAATCCAGCCCAGTCTCTGATCCATACATTGTGGATATAATAATACCACGTAAAGATTATTACATTACTGTTGAATTAAAACTGCTTTATGGGACTTTTGCTTAGGATAATGATAACACAGAAGAGATGATGTAGAGTTTATTGGAGTATGTAAGTTCTGCTAATTATGGCGCTTAACATAATTGTTTTACTTGTAAAAATACGTGTTGTCATTTTGTTCCTTTTAAAGAAGCAGAGCTCCATGGATACCTAATGAATTTAGATCCATACTTCCATACTGATTTTCTCTCTAGTCTGTCTGTCTCTTCTTCACGCTTAAACCACTGAACCAATTTGAATGAAATTTGGTACATGTACATATAGTCTGGGACCCGGGAAAGGACATAGGATAGTTTTCATCCCGGAAATCCCCCGGAAACGGGAACTATTATTCCACGCGGACGAAGTCGCGGGCATAATTAAAATTAAAAGCATAGCAATTAGTTCATATTACAACAATAATGCAACAATAAGGAAATACAGAACTATAGTTACGTGGATGAATGTACAGGTAGAAGCTCATTCCCCCGTCTCCGTTTTACCACCGGACATCCAGACGTACGGCGGGAAACCACCCTTTCTTGGTCGATATTCCTCGAATCCGCACGCAGCGTTTCTCGAAATCCTTCATTATGCGCACCGCAAAAGAATGGAATTCCCTGCCGGCGTCTGTGTTTCCAAATGCATATAACCCGGATGTATTCAAGAGACGAGTGCATAGGCATCTTTTGGGTAAGCTCGCTCCATCGTAGGCCCCGTCTATGCCCCCGAGCTAGTCTGGGACCAAGAGCAAGCCCATAATAAATAAAAAAAAGAAGGGCAATTTTAAACGTATTCAAGCTGCTGATACTAAATTTGATAGAAGCAAAATTGGCAGGAACACATGAGATAAAGATTATTAACGTAAACGTAAAGGAAAGAAGAAAGACATAGTTTATACAATCTGTGAATATTTAAAACCAAAGGAAATGCGTCATTTTACTGCAGGCGGCTTGGCAGAAATTAGACGTGGTATTTAAATCTCCATTACATTTGTGCAGTACTATATCGATATTGTTAACAGCTTACCTAAATATTAATTTTGCAGCTAGGGTTATTTCAACACTTTCAATTTAGACTTTTAATGATACTGTCATCAGACAATGATTCTAATTTATAGGAGAATGTCATTAAATATTAAATTTAAAACAATGTCATCAAGTACTTCAATATGTCCATCACTCGAAATCTCACGTGTTACGCATACAATTTAAACAACAAAACTACAGTTTTTACATTTGTTATAACATCATCGGCATCGTTATCAACAAGGGCAAAATTGCGTACGATATCATCACTCTAATCGATTGGAGCTTTCCTATCTAAATCATCATTATTTAAATCATCATCTTCCTTTGTTTCAGGATCCAGAGCATCGCCAACAACAAATTCCTGGTGGTGCTTGAGTTAGATGATGTGATCGAGACCGACGCGGGGCTGTACAAAGTTAAGGCTAAGAATAAGATGGGCGAGGTGGCCGCTTCCATCAACCTTAACTTCAGCCGTAAGTATAGTCTTTACTTCACTTCTACTTTCATTGGACTCATTCGTAACTGCTCACATTTTTAGGACATTAAATAATTCGAATACGTGGTGCCAGCAATCTGGCTTAGTTCTGTTCTGTCCCTTGCTAGATATTGAAAGTGGACTTTTTTGCTTATCCGCTGTACTTTTTCAATTAATTTCAATTTTCTTTTTCAAATTTTGGGACAACCTCGCCACACTATTTCCAACCACTGCAACTCCTGAAATTCGTTACGGGATCCAAAACATTTTTTTTTTCGCAACACGTCGAGCTTTATTGTCTCGAAGCATTTCTGGTAGAACAACCAAACTCCCTGCTGTTGAGTTTGGCTTTCAGAAATAGTAGTATGGCAGGATTGTCTAAAAAAATAGATCTCTGTCTGCAACGTCGTTAGCGTTGGACATAGAGAAATATTTATTTTGTAAAATGAGTAAGTTAAGTCAACGTTTTGCATTAAGATATGGCGTACTAAAATATTTTGTCGGCAATGAAACATAAGGCGATGGTTCCCTATTTATGAAGTTTAAGTGCAAATCCAAAACAAAAAAAAATGATTAAGGGAATGTTCTCATTAATTTCACAATAACCTATAAACGTTATGCTGGAATTAACAAATGGTTTCGGTGTCCAATTCTTATGCACAAGAATGCACGGAAAAAAAATCGTGTAGTGGAAGTTACGCCTTTACACTTTTAGCATGTTATTAGAACTTCAGCATAGTGTGTATTAGTTTAAACTGGTAGAAAAGAATTAATTTTATTAGAATGTCGTGATGGTCTTATTGTTTAAGGCCATTCAAGAGGTTGTGGGTCCGAATCCGGGCAAGTACCAATGTGACTTAGTTTATCTTCGGAAACACGGACATCGGTAAAAAACATCGTGAGGAAACCTGGGATTGTAGTAATATAAGTCAGACATCGCCAATCTGCTTTATGAAAGCGTGGTGATCAATGCTCGTGCCTTCTCTGTATGAGAATAGGCCTTTGCTTTGCAGTGGGACAGTAATAGGCTGGTATTATTGTTACTAGTTGTTTAATCATATAAGATTTAATTTGCAAATTAACTTGGATTTGTTGACTGCTTTCATACATAAACTCCTCGCCACAAATGTATTTTAAAACCAAAAGTCACAAACTGAACGCTAAAGCTCGAGGAAATTAGCCCTGAGCAGTAACGTTAAAAATGCATCGAGTCGTTACAGTATTTCTGTCGTAGTTAGTCATACGAACAACACACAAAATATTTCCAAGTATACCCTCATTAAGGACGTATTAATCATAGAAATAGGTTTCCTTACAATGTTATAATGGTCACAACAATTTCACGCAATGAAAGTAGAGGAAAATTATATTTAATTTATGAACTCAACACCGTGGGCTGTAATGTTTACCCACGACTTTTCAGTCGACTTGTTGTTGAAACATGTCGAAACGTCTGCACCAAACAAACCAACACTCTGTCAAACAATGACACAAACATTTGTGACAATATGCCCGTAACTCAATACTGGGCCAATAAAAATACCTTCGAAAATAACGATATTAGTCACAGTCAGAAATAAATGTCTACGAAAAAATTTACTGTTGAACGTTAACCCACGCTTCTGGGTGTTGAGCCAAGCGTGCGTTCGCGCATCTCGTTGGCAACACGAAACTCAGCGAAACTGAATTGACGACAATCGCGATTGACGAAAGTTTGGATATTGTAAACATGTTGGTGCTGAAACGAAATTGCGAAAATGTTTTTAATGATAATGGTTCAGGTTTTCTAGCGCAATCAAAAGTAAAGTATCTATAGGTATCCATACTAATATTATAAATGGGAAAGTGTGTCTGTCTGTCTGTCTGTCTGTCTATTTGTCTTTCTTTCACGGCAAAACGGAGCGACGGATTGACGTGATTTTTTAAGTGGGGATAGTTAAAGGGATGGAGAGTAACATAGGCTACTGTTTGTCTCCTTCTAACGCGAGTGAAGTCGCGGGCAGAAGCTAGTTATCTATAAAAATCTAGCCTACTAAAAGACAGAATTGGAACAGCCCAATGCTGGGCAAATTGAAGGCATTTTCTTATATGGAAAATCGCGCTTTTTTTTAAGGCGGATTTGTGACCTCAGACTTATAGTCCTCGTCTACTCGCAATGCTTTTATTTTACCCATGTACCAAGATAAACTTTACAAGTACATTTTGGAAAATCAAAATAATTTTACAATCTTATATGTAAAAATGCATTCAGACAAACACACATGCGCACGCTTTGCTTTTAAAAAACGAAGAGCGGTTATAAATCTGCCATAAACGCAGTGTGTATAAAAATAAAACTTATGCAATAACAATAAATCTAACTGACATGTTTTCAGTGAAAAATAAATGATTTATTGGAGAAAATAATCAAGATTCTTTTTTATATACAATTCTCAAAAGTATTACAATTTAAAATAACAAGCATGCTGAGTAAGAATGAGAATATAATATAGAAACAATAATTTTGCTATGAAATTCAATATTTCAAAAGATTTGTGACGATATTGGTTATCATACCAGCCTACTGTCCAACTGCAGGGAAAAGCCTCTTTTCATACAAAGAAGAAACAAACATTAATCACCTCGCTTGCTCAAGATGGTTTGGTGATTTTTGACTTATATTCATCATAAATTCAGTTTCCTTACGATGTTTTTCATTCACCGATGTCTGTGATGTCCAAGATTAACTTTAAGGCTGAGGCTACAGTAGGCAGCGATTTGCGATGCGACTGGAAGAGCGAAACGAGATAAACGTGGAATGGCTACATTATAAGCGAAAATCTGACGTATATTCGATTCAATTTCGCTGATTCCTCGAAGTAGCTGGTGCCGCGATTACAGTAATGTAGTTCCTGTCGCAGAAATAATCAAAGATCACTAGTAATATTTAATGAACGGTGTAGCCATTTAGTGAGAATCCATGTATTTGTTTCAATCGCTCGTGCGTCGCAGTTTTCGTCGCAGCCTAGTGTAGCCTCAGCCTTAAAGTCACATTGGACCTTGCTTAACCACTGGGACATTTTTAAATACCCAGCATCCATCATAAATAAATGAATATCAATTTTAAAGTGAAACTGCATAGTAACAACACTTATAATGATGTATTTTAAGAATTATCACATCGCTAAGAAATGTTTCAAATGTTTACGTCTGGCAGATATTTTACGAATTATAAACATAAGCTGAAATATCTGCTGAAATTGAATCTGCAAGCAATAAATTTAGCTGCACCGTAATTTTCAAACAAGTCATTTAAAGAGTGCAACCAGTGTTTGGATAAATAGGTTTTCGAAGGATGAGATTTGCAATGAAAATATGTTACTCAAGTGGATATAATAAATAATGAAATATGTTTTATTTTTCAGCCGCCGACGAAGACAAACAGAAGTAAGTATTTCTTTTCCTACGATTTTTCTGTTATGCCTTGGGGCATTCTTTCTAGCATTTACTATTTTATTGATCTAATATTTAAAAACATTTAAAAATTAATTTCAATTTGATCTTGTCACTACAGTTAGTTCCCCAAATTACCGTGACTTCTTATCAAAAAGAAGAGAAGAGGGATATTGTTTTTTGTCCAACAGTGTTCTACTTGTGCTAGCTATTTCCTTTTGTGATATAGTTTTATCTGTCGTCATTTTGGGAATAGTTTCTACATTCCAATGATTAAGACCGGAGTGTACAACCCTCCATTCTTTTTTTATGATTACACTTTCTGTACGCGTCTCTCAAATAAAAGATTCTTCTTTCTCTTTCCTTCTTTCTCTCTTTCTTTCTTTATTTTTCCTTACTCACATATTTGACTGGTCTTTTCCAGACAAGTGGACGGTAAAGCGCCAACATTCGCGCGCAAACCCGCCATCCGGCAAGAAGACGATGGCAAGCGTCTCATCTTCGAGTGCCGCATAGAAGCCGAACCCCTGCCCCAGGTGTCCTGGTTCCACGGTGGCGTGGAAGTCAAACCTGGAGCCAGGCATAAGGTCAGTTTTAATTTGACCACTATAATGATTTCTGTCTTCAAGCAGCGTCGTTGTGATTCAGTTCGAACGGTGTTTCTAGGACGGCACTTTATCTGTAAAGCCTCTGGTAGGTACAGCAGATGTCTATAGGTGGCAGTGACCAGTTGGAATCAAGTAGGTCATCATTGAGTTATATCAGACAAATATGACGAAATATTTCAGGCGTAGAAGTCACTTTAAATAACTTCAACAGTATTTGAAACATTATCTTCTTTAAAGCCATAAAATAACTATGACATTTGGTACAGACAAAGTGGTCAATCGATCTTCATTCTTGTCCTAAGACAAGTAATAGTTATATTTGTATTTAGACGAATGGAACAATATTGTTTATGGAAAATGATAAACTGCATAACGTTATAACCGCGCAAAGTTGTTTTGACTCAGAATTTAGAATACAAATTAAAGTACAATTTAGAAAACAAAGTCAATTACCAAAGCGTTACAGATAAAGTAGTAGAGAAGAACAAAAATACAGTAGATGCCATAGTAAAGAAAGTAAAAATAAAACTGGCTATTAAAGATGTCCTAGTTTTAAATAGTACTCAGAAATGGCCTTGACCCCGTTTTACTTGGCCGGTGACGATACCAGGTGTCGACTGTCTGGCTCGATGACCTTTCATCTTCAACACTTATTAATAACATCTATTTGACAAGTTTATGCAATCGGACATAGGGTGTGAAAAATATTCTAATTTTGATGATAATGTTGATGCAGATACATTATCTATTTTTAATACCATCATAAATAGAAGCACCGTCAGTTGTGTTTATGATTTGTTTTGGCAAGACAATGAAAATTTTTGTATCAAAAATTTTATTGAGAACTTCTTCTGAAGTAAACAATTTCAAGTTTTTATTGATTTCTCAGCAATGGATAATGTTAAAACAAAATATTTTTGCTTGAACAGCTTACAGTAAGCAAGGAGGCAAAATCCTATTATGCATCACTGGAAATAAACAACGTCACAGTTGAAGATGCAGGCAAATACAGGGTTACGGCTAAGAACGAACTCGGCGAGAGCAATGCCACGATCAGCTTGAACTTCGATAGTAAGTACCTTCAAGTTTTTTTTGTAATACGTGCTACGATAAGAAAAAATCGCGACAAATTGGCTTCAAGGACAAAGAATAAAAATTAAACATTGGAGGAGAAACAAAAAACAGTTATGAAAATGCAGCAATATACACCCCAAATGACGCTTACTATTGTTTAACCAAAGCCTTTTTTATTGTGTGTATCTAATCCTTTACATGTATTAGTCGTAATTTGTATGATTATAAACGTAGTATTTGCAGCAAAGCTTGTATAATCATCAACTAATTCCTTCAGAATTTCAGTTACTCTACATAATACACTAGAAAATGTTGTAATTGGTTATTATGTACTACAGATTAAGATGTTTTCTTAATTATCTAATTCGATCTATCAATTCTATTTACTCACACATATACCACAAAACATACTACACACTCACCAACCACTATTGTTATTACACACTCCACACCATACACTATTGCACATGTAATCAAATTGATATTATTAATTATTATTCTATTACTTATTCTAATATCGTTATCACCATCATGTTTCTTATTTCACTACTATTGCAACCGTGCTTTGATTAACACTAATACACCCTCGCCAATATTTTTGTAGTTAGTAATTATGTTGCAGACTCTTCGCTTTAGCAATTGCACAATTAACACAATAACTTAAGCAACTGTCATGCGTACTGTTTGTCAGAATGAGAGTAGAGTGAAAAATATTATACACGTATATAATCTAAATTTTTATATATGTATTCTATTCGATTATATCATTTATGTATTTTCTTATACATCCCTCGATTAACTCTGAATGAACCAGCGTTGCGTATCTTAATACACTATAAAGAAAACATCTTAAATCTGATAACAAACGCGTAAAGGCAGCTGCAAATCTTCGTGAAAACAACAATTTGTGAACAACTTAATAATGTGTGATTGATGAAATAGGCGACGAAGCGCCCGTGCCTGAGGACTTTATTAAACCGACATTTACGGAGAGACCAGTCATCAGGCAATCGGATGATGGTACCAAAATCTCATTCGAATGTCGATGTGTTGGCAAACCGAAACCAACCATCACATGGTAAGAAACTACACAACGCATATTTTTATGTGATTCAAAACATAAAATCGGTTTTAACACTAGCACTCAATGATACAGGTACCATGGAAAAAAGATGGTAAAAGAAAGTAGTAGATATAAAATTACGTTAGAAGAGGACCAAACGTTATATCATATGGCGCGACTCGAAATCTTAGGCGTTGAGAATTCGGACAGAGGAGAATACCGGGCTGTAGCGAAAAACAAACATGGTGAAGGCGTAGCAAAAATTAATCTAAACTTCGAAGGCGGAGATAAACCAAAGTAAGACGATACACACGAAATTGATACATGTATATTATGCGTAAGAGCTAGGGCTGTTATTTAAATATTTTGTCTTTTAAACAGAATACCCGACGGTAAAGCACCGAGATTCCCTAAAAAGCCAACCATTAGACAGGAAGGCGAAATACTTATTATGGAATGTATATTAGAAGCTTACCCAGTTCCAGACATCACGTGGTTCCACGGAGATAAAGAAATTAGGGATGGTGCAAAAATGAAGATGTCCAGAAAAGCCACCGGAAAAGATACATTTAATTTGACGTTAGAAATTTTAGGCCCCACGCGGGAAGATGGGGGCAATTATAGGTGTAACGCCTTCAACTTGTTTGGCGAGAGCAATGCCAATATTGCTCTCAATTTCCAAGGTAAAACAGGATAATAATATGAGTTCATTTCTTTATTTTAGAATGTACGCATACAGTAGCATTAGCATGTAAAGCTTTAAGCTTTCGGGCAGCATGAAATTGTGATCGGTGCTCTGTGTTATAATAAAACATTAATACTTCTCAGGTGGGGATGATGAAAATGGTTTCGCACCATCATTCGTGGAGAAACCCCGAATCATTCCCAACGAAGATGGCACACTCATCACGATGC
Organism: Athetis lepigone; assembly: GCA_033675125.1. NCBI lineage: Eukaryota > Metazoa > Arthropoda > Insecta > Lepidoptera > Noctuidae > Athetis > Athetis lepigone. The sequence goes on from CM066234.1 coordinate 8,260,197, forward strand.
GTTGTGTCTGTAAAGCGAAGCCGGCGGCCGAAGTCACGTGGTACAGAGGCACGACCGTCATAAAGGCTAGTAGTAAAATCGAAATCAAATCATCCGAAATGGGTGAAGACGTTTATGAGTTATTGTTGCTTTTGACAAACCCGACGGCAGCGGATGGTGGCTCTTACCGCTGTCACGTCAGAAATGAATTTGGCGAAAGCAACGCTAATCTCAACTTAAACATTGAGGCTGAACCAGAACCAGAAGGTGAAGGCCCAACATTCGTTGAAAAACCAACAATTACATCAAAGGATAATGGCAAATTAGTTATAATGGGATGCAAGGTCAAAGCTAGCCCGAGACCGACGATTGTGTGGTACCACGAAGGAAAAGAAATCAGGGACTCGTCGAAAATTAAGACCAGGGTCGAAGTACACGAAGACGTTTACACTATTATTTTGGAACTTATCGATCCTGGTATTGAAGACTCCGGATTGTATAAATGCAATATTAAAAATGAACTTGGAGAGCTCAATGCGAATCTTACGCTCAATATTGAAAGTAAGTATTAGATGAACTTCAGTAGAGCTTATAATTTTGAAACCTCTAATCAACGAGAAGATTTATCTATTCATTTTCTTTATTAATGCTAAATATTTCCTGTCCACAGTCATTCCAGTTATCAAAGAGAAACCAAAGATCATTAAGATAGTTAAGAAGAAGACTGTTATTGTTGAATGTAAAGTATTAAGTAAATTTGCGCCTGCATGCACATGGTTCAAGGAGAATAACGCTGTCAAAGAAGGCTCTAGGCATACAGTGCTTATTGAGCCTAGTAGAGAGGTAAGTTATATTATGTTTTATGACTTAGTCGAAAAAAATCTAGCCATAAACCACTTAGGTACTATATTAACGACTTATTATGACTTCAATTACAGGGCGAATTCACAGTCAAATTGGAAATCTCAAACGTTTCACAAGTAGACAAAGGCTCATACAAGCTGGTTGCTAAGAACGAGAAGGGAGAGGCGACATCACAGGTTGTGGAGATATCAGACATACCCGAGGAGAAGGGAGACAAGCCAGTTATTATCAAGCATCTTAGAAGTTTGGTGAGTTTTCATATTTTTAACCGACTTCAAAAAAAAAGTAGGTTCTCTGTTCGACCTGTATGTATGTATGTATGTATGTATGTATGTTTGTCCGCGATTATCTCGCGTTTGGCTGAACAGATTTTGATGCGGTTTTCAGCAAAGTGTTTACTACATTCTGGGGAAGGTTTTAGTATATAACACTAATGGATATCCCGTGACGTTGCCCGCATAGATCGCGTTTTGCTTTCTTGGATTGTAGATTTACAAAGACGATTGTATGTTTGACCGCGATTATCTCGCGTTTAGCTATACCGATTTCGATGCGGTTTTCAGAAAAGTCTTTGTAACATTCTGTGGAAGGTTTTAGTATATAACACTAATGGATATTCTGTGACGTCGCGCGCATAGTGCCGTTTTCATTTTATAAGATTATAAGTTTATTTTGAGAGCTACCCTAAAACGTAGTCAGACACTGAGACTCTAACTAAAAAGTAAAAAATAAACACCTTTTTTTAAAAAAAGATAACCGACTTCAAAAACTAAAAGCTCAAAAATAACTATTTCGGAAGTCGGTGGCTTCTCTTCTGCCGGTTGATTTGTGTTGCCACCGACTTCCGAAATAGTTATTTTTGAGCTTTTAGTTTTTGAAGTCGGTTATCTTTTTTTTAAAAAAGCTTTTTAAGTAATCATATCAACCAAAATTTATACGTCGTAGATTTTGAAAATCAAGACAAGAACATTGTCTGCCTGTATTTTTGTACAGCCATGTTTTGGTTTTAAAAACCTCTTCAAAATCTCTTGTCATTCTAAAAGTCTTCTTTAAAAAATTACAGGCCCGCAAAGAAAACGAGGAAGCCGAATTCGTGGCTGTCCTGAAGACCTCAGACCAATCATGCAGATGCACATGGTACAAGAACTCGACGGTCATCAGGGAATCCTCAGAGGTCAACACAACGTTCGATGGCACGAACGCGAGGCTCATCATCAGGAAGGTGTCGTCTAAATACGTCGCTAATTATCGAGTAGTGATCAAGAACGAATTCGGTGAAGACGAGTCCAGTGCTGACTTGACCATCGTTGAAGAAAAGGTAATTATTGTTAATAACCAAAGACGTTTGGTTTTAAAATAATAAATAGATTGATATCTTAAAGCATACTGCTTTAAGAAATTAATCCATTTATTTTCTTATCTTTTATTCCATTTATCTTTTAATCGAACACTTTTTATACAATGTGTTTTCTTTGATATCTCATAACTCTAGGGTATGATTGAGACCATATCAAAGAACTAACTGGCATATGAATTATTTTTCAACTATCATTTTTTTTGTTTTAATTTTTCATACATAGTTATTCGACGAAGTCTCGATTATTAATGTAAATCAGCCTTACGTGAAATATGACAACGTCGCATTTTCATACCCTTAAATATTAATGATAAGTTTGAATAAAAATGAATAACTCGTATTTATCAATGAAATTTAGATACCTTTACACATGAGAGTCTATGATTATTTCTTCGAAACTATGCATTTTTGGACCACCTATTCGTGGAGATTTTGTGTTAATTTTACCTAAATAATATAACCCTAGAGTTATGGAATATTAAAAACAACACGTTGTATAACAGTAAATTAAAATTTGTATGTAAATTTAGAGTAACGACACAATATTTGCTAAATAATCAATGAATTTATTAATATTCATGTTCACATGTCATAACAAGTAGAGTAGTAAATTCACTCGCAACAATATTTCAGAAAAAGAAAGAAGAGGAAGAAGAAGAGGAAGAGAAAACCGTTATCGAGGAGTCTGAGGAGGAGATGTCAATCACAGAGGAGAAGTCTGTAATCGAAGAAAACCACGTGGAAGAGAAAAAGAAGGTAGGATTACAACATAAAATATAATACATAATATAAAAAAAAATATTATGAAAGAAGGTGAAACTACTGATCGGTGCTAATTAAAGTCTGCCTTTTTGTCAACATACAAATATAAAATTATAAGTTAGGTCTAGGAAACTAATGCACTTAAAATTTTGATAATATGATATCTGATGGTTTAATGACATAAAAATATTTTGTAGTATTCGATAGTTACGGATATCCTACCTAAAATTGGTCGAAATTATTAATATTTATAAGATATTTTTTTATTTTTATCTGGACAATAGTTGTTATGTTTGCATTCACGGATCTCCACAACACTCTTGGACAGAAATACATGTAACACGCAATATAATGTATTATTTTGAATTTATTTTCTCTAAGGAGGAACAAAAGAAAACAACAGCAAGGAAAACGTCGAAGAAAGAAGAAGTTAAAATTGAAGAAAACAAAGAAGAGGTCAGCGTTGAGGCCAAGAAAACTGAATCAAAGGTCGAAGCCAAGAAGGTTGAATCTAAGATTCAAGAAACCAAAAAGGCTGAAGTTGAAGCAGAAGAGGAAGCTAAAAAAATATTCGAGAAGAGACTTTCGAAATCCGAAGAGGAAAAGAAAGCTCTTCTGGAAAAACTCGAGAAAAAGAAACCTGAACCTGAACCGGAAAAGAAAATTGAAGGCATTCCAAAACTTAGGTCAGTCAAGCCTAAGGAAGAACCAGTTGAGGAAAAGAAAGAAGATACCAAGAAGAAAACAGAAGAAAAGAAAAAGGTGGTCAAGAAGAAGGTTGTTTCTAAAAAAGAGGAGGTAAGTGTGGTGGTTTTTGTTTGTTAAGCTATGTATAAAGCTTATTAGAGTAGTCAAATTGTATATAACTACTTGTCTAAAGTAGAAACTGTTCTAAGAAATTTTTTAACTGATCATATTTTCCTTCTGTCATCCCAACCAAATGGAAGCAATTAAATACTTGTAGTTGTTGTCAATGTTTATGTGAAGCCAACATAGTATAAATACTAGCAAGATAACAAAATACATAGTATAGTAATAATCTAGCTCAATGAAGGCAGAGATTTCCTCTGCCGTTTGGTTGGAGATTTTTTCGAAGTTTCTATCATAAACAATATTAGAAAATATATATAGATTGTGTTAATGTCGTCATTAGATTGTGATAACTCTATTTTCACTGTTGTGTGTGTTGTGATAACTAGATGTGCTAAACTTTATTTGGATATAGGACTATATCGACTTCGTCGACGATTACGAGAGACCTGTTTTGGAGAAATATGAAAAGATTACACCGACGCCGCTCGATAAAAAAGTAAAAGAGGAACAAACACCAAAGGTAAACACATTACACTATACACTCACTTACACTCTCATTTCAAACTTAATTTTATATGCATTTAGTTGAGAAAAAAAAACTTAAATATAATCTATTTGAATATATTTAGGGTAAACGAGCTTCCATAGCTGATAGCATTAAAAGTGAACAAGAAAGTGAGGAAGAACCCTCAGAAGCAGCCCCAGCGCCAGAGAAAAAGTCTAAAGTTGAAACTACAAAGGTACATTTGCTATTAATTTTAAGTTTTAAACTTTTGAAATTGCAATTAAATTACTGCACTATTTTTTATAAAGTGAAACTTATAAAACATGAATATTAATAACATTGGGGGCTATACATAGGTTGAGGAAGAAAAGACTGAACCAAAGAGGCCTAGCATCAAAAAGGGTATACCCAAACAAGAGGAGCCTGTTGATGAGTTATCTAAAGTCAAATTAGGAAAGTCTCCTATTAAACAAGAAGAAACTAAACCCGAGGAACCACAAGCCGCTAAACCTAAAAAACTTGTTAAAAAGGTAAACAAATTATCACAATTTTCTCACACATAACGAACCTCTTACACTTTGTAGACATAAACAAATAACATATTATTTTTCTAAAGCCGGGTCAACAAGCCGAATTCGTGGATGATTACGAAAGGCCTGAACTTGAAAAATACGACAAAATGACACCAACGCCTTCCGATAGGACCAAAAAACAAAATGGGATTGAGGAGGTAAAAACATGTTTTATTTTGTTAGTTCATCTGTTCAATTACAATTTCAGTTCAAAAGTAAGCTAATTTGAAGGGTGAAAACTTTAAAACAATAATTCTTATAGGCCGAACCCGAATTTGTCGATGATTATGAAAAACCAGAACTAGAGAAATATGAAAAGATTACACCTACACCTAAAGACAAACGTCGTGAAAGCGATACTCAGGTAAAGCTTATTTCAGTTAGTACAGTTGAATTTATAGGATCTAGAAACGTGAGAGGTAGGAAATATAATAAATCAAACATTCTATTTTAATAGGAGGATGTAGACATGATGAAGGGTAAGATAAAACCAAAGGAAAAAGAAGCAGAGCCTGAAGTACCTACACTCCGCAAACGGCCTGTCCCTAAGGACAAGGTAACAAAAAATTATAAACAAAGTCACATATTTAAGGAAACCGTTTGCGAAATGTAGGAACATAACAATAATCACGGATTTTGATATAGGAGGAGGAGAAAAAGCCTGAGGAAAAGCCAAAGGCTAAACCAAAGAAAAAAGACGAACCAGAGGCTAAAAAGCGTCCTTCTCTTAAAGAGAAAGAGGTATAAGCACTTAATAACACGCTCACTTTACACTTAACAGTTTGGTAGCTCGAGATAACGATTTGAAAGCCGCGATCTTTAAAACGTAACAAAAACTAAATTTCAAACAACGCAACGTTATTAAAAAAATATCACGCTGTAATCCTCTGTCGCGGTGAATTTGTTTTCAGCATTTATTTCAGTTCTTGTCTAAAAAGAGTAAGTAAGCTTTGGCATGCATGGCAAAATCTGTAAAGCTTTGCTTCTCTATGTTTTAAATGTAACTTTATGATTCCAAAATATATACAGCGTTCCTGTGTTGAAGATTCATTGCTGAATTGTATATTGGTGCTGATTCTCTTGTTCACAAACTTAACTAAATGTAAGTTAAATGCATCTTTCTCTTTCCATTTCTTAAGGAAAGGCGTTAGTTTGTGAATAAGAGAATCGGCACCATTATCTTCTGTTGTATTAGGTTTATTTTGAAAATCCACTCAAAATTACAGAAACCACTGAACACAGAATTGGGCAACTTATTCAATTTTCTACTCTATTCTGTGCTTCTCTTACTAATGGATAATATTTTCCTATTCACAATATTTATACATTTTCAAACATTTAGGTTGCTGCTGAAGAGTTTGTCGACGATTACGAGAGGCCTGTTCTCGAAAAATACGAGAAAATCACGCCTACACCACTTGAGAAAAAGAAAAAGGTACACTTTCACACAACTCTAACTTCGCTTGTACATTTGCTATTTTAGTGACATAATAATATTCACTGATGAAATAAAATCATCCATTTAGGAAGACAAAAAGCCTGAGCCTGAGGAAGAAGTACCCTCAGCCACAGCAACTGGTAAACGACGATCTGTCAAAGATAAAGATAAACCAGAGGTAGGACATACTCCAACAAATACGTTCATATTGCTTAAATCACGAAACATTAAATAACTAAAATTTTATATTTCTTTAGCCAATGGATGTTGACGAAAGTGTCAGTCTATCCAAACCTAAAACACCAGCTAAGCCTGGCCAAGAACCTGAAGATGTTTCACTTACACACAAGACACCAGCTGAAATTAAGCCCACGGTTCGTACACTTTAGTAATAACATAATACACTATAAATAGTTGAAATTCAATTCTAATAATACTGTCAATATTATCTAGGAGGATGAAGCTGAAGCTAAACTCAGTGTTAAGAAACCAGAAATAGTTGATGAAAAAACTATTAAGAGACCTAAACCTAAAGGCAAAGAGGAACCTAAGGTACGATTTAAAATAATTATAACAAAATCAAATATAATGTATAAGAACTGCGTCTAATTATTAGTTAATACTTATTTCTGTCCTAATTATGGAAAGAGGTGGTAAATCTTTGAATTCCAAATAATTCGCAGAGCGGATCCGACCGAATCAACACTAATATACCACCATTATCCCCTGATAATGGTGCACCCACTGTTTTAAAACGAATATTAATTCTTGACAAGGTACAGGAGTAGATTGAAACTTAGAAGTAGAGAACAATAGCACTTTTTACTTAAAAACACGAATTTGGATTGCAAAGAAAGATGCACCCCACACAATTTCACAGAACACAATTTTATTTTTCTATTAACACTTAGAGATAAAACATTAATGACAAAATGTTTATAATTATCTAATGAACTGATTCTATCACTACCAAACTATATACCTATCTTATTTTTAACTGCAGCAATAATATTAAACGTAATAATGTCAATCATAATTTAGGGAAGGGAAGTGATACGATCGGTATCATGAAAAATATTTATATTTTTCACTAACTAGACTTTGTGATGTATAATGCAAATGTGTTTGCGGGTTAGGGAGAGGACACTGAAGAGGCTGTCAGCCTATCCAAGCCTCGCACTAAGACAAGCACAACTGCTCCTGAAGAAGCACAACTTACACAAAAGACACCTGCTAAGACAAAGTTAACGGTACAGTCACTTATAGTACTTTTTATAATTATCTCAGTTATTTTACTTGTTTTTTCTTTACCAAAATCTAAATATGTTTTCAAAATTTTTAATGAATTATTTCATGTTTTTTTTTCTATCAGTTATATTCAAAATTATAGATATTGTGTACCAATCAGCCAGCTCTCAACCATTTATATTAATTTCTTATTTTAATGTATTGAATTGAGACATTTTAAAACATATTGTTTTAAAAACTGGCTTAACCGAATAAATTTTAAAATGCGATAATATAAATATCCGTAGGAGGGTACAGAAGCAGCACAATTGAAAGTCAAAAAGCCAGCTGTTCTTAAAAAGAATAAAGAAGACGTGGATCAGGTAGTGAGGAAAATGCTTAATCGCTGCAATGTATATAGACTACTGAAACTGTTGTTGTAGCCACTGAAGTAGATCTAGACAATCATGCTGAGATAGTTAGAAAAACAAACACTAATGTTTTGTAGTTAGTCTAATACAATGGACTGCTCTCTTGATCCTCAAACGTGACATTACAAATTCGATGAGACTTCGAATGTCACGTACATCATATAACAAAACGTTCATTTACAAATAATCAAGCCAGGTTTATTATGACTCACTTTTAGAATAATATTTAAGTGAGAAAAATTAAGAGAAAGTCCATTGTTTAGCATGCGAGTAATTCCACCGTTTTCTACAAAGTACACACTAATGCAATAGAATCACCCGAACTGCGCTTTTAATCAAAACCATCCATTAAACCATGATTCATTCCCTAGGACCCAATCATAGTAAAAGGTGGTAAATTTGAAAAGCCTCAGCTCAAGAAAACTATTAAGAAGACCATAGAACAACCCAAACAGGCTGTATACAGTGAAAATGATGAAAATGACGATATCATTGATAAGAACGTCGGGGTAAAAACTGTTTCAAACGTTATACTAAGTGACGTCCACTTTCTCTTTTTCTATCTGCAAACTGTACACACTTCTTGTCTTGCCCAGTTTCAAGCACAATATTTGTTGCCTCCACCACTAATCACAACTGCACATGTATCTATTGGCACAAAACTTCACTATATCCTGTTCTAGATTCTGAAGAGTGATGGATTCTACGTCATTTCTACAGGTTTGATTGCTAAAATAACGAGTTTGAAAGCCGCGAACAATCTTTTAAAAGTTCAATAACACTAAATTTCAAACAATGCTAAATTTGAAAAAAAATAACGCTCTTATCAAATCTAGAACATCCATTACACCTTGATTAAATTCCCTAGGACGCAATCGTAGTGAAGGGTGGTAAATTTGAAAAACCACAGCTGAAGAAAACTGTTGAGAAGATCACAGAAAAGCCTAAAAAAGCTGTATACAGTGAATATGAAGAGAATGACGAAGATGAGAAGGACGTAGATGAGAAGGACGTGGGGGTAAAAAATGTTTCTAAAGTTGTCTAAGTGACGTCCAGTTTCTATCTCTTTCGCTATCTGCAATCTGTTACACTTCTTGTCTTGTCCAATTTCACGCACAACCTTTGTTACGTCCAGCACTAATCACAACTGCACATTCTGTTGGCACAATCCTCAATATACCCAGATCTATATTCCGAAGAATTGGGTTCAACGTCGTATCTACAAATTTGGTTGCAAGTCGCATGCTGCTTGTATAAGCTTTACATGTATTTAGTTTCTTTTACAGGTTTATACGTTTGCTGCTTCGGATTCATCTTCAGACGGACCGATTTAAATGTTTTTGTCTCATGCAAGACAAAATCATTTAAGTTGACATTAACTTTTATTATGCACTTAGTTAAACACTTAAAGTTCTTACTGCACCTTTCACTAGAAATAAATTAGTATCACACGCAGCAAACGTAATAAATGTTTCGTCTTTATATGTTATATGTATGTATATGTACTAATATTATATTGTTTTATGTGGGTTAAAAAGGTTTATTGTATTTCTATGATTTAACTATTCTTTAACGGGATTATCTAGATACGGGGTTAGTAAATTATAAAAATATTTCTTACCAAGAAACTAACACAAACACTAAATGATTACAGATTGAACTCGACTTTGTCGATGATTACGAAAGACCAGTACTTGAAAAGTACGAGAAGATCACGCCGACTCCCACTGTACGGGAGAAGAAAGAAAAGGAAACAACTAAGGTAAGAATAATAATAAATAATCAGCTAACTAACCGGTAGAACCAAGTCTTGGAAAGAAAGAATAACCACTTAAAGACTGGAAATTGTAAATTGAGATAATAGGAATAGAAAGGATACTAAAATTATATTTAAATAAAACAGGTGACGATGATCGCCCAACAGGCGACGCATCTTGAAGTAAAGGTATAAATAAAACCGAAATGAGTGTGAACCCCTATCAATTATCGTTCACTTCTTTCTACCACCACAGTCATACATCACATAAAACATATTAAACAATGAAATAATCAATTATGCTTTCAAAATCGTCAAATATCTTGAACATTTTCAATTTGTTTAAAAAGAAATTACTTATCTCACCTATATCTTTACAAATATCTAAGTCGTTTATCTAAAAACATTCAGTATTCAAAATCAAAAACCAATTTTACACTGTGGTATCTATCAAATGTTATAATCCTTTTGTTTGTTTCTTTTATTAACAGTACAAATATCTATACAAATCCATCAAACTATTGTGACCCGTTTTATACTCATTATACTTAATCCCTATGTAAATATCGTTTTGAAATTCCTCATTATCCATAGTCCAATTGTTATCATCATCTGTACCCATGTCTGTACCTGTACATAAATTGTCATTTGTTAAATGGTTTCCTAAAGTTATATCTGTGTTAATATTATTGTCATTCTTGTTCCATTTAGACCGAAAGTCGAAGGACATCGTTCCAAAGCGAGGTTTGTGTAATCTAAATATAACTGCTTAAAGCTTTCGTTATAAACAATGATGGTATCCATTCTTACCATACTGCGTGAAACAATCAGCTATTTCTGCTATGTAGAATTAGAGTATATTAATTATTCTAAAAACTACAATGCTGGTTTTTTATGTTATAGGTCAAAGAAGAAATTAAATCTGACAGCCGTAGGAGCTCCATCATCGAAAACAAAGCTGTTAAGGTAAGATTAAAAGAACCATGAGAAAAACGAATATAACTAGATCGTCAATTATTAAAAATGAAATGCACAAGTAAATGGTAATAGTATGACTGTGTACACTTTACCAAGTTCTAACAAAGTGACAAAACTCAAACTCCTACGTTAAACATTTTTAGAAAAATCCTTTAGCAAAAATATTTTAAAAGTGTTTCCTTACTCCTTCTGGGGTACAGTCTACTAAAACATTATTCGTAGATTAAGATATGTTTTTTTTTCGCTCAATAGCTTACAAAGGAAACTGCTGAAAGCAGAAAGTCTTCTATTTCGCAAGTGGCCGAACAACAAGAAATTACTGCTGCCACCGCTTTGAAAAAGACTGCCCAAAAGGTAAGTAACATTTAATAAGTTTAGACATTATATAAATGAATTGTAAGAAGACACCATGTATCATCGATCCGAGAAGTGTAAAACTAAAACCAATAAAAAAAATTGAAGTAAGACTAATTGAAAATCTTCTTACGATTCATATTCTAAGGGTAGTTAGGCCAAACCCTAGCAATTGTGCTGTCCCCAAAGTATAGTTTTATTTTTGTGTTTGGAATTCTAGTAGACACCTAGTCCCGAGTGTCATATAAATCTAAATAAGGCTGAATCTCCAATGCTTTTAGAAGACCAAAGGCATTAGATTAGATGGTAAAAACCCTAAGCTTCAGTAGTTAGAAGATGTAAATAAAGTTGATTATATATCTACTGCAGATATTGGCATTTCCCTATAAAATTAGAAGTTTTTCTAATATAGAATTCAACAATTTAACTGTTGAAAGCGTATTAGCATTTGCAGTATGGCTTCGTAGACGATATACTGGAAAATTTGAAAAAGCAACCCCTATTCACGCTTATTCATAAATCCCCCATTAACTTGTTATTTTAGAGTACATTAAAGGCGGCAGAAGAACCAAAATTGGAACAGATTAAACTCAAGGTAAGTTTGATGTCGTAAACCATGCATGTCCATAGAAAAAAATATCAGTTCAAAAACTATGGAAAACATAAATGTAATTGACTTTTCTTTTGTAAATATAAGTTCTATTTTAAAACTTCGAACAATCAACAGACGATTGTTTGATTACTGTGTGTCAGTAAATAACTAAATGGACAATAACATAATTGTATACATTGATGTTGTAACTACATTACGAAGGAAATTGGACAACACGCGCAAGATACTGAAAGATTTATTTTTGTAAATAGGATGAGAAAGAAAAGGTAGAAGATACGGTAACTACAGATAAGCCTTCAGATAAAACATATCCGTGGCGACCTACGAAAACAGATACACAGGTATATACACCCCCACACATACATACACACACACCATTACATTTCAAAAATAAAACTAAAACATTTGATTCAATTGCGTGTAATAGAAACCTACTGAGAAAGTGGAACCGAAACGTAAGGAAAGCTTAGATCGTCCCACTACCGATACCACAGTTCCAAAGCGTCGTGAAAACGATACTAAGGTATACCTTTAATCATAACTATAGATAGAGTAAATACCTCTTTTTATGATATTTGCTAATTAGAAGGTTTATATTCAGGAAACTGAAGATGTTGAGGAAATTGAGGAAGAGACTGAGATAAAACGTAAAGCGTCTATCGATAAACCAAAAGAACCTAAGCCTAAGCGTCGGAGCAGCAAACCTGATGAGGTAGACTTCATTTACATTTATAATTACATAAAATACTTTTTTACTTGGTTCGTAAATATAATATTTTGACCAAACAGTTTAGTCAATTGTTTTATCGTAATATATTTTCATAATGCTAATAATAGTAAAAATAATTCATTGACTTTTTAATTACGCGAACAATAGGATAAAGAAAAGAAAAAGAAAACTGAAACTGAAACTGTTGAAAAGACTGAAATCAAGAGAAAAACGTCTATAGACAGACCTACAGAACCCACTTATCCTTGGAGAAAACCTACCGACGACGAGGTAGATACTGTTATTAATAATGTCAATATATATTTTTTTAATAATGTCAATATAGTCATTTAATATTTGTTAAAATTTTAACAGGATAAAGAAAACATTGATATAACTGAAACTAAACCTAAGAGGAAAGTTTCTATTGATCGACCTACTGAACCTACATTCCCTTGGCGAAAGCCCAGCGAGGATGATGAGGTATTCAAACTTTCTCACAAAAATACAAATCTTATAGCATTTCATGACAGAACAGGTTTTAACGATAACATTTCTGAACAGGAACAAGTAGAGATACCGAAACCAGAAGTTAAAAGAAAGGTTTCCTTCGATAGACCAACGGAGCCAACATATCCTTGGCGTCGTCCAAGCCATGTTGATGAGGTAGAAAGAATTAATCTTGTTTTATTACGTTATTTATAAAAAAAATCATTTTAAATCGGCTTTCAAAAGTCAATTACACAAACAGAATACGTTGTCAACAGATACATTACATTATTAACCAATTACTCCAAGACACAACTTTGCCAAGAAACTTCACATTTAATTATACAGTAAAATTTGTTTTTTAATTGATTTAATATCAATAGATGGTCGATTGAGTTGGCAACTAAGTGACATTCCAAGGTGATATTAATTTATAGTAAACATATTTATTGGGAAGTCGTGTTTTGACAGCTCATAAAACATATGAGGTGTAAAATAACTTATTCGCAGTACGTACTGATAAAATCTAACGTTGTAAACAGGATGACGATCTTCCAATGGAAATAGAAGAACCATTTGTACCTAGACGAAGAGTGTCTGTTGATAGACCTTCACAACCTACATACCCCTGGCGCACTCCTAGCGTTGATGTGGAGGTAGATAAACATTATAATATTGATTATGTTGATGATAATGATTGATTAAAAAGTAGTTTTATTACAACTAAGTATGACCATGTTAAACAGGAAAGTGTACCTGAGATTCCTGAGGAACCAAAAAAACCAGTAGAACAACCTAAAGAATCTGCTTATCCTTGGCGTAACACAAATAATGTTGAAGAGGTATAAATCATGTTCAATCAAATATTTTAATCATTTATTGGTTCATTATGTTAACTGTATTGTCTTAAACAATAAATTATTATGATTAATTTTATAACAGGATAAGAAAGAGACTAAAGAGCCAGAAAAACCTAAAGACAATTTATTAACTGAAAAACCAAAGGAACCTGATTATCCTTGGCGTAGACAGAGCAAAACGGAGGTATTATTGCTATTTTCAATATTATTTAAATTCATAGTAATGGCATATATAAAAACATACTGACTAAAGCCTTAATTTAATAGGAACCAGAGACTAAAAAACCAGGAACGGAACCGACCAAAGACGCTCCAAAGCCAAAGGTAGCAGAAACAATAAAATATTTGGTATTTAAATTACGCAATAATACTGACACTAAACTTTTAATTACTTTACATTATTAGGACGCTGCAGACGATAAACAGGACACACTAACAGATAAACAATTGAAACCTACACAATCACCATTCTTCATGCGAAAGAAGGCTGGCTTAGAGGTATAAGACATTCACTACATTAGGCCAGGTACAAAACTGTGCTTGAAACCGTGGGTTAATGCCGCACATAAAATTTCGCAGTGCTTGTGTTTCCAAAAAAGGGATAGCATGGCCAAAAATTTCGACAATACAAAGTTTAAGCCAATTTGTGTGTTAATATAGCCGCGTTTTCTCGCCCAGATTTGTGTCTTGCTATACAGACACCATACACGCCTACAAACACATTTACACACGTCACAAACACGTTTAGTGGTTATAGTAATTTTCATTAGTCAGTAAATAATGTATTTAAATTATATCTTAGGAACCCGTACCCTTCTTTATGAAATGGACAGATTCAGTTGTAGAACATAAGGATGAAAACATAACAGAAACAAAGGTACATGAATTAAAAGTAATATTGTAGTTTTTTATATATTTTCATAGGAGAGTAAATATTTTTTAGTACTATTTATTAAGAATCTGAAGTTTTTTTTATAGAACAATTAATATTCACGAAAGGTATACATATTTATTCTATCTGTACATAATGATAATTATTTATAATTATTATTGATTATTATTAATTATTTATGGGCCTATGCAGCCTGAAATAAATTTTATTTGATTTGATTTGATTTTGATTATAGATAGTTTTAACTATTTTAACTATTAAGTAATAAATTAATAACTTTTTTTCTGAACATAAAAAAAACATCTAAAATCAGTAAGGATCCGATCCAGAAATATACACTGACAGCACAGGTAGCTCTTAATCACAATATACGGGTAGGTATAGTAATTATTAATGTTGTAAAATCTAGTATCTCAAAATGTAATAATAAAACAAAAACTTATAGGGTCCCGAAATACTTAAGAAAATTCCTTTGGAACCTACTGAGGAGCCCATGCCAAACATGATAGAAAGAGTAAACGCTATTTAGTTAGAACAAAATAAATTATTTTACCTTGTTGTAAAATCAGGTAAAAATAACTAATACACACTCGCATTCTTTTATAGGAACTTGAAGTTAATAAACTATCTATTGAAGATGAAAGTAAACATAGTGACGAAGTCTCAAAAATACGTAAGGTATTGAAGTAGTCAAATGTAGTATTGTTATTTTAATATCCTTAAATAGACATAAATTAAAGAGTATGAATTTGTCAGGTGGATGAACCTAAAGTAGAAAAACCACTAGACATACCCACAATAACAGAAACACTATACCCATGGAGAAAAAAACACTTAGAGGTAACACAAAAACATCTACTACTCACACCTACTCACCAACACAACAATAAAAACTGCACAAAACTCACGCACACAAAAATGAACACTGCACAAAGCTCACACACACAATTAAATCTATTAAAAAACAAAATTCAACACTCACATTTTGCAGACCGTATAATATTCAATGTATCATCAGGTACCGACACTTCTTACACCAGAACCAGAGAAGAAGGACGAACCGCCGGTGGTTCCCTTCTCTTGGCAGGTCATTCCTGAAATACCACAGGTAGAAATACAAAATTAGTAAATAAATTTTTGAAGTAA
Source organism: Athetis lepigone (assembly GCA_033675125.1). Lineage (NCBI taxonomy): Eukaryota > Metazoa > Arthropoda > Insecta > Lepidoptera > Noctuidae > Athetis > Athetis lepigone. The sequence goes on from CM066234.1 coordinate 8,275,942, forward strand.
GACAAGAACATAGCACACGTAGTAACAAAACATTTTACTGATCAGGCTGAACAAACACCAGAGTTAGAGGACAAATATAAACCTACGTTACTCGAAACAACAGATTCAACTGCTCCTTGGCGAAGGGCTAAATCCCCTCAGGTACACACACAGTCATCAACACATTCATCGCTTAAACAGACACGCACACACATTCATAAAAACGCACAGGATTTTGCATACTCTAATTGGCTACAAGAGTTCGAAATTAGATGATGGATTTTAATAACAACGAATATTGCAATGAACCAAGAATTGAAATTGTGGTTGTTATGAAATGCGTCATCAAATCGCTTGCAAAATTCGTACACATCGTACGGTCGCCATTAATAAAATTTACTGTATAGGCTAATACGACTGAAGGCAAAGATGAAAATATACCAGCCACATTTGAATTACCACAGCCCGCTTATAGCAGCAGACCTCAATCGCCTGAAGAGGTATACATAAGCACCCACAGTGTTACCGCACAGGATATTTGCACAATGCACAATTATATTAATTGAAGAGTGGTAGAGCACCGGCACTTATGCACAAGCACTTAGACTCTTCGAAAATTGCACATCTGTCTTTTAGAATCTATTAGTAGATGTATATGCACTGAACGGTAGTTCTTATAAACTTGTAGTCGGTATATAAACACTATCTCTATCTTTAATTTGGTTCAGTGATTTAATTGTAAATATGTAGATGATGTATATAGATGCACTATTTATTCCAGTAGGTATTTAGTATAACATTTTGTAAAGCAATGTTTGCGAGTATTAATAAAAACACTTTTACTATTAATATCTGTATGCATGTCATAGTTATCTCACTTTTCCTGCTTTCGCTTTTGCTTATTAATCTTGTCACGATATCAAATGTATGTATTATGAAATGTGTAATTTAAAGTTTTTCAGAGTAATGGTAAGTATTATTGTAAGTATACAAAAGAATATATTATAAAATAACAACTCTTTTACTTTGGTAAAAAATATAATTAATTATAAACTATGTTTTTATTAGTAATGATTTAGATACAACTAACTATTCTGCCTTCTCCCTCTTTCTTATTTCCAGGACACATTTAAAACATTTAGACATCAACGTTTAACAAACATTCTACTTACAGAAAGTGGCAGTTAAAGAAGAGAAAGTTGAAGAAGAGGCTAAGAAGGCCAAGGTCACAACAGTCAAGAAGAAGGCTGAGGATCTCCCAGAAATTGCTGACTACGAGAGACCTGAACTGGAGAAATTCGAAAAGCCAGAATTCACGCAAACGACTAAGGAAAAACCAGATAAGGTATTCGTTGATCTCATAAAACGTAAATCTTACAATATTTCTTAATGATACTAACTTAACATGTGATTATGAACAGCCAATACCGGTGGTGCCAGAAATCAAGGCCCCTGATGAGAAGCTAGCCGCACCCAAGATTGAAGTTATTCGTGAGAGGTCGCCGAAACCAGACATGCCAAGGAAACCCTCGCTTGTACCCGGTGCACCAGTCGGAAGACGTGGTTCCCTCATTCCTCCTCCCGAAGAAATGGGAAGACGTCCTTCCCTTATTATCAGCGACGAGGTATGTATCCTAGTAAATTTACGTAGACATAAGATTTTCCTAGATTTATTTTGTAACGTTTTTTGTACTTGGATTCCAATTGTTTTCATTTTCAGTGAAGGTATGATTTGTTTTGTAGATCTATATTATGTAAAATTGTGCCGTCTTAGTCCTAGATACATTACAATATACCTAAAAAGCGCTGGCATCAGAATCACTCTTTGAAAACGCAAGCTTTACGGCTGGAAACACTTCTGCGTTTGAGTCACAGAAACAGCATCTGCACTTTTAAAACTTGAATGGTATTCTGGTTAAAATATTGATGCTATTATTGAATCCATTATCTAAAGAGAAGTTTATTGAAAATTATATGTTATAAAAGTGTTGACCAAAACCAGACTGCCAAGTTTTGATAAGCGATATGAGTTTTCCTCACATTTTTGCTGCATTTGTTTCAACATCTGCAATTTTGAAGCATGATTCTTCCTAACCAATCGCGTGCAATCTGCAATCAACGAGTGATTTCCACGGATGTTAGCGCCTTACCTACCACAAAGTAATTTAGCCCCTAGTAGTATAGACCCTATTCTCTCAAGCCGAACCCATAACACGAATGCATAGACCCTTCAGAAAGACATTTTCATAATCGTCTAAAAGATGATGCTTTGACCACGAACGCTTTAGCAGAGGATATTAGAGAATGACTTGGTTTACAGTGGAGTTGAGCTTAGACCCTTAATTCCTTGCTTTTGGATTAAAACAGAGTTTAGCAATGTCACAGCAGATACTTTTGAGAACACTGATATTGAGTCGTGTATGTAGCGATATTAAGACAGTGCAAAACGTAATCCACAGGAGAATAGAAAACTAAGACCCGGTGAGGTGATCGAAGAGAAGAAGGTAAAAGATAAAACGCTAAGAATTCTAAATGAATGTTATTATTGCCGTGACAAATTCTTAACTATATCTGTATACGGTATTATTAATGCATTTGCATCCGACGCGGTTTAAAACACTGTTTCACAAGTAATGCTGGATAATCACATGAACCTAGAAAATTTATTAGTATCAAGAAATTAAATGTATCGGTAAATGTAATTATCCAGGTTATACCTGTCTAAGAATCGTTTTGTCGTCGAGAGCACAGAGCTAAACTGCACACTTTGTGAAGTACGCACACACAGATAAACTGCACAGCTTGTCAGCACGTTACGCACACGAAATAATGGTCAGAGATTGGTCGTGTCGAGGCGAAATCTTTTACAGGAATGGTGTGCCTAAGGAGGCTTTTCTTACACATCACGATAATGAAGCGGACACTAACACGAACGATTAACACGAAGGTGGCGCAATCTGTAACGTAATAACTATTGCACACGCTGGCTAGGACATTGCACCCAATAATGAACTAAAGATAGGTTAGGCTGATAGCCCAGGTTCGGCAGCGGAGATTTAGGTAGGGTTAATATTACATATGGGATTATCAATGTTTTTTAAACAACAGGTCACGAAATTACGTCCCGGCGAAGTTTTAGACGAGAAAAAGGTGAGACCGATTGGATCTGGTCCGTTTTAGGTGGACGCTGCTCGCTTTTGCAAAGCATTTTGTCTTTAATTTTTTTTTTCTTCTATTGTTGCACACATGACTACACGGACGACTTTTACTCTTAAGATTTTGTAGACGTAAGTTTTATTTACAGGGAAGATAATTGTGATAATTAGTTTTTTACCACATTATACTTTTACAATGACATCAAATTCATGCCCCCTTTCCCCATAAAAATACTCGCTTGGCAGGACATGCCGAAGCGAATCATTGGTTTTTGAAAAAAATAAATATAAAATTCAAAAACACAATCTTCCTCTCATACTCTCATTACATTGTATCCCCTTTTTCAAAAGCTGCGTCTTCAATAGCTTCCTACGAGCTACTTTTAGATTTAGACCCCTTAGTTGCAATCTTTACAATGTCCCAACTCTTTTACAAATCTTTTTCTTTTTAGATGTTCTATTTAGAATTAGATCTAGTGACCGCTTTGCCGACCAGCGGGTTTATAATGTGACAGAGCATCGCTGGGTTTGAACTTTAATGTTTATGAGGGAAACCAACAAACTACGCTATGGAAAATCTATAAAATGGACACGCGCAGAAAAAAAAAGTACAATCACGTTTTTTTTTTGCCTTTTTACCAAAAGCAAGAGATTTTTATTCTTAATGAAACGTTTGTTTCCCTCATACACCAGGCTTGTTAGTTTTACTTTTAGAATGGCTTTATTCAGTTTCCAATAACTAATTTTACTTTTTAGTTTTCCACTAATCATTTTCTAAATGCACTATACATTTTACTATCACTTTTACGAGCTACAAATGTATTAAAACAAAACTTTACTGACTCGCATTAACGAATGTACGCGGTACATGTAAATGCTTATAAAATTAGTGGAAAAAACTAATTATAATAAGCAATAATTTATAATTATTTATTAATGATTCACCAACAAATTCACACTACACATTAATTCAATCACATTTGACACAACTACATCTTACACAAAAATACACAAATGATTAACTTTTAAGCACACAATTTATTTGTACAGAAATTTATCATAATGATCACAATTTTAACAGAGAATGTTTTACTAAAACTTATAATTTTTTTTCAAAAAAGAAACGCGCCAGGCCGGGTGAACTGTCTGAATCTGAGGTATACAATGTGTGGAAAACTATCTGTTTAGATAATTTACATGTTATAGAAAAAAATAGAATCGTGGCTAACATAGATATTTTCAAAGTGATTAATTCCAAAGTGAATAATTCCATATTCGTCGTAAATAAAAATCCTATGCGTTCAATAAACGTTGCATAGAAAGATATATCATTGTTTATGTTATACATTTTGACTCCGGAAATCGGATTTATGTTTTGTAAATAAAGAACGACTAGTGCTACTAATACCATGTCATTCTAACATTTAATTAGCAATAAAACTTAATTGTGATGACACTTAAAATCTATGCATGAATCCTATTAAAATCCAAACTATAAATTAAGAACACAACTTTTCATCATAGTGTATAAATGAAATGGTACAATATAATTATAAAAGTGTTTAACAGAATACCATTTTATTTAGCGCTGTTGATAAAACAATGTGTTATTATTGTTAACTCCCAATCGTAATAAAATGTTAATGTAAATGCACAAGAAAATAACAATTAATTCAATAACTTTATTCAATTTAACGTAATAATAAAAGCCAAAATTAATAGCGTGGAGCAAGGTTATTTTATTGCGTTATTGTGAAAATGCATGAAATGATTAAATTTACAGCTTTAGCACTCTTTAACTGTTTATAACTGTATAAGTCACTGCACAAAAGTAATATCTACGATAACCTTGGAATACTACCTAAATAATAATTTTAAATACTTAAATGTTCTAACTCAATCACAATAATCGTAGATGTTAATTTGTAATCATGAGATGCCACAAAATGTCTAAAACACTTAAAATTAATTGTAAACATCGCAATACACTATTTTTAATTATGCAAACAAATAATAAATAATTCGAATCGTGATAGCAACGGAAGTAACTATAATAATAGTACCAATGAATTTAGTTTGGAGCCAACTCTTTTGTATCTATGACGCAAATAAGGCGATAATAATGTCAACTTAATGACTCACAAATAGGAAATGCAGCCGTGATGACACGTTTACAACGCTTAAGTTCCAATGTAAAAGTATGCGAGTGGGCTGACTTGGTTATACCAACATACATGAAATTTTCTAGAAGCATTTCAAAGATTCGACAGTACTTATTACTGTGTAACAAAAGAAGATTGCGAATATAAAATAAATTAAAAAATAAAATAAATATCCTGGGACAACTCACACACGGTCATCTGATCCCAAGTTAAGCTCTGCTTAGAGCTTGTGTTATGGTAACCAGACAACTGATATACATACTTATATAATTTATAAATACATACATACATATATATTATAGATAAATTACACACAGACACAGAACAAATAATCATGCTCATCACACCAAGTTTGTTCTGGGTGGGAATCGAACCCACGACCTCCGGCTTAGCAGTCAGGGCTACTAACCACTACACCAACAGGCCCGTCGAATATAGAACCAATCTTGAAAATAATAAACCTTTTATGGAAGCAATTACAAAATTAAATGAGTACAAAGCTATACATCAATCCCAAAATAATAAAGAAGTATATATCCCTTAAGATGAAACAGAAACTAAAGTAATTAATATAGAAAACGCACCTGTTACGGGTGATAACGTGAATGCAGATGGCGCGGGCGCGTTTAATGGAGCAGAGTGAACACAATGAGACGTGCGCCAGAAGAACGCTCGTCACATTTATGATTGATCGCAATTAGTATAAATATGACTGCAGTAATCAGGCCAAGAGCGAACCGTTGTTCTTGAAACGTTCTCACTCTTAACTACCTCAAGTTGCCAGCACAACTGAGTTATGTCCGTCGTATATTGTTAAAAAGACATACGTCCCAATGTATTGATTGTAACGACTAACGTTGACACCCAAAATAGAATGCGAAAGATTGATTGCTTTAATTGAACAGTAAATTATAATGGTGGCAATGTAATGACAATATGCATTAAAGCATTTAAAGAAGTAACAAATATAGTCGCTCAGCGAGGACGGGAAAATATTTTAGGCATAGTGTATGTAGGTAGCGTTGCTGTTTAAATTGGTGAATAAGTGCAAAGCAAAAGCAGTTTGCTGTGCAGTTGTAAAACAACAAATATTGTAACAGAAAGAGACTATACCTTTTTTGTACGTGGGGAAATCCTCTTGGATGCCCTCCGTCTAGGGAGAACGGAGGGTTATGTTGCACTCTTACCTACCAAAACCCCACGGTTCCTTCTACTACCATATGTCGGGAGTTAGGCATTCGCTTGCTTAACGCGTGATCCACGCTACCGACAAAATCAAGGGATGATTGACACGATGTAAGAGAAAATAATGTCACAGTCAATAAAATAATTAATGACATAAACATTATTTATGAATAAGGACAGTCTGCAAATAGAAATAAGGCGAATGTTTGATTGACATAATGGTCGAATAGGAAATTATTAAAATGCGTGTGGGCAGCCCACGGGCGACTGTGTATCAGGTTTGGACAGAACAGCTCCATCAGAAAAATTTGGCAAGGGTGGTGGTGCCAATACATTTGGCAGTTAGTTCCTCAAATTAATCTTGACAATAAACTTGTCCACCTTTAAAACTCTCTCATTAGATAGTACTAATCAGAAACAAAGTCATGTTATCATAATATACTTCAAAGATTCCTGATAAACAGGTCATATGTTTATTATTGAAATAATATGTCTAAAAAGAAATAAACATACCGAGTTTACAGTTGATAACCTCCCAAAAAATCATAGTTACATGACAGCACGGTGCAAAAGAAGCAAATCAACAGGTAACATCGAAATTTCTCGGCTCGACTGCAATGCAGGCGCTCTCAACACGGACTCACTTGCCAACTATGGCAATCATGTGAACAGAATGCATTAATACCAGGGTGCCAATCAATCTTTCGATGTTCTTGCGTAACCCCTCAATCTAGTATTATTTATTAATCTAGACAAACACGCGCACACACTTTGTTTCCTCGAGACAACTGTTGTTTGGCTGTGACACCCAACTGATTGTTTTAATATTGAGCGACGTCATGCAATCTGGTCTCTACAACTGTAATAGTCAAGGCAAGAGTTCGAATCATCCGCAGTAGGTCAACAAAAACCCATTGACCTTAATTACTAGTGTCAATTTAAAAATAATGCAAACGATTAATCATTGAACCGAAAACGAGAGCTTCCTAGGTTCAAAGCCAAACATTGGTGAGAACATGGCGCATTTGTGACGGCGGTAACTTCGCGCATATACTTGCAATAACGTTCAAGAACATGCTGCACGGATGGCTCACCTTAATCTGATAATTAATTGTATTGGTCTGTTGATTTGTGCTGTGCACAAATAGCCGCCCACCGCCCCCGCACCCCACCATTGCCAGGCGATAATCTCTACACGACCCCTTCTTCAGTCTTTTGACATTCGCGCCCATTTTTGCATGGAACGACTAACGAACTGCCCCAAATCGAAAATTCACTAAACGACTCCAAAAAAAAACAAAAAATAGTAATAAAACGAGGTGTAACACTTAGGAATTAAATAATAATAATAGCATTTAAATAGAAGCTTTTTTTTTAATATGGATGATCTACAAGAAAGAAGAGAACTTTTAAAACTTTTAATTATTTTAAAAATAGTTTTAAGTGTTAAAGATAATGTATAGTTATGAAATAAGACTGTAATATAGTGTGATGAAATTAAACTTTTATTTTATACAAATAAACGAGAGATTCGATTGTTTTGTGGCATCAAAGTGATTAAAGTGATTAACAATGGCAGCGGTTGCTAAGAAACCAACTGCTGCCTTACCTAAAACTAAACCTGCCCCTGCAGGTGACCCGGTAAGTATCCAGCTGCTTTTGTTCTATGTACTTCATGTTGCAGAGATCAGAGGTCATTAAAAAGTTTCATAATTATCTTAGAACAAATATTTATTTATTTGCTAATTTAACTGATTTCGTTACAATGTATTCAACTTCTCCAGTGTTGAAAAATTTCTCAGTCTAAACACAGATGCATATTATTATTATGAACCTTTCTACACTAAACTAAAACTCAAAATTCACCATCCTTCAGAATATCTATCGAGTTTACTTTAACACAATTCTGAATTATGAAGCGCAACTAATGCGTTCATAAATCACTTAATGCGATACACCTGTTAATTATTTCATTTAAATCAAATGGATTCCAAGAAGTTAATAATTTAACGCCTACTTGCGTTCATTTGAGCTAAACGAGACCTATTGCGCAAGCAATAAACCTTTCAACTAGATTTAGATAATTAATTATAGTAAATATTAGCAATATTTTATTGGTTTTATTCCTAAAATTGTTAGCCTTTGCTTGGAATTTATTTTATATGCGCTTAAAATCATGCCACATACAGAAACAATCAAATCTGGAAAAAGCATCCATAGGCCATACAAATTTGTTCCCTGTGAGATTCGAATCCGCAATACTGTATACTCAAGCCGTCATTCACACTGGAATATCTCATACATTATCAGCATCGATCCTATATTAGCTAGTTTATTAATTACAGGGCCCATTTCCATTACCTGAGATTTAAACAAACTAGTTATATTAGGGCTTGCAGACGTGCTGGTATGTAGTGTCCATGACGCAAATGTTTTCTGTTAATCATGCAACCTAACCAACATCAATCAAAGGACATAGTTGATGAGTTTGGCACACTTCCTATCGGGAAAATCAACAAGAACATAGTAGCAATAAATCTTGTTGATAACTTATACCAATAACTCAATCATTATATCGAGGACAAAATGTTTTGCTTTCACAGTAGATGACGTAGATGTACTGGAAAGCATGAAGATAATGTAAGAGTACACTTGTGCTACATTTATCAGGAAGTCCCAGCATTGTCAGCCCATTTGGCTAGCGCTCATAATGCGATACAACTGTCATAACACTAATGCATCATATATTTTACCACACGGTTACCAACCGAGCAATTTTTCAATCTATATCGGACTAGGACACGCTTTTTGGTAATGTTTTGATGACCTTTGATGAAGTTACTTTGATTTATCATTTGTTTCATCATCAAGATATTTATTGGTTTAAGAATTTTCGTATTCAGTTCCTGTTCTGCAACATTTTTCATGGTTTTACTAAACTATCTTTATCATTCAAGACAAATTGGTGTCTGATGAAACTGATGATGAATATAAATGTCTTTAAATACTCCTTCAATGTTACTACATTATCAATATGAAGAAAATTAACTTATCATTGTTAATAATGCTCCCTCTGATGTTTATCGTAACTACTTAAATTTTCTGAATTGCGTTTAGCAAACGGACCTTGTCTTCAACGAAATAGATCGTTCCGTTAAATTTAAATACTATTGAATTATAGACGAATTTAATTCAAACAAATTCTTTAAAAGCCAAGGTCCTTTTGTTGTACAATTTTGACTGTTGATTTCAAAGTGATTAACCCCAATTATGAAACGTAACAAGACAAAAATGACTCACATGATATCGATGATATAGCGAAGAAAATCCGGCGATGCAAGAAGGCCGTCGGTGCAGGACCTTGAAGACCTCATCAACAAACCGTCAGTACCTCTCAAGCCTATTGGCAGCGGAGGACCTCCGGTCATCGTTGATGTGCAAGAAAGTTACTCGGCTGTTGAAGGTGAGAATAAAAAAAAACAATTTCAACTGTGTTTAGGTTCAAAACTTTTTCTGTTGCTGTTTCATTGATTCCGTTTTATTGATCTTTGAAACGTCCTTAGAGTCTTCTACTCTAAGCTATTTGATATTCATTCGTAATTATTAGTACTAACCCAACATTATATATTTTTATCCGATATTTAGATCAAACTGGCTACCTCACGGTACAAGTGGAAGGTAACCCAGCGCCTACCTTCAAGTTCTACAAAGGCGTTGGAGAAATTATTGAAGGAGGCCGCTTCAAATTCATCACTGATGGTGAAACTGGTCTCATCACCCTCTGCATGAGAAAGGTCAAGCCCAATGATGAGGGCAAATACAAGATTGTGGTCAGCAACATCCATGGAGAGGATTCAGCTGAGATGCAACTTTACGTATCCGGTAAGTCTGTAAAAGGGGTAATACTCCTATTTGCACATACTATACCTATTTAGCTGAGTAATCAGTTGGAAATATTGCTAACAATTCATTATGTTTGCCAATCCATAACAAAAGTTGATCTTATAATCAAAACTGTTGTCATTCATATAAGAAGAAGAAGTCACATAAATAACAATGATGTTCTCACAGACTCCAGCGGTATGGACTTCCGTGCCATGCTCAAGAAGAGGAAGTACGCTAAATGGGGTGAAAAGAAAGAGGACCCTGACTGGGGAGACCTCAAGGAGACAGAAAAGCCAATTCCACCCTTGAAGAAAGTGGAAAAGGTAAGGCGTATCTTCTTTACAAAAACTCAACGGCTATTGATGATATATCTCGTAAAATAAACACATATTGAGCTCTAGAAGATGGTGATATAAACGCTGCATTCAATGATATAAATAAAACTGAATATAAAAGTATTGACGCAATGCAACGTGGATCAGATTTAGATCTTTAGACGGTTCTAAGAATAGAAATGCCAAAGATATTTATTAACGCGTGCACAAAGATTAAAATAAGCACTAATGTTATCCACATTGTCTTGTAGTCTATTTAAAACTATTTATAAATGACTAGACAGCTCCATCGTGCTAATTATACTTCAAAATATGAAGTTCATGAAAGAGTAACTGCCAACTTTGTTTTTAATATCTTTTGAATAACAAATTATAGACATTGTATATTCTACGCAATGCAATCAATGCTTTCAGGTAGAATATCGAATAGCATGCAACATAATAATAAAAATATAAGTTTTAGCCAGCTTCCATAAGCACTTTTTAACTTCAGTTATGGAATATCTTGATGCAATTGCAGGAATTTGATCCTGGTTCTTTTTTTCTTGTTTTTATGTTACTATTGTTGTCTTTTTATCTGATACCGAAATGAATTCACCAGTTGCATCAAGAATTGTTTCCATAGCATTTTTATACAAAATCTTGTATAACTTGTTTTGAAGTATTTAATAATGTTAACTAAGCAGATTTTTTTAGTATGTTAATGTGCTAATACTTTTAATTATCTTTTATCACTATGCATCATGACATTTAATTCTTAGGGCTTAGAAACCGGATATTTTGAAGAGGACGGCTTCGTAGTGGTCGTATCTGAAGGTGTCGAGATGGGTAGATTCCCAGCTGAAAGGAGATCATCCTTGAACTGGAATTGGGTCAAGGTCATCAGTATTTTAAAATATAGCATCATCGTTCATTCCATCTTACATTTCCAGTTTCTCTTTACTGTGTTACAAAATACTAACAAAGAAAACAATATGTTGATTTCCTAAAAGGAAATCTTAATTACTGGTTAATTTAATCTTAAGATCTCTATATTTTATAATACGAAGTAAAATATAATCTTAAAAAGATCCAGCGAATGATATCGCTTTAATTATTATATTGGCTTTTGTACCATCGACTTTAATCGATATTTGTTATATAGAAAATAAATTAATACTAATAAAGTTCTGAGCATGTACATAAAAAAGGTCGTACTACTATTAATTTTTCATATTAAAAAATAAATCAAGATGTCAGAATCATGTCAATATGATTTGTTTACATAATATCTAAGTGGAAACCTACTAGATATTATTGCATATTATTAAATTGAGATAATGGCTGGGTATTTTACCAAGATTTTTCCGTGGTTCTCTGTCCGCAGTGGATCAAATTATGTAAGCAAAGCAAAATTATATATTTATTTACAATTTCACAAGAACTCATTAACTAAAGCATATAAAGCTCTTAACTACCAGATCAATCATATTCCATACTCTGGCTTTCTAATAAATTAGCTTGATATAAATTTCAAGATAATCCCCAGCTCTGATAATGTAACATAAATATTAAAATTCTAGGGTATCTATGACATTAGGAGACGAATGTCTCTGCCTGAAATAATACCTGATTGGCCCGACTTGATGGAGGCTGTCAAAATAAAGGTTCGATAAAAAGGAAAGATAAACAAAGCTAAATAAAAAGGAATTTTTTGGTCATTTGAAATCTTACGTAGTCGAAACTCTTGAAAAATTAAGGATAGAAAATTACTTCACCATTGGTATTAAACCAATAAGTTTATTTGGATTTCAAATGAACAGGAAATAACTTCTAAATAATGATTGATGAGATTATGAACACGAATGATAAAATAACTAAACTAAAATGAAACCTCTGATATTACTGATTTCAATAACAGATATAAAAGAAGACTGTTATGTTCTAAATAAATTCGAAATTCTTGATGATATAAGCTTAAGAAGAGAGGAAAAACAAGCAATATTGGAGTCAGTAATAAAAGAGCGATATAAATAAACAAATGCATTAAATTGAATTTTAAATTAACAAAGGGTTTTTGTATCACCACTTCATGTTTTTTATCTTGAACATGACTTTCAGGCAATGTAAGTGGAATGAATTTGATGACTATTGATACTTTTGAATTGGTGTCCACTATGTTAAATTGCAGGTCGTTATTGACGTCGGATTGAAGAGCTTCTATCACGTCATTTTTATCAAAATAATTATATTCCTCATTATTTACCTACTTCATTAATTTCAGCTGATGCATCCGGTGTTACGCAGATGTTGGAATTTTTTGAATCGTGTTGATTACAATGATTGAGGTATATGGCAATATTGTAATCAGCATTTTTATTGTGATATGTATCTATAGTACATTTGATATAGGATAAAATACTTCATATTTGTTAAATCCTTGAACATCGTTCCCTCTCGAAATAATATAGATAAATCACTAAGAATACATGGATATTTTGTAGAGATCCCATAATAGAAGACCGTCATTGGCTGAACTGATCCCGGATTGGCCGGTTCTACACTCGTTCAAAAGAGACGAGGTTTGACAGCAACGTCAATAGGCACAATGCATCTTGAAGTGTAAATCACAAAATGCAAATTATTTGTCGCACTGCAATGTGTCCCACGGATATTAGCTGTATGATCTTATAATCTGGTTGAATGATTACAGAAAGTCTTGCATTAATGTCTGCTATACCCTATTGAACATATTTAAAACTAAAACTTGAATAAATGACTATTCAATTAATTTGATCAGCAACCAGATTTAACATTCTCAGCCTTCGGCTCGCATCTTGTGGATGGTGTAAATAGAAACTGTTACTTTTTTCTCCTCAAATCTCTCTAGCTCAATCTCAATAACCTATTCTACTTAAATATTTACCTAAATAATTTAAAAACGACTTAATAATTTACTTAGCAGATATTGGTGCAGGGGTGTTTCAATGATTTTTTCAGATTATTTGATCAACAGCGTCGTGATCACCGACTAGTCAGTCCAGCACATCTTTGGTACTCTATTCTTCTATTCTCTTCTTAAGCAACTCTTCTGTGCACATCTTCGTCGATATTTTAATAGCAGCACAGCGCACCGGTTCAATATTCTATGCACAGTGACTTCAATGTTCGAGTATAAATAAAATCCTTTCAAAAATGATGAATGAAAATTTTGTCCTTAATTGATTATCAATGAAATACTTCTATTTCCAAACAAAGATTCATCATTTTTGTTCGGTCAAATGTATATTACTTAAGATAAACGTTTAAATTAAATCACGCCCACTTTTGCACATTTATTAAAAGAATTCTATAGAAATTCCAATTTCTGTACAATAGCATGGAGTTCATATGGTTGTGTGGGTGGCGGTGATGAACGAATGGCTGACGATTCTAACGCCTCGGATACTACATACGAGTTCAGTTGTTTTCGTTGATTTTCTTGCACATGAGTTACTGTTCGCTCAAGACGTTGACAGCAGTGAGGAGTGAGACAGGTTTCTTGATGGTCAGCACTCAAAGCTTTTGTATGAAGAGCACATTTTTGTGTTATGCACTTTTCCGTCTCATGTCGGAGCAGGTATATTTATGGCCAACGGACGTTGTTTTCAGAAACAAGAGTCATTCTTGAAGCCCCTCGTAGATCAATTCGCGAAAGAAGGCAAGGATAAGAAGGTTACATTCGAAGCCATCTTTACAAAACCAAATGCGAAGCCTAAATGGTTCTTCCGCAAAGATGTGAGTAATATCGTTTCAAATGCAATAAATATTTCAAAAGATCTGATAAACTTGTTATATTTTTAAAATTCCACTCGAATATTTGCAGGAACTATTCCCCGGGTCTAAGTATAAGATGACAAATGAAGGAGACTCCTACAAACTGATCATCATGACCCCGAAGGTCGAAGACACGGGTAAAATCACAATTGAGATCGGCGGCATCACTTGCACTGCTTTCTTGCAAGTTGATGAACCAGACCCTTCCTACACGTTCATAAAGCCACTGAAGAAGACGACCAGTGGTTACACGAAGCACGAATGTGTCTTGGAGTGCGCTGTCTCCAACAGTCTCGCCATCGTCTCCTGGTGGAGAGGTGAAGAGAGACTGGAAGAGGGTGATATATTCCAAATCTCTAAGGACTTGTCAGGAGTCTGCAGGCTAGTCATCAAGAGCTGCAAGCTTGAAGATGCTGGCAAATACACTTGTAAGATTGAGAAGCAACCTGATAAGACTGAGACTGATGTTAAAATTGTGGGTAAGTAGTACGAAAAATTTGTCGTGGTTCTACCAAAACCACCCATCCAGATTCTTTAAATAATTTAATCAATTACGTCAAAATAATTCAATCTTATATTGTATGCATATCTTACGTGAATTGTTTTCACATAATTAAACAAAAATACGATACTAAAATACTAACTGGTACTTTGTCGAATTTCAGAATACCCATACAAATTCACAAAGGTACTTAAATCGCAACAAGCGATTGAGAAAGATACCATCACACTTCTTTGTGAGTTGGATGATGCTGGTGGAGACGTCAAGTGGTAAGTTAATTTTATTTGATGCTTGAAGATATTTATTGAACAGATAAGCCTATGTCCTGTTCACGCGCAACTGACCTCCGGGAATCGCGCAACATTGGATGATCAAGCCTTGAGTGTAAACCATCCGTTTTTTTGTTGTTATTGCTCAAACCATTTGTCATCTTGGGATGAAATTTCGGTAAGATTACATTATTTGTTTGCAAATGAACTTAATTGTTTTACTATCTCAGTATAAATTGAGTGTAGTGATGGCTCAGTGAATAAGGCGCCCGCCTCGTGTGTAAGAGGTTGTGGGTTCGAATCCGGGCAAGTACCAATGTGACTTTTTCAATTCATATGTACTTTCTAAAGTTTATCTTAGACATCACTGACATCCCGTGCCTCGGAAAGCACGTAAAGCCGTTGGTCCCGGTTGTCATTCGTAGAACTTTGACAGTCGTTACTGGTTAGCCAGAAACTCTGACCAGTCTAACGAAGAGAGGTATCGGGACGCCCAGTTACTGGGTTGTGGAGGTCAGATAGGCAGTCGCTCCACGTAAAACACCGGTATCCAGCTAAATCCGGTTAGGCTGGCAGCCGACCCCAATACGGTTGGGAAAAGGCTAGGGAGATGATGATGATCTCAGTATAAATTAGAATATCCTAATTTTTCATAATTTGTTATAATTTTCTCCTTCTTTTTTCCAATAGGTTCAAAAACGATGAGCCGGTGAAGCCAGACAAGCGCATTTCGATCGTGAAGGAGGGTCGCAAGCGCAAGGTTGTCATCAAGGATGCTAAGGTCACTGACGCTGGCAACTTCAAGTGCGTCAGTAACGCCGATGAAACGGCTTGCGAATTGATTGTCAATTGTAAGTTGCATTAATCAGGTAGATTTCAATAAATTATGATTTTTTGGTAGTAGGGAATCTTGTGACCTTGGTTTCTTCAGTTCACGTCTAACTACGATTGTGACTTGAATCATGTCCTTGCAATCTTTTATAGCTTGATAAATTGGCTGCGACCTAAATCCTGATTCCGTACCTGGCAGACAACACAAATTTAGTCGCTCTATTCAGTAAAATTTTATGAAATTATCTCAAGATGACCTCTCTGATCTCCTTTCTGAGAGACGTATATGTGATTGAGATCTTTATAATATTCTATTTTTGTTCAATTATTCTATCATCATTTTACAGATAAATTCACAGTTATTTAAAAGGCGTTGCCAACCAATTAATAACCCTAATGGAGTATTATTGTGACACATATGAACACATGAATGCTTAATACACAAAACGGGCTTGTTTCTAATCGTCTATTGTTTAGGACAACTAGACCTAAACTGTATCTAGCAAATCATTCAAATCCGTGTTTAAATATTCCAGGAATTGTTCTTGATCCTAGCGGTCGTTTACTTCGTCACGATGTAGACAATCATGAATTTTGGTTTCTTCAAGTTATCTAAAATGGTTTTTTGCCTTTCAGACTCGAATCGCTTCAACAAGAAGTTGAAGGACACAGAAGCAATTGAGAGGGACAAGGTTGTTCTAGAAGTAGAATTGCAAGACCAGACTGCTGAAGCAGTGTTTTCTTTCAATGGACAGCCTATTGTGCCCAATGAAAGGTGAGTACCTTTACTAATATGTTTTCAGTCGTGTTTTCTTTTATTTACATGAGACTTGGAAATATTTCACTAAAATTGACCAACTGTGTTGTTTAAAATCCTTCCAAATCAGACGTTGTTTAAACCTTATACCTCGTTTTCAGAGTTGAAATTAAGAACCTGGGTGGTGGCAAACACCAGCTCATCTTCAACAAGTTGGAGATGGAAGACGATGGCGAGATCCTCTGCGAGTCTGGCAAGTTGACCTCATCTTGCAAGTTGACCGTCAAGAAGGGCGAATCCAAGCCGTCTATCGACTGTCCGGACGAGTTCTGCGGACCACACGACAGGCCTTTCGTCATTGAGGTGCCTTATAAAAGTAAGTTTTGAAAAACTACACAAAATTTAAGAGGTGACTGTTTGTACATTCATTTGTTCGTATATATATATATTTGACGGCA
Source organism: Athetis lepigone (assembly GCA_033675125.1). Classification (NCBI taxonomy): domain Eukaryota; kingdom Metazoa; phylum Arthropoda; class Insecta; order Lepidoptera; family Noctuidae; genus Athetis; species Athetis lepigone. Next base: position 8,293,255 of record CM066234.1, read on the forward strand.
TAATACTGCAGTTGTTGAGGGCTTCTTATTGCATCGTGTTTCGCAAGTTCGATTGCCGCACGGAGTAAATATTTATGTAATCATCAAGTATAAGCTTAATCCTGATGTGATAGTTCTATAGGTTATGAAATTAATTCCGAGTCCGGGTGACTGTGTGTTTATATGTTCGTAAACACTTCTATGATACAGTAGAAAATTCTAGTGTTAGGCAACATTTATAAGAAAGTCTATTTATAGCTAGTAAATTCTATAATAACCATTTTTTTCAGTTTCCGGCACCCGCCAAACACCAATCGAAGCTAAACTGTGGAAGGACGGTAAAGCCCTGCCAGCCAAAGAAATCGAGGCAGTGGTTGAGCAAGAGAAGGTTCTATTCAAGGTTAAAAAGCCAAGCAGAGATGCATCTGGCAAATACACGATCAAGCTATCCAACGCCCAGGGCGAAGACTCGAAGGATGTCACTATTACGATGCAGAGTGCCCCCACGCCTCCCCAGGAGGTTGCAGTCACTGAGGTGTTCCAAACATCATGCGTTGTTGGATGGAAGACACCACAGGACGACGGTGGTTCTCCAATCATCAAATATGTTATTGAGAGACAGGTACAGGGAGGACCTTTTAAGAAAACAAGATACATGCTCTTCCAATTTGTTGCCATTGCCTACTAAAATGCTTTCTTCTTTTCCAGGATATGTCTCTCAAAGCAGGATGGGACAATGTGGCAGAAGTGGCAGTTGGCCAGCCAATGAAATACAAGGTCGAAGATCTTATTCCAAAGAAAACCTACAAGTTCAGGATTCGTGCTGTTAATAAGATCGGTTCTAGTGAACCTGGTCTTTTCGGCAAGCCTGTTCTGGCTAAGGATCCATGGGGTAATAGACACATTTTTTTGTCTTAAACTCTTTGATAATTTCTCATTTCTTCACTATGGAATTCAAATGTTAACATGATTTCCTTGTATTCTAGACGAACCATCAAAGCCAAAGAATGTGGAACTTACCGATTGGGACAAGGATCATGCAGACCTCAAATGGCAGAAGCCTGACAACGATGGCGGTGCACCAATTACTGGCTACGTCATCGAATACAAGGTAAGGCTCCGTTCCTAAATAATTCTTATTTTCAAAGGTATAAGATAGTTTATTTTAAATAGTTTCTTTTACACATTTGCCGGTTCTTACTATCTTCAACTATTTTTGCAGGAGAAGTTCGGCAAAGACTGGGTGACCGGTAAAGAGGTGCCTGGTGACTGCTTGTCAGCCACTCAGGATGGCCTCAAGGAAGGCGGCACTTATGAGTTCAGGGTCCGCGCCATCAACAAGGCTGGACCTGGCGAACCTAGTGATACTACTAAGCCGATTGTTGCTAAGTGCAGATTTGGTAAGTTGACAAAAAATATCACATTGTTTAGTGGTTTTTCAATCCGCGGTGCTAGGCAGTCTGGGCTTCCCCCAATTGCCGTCGCCTATTTGTGTCCATTGGCCTAGTTATGTTCTGTCTTCTCCTTGATAATATTTGGAGGAAAGTGGACAATATATTTTTTCTTATTCCTGCGCTGTTTAATTTCGTTGCGGGATCCAAGACAGAATCTTGGATCGTTACTCCGGGGCTCACGTGTCGATGTCCGGTGTCGATTCTGGTATTCAGGAATTGCAGTGGTTGGTTAAAATTACCTTAACGATGTAGTTATCAGTTTTTATTTCTATTTTTGTAAAAATGTAAGTCTAGAGCAACGCGCAGTGTAAAAATAGTTACAACATTTGTATAGGTATATGTCCGTTCCAGACATCGGTTCTTAACGTTATGGACGAATGTTCTTTTTTATGTTTACAGTCAAGCCATACATCGTTGGCGAGGGTCTGACTAGCATGATCATCAAGAAGGGACAGGTCATCACCTACGATATCAAGTACGCTGGTGAACCCGAACCCACTGTCAAATGGATGAAGGGAGAAGAGGTACTTAAATATCGTTTATTTTTGAAGTATGATAAAAGTTTCATTGTTATGCAAAGTTGGTAGATAAAAAATATTGTTAAAAATAATTTATTAATATTTATAAAAAAAACTGTATTATTTGTAAAACAATGAAAAAGACTAGTTGTAGATTTGATTTTGTACAATGCCGTGGAAGAGACGAGACGTCTTATGCCATAGAAGATTGCCATTAAGCCGTCTGTAGGTAATAATGAGTTTACAAGCGTAAGTTCCTAAAATTTTGATGTAAGCTGACAACTTTGAAGAAAATACGCAGAATATTACATTGTATTCACATGATTCCATGTCACATATCCAATCGCAAAATATTGGAGGACACATTTTTAATAAAACCTTTTTATTTTTTCCCTCAAAAAAGAAACGCGGGAAGCCGTACACCGAGAAGGTTAGATGGTTGGACCTAGATGTTGTATCGCATTTATATGTTCTAAAAATAAGCTCATACACTCTTCTTTTTACATTCTACAATGTGCTAACACAACTATACAATATACTCGATACAGATTGTACTAGAATGATTTTAAGTTGAACGAAAAAACCACAAGATCTTCATTTTATGTAACACACGTTATTCCAAAGTTTTTTCTTTCAACTTATCACAAGCAAGCAAAAGCAACATTTTACATTGTTCTTGGACAACAAATACACAATGTGATTTCGCTTTTAAAAAATGTGCTTTCGATGTTGTAAACTAAATATTACTATGTATTAACTAGAAAATATTTTTATTGGTTCAAAAACGCACTTATGTAGATGCACCTATATAAGTTTTATCAAAAACCAACAAGGACAAACAGATTTTCACTATTTTCTCACAAACACTTTCTCTTTTCTTTTTTACTGTGGTAACACTCAGCAGTGCGACGATTTCGTCGTATGCTGGCAACACCATAACATTCTAACACTATCAACTGGTCGCAATGTTGCACCGTTGCACGTACAAATATTGTTTTCTTAATTTTATTGGATTGCGTCTGATATCATCCAAAGTTTGCCATATTTTTAATACATCACATCTCACATTCTTCCATTAAGTATCTTTGAGAATAAACAGACAATTTTTACAAACTACAACTCTGTCATACAATACAAAAAAGAACCCGAATCCAGGGTAACTTTTTTAAATTAAATTTTTGGCTGTGAATTAAAAAACCACGACTTCAAATGCTTTATGACATGACCTGGCTACTTGATCAGTGGCCAGTCGTCCGTAGATTTATCAGATAAACTAATAACCGATGATCTCGTAACGATAAAATAATGAAAGCCAAAAATCTATGATTAGGTACAGTTAATTGATATTGACATGGGTTATCACGACTAAAATAAAATCTTATACTTTGAACAACCATATCTGCTAATCAAAGAGTAGGAAAACAGACTTTCAAAATCTATCTCTCTTTATAAACACTTCTTTTCTCATCACCATCACACTAACCACATTACAATACCGACATCATCAGACGCGATCCCTTGCTTACCATGTACTCATACAGTCTACCATCACAGGAAATCTTGGATGATGGCGATCGTATCACGATTGACAAGTACGAGAGGAACACCGTACTGACCGTCAGGAGGACTACCAGACCTGACAGTGGAAAGTACAAGCTTGTACTCACCAACTCTTCGGGTACCTGCGAGAGCATTGGCGATGTGGTTGTCTTGGGTAAGTTGATAGACGTTAAAACTGGCAGAAATAAGATTGGATTCGTGAGATGACTATGAGAATACTTACAAATTTAGTTACCGATTACTAAAACTGTTGAGATTTATTTCTGTGCAGCCATTATGTTTCTGGTAGAATATTTCCTAGACATCTTTTAGCATACTTTACCTATTTTTGATACTCATAAAACTTTTTAATTTCAGACAAACCAAATCGCCCGAATGGCCCGATCGAAGTTGTGGACATCCGTGCCGAGAAGGCGACTGTTAAATGGCAGAAACCAGACGACTGGAAGGGTTCCGATATTACCGGATACACTCTCGAGAAAATGGATATGGTAAGTAACGATTACTCCTATAGGATCTACTAACTACCATGTTTGATGATTGTTTTTATAAAATTATGATATTATCACTTACCAAACTACACCACATACTTACAGCATCATTACCGACTTCTTATTGTTCCACAGGATACAGGAAACTGGGTACCGTGTGGTGAAACCGGCCCAGAGCCTACAGAGTTCCAAGTCAAGGGTCTTACTCCGAACCACAAGTACAAGTTCAGGGTTCGTGCCGTCAACAAGGAGGGCGAATCCGAGCCATTGGAGACTGATGGCTTCATTGTTGCCAAGAATCCTTATGGTAGGTCTACCTTTATTAAAAAAATAATTAAAACCAATTAAAGTTTTTGAAAATAAATAGGGTACTAAAGACTAATTAAAATAATTAGGATAAAAAAACTGGTAAATTATAAGTTACGAAAAACGGAACGTAGCTATCAAACAAACGTCAACGTCAAATTCCTCCCGCCATTTTTAAATTTTTGACATTAATTTGTTTTTATTTTTGTTTACAAACAACTGAGGTTGGATTGGAGTTGTTTACGTGCAAAATTGAATGAAAACTACTATTAATTGATTTTAGACATAACTCTAACCAATGTCTATTGCAGAAAAACAAGTTAATTGAGTTGTAAATCAATCAAACGAGACCTTTTAATAGACTTACCCAAGTTCTCTTTCAAATAAGTTCTTCAAAATACTATTTACTATGTTAAACATAGAACCTGAAATGTTTAAAATCGTTATCAAATTGTTCTTTAGACCCACCAAAGGCGCCTGGAAAGCCCAACATCACGGATTACGACAACATGTCGGTGACCCTGCAATGGGAGCCACCATCAGACAACGGTGGAAGACCAGTCCTCGGTTACGTCGTGGAGATGAAGGACAAGTTCTCTCCTGACTGGATCGAGGTGAGTTTAAAAAAAAACTATGTTTTCCTCAGTTTAAAACTTAAGGCATACTAAAAAATAACTATATTGAAAGATAACTATATTGTCCGGGGTTGCGGAATGTTTATAATAGTTACCGTGACCCTGGAACATAAAGGGCAATCGAAGGAACATGAGTGGGTTTTAGTCAGTAAGAGTCTGACACGCCCTCCCGCCGCACCCAGGACGGGAGCAGTCATTAGATGATTTCCCACTCACAAAAAAAAAAACTATGTTGTATGATTTTTTATAAATACCATATTAGTTTAGATTATCCAACTGCCCTAAAGTGTAATTCAAGATCACAGTCATTCCAGCTACAGCTTTTTTTTGTTTAACCTTCAACACTCCTTCTCCTTGCCAAAGTGTTCTCTCAAGTTCTCTCTTCACATACTTATTGGTTTTAAAAACAGTATAAAACATTAAGATTCTCATTGTAGTACTCTCCTTAATCTTTTAACTATTATAAAATATGTTTAGTCTTATTATAAATGTATAGATAAAATAATATACCTTATGTAAACTGGCCCTAACTATACTTATCTATCCACAGGTTGTTAAAACAAATGACACCAACACCGAGTACAAGGTTGAGGGTCTCAAAGAGAAGATGGTGTACCAGTTCCGTGTAAAGGCTTACAACAAGGCTGGAGTTGGTGATGCATCACAGCCCACCGACAACCATCTCTGCAAACATAAGAACTGTAAGTATTAGTTCTGTTTTACTGTTTTTGACGGTATTTGTTGCACCTTATTTGACACACTTGTAACTTCTAATCTAGCTACCTAATTACCTATGTAGTTCACCAAGATGCTACACGGTAGATTTTCACTCGTGAAACACCTAATAAGTAAGACTGCAGTAAAGAAATAAATTTTGCACCTGCAGTTCTACCTGTGGTTCAGGTATGAACAGCATATCTAGACCAACCCCCCTAGACAAGTGGCATTGTAGAATAACATAACGAAAACGAATAGATTGTCAAATGTATGGAGATGGCAAATTGTTTAGCAAAAGCTTATGTCAATTTCATACATTTGACGATCTATTCGTTTTCGTTATGTTTCGTTTCTGTTTTTATTCTACAATGCCACTTGTCTAGGTCCTCAGGGGACAAAAAGGTTTGCTAACTGTTGGTTTTCAGTGTAGCCCCTTGACTCCTGTTCACTAATTTAAAAAAGAAAATATTTTAGCATTAATTAACGTATTCATGTTATTTCAACAGTGAAGCCACGCATCGAGCGCAGCACATTCAAGTCGGTGATCATCAAGGCAGGCCGCACTCACAAGTGGTCTGTGGATGTCATCGGTGAACCTCCACCGGAAACTACTTGGTGAGTTTACAGAATTTGTACTATTTTTACAGATTTCATTTTTTTTATAGGATATCAGACAAATATTATTATATCTTAAAAATATAATATGTACCCTTGCTACATATACTAGTTACTACTCTGCTGCTGTTTGTTGTACCGTGGACACGAGATAAACTATAAAATAATGCCAAATGGATTAAAAGTTAAAACATTAAGAAAAAGGTGTCTTGTGTCTTAAATTTTATTTAAAATAATAAAATTTTACACAATGGGCGATTACTCCTAATGTGAGTAACTCGGACGCATAATTTTTGGTAGGAAGGGACTTGCGAGAGTCGCGGTCCCTTAGAAAAGGTTTTATTAGTGTAAGCATTCGGCTTGTATAAATATAAAGACTGTTCCTATTCCTACGTCTGCATGTTAGATGAGATTATGAGTGCTTTGTTCAGAAATATGTTCTGTTCATAACTTTAAATAGATACCTATAGTATTATTTTTAAACTGTTAACTGCCCCCCGCGGTTTTACCCGCTTTTTTTGTTATTGCTCAGCTCCCGTAGGTCGTAGCGGCATGTTATATAGCCTATAGCCTTCTTCGATAAATGAGCTATTAAACACAAATAGATTTTTTCAATTCAAACCTGTAATTTTTAAGATTATCGACTAACCAAACGGACTCTTTAGCTTTAAATTATTAGTATACTAGCTATTGCCCGCGGCTTCGCTCGCGTTAGAAAGAGACAAAAAGTAGTTACTCTCCATCCCTTCAACTATCTCCACTTAAAAAATCACGTCAATTCGTCGCTCCGTTTTGCCGTGAAAGAAAGACACACTTTCCCATTTATAATATTAGTATGGATTATGTAAACTTTAAATATAAAACGTGCAACGAAATTTCTAATCAAACCATTCCCCCAGGTCTTGGCGCGAGAACATCAAACTGGTGAATACGGAACGCATTAAGATTGAAAACAAAGAGTATCACACCGACTTCACCATCGTGAATGCGGTGCGTCGCGACACCGGCAAATATAAGCTACGGGCTGAGAACTGCAACGGTTTTGATGAGGAGACCGTTGAACTCACGGTGCTGAGCAAGCCTAGCTCGCCGAAGGGTGAGTTACTGTGTTTTTGGAATAGCTTTATAACCGACATAAAAAAGGAGGAGGTCCTCAATTCGATGGAAAGGTTTTTTTTGTCTGCCTAGTTGTGCAGTTGTCAGTCAACGGCTCTTGTCGCTTTAGGCTTGTTGTCACGAGCTCAATGAGGGTTCTGGGGCAAGCATAAGTACATCATTGTGAAGGTCAAAGTTACATTATTTTTCCACTACTTACACCAAAAGTATGTTAACTCTAAGACGACTACCGGCCACCGTAGGCGCGGTTCTGCGGATGGCGAGCTATGGGTAGCTCGCCGCCCGGCTAGGACCAGGACCGCGTAGACGGCGCGTTTTGTTCCACGCGCGCCTCAAAGAGAAGTCAGCACAGGAAGGGGCCCAACAGGGCCAACGCCTGCCGGGGTTGCGGAATGTTTATAATAGTTACCGTGACCCTGGAACATAAAGGGCAATCGAAGGAACATGAGTGGGTTTTAGTCAGTAAAAGTCTGACACGCCCTCCCGATCATTTTAAAGCGCGTCAGGCCGACATTTACATGTAACACCCTAATGAAATGAAACGAATCTAGTCATTTCTTCCAAAAGCTTGCTTTGTATAAAGAAGAATGGACAAGAAACTGGCATATTTTGTATTTTTTACTAGGAACGTCTCAGTAACAACCGAGGATTTTTAAGTGTCTTGACTCACATTTATAGTAGCGTAAACGGTCAAGGGTCTTGCAAATTAGACCTTGGATTACAGTTTTAACAAGATTTCCAATACTCACAAAATAACATCGTTTCCAGGCCCGTTGGAAGTGACAGACATTCACGCAGAAGGCTGCAAGGTGAAATGGGAGAAGCCAGAAGACGATGGAGGCTCTCCGGTCAAGGAGTACGAGCTCGAGAAGATGGACGTCGCCACCGGCAAGTGGGTCAGGGTTGGCAGGTTAGTAGACATTTTAATGTTTTTTTTTGCGTATGTGCCTTAACAATATCTACCGCCGTTACCGTCACATCATCTACAATATATTCTGGAAACTTGGATAATAAACTTGGATCTATTAAAAAAGAAATTGATTATTAGATACATTCAGTGAAGTAAATCTGCTGAACCTTGTGATCGGTAGAAAGTTATTATGTCTGATGTGGTCCCCAGAAACCAGAGTTTTCATCAACCAATAAAAGCCCATCACCAAAATCTTCCTTTAAATTTCTCTAAACCCACACATACTTCTTATTCACAAAACCACATATTCTCACAGAGTTGCCGGCGACAAGAAACCCCTGGAGATGGAGGTGACAGGTCTAGAACCTGGCCACCAGTACAAGTTCAGGGTGACAGCCGTCAACGATGAGGGAGACTCCGATCCGTTGGAGGCTGAGCGTGCTATCCTCGCCAAGAATCCGTTCGGTAAGTTCGGCTTATTTGGAGGGTTTTTGAATCCAAAATGGCGTCTTTGATGGAAGGAGAGGCTATGATGTCACTAAACCTTTACATAGCTAAGAGTAAAAGCGTATTGTTTATTACATTTATTTACACAATATAAAGATTGTAGTGCATTTTAAAAATAAACTCCCACCTGTCTGGCACAAAGGTCATAAGTAAGTTAAAAAAAGAGCAAGAATTATGATATAGTACTCTACGTTACATTACGTTTTACCAAACTTGATTGTAACCAATTTTTTCTATGTATACAATTCGTCATTGAAAAAGTGGCTTCTGAGTTCGCTACTTCTATTCTAACATCGCCGTCCCGAGAAGTAGAAGTTCTTTATTTACAAAATTTATAGCTTACCTCAACATACTCGGGTTTTTGGTTGCTATTTGATAAGAATAATTCTGTATTATTATTTTTTGTAAAAGATATTTAAAAATAAACAATGTACCATACTTTAAACTTTCGCGTTGCATATTTATACTTGCCATGGTCACAAGCAGACTGAGTCTGCTTGTGACCATGGCAGGTGTAACCCTGCCGAAACGTCAAGCCAAAAACAAATAAAAGGTACGTGCGCGTTAAATTAGGCCTGCTACGGTTCTGGGAAAGTGTGGGATGGTTGGAATAGGCGACAAGTCACTCACGCACAATGGCCCAATTATGAGGCTAAGTGCGGACAAGCCCAGCGAAACTAAAACTAAAACTAACGTGCGCGTTAAATCCCGAGAAGTTGTGAAGTAAGTAAACAATGTACCCTTCTAATCTCCACACCCACCCACAGAGGCATCAGACAAGCCCGGCAACGTGGAGGTGGCTGACCACGACAACCAGAGCGCCGACATCAAGTGGGACCCGCCCAAGAACGACGGCGGAGCGCCCGTGCTCAAGTATATCGTACAGAAGAGGCCCAAGGGCGGCGACTGGGAGAATGCGGCTGAGGTAATTATTATTATTCTTTATTTCGGACAGCGTGATCCAGCGTGTTGTAAACATAAATACAACTTATTACTAATGTTAGTAGTTAAAATACATAAAATTTTTATTGTGAAAAAAGCATCCCTAAACGAATGTTACGTGATTGTCCTTCTCACAAAACTTTTGAAAATCGGATAGTCAATACTCTCCGCCAACGTTCAATCGCAGAAGCGCTTGCACCATTGTGGCAGTCCCAACAGCATCATAAAAATATTAATGAGAACCTAGTAATCTATGAACAGAGTGAAACGTTTTCATGGGCCCTGGAAGAAAATAGTTAAGTTAGATAATTTTAATTAAAGGAAACATTCCTTTATTTTTTGAGAGAAATAAAACTGCCTTTTAAGAATTTCGAAAAAGTGTCACAACTGGGAATCGGACTGACTTGAAATGAAAAAAAAAACAACATCCTGTACTTTTATGACGTTAATCGATAGGGTCATTGAAAGGAATCATATCTTTCAAACAAATGTGGCAAATTAAATTGGTAAACCATAAAATTATAACTTTTGAAATCAAAGGTCGTGTTATAGTATTAATTGCATACAAATCCCGACAAAAACTCACAAAACACTTTGCCAACCTTAGGTTCCTGGAACCCAGAACACGGCCAAGATCGACGGTCTACCGGAAGGTAGCGAGTACCAGTTCCGCGTGATAGCCGTCAACAAGGCAGGACCTTCGGAGCCTTCCGATCCTACCAAGATGACCACCATCAGACACAAGGCTTGTAAGTATTACTGTCCAGTTATCACAATGGTAGAGGAATATGTACTCTAATTTTGAAGATATAGGGTCTAAAATATAATGAAGAACTCAGCTTAGTTGTTTACGTCAATTTCTAATCAAACCTTCACCTGTTCGCCATTATCTATTGGAAAACCTTTTAGTCGCAAACTGTGGTACATACAATAAATTTATCCCCGTAGTATGGGCTGGCAATAATATCTGGCAGCCGATTCGATTAGATTAATATTCAGTAAAAATGCACTGTGCATTTTTTTTATAAACGAGACCTTTAAGGGCTTTGGTTTAAGTTTTAAATTGCTACGACTCACTGTTATACCATAATCCTACTATAAGTATACCGCATAGTATGGTGGGTTACGCGAGCCTTACAGAAAAGTATTAAATTACAAGTAAGCTGTGATTCGTGTGTTGAATCGCTCCCATAGTGGTAATTTTCACATACAAATTTATTTATTTCTAACATCATACCGATACCGATAAAAAGAGACAAAACACCCTAACGATATCGTCATCCCTTTTACAGTGAAGCCACGTATCGACCGCACAAACCTCAAGGCGTTAGCGGTGCGCGCGGGCAAGCCGATCTTCTTCGACGTCAACGTCAAGGGTGAACCGGCGCCCAAGGTGCAGTGGTTCAGGAAATGGAAGGGCGAGGAGAAGGAGGTAGGTTCAATTGTATAATATTAGAAGGATCACAGATTGATATGATTATAAATGTGATCTGTAATATCTTTAGTGATAAGGTTTAAATTACAATTACTCACTATTGTCTATGGTATACCGCCTCGGTACAATAAGTTGATGACTTTGTTAGGAACCGTTCTTATTCTTTATCTCCCCTACTCTATTTTGTTGTACCGTACATCTCTATCATAACCACGAAAGAATATATTTGGAAAGCAATAAAGATATAAAGTAAATTACAAGTTGTGGAGGGTCAATGAACTGTCACATTTTGCGACATGTGGTATGATGGTCAGAATTCACATAAATGTAAAAAAAAGTTGATCGTTTTGAAATCGCCTTTGTACTTAAAAAAAACAGTAACCACAATTAAATATAGTGATTACATTAAAGGTTTTTATCTTAGTCATGTCTGATGGTTTTTAGAAACTGTATTTATCATTTTGTCCCTTACTCCATAGGTAACAGAAAATGTAATCAACGTAGATTACAACACCAAGTTGGACATCAAAGAGTCGGAACGTCCGATGACAGGTACCTACCGTATTGTTGCCACCAACGAACATGGCAAAGATGAAGCTGAAGTGGAGATCACCGTCCTCTCCGCGCCGGGCAAGCCTGGTGGGCCACTGAAGGTCGCTGACGTCACCAAGAATGGATGCAAGCTGGCCTGGAAGAAGCCTGAGGATGATGGTGGTGAGTTGAATAATAGAAACATATTTCTTCCTCCTCCGCTGTTCTTTTCTGATTAATTTCGTTGCGGGACAAGACAGTTGAATCGTTTCTCCGGCACTCGTCGAGCTTCATTGCTCGGCGCTTTTCTGGTGGACTCCACTGTTGATTCTGGCTTTCAGTAGTTGCAGTGGTTGGGAACAGTGTTGCGGGATTATCGCTTTGTTGGGATAATAAAATAATAGAATAGTATTGGATACATAACATCACGGACGAACCACAGAAGCTGTATAGTAATTGAAAGTCAAGAAAAAAACCACGGCATAGTAAGACCTAGATAAATATTATGTTACATAGCAAATACTTTGGCTTTACTATTTTCCGTCTCTGTCTTGCCATGGTAGTTTGACAGTTGCGCGACGATGACAGTGATATTGATGAACCGTAGCACTAAGCAACGTTTATTCATCTTTGCCTAAAGTATTATTCTTACTACATCTTTGAAAAATCGCTAATTAATATTATTTCGATGAATAAGATACATTTTAAATCTTTAATACCCTTGTTTAATTGATAATCACTGGTTTGCATTCTGTAGATAAATTAATAAATTATTTAAAATCACTAAGAAAAATTATGGTTCAAAATCTGACCTGACTGGATTTGCAGGTTCACAAAAACCTCACCAAATTGCTCCAAAATCATAGAAAAATTTTTTTTTACCTTTATATTTTAGAACCTATTCAAAACATACTTATTCTTCTCCCAGGTAAACCAGTAACCGGCTACGTAGTGGAGAAGCTCAACAAGGCCACCGGTCGCTGGGTACCGGTCGGCAAGACCGATGACACGGAGATGGACATCAAGGGTCTGCAGGAAGGCGAGGAATACGAGTTCAGGGTCAAGGCCGTCAACGAGGAGGGAGAGTCGGAGCCTCTGAAGACTGACCACTCTATTATTGCTAAGAATCCTTATGGTGAGTTTTTTTGTTTTTTTTTTTACTTTTGAACTACCAACCGACAGCCGGCTGTCAGGCTGCTATTGTCTTTCTATTGTGTCCCAAATTTAATGTTTTTTTGCGCAAGTTCGTGTATCAACACTATCTTGTTTTTTATAAATTAATATTGACTGAACCAGTTGTCTTCTAGTCCTTAGTTTTCTTATATTATATCCATAAATAGATAATTATTAAAGGTATTTTATTTTCTAATTATACACTAGAAAGTTTCGAAGAAAATGTAGAAATATTAGAGATAAAAAAAAGATGTTCTTGTGAGGATATCGTTTTTTACTCGGATAGGCGCAACCTAAAAACGAACATAAGTTTTAAAACTGCTCATAATAATTATACCATCATCCCATTTAACTTTCTCCTCCTTCCAGATATCCCCGGCAAGCCCTCAGTGCCGACCATAGAGGACTGGGACGTGGACCGCGTGGACCTCAAGTGGGAGGCGCCCAAGAACAATGGCGGCGCGCCCATCACCGGATACGTCATCGAGAAGAAGGAGAAATATGGGTCGTGGACCGAAGCGCTTGTTACTACGGTGAGATTTTCAACAAACTTACAAAAATATGTAGTTTATTACAGAATAAATATTTTTAGACATAAACACATCCGTGGTGCTAGGCAATCTGGGCTTCTCTCAGATGTAATCGCCCCTTTGTGCCTACCATCCTAGTTCTGTTCTGTCTCCTGCTTGTTATGGAGGGAAGTGGAAAAAATATATTTCTCTTACTCCTCCGCTGTTCTTTTCTGATTAATTTCTCCTGGACTCGACGAGCTTCATTGCTCGGCGCTTTTCTGGTGGACTCCACTGTTGATTCTGGCTTTGCAATGGTTGGGAGTAGTGTGGTGGGATTGTCCTATAAATAAAAGACACACTAATAGCGTGATAAATAGACGTTACTAAGCACGTACTTTGGTTTAGCTATGTTCTGTCTCTGTCATACACTTGACGTTTAACACTTGTGTGACTAGGACAGGTATTGTGCTAAGCCAAAGTCAGTGCTTATGTAGTAACGCCTATTTATCTCGCCATCAGAGTCCTTGATTGCAAGCGCTTTAGAGGAATCACGGATGGGTTCTCAGTAAGGGTTGGTACATATATATCATCGCGTCTATTCGCATTATCGCATTGGTTTACTGTGAAAGGTCCAATGTTTAATTACATGTCTGTCCTGGCGTGACGCGACCGATAATACGCGATGCATTTTGCAGATATTTACCGATGCTAAAAGTCTGTAACTGCCTTCTGCTTCAGTTTCCTAGAGTTAAAAGAGTAATTTGATGATTTCTTATCAACAAGCCCACTAAAATCTCAATTATTTTATCTCCATTTATTATATTGCCTATCAATCTATATCTTTTGTCCTACAAAACATCGAAAAAACGCTACACTCCATACCTACTCCTCTAACTCAAAATCTACCCTCACAGACGCCAGAATGCAAGGCTCGCGTACCAGACCTGAAGGAAGGCAACGTGTACCAGTTCAGAGTGAAGGCAGTCAACAAGGCCGGGCCGGGAGAGCCGGGCGACGCCACACAACCGCACACGGCTAAGGCACGGTTCTGTAAGTATCTTATTCTTTACTCTTTATTGCATTAGAAAATACACATACAAAATTGCCAAAATATCATGAGTATTGTACAATAGCGATCGAGCTTAACCCAAAGTTGAGTTATCTTCTTATTTCTATGAAAATAAGGTACATACATATCATACATAGCTACATATCTTGATACTGTTTTGGACCGGATTGTTGTGAATTTGTTGTAGGAAGTTGTGGAAGCCAATTGGTCAATCACGACTAAAAAAAATTTTTGTCTTCTGTCGACAGAATTGTCCTTATATATTTGCTCAATTTGAATCACGGTATAGAAGTGTACAAGATATCTTATGCCCAAGAAAATTGTTTGTTATTTAAGAAATACACACTATGTTAATCTGGGCTAAAAACCTGTAAAAAAAAGTCCGATATGTGCCTTAAATCACATTAAGTAGAGTTTCACAAAGCTGTATATAAAAATATAAATAGTCCAAGCCAAATTTCTTCGGAATGCTATACTATTTCGGTTTTCTATACCAATAAACATTAACTGACCGGACCCTGGTCCATGAGACAAAGACCAGTCTCTTTCAAGGACTGGTCTTTGTCATCTCTGTCATATAGAATCCTTATGGTGAGGTGTGATTCTGATTTTCTCTTTTCTTCTTCTGTTTCTAAAATGTTTAAACGCGTATCAGCTCAATTTGTAACACATTTGTGGAAGCTTGTAATTAGCAACAGAGATAACCATTTATTTATGCATTGTAGTATTAGTCTGTAAGCTTTCCTTAAAAATAAAATAAATAACTAAAATAAATATCAAGTTGATCAGGCCTTTGTCATATAAATTCGATCATTCAAAGTCGTCCATTTTCTGATAAATAACATCTCTTCTACAGTGAAACCGCACATCAACCGCGACAAGATGCACGCGATCCGCGTCCGCGCCGGCACCACCATCAAGTTGGACGTCGACATCAAGGGTGAACCTCCACCGACCAAGACCTGGACCTTCGCCAAGAAGGTACGCTTTCTTTCCCTAGCCTTTACTCAACTATCTTCAGAAGAAAATAGAAGAGCAGCTGTGCCACCCTTTAAATTTTAAAATTATGAGAGATTTTTGCCCGAAGGAACTCCTGGTCAAAAACTAGTGATATAATGAGTTCCTACTTCTACAGCTGTATTTTGTATTATGAATACAAAGAATCGATGCGAATATACAGGGTGGGCCAAAAATTTTTGCACTATTGAAACATGAATAGAAATAAAAGTAAAAATTTTATTTTGTTGATAATTTATTTATCGTAATAATCATTTTAGAAATTTTAAAAAATGACATCCTCTAAATGTGCGCCGTCTCGTTATTGGCATATTGGCACTCCTGAAATCGACTTCGCAAACTTTGGAAAACTTGCTGACACATGCTGCGGGGGATCGCAGCTATCTCCTCGTGGATATTTTGTTTTAATAGGGATATTGTCGTCAGTTTATTAATCAAATTTTGAGCAAATTAACACTTGGACACTCACTTATACGGCGTAATCCGTATTCAATTCTAAACAGGCGTCGTACAGTAACGTAGGAATCATTGTTTTTGTAAAATTGTTTTACACAAAAAACACGCTATTGTCCCGTGAAGCGCAACATCTAACATAAAATTGCATGAAGTGACGCATAGTTTCCCGCCACACAAGTGCCCCACCCTCGAACGGTTTCAAAAAAATCTAGTGTTGCTATTTGCAAAAATTTTTGGCACACCCTGTATAATTAATAAATCTATGTCCTGGAACATAGAACTGCATTTATAATATGTGCAAAAGTTTATGAGGATTGATGGATAAATCGATGATTAGTAGACTTTTACTCAAAAACTACGAAAATACCATATACTCCAATATAACACATTAAATATAATTTGTGAAGATATGTCTAATTTAGGAATGAAAAGTTTAGTATAGCAGTTTATGCTTCAATCAATGTTCCATTTAGGTCCTGGAAACCGGCCCTGGGCTCAAGATCGAGAACGAGGACTACAACACCAAGATGCAGATCTCCGACTCGACCTGGCAGAACTCTGGCATTTACACGCTCAAGGCCGAGAACGAGTCGGGAGTCGACGAGGCTACCGTCGAGGTCACTGTTCTGGGTATGTGCTGTTTTTGTATTGT
This sequence comes from Athetis lepigone, assembly GCA_033675125.1. Taxonomy (NCBI): domain Eukaryota; kingdom Metazoa; phylum Arthropoda; class Insecta; order Lepidoptera; family Noctuidae; genus Athetis; species Athetis lepigone. Next base: position 8,309,850 of record CM066234.1, read on the forward strand.
ATAGTTTTGCTAGATTACATGATAGGCCTTGTTCTGTGTAAGTTGACAAGTTTATACGAAAGTGTCATAAAAAAAAACTCCATTTGGAGATTTTAATAATTTTCTGCATTATTTTTAACAGATGTACGAAGATATATAAAGAAATATTTTTAAATCAAATATAGTAAAGTCTATTCTCTTAGCAACACATTTTGCAGCTCCTTTTAGACAAGTTGAGTTGTCTAAAAGGAGCGTATCTATAATTTAATAAAGATAAACGGTAATCTTTTAAATATACCTAAAATCAATTTATCAGCACGATAGGCAATTTGTTATTGTATTGCGTCTCACGGGTCCGATACCCGCGTTAGACATTTTGATTATAACATAACTAGCACTCTTCTGACTAACTGGCCGACTCTATGACAATAGGGAAGATGCAATATTTTTATTTTTGTTTTGATTTTAAAGAATTCCATGTAAAATAGACCACTAATATATTCAAAAGTTAAAATGTTGTAATTTATTGTAAAAAAAAGCGGTTTTAAATTGACAGTTTAAACGTCCGCGCGAAAACGGACCAATAGTTCCGATGACGTCACTTCAGTGACACTGTATCTCTGGTTGTATTGTTCTTCTCTAATTTTTATAACTTTTTATTATTTTTCGCCATTCCAGATACTTTTATTGCTATAATTTTAAAATAAACTATCAATCAACATCTCGTGATCATAATAATACCGCATGAAAGCATGTATGCAATGCTTTTTTATGCAAAAAAGCATGTTGACTCATATTGATATCTCCAACACCAGACGGGGTTACAAACTTTGTATCAGATAGTTTTGGTGGCTGAACTTCTGATTCTAAATATTTGAAGAATTTGGATTTATGGAATCTTTACCTCCTGGACCTTGTATCATGGCAGACAGAGGCTTCAAGCATATCGAAGGTGTGTTATTTCTGTTGATTAGACCATTAGTTCACTAATGGTCTAATGGTCTAAATCTATCTGGCTAAATGGTCAATACTAAGAAAAGTTCAAAAGATGAAGTACTACAGTCGAAGAAAATTGCATGCCTTCGAAATCATATTCAAAGAGTCATTAGAAAACTGCGCGAATATGCTTTTCTAAAGTTAATTTTATTCCTACAAAACTATTTCTGTTTATTTTGACAAGTGACAACTAACTGCGGGGGTGCGTTCCAAAAAGGGTAAGAGTTACACGGAGTAGCGCGAAAGTTACTCTAAAGCGTTTCCGCTGGCTTATTACCTATGAAACAGCAATCAGCAATATTTGCGCAGTGATCGCACGATTAATCGCTTAACGTCAAAAAAATGCTTTGTTTTATTAGGTACCAAAGCGTTTTATTATTGTAAATATTGAATACATACCATCTTAAATCAAATAATTTTAGAAATATGGACCTTACCAAAAACAAATAATATAACAATGTTTTATGTAATATTAAATTACCTACCGTGTATGTCTTCTATTTAATAACCGTAAATTACATGTAATATTTTTTTATATAATCAAAGGCAATTTGATATTAATAAATATATAAATATCCTTGGACATCTTACACACGGCCATCTGATCCCAAGCTAAGCAGAGCTTGTGTTATGGTAATCAGACAACTGATATACATACTTATATCATTTTTAAATACATATATATTACAGATAAATAACAACCATAAATAATATTGAATTAAAAAAAAATCTCGATTAAGATTTCATTGTAAAAACTCGATTGTATCACATCACTATTTATTTGGAACAAAAAACCTGCAACACTGGAAATGTCATTTTTCTGACCCGAATTAAAAATCGTACTAAAACCTCTTTTTAATTTTCGAGTGAATTCCTCGCACGTTTTGGAACGTGCCAGTGACGTCATTCCAGTCGCTTAACGCTGATTGGTGTTTTAAATTACGTTTCATTTCATGTAATTTTAAAATCATATTTTATTGATAAAAATAAACATTATGCAAAAAAAATGTTGCAGAGGCCCTTCATTTACATTTTTTCAACATTTTATTAATAAATTTTCAATAAATACTATGTTTGCATCTTCCCTATTCAGAAATGCTTGTATACTCAAACGTCACTCAATTTCAAAATGCTTTCAAATGTGTGGCTGTCTTTGTCAATCTAAAGGAATAAGGTAAGACGACAACAGGTTTAACGGCGTCTTAAATTTAAGTGACCATTGACTTTGAATTTGATGTGTATAGTTTACAGATGCTTATTCTGAGCCTGATTATTTTTGTATCTGAGTTTCACGACACAGAAGAAATTCAATGTTCAAATACAATTTTCCTCTCCCCCACAGACAAACCAGGCAAACCCGAAGGCCCGCTGGACGTGTCCGACATCCACGCAGACCACGTGAAGCTGAAGTGGAACAAGCCGAAGCACACCGGCGGGCTGCCGCTCAGCGCCTACGTGCTGGAGAAGATGGACACCCTCACCGGCAAGTGGGTGCCGGCTGGTACTGTGGACCCTGACACTACTGAGGCTACTGTTACTGGTCAGTATTCAAATTAACCTTTCAACGACCGACAGCCAGCTGTCGAGCTGCTGTTGTTTTTCTATTGTGTCTCATATCACATTTAAATTAAAATTAAAAATCATTAAAGTCATATATTTATTTTGTAAGTAGGTTATATAATAACAGTTTTACACGTATTTTTTTTTTATTTTAAACGACCGATGGGGCCGTATTGTACGGAGAAAGTTGAAGGGACGCCAAAAAAATTGCGATTTCTGATTTTGTCAGCACTCCAACCTGGGTTGCTCCCGTAGGAGTTTTTTAATCTTTTGATCGGATTTAAAAACAGGATCCATTTTCTTAATAACGTTGTAATGACGATTTTAGTAAATGTTTCTAAGATTATTTTCATGTAGCTGTTATGGTAGTTCCTCTGAATGTATTGCTGAAAGTTTAAGTAAGAACTGTGATCATAAGTTTGAATGCCGCCATTAAAGTGCTAAAATTAACCAAAGCAGTCACAAGGTTGGCAGTTTCCCTCTTACAAAGTTACTTGTACGATGCAATCCTCACCACCGCATCTCAGTAAGAGAGAGATTGCGCTAATATTTCTTGTATGTATAAAACGGGCAACAAACCGACCTGACGATCTCCCTCTGTTTAATTAATCATTTATTAGATTGAGGACAGCGTTTTTTATGTTCTAAATGATACGTTTATAAACACACCCACAAGAGTGAGACAATCATTATGGTTTTATTCAAAACCAAAATGATTAATACCTAAACCAAAATTGTCTCTATCAAATACTAATCTTTCTCCCTCCCCAACAGGCCTAGAACCGGGTCACACATACCAGTTCAGGGTCAAAGCCCTGAACGAGGAGGGAGAGTCAGAGCCCCTGGACACGGACCACGGCATCCTTGCCAAGAACCCATACGACGTGCCCGCGCCCCCGGGTCTGCCTGACATCGTGGACTGGGATGAGAAGTCTGTCAAGCTTCGATGGGAGCCTCCCATCAGGGACAATGGAGCTCCCATCACGGGATATATTATTGAATACATGGACAGAGATAGGGGCGAGTTTGTTAAGGTATGTAATGTTGTTGTTATATCTATTAGTCCCTGTAGCCTTTTTTAAAAATAAGTAAAAAAAGGGTAAATTTCTAGTTCAACTGGAGTCAGCAGAATATGTTTTATGTGGAGCTACTGCCTATCAGGTCTCCATAATTCAGATACTACCCAGAAACAATACTCGTTGCTTAGACTGATTGTACTGACTGGCTCTTTGTATCAGACCTCTACCATCCAGTTACTACCCAATAACACAACGCTTGCTTACGCTAAGAGATTAAATTAGATTGTAAACCTTTTTGGTACACACACGCACTATGAGGCTAGATCCGGCGAAACTAAATAAAAAAGGCTTTCTGGCTTCTGATTACTCGGAACTGTCAAAGACCTACAAGTGACAAACAGAACCCACAGCTTTCCGAAGCACGTGATGTCAGATAAACTTATGAAGACCTGATTTTGCATCCAAATTTTGACTCTCGTTAAGTTCAATTTTTATGTAAATTTTCCCTTTTCTTCCCAGGCTGCAGAGATCCAAGGCAATAACTGCCAGGGCACGGTGCCTAAGCTGGAGGAAGGCAACCAGTACCAGTTCCGCATCAGAGCGGTCAACAAGGCTGGACAGTCCGAACCTTCAGAGAACACCAACTGGCATACTGCTAAGGCTCGATTCTGTAAGTATATCTTTTTATTAGCAACTGTCAGTCACCCTAGTTTTTGTTCCAGCTTTCATTCCGCAAGTGATTGCGTGATGTTTTATAGCTAAAATATATAATTTGCTATTCTTCACATGGCTTTCATTTACAAAAATATATTTTTCGATCACTATTAAAAGTTGAGTCTTGAATACGTCTGTGTATTTCTTATGATATAATATATCTTGAAGATACCAGCTTGTAACAACAGATTCGTCCGTGTAAAAAGTCCATAAAACATTAGCTCCGACTGCTTTTCACGATACTGTGATTTCAAATCAAACTTACAATCAATTTAATCTCTCGTTAAAATGGTGACACCAATACCATGCTAAGTATAATGATGACTGACATAATCCTTACTACTCAAAAATCTCTGCGATTCCAAAAATATATCTCATTATATTTACTCTTTCTCCACAGTGAAACCAAGGATCGACCGCACAAACCTGAACCCTATCACGGTAAAGGCAGGTCTACCAATCTCTCTAGACGTCAAGGTCTTCGGCGAACCACCAGCCAAGGTCACCTGGTTCTTCAAGGGCGAGGAGTTGCAGAACAAGGAGAACCTGGAGATTATCAATGTGGACTATAATACTAAGTTCTTGATGACTAAGAGCAAGAGGGCACAGACTGGGAAATATGTTATTAAGGCCAAGAACGAAGTGGGAGAGGATGAGGCTGAAGTTGAGATTACTATTCTTGGTGAGTACTTATATATTTGTTTTATAGCCTACTGATGGGCAAAGGGCTCCCTCAACTCTTTCCAGACTTCTAATAAAACTAGTTTACGAGGAGATTTGCTTCGCTGGTTTACATCATATGTTAGTAATAGATCACAAAGGGTTGTTATCAAAGGATTTCAATCGGCGACTACTGTCGTAACATCTGGCGTGCCCCAGGGCTCAATTTTAGGGCCTCTTTTATTCATTTTGTTCATAAATGATATTGGAAATTGTTTCAAACACTCAAAATTTTTGCTCTACGCTGACGACCTAAAAATCTTTAAAGCTATAAGAAAACCTGCAGATTGTTGTCAGTTGCAAGAAGACTTAAATCGATTCTCTGAATACTGCTTTCAAAACAAACTTTACCTTAATATTTCTAAATGTTTAACGATATCATTCACAAAAAATAGAAACGTTTTAAATCATAATTATAACCTAAACAATGTAACTTTATTGAAAGCTCCATCCGTGCGAGACCTAGGGGTACTGCTAGATAACAAACTTCACCTTGATCAACATATTGATAACATCACCAAAAAGGCTTATCGTATGTACGGGTTCATTATGAGATCAGCTACTGAATTTAAACACGCAAGCACTTATTCTCATCTTTATAAAGCACTAGTTAGATCTCAACTCGAATACGCCGTCGTAGTGTGGAACCCCTTTTATAATAAATATGTTGAGATGCTAGAAAAAGTACAGCGCAAATTCCTCAGATCGATGCACTATAGGTGCTCCCGCAACTTCCCAACCTATAAAAATTTACTTAATAAATACAATCTTATGAGCCTGAAGTCTAGACGTTTATATCTAGAAATTATGTTTCTTTTCGACGCATGCTATAACAGGTATGACTGCTCTGAGATTACCAATAAAATATGCTATTGTGTCCCAAGAACTGTTATTAGACGAGAGGTGCGCGCACGCCCTCTTTTTGCTGTGTCCCATTGCCGCACCAATGCTGGTCTGCGGGCGCCTCTACGTCGCTTGTGCAATAACTATAATGATTTTTGTTCAGAAACTTCAGAATTAGATTTATTTTCAGTGTCAGCAAAAAGATTTCGTTTTGCTTTGTTAAAGAAACTTAAGGATTCCGATGTATAGTTATTTAAATAGTCTTGTAGTCTTACTCGCATAGATTGTTCATTAGTAAAGTTACATTAATTGTATATGCTGTGGATAACGGTGTGAGTTTCACATTTATATAATGTCTTTTTTTATATTGTCTGCGTAGATATAATGTGTTACTGTTTGTTTGTCCCAAATAAATAAATAAATAAATAAATAAATAAATTACCAAAAAGCGTCGTCGTCATAGTCAACGGAATCTATATACGATGCAATGTAATTTTTTGTGTTTTGGCAAATTATATACAGTCGTGGTCAACTAATTAGGGACAAACAAAAGTTTCAGCTGAATTTTAACTTTCATGTCCATGGTAGATCAGATAAACTAAATAATTTAGTTAAATTTTATGAAATACTAATTAATATACGAATACTTGAAAATTGTGAGCATTGCTTTGAAGGTGATAATATTTTGTAATAGTAAATTTAAAAACAAATCTCTTGCAACCAAATCGCGGCGTATGCTGGCTGGCCAACTAATTAGGGACAAAAACAAAAGTACAATGTTTCAAATATAAGAAGTGCAATTTGACGTTTCATACTTTTCATGACGACACAACTTTGTACATGCGTAACTCAAAAATTGACATTTATTTCTTTCGTAAAACCACGTAATTTTAAAGTTATTTTTATTTTATCACAAACTGCACAATTCTTAATCACTTAATTTACATTAAAAAATTTCAAACAAAGCAATATAACCATTGTTGACAATAAATAATATTTTTTTTTGACGTCGTGTCAAAGTCACGTAGTAAGGTACGTACCGTAGTGTTGTGACTCTTCAAATTCACTTGTATACCAATAATCGATAAAAATTACCGAATAATCGAACTTACTAATAACGATCGTTTTCAATGAAAGCGACATTTATTATTTAAATATATTTTTGATGATTTCTAAATGTCAACGAAAAAGCATATTTAAAATTAAACATATAGTTATTATAATTTTAATAAGTTTTTGTAAGCAAAATCGCTCGTGCTCAAGTCTTCACAAAAAAATATTTTTTCTTTTAATTCGGCAACACTGGCAAGTGAGAATTTGAGAATTTCTTTCATCTAAAATTCAGAAATTTACAGTCATAAAATAAATAAATCTGTAACTTAAATCGATTATAAATTATAAAGAAATGAAATCAATATCTCGTATAAATCGGATATTGTAGTAATCGATTTTTTTAACCCAATCCCAATTCTTCAGTAGGTTAGAAGTGTCAAATTGCACTTCTTATATTTGAAACACTGTAGTGTGTTATATTCCCATTTTTATAAAATTTGATGAAATGTAGTTTTTTTTTTAATAATTAAGATTAGAGTCTTTACGTTGACTTTGAATTTGTTAAAATATTAACATAGTATTTAATTAAACTTGGGGCGAAATAAAAGTTCTGATACAACAATGCATAAAATAATTATTATAGTTTATTATAGTAAATAGCCATAGCGTAAATTATTAAAACATTGAAATTGCTCCATTATAATGATTTTCAAAACAAGACAATTATAATCCATGTTTAAAAATTATACTTTTGAATCCATAAAACGACTAAACGTGCAATCAGAAAGGAAATACCAACAAAAACTATTGTGCAAAAAAATCGCTAAACAGTGATAGCGGCGATAAAAGATCCACTTATGGGCTTTTTATTGATTATAGGTCTGAATAGTGTTGGTATTTGGACTAGAAAATGGCGGTGGAGTAATCTACAACAATCTTTCGACGTCAATTTGTTGAAGCTAAACTGTTTGGCATGGTCGTACGAAAAGTTCCAGTGTTTAAAAAAATCACAGACTCGCCACGGTTGGCCTTAGTTATGAGGCACCGATATTAAGATTGATTGTCAATAAAAAATGTTTTGATTTTGGACTAAACGAAGGTACATTTTGTTTCATCAGAAGGCAGGCAGTATTGATGGGGCCTTAAAAAGCAAAAAGTCTCCAAAATACTCCAATAAACAAGTTGAACTTGAGGAGAGAACATAAAACTATGGCGTTGGTTTTCTGGAAATGGTGTGGGACCTTTAGAGCAAATGGAAGGCACACTAGATTCAATTTAATAAAGAGAAATACTACAAGCAATCACACTACTTTATGTTGAAGAACACACGATTACTACCCCAAAACATACTGCACTGTCTGTTAGAACATTTCTCACTGATGAGTAGGTATCGGTTATAAATTGGCCGGCCTAGAGCCCAGACCTGAATGCTTGGAAACATTTTGTGGTACGTTATGAAAGAATAGTAGATTTAAAAATGGTTTATTTACATAAACTGACTATTAGTTTATTTACATAAACTGACTATTAAAAATCAACAGAAGTAACTTTGAAGAAGGCTGAAACAGTATCACTAAAGAACAATGTGACATTTAGATTGCGTCGATTCCATACCTTTGTTACATGGTTACGGCAATCCTTAGCAATCACTCTGGATATTGATTTGTCTTACAGTACGACACATTAAGCCTAATTGAATAATAAATAAACATATTTCTTCCTTTATTGCTCTCTGCAATATTTATTTTTAATGTTGTCTTAAGTGTCCCTAATTAGTTGTCCAGGGTACGAATAGGATGAAGAAGAAGTTAAGTTGAATTTTGATCGATATTTATTTTACGTATAGTCCATTCCTTTAATGACTATGCCTATTTGTTAAGATATTGGTTAAGTTTTATATTAATAGTAACTAAACTGCCAAAGTCTCGAGCAAACTATACTTATGGGAAGGAGAATTAAATGTTACTCATAGTATATCAGGTTGTCCCTAATTAGTTGACCACGACTGTATATATATTAAAATTCTACAAATTAAAGGTCATAAAAATCGGTCTGACTGTACTCGTATAGAAACGGTGTAGCTAATCCGATTTTATAGATTTTTATCACATCCTATCAAAAAGAAATTGTTCTAGCGAATCAGACTTTTAATCTAATCATATGATTTTAAAAACATAGTAAAATTGGTAGAGTTCTAGTCAGATCAAGATTGATCGCACAATTAACTAACAAATGGGCGGGGTTCACTTCATCACATAAAACCTCCATAATTCTAAACCTTCCTTCAAATCCACAGGCAAGCCCTCCAAACCACAAGGACCCCTGGAAGTGGCAGACATCACCAAGAACGGCTGCACCCTATCCTGGAAGAAACCAGAGGACGACGGCGGAGCGCCCATCGATTACTATGAGATCGAGAAACTTGACCCGCTTACTGGTAAGCACTTTCATACTAATAGTACAGTCAGCGTCAGAGAAAAGGAACCCCCCAAGACTTAAAGAATTATCGCCCGAGCGGCGGCGCGCGCGCCGCCACTCGGGCGGTCGCTTCACGTGACTCAGACCCCGAGCGGCTCCCTCCCCCGCCACGCCGCCTCACCCATCTCTGCCTGCCACCGATCCCACTCAAATAGTATTTGCACCTTTTTAATATTTTTTTGGTATTTTTTCGGCTTACAATGAATAACTTACAAAAAGCTGTTGAGGATACGAACCCGCATCACTAGGCGCCAGCCGATTATCTGGACCGTGCCTTATACCACTAGGCTATTGGCACAGTTAGCAAATATAACGAAATTTCTAATATAATTATTTCATTTACCGAACAAGGTTGATAACGCTCTAATCGTCTAGATAATAAGGTTTAAATTTCAACTTCCGTCCGGTTATATCAACCTTACCGTTTTGTTTTACGATTAAATAAAATCAATTCAATCACCTAAAAGATAATTCAAATATCTAAAAGATAAGGTTCAAATTAGCATACATTTTTTGTTTGGTTGAATAGAATGTGCTCGATTCTGATTGTTGCACTACCGTAATTTGACTTCAGAAACTTAACTGCCGTATGAACTGCAAGATATGGTTGAAATTAGAATACTTTTTTGCCATACACAAAACTGTTATTGAGGGTATATACTTTCAAATCGTTTCGTTTTCGAGCCGATCTGCTTGTGTGTTGTTATATCTTCGCCCAACTTAATAATTATTTTTCAATTTATGAAGTTTTTGCAAAGTTGATTCTTTTAACTGGTAGAATGGATCGATTAACAACTATTTTGAAGGCTAAAAGTGGGAACAGGAACAAAGCATAAGAAAATAGCACGAGATATGGGCATAACGGTAAGATTTACATTTTACACATTATATTTATTGCTGCAATCATGATGCATAATTACTTACAAGTTGTTTTTTTAATGTTTTTCTAATATTATCATTTTCATTACAGAGAAAAACAGTTCGTCGATGGATACAAAGGTATCAAGCGACGGGTGATGTAAAATGTGATCGCCAAGACCCTCGCCCAATTGCTTACACTAATGAATCGGAGGGACACCGTAATATTGTGGAAGTTTACTAGTGATTAGTGATCGATGGTGGCACCCTTTAAAACTACGCGTTCAAGTGCTTCAATATGGTTTTGGGCATGAAAAGTCGACTTCAGGAAGTGATAGACAATGACGGCCATTCTCTTTGTTATTAATAAACAATTTACTCGGAAGTGTTATTGTGTTACTCAACTGGTAAAATTACATTGGAACGTATGAGCAATCATTTCATTTCATTTGTTAATCATTTCGAATATTTGTGGGATCATTATCTAGTAGTTAATCAAAAATAAACAACCGTTATTATTATCGATCCAGATACTCTTGTTTACGAATCTAGTTAGTCTTGTAATGTGTTAACGACGATGCACCACCTGACCTCACATATTTTTCTAATGTTGTGTTAAAAGGGTTATCAAAAATTTGATAAAAGAGAAAGATGTATATTGCTATACTGTCATAGTTTAGCATGTTCGTTCTTTCTCTGTAAATTATAGGAAAAATGACTACATTTGATTTTTAATCAGGCTTTTATTTATAATTTAAACAAAAATAACAAAACACACTATTTAAAAATGTCAACTTAACCTACACGTCATCATAATACTGTTTTAGAAATATCTATAAACGAACAGTTTTCTAATGTTAAACGTTCTAAACCTCACCCAGAGTATCTATTTTGTGTTTAGTTAAGTAATATTCTAAGTAAATAACCCCATTTAGCACAGATAAAAAACTGTATATTCAACCAAGAAGTGGATTCCATGAAGTCCTACATAAGTATGTGTAGAAGTATTGTGAGGTGAGAGTGATTGATGTAAATGTCGTTGACAATTTTAATTTTATTATAATTTTGTTATTTATTGTGTTATTTTGTTTAGTTACTGTAATCAGTTGTATAACCGTTTGTAATTAAAATAAATAAATAAATAAATTGTTTATGCAACATGACTAGCTTTTCTTATAAACCCCCTACATACTTTAAAATTTGATTTCATAAATAATAGTTAACGAAAACAACCTTATCACGTAAATGACATTCTAAAAAAAAAAGAAAAAAAAAATCAAACTAGACTTCCGCGGATTTGAACTCGCAACCATCGCATTGCTCAGCCGCAGTCTTAACCCCTAGACCAACATGACATCTACCTTCTACTGCAAAAAACTTAAATGGTTTGATGTCATTACCAAGGGGGGGACCTTTTCTCTGATGCTGGCTGTACACAAATATTAGCCAGTCAAATTGATAGAATGGCACCAAAAAATTTAATAAAAATAAAAGTAAATTGCCTCCAGTAGTATACACAAATAGCTATAATATTGGAAGCAAAAGGTTTAAGCAGCATTATGATTTGGGGACCGTAGCAAAGGGAGAGTCTTAGTGGGTTGCTAAAAGCTGGTTTTTAAATTAAACCCTTAGTCCGCGTTAACCCAATGGTATTAAAGATGTAACATGGCAGGTGCCGTGACTTTTTCAATATTTAATTTAAATTTGAGATCAGCCGTCCTACACTGGGACTCTTTAAGTCACACACCACTTAGTCAAAATCCAGCCACATATCGTCTGCAATTTGATAATAAAACTACCAGCGATTGACACAGACTCTGGCAGAATTTCTGGCTGGCCCCCTGACCGCTGCCTCTTGGATCCATCCTTGACTAATCTCCAATCCGGTATTTGACACCATCATCAAATGACGTACTTTTTATGAGCTGTCAAAACGCAATTCTCCAATAGACTTTATATGCCAATACCAGCTTGTGACGTCACAAGCTAGCAACCCTATTGACTAATTATTTATTGATTTTAAAGCAATTAAAAATCCAATTTTACAGTAAATTAAAAACAAATCCGATGCTTAGGACTAATAAAAAGATAGGGTTTATAAAAAATATGTCTTAGATTTATCGGTTAATAGTGTCAAATACCGTATTGTCTTGTCTGTAGGAACATGGATCCCTTGCGGTACCTCCAAGGACTGCAAGGCGAACGTCACAGGCCTGTCGGAAGGCAAGCCCTACAAGTTCAGGGTCAAGGCCGTCAACAAGGAGGGAGAGTCTGAGGAGTTGGAGACGGAGAAGCCTATCATCGCTAAGAATCCCTTCGGTGAGTTTTTGAAAAGGAAAGGAATTGACGGCTTGTTAAGAAGATAAATGAAACAAGGACAAAAAGGTTATGATTTGGGATTATAACCTCTTTGGCTCTCTGCTATTCGAATGCATATTTATATGCAAAAAGAACTGTGCATATTAACTTAAAGTTCATTCTGTTTCCAAGAAAGTGTAAGCTAAAGATAGTCCATAGAAATAACTAATTCAAAGAGTCCACAATAATCTAGGATACACGGATGTCTGTTCTATTGAAAGCCTGAAAGGTCGATTTTGCACTAAATCAACATCTGAATTCTTTTGTGAATATAGTATACTTCTTGAATATGTTAACCGCTCACATAGTCCCGCCAAAAATGCCGTTTATAAAATATTTGGTATTTTTAAGATCCTTGAATACAAAGTATTTTTATATTTATTTATCTTTTTTTTTCTTTTTTTTTCGTCCTTTCCATCTAAGTCGTAATAGTTGGGTAGCACATTAAAATTTTACACATTTATGGCCTGTTTCACAACCTCGAAATAGACAACCTCTAAGATAAATTAAAAAATAGAACCGATTTCGTATGAATTTATCTGTCAGATATTTTAATCAGAATTTGTCAGAAGAACATACAGGCATTTAAACATAGATTACTTTCATGTTAGCTAATACCTAACCTTAAACCCTTCACAGACGAGCCTGGCAAGCCCGGTCGTCCAGAACCGCGCAACTGGGACAAAGACTTCGTGGAGCTGGAGTGGACCAAGCCCAAGGAAGATGGCGGAGCGCCCATCACCGGCTACATCGTACAGAAGAGGGAGAAGGGAGGACGGTGAGTTTGGAGACCTGTTTTTGTTTATTCGAAGAAGTTTTTGAGTTCTGTATAAAAAATGGTCCTAGCGTTTTAGCAGACTTGTCTTCATACAGCTTTTTTGACTGCCTTTTAGTCTCTGTAGTAGAGATGTAAAGTGACCGTCAGGTTATATGTGACCGATTAATCTGACCGAGCATATTGGACATTTATCCAATTTGACCGGTCACTTATGGTCATTTATTGTCAGGAACGTCAGAAACGTTTTTTTGTGTATAAATAGACTTTATTCTATAAAACTACGGAAATTTTAGAATCATCGAAGCTAACCATGTCATTCATCGATCTTTAACACAGTAAAACAATATCTATACTTATAATATACTGAACTGTAGTAGAGAGGTCAGTTCTGTACATTGAAATATTTATCCAAAATTAATATTGGAGGATAATTGGTGATCGATACTGATTCCAAAAATGCAATCAGAAATTTTTTTGTCTGTTTGTCTGTCTGTCTGTATAAGCACGCATGGATTAAAAACTACTAAAAGGAAAATTATAATGACACTTGTTACGATTATAATCCATACTCCTGGGCAGGTTATATGCTATATAACATACGCTAAGACACATAGTAGCCGAGCAGTAATGAAAAGTTTAACAAAAACGGGGAGAAAATATTCCTTTTGAGAGATTCCGTTGTGTGCGCTGCGTAAATGGTTGAAATTACGCAAAAATTATGTACTAGAATATTGTTCCTATTAAAAAGTTAAATAAAAAAGTCCGCAACAGCATATTATGTCTATCACTATGACCATTTTATGGCAATGAAATTAGATCTAAAATAATGCATGATTTGCGGGGGTGTTTTCATGAATATAGTAATAATCCTTATAAATATAAATACGTTATCCAATACAAGTTTTTTATTTTGTACAAAATTGCCGCTTACATAATTTTATTTCAATAAAATATCTTTAGAGATATCACAGAGTTTTAAAATTACTCCGCAGCAATATAATGATGGTACGCACGGGCAGTAACGGAAAGTAAAAAGGCTAGCCGATGGCTTTGCAAGATATTCATTGCATATACGTGAGAATAACACATAACATTGTGCTACATAACATTGCACCATGAGCTACGGGAACCGATCAGTAACCAAAAACCTAACATAACGCGGTATGCGAGGATCAACGGTGCACCAGTGTGAGCGCCCAACCTGGCCTTGGCCCCGGCCTGGCTACTGAGGGCATCCCAGAGGATCATGGCGATTCCGATGGTGCGGGGATACCGCACGATCTCCTGCGAGGTGGCGAGCCTTCTTGCCGGACGGCATACCGCCGTGGGATGAGGCAACAATCCTTGAACACACGTACCAGTGGCGCGTGGAAGTGCAATGCCGTGGCGGAGTTCCGCTAATGCGGCTAATCGCAGTGAGAGGACTCAGCTCCGGCGGGATCTCATGGCGGAATGGAGACTGCGACTGTTGCAACCCAGTGCTGGGCACGCCTCTTTAAGGAATCGCCTGGGTGTGACTACTGCAACGGCCGCCTGGAGGTCACGGTGGAGTATTTCGGTGGAGGTGTGCCCCGCATTGACGGGCAACCGCCGTGTCCTTGCAGAGGCGATCGGCGGCGGTGACCTCTCGCGCCCGGTGCTGGTTCAGGCCATGCTCCGGGGCGAGACTAAATAGGAAGTCGTGACTCCTTCTCCGAAGCAGTCATGCTGGCGAAAGAGGCGGCGGTGCGCGTGAGGCAGCGTCAAGCCTCACGCCACGGACAGAGACACAGGCGTAGGCGTCGAGAGTCGTAAGACGACTACCAGACATGAAACTTGGAGGGTTTATTCTTTGTGAAGAGTAAATAGCCACTAAGAAAGGTTTTTTAAAATTCAACCCTTAAAGGTTTAAAATTGTGGATAGAAGTTCGACATCCACGCAGGCGAAGCCGCGGGCGATAGCTAGTACCTAATAAAATAGTTTTGAAATTAAATAGTTTTAGAATAGTTTTATGGCTAAATTGAAAAGAAAGACACGTCATATTTCAAATCTGTGAAAAAAAAAGTTAATCAGTCAGTTTCAGCGTTTGTTTTAAATTTCCATAAAGTGTAGCCTGTATTTATAACACTAAATGTTGGTTTAGAAAGTCAGTACCTACGTAATATTTCACATTCATAAAGTTTTCAATTAGCCATTCACTATTTTACGAAAATAATAGTTACACCAAGTAAAGAATACTAATTTAATATATCTGACCAATCTGACAATAAATGTCCAATGTGACCGGTCATTTATTAATAAATGACGGTCACTTATCGTATGTGACCGTCAGTTTACAACCCTACTCTGTAGCCGTGAACACACCAATTAGATTCTAGAGTCCAGAGAAGTGTTATGGTTCTTTTTATTAAACATTCTTAATAGCAGCCTAAAGTTTGAATAGTGGTAGCATGACACACCCGTGTCTTGGAAAGTATGTAAACCCATTGCTGCCTTAATCGCTTGTTGGTATTTGGTAGATGTCAGAAATAAGAAACCAGAAAAGCTGACCTTCACAGCCACTTACTATCCGGGGACAGTAAAGAGCAAAACCAAGGGATATCTTGTTACCTACTTATCGTGATGCAGTGATCTGATAGGTAGTTCCTTCATGTTCAGTTCAACACTGAAAATCAATTATATCCCGTTTAATTATATAACTAAAACCCTGGGCTGAAGTCATGATGATTAGCATACCACTGGTGGCACTGCTTATTGAACCAAAATCAACAAGCAACTCAACAAAACCCATACTAAACCGTCCTTCTTCTACCAGATCCTGGTCAGACTGTCTCAAGACGTCGGGCGACCGTCCGACGGGCCGCGTGACGGACGTGGAGCCGGGCCGCGAGTACGAGTTCCGTGTCATGGCCGTCAACAAGGCCGGACCGGGAGAACCCTCCGATCCTAGCAAGAGTGTTATTACTAAGCCACGGTTCTGTAAGTATTGATAGTTTATTAGCTTTGTATGTTAAAGTAAATGTCGTTTATAGTCCGGGGTTGCGGAATAGTTATAATATTTACCGTGGCCCCGGAACATAAAGGTCAACCGAAGGAACATGAGTGGGTTTTAGTCACTAAAAATCTAATACGGCCTCCCGCCCCGCCCAGAACGGGAGAAGTCATTTGATGATTTCCCACTCACCAAAAATAAATCATATTGTTTATTTCCATTAGACCTTGCATTTCGGATTCTCAATTGAAGTTAAAAAATTGTTGATTCTAGTCGTCCATAATATTGTACATCAAAAAAGTAACATGTGTCTAGTCTCATTTCATATCACATTTTGTCGAAATCGCTCTGATTGTTTATTCCTATTGTCCCATTGAAACGGCAATTCGGAACAAAAAGTGAATCTTAATGCCCATTCCAAAATGTGGTTTCGAAAAAAGAAACTATACATTGTACAGTTTTTTAACCGTGAAAGCATAACTGGCAGACAGGGTTACTTAACAAATTTTTCTATAATATTAGTGTAAACGCAAGTAACTTAACATGTAAAAATAAAACCTCCATTTTCATCCACAGTGGCACCAAAGATCGACCGCAAAGACCTTCAAAAGAAGAAGATCAAGGTCGGCTCCAACCTCAAAATGGAAGCTGACATCACAGGTGAACCTGAACCAGCCGTCACATGGACCTTCAAGGGCGAGGTCCTGAAACCCCAGGAGAGGCTGAAGATCGAGAATAAGGACTATCACACCTCCTTCATCATGGAGAGGATGACCAGGGCTGATTCTGGAAAGTATGTGGTCACAGCCAAGAACGATTCTGGAACTGATACCGTGGAGATTGAAGTGGACGTCGTCAGCAAGCCTTCGAAGCCGAAGGGACCTCTCAAGGTTAGTAGATTTTGATTATTTGGTTTAAGTTGCTGTTTCTAGTCTTTGATTTATTCTATAGTCAGTTTCAATAGGCATTTTGACTGCATGGTACTACCTATCCTCTGTGATTCCACATAGTCGTAGTGTAGTATATTTGAAGTTGTGTTAATTTATGGTTTCAACTAAACCTTCTACAAAGTACTACAAAACATTTAAAAAGGTTGAATGCAATATCGCTTAACGCCCATTTCCATATTATCTATTGGTGGATGGGTTACGTTAATAAATATAGATTTTACATAATCCCATGTGCCAAAATTCACTCTGTAGTAGCTAAATCCGGAAAGATAATATGTCATTGCAAATGACCATAAGCCGTTCTCAAGTTATACCCTACCTAAGGTCAATAGGGATTCATATTTATTTAAACACCAGCTTAATCAACCAACCATCCTCAGGTATCAGACGTAACAGCAAACGGCTGCAAGCTCAAATGGGACCCTCCGGAAGACGACGGAGGCGAGCCGGTAGAGAGCTATGTTGTCGAACGTATGGACACTGAGTCCGGCCGCTGGGTGCCGGTCTGCACCACCAAGACTCCTGAAGCTGACGTCACAGGCCTCAATGAGGGCAAGGATTATCTGTTCAGGGTCAAGGCCGTGAACCCTGAGGGAGAAAGTGAGGCGCTTGTGACTGATACTGCTACTACTGCTAAGAATCCTTATGGTGAGTTTTTTTTTACTTTGTAAGACCAATTCTTCCGATTTAAAATCTAATTGTAGCAATGTGAATCAGAGTTTTTACTAGAACGCGAACGATTGAGACTTCGCTGATGATTTTTTGAGTGTCATTTAGACTTACCGAATAGTCCTCAATAAAATTATATTTCAAATCCTAAATCATTGATTTCTTGTAACCTTTGATACGGCGTTTTAATTTACAGTTATTAAATATTCTTGATAATTCTTTACTTAGTTTGTCGCACCAAAATGTTAACGTCAGTTGAAATTAATTGTGTAAAACAAACTGGTCTTGATTTAAGTTAGTCCCATCTCTGCTGGGGCTTGTTAGAAAGAGATACCGTGGCCCGGATACAAAAGGCTAAAAAGGAGCATCGGTTTTCTGTCAGTAGAAGTCTGACACTCTGTTCCGCTCCACCCAGAGCGGGAGGAGTCAATTAATGATTTCCCATTCCAAAATACATAAATAAATAGTTAGTCCCATCTAATTAGTTAGTAATCAGCATTTGAAATTTTAAGCTTACGACAGTTTAGGCATTTATTGGTCAAATACAACATAATACTAACTTCACCAATCCCCCAGGCGAGCCCGACGCGCCCGGCAAGCCCGAGTTCAAGGACTGGAGCGCCGAGCACGCCGACCTCAAGTGGGACGCGCCCAAGAACGACGGCGGCGCGCCCATCACCGGGTACATCGTCGAGAAGAAGGACAGGGACACGGGCAAGTGGGTCAAGGCGGCTGAGGTATGTGGATATTAGAAACTAGCTTTTGCCTGCGGCTTCGCTCGCGTTAGAAAGAGACAAATAGTAGCCTATGTTACTCTCCATCCCTTCAACTATCTTCACTTGAAAAATCACGTCAATTCGTCGCTCCGTTTTGCCGTGAAAGAAAGACAAACATACAGACAGACACACTTTCCCATCTATACTATCTATACTAATATTATAAATAGGAAAAATTTGTAAGTTTGTAGGTTTGTAAGTTTGTATGTAGGGGGTAATCTCTGGAACTACTGGTCCCTGGTCCGATTTGAAAAATTCTTTCAGTGTTAGATAGCCCATTTATCGAGGAATGCTATAGGCTATATACCATCACGCTACGACCCACGGGAGCGGAGCAGTAACGAAAAATGCGGGTGAAACCGCAAGGAAAGAGCTAGTTTATAATAGTAGTATGGATTACTGAAATCTTTGGCATCGATTGTGCACTATTTTTTTGTTAAAAACATTTCAAAAGTCACCCACTTCTCCAACTCGTTCCCCCACATTCATTGGCAAATCTGTTATTTCAGTGATGGGGTTAAAATCCTTGTTCAAGCTTTTGAACTTATGTGGTTTAATTTGAATACTGGCTTACCATTTTTCAAGCTATATTATGAGTTCAGTAAAATTTTACCTAATTATTATCCCTACAATAAAATTAACATTAATTTGTTAATTCATTTTTGAAAACACTGTCCGTAATTGAACATTCAAATATATTCGTAGTATAAGTTTGCTAAGATTCTCCCATAACTGGCTACTATTAAGTTTACCGAATTAATAAATATCAATATTCTTCTAATGTTTAACCCCTACTTTTCCCCCCAGGTGCCTGGCAATAAGACCGAGGCTCGCGTACCAGACCTGATCGAAGGCAAGACGTACCAGTTCAGAGTGAAGGCAGTCAACAAGGCTGGACCCGGCAAGGCGTCCGCGCCTTCTGAAAACCTGCTCGCTAAGGACAGGTTTGGTAAGTACCAGATAAACTGTACACACTTAAAAATTGTTTAAAAACCTAAGATGTGGGAGGAACCGTAAGAACGGATATAGCTGAGCTTTCAGCGATGGGTAGCTCTCCGCCCGACTAGGACCAGGCCCGTGTCGACGGTGCGTTTTGTTCCACGCGCGCCTCAAAGCAGTCAGCACGAGAAGTTGTGGTTGCGACATAGTTCTAATAGTTACCGCGTCCCCGGAACATAAAGGGCAAGGTTTTAGTCAGTAAAAGTCTGACACTCCTTCCCGTTTGTCGATTGTTGTGCTATATAGCGTGTATTAAAAAAAATATTATAATTTTTAATTTTCTTGGATTTTCCCAATATTTAATTGTTTTTCTGCAATTCTGAAAGGACAAAAACAACAAATTTATTTAACCCATCCTGAGTTACAATAAATGGTGTAAGCCGGGTGCCGACTTTTATTATATTTTTTTTTATTTGTATAAATAAAAAAATATAATAAAAGTCGTCCTTTACTGTTTTTGTCCTATTGGTGTACAATAAAGAATATTCTATCTATCTAAATATTGAAAATAAACCCATATTCTTTCTTCCCACAGCGCCGCCAAAGATTGACCGCACCAACATGCGTGATATCACTCTCAAGGCCGGACAGAACATCAGGCTGGACGTCAAGGTCAGCGGTGAACCGCCACCGACCAAGACATGGTGAGTTCTGCTTGACAAGCAATTATGGTTCTTATAGTTACGAAGTTAAATGTGAAAGTCGAGTAATAAATTAGCTCTTGGTTGTTTTATATGATGATTGATTTTAGCTTTTATTGTCACTAGGGCAATATAGTTTAAAGTTTGCCATTTTCCATCTTCTGCAGGGTTTTTCCATCTTCCAATTAATTTCGATTAAATTAGTAGGCACGTCAACGAAACAAAATTAACAGTGATTTTCGCAAGGTAATGAAACAGGCCCTAAATGTAAATCTGTAAATCTTCTCGCAATATATCCATGGCCGAATTATCTATTGATAGCATAAATGCGAATAAAAAATAAGGCACCAATAGATTACCACCTTCTTGAAAATACAGGATTCAAATTCAATGTTTTCCTCGCTAAGCAGCAACATTTATTATTCTATCAAATAAATAACATTCGCATATTTTCCTTTACCAAGGTTCCACAACAAAGAACGTCTCTCGACGCGCGACGACCTCTCAGTCGACGTAGAAGACTACAGGACCAAGCTATCAGTAGTGATAGCGTCGCGCAAACACACCGGTACTTATGTACTGAAGGCTGAGAACAGCAGCGGTAAAGACGAAGCTACCATCCAGATCAATGTACTGGATGTGCCTGCTAAACCTGAGGGACCTTTGAAGGTGAGTTGACAGCCTAATATTACATCATTATTAGCCATCAGCCCAACGACATTAACGCTCGACAAAAGTGGCCTTAAAGTTTTTTTTAATCCTGCTACCTGCAAAGCCCCATCTTGGTACCCCACCACCTTTGGCAGGCTGGTAAGGAATGCCTGACGCATTTATTATGCCTTTGTCATTGACATTCTGTCTTTGCTCAGCGGTGAGACACAAAATAGGCTAACAAATAAATACGCTCAATTGTTTTTAATTACTATAAATCTAGGATTTATTGATTTGCAAAGGAAAAGAATGGCAATGAGATGAACCGAATTAAAGATATTTTCAAATTATAAATGTTTTATCGATGTTCTAACCTTCTCTTTTTTGATGACACTGAGCTATTCTAACATGCCGAAAAGATAAACTCAAAGAGATCATGATCATTTTGTCCAGTTTATTTTATTGAAGTTATGATCCTGTATAAACATTTACGACATACTACAACCAACGCTCACTACTCTAACCCCCCATTTCTCTCACAGATCTCTGACGTTCACAAAGAAGGATGCACACTCAAATGGAACCCACCACTAGACGACGGCGGCGCACCTATCGACCACTACCTCGTTGAGAAACTCGACACAGAGACCGGAAGATGGATGCCAGCTCTCAAGACCAAAGACCCTAAGGCCGAGATCGAGAATCTCGTGCCGGGACATGAGTACAAGTTCAGGGTTTCTGCTGTGAATAATGAAGGAGTTTCTGAGCCGCTGGAGGCAGATCATTCGATTATTGCCAAGAATCCGTTCGGTAAGTTTCACCGTATGCGTCACCGCCATCTATAAATATAGATAAGATAGATTTATAGATATTTTCTATGGGTCTGTGCAGCCTGAAATAGGTTTTATTATTTATTTTATTATGGCAATACTACAGGCCTCGCAGATGTGTTGCCATCCCAAAGAAAAAGTTTTTTCATGTCCCTGTAATTAGACAGACACTCGTAAACTACGCTTTATTAAACTTATTCTGCTGTTTGGTCTTAAGAGCGCGCATTCGATTTTGCACAAGTCAAAATCGACGCGATCTATGGAATCGCGTACGCGTTAACGACACACTACAATAGTACAATGGATTATCTGTGTGCGTGAGCGCTGAACAGTTAGCACAAATCATTTTGATACTTTTATAAAAGAACTAATATTTTGGTTGGATCTATTTGTTTTAATAAAGTTATGATTTATTTATTTCACTTATTTAGTGTTATTTTATTTATTTATTTCAGTTACGTCATAATATCTTGTATGATATATTATAAATAAAAAGAATTTAAACTGTAAACATTTTAATTTCTATGAAATAATATAAGTACACTCTTCTTGTATATACATATTCGTAAACATTCTGTTGGAAATCACGTGAGTTTGCTGAGATTCTTCTGAACAAATTTAATCCATGATTCTCTTGTACCAAGACATGGCCAAATCCTTAAAAAATAAATATATATTTAATAAATAAAATATATTAATATCACTTAATACAAATTTTCTCATGATTATTATTAATACTTCCTTGTTCGTAATTGTTTAAAACTACCCGACGAGCACGACGGTCCACGCTGCGCATACGAATATTTTACTCTTTGATATTAACACCAACATGACCCCCGCCGAGGTGACTCGTCAGACTTTCCAATAAATAATAAAATTAGGCATGTTTTAAAGATAATATGTTGAACTTACATATGAATAGTCACTCCTTGTCTTTTATTTGTTCCTCGAGCTGTTTGAACAGTGTCTCAATCTCAATGCATACGAAGGCATATTTTTTTAACAAAACTTAGCATTCAAAATCGTCTAGTTGCTGCAAGTGCTTGGCATAGACTAAGTGAGTTAGGGTGCTGGCACTCTCTCGTGCTACAAAAAATCGAGTTGTGCTCTCTCCTCTAGTTCGTAGTACATTATTACTCAATGATTTGTAATAAGGTTTTGTTTAATCCAAGGCGGTACCCGCCATTTCCAAAATTTAAAAATTTACTTTTAAAATCGGACATCTCGAATGGGCATAGACCGACTTTTTCTGGGATCGATTAGCTCCGGCAAAAGGCATTTATAGTAAAAATTTAATAATTTAGGTTCCATGTTGCCCAGAAAACGTCGTCTCTACTAATTTTTGTAAACTTCATAGGGAATGCTGGTCCAGTCCACACCGCAAATAAACATACGTTCTTTTGACTGAAAAAAAAAAATACGTCTGTTAATGAACTATTTCATGATTGAGTATTTATAATTGAACTCTTAAAAATTACAGTGATTATCACCTGATATGGAGCTGACCTTGGATTTGAAAGTACCAGTCGTGATTGGTATTAACTGATCCATCAATTTTCCAAAACTTATTTTTTTTGTGTTATTGCTTGATCAGCATCCATGTTACGCGCCGAATATGGACATTTTATTTCTACGATCCCTTCTTCATACAGACCATCACGAGACGCTCCCAAGAAAAAATATTTTTGGTCAATGAAAAGTCCACATTTTTGTATAACAATGTGTTCTTGCTGCTCCAGTTATCTGATAGCGGATTTTTCATTTGTTTTTCCATATTCGATGGCTGTTACGCTGTTCAGAGAATAAGAATATATTACAAACTTCATGAATTACTTTCAAAGAACCCTAGTTCTAACCTGTGTTATTCTTGGAGTCTGTTATTTGTTAGTATTTCATTGTAACTTAAAAATTATAACTGACGAATAATGATTGAAGCAATTTTGCTGTCATAAATTTGTTATATTTCATAGTAACTAAAATACTTACTTGACTTGTATCATTATAGTTTAATGTATCGTTGAGTTTACTTGTCTGTTCTTCGGTTAAATTCTTTTTTTGCCTGAAATTGAAATTCTGCACGTAAAGTAAAATTCAAAATCTTTAAATTATAAATGCAGCTAAAACTTTTTTGGCACATGCATCTTAGCGGGTTTTTTGTCAGTAAGCAACGAGTTTATAATAAACTAGCTTCTGCCCGCGGCTTCGATCACGTTAGAAAGAGACAAAAAGTAGCCTATGTTACTCTCCATCCCTTTAACTATTTCCACTTAAAAAATCACGTCAATTCGTCGCTCCGTTTTGCCGTGAAAGAAAGACAAACATACAGACAGACAGACAGGCAGACACACTTTCCCATTTATAATATTAGTATGGATCCTACAGAATATAAAAAGCCAGCGTCAATTTGCTGTTATTTTATTTTATACCAGCTTTTGGCCGCGACTTCGTCCGCGTAGAATAATGGTTCCCATTCCCGGAGAATTTTCGGGACGAAAACTATTCTATATGTCATTTCCCGGGTCCCAGACTATATCTGTGCCAAATTTCATTCAAATCGGTTCAGTGGTTTAGGCGTAAAAAAGAGACAGACAGACAGACAGACAGGCAGACAGAGTTACTTTCACATTTATAATATTAGTACGGACTTATTTAGCCAAATCAAAATTAGCATGACTCAACGCAAAAAAATTAATCGGTAAACATTTGTTTCTAAAACGATACCTAGCAACTAGAGTCGTAACCCTATTTTATTTATTTTAGGGAATCAACATTTGTCTGTCTGCCAATAAAATCAAATTCTGACCTCAAAATTGGCCATTAATTTTTCCATCAAAGATATGAATTTAATATTTTTTTACGAAACTTAGGACAAATGATGAAAACAATATAATATAGTATACTTCGACGCAACAAAAAAATTAATCCCTAAAAATAGCTGTGCCAGCACCCTTAACTTAGAGTAGGCCTAATTACACACACGGGCGAAAGTCACAGGTGTAACCTAGTATAGTAAAACATACCAACCTTTTAGATCTTGCCTTAGCCATATTTTCAAAATTTTTGCGTTTTTTGTTTCCTAAAAATAATTTAGTTTTATTTCCCATTTCGTCTGAAACATTAATTACAATAAATATCGATTATATAGAAAATAACACTTACTGAAGTACTTCACATCTAACCATAAAATATTTTTGATTATTATTAAAACAAAAATTTTACTTACAAAAGTACTAAGACTTGACAATCGCACTATAAACTTGCTATCTCTGTACTACTCACTGCAAAGGTCAACAAGGGTCACCGAGAGCGCCGAGCGATACGTCCTCTCTCCGAAAGGCTTTACGGCCGACTGATTTGAATCGACTCGCACGCGCAGTTTTATGGTAGTTTTAAAAAAATTGTAGAAAAATAATAGAGCTAGTTAAGAATTTTTTTTTAATTGTATCTTATAAAGAAGATGTTCTTTTATTATAATACGTGTAAATTATATGAAATTAAGTTCGATTTAATTATAAAAATAATCATTTTTGTGACAGTAATTTCTGAAATTTTGGATATTGTTTGGATTTTAATTTCATCAGTTAGAGGCTTAAAACAAAAAATCCGTCTAAGTAACTATTTTATGAAGGGCTTTTACAGCTAGATACCTTTTTTGTTTTTTTAGATTTGCCAGTATTTTCTGAATTATCAGCTTTGAAATATGACACTGAAAGTAGAATTAAGAAAACTTCTGTTCAGTTTTCTTGATATTATTCCCAAATACTTTAATAATCGGAAAAAATGTCTAAGCAACTATTTAGACAACGAAATTTCCTAAATTTGTTAGTAATTTGTTTGTTTGTAAGACACTCGGTCGCTGGACAATTTGATTTGGAAAATCGCGTTTTTTATCCAAACTGTGCGCGGACCGCGTATACGCTCTTAAGTAGTTATTTTGTCTATGTTAAAGAAAATTTGCTTGGTGTATTGAGTTGGTAGTTTTGATAAATGATAATCGTTTTTATTGAAAATCGAAGAGTCGATTAAAAGCTAAAGTTGAATTTATGAACCTTGAGCTAATATTGAATGAAGAATTTCCAGTCTTCTAGTATTTATACGTCACAGAACATACTTAAAAAAATATAAGGAAATCTTTTCATCATAAATTCGGTTACAACATTCTAATATCCACTACCCTTATTCAGACGAGCCCGGCAAACCCGGAACACCAGAGGTGGTGGACTGGGACAAGGACCACGTGGACCTCAAGTGGGAGAAACCGATCAACGACGGCGGCGCGCCCATCACCGGCTACGTCATCGAGAAGAGGGAGAAGGGATCGCCCAAGTGGGTGAAGGCTTGTGAGGTGAGGATTTGTTACTGTGTAATTTAAAAAATATTGGAAAGTAGCGGTTTAACTAGGAGGGGTTGCTCTAAGAAGAGTCTCTCAGTTTGTGTACCTAGGTCATATTGTTAATGAGGACTTGACAGATGATCAAGACGTGGAACGAGAGCGCAGGGGGCTTGCGATTCGCTGTAACATGTTGGCTCGCAGGTTTGCGAGGTGTTCAAAGGCAGTAAAAACAACATTGTTTAGGGCCTTCTGCCAATCATTCTATACCTGCAGCCTGTGGGCCAAGTGTACGCAGCGAGTCCGAAGCACTCTGAGAGTTCAGTACAACAATGCCTTCCGGGTGCTGATGGGGCTGCCCCGACACTGTAGTGCGTCAGCGATGTTTGCCGAATCTCAAGTAGATGGCTACCATGCCATAATTCGAAAAAGGGCAGCGTCGCTGATGCGCAGAGTTAGGGACAGCCCCAACAGCTACCTAAGGGTCATTGCTGTACATATTGAAAGTCCTATCTGGAGGCACTGGGTTAGCCTTCATTTAGGATAATCAAAGTAATTATAGTGTCGGTACCATTTAATAATAGGTAAATTACTAACATAGTTCCTAAGATTCAATGTATCACTAACAATCTATGGATGTTTTTACGTCTGCAATAAAGTATTATTATTATTCCATTTATTTCATTTAAATACATATAAATTACATTTTTAAATATTGTTATAAAAATAATAAAAACATTTAAAAATATAAAAAATAGTAGCCCACCGGCATCGGGAACAGGGTCCAAGCTACCGATGGTCAGGGCTCCAGAGAGAGGAATCGACGGACAATGCGCGCCGTGTCCAGGAGTACCGCCTTCTGCATCAGGCCCTTAATCCAGCTGCCTAGCGAGAGCCTCCTTAGGTGTAGATCGAGGCTCTTAGCTATTATGCCATTGGCCGTCACGACTATCGGCACAATGACTGCTGAATCTACGTCCCACATGTCGACAACCTCGCGAGCCAAGTCAAGGTATTTGGACTGCTTATCCTTCTCGGCTTTAACGAGGTTCTCGTCATGTGGAACGGCTATGTCAACAATCATTGCCCGACGCTCTAATCGATCTATTACCACAATGTCAGGCTTATTGGCAACAATAGTCCTGTCTGTGATAATAGATCGATCCCAGTACAGTGTGATATGGCTATTCTCTAGAACTGGGTCGGGCACATACTTGTAGTACGGTACCTCCGATTCCACAAGACTGTATTTCAAGGCAAGTTGCTGATGAATAATCCTAGCTACAAGATTGTGTCTGTGCAAATAGTCTCCGTTAGCCAGACTAGAACACCCAGAAATAATGTGACGGATTGATTCCCCTGGACGGTGGCATGCCCGACATATGTCAACCGTGCCGTCCTTCACAATGTATTTCCGGTAGTTGTTCGTCATCATAACTTCGTCCATTATCGCACAGACAAAACCTTCGGTTTCCCCAAAGAGGTCACCGAAACGTAGCCAGGATACGGACGCCAAGAAATCTACATCGGGCCCATGTAAGACTCGATAAAAGCGTCCGTGGAGCTCCTTGCTCTGCCATACCGTCCTGCGGTCAGTTGTATCCAATACCACAGGTTTGCGCCAGTTCTCGTTTGCTAAAGAGAGCGGGGTGAGGCCCTTATCTACCGACACAACATCCCGATGCATCCCCACGTCGGCTTTTAAGAAATACTCCCTGAGACTGCATATCTCACGGTTGTGCAGGGTCTTAGCATTCAAAAAGCCTCGACCACCACACTTCCGCGGGATATACAGTCTCATTACCGATGACCGTGGGTGATGCATCCGATTTGCGGTCAATAGACTGCGGACCCTTCTATCCAGGGCGTCCAATTCAGTCTGAGTCCATTTGAGTATGCCGAAAGAGTACATCAAAACCGGCATGACCCAACCGTTGAAGGCGCGCACCTTATTTCCGCCTGATAAAACACTATTTAGTACTTTATTCAGGCGGCCAAAGAAGCGCTCCCTCAACGCCTGTTTCATGTCGGCAGCATTGATGCCTAACGCTTCCGACATACCCAAATATTTGTAAGTTTCGGTTGAGGAGAGGGACCTAAGGTGTATGGAGTCCGAGAGTTGGGTCCCCTCGGATTCCACAATCTCCCCTCGCTTTACATGCATGACTGCACATTTGTCCACACCAAATTCCATTCTGATGGCGCTACTGAAAGTTTCTGTTACCTTCAGTAGCTTCATCAGTTGCAAATCGGTGGGGGCAAAGAGTTTCAGATCATCCATGTAAAGGAGATGAGATATGACCTGGCCGCCTCTTCGCAACCGATAGCCTAACCCTGAACCCTCCAACAATGTGCTTAAAGGATTCAGGGCCAAACAGAACCACAGCGGACTCAGACTATCGCCCTGAAATATACCTCGCTCGATCTTTATAGGTTCGCCGTTCTCTCGAATCTGTCGACATCCTGGATAGTGAAGGACCGTCCTCCATTGCCCCATACACGACATCAAGAAGGTGCGCAGAGTTGCATCTACTTTGTACAACTCCAGCACCCTCATGAGCCATGTATGTGGCACCGAGTCGTAGGCCTTTTTATAATCTATCTATCTATCTATTTTTATTATTATTATTATTAACGCGCGTTGTGTTAGGTTTTCGGTTACTGCTCTGCTCACGTGGATCATAACGTGATCTTATCACTTTCACTCGACATCATATTTTTTTAAACTAGCTAGAGTCAGCATTTCCTTACTGACATACTCTGACAAGAAATGCCTGTCTCTTTTCAACCCTGAGAAAAAAATGTAGTAAAAATTCTCATCTTGTTGACCCCCACGGTTTTATCCGCGCATTTAGCTCCACTTCTGTAGGCTTTACCATGATGTTCGTCTATAATTTTATACAATCATGGCTCCATACTAACTTCGACCATGTCTTCCAGGTCGGTCCCAACGATAACGAGAAGGCAACCGTACCGAACCTGGACGAGGGTACGGAGTACGAGTTCCGCGTGAAGGCCATCAACGAGGCTGGTCCTGGAGAACCTTCGGATGCCAGCAAGTCTGTCATCTGCAAGCCTAGAAGATGTGAGTTTTTTATATATTTGTCAATATTAGGAATTGAACAAAAAAATATTTTTAGGGTTAATATTGAAGATTGTACAACGATTGTATTTAATTTTAATTGAACAGTGTTTTTTATTGCACTGTTACATACAAAAAAAATAATAATTTGCAAAATTTAAAAATGATAAGACTATCTGTCTTATCATTTTTAAATTTTGCAAATTATTATTTTTTCCCCAAATAAAAAAAAAGACAGATAGGGTTTCGTTTTTCCATTTGAATGTGCAGGACCCAAGACATAATCGCAAGCAATTGCCGTAGTATAACATAAATATCTTATCATATATTATACAAAAGGGTGTTTTTAAGCCAGTCAAAAATTATACACGCGCATTTTTGAGTATAAATTTTGACTTGCAAAACCCAACAACCAAAAAAATCTTCCATTCATAACTGATACAAATTTTTCATAACTTTCCACTCAATATTACCTCATTCTATACTAAAAACAAAATCCTCTTCCAGTGGCACCAAAGATCGACCGTCGTAACCTCCGTACGATCAAGGTGCACGAAGGCGAGCCGATATCTCTCGACGTCAAGGTGTCGGGTGAACCCGCGCCTGACGTCACGTGGACGCTCAACGGGAAGTCTGTGCTTAGCGGCAATGGGTTGAAGTGTAAGTATTAAAAAAAAATTAGATAGAAAAAATAACGGTAATTTTAGGCTGGTTTTGGTAGAAAAATAAAATCAGTGTTCAAGAAATGTGAGACATGTAGATAACACATAAAATTAGAATTTCACAAAATAACAAAGTAATACATTTAAAAAAAGACGTGGCCTAAGACTTAGTTCCTTAGAACTCAGAAATTAAATTTATTTATTTATTAACAATTCAACATAGGTGGACTTAATGCCTATTGCTCCCGTTCTACAAAGTGTCGTGCAGAGATAATACTGATAATCATCGGTATTATTTCTGCACCACTCTTTGTATTTCTTTAATAGGAATATCATTCCTCGTTTACCATTTTTGTCATACGGGAACGATAAATCTTTGTATTACCTGGTTCAAAGTTCAGTTGCTTATGTAAGCGTTTTTATATGTATGAAAACGCTCCCACGAAGCCGGAGGGATTTCTAATCTGTTGCAAGCCATATAAAAATGTGCGACTACAATGCTTTTATTTTTCTCCCCAGTGGTGAACGTCCCATATCTAAGCAAGTATCAGCACGCAAGTCCGCGCCGCAAGGACTCCGGCACGTACAAGATACAGGCCGTCAACAAGTACGGACAGGACACCGCCGAGCTCGAGATTATTGTCACATGTAAGTGTTGCTAGTTTTATAGTGAACAGCAAGGACTCCGGCACGTACAAGATACAGGCCGTCAACAAGTACAGACAGGACACCGCCGAGCTCGAGATTATTGTCACATGTAAGTGTTGCTAGTTTTATAGTGAACATCAAGGACTCCGGCACGTACAAGATACAGGCCGTCAACAAGTACGGACAGGACACCGCCGAGCTCGAGATTATTGTCACATGTAAGTGTTGCTAGTTTTATAGTGAACATCAAGGACTCCGGCACGTACAAGATACAGGCCGTCAACAAGTACGGACAGGACACCGCCGAGCTCGAGATTATTGTCACATGTAAGTGTTGCTAGTTTTATAGTGAACAGCAAGGACTCCGGCACGTACAAGATACAGGCCGTCAACAAGTACGGACAGGACACCGCCGAGCTCGAGATTATTGTCACATGTAAGTGTTGCTAGTTTTATAGAGAACAGCAAGGACTCCGGCACGTACAAGATACAGGCCGTCAACAAGTACGGACAGGACACCGCCGAGCTCGAGATTATTGTCACATGTAAGTGTTGCTAGTTTTATAGAGAACAGCAAGGACTCCGGCACGTACAAGATACAGGCCGTCAACAAGTACGGACAGGACACCGCCGAGCTCGAGATTATTGTCACATGTAAGTGTTGCTAGTTTTATAGAGAACAGCAAGGACTCCGGCACGTACAAGATACAGGCCGTCAACAAGTACGGACAGGACACCGCCGAGCTCGAGATTATTGTCACATGTAAGTGTTGCTAGTTTTATAGTGAACAGCAAGGACTCCGGCACGTACAAGATACAGGCCGTCAACAAGTACGGACAGGACACCGCCGAGCTCGAGATTATTGTCACATGTAAGTGTTGCTAGTTTTATAGTGAACAGCAAGGACTCCGGCACGTACAAGATACAGGCCGTCAACAAGTACGGACAGGACACCGCCGAGCTCGAGATTATTGTCACATGTAAGTGTTGCTAGTTTTATAGTGAACAGCAAGAAAGGAAGAAATTTCTAGAAGAATTCAGCTTCAGAAATATCTTGTTTTTGTAAGTCTTCCAGTAGCTATTTGGAGAGACTTTACCATTTAATAAATCCTTTTAATTGAACTGTGAACCATAGATAATCCAAAAACCATAATAATGATTATGGTTTCTGGATTATCTATGGTTTATATATTTAACCATGGCTATTCTTAAAAAGCAGTTCATTGATTATCTTTAACCACTTACATGCCTTTTAGGATTGAGAAGAGGCTATCCTAATTCACAGAACCGACGTTTTCAAATGTTTTTATGCTTTATATTTAAAGTAGGATTTTGAAACTTTAATAGGGAAGATGCAATATTTTTATTTTTGTTTTGATTTTAAAGAATTCCATGTAAAATAGACCACTAATATATTAAAAAGTTAAAATGTTGTAATTTATTGTAAAAAAAAGCGGTTTTAAGTTGACAGTTTAAACTTCCGCGCGAAAACGGACCAATAGTTCCGATGACGTCACTGCAGTGACACTGTATCTCTGGTTGTATTGTTTTTCTCTAATTTTTATAACTTTTTATTATTTTTCGCCATTCCAGATACTTTTATTGCTAAAATTTGAAAATAAACTATCAATCAACATCTCGTGGTCATGATAATACCGCATGAAAGCATGTATGCAATGCTTTTTTATGCAAAAAAGCATGTTGACTCATGTTGATATCTCCAACACCAGACGGAGTTACAAACTTTGTATCAGATAGTTTTGGTGGCTGAACTTCTGATTTTAAATATTTGAAGAATCTAGATTTATGGAACCTTTACCTCCTGGACCTTGTAGCATGGCAGGCAGAGGCTTCAAGCATATCGAAGGTGTGTTATTTCTGTTGATTAGACCATTAGTGAACAACACTAAGATAAGTTCAAAAGATGAAGTACTACAGTAAGAAAATTGCATGCCTTCGAAATCATATTCAAAGAGTCATTAGAAGACTGCGCGGATTTGCTTTTCTAAAGCTAATTTTATTCCTACAAAACTATTTCTGTTTACTTTGACAACTAACTGCGGGGGTGCGTTCCAAAAAGGGTAAGAATTACACGGAGTAGCGCGAAAGTTACTCTAAAGCGTTCCGCTGGCTTATTACCTGTGAAACAGCAATCAGCAATATTTGCGCAGTGATCGCGCGATTAATCGCTTAACGTAAAAAAAAATCGTATTAAGTATGAATCGATTGCTAATCGCTCGCTGATTGTTCTAATGCACTTATATTGCTACGATGACGATAAAGTAGCAATCGCAGACATTTAGACATTTAGTCATGCTTTGAATATTGAATACATACCATCTTAAATAAAACAATTTTAGAAATATGAACCTTACCAAAAACAAATAATATAACAGTGTTTTATGTAATATTAAATTACCTACCGTGTATGTCTTCTATTTAATAACCGTAAATTACATGTAATATTTTTTTATATAATCAAAGGCAATTTGATATTTTTTTTTTTTTTGTCAGCCTGTTCTGTCCCACTCCTGGGCAAAGGCCTCCCTCCAGTCCTTCCATCGTTCGCGATCCTTCGCTTCTTCGATCCAATTGGGCATAAATCCGTCCAGTTCATCCCGCCATCTCCTTCGTGGTCTGCCGCGACCCCGTCTTCCCGTCTCAGGGCTCCAGCTCTGTGCTACTTGAGCCCACAAATTGTCCGGCATGCGGCAGACATGTCCTGCCCAGTCCCACTTCAGTTGAGCAGCCTTTTGAGCAACGTCGGCTATTCCTGTTTTGGAGCGCAGTATAGTGTTTCGAATTTGATATTAATAAATAATAAATAAATAAATATCCTGGGACATCTTACACACGGCCATCTGATCCCAAGCTAAGCAGAACTTGTGTTATGGTAATCAGACAACTGATGTACATACTTATATAATTTTTAAATACATACATATTATAGATAAATAATACCCATAAATAATATTGAATTAAAAAAATTCTCGATTAAGATTTCATTGTAAAAACTCGATTGTTTTACATTGCTATTTAATATATAACCTCTTTTTAATTTTCGAGTGAATTCCTCGCACGTTTTGGAACGTGCCAGTGACGTCATTCCAGTCGCTTAACGCTGATTGGTGTTTTAAATTACGTTTCATTTCATGTAATTTTAAATTCATATTTTATTGATAAAAATAAACATTAAGCAAAAAAAAAGTTGCAGAGGCCCTTCATTTACATTTTTTCAACATTTTATTAATAAATTTGCAATAAATACTATGTTTGCATCTTCCCTATTGTTACGGCATATTGCGCAAAAGAGACTATCTAATTCCAAATCCAAAACTAATATACTATTTTTTATTCATCACCAGCCAAACCTGAAAAGCCCGAGGGTCCATTAGAAGTGTCAGACATCCACAAAGATGGCTGCACGCTCAAGTGGAAACGACCCAAGGACGATGGCGGCGAGCCTATCGAGGCCTACCTGGTGGAGAAGTTTGACCCGGAGACAGGATCCTGGATGCCGGTCGGCAAGACACATGGAAATGTGCCTGAGATGGAGGTGAGCATTTGAATAATTTGTTTTTTTTTTAATATACCATAGGACCAATTTGTTATTTTGTTATATGCTATTGGTAAAATTTCCACCCTGGAAACTTTTAGAGAGCCAGAAAGGTGTAATACCTTAACCCTTGCCGCTCCGCGAAAATAGTGTTAGGAGAAACAGATTCTTTCATTTCTAAATTAATGTATTTCTTGGGTAGACATTCAAACCACTCGCTTCAAAATAAATCAGTATTTATAAAAGTTGTACCCTGTTTTTATTACATCAATGTTTGTGGTGTACAGGTCGACGGCTTGATCCCCGGTCACGAATACAAGTTCCGCGTAAAGGCGCTGAACAAGGAAGGCGAGTCGGAACCGCTTGAGACATTCGGTTCTATCATCGCCAAGGATCCGTTCAGTAAGTTTACATGTATTTCTTTATGAAGTGACGTTATAAAATTGATGGAAATGATCTTTATTCATAGGTTCTGTAATGTAGGTGTTAGGCACTGATTAACTTAAAGCTACAGATTTGTATTATCTTACTATAGGGCAAAGGCTTATTCTCATACAGAGAAGCTACAAGCGTGAATCATCACATCTAACTTACGCAGATTAGGGCTTTTTGACTTAAATTTACTATGAGTCCAAGTCCAGGCGTTCTTCATATTGTCTAAGACCTGCTCAGAAAGCATACATGAAATAGGAAACATCACATTGGTTTACTTACCCGTATCCAGTTGGAAACCTACACCCTCGTGCTTGAGAGGCGACATTTTTTCATCATAGGCGATAATATTTTTTACTAAAGTTCTGAAGTTATCCTGCTGAACATAAGACACGTCACAATATTCTTATTCCGTCTACAATATGTCTGAATTTAAGTTAGGCACCTCATGCACAAGTCCGAAATCCCCAATCCGCCTTGAGCAAGCGTGGTGATCAATGCTCGTGCCTTCTCTGTATGAGAAAAGGCCAATGCCCTGCAGCGGGACAGTAATAGGCTGGTATTATTATCTCATGCACGTGTGTTTACGCAAAATATTTATTTTCCCGTCTTCCCACAGCGATTCCGGACGCGCCCGGCACACCAGTCCCAGACGACTGGTCGGCGAGTCACGTGGACCTCAAGTGGGAGCCTCCTCTATCAGACGGAGGGTCTCCTGTCATCGGCTACATCATCGAGAAGAAGGACAAGTACAGCCCTCTCTGGGAGAAGGCGGTGGAGACTCACACGCCCACGCCTTCTGGCACTGTCAATGGGTAAGATGCTGATCTGTTAAAATTAGGCTACTTAAGACTTATGTTAAAATGTTAAATGTAATAAGACATTTTATGAAACTGATTTATGAAGAGGTTATTTCGAATAGGTTTGAGTTAAAAAATGTTTTGGATAGCCCATTTATCAAGCAAAGCTTAGAAAAGTAGCTGAATCAGTAAGTTGCATTTATTCTTGTCGTCCTTTTTGGCGGGATCATACCTTCTGATTACAACAAAGATCGCACAATCTCAAGTATATTTGTACTGTTACCTGCACAAATTCCTTGTAAAGCATTCATCATTAAGATAGATAAAACATTTATTAAAGCTAATCAGTACTTTTTCGCATGAAATACTAAAGTTGCTTAAAGCAATATTGCTGTCATATTCAGTATACGTACTTAGTAACTATGTAATGTGCCTTTACACATCCTTTAAAATCCTTCAATCTATTCTTTAATCCTTCTCCAGCTTAATCGAAGGCAATGAATACCAGTTCCGCGTAATCGCTATCAACAAAGCCGGCCAGTCGAAACCCTCGGATGCCAGCAAGAACTTCGTGGCCAAGCCCAGGTTCCTGGCGCCGAAGATCGACAGACGTCACCTCAGGGATGTCACCCTCTCTGCTGGCTCCACCTTGAAGCTGGAGGCTGCTATCACTGGAGAACCTGCACCGGCTGTTGAATGGAGGTGAGGATTTGGGCTTTTGGGTGTATGAGAATAAGGATAGGTTTCCGTCGTATTTTTGGTATACTGAAGATAAATAAGCTTGACTGAAAGGTTGGCTTAGTTGGAGTTGAAAACATTGTCTTGGCTATTAGACATCAAATTAGAATATATTGTACATTATTTTAGGTGAAATGTAAAAAAAATACGAATCAACCGCATTGTGGAGTGCGCAAAGAACATTCATATTTTCCCAAAATTAATATGATTATTTCTACATGTTTACAAGTTCTTAACAATAGAACCTTACGAATGGTTGAGACGATATTTAAGAAGAAGTCAGTTTTTTATTATCACAAACTCATATAGATTGCCGTTCACTATGCAGTAGGGCAGGGTATTCCACACTACGTTTGCTTGAACGCGGTCTCTACTCTAAATCTTGTCTACTCCATCGACCAGCCTTTATACTGCAGCGATGACTAACTCCACAATTTCCCCCTCAGATACCAGAACATGCCTCTCCGTCCCTCGAAGGCGGTGATGATCGACAGTCCAGAATACTTCACGAAGCTGGTCATCCGGCCAGTACGTCGTGATGACTCGGGAGAATACATGGTGTCTGCTGTCAACTCTAGCGGCAAAGATACCGTCACTATCAACGTGGTTGTCACTGATAAGCCGCTGAAACCTGAAGGACCTTTGCAGGTAAATACTTTGGGCTTATTTAGCTCTAAATGTTGATGAACTGCGTATCGTCTAGATACCATTGATTGATTTTTTTGATTTTTAAAGGTCTTTATTGACAATATGTTATAAATTGCATACAAAGAGATCTTATTCTAATTGTTTACAGACTTAAAAGTACTAGTTTTTAGGTTTACTCACCTTTGTAAACATTTTACAGTGTCATTTTTGTTAAGAAGGTATTGTTTTACATCACAAGTTCATTTAGAACACAAATATATTAATAATCACAAAAAGTCTTAGCACTGACTTTAAACGTATCACATAGAGACCATTGGGCAGTTGCAAAAGTAAACTTTTGAAAGTATTAGCTTTATCTCAAGCCAGAAGTCCGGAATTTAGAATCAAGATCAAAAAAATATAATTGACATATTTCCAAAATTCTGAAGACAAGCGGTCAACCTTAAATAGTAAATAGATATATCATAATATGTTGCGTTTGGCCATTTGTCCATCTTTAACTCTATTTAATGCGATACCTAGAAAGAATTTTTTTTTTGTTAGACTTTCAATAAGATGAACAGTAATAATATAGGAAAGGTCAAGAAAACCACATAAAAAACATTGATACTATTGCATAACATCATAGTCTGTCCCACTGCTGTGTCAAACAGACTCAGTTCAGTGCTCGAGCTAGTTTTTAACTTAGCCTATACCTTTATCTTTAAAATAACCCTATCTTTCCCCAGATCTCGGACGTCCACAAAGAGGGCGCGACCCTCAAGTGGAAGAGGCCGAAGGACGACGGCGGCACTCCCATCGAGTACTACCAGGTCGACAAGTTGGACACCGACACAGGATGCTGGGTGCCTTGTGCGCGCTCCGATGAGCCTAGTGAGTGTATTGACATGTTATTATGTAGGCATGGTCAAAGATTATCAGGAAATTGACATATATAATAACTGATAGGGATTTTTACCACTTTTGAAGTATAAAGAGATAAGATAGAAAGCTCCAGAACTTTTATTGAATGGGGAAAGGCCTCTTCTCATACAGAGAAGGCCCGAGCATTGATCACTACGCTTGCTCTAGGCGGATTGGCGATTTCGGACTTGTACTTACTACAAGTCCAGGTTTCCTCACGATGTTTTCCTTCACCGATGTCTGTGATGTCCAAGATAAACTTAAGAAAGTACATACAACTTGAAAAAGTCACATTGTTACCCAGGATTCGAATCTACAACCTCTTGAATGAGAGGCGCGTGGTGCCTTAACCATTAGGCCATAACGACATTTTTACAGAGATATTGCAGATAGATGTGATGTTGGTTTTTTTTTTTATTATTATTATGGGCTTGCTCTTGGTCCCAGACTAGCCCGAGGGCATAGACGGGGCCTACGATGGAGCGAGCTTACCCAATAGATGCCTATGCACTCGTTTTTTAAATACTTCCGGGTTATATGAATTTGGAAACACAGACGCCGGCAGGGAATTCCATTCCTTCGCGGTGCGCATTATGAACGATTTTGAGGAGCGCTGCGTGCGGATATGAGGAATATCAACCAAGAAAGGGTGGTATCCTGCCGTACGTCTGGATGTCCGGTGGTAAAAAGGAGATGAGGGAATAAGCTCGTGTAGCTCATGAGCACACTCACCGAAGTGCAATCTGTAAAATACCGCCAGGCAGGCAACTTTTCGCCGATGTGCTAGTGGTTGTAGTAGGGCCACCAGCTTCTTGTCGCCAATCAACCTTCTGGCTCTCCGATCCACCGAATCCAATGCGGCCAGTTGGTATTTGGCTGAGCCATCCCATAGGTCCTATTGGTGGATATGATGAACAATACTAATCTTGCTAACTTCTCCTCAGAATGCGACGTGACCGGCCTGACTCCCGGTAAGGAGTACAAGTTCAGAGTGTCCGCCGTGAACTCGGAGGGCGAGTCTGAACCTCTCACCGGTGAAGAGTCCATCATTGCCAAGAATCCGTTCGATGAACCTGGTGAGTACGGCTTTTGAAACTAGGATAGTAAGGCTACATTAGACCTAATATAAGAGCTAGCTTTTATCCGCAATTCTTCCGCACGAATGTTGATGGTCGCGGATGCATGCGGCACAAAAAGTACATTTAAGAAATACTTTTGTTGTACTTTATTCACTATTCTTACATACAGTGTTACTTTTATGCTAATATGTTACGAATTTTTTTTTATTATTATCTATACTTCTATACTAATATTATAAAGAGGTAAAATTTGTAAGTTAGTATGTAGGGGGTAATCTCTGGAACTACTGGTCCGATTTGAAAAATTCTTTCAGTGTTAGATAGCCCATTTATCGAGGAATGCTATAGGCTATAAACCACCACGCTACGACCCACGGGAGCGGAGCAGTAACGAAAAATGCGGGTGAAACCGCAGGGGACAGCTACTATTGCTATATAGCAATCAATTTATTAAGCTTCAGCCTTGATAAAAAAAAGTTTTGATGAAAGGCGGGTATTTATAAATACATGGATATAAGGTTCATAATACAACGTCTGCTTAGCACTTGACCAAACCTACAACTTGAAGAGTAAATGCACTTATAGACTCGTTTTTCTTGCAAATTCTTTAACAAAAACTAACCGCCCTCCCCCCCACAGGCGCACCAGGCACACCATCAGTGACAGACTGGGACAAGGACCACGTGGACCTCAAGTGGACCCCGCCGCGCTCGGACGGAGGCGCGCCCATCGAGGGCTACATCGTGGAGAAGAAGGACAAGTTCGGCAACTGGGAGAAGGCGCTCGAAGTGCCCGCGGATAAGACCACCGCCACCGTGCCTGATCTTATTGAGGGACAGACTTATGAGTTCAGGTTCGTGGAGTTACTTATACTCAATGTTGTCAGGCATTCTATAAATATTCTGGGTAGTCAGAAGCCATAAAGTCTGATAACCAAACACGGCCAGCCAAGGGGTATAGTGTTACCCTGTAATCAATTGGATTATGAAATCGTTCCACATAAAACACTAGACCGACTCTAACATAGTTAGGAAAAAGGCTAGAAAGATTTATATATTATCAGGTTATTAAAAAAAAGCTTTTTTTAAAAAAAGATAACCGACTTCAAAAACTAAAAGCTCAAAAATAACTATTTCGGAAGTCGGTGGCAACACAAATCGACCGGCAGAAGAGAAGCCACCGACTTCCGAAATAGTTATTTTTGAGCTTTTAGTTTTTGAAGTCGGTTATCTTTTTTTAAAAAAAGCTTTTTATTTTTTACTTTTTAGTTAGAGTCTCAGTGTTTGACTACGCTTAGGGTAGCTCTCAAAAAAATAAACTTATAATCTTATAAAATGAAAACGGCACTATGCGCGCAACGTCACGGGATATCCATTAGTGTTATATACTAAAACCTTCCCCAGAATGTAACAAACACTTTGCTGAAAACCGCATCAAAATCGGTTCAGCCAAACGCGAGATAATCGCGGACAAACATACATACATACATACATACATACAGTCGCGGTCTGAAAGTGGTTACCACCATAAGGATCACAATTGCATGCACACATTAAGGCCACAAGTTCTAAATGTCTATTTCATGATAATTTGATTGATCATAGATTATTTTTTTTCTAATGATATGACAATCAATCGCTTTAGGTGATGGACTGACTACTAAAAAGGTTTGATATACAGAAAACCTACTTTGAAAAACATTTTTTTTAATAAGAATATGAAGAAATAATAAATAAAAGTTTTAAAAAATCTTTATTCAATATCTGGTATAACATCACTCCGCAGCTATGACTAATTTAGTTTTTTGAATAAGAATATGAAGAAAAAAAGCACTGAATAAAATCTTTGGTAAATACTATCTGACCCCCGCGGTTTTACCCGCGTAGTTCCCGTTCCCTTGGAATTAAATAAAAGACTTTCCTATGCCCTTGCTCAGGCTATAGACTAACTCTGTACCAAATTTCATTTAAATCGTTTCGGTAGTTTTGACGCGAAAGCGAGACAGACAGACAGTTACTACTACTATAATAGTAGTATGAACTAGTACGGATCCACAGCTACGACGAATTTAGTTTTTTTAAATAAGAATATAAGGAAATAATAAATCAAATCTTAAAAAATCTTTATTCAATATCAAGTATAACATTACTCCGCAGTTACGACCAGTGCATAGATGCAACAATACACGCGCATAGATCAGTATTTCTGGTATCATTTTCTGGTATCACTCGAGCACAGCGCGATCTATCTCGTAGTAGGCATCATCACTTCTTCCTGAATCATTTCCATGATCTATTATTTGGTCTTCTTCGCCGTGACATCTTATTCAAACCTCACAGTAAATCACAATAGTTATAATGAATTTCGTGATAAGGCACTAATGATATAAAACTATGTCCATGTTCAAAGACTGTCCCTTGCTCCAGGGTTAAACTTGCCATTTTATTTCGATATGAAAAAAAATATTTCGTAAAATTTTACTCTTGTCTAAACGACGTTCAAACAATATTTTTTGACAAATGTCAATTCAAGAAATTAAGAAAAGAGTTTCAAAGCACTTACTTTGGCACTATACCTGTCACTGTTACACAACTGCCAAACGTCAAGTGCACGATAGAGACGAAACATGGCTAAGCCGACGCCGTTGCTTAGTAACGTCTTTGTTATTCTCGTTGTCTCATTTTGCATAATAACTTCTAAAAGGTAATAAGTCACATGATATGGCATTTTAGATTTTAATGAAAAAAGTGTGATATAGAATGTACTTTCAAAATTGGTAAACCTTTTCAGACCGCGACTTTACATACATACAGGTCGAACAGAGAACATACTTTTTTTTGAAGTCGGTTAAAAAATAAATTACTAAGGTCACAAGACTGATCAGATTCTTTTAGGATTTTAGGCTAGCGTCGTGTCATTATCAGAAATTTATTGTCATTTTTTTTATATTCTTTTAAAGTTTACAATCCAAATCATAGACAAACGACTCTGGGCTATATTATCTTTATCTTGAATATATCCACATTGTCAAGTGTGCCCTTCATATACTCACATTTTAACTATTTTATTACCTACTCACAGGGTCCGCGCCGTGAACAAGGCTGGTCCGGGCGAGCCAAGCGACAGCACTCACCCGATAGTGGCCAAGCCTAGGAACTTGGCGCCCAAGATCGACAGGACCAACCTCATCGATATCAAGATCAAGGTCGGACAGAAGTTCGGCTTCGATGTCAAGGTCAGTACCAACATTTATTGATATTCTGTTATAGTAATTAAGTAAATAGTAAGTTTTGTTGCATTGTTCTCATATTGTCTACCTCAAATTCGGCTATATAACGGCAAAGTAATATTTTGTAAAATTCCTATATAACAACAACTTTGTTTCTGAATTTTCTAAGCAGAAAACTGATTAGCTGACTGTAGGTTAAAAGTGTGCTCACGAAGTTTCTTGCTCGTTCTTAAGACTACTGTTTTGGAATTAGCAATAACCTTTAACTTTCTGACTGACAGACTTCTTGCCATTTCTAAATGGATTATTTAAAAGAAATAATGTTGAGTTATAGAATAAAATATATGTTTTTTCTTAAGTTATTCATATCTCTTAAACTTTGTTCACGCTACACGGAAAGTCCAACACCGGTAAGTCCAAAAATTACCGCCCAACCAAACTACAACAA
Source organism: Athetis lepigone (assembly GCA_033675125.1). Classification (NCBI taxonomy): domain Eukaryota; kingdom Metazoa; phylum Arthropoda; class Insecta; order Lepidoptera; family Noctuidae; genus Athetis; species Athetis lepigone. The sequence goes on from CM066234.1 coordinate 8,352,250, forward strand.
TTTAACCCAACAATTTCTCCAGGTATCCGGCGAACCGATGCCAGAAACGAAATGGTTCCTCGCGAAGAAGGAGGTCAAGACCGGTGGAGAGACGAAGGTCCAGCATTCAGATTACAATACTAAGCTGAACTGCAAGTCTGCGAAGCGAGGAGACAGTGGACGGTACACCATCACCGCGGAGAACTCCAATGGCAAGGATGTTGCTGAAGTGGAAGTTATTGTGCTGGATGTGCCTAGTCCACCTGGAGGACCACTTAAGGTAAGCTTTTGGTGACCTAGTTATACAATACTTTCAGTGATTTCCACTTTCGATGAGACTTTACTTCTTCACAACATAATCTAGATTATAGTCGTCTACTCTTGTACTAGTATAGGTCAAAAGCCATTAAATTCAGAAAAAAAAGAATAAAGAAATCGAAAGTGTTGGTTGGGTTGCACAACCTAACAATAGTAGACTCTAATTTCCATATTTCCCCTCATCTGGCGGTTGGTATAGTTTGTCGACCAGTAGCTCTACCATGAGTTTACATCAATAAATTCGCTAGCGTCCCCGTAAATAAATTGTATGAAATGTTGCAAAGCGCCCCTAGCGGTGACAGATAGAATTGACAGTGACATATTGGGAATCATAATTAAACAACCACTCAAATCCCTAAAGTAGTTCACTAACAGCCAACCTTACTATTTAGTCGGATTATTGACTGTCACATCATTTTTACGCCTACGGCAGCGAGTAAGTTTTCGATAACAACTCATGGTAGGGGTACTGGCCAGTTGAGTGAACCACAACCGTAGCACAGATAAAACAATAAAATGACATTGATCATAAGGATCAATTTCGCGTGGCAGTAGTGATACCTGACAATAATGACAGCTGTCAAATTGACATTTTTGCCAAACCACAGGTTATGTATTACAAAATGGACCAAAATTAATATTAAATGATCTGGCAAATATTTTAATCAGAACTAATTCTATCAAATTTACTAGATAGACTATATTTTGATGACTTAGATTATGTAGTGTAGTAATTATTATTTATTCAAAAAATAATTTATAAAATCAAAACCTAACTTCTCTCAGGTCTCCGACGTTCACGCCAACGGAGCCAAGTTATCCTGGAACCCACCTTCAGACGACGGTGGCCAGCCCATCGACAAGTACGTGGTGGAACGTATGGATGAGGCTACTGGACGATGGGTCACCGCTGGAGAGACTGACGGACCTCAGACCAGCTTGGCGGTCGAGGGCCTGACCCCTGGACATAAGTACAAGTTTAGAGTCCGGGCTGTTAATAGGTGTGTATATTAAAATATATTTAACAGTTAAACTATATAAGAAGACGTCTAGTTAAATATGCTATGTTTGTAACGGATAATCCCTTACTTACAAAGATTGAAGGAAATCAAAGAAAGCCCAAAGAGGTTATGCCTTGGAGTAGGTCTAATAAATAATCTTAATGATGACACTTATCTTGATGAATATTATGTAAAAAAAAATTCTTAGTAATAGTCTATTAGATGGTAAAACTGAATCCTAAACGTTATGACATGCTCAATTTAAATTTCCTCTTATTAAAATGCGTTTTTTTCACCAACAGACAAGGCAAATCCGAGCCCCTCACGACCCCACATTCAACCGAAGCGAAGAATCCGTTCGACGTGGCCGGCAAGCCCGGCACGCCCAAGATCAAGGACTTCGACAGGGACTTCGTGGAGCTCGAGTGGACCAGACCACCCACCGACGGCGGAGCGCCCATCACCGGCTACGTCATCGAGAAGAAGGACAGGTTCGCCCCTGACTGGGAAGAATGCGCACAAATCGATGGAGACGTCACCACCGGCAAAGTACCAGACCTCATCGAAGGAAACACTTACGAATTCCGTGTCCGCGCCGTCAACAAAGCCGGTAAAGGTGAACCCAGCGACGGAACAGCACCACATCTTGCCAGACCCAAGAATCTACCACCTAAAATCGACAGGAACTTCATGTTCGATATCAAGGTCAAGGTCGGACAGAACTTCGACCTCGATGTGCCAGTCGCTGGTGAACCTACTCCTACTAAGGAATGGTTTAACGGTGATAACCTTGTCATGAACTCTGATAGAGTTAAAGTTGTTAATGACAATCATAGTACTAAGATTCGCGTTATCGACGCTAAGAGAGCCGACACTGGAGTGTACACTCTGAAGGCCAGGAACATCAATGGCACAGACACAGCCACAGTTAAGATTACCGTCATGGATGTGCCCACACCGCCTGAAGGTCCACTTCGAGCTGATGACATCACCAAGTCTGGCTGCACACTCAGATGGAGGCCGCCTAAAGACGACGGTGGTGCCGAAATTTCTCACTACGTCGTTGAGAAAATGGACCAAGAAAACATGCGCTGGATCCCAGCCGGAGAGGTCCAGGCCTGCAGCATCAGAATCGACCATCTCATCGAAGGTCATGACTACAACTTCCGTGTCCGTGCTGTCAACAAACACGGCGAATCACAGCCTCTCGTCGGCCACGAGCCAATCACAGCCAAGGATCCCTACGGCACGCCAGACAAACCTGGAACTCCCGTCGTCAAAGACTGGGACAAAGATCACATGGACCTCGAATGGGTACCGCCGAAGAAGGATGGCGGATCACCTATCACTGGTTACATTGTGGAAGCTAAGAAGAAGTACGGACCTTGGGAAGTCGCTGCTACTGTACCAGGAAACACGACAAAGGCTACCGTACCTAACTTGCAAGAAGGCGAGGAGTATGAGTTCAGGATCATTGCCGTCAACAAGGCAGGTAATGGAGAACCCAGTGACGCGTCGACACCGCAAGTGGCTAAGGCCAGGTTCTGCGCACCACACTTCGACAAAATGCTGCTGGCAGACAAGACTGTCAAGGCTGGCCAGAGGATCCAATACGAGATCCCGATAGAAGCTTCGCCCAAGCCAACAGTCGAATGGCAGATCAACGGCAAAGTCGTACATCCTACGGATAGAATCGACATTCAAGTATTACACAACAGGGTCATATTAGACATTCCATTCTCCGTCCGCGCTGATGGAGGCGTTTACAAGCTGACCTTGAAGAATGACCTTGGAGTCTGCTCGGCTGCTGCTCAAGTCACCGTGCTCGATAGACCTGCGAGGCCTGAGAAGCCTTTGGTTGTTTCTGATGTTACCAAGGAATCCTGCTCTTTATCATGGAAGGTACCTTTGGATGATGGTGGATCCCCGATTCTCCACTACGTCATTGAGAAGATGGATCTGTCTCGTGGTACCTGGTCTGATGCTGGTATGAGTACTTTCCTCTCTCACCAAGTGACCAGATTAATACACATGAAGGAATATCTATTCAGAGTGAGCGCTGTGAACGCGATTGGTCAATCTGAACCTTTGGAGTTAGACCGCGCTATTGTCGCTAAGAACGAATTCGATGAACCGACTGCTCCTGGTAAGCCTAAGGCTACTGACTGGAGCAAGGATCACGTCGACCTTGAATGGGAGAAGCCTAAATCTGACGGTGGATCACCTATCACTGGATACATTGTACAGAAGAAAGAGAAGGGCAGCCCATACTGGGTGAATGCTGCTCATGTGCCTCCTAGCAAGACTAAGGCTACGGTCCCTGACCTCACCGAAGGCCAGGACTATGAATTCCGCGTGATCGCCGTCAACCAGGCCGGCCAATCAGAGCCCAGCGAGCCTTCTGACATCATCACAGCTAAAGACAGATTTGTTGCTCCTAAGATTCTCACACCACTCAGAGAAATCCGTATCAAGGCTGGACTCATCTTCCATATGGATGTCGACTTCATTGGAGAACCTACTCCTGAGGTAACATGGACCCGTGATGGTAAACCAGTAGTTGCTAACGAAAGGACAACCGTCACCATCGTTGGTCACCATACTATTGTACACACTGTGAACTGCAAGCGATCAGACGCTGGTAAATATAACTTGAAATTGAAGAATGATTCTGGTACTGATGAAGGTAGCTTTGAAGTTATTGTTCTTGATGTGCCTGGAGCACCTGAGGCACCATTCGTATACGAAGAAATCACCGCACAATCTGTCACGTTGTCATGGAAACCACCTAAAGACAACGGAGGCAGTGAACTCACTGCTTACGTCATTGAGAAACGTGATCTTACTCACGGAGGCGGCTGGGTACCAGCGGTAACCTATATCAACCCTAAATTCAACCACGCAACCGTACCACGCCTACAAGAAGGCACACAATACGAATTCAGGGTCTTCGCTGAGAACCTTCAAGGTCGCTCTGAACCTCTCGTCACAGACAAACCAGTGGTTGCCAAGAACCAGTACACGGTACCTGGAAAGCCTGGCAAACCAGAACTGGTTGCTGCAGACAAAGATCATATCAATATTAGATGGTCTTCGCCCATCTCCAACGGAGGATCTAACATCATTGGTTACGACGTTGAGAGAAGGGATAAGGCTACTGGCCGCTGGATTAAGTTGAACAAGGAACCAATCAGACAGAACGACTACAATGACGACAGGGTCCAAGAAGGTCACCAATACGAATACAGGGTTTCCGCAGTCAACGCTGCCGGACCTGGTCAACCTTCGGACGAATCCAACGTCTTTATCGCCAAGCCTATGAAGGAAAGCCCGAAACTGAAGTTAGACCACCTCATTGGAAGGAAGATCAAGGTCCGTGCTGGCGAGCCAATTAATATTAACATTCCAATCAGCGGCGCGCCCACACCGACCATCTCCTGGACCAAGGGATCCGTTCCTATTGTACCTTCGTACAGGGTTACTGCTGAAACTAAGCCAGATGAGACTAAATTGTCCATTGAAAAGTCTGTTCGTGATGATGCTGGTAAATATACCATCACGGCATCCAACGCACATGGTAAAGATTCCGCTGATATTGAAGTTATTGTTGTGGATAAACCTGGAGTGCCTAAAGGACCTCTTCTATGCCAGCCCGTGTCTCACGACGCCGTCAGTCTATCATGGCAACCACCTACAGATGACGGTGGTAGTGAAATCACCGGCTATGTTGTTGAAGTTGCTGAATTCGGAGTCAACGATTGGCGCACAGTCGCTGGCTTCTGTCCCAAGTGCTCGTTCACTGTGAAGAACTTGACAGAAGGCAAGAAGTACGTGTTTAGAGTACGCGCTGAGAACTTATACGGCGTCTCTGACCCGTTGGAGAGCAAGCCTATTCTTGCCAAATCTCCATTCGACCCACCGGATGCACCAGACACACCGAAGATTACTGGATACAGCTCAAACAGCTGTTCTTTGGAATGGAATCCACCCAAAGACTGCGGTGGAAAACCAGTCACAGGTTACTATGTTGAGAAGAGAGAGCGCGGAGGCGACTGGGTCAAGGTCAACAACTACCCGACTCCTAACACTTGCTACACAGTACCTGACTTGCGCGAAGGAAACCGTTATGAGTTCCGTGTCATCGCCGTCAATGAAGCCGGACCCGGCAAGCCCAGCAAGCCGACCGAACCAATCACGGCGCAGACACAGCGACTTAAACCAAGCCCGCCAGAAGCACCTAAACCTGATAGAGTCACTAAGGACTCCGTTACACTGTCCTGGAGGCCGCCTAAGAGCGATGGTGGAGCCAAGATCAAGGGCTACATCATCCAACAGAAGGGCAAGGGAGACAAAGACTGGAAGGACGTTAACGACTCGCCTATCTCGAGCCTGGTACACACTGTACCCAACCTTAAGGAAGGAGCTGAATACCAGTTCAGGGTCATCGCCGTCAACGACGTCGGCCCGTCAGACCCGAGCAAGCCGACAGCTGAGATCATCATCGCTGAACAACCGAACAAACCAACCATGGACCTTGGAGGAGTCAGGGATATCACAGTACGTGCTGGAGAAGACTTCTCCATTCACGTGCCGTACACTGGCTTCCCGCAACCGACGGCGCAATGGTTCGCCGACGACAACTTGCTTGATGTCGAAGGTGATTCCAGAATATTCCAGAAGATTACGCCAGAATCCGCGTCGCTTGTCGTCAAGAACGCGAAGAGGTCAGACGGTGGTCAATACCGCTTGCAGCTTCGCAACCCGTCGGGTTACGACACGGCTACTATCAACGTACGTGTGTTGGACAGGCCTGGTAAACCAGAGAACCTTAGAGCTGACGAATTCGAAGGCGAAGCCCTCACATTATACTGGAACCTGCCGAAGGACAATGGTGGCGGTGAGATCACGAACTACGTGGTCGAGAAACGCGAAGGCAGGACTGCCAACTGGACCAAAGTGTCCGGTTACGTCACCACTCCGTTCCTACGCGTGAAGAATTTGACGGTAGGCAAGGATTACGAGTTCAGAGTCATGGCTGAGAACCAATACGGTCAGTCCGATCCTGTGCAGACTACGGAACCGATTAAGGCAAGGCATCCGTTCGACCCGCCTGGTGCTCCTGGGGCGCCTCGCTCCGTGGAGACCACAGAGTCTTCCATCACCATCACCTGGTCAAAGCCTCGTCACGATGGTGGCTCACCTATCACTGGCTACATTGTGGAAAAACGTCTTATCACTGAAGATAAATGGACAAAGGCATCTCACGCGCACATTCCTGACACAACTTACAAGGTTACCGGGTTGATTGAGAACCACGAGTATGAGTTCCGCGTGTCTGCGGTCAACGCTGCTGGTCAAGGACCATACTCTGCTAGCTCTGATGCTATCAGGGCCGCGGCGCCGCCCAACTCGCCCAAGATCACAAGTGATATCAGCCTTAGAGATATTACGGTTATTGCGGGAGAAGAGATCAAGATTACCGTGCCGTTTACTGGCAATCCAAGGCCGAAGGTGAGATATTTTTTTGCTTATTTATAGTTTTACGAAGGTTCTTTGTTGGTTGACAGATTTTTATTTTACTTCTAAGTCCAAACCCTATATTTACATTAATTTTCGTTTTGTATATTAATTGATGTTCTGGAAACTTTATCCTTACATATTATAAAACTAAACCACCGCGCAGTCTGTCTGTTCTTGAGAAACTCAAACTTACTGAACGGATTTTCATGCTTTTCTTCCAACAAAGTAATTCACATCAGAAAGAAAGAAGAAAGAAAGAAAAAACATTTATTTGGCACACAGACACACACAGTGCAGAAAACCACATATTAAAAAAAATTAAAACAATAATAAAGAAAAGAAAAAAAAAACACTGCGTGTCTCGCGGTTGCGCCAAATAGGTCCAGTTCAGCAAAAAATGCCAGACAACTACGTTGCCTGACGCTGGTTTTCAACTGAACCCTAAATCAAGTGAACGGCTGAAAAATGGTTCATTTACTCAGTTATTATTTACACACATCATACATCAAAGATTAAGGTGTATATAAATGCCTATTGTAGTAGAGAAAAGCTAAGAATTTTACGAATTTATAACACCCGTGCAATGCTGGGGCGGTTCGCTAATTTTCATATTTGTTTAATTACATTATTTCTCATTTTCTAGTAACAATTATAGGCAAATAGATTTCCTGTTAAAGTTACCAATAAGATACGTATGGAAGATTTAATTCAACTTTCTAGTTCATATTTCAACTGTTTTCTAACCTTATCCCTCCAGGTATCATGGCTAGTGAACAACGAAGAAGTGTCTCCGGACAACCGAATCCGTTTCGTGACGTCAGACGTAAACACGGTGTTCCACTGCGTGCCTGCCAAGCGGTCTGACACAGGGTCTTACACTATCCAGCTGGTCAACAGCGAGGGATCTGACAGTGCATCTTGCAGGGTAAGAATATCTTTTTACATCGAACTTTACTCGTTATAATAGTTAACAAATATCTTGTGCAATAATGAATTATTAAGTTTGCATTGATTTTAAACAATAAAGACGGTAGCATCCATTGAGTCTTGAACAATAGTTTTGTCAAGTCAACAAAACATCATCAACAAAAGTTCAACAAGTCTTTGACATTAGTTTTATCATTCACATTAGCTGGATTTCATGATGAACAATACCTAGTTGTGCCAACTAATAGTCAGAAAAAAAGAATGAAATATCATTGGCACAAATCGGGCGGCATAACAACAAACGGTTATAACAACAAACAAATAAAAAATTCAGACTATCTATTTGTTTCAATAGCTGGCTACCATAGAGGCGCTCTCGGCACAGTAATCTTAAAACCCCCATAGTCGGCAAGTTTCTTAAATGACACAACATATTCGTTCTCGCGAACGCTCCAAACACCCTTTATTTCTTATCACCACCACTTCACACTACCTTCCTCCCACCAGGTACTAGTAGTAGACAGGCCATCACCGCCACAAGGTCCCCTGGACGTCTCCGACATTACTCCGGACACCTGCACGCTATCCTGGAAGTCACCGCTAGACGACGGTGGTTCTCCCATCACCAACTACGTGGTGGAGAAGATGGACCAGAGCGGAGTATGTATAGTTTATCATTTGTTTTACTGCTGTAAAAATTTGTACTGGATCATGTGTTTATAGGCAAACACGCACAATGCACTGGACCAGGAAAAGTCACCCAAGTTTTGTTCATTGCAGGAATTTTGTCCAGAACATGGAGTCTCTTGCAAATTCTTCTTACGGAGAAATGTCGCAGAAACTACCTTTTAGAATGGGCGATTAGGCCTAATTATTATACTTGTAAACAACGTTTATTAAAAAAAACACACAGGGTGCCTTTCTAATGGTCTTGTAAACAACGTTTATTAAAAAGGCACAGTGTCTTTCTAATATTTAAATTAATAATTTGAGTTTAACTTCTAGCCGTTGAGGTACAATCTGTATCTGTCTGATCGTAGATTGATCTACAGTTAAAGAAAATAGATATTTTTATATACTTTTCTAATCTTGAATCTTTTGTCCCAGGTATGGTCAAAGATCTCGTCATTCGTCCGCAACTGCCACTACAATGTGATGGGACTGGAACCGAACCGCAAGTACTGGTTCCGCGTACGCGCTGAGAATCAGTACGGAGTATCCGAGCCACTGGCTATGGACGATCCTATTACTGCTAAGGTAAATTTTGGTTATGGATGATTTTTAGTGAATCTTAAGCATTTAATTTTTGTAGTAAAATATAGTATCTTTTTGACTGTCCTATTAGTCTTATATTAGACAACATCGCGCTAAAAATATTAAAGAGAAAGGTCCTATATAATAAAAGAAATTTTTATTAGGAATTTTTAGTAACAGTTTCAAAATTGGCATTCGTACATGCTGTCAGTCCAGTAAAGGCAGTCAGGAGCCTTATAGTCTGAAGATTCATCTTACTAATGGGCATCGTGCTACTTCATAACTGAGATGTAGAGATCATATCTGGCTCTTTGTAAAATGCTACTAATGTGACATGAAACAGACCTGAACATAGTTGTAAAAAGGCTAGGGAGATGATGATGACTCTTATTTTTTTTTAATTCCTATGGGCTTGCTCTTGGTCCCAGACCAACCCGAGGGCATAGACGGGGCCTACGATGGAGCGAGCTTACCTAATAGATGCCTAATTAATTTGAAATTAATTAGCCTACAAAACTAAATCAAACCTCTCTCCCGCAGTTCCCCTTCACAATCCCCGACCCGCCAGGCGTGCCTCGCGTGGTGGACTGGGACGGTTCCGCCGCCTCCCTCATCTGGGACAGGCCGCGGTCAGACGGAGGCGCCCGCATCCAGGGCTACAAGCTGGAGTACAGGGATGTGCAGGACGGCGTCTGGGCAGGCGCTGATTATCTCGTCAAGGACTGTAACTACCAGGTGAGGGTTATATGGTGTTACAAAGTGCCTCGCGTGGTGGACCGGAGGCCCCTCTCACTTGGGACGAGAGGCCTCGCATATTGTCAAGGACTGTAATTCGCAGGTGTATTGTCAGAATAGGGTATTACACTGTATAAGAGAAAAAATCTAAAAATATATTATTGAGGTAGCTTATGCAAAAAGCAGCCGAACAGTGTTAGTTTTAGTTCATAAAACTAGAAAATATTTTTTTAAATTCAATTCAAAGTTTTCAGTTTTTTTTATCTGTTCTTGAACACACCGAAATACAGACCACAGACAGTGACTGTTGTCGACTGTCAACAGTGTCAACTAGACGTCACTATTTGTTTTATTTATAACCTCCTAATACGATCTTTATTATAAAAAAATATACTTTTTCATGGAAGTTATTGTGAAAGATATTTTAGATGGCTAAAGCACATAGGTACTTACATCAAAGTGATATTTACTAAAGTACAAACGGGTTTTTATGGTGTAATAGTTGGAATACTCTTCCCACAACTTTTAACTAAGTTTTTCTTAAATTTAAATCAGTTAACACTAGAATTCACAATTATTCCGATGTTTTCACACTTGTGTTCTTGCATTCCGGAACGCACACCAACGGTAAGTCGAACAGTAACTAATTTTTTAGATAAAAACAATAATAATGATGTAAAATATCACAGCGCATTTGTTTATTTACACGACGTGAGGACGTCATATCGCCAAAGCAAAACCACGCCCACGGCGTTTTCCGTTTTTGGAAATTTCCGCGCGAAATGTGAAAATACAGTTTTTAAAAGCGTTTTTAGGGTACTTAGCGTTTAAATAAAAATTTAGGATTTTTTTTTGTGGTTTCTTAGTACTGTAGGAGTTATTTGAACAACTTTAAAAAAAAGAGTGTAATACCCTATTGCTCCCAATCAGACTATTTTTTTTTGTTTTAAACCTGAAATATTTCCAAAAACAACTTGGTAGTACAAGAACACTGTTAGCAATGTAAACAAATTTGGATCATTTTAATTTAACTCACAAATGTATGTTATAGTAGTCAGCATTAAAACTTGATCTCGTAAAAAGACGTTTAAAGTGACTTTCAATTGATTATATTTGTAATCAGGAGGTGTTAGGTGCGGAAAAAAAAAATCTTGTCCTGACTCATCAGCAGTAATTTATTTATTTATTTAGAGCTTGGAAAACCTACAGCTAAATACATGAATGTAAAGAATGCTAATGTAATGTAAAGAACACACTATTTTCAGCTTTTAACACTCATTATAGTACACACGATGTCGTTGAACGTCTTCTGGGATTCACATAATATCCATATCCAGTATTCACACAGTGAACATTTGCACCTGTGTTGTCCAACTGCAAGACACATTTGCAGTGGGACTACACAGGCTAATAAAATGATAATAATAATAGTATACACAGTATAATATATTGTATTTTACCAACATAATTTCTCACTCCGCCGCTGTTCTTTTGTGATTAATATCGTTGCGGGATCCAAGACAGTGGAATCGTTTCTCCGGGACTCGTCGAGCTTCACTGCTCGGCGCTTTTCTGGCAGACTCCATTGTTGATTCTGGCTTTCAGGAGATGCGTTGGGAATAGTGTGGTAGGATTGTCCCAAAAGAAATGACATAATTTCTCTTTCCCCAGGCCTACAACCTAGAACCGGGCCACGAGTACGAGTTCCGCGTGCGCGCGAAGAACGCGGCGGGCTGGAGCAAGTACTCGGCGTCGTCGCAGCCCTTCAAGGTGCGCGGCAAGGCGCACGCGCCCGCACCGCCGCGCGCGCCGCGCGTGCTGCGCGTCGGCAGGAACTATGTCGACCTGTCGTGGGACCCGCCTGCACATGACGGAGGTAAGTGTTAATGTACTGGTTAGAATGAATAAGCTTGATGAAGTATCTCGTAATGGAAGCCACAGGCGAACCGATTTAACCCCTCAACTGTCGTTACGAACACCCGTGTGCTCGTAAGGAAAACTTTAAAAAAAGGCTACCACTGTCGCGCGAACACACGGGTGCTCGTAACAGATCGCTCACCATACACCAAATCTTAAAAAATGACGACAGTTAGGGGATTTATTGAAGAATGTTCCGACTGGCGTAGGGAATTTTTTGAAGAATGTTCGGACTGGCGAGAGGTTTTGCTGTGAAATCAGAAAATTGAACCCTAGTTTACCGACTAAAAGTATTGTAATGTGTTCATCCCTAGTTCATACATTCTTACTTCAAGATTACTATCTGTCATTCTGTCCCGCGTCCGATGTCTATAAATCTTAGTAGATTTGTCTTAATTTCTTTTACATGGCGTTTCAATTTCTCTCTAATAGAATTTAATTCTTCAAATCTCTCGCATGACATTTAAATGTCTTAACGGAGTAATAGAATTCAATTCTCCAAATCAAATTAGACTCTCACTAAACACATATATCTGTACATTTAGGTTCGCGCGTAACCGGCTACATAATCGAACGTCGTGACGTCGGCAGCTCAGTGTGGGTGAAGTGCAACGACTACAACGTACAGGACACCACCTTCACCGCCATGAACCTCAACGAGAAGGCCGACTACGAGTTCAGGATTGTCGCTGTCAATTCAGCCGGTAAGAATGTGAAATAAACCCTGGAATCGCTATTAAAACTTATAAATAAAGAGATTTTTTGAACCTAATGAAACAGTAGAAGCGAAGTATTTAATGCGGCCTACCTCCTTACGTTCTAGTTGAGCTAAACGACTTTTGACAAATGCTTGCACTGTTTGGACAGGTCGACTCAAATCTGTGTGCTTCTCTCATCAAGAGATCACTTCAGTTTACCTTCATGGTCCTCGCATAATTTGACCAATACAATATTGTATGGACTTTAAAAGAGACTTTGACCTCTGAGTTTGTTTCGGTTGTTTCTTCTCAGAGTAGTCCAGTTAGGAAACAACGGCCCCCCACGGTTCGATTAAAATAAGAAAAAAAAATGTCGTGTAAAAGTGTAATTTTTTCTATTTACAAAAATAAATCATTTTTTTATCATTTTAACTAGAAGTATGAAATTGGCAGTAGTTTATTTTTGTGACATAGAGGCAGACTAAAAAGCGATTTTTTGACCCGACTGCCGAGAGAAGGGTTATGTTTTTCAAGCATATGTTTTATATGTATGTCTCATTCTTCGGCATGCTCTACAGCTTAAACCCTTTAATTTGAGCTGAAGTTAGTGGCATTACTTGTAACTGAAACAAAACCAACAACTTCCGAAAAATTGCAGTTTTGTAATTATTTAATTATTATTTTTTATTGGGTTGCTTATTTTACCACGTTTCGGCCGGGCGAAGCCACAACGCTTCAAAACAAATACGGTTTAAATTAGCATACATTTAAGAAAGTACTAAGCCTACATACATCCAACAACCCAACCATCCCAAACCCTTTTTTTTTTACAACATCTAACCACATATTTTCACCATCAACCCACAGGCAAATCAGAACCATCAAGCTGCACCACTCCAGTACGAACAGGCGAAGAGTTGGGAGGCACCAAACCAGAATGGGTGAAACAGTTACCAGCTACTGTCTGTGCTCCTCTGGGCAGACCGTTCACTCTGGAATGTATCGCCACTGGCAACCCAGTGCCTACTGGCAGATGGCTCAAGAATGGCAGGGAGATTGTGCTTGGCACAAGGTAGGTGTTTGTTTATTATACTTGTTTTTGTGTTAGAAGAAAATTGGTATTGATATTTTTAAGTTTGGAGGGTTTAAATGGTAGTCGGCTCGAAGGACCAGAAGTTTGAGTTGGTCCTTCGTGCACCAGGCAAATGTTTGCTTATAATCTTAACATTTGTGTTAGAAAAAAACTTGGACTCAAGTTAAATTAGTTGGAATTCATTGTTTGAATGATAGTCAGATCGAATCATCAGAAATTTTGGGTTGGTCCTTCGTCAATTAAAAGCTGGATTAATTTGTTTAGCGTTTTTACTGCTTACAAAGCTGTCGATATTCGTTAGACTAAAATTATCTGACACTTGAAAATAAATTCTAAATTAAATTAATTCACATAGTATAGTGTAGATTCACAAAAATCATTTTCTTGACCATATGACTAATACTATAATGTATTATTGATAATTTTACCTTATCCCTCCTTCCACAGATTCATAGCCGAGTCCCGCGAAGGAACTCTGAAGCTGAACATCACGGCGGCTACGGACGCAGACGAGGGTGACTACACTTGTGAAGCCGTCAACAATATCGGCTTTATTTACTGCACTGGACATCTTAAGATCGGAAGTAAGTATCTCTTTATTTTGTTTGAACTAATATAAATTTGATGGTGGTGATGAAAATAGTATTGGTGGTTATGATCTTAATTAAACTTTGAAAAAAAACTCGCAACCATTTTGAAAAATACTATAATGAGTAGATTAAAGGAAATCTCTCGTAGTGTGCCGTGGTCGCAGTTCTAACCTAACCTATCTGATTTGGACCTATCGGATCTGTTACGATATTGAATTGAAACTTTCGTATTCGAACAAATTATTTTGTATTCAAACTTTTGAATACGAAAATGTACTAATGTATAAATAAGTATGTCTAAGGTATACTTAGATTGCAGAAGTGAGCAAATTATCTGTGAATGTGCAATAATTTAAATTTGTTAAAAAAAGGACTTGATGCTTAGGACAGAAAGTCAAAATTTTCTTTACCTGTTGAGGCCGGACCCCCCACCCCAGGACAAGTGTGGTGCATTTGCTTTTCGGCACCGGCAGTGTTCAACTAGTCTTCAATCACCTATGGTGTCTTATTAAAACGACCTACAATACTTTTTATTACTGTTAAACAAAGACCGAACTAGATGTAGCTTTGTTTTTTCGTATAATTCACACAAACTCCCTTCCCCAGACCCACCACGCATCGTCCGTATGCCAGGAGACCTCCATCTCCCAGAACACGACAACACCAAGATCAAGATCCTGTACACCGGAGACCAGCCCGCAGACGTGGTCCTCACCAGGGACGGACACAAGCTGTCCGAGTCCGCCCACTTCAAGTACACCGTGTTCGATGACTACATCCTCATCTTCATCAAGGATATCTCCAAGGATGATATGGGTGAGTTAGAATAGAGTAGATTTTAGTCTAGATAATAGTGGTAAAGGATAAAGGAGTTTTTCAGGGAAATACTACCACTATGGCTATTTGTAATACTATGTTGTGACTGTGTGATATGCCTTCACGTCTTTAAAATTCAGGTATTCAGCGGCAATATATTTTGTTTCAATATTTTGATACTTAATATAATGGGAAAACCAAAATGGAGGAGAGTGAGTGAGGAAAAGATACATTAAAGAAATTTTGATATGCTGGCTTACATTTTAGTGAAATCTTAGTTCCAAATTTGAAAAAAGTTACATAGAAAATGCAAGATTGTTCGTATTAAAAGAAGAAGGTAGGAAATACTTTGAAAATATCCAAAAATTAAGAAATCTTAACCAACGCTTTTTTCCACAGGCATCTACAAACTCTCAATCACGAACAAATCGGGCGAGACCTCAGACACATTTACAGTCACAGTCACCGGCCTGCCCGGACCTCCGCAAGGCCCTCTCGAGACCTCCGACATCTCGCGTCACTCCTGCACGCTGGCGTGGAAGCCTCCCGCCTACGACGGAGGCCTGCCTGTCACTCACTATATCATTGAGAGGAATGACATCTCGGGAACGGCGTGGATAACTATTGCGTCGTCTGTCAGGGATACGAAGTTCACTGTTCAGGGATTGACGGAGGGACAAGAGTATAACTTTAGGATACATGCTGCTAATGAGAATGGTATGGGACCGGCGCTTGAAGGTGTTAGTCCGATTAAGGTGAGTTTTCTTGAAATAAAATATTTATGTACGTTTGCTTTGGGTTTTAAATTGAAAGTGGCTCGCAAAAATCACATTGCCTAGTAAAAAAATTAAAGATTCAAGTCTACTGGGAACAGCATGCATTTGACCAAATGAAAACAATATTAAAGCAGGTCATACTAGTTATTAGAAAAAAAAAACATCGCTGTGAATTATGAAAAAAGTGACAATAAATTGGTACCAGAATCTAATTTGAACAAGTATCGATCTGACTCTCACTTACTGTTGAATACTCCTTTGCATTTATTATACCGTCTGAGAGCGTAGATCAACGCGAGACAATGCTTTTTAGTTGTGACTTTAATTTCGGCATTCAGCTGTTTCTATTCTGTCCGATATTTAAATGGCATCGGCAAGTCAACCTTGATTTCATTTGTACTTATTTTTCATTCCACAGGCCAAGGCGCCATACGACCCACCATCAGCTCCTGGCATTCCCAAGATCCTGGAGATCGGAGGAGACTTCGTTCACCTGGAATGGGAGAAACCAGACAGCGACGGTGGATCTAGGATACAAGGTAATATTTCTTATGTTTAAATTATAACTCTTATGTTTAACTGTATATAAGGTGACTAGGTACTGACCATTGTATAACAAAAATGTGTGTACTCATAATAACAAGTAACTTTTCCAATAAAACTTTTTATTTAATTATTTAAGTTAACGTATCTACTGAACGCGTTCGTTCTTTGTCTTCAAATTAGAATTTTAATCAACTGTTAGATTTTTTACCTCGGCATTGTAATAAATAAGAAAATGAGCGCTTGTCGCTTTCTGACATGAAGAGAAACCATGAAGAAATAACTTTGGCAAAGTCAAAGTAACTAAAGAATGAGTACAGAATTATAAATAATTTAAAAAAATGCAATAACGTCGGATCTAGTAGGACTTGCAGTCCCAAATACTGAATATTTTTTGTCTGGGGAAAAAATCTTTGAGACCTTAAAAATTAAACCTTGTTTTCTCCAACCATTACCAGGCTACTGGATCGACAAACGCGAGGTCGGCAACTCGACCTGGCAGCGCGTGAACCCTACCCTCTGCCTCCCCAACCAGTGGAACTGCTCCAACCTCATCGAAGGTCGCCAGTACGAGTTCCGCGTCACCGCGCAGAACGAGGCTGGCATCTCGCCGCCTAGCACTGCCAGTCAGGGAGTGAAGGTCGTTGATCCTAAAGGTTGGTGTTTAAACTTTTTTTGTCTTTTTAAAGTTGTTCAAAGGGAAAAATCACGTTGTGTTCGGAAATCGGTGGCCATGCAAAATCACAGGCTTCCGACAAAATGAAAAACTTCCGAAACTGAAGTGGTTTTTCCCTTTTTTACCATTTCTGTATAATCATATTATTAGAATCGTGTCTACACAATTTATTGACCGTTCTTTTCTCTACAAAACAGTTAATTTCTTTTTTGTAATCTTACTGTGAATATAGAGTGATATAAATTTGTAAGAGTCTGTTCCAAACTTACGCAATGTCACGTTTTCGATCCAATGTACTAATTTAGCCCAAGTTAATCTCATAATTTTTTGGACATTACTAACATCGATAAGGGAAAACACAGTGACGAATTCCGATCTTCAATGAACGTCTAAACCCCCTCCCGCCCTATTGAAGTTCCTACTCGCATCCAATTTCAAACCACCAAGAGATAACTTACTGAATGAATTTAACCAATAAAATTATTTCCAGCCGCTACGCCACCAGAGATCGTGAAACCGCTGAAGAACGCCAACTGCATTCAGTACCACAACGCTAAGTTCCAGTGTACCATCACTGGACAACCCAAACCTGTCATCACGTGGTACAAGGGTAAGTACAAAAACACTATTTATTATAAAAATAACAATCGTAGATGAAAGTGCTAAAAGACTGAGTGTCAAACTCCATAGGAGACTTCATGATGAAAGCTATTTCATTATAAAGTTTAAGCTGGTCCTTCGAGCCTGCGTTGTGCTTAGAACTTTATTGCAATTGAAACAAAAGTTCTTTACATAAAATCTTGATCAGAATTTAATTTAGGTAAATTAGTAACTTTATATCAATCAATAGAAATGTTTAAAATACAACAACTATACTTTTATGTAAGCTTCTCAGTTCTTTAGAAACAAGTGCAGATAAAACAGTCGTAAGTTTTCTCAAATTATCGAATTTTCTGAGCATATATTTGAATTTTTAATTTTTTTTTTGCAAATACAAAGGCAAACATAAATTCATTTCAATATATACACAGATTTTCTTTAAAACTGACTAATAAAATTCCTTCTTTTCCCCAGGAGCCCGAGAAATAACCAACGGCCCACGCCACCGCATCTGGAGCGAAGGCGACAACCATTTCCTCACCGTCATGGACGTGTTCGGAGAGGACGCCGACGAGTACGTGTGCCGAGCTGTCAACAGGGCCGGAGTCAAGAGCACCAGGGCCGAACTGTTGATTATGAGTGAGTTTGTGAACAATACATTAATAATGTAGGCTAGATAAATATATCGTGTACCTTATGGGACAGCAACACAATACGTGTGGATCATCAGGCGCAAGAGCAACGACAATACTTGCTTTTCACGGGGGCGACATCAAAGTTATACCTATTTGACATACCGCGGGAGACACATAATTGACTTACAAAAATAGAAAACCACTACACTAGCTAATTACTAGGAGATCACTGACTTTTGAGCGTCGAAAAGCACGTTAAACCGTTTTTAAAATCCATAGAGCCGACAATCATTATAACATAGGGGCACCTGTTACCATTTAACTGGGTTGTGTAGATCTGATAGACAGTTCTACATGAAATATTGGTATTCAGTAGGATTTGGTAAGACTGGAAGCCAATGTATATACAGTCGTGGTCAACTAATTAGGGACAACATGATATACTTGAGTAACATTTAATTCTGCTTCCCATAAGTTAAGTTTGCTCGAGACTTTGGCAGTTTAGTTACTATTAATATAAAACTAAACCAATATCTTAACAAATAGGCATAGATATTAAAGAAATGGACTATACGTAAAATAAATATCGATCAAAATTCAACTTAACTTCTTCTTCCCTCTATTCGTACCCTGGACAACTAATTAGGGACATTTAAGACAACATTAAAAATAATTATTGCAGAGAGCAATAAAGGAAAAAAATATGTTCATTTATTATCCAATTAGGCTTAATGCGTCGCACTGTAATGCAAATCAATATCCAGAGTGATTGCTAAGAATTGCCATAACCATGTAACATAGGTATGGAATCGCCGCAATCTAAATGTCACATTGTTCTCTAGTGATACTGTTTCAGCCTTCTTCAAAGATACTATTGTTGATTTTTAATAACCAGTTTATTTATACCATTTTTTAAACCTACTATTCTTTCATAACGTACCACAAATTGTTTCCAAGCATTCAGGTCTGGGCTCTAGGCCGGTCAATTTATAACCTATACCTACTCATCAGTGACAAATGTTCTAACAGACAGTCCAGTATTTTTTTGGGGTAGTTATCGTGTTTTCTTCAACATAAAGTAGTGTGATTGCTTGTAGTATTTCTCTCTATTCAATTGAATCTAGTGTGCCTTCCATTTGCTCTAAAGGTCCCACATCATTTCCAGAAAACCAACGCCATAGTTTTATGTTCTCACCTCAAGTCCAATTTGCTTATTGGAGTATTTTGGATCCTTTTTGCTTTTTAATGCGCCATTAATATCGCCTGCCGTCTGCGCCTGCCTTTCGATGAAACAAAATGTAACTTCGTTTAGTCCAAAATTAAAACATTTTTTTATTTAAAATCAGCCCCAATACCGGTGCCTCATAACTAAGGCCAACCGTGGCGAGTCTGTGATTTTTTCAACACTGGAACTTTTCGTACAACCATGCCAAACAGCTTAGCTTCAACAAGTTGACGTCAAAAGGTTGTTGTAGATTACTCCACTGCCATGTTCTAGTTCAAATACCAACACTATTCAGACCTATAATAAATAAAAAGTCAATAAGTGGGTCTTATATCGCCGCTATCACCGTTTTGCGATGTTTTTGCACAATAGTTTTTGTTGGTATTTCCTTTCTGATTGCACGTTTAGTAATTTTATAGATTCAAAAGTATAATTTCTAAATAAAGATTATAATTGTCCTGTTTTGAAAATCATTATAATGGAGCAATTTCAATGTTTTAATAATTTATGACATGGCTATTTACTATAATAAACAATAATTATTATTTTTCGCATTGTTGTATCAGAACTTTTATTACGCCCCATGTTTAATTAAACATTATGATAATATTTCAACAAATTCAAATTCAACGTAAAGACTCTAATCTTAATTATTTAAAAAAAATTACATGCCATCAGATTTTATAAAAAATGGGAATATAACACACTACTTTTGTTTTTGTCCCTAATTAGATGGCCAGCCAGAACACGCTGCGATTTGGTTGCAAGAGATTTGTTTTTAAATTTCCTATTACAAAATATTATCAACTTCAAAGCAATGCTCACAATTTTTAAGTATTCTTAGTATTAATTAGTATTTCATAAAATTAAACTTAATTATTTAGTTTATCTGATCTAACATGGACATGAAAATTAAAATTCAGCTTAAATTTTTGTTTGTCCCTAATTAGTTGACCACGACTGTATGTAGTGGGGAAAAGCTAGAGATATGATTATAACTAACTAGCTTTTGCCCGCGACTTCGTCCGCGTGGAATAGTAGATCTCGTTCCCGGGGGATTTCCGGGATGAAAACTATCTTATGTTCTTACTCGGGTCCCAGACTACATCTGTACCAAATTTCATTCAAATCGGTTCAGTGGTTTAGGCGTGAAGAAGAGACAGACAGACAGAGTTATTAGTACGGGTATTAGTACGGATTTGAACCACAATCAATTCGAATTTATATAATTAATAATTTCTTCTCCCAACAGCCGCACCAAAACTGAACGTGCCGCCTCGCTTCCGCGTGACGGCGTACTTCGACAAAGGTGAAAACGTGGTGATCAAGATCCCCTTCACCGGACACCCCGTGCCCAAGATCACGTGGGTCCGCGAGGGAGAGACCATCGAGTCTGGACTTCATTACCATGTCGAGAGGAAAGGTATGTGCTAAGGAGATAGAGTGTGACTGATATGTAAACGATTGTTCTCAAGGTAACAAATAATTAGAAAATAAATATCATATTTAGCTTTTTTTTCGAATCCTATGTAAAGTGCTGCTTTGTTTATACATTTTTAACTGTGTTCTAGTTATTTTTGCATTATTTTTTTAGAAACAACAACGTTGTGTTACATTTTAGGAATTAGTTATCATTTTATAAGAATCTAAGTGACCGTTTTAATTATTTTCTTTAAAAATAAGTAATTCAATTAATTGTAAGGCTCCAAGCACCTATACAAGGATGCATATTTTTTTGATGACAGAGATAATCATAAGATATACAAGAAATCTCTACAAAATGGTTTGTGATACAACCTGAACTCATTTAAAGGGTGGAATCGATAAGGTTTCTCTTAACGAACACCCCAAAATAATATTTTTTTACTTTATTAACTATTTTACAATATTTTCCAGAACGTCACGCGATCTTAACGATTCGCGACGCCAGCAAGCTGGACTCTGGACCATACAGGATCACCGCCGAGAACGAACTAGGACAGGACTCTGCCACCATAAACGTTGAAATTAGCGGTCAGTATAATATCATAGAATATGTCTAATTTGTGGAAGACATCAGTCTTTTGAACTAAGTATTTGCAAAACTTATAAAGTCAGATCACCAGAAAATGTAGTTTTATGGATGAAATTTAGTTCATATCTTATGAGAAACTGTAAGTGATGGCCTAGTGGTTAAGACGCCCACCTCTTATGAACTTTGGCAAGTTGTGACTTGAATTTTTAAGTTTATCTTGGACATCACTTGACCAACCATGGTGAACAAGGCTCGTGTTTTCTCTGTAAAAAGCCTTTGCGTAGCAGTGGAATAATAATAGGCAATATTATTTTTATATTTTCTGAAAACGGCAAACATTATTTAAATATCCTTGTATCTCCAGACCGCCCAGACCCGCCACGCTTCCCAGCGGTGGACAACGTGGGCGTGGACTCGCTGGCCCTCAGCTGGAAGGCTCCCGTATGGGACGGTGGTTCAGACATCACCAACTACCTGGTCGAGAAGAGGGAACACCCTATGACTAGTTGGATCAGGGTTGGAAATACCAGGTAAGTCGTGAAGACCTTGAGATAATATTTGAATGTTTTGATACGATTACAAAAAAGATAACTAATAAGATTGTGGTATAGTTTAACACGAGCGAAATAACGAGTACTTTCTGGTTTTAACTACGTAGATTTTTTAGAACCTGACAGACCTTTAGAAAACCTCTTGATTTAATACTATGCGATTTTAATTGGTTGTTTAACCGCCAAAAAGCGATATAAAAAGAAGATCCAGTTGCTTTTAACATTTGGAACTTGAAATTAATAAACAATTATTATTTAGTTTGGCAAATAAATGACACCACAAGTTTATTTTGGCCACACAAATTCTATAAACGAGTCGCCGTTTGACAACGCATACATAAATATTATGTCAATTAATTGAATTAAAATCTTTATTAATAACGTTATCAAACAAACTTTAACTTCCTTCCCTTCCCCAGGTTCACAACAATGGCGGTCACAGGCCTAGTACCAGGCAAGCAGTACGAGTTCAGGGTATACGCGGAGAACATCTACGGAAGGTCGGAGCCTAGTGAGACCACCACGCTGGTGCAGACCAAGGCCGTCATCAAGAAGGAGTTCAAGAAGAAGGAGTATCCTGGTGAGGATTTGGACTATCGTTTTTGAGTTGATATGAGTTGTGCTGAATAGATATGGACATATTATGTAGGGATAAAGTTGAATAGAAAAGGGTGGAGTAAAATAGAGTCGAGTAGAACAGGGTAGAGTAGAACAAAGTTGGGAACAAAAGAGAAGAGTAGAGATAGATTTAATACTCTAAGAATATTTTTAGGTTTTTCTTTAGATGTAAATGTAATTTTTCCTTGGCTTCGTGTCATCCACTTTTGAATGTAAAACTAAGGAAATGCATTCTAATTGGTTGTATCAATCAATTGCACAATCGTAATTATTGCGGTAACTCTAATAAAACCAGGTTCTGAATTGATTTAATCGGCATTATTTTGAATACGCATTTTTGTTCTATTGCGCAAATAACTAAATATTTTGCTAATTATGATAGAAAAGACAATTGTCATTACATTTTACACAAATTAAATTAATCAATTCTATCTGCTCTATCTATCAGGTCTATCTAAGCAAAATAAATGCTCCATCATATATTTTTTCTTTAACTCACCGTTCTTTTCTAGTTGACGAATCCGGCAAGCGTATCCGCACGAACGCAGACCACGGTCCTGTCAAGGACTATGACAGCTACGTGTTCGACATTTACAGCAAATTCGTGCCTCAGCCTGTCGACATCAACACATGCTCTGTCTACGACAAGTATGACATACTTGAGGAGATTGGTAAGTGTAGAGTAGTGTTGAATGGATAATGGATAGTAGGATAGTAGCATGGAGAAGTAGATAGAAGGAAGGGACCGTTAATCAAGTCTACGCATGTTTTCTTAGGAAAATTTGTTATTTTATCCCTTATACTCCAGTATAATAGGGTATAAAACAGTGGCATTCTGTTTAGTCCGTCTGTTAGGCCTTCCAAAAATATCGGACACATATTTTCCGGTTGATCAAATTATTTTAAAATACAAAGATAAAGAACTTTTTTTTTTGGTGAGTGGGAAATCATTAAATGACTCCTCCGCTCTCACACTCCGCTCCACCCAGAGCGGGTCTGGGTGGAGCAGAAGGGAGTGTCAGACTTCTACTGACTATACCCATCCATGTTCCTTCTTAGCCCTTTGTGTCTGGGCCGCGGTATCTATTTCGAACAACCCGCTGCCCCAGCAGGTTATTGTAGCCCTTAAGTCTCAAATCTATTTATGTAAAGAAACAGAGTTTTTGGTGGTAATCAACTCACAACTGAAACTCCTGAATAATATGCACAGTATTTTCTTTTTATGACACGCATTATGAAGCGTGTTTGAACATTTGACCCCAAAAACTAGTTTAAAATAAATTGAGTTGCAATAAATGACGTTGACATTTGACATGTAAATGCTATGGGCGAAACGCGCTAAAAGACATTAATTTGGTGGTGTCTATACCCGTATTAAAGAAATGATGGAGTTCAATTTTGCATGTGTAGTTTAAAGTAGATTTGTCTTAAGTTTTGTCTTTAATATTATTTAGCAGCGATTAGAGGAACGTGTTTGTGGGATTTTGCCCACATATTATTTTCTTATTTATGTTTACATATGGATGAACTTGGGGAGCCTTTTGCCCAACAATATTGGGATCATAATTCAATGCGTATGTCTGAATTGAAGACTCAAAAAGACCCCTAACGTTCGCCATATTTTTACACACAGTCCGTCAATTATTTCTATAGTAATTATGCATGTGGGACAATTTCGGTTATAGGGAAATTATAATAACGTAGTATTAGTTACCTCATAGTCGAAACCGGCCCCATTTAGAAAATCTGTAAGGGCAATTATTAACTTTTTATGACTAGTCATAAGATTTAAACACTTATTTAACTTTCTTCAACTACACACACACTTACACTCAATTACACAATAATTTTCAATTTATTTTCACTGGAAATTCTAAAAGTATTCTGAATTTACAACACTGAACCTTACACTAAACACAACTTTATTTTAAAATATATAAAAATAATAAATTTTTATTAAGAATTTAGTAATATTTAAATTGAAGTAAATATGGTTTAAAGTTAGAACCGAACGATTAAGCATGATAGAAAACATAGATAAAATAAACAATAAAAAACTAAACACACTCACGAAGTTGCTTGTGAAGTCACGTGGGATTTTTTAGAGTTTTATAACATTAACATAGAAATACTAACCTTGACGTAGAAAACCAACCTTTTCCTTTAAAATTATATTTTAAAATAATCGCCAGTGTAAAGTGGTGATTTAATAGGTTAATCACCAATCTAAAGTGTTCGTTTTAAAGTTTGTTACCAGAGTAGTAAGTGATACTTTCTCTTTCTACTAATGAAAATTGTAAGTAGCTATGAAATATGATATCCTTAACCAATCGTAAATATGGCTGATTGAGTGTTAATAAAAGTGCGAATTAGTACAGCGCTCTGTTTTTATAGCTCGGTGTCTCTTATTTACGCCCTTGCATTAAATCTTTGTGTCTTTTTAAGTAATTTTCAATCTTCCCCACTAGTACCCCTTTTACTTTTATTATACCTTAATCCCCATTCCGAAGTACAAAAGTGGTGATAATTCACAGGTGACTTCGTGAGCGCCGCGTCTCGAAGGTCGACCGCCCGAGGTCTGTGTGTGAATGGATCGATGTAGTGCATCTCTTTCTCTGCATCTCTCTGTCTCACACGCATACTTATTTTATTATAAAACAAATTATATATTTTCCTATCATTTTTCCTTAGGAAAAAGTCGCATGAAAAATAGTAGGGTGATTGGAAAATAAAATTAAAAAATTTCGATGATATTTTAGGATTTAATATTTCCAGTAACCCTAATTTTCAATATTTAAATTTATTTATTTCTTTCGTAAATATTGTTTAATTAAATTATCTATTTATTTGTTATAATTGTTAGATCGAATGCACGGTTTTCGCTTAATAAATTATTTTTATATATTTATTTTATTTAAGTATTTGTACACAAAACAAAATATTTTTATGCAAAATTACACTCAAGTAGATATTGGCACAGATATTTAGATAATGTAGAAATTACACTTTAGAACGTTTGTCTGATATTTATGACTCTTTTCTTATACAATTAGTACTTCCTTCACAATTTATCTACACTAATATTATAAAGAGGAAAACTTTGTTTGTTTGATTGTAATGAATAGGATCAAAAACTAATGGACCGATTTTAAAAATTCTTTCACCATTCGAAAGCTATATTGTTAACGAGTTACATAGGCTATATATATCACGCCATATCCCACGTGAGCGAAGCAGTAACCAAAAACCTAACGTAACGCGTGTGAAACCGCGAGGAAGAGCTAGTCCAAAATAACGGAACAAGAAAGTTCAATAATATCAGACATGCGTAAATACACACACAAAATTTCAAATTAAAACCTAAACAAGTCGTATTAAGAACTAAATTTTTGCCACAAGAAATCCAAAACAGCAGGCTTGTCTAGATACTGAATCCAAAGTAATAGGATTCAGTATCATGTAACAATGGATTAAAGTTGAAGAGGAAATTTATCTGTAATGGATTTCATGTTGGCAAGACTTATTCTAATGGTGTGACTTCACTTAACGTATTTGGCAAGATATTTGCGCGTTCGATGCAACGTACCTAATATAAACCTTACAATATTTGCGCGTTCGATGCAACGTACCTAATATAAACCTTACAAGTGACGCAAAATTTTGCCAAATAAAATAAATAAATAAATATACTGGGCCATCACATCCCAAACTAAGATCAAACAAACAACAAATGATCCCATACCTTGTACTGCGGTAACCAGACAACTGATAGATAATTTACACCCAGACACAAGACAAACAATCATGCTCATCACCAAAGTTTCACCTGGGTGGGAATCGAACCTTCGAACTAGCAGTCAGGTCCACTTACTACTAGACCAACAGACCCGTCAAAGAGTATAGTTTGTACTACCCAAGTAAAGTAGATGTTTTTCCAAATACGCCAAGTAAAGTCGCACCAAAACAAAAAATGCACTCACCACGACATAGTATAAAAACTAACACCCAAACCTTCAGAGGCATGAGGTTGCACAAACTGTTGTAGGTACAGGCGCGTTCGGTGTTGTCCACCGTTGCCGCGAGAGGGCCACCGGCAACTACTTCGCGGCTAAGTTCATACCGGTCGCCGGCGCGATGGAGAAGGAACTCATTAAGAAGGAGATTGATATCATGAACCAACTTCATCACCGTAAATTGATCAACTTGCACGACGCGTTTGAAGATGATGACGAGATGGTGCTTATTTTCGAGTTGTGAGTATTGCCTTTTTAAATTAATTCTCGTGTGAACAGTTTTCAGGAGAAACTACGCCTGAGATAATTTTGTAGTAGAAATCTCTCACGATAATACGATACGATATTACTGGGGCTGGGTAATGTAAGGCACTGGCTATATTTATCGGTCCAATATCTCTTTAGAACTTAGAGAACCGAGTTATTCCCTTACCTATGCCAGCTTTCTAGCGTTAAAAATGGAGTTACAAGAAAAGAGCCTACACCTTCCTAAAGGGCTGGAAATGCAACCGTGACTCCCTTCTTATTGTGGGTGTTTGTGAGGAACTATATTCTTCTGGTTGACCATCTAGCTTATAAGCCCTCTAACTCCAACTTGATCGCCAAATTAAACTAAATTATTAACCCTCTTACCCCCGGGTACAAAAGAAAATACAATAACATAGATGAAACATTTCTTTTTTGCACCCAAAGTGTTACACACCCAAGCAGCAAAATGTGGTCTAGTAATTATCCTGGAACCACCATTTATTAAGACTATAACGGTATAGTAAGCAATTATAACCACGGAAAAGGGCCCAATTTATAGGCGCATTTTACCTTATTAAATATTTATAGTAGACTTGGTGGACACCACTTTGACCAATTACGACTTTATAGATGGACTACGTGGAACTATTTCCTCCCGCGAAGCTAACTATCAGCGCTTAATAGAACCAAACACGACAATAACATACACATTGAATCCCTTACAAGCTCATACAAAGTGTTCTGTTTTGGTAAATGTTGGTGCGCACATTTGTAAAGATTAATATTCATCCATTTAATATTATATTTTTTTATATTTACTGGAATATTAATTATGGGTAGAGTGCTAGTTAACAGTAAGTCAAAATGTATATGTGTTTGAATGTACATTGCGCACCTATATTTTCGGTGAAGTATAATAGATTTTTTAACAAAATTTTGACTCGCCCCTTGAAATTTGCGATTTCATTAACTTGAATTTTTAAATAATGTTGGTTTTAGTAAACATACAACGAAAAGTCGCCATTTTGAGAAAGTTGGTTTTAACAAATACATTAACAAACCGTTATAGGCGTACTTTGTGTATAAAATGGTGAATGTCAAAACCATTTCTTGGCCATATATAAACTTGAACTTATAAGCCCTTATAAAGCCAAGTAATAAATTCAAATAGTTTCCAGTATGTTTAGTTCTGTTTATCACTCTTATTAGCGTACTTTACTTATAGTAGTTTTATAACGCTTCTTGTTAGCAGTTATAAGTATAGCCTACCAGTTTATATACTCTTGAGTGCATTTACACCCTCGCGATACTTTTATAGGTTACTCAAGCTTATATTGCGCCCTTAATTTCCACCTATAAGTAATTATAAGTTAATGTATAAGATCAGATATACTATAAGGCCCAACTAACTCCATTCTTGCTATTACAAGCGTGGCAGCCAATACTAGAACCCTTAAAAGAACATTATAAGTGCTGGAGGCCTGTAACACCTGCATTATAGGATAATTTTGTTGCTTGGGCAACTACCACAAATCTAACTGCTTGCTCTCCCCAGCTTATCCGGAGGCGAACTATTCGAGCGCATCACAGAGCCTGGCTACAACATGTCTGAGGCTGAAGCGGCTCACTACATGCGCCAGATCTGCGAGGGAGTAAGACACATGCACGAACAGAACATCATCCATCTCGACCTGAAGCCGGAGAACGTTATGTGCCAGACTAGGACTGGCACTGATGTCAAGGTTAGTGAAAAAAGCATTTTAAAGAAGGTCATAGTAAATAGTACCTTTTTTTGGGATGGGAAATCATCAAATGAGTCATCACGCTCTGAGCGGAGAAAGGAGTGTCAGACTTCTACTGACTGAAATTCACCCATGTTGTTTCTTAGCCTTAGCCTTAGCCCTTATTCTATTTTACTCGGTCGATGTGACAGGTTTTAGTCTTCCAAGTCGTCTTGTTATGCTATCAAAGTCAAGTCAAGGCATTTTTTTTTCACTTAGACCTCACACACAACAAGTACTTATGAATTGTCTAAGTGTCAGTCGGTTAGGCAGGCATTACGACTTACTCCTTACTCCTTTATATAATTTTGACACAATTCCTAGATCTTTTTTAAAGCTTTCTCTCCCTTATCCATCCCTCATGACATGCTCGTAAAACGCCTCGATGCATTTCTTTCAGAAGAGGAGGGTTCCTCTTCACACATACCACGTCATAACGTTTTCTTTAAAACTTTTCTCTAACTGATGCTACTTTCAAACTACCCCTTGTACCCGACACAGCAGTTCTAACCTCCAATTTTCCACAGATCATTGACTTCGGTCTAGCCACGAAGCTGGATCCTAACGAAGTGGTGAAGATTTCAACCGGTACAGCCGAGTTCGCGGCGCCTGAGATAGTGGACCGCGAGCCGGTCGGCTTCTACACCGACATGTGGGCTGTGGGAGTGCTGTCTTATGTGCTGTGAGTATATAATATGTTCAATATGTACAATATATACGAGCTGGTGAAGATATCGACCGGTACAGCCGAGTTAGGGCCTGAGATAGTTGAGCGTGAGCCGGTCGGCTTCTACACTGACATGTGGGCTGTGAAAGTGCTGTCTTATGTGCTGTGAGTATATAAGTACAATATATACTAGTAAGAGTTGGTGAAGATATCGACTGGTACAGCCAATTTCGCGGCGCCTGAGATACCTAGTTGAGCGTGGTGGCCAGTCGGCTTTTACACCGACATGTGGGCTGTGGTAGTTCTGTCTTATGTTCTCTGAGTATATGATATGTTCAATATGTACAATATATACGAGCTGGTGAAGATATCGACCGGCACAGCCGAGTTCGCGACGCCTGATATAATATAATAAATAGACACGGGACTGGGGGGTCTTATATTCTGTGAGTATATAGTCAAAGCGTAGCAAGTTTATCTAGGACATCACTGACATCTCGCCTCCGACAACACATAAGCCTTTGGCCACGGTTTTTTTATGGATGGAATATCATCAAATGACTTCTCCCGCCCTTAGTGTCAGATTTTTACTGACTAAAACCCACCCTTGTTCCTTCGGTTGCCCTTTATGTACTATGGTAACTATTAGAACTATTCCACAACCCTTTTTGGCCACTGTTGCGATTCGTATCTTTGACAGTCGTTACCGGAGAAACCAGAAGGTCTGACATTTGATCTAAGCAAGTGGTACCATGCCCAGTAAGTTGTGGATGCCTGACAGGCAGTCGTTCCATGTAAAACCCTGGTACTCAGCTGCATTCCTTAAGATCTGGAACAGACCCTAGCAAATCGGAAAAAAAAACTATACCAATGATGTTTTCAAAAATGTTCTTAAATAAATACTAATGTATTATTGTTATATCAGCCTCTCCGGCCTATCACCATTC
This sequence comes from Athetis lepigone, assembly GCA_033675125.1. Taxonomy (NCBI): domain Eukaryota; kingdom Metazoa; phylum Arthropoda; class Insecta; order Lepidoptera; family Noctuidae; genus Athetis; species Athetis lepigone. The sequence goes on from CM066234.1 coordinate 8,382,393, forward strand.
GCGGGTAACAACGACATCGAAACCCTGAAGAACGTCAAGGCTTGCGACTGGGAATTCGACGAGGAAGCCTTCCAGCACGTGTCTGATGATGCCAAGGACTTCATCAGGAGGCTGCTGGTCAAGAACAAGGAGTAAGTACTGGATATTATAAATATATACATGCCATAATTATACGGTAGTAAGATCTGTTGGTCTGTCTTGCGTGGTTAATAGAAGAAAATGATGATGATGAATGAAATGTTCGAAAGAACTGTAAATAACGCCTCATCTCAGAGACAATCTTTAAAAAAAAATAGGATTTTAATATGATCAGTGAGTTTTCTGCAAAAAGCAGAACTTTTGTAAATTCCGGTTAAGAATCTTAAAACATAGAATCACGTCTGTGAAGGTTGAATAAATTTTTTGTTGCCTTCAAATCAATCAATAGTTAGTTTTCGTTGCAGTATCATTGCCGTACAAAATCCGTTTAAAATACAGCTTACAAAATCCATGCTAATAAGGGTGTCCTAAAATGATGCCGACCAGGCAGCAGCACTGGAGCATGAGGTCCAAAAACCATTTTTTTTATTAGCCTTTTCTGTCCCACTCCTGGGCAAAGGCCTCCCTCCACTACTTCCATGTTTCGCGATCTCTCGCTTCCTCTTTCCAATTTCGTAAGATGTCTGCCGCATGCCGGACAAATTGTGGGCTAAAATGGCACAAAGCTGGTGCCCTGAGACTAGGACGCGGGGTCGCGGCCGGCCGAGAAGGAGATGGCGGGACGAACTGGACGGTTTCTTACCAAAAACCATTTAAAAAAAAAATGCCGCTTTGACACTTTTTATAGTATGTGTCAAAACGCCTGTATCCTTGCGACTTTAGACCTTCCGCCAAAGTAGCAGCGACTAATTACGTAAATTTGTGACAACTAATGGCATACATTTTCCCAAACACCCTCATTAATTGGCGATTTCTGCATCCGTTTTCCACCAAAATAAAGCCAAGTACTACATTCGTTTGTCGTCTCGTACAGAAAGCGTATGACAGCACACGAGTGTCTGATGCACCCGTGGCTGGCGGGCGACGCGGCGGCCGCGCGCACCGCGCACATCGACGCGCGCCGGTACGAGGCCATGCGCAACCGGCTACGCCAGCAGTACGACGTGAGTATCCTTAACCTTTCTACGACCAAGCGACAGCCGGCTTTCTATTGTGTCTCAAATCACGTGTGTTCGAAGGATTAAGGAGGATGCTGCACGGTAGCCCGCGAAATTCTAATTTTTGAACATTTTTTGCAGTTTGCTATCGTCAAAACCGCCCTCGAAGTGCATATTATAACTTGACTTTTTCATGAAATGGGCAATCAATTACCTTTAATTTTTTTTGCTCTAGTTTCTTGCAGCAGTTGAGAGATTTACGCCTTACCGAATTTTTTACATCGATTGCAACAAATGACTTACTTATTGTCTTTGTCCACACAGAACTGGTCATCATTCAGGCTGCCGATCGGCAGGCTGAGCGAGTACAGTTCACTGCGCAAGCTTCTCATCGAGAAGTGGAAGATATACGACGGACAGTTCGGTAAGTAACCAACGAACTCTATATTTTTAGTTTTTCCAGTAAAAAATTGTGCCCTCAGCGCCAAGCTATTCAAATACGTACATAGTTTGTCACGGGATCAGGACCGTGGCGAGCTAGGCACCTTTTGGCTTGTCATCTATACGTGACTATGGCAGTCAAAAGGATAAAAATAGTTTTTTGTATCTTTCGTTTATTAAAAAGTAGTTATTACTCAATGCACACAAAAATATGTGTGTATTTATTTTCAGAGTTTATATGTGTGTCTATGAGATGCTTTATTCCACAATTACTTCTGGAAGACTAAAAGGACGTAATGTCCCAAGTATTGTAGTAAACTTTTATTCCTTGTTCTGTAAAAGCAAATTCAAAATCTTTGTTCTGTAAAAGTAAATTCATATTTTGCCAAAGGAGTATTTCCAATCACTTGTTTTGACAGTACAATATTACTATTTTGTGAAGATTTAACCGAATTTCTATGAAACAAGCAACTACTTAGAATTTCAACCAAAACTCATTTAAATGTAGGAGTAATACAACCAAAACTCATTTAAAATTAGCACAACATTTAAAATCACCACCCCTCCCCCAGACCGTCGTCAAGCCGCCCCACGCTTCGTGATCAAGCCTCAATCCGCGTTCTGCTACGAAGGCCAGTCCGTGAAGCTGTACTGCCGCATCATCGCCTGCGCCACGCCCACCGTCACCTGGTCCAGGAACAACCACGAGCTGAGACAGTCTGTCAAGTTCATGAAGAGGTAAGCTAATAAAAATATACTCTATAAAGGTGGATTTAATAGTTTAGGCATTTTCGACCAGTCTCCTTGAGTAATTTAGATTAGGCCGACAAGAGTTGTCTTGCAAAATGGAACTAGCATACAACGCCATGTTGGTCTTGGGTTTCATGACATGACATGATTCAGTCGTTGTATTGGAATATTAATTCTCATCAAAATTTTTGACTGGCTCGTAATGTGATTATTATTCAACCGGTTTTAGGTACTCGAATAATTAGTTTTAAAAAGTTTAGGAAATCTCATTAATTTTTCAAAGAAGTGTGTTGTAAAATGACCCTTTTCCACGACCGTAATGAGAACTTATAAATATCATAACATACTATTACGTCACACAGGTACGCGGGCGACGACTACTACTTCATAATCAACCGCGCGAAATTGGAAGACCGCGGAGAATACATCATCAGGGCTGAGAACCACTACGGATTCAGGGAAGAGGTCGTCTTCCTGAATGTACAACGTGAGTATTACATCATTGTATTTAAAAGCAATCACCCCAATACACCTACCTAAAGAGAATTATCTTGATGCCACACAGAAACGCCTTAAAAAGACAACATTTCAAATTTTACTCTTCAAAAAATATACTTATAAAAGAAGATTAGCCTTAGCTTAGCAAAAAAATTTGCCGAATAGGCTTAGCCGTTTATGAGTTTTACGCTTCGCAATACCTATGAGAATTCATTTTTGATTATATATAGATGAATTTTTTACCATGTTATCCAGTAACTTGGTTGTGGAGGTTTGAAGGACAGTCGCCCAAATCCAGGGTCATGACTATCTCTGGCCTGGGTTTAGCTCCATCACTGATAGGTCTGAAAAAAGATCCAATTGCGGAACGTATTTGGCTGTACTTCGTCTATGTGAACCCCTTATATGAATTGAAAGTCAAGTTCAATTCATATAAGGGGGTTCACACCCCTTATATGAATTGAAAGTTCGGTCAGCCCTTGTGTTTATACATTACTAACTGTGCCCCGCGGTTTTACATGCGTAGTTCCTGTTTTCATGGGATTAGTTAGGTAAAAACTATCCTATGTAATTTCTCAGGTTATGGACTATCTCTGTATCTCACTTAGATCGGTTCAGTAGTTTTGGCGTGGTAGCGACGCAGACAGATAGAATTACTTTCAAATTTGTAATATTAGTATAGATCACACATCACATCTACACTCTAAAATTTATATAAGAACACGCATACTATTTTTAAATAACCACCGAGTTTAACATTTACCTGTTCTATTCAAAGTGACAGTTTTAGGCCGAATAATTTCCAATATTAGAAACACTCCCGACCAATTAAAACGGCATACCGACTACAGTGTCTAATTATTTTGTCACACAATAGCGACACGGAGAACGTTCCAATCTATTATTAAATACACCTTTAGCTCGATACAGAACTATATTAAGCACTGACTTCCGAACTACAGTCGTGAACCGATTGATTCGATTGTGTCCATGTTAATTTGAAATACAGTGCATTTCATTGGTGTTAAAGCGTTTACGTGCATATCTAAGTACATAGAAGTACTTTTTGGCGTGTAAGTGTATGTTTGTGGTGATATTTTAGTTTTTGGTATAGATTAGTGTCTATATTTGAATACGCGAATTTTTTTATATTGTTACAAAACCTCCCGATTCTTAAAGTGTATTTTAGTGTGCCATTAAACATTGTGTTTGGAGAAGTCTAGCCATTTCACAATTTTGAATAATGTGCGGATCAGCGTGAGATGTTTTTGATATGATTATTTTGTAGGTGTAGTATTGTCGTGTAGGTATACTAGGATAAGTGACCTAAAATTAGATCGATGTTACTCTAATATATTGTATAAAAACAGGTATATTGAGGACTTAGAGGCGCACTAAGCAATGGTTTTTTGAAATAGGGGGTGAAAGTTTGTATAAAAAGGGCGGGTGAACCGCGGGAAACAGCTAGTACCTGCTTACATTATTAGGCGCCCATACATATGGTATCATTGTCTTCTCATGGTAGGATAGGTTGCCTAAAATCAGGTTGAAATTACTCAAATATTTTGTGTGATGACGAATATGTCTTTCCACGCATTCGATGCCTATTCTGTATCTTATTAGTGCCCACTGAACTTTTTGGCTTGTATGAAAGACACGAAACTGCCATCATTCCCCGGAATTGGTGACTATCAAAACTGAACCCTATTCTTCCCTCCACAGCGGTCCCCAAGGTCCAACGCCAACACCTGCCCGAAGCCCCGCGCAGACGCGAGGCTCTTCCCTACACGTTCTGGCAGGAATCCTCCGAAACGGCGCCCGTGTTCACGTTCCAGCTGCGGCCGCGCGTCATGCAGGCGCGGGACACCTGCAAGCTGCTCTGCTGCCTCAGTGGCAAGCCCACGCCCACTGTCAAGTGGTCAGTATACTACTATACCTGTATCGCGTAACGTGTAGCGTCCTATAGTCAATTTTTTTAACAAACGAGTACTGAGTATATCTCTTTCACATTTCCGGTATTACAGAGAGAGAGATGGGAAATTGGTTGAGGCGGAGCTAACGCTTTTAACACCAATAATAACACTTATGCTGATTATGTGGACCAATAGAAACGCAGACAAAATTTTTGGTACTTGTTTGTTAAAAAAGCAGACTATAGGAAAAGTCAACATGCTGGACACTGGACAGTATATCTGTAACGTGCAACTTGTAACAAGTGTGTGGCTATGAATCAAAATAGGTCGTTTAAAGTTGATTACTCTGATTGGTTTCTGTCATTGTCACCTTAAGCAAGTAAATCAGGTAGTAAATCAAGTTTGATATTTGGAGAGGAACTAAAGCCATTTCGCTAAATGGTTTCAAAATTTGTAAGAGAAAAACTGCTTTGTGACATTTTCTTATATTTACTGCAATCTTAATAACTTATCTTGACTTATTTTTTTCTGTTAGTTATTACATTAAGTAAAAATCATGTTTTCATTACCATTTTCTGGCTCTAAACTCTAAAAAGTAGTATTTTAATTTCTTTTTATAGATACTAATTTTCTCAATCTCTCCATAGGTACAAAGACAAACGCGAGTTATCTAAGTATGACTACGCGATGACACATTCTGACGGCGTGGTGACGCTAGAGATCATCGACTGCCGACCTGAAGACAGCGGCAAGTACACGTGCATCGCCACCAACGTTCACGGCACGGATGAGACTAGCTGCGTTGTTATTGTTGAAGGTAAGCACACAAGATGGCCGACGCGGCACTTTTTGACAGGTTGTCAGATGCTTGATGAAAAAAAATATTTAAAAAGGGCCTTTTTGATTCTCAAAATCTTAGTATTTTTACAGAAAATAGTTTGATAGTTTTAGTTTCTAATAGATAATATAACTAAGATAGCTGAAGCATAAATTGCTTAATATTTATATGTGTTGATTTAGTGGTAAATTGGCTGTTGATTTTTTAAAAAGGTGTCAGTAGGAATCGATTCATATGGAGTGCAAAGCTGCTATATCCTCGAACACTTTTCATTAATAATGAACACTTTTAATGAATAATGAAGTTTTTGACTTCATTACAAATAGAGTTGCAAATCGCGTCTATACCTTTCTTGTGTCTAAGACAAGGATACATTCGATACACAATACTTAGTTATTCTGTCAGTAATTAAACCAGTTATAACCCTATAATATTATGACCCAGGTGAAGTAACATCACCGGAACAAGCCCAGATGATCCACAACTTCCTACACTCTGGAGATCGCCGCTACATCGAGAAACCGATCAAACCCGCCCCGCCACCGATCATCACCAAGACTAAGGTTAGTTGACGATTATTGTCTAGAATAATTGTATATTGAAATGTATATTATAATTATTGATGTATATAATTTGTAAAAAATATGAAAATAGTATTCAAATGTACAGTCAGCAAAGTAGATAAGTATGTAGGGCCGTCAGATATAATTTAAGTTTTCTTAAAAATTGATGTATGTATTTAAATGATATTTAAAATAATGAAAGAACTCGGTTATTTCTACTACCTATTGTTAAAAATTTTATAAAAAATATACCCATCCGTTTTCGAGAAATCTTCATTTATATGTGACGGCCCTGCATACCTAACTAGTTTGCTGACTGTATATACGGACGGACACGTAGGATACAGACTAGGTGTTCAAATTGGTCAGTCATGAGCTTGCTTAACAACATTCTAGGGCGATTTTCGTCTCTTTAGAAGAAAATAACTAAACACTATAAATATGATACAGATCTACAGTATATTACTATGAACGTTTCTTTGAAAGAAAACTGGTATTCAATTTTGCTTATTGCATACTTCACGTATCGTCTCGTGACCGATTATATTTTAAATGATACTAACGCTTGGCTTAAATATTAACATAAATTAATTGACAGTTACCAATACAAGCACTTATCCAAGCTAAATAAAAAGAAAACAAATTTTACCAATTCATTTTACAAGGCTACAAGCTTATTAAAAGCATCCACTAATTAAATTACATTACTGCTTTTCTTAGCGTGTAAGCGTTGCGAAGCGTCGACGTCCCCAAAATATTACCTCTGAAGAACAAGAACAGGTAAAGAAATACATGAAAGCATTGAAGCAAAGTCACCTCGAATATGACATCAAATTCAATGTCATGTCAAAACATTTTCAGTTGAACCATTATCAGACAATTATGAAAAGAAAAAATAGAAAGCTGATTGAGATAACAACATTTATTCTGGTTTCTTGATCAAAGAACTAAATAGTTATCATTAATTAAATTATTGAAAATAAATAATTCGCAACAAAACCTTCTAATAATTAAAAATAAATAATTCTCAAGCGCGCGTAAGCTGCTATTTGTAACTTTAGCGTGCTTGACAATGCGTTTTTACATTTTTAACACTTTGTAGATTATTACCGTATTACTTACTGCTTAGAAGTTGTAATTCTATGTATATTATGTATGTAGAGAAATGTGCTTAGTGTAAATATACAACTTAAAATTTGCCATAAACAAGCGATATAAACAATCACGGACAGCGCATTAATAAAAGTATGATGCATGTTTCAATATTTAAATATTCATTCGCCACTCCAAGAGAGGTCGATTTTGTTGACTACCGTATGTTGATTTAGGGCCGATTTCACCAAATTATTAGACCTAGTAGAAGTGGAATAAAATTGCCGTTTTATCGGTAAACTGTACATATAAATGAATAATACGCAGCAACACTACATTATACAATAGGGAAGATGCAAACATAGTATTTATTGAAAATTTATTAATAAAATGTTGAAAAAATGTAAATAAAAGGCCTCTGCAACTTTTTTTTGCATAATGTTTATTTTTATCAATAAAATATGAATTTAAAATTACATGAAATGAAACGTAATTTAAAACACCAATCAGCGTTAAGCGACTGGAATGACGTCACTGGCACGTTCCAAAACGTGCGAGGAATTCACTCGAAAATTAAAAAGAGGTTATAGTACGATTTTTAATTCGAGTCAGAAAAATTACATTTTCAGTGTTGCAGGTTTTTAGTTCCAAATAAATAGTGATGTGATACAATCGAGTTTTTACAATGAAATCTTAATCGAGTTTTTTTTAAATTCAATATCAAATTGCCTTTGATTATATAAAAAAAATATTACATGTAATTTACGGTTATTAAATAGAAGACATACACGGTAGGTAATTTAATCTATATATATAAAAGAAAGTCGTGTTAGTTACTTCACTTATAACTCAAGAACGGCTGAACCGATTTAGCTGAAAATTGGCAGGGAGGTAGTTTAGAGCCAGGAGAAGGACATAGGATACTTTTTATCCCGTTCGACATCATTCCCGTGTGACTTGACATGTAACGTCAGTCACTATAAAACGTGGTATAACAAAAAAGAATCAGACTTGGAATAACAAAATTGACGTATAATGACAGCTATGTAATGACGTATGGATGATAGGTGGTAGGTAGGTAGTAGGTAGGTAGTAGGTAGGTAGTAGGTAGGTAGTAGGTAGGTAGTAGGTAGGTAGTAGGTAGGTAGTAGGTGTAGGTAGTAGGTAGGTAGTAGGTAGGTAGTAGGTAGGTAGTAGGTAGGTAGTAGGTAGGTAGTAGGTAGGTAGTAGGTAGGTAGTAGGTAGGTAGTAGGTAGGTAGTAGGTAGGTAGTAGGTAGGTAGTAGGTAGGTAGTAGGTAGGTAGTAGGTGTAGGTAGTAGGTAGGTAGTAGGTAGGTAGTAGGTAGGTAGTAGGTAGGTAGTAGGTAGGTAGTAGGTAGGTAGTAGGTAGGTAGTAGGTAGGTAGGTAGTAGGTAGGTAGTAGGTAGGTAGTAGGTAGGTAGTAGGTAGGTAGTAGGTGTAGGTAGTAGGTAGGTAGTAGGTAGGTAGTAGGTAGGTAGTAGGTAGGTAGTAGGTAGGTAGTAGGTAGGTAGTAGGTAGGTAGTAGGTAGGTAGGTAGTAGGTAGGTAGTAGGTAGGTAGTAGGTAGGTAGTAGGTAGGTAGTAGGTGTAGGTAGTAGGTAGGTAGTAGGTAGGTAGTAGGTAGGTAGTAGGTAGGTAGTAGGTAGGTAGTAGGTAGGTAGTAGGTAGGTAGGTAGTAGGTAGGTAGTAGGTAGGTAGTTAGTAGGTAGGTAGTAGGTAGGTAGTAGGTAGGTAGTAGGTAGGTAGTAGGTAGGTAGTAGGTAGGTAGTAGGTAGGTAGTAGGTAGGTAGTAGGTAGGTAGTAGGTAGGTAGTAGGTAGGTAGTAGGTAGGTAGTAGGGAGGTAGTAGGCAGGTAGTAGGTAGGTAGTAGGTAGGTAGTAGGTAGGTAGTAGGTAGGTAGTAGGTAGGTAGTAGGTAGGTAGTAGGTAGGTAGTAGGTAGGTAGTAGGTAGGTAGTAGGTAGGTAGTAGGTAGGTAGTAGGTAGGTAGTAGGTAGGTAGTAGGTAGGTAGTAGGTAGGTAGTATGTCAATTCGAATTCAATATTCATACTTGACAAGACAACGTCTGTCGGGTCAGCTAGTATTATATAAAACACTGTTATATTATTAGTTTTTGGTAAGGTCCATATTTCTAAAATTGTTTTATTTAAGATGGTATGTATTCAATATTAACTTTTGCGCTACTCCGTGTAATTCTTACCCTTTTTGGAACGCACCCCCGCAGTAGTTGTCAAAGTATTTTGTAGGAATAAAATTAGCTTTATAAAAGCATATTCGCGCAGTCTTCTAATGCTCCTGTATAAGTATATTATTTTACTCTGTGTTCTAATGACTCTTTGAATATGATTTCGAAGGCATGCAATTTTCTTCGACTGTAGTACTTCATCTTTTGAACTTTTCTTTGTGTTGTTCACTAATGGTCTAATCAACAGAAATAACACACCTTCGATATGCTTGAAGCCTCTGTCTGCCATGATACAAGGTCCAGGAGGTAAAGATTCCATAAATCCAGATTCTTTAAATATTTAAAATCAGAAGTTCAGCCACCAAAACTATCTGATACAAAGTTTGTAACCCCGTCTGGTGTTGGAGATATCAACATAAGTCAACATGCTTTTTTGCATAAAAAAGCATTGCATACATGCTTTCATGCGGTATTATTATGACCACGAGATGTTGATTGATAGTTTATTTTCAAATTTTAGCAATAACGGTATCTGAAATGGCGAAAAATAATAAAAAAATATAAAAATTAGAGGTGAACAATACAACCAGAGATACAGTGTCACTGCAGTGACGTCATCGGAACTATTGGTCCGTTTTCGCGCGGAAGTTTAAACTGTCAATTTAAAACCGTTTTTTTTACAATAAATTACAACATTTAAACTTTTTAATATATTAGTGGTCTATTATACATGGAATTCTTTAAAATCAACACAAACATAAAAATATTGCATCTTCCCTATAGCAAAGCATGTATCGCATAAAAAACTTTAATTACACATTACACCACTTCTCATAGACGCCACATCTATCTGCAAATTATACACACAACCACAATATTAATATACTTATATTTCCACCTTAGGTGACTATCGACCCGCCCGCCAAGTCGACGATCAGACCGAAGTATTCGCCACAAAGCTCAGTGGATGCAAGCAAGAAGAAATATGGCGGACTGTCGCGACTGGATTCCGAGACGTCATCCAGGTCTAGAAGCGCTACTAAGGAACTGATATGTAAGTACTATTAGTATCATTTTTTCGAATTACTTGTTATTTAAATTACTTCCTAAAAATTTAATTTTTAAGACATAATACACCTTAAAGCTAAAGCTCCAGCTTCGCCCGCAAATTTCAAGTTTTACAAGATAATAAAAAAAACATGGGTGATTTTTTATCATCGTCATCTTCTTTATGGTCATTCCCCTTCTGAAGGGCTTATTTTCCACAGGCCCATATTGGGATGGACCATGGTAAGCCACGATGTCTGCTACTGTCGGTGTATGCACCTAAATGCGGTGCAATAATGGCCAAATACTCAAACGTCACTTAATTTTAAGAAGCTCTCAAATTTTTTGCTATCTTTGGTGCCGATTCTCTTGTTCACAAACTTAACTAAATATAGGTTAAATGCATCTTTCTCTTTCCATTTCTTAAAGAAAAGGACAAAAGATACATTTTAGTTTAATCCTGTCAAATTAGACAGCGCCTGAAGAAAATTGGCGTATATTAAGTCGCCATGTTTTTAATCGCGTTTAAATTATCTATGGAGTGTCTAAATAATTGCCTTTGATTATGCACCTAAATGCGGTGCAGTAATGGCCAAATACTCAAACTCACTCTAAAGGCATAAACTAAGGGCTAAAATAAGACTTAACATTAAGTGGCGTTTAAGTATTCGGAGGTAAGGGTCACATTACCAGGAAATGTGGCGTGCCATCCGTCCAAAAACTTATAGGTATGGGTGAAGGCGGAATCTTTAAGGGAAATCTTTGAGCAGCAGTGGTCATTCGGCTGATATTATGTTGATGACGGTGATGAAATTGATGATGATATTTAATACTGTGTGTGTGCCGCAGTATCCGCGACTCGACGATGCGTTACGAGTAAGGGTGTTAAAAACAACGTTCATGATTCTACGTGTGTTTAGTCAAATTCAGCTGTTTCTATCAAAAGTTTAATGCCCTCCCAACCATAATGTATGAAACAGCTGATATTTTTCTCGAAATTTTAGAATTGGTCCCACAATAAAAGTTGATTGTTTTTATGGGAAGAATCATCACCTAGATGGTTTTTCAAGACCAAAAATATAACTTGTATTTTTGGGGACGAAAATCTTTAAATGATACTTTGTAATAACGATGACGATGATATTATTAATGTGTATTTTTCTGTGCGTAGTGCCCGCATCAGACTCAACAATGTGCGGGCCATCGTTCGCGCGCTCGCTCCCGGACGCGCACATGGCCCGGGACGGCGCGCCGCTGCTGCTGTCGGCGGCCGTGCGCGGCGACCCCGACCCGCGCGTGCAGTGGTACAAGGACGGCAAGCCGTTGCACTCGTCTGAGGTACGTGTTGCTAGTTGCGTGTTGCACGGTTCGTTACACGATGCACTGTTGCAAGTTTTCACTAGATTATTAGTAGAGATCGTCTAAAACTAAAATGACGCACTGTCGACAAATTACTACCATCGACAAATTGGATTCATGACCCATTATAAGTTTATTTTCCTACAGACATTCAAATACAATTAGGTCGACATTCACGTAAACATTTATTAAAAACTAGCTATTGCCCGCGACTTCTTCCGCGTGGATTAATAGTTCCCGTTCCCGGGGGATTTCCGGGATGAAAACCAACCTATGTCCTTTCTCGGGTTCCAGACTGTATCTGTACTAAATTTAATTCAAATCGGTTCAGTGGTTTAGGCGTGAAGAAGAGACAGACAGACTGACAGCAGAGTTGCTTTCGTATTTATAATATTAGTACGGATTATGTAAATATGTTTATTAATTGTCTGGTAACCCTGGGTAATTTGGGCCGTGTGTAAATTGTATCTGGATATTTATTGATATTTTTGTGTACAGGTGGTAGACCTCAAGTACAAGAACGGCGTGGCCTCCCTGGCCATCAACGAGGTCTTCCCCGAAGACGAGGGCGTGTACTCGCTGAAGGCCATCAACAGCCAGGGCGAGACTGAGACCAAGTGCAAAGTTACTGTCAAAGGTAGGAGGCCATCTTGTTTAGTTACATTTTACTAACGCACATTGTTTTTTTTTTAAATTAAGTACATACCTATGTGTTTATGGTGATACTACACTTGGTGTATTTGGTAAAATATTTACGTATTCGGCGCAACGGTTGAACCTTTTTCTCATAAATCTATAAAGTATAGTTTTTAAAATCCAATTAACTCGAAAATTTTGACAATTACGCCAAGTGTAACCATAAGATTCGAAACCAAATCTAATCTATGATTTCCAATAACCGGTTACTTTTCATGTATAAGGTGACAATAAGTGACCGACACGTAAACACATAATTGCACTCATAGACATAACTATCCTAAATAAGCTCGTTTTATTTATTTAATGTACTGAATTTTATTTAAAATGCAAGTTTTTGTAAAATAAATTGAAAATAAACGTCTAAACGATTTCGGGGTTAGGAAAACCAAACTTCTCCAATATTTTTGAACATCTCAAAGTTTATTGTAATAAAACGAAATAAGGCAATAGGTATTTACAAGTATTATATTGAATTCCCACAGCAATGGAAAGCAGCGCCGCGGCCGCCGCAGTGAAATTAGGCGACAAGCCTCCTAGAATAGTGGACCACGCGATATCACAGACCGTCACCGACGGAGACGCTGTCACGCTGTCCTGCAGGTAACGCTTATTTACTGATTATTTCGAGTATAAATATTACAGTTAGGTAAAAATCAAAAGATCTTTGTTGAGAAATAATGTCGTGGTGGCCCTAAGTTAAAGACCCACCTTTCATGCAATGGGTTTGTGGTGCCATTGTGACTTTTTCAGGTCATTTGTATTTTGTAAAGTTTACTTTGGATGTCACAGACATCGGTAAAGGAAATGTCATGATGGCTTAAATCAATATAAGTCTGAAATATTTTATCTGTCTTGAGCAAACTTGGTGATAAACGCTCGGACCTTCTTTATATATGAGAAGAGACATTTGGCACGCAGCGTGTCAAATTAATTATCTTCTTTAATATTTTATAGAAAATGGATTTAAAAAGTGCTAGTAATAGATGATTAGGTACTGTGGGGTTTTGGGGCATAGGGCAAGCCCCATATATAGTTTACAACTTAAAAAAACGCTTGAATAGTCCTACGTGTTAATTTACTACATTTTTAGTATGTGTTAATTAATAAGCTCAACTTATGAAATTATTAGTGCAATAGTTACCGTGACCCTGGAACATAAAGGGCAATCGAAGGAACATGAGTGGGTTTTAGTCAGTAAGAGTCTGACACGCCCTCCCGTCGCACCCAGGACGGGAGCAGTCATTGGATGATTTCCCACTCACCAAAAAAAAAAAAAAAAAAAGGTGAGACCTCGGCTTGGCTCGGCTTGACTTAATAAGTCGAGTCGAGCCTAAGCGATTATAAAATATAAAAAACTAAACATACATTTCTCTCCGTCACAGAATCACAAACGCGGAACGTTTCGACGTGGTCTGGTTGCACAACAACAAGGAGATCAAGCCTTCGAAGGACTTCCAGTACTCCAGCGAGGCCAACATACACAAGCTGAGCATCGCTGAGATATTCCCTGAGGACGCCGGTTAGTCACCCTTATAAATTAACTTAGTTCTGATAAACATAAAGGCAAACAACCTCCTTGGCTTGTCTTTTAACCAAAAGAAATGTATGGAAGACATAATTACAATATCGATTTAGTAATTAACTTAATTGTAAAGATTTTTAGATACATTTTCAGACAAAAGTCACACAAGATAGTTTACATTTAGTTTAGTACGTAAATAAGTTGAGTTACTCAACACCTCAAATATTATTACCCTTACTAATAATCACTGTGTAAAGCTATGCAATGAATAAAGCCTGTGTAACCATAAATTTTTTGACGTATACACCTGTCATAACTTTATGCAGCGATTATTAGTAAGGCGCTATTATGAATAAAGTCATAATATTCGAGTTGTTGTACAGTGCAGTTGATTGATATAGAGCCATCTGTGCTTTTCATAAGGCAATGTTACAAAATAGGGGACGGGATAAAAAGGAACTTTTCCAAAGCAACGTAAAGAAGTAGAGTGAATAGTACTAAGTTCTGAAGATAGATGGCGCTGTTACGTGTTGCGGTGCATATTAATGTAGAGTGTGAAAACTAGATGGCACTATTAGGCATTGATAAAAAACTTTCTGAGCACACAAAACTATAGTTTTTTTTAAAGAGCATGCAGTACTGAAAAGTTTAATTAATTATGTATTTTATTTCATAATTGGCATTTTTTAAATTATCATTTAATATACTACTGATAGTAATTAAGCCTCAGACCTTCTTTGCATGGAAACAGGCCTATTATAAATATCCTACAGTAGTTGGTGTGTAGAGATTGTAGTTGTTGAAATGGTCATTTCAACAATTATATGAATATAATGTAGATAATTTGCAAGGTCATTAAATTCATTTCCTCTCAATATTTTTAATATCCTTTTTTACCTTCTAACTCCTTCCAGGCGTATACACATGCGAGGCGTTCAACGACGCCGGCGAGTCGTTCTCGTCGTGCAGCATAGTGGTTCGAGTCCCGGGCGAGGCAAGCACCGCGCCGCAGTACACCGCCTTCCCCTCATCCGCCACCGTCAGCAACGCCGAGCCTGCTGTCTTCACCACCGAACTGGATAAGGTAATAACTAATGAGTGAACGCAAAAGATACCCACCCGGCCGATCTAAAAATTGTTGAATGAGACAACTATCACGTTTACTAGCCTATTTACAAAATTGGTTAAATGAAAAGCCTCTAAACGTTCAAACTATAAAGATCTGTTTCAAACCCAGAATCCAGTTGTCACTCTAATATTATCCCATTACAATTGGCATCGCCACGTCCCGTCGTCAACCTTCGCCAGCTACTTGTGTTGTCATTGATTAAGACGGGCAAATACGTTACTACATTTAAGCCTTACAAAATGTTTTTTCTTGAATGTAGTAGAATCCTACACGCATTACAGTGGCCAATAACTCAAAAGCTGCGCTAATCGTGCCGTGACTTAATTTAAATTTTCAATTTACCGTACCGTGCTTACTGTAACTATATTTTCTATTCCAAAAGAATAGGTCTTCAACATTGTTTTCTTTTAAAGTAACTTTTTTTAAAATGAAAAATATAGAGGTAACCTTTTATTGTGTGTAACTTCTCATACAATGTTGTATCAATCTGTAACACTTACGTTAGCAATCGAACAGTAGGTCAATACGTGCTTATAATTTATTATTAACATCCAAGTAAATGAACAACAGCATCTTTCTCGGAACTAATGACATCAGAGCCCGGCGACTCAATAATCATTATTTTGTATTGTTTAGATATTTTCGCAGAATCACTTGTTACTCTGCTCCAGATTGTTATATTAATGTAGTAATTTTGATTCGTTTTTCTGATTATACATTTGTTTCCACAGCCACCACTCCAGCTTCAGTGGTTGAAGGACGGCAAACCAATCGACGAGACCTCAGCAAGATACAAGTTTATGATGGAAGGCACCTCTAGGTACAGGTATGAGATCGTCAAGTGCAGCCCAGACGACGCTGGACAGTACCAGGCCCGCGCCGTCGGCTCCAAGGGTGACGCTCTTGCAGCCTTCTACCTTAACGTCGTAGACCAATAATAAATGGACTGACTGTGGCAACCGTAAAGGACCTATTACAGCTCCCTGCGGAACACCCACACAAAATCTACACTAACTGGATGCTAAACGATATATTGAGTATGAGTAACGATTTTTTATACAATTCGGAGTCTAAGTGTGAAGCAGTTTTTATAATTATAATAAATTATTTATTAAATAAACAAGTTACGTTAAGTGTTACACCCTGTCGAATGCCTATGAGAAGACGCCTGGACGATCGAATCCTCGTACGCTCTCTAGTCACTGTTAACTTTTAAATGTTATTATTTATTTGTCAACTATTATCCGTTGTTATTTTTTTGTTTATTTATCGTCCTCACCTAACAGATATGCAGCTTATTTTAAAAAGCTTGAGTTTAATAAATGTTGGCATAGATTGTAGGCTAGGGACTCTGGCCAGGCCGCTGCCACCTCGGCCTGACCTTTGTCTCTCGCTGACCAAAATCTGTATAATTATTTTTATATAAATTTAACTGTATTATTTAATTGTACATAATTTAATTTATATCATGTGACCGCGTAATTTATGAATAAATATGTATACTTAAAAATTAATATCGCTTTTTATTTCATTTGTTAAATTTTTCATTAAGGCACTTTTATGTTCAATGATTTTTGGGCCATTTTTTTTTTTTTAATTGGAACACATTTTTAAAATTTCTTTTTTTGTGATACAAGGCGCGTCTTTTAGTGTTGCTTGGTAAATAATTGAAACGTATAGGATGATCCAGTTACTACTGACGAATACTTATGAAGCCTTTAGGAACTTATAAAGTTTAGTCTACAAAAAAGTATTCCCACCCAAAAAAAAAGTTTTTTTTAATTCCATTGATTGAATGTCCCTCATTTTTTTCTTTGTGGGTACTTCTGTAATGCATTCAGTCAGTAGTAATTGGCAAGTAGTAGTAGATATTTCGCAAAATAAGTATTCAAAGAAAAAATGGTTGTTAATTATGTTCCTGTAGTGTTTTCCACTAGTTAGTGCAATTTTGGGACTTTAGTAATCATTTAGAATGATGAAGAAAGTGCAAAAATGGACATTCATTGCGACATGGTGACAGCATCGTCGTGACGACTGGAGATATTACATCAACTTCAGATTTTACATCCACTGATATTTCAGGAGGGAATATGCAAGGTAAATATTATGCAAATCAAAATTATGTTAAATAATAAACATATATAATAGTTATATGAATATAAATGCGAAAGTAACTGTTTGTCTGTCTGTCTCTTCTTCCTGCCTAAACTTCTGAACTGATTTGAATTAAATTTGGTACAGATATAGTCTGGGACCCGAGAAGGACATAGGTAGGATAGTTTACATCCCGGAAATCCCTCAGGAACGGGAACGAAGTCTCGGGCAAAAGCTAGTTCCCTATAAATAAAATTTGGATTTAAATGTCTGCTGATTGTAAGTCCTACATTATGTTTTTTAGCTTTTTCATGATATGAATAGATAAAACTGAAAATGTGCATGCAATCATTGTAACGATCAAATCGATGTCTCGATATTAAAAAATCAGTCATAATAAGAGCTCTCTTTTACTTATATTTAAGATCGTAGACAAGTTTAAAACATTTTATACCTTAGGCACTACTGCTTGGCACTACCGGTAGTGTCATGGCAAATTTTGTTTTCCTATGACGCTACTTCTCTGATTGGCTCATTGGACGCATATAACAAAATTACCCGTGATCTACTTAGTTACCCGTGGTACTACCATCCGGTTGATTTAAATATTCGTGACTTATCGTGTACCTATATTATGTATTAAGCTTAATTAAATGAAAAAAAAAACATAGATGCGTATTTACTCGCCGAAAATGTCTATCTTAATTTCTCCAACGTATTCCCAACCGATAATTCTCCGTTGATAAACTGAAGAAGAATGTTCATAATATAATCGTCATTATCTATAGCTATTTTAGTCCGCTTTGACCCCTTGTTCGTTTGTTGTCGTTTCATCTTTGTGTTCTGGACCTGCCTCAAGAGTTTTAACAATCGTGGTAACGTGATTGAACCTTTCGTGACCATTTTATTAATTTTGGAGTGCCAACCCTCCATAGCATTGTTGGTTCTATGACGTAGACCATAAACACTCAACATTTTACGTATATTATTTTTTAACCAGAAACGTTCTACGTAATTTATAAACTTTTGCATGCCCAAGTCTTGACTTTCTGCTTTTACATATTCCCAACCACGCATTATTTCTTCTTCCGGCAATAAAGGGAGGGCTGCTGTTAGTCCAGTAATACGTTTGTGACCTTTTTTTTTATTAAAGCCTATTGCTTTAGCTTTTTTCCATACGGCTCTTGACCAATGGTAAAAGCAGCCTTTCAGTTGAATGTCGGGGAAAACTTCTGTCAACGCATTGATCGCTGCCAACTCAAAATCGCAGTGGAATATATCAGGAGACCAATTTGGTAGCGCCGATTTTATTAAGTTGTATAAGGTTGTGTATGTTTTTTGGTTTTTATTGGTAATAAAGCAAAAATTAAGGGGATTACGTTTGTAGTTTCTACCGTGCTACGATGTCCCCATGAATACTGTATAGCTCACCAAATGGTGGAGGGCAGCTTTTAAATGTAGCATCCCCAAAAAATTCACGGATTTCACTTATCATTTGTCTGCAGTCCGGAGAACAAAATAATAAAATTCGACTCTCTTCGTGATAATAGTCTGCTAAAATAAAATCACAGAAATCAACTGGAATTTGAACTTCTTCAAAATCTCGGTAAACTGTTTTCAGAACTCCCAGCGATTTGTTCCTCATATCGTACAAACAATGCTGCACACTTGAAAATGGGGGTAGTGAGGCCACAAAATTCAAACCCTTATTTTCAAACGAAATACAGGTCTCATCGTATAATTGAGTGATTGGTTTATCAGATTTTGTTACTTTAATCTTCAAATTTTCTATTTCTTTAGCAACAATAGACCTGCCGACAGAATGTTCACACGTGTGAACTTTTTGTGATGTTTTGATTAATTTGTTACCCTAAAAATAAACCATAAAATTAGGAGATAAAATATAAATAAATAACTACTATGAATAATCTGTAATAGGTACCTAAGACTTACTTTGATTGTTATTGTTCCTGGACATTTCGATTTTTTGTAGGCTGAACAACGCCATATACTTGAACCACTTTTGAAATCTCGGAGCTTATGATATTGATAATCACAATGTATAATAACCGTTCCGCCTTTATGTTGTCTAAAGAAAAGTTCACTATCGTCGACCTCCATTTAAATAAATATTAAGTAATTAATTTTTTTAACAATATCTTTGTAATTTTAAATATGCAGGTATGAATTGCATAATACATTTATTTTAATATTGCAAATAATGTATGACATTGACATTGTCTACTTGTAAACATTATCTCGAGTGCCAGTAGATATTATGAATTGGAACAAGCTCTAAGTAGTTTGCATTGCAGGATACCTCGCGTGCCAAGGGAAATTAATTTTCCCGTGCCACTACTAGGGCCACTGTAGTGCCACAGAAACTTCTTTTTTACCCGTGGCACTACCGGTAGTGTCGTGGGAAAACAAAATTTGCCATGACACTACCGGTAGTGCCAAGCAGTAGTGCCTAAGGTATAAAATGGTTTAAAATGTTGGCTTCCGGCCTAGCCGGATGCAGCTGAATATAAGTATTTACTTGAAGCTACTTCCTATCTGACCTCCTAAAACTTACTGGGTTACAAGATGTCGCAGTCATCTGGTTGAATCAGCTATTTGATTGTATGACTAGCGCGTTCATTGAATGACTAAAGGACAACTCGTCAAGTTGTTAATGTAACGTTCAAAGACATGACTGAACGTCATTTAGTATTGTCGTTTAATGGGATATAGCCGACTTTGTAATGTTTGTTTAGGGTGAACATAAGTTCGCAACTTAAAAACTTAACTTCCTTTACATAACAAAAATGAGGACGTGACGTGATACACCTTATTATCATATGAATTTAATTTAAAAATAAAAACTTTAAAAGTAGCCGGTGGCGGCGTATTAATAGGTAAATCCAGGCTGTCACACTATTTTATTACGAATCACTTTAAAGTAAATTAAGTCAAAAAAATATCAAGACCGTCGTATCTGCGCGAGCTATTTTACGCCAAATTTGTTTTGGTGATTACTAACGCCGCAGTGGGAAAAAAATGAACTAAATTACAATCACCTGACTGATTTTACGTCCGCTCTTTTCAAAGGGCTATGTTACAATCAGCTATCTAGTTGGACGTTGAGTGATGCTTGTTTGATCAACGTTCGGCCTAGCCATTCAATTAAATGTCGTCATCCAATGAACGCGCTAGTCATACAATCAAAATAGCTGATTGCAACCTGAATATGAATATTCTTATAAGTCTAGAGCACAGTCTGTATTGCCCAAGTACCTCAAATATTTTGCCGAATACGCCAAGTAAAATCGCACCATTAAAGTATATTATGGTGTATTAGTTAGTTAGTATTATTTAATGGTGCGATTTTGAAACTAGGAACAGATTAAAGTTAAATCCGATGCGCGGGGGTGTCACACCATCAATTTTTGAACTTTGCTCGTCGTTGTTACTGTGAAATCTTGTGAAGTTGTGATAGAACTAAAAGGAGAGGGCGGGCGCCCTTGCTTGCTGTGCCTGCAGCCAGAACCTACCTGATGGCGAAAATGTCCTCTAGGCGATTCACACACGGCACCGCGCACAGCCGCGGAGGGTGAACAAACGTACACCGCTCGACCGCGCGGTCGAGCGGTGTACGTGTGTTAAGCCCGGTTTCCACCGCGAGCGGAACGGCCCCATTAATGACTTCGTTTGCAAGCGCAAACTGCATACTTGTATTTCCACTAACAAAATTATAATTCTTAATACATAATTGTTTATTAATGCATTTATTATTAATTATTATTCGACTACTTGTTGTTTATTTGTTTGACTATTAGTTATTTGCTGTTTGCGCTTGCGAACGAAGTCATTAATGGGTCCGTTCCGCTCGCGGTGGAAACCGGGCTTTAGGTATCAACGGATTTTAAAGTGTCTTGTACAACATGACATCCGCCTCACCGCCCTCCGCGGCGCAGCGCGGTGCCGTGTGTGAATCGCCTTATTGTGGTGGCATTTGAGTGAATTCGCAAATGTTACATAACATATAATATGTTATTTCGATATAGATTAAGTTTTCTAATTTTACTAGTAGATTAAGGATTTAGTATGTAAGGCCCCTCTATCATATTGGGTCGCAGATCTGTAATATCAGTTGTAGGTACAGTCAGCAAAGTATATAAGTATACGGGGCCGTCATCTATAATTGAGGTTTTCTTGAAAACCAATGAATGTATTTAAATGAAATTTAACCTAATTGAAGAACTAGTCATTTTCTACTATAGTTTAATTTTTCATTATAAAATATCAGCAGGTCTTTGAGAAAACTTAAACTGTATCTGACGGCCCTGTAGGTATACTTATATACTTTGCTGACTGTACATAAATAAATACTAAACTTTGACACAGTCACAAACAGAACAGGACACTCAGCCCACAAGACGGACAGAGCAATCCACAATACACATTTTATAACACATAAAAAAAAATAGTAATTCCAATCTTCACCGACCAAACGTGACTCGGCACAATGTTAACGCATATTCAAAACAATCTCGTTTTTAAATATGAAATCCTCAAGAAAGTCCTCGAGTTATAAACGCGCGTTTTTATTTTTATTTTATCAGTTCGAGGGAGTGACGATGCAATACTATGCTTTATGTGAAACCTTATTATAAGCCTCGTATTGTTTCTCGTATTCGTTCGGGCTTTGATTAAAGGCATCACAGATATCCTTTAATATACGTAATTTAAATTGGTTTAAATTTTGAGAAATTCAAAAGCGTTAACTTAGCAATTTGAAGATTTAATCCTTCGTACACGTGATTCGAGACGCAATAGGAAGACAAGCAGACCGACAGCCGGCTGTCGCTTGGTCGTCGAAAGGTTAAAATAAATACCTGGTTATAACGCATATGGCTATCTGATCCCGCACTAAGAGCTTGTACTATGGTAACCGAACTACCAATAAACATATTAGTACAATCATGCTTAATATTTTTGATACCTAAATAAAAACACCCAGACACAGAACAAGCAATCATGCTCATCATGCAAAGTTTGTCCTGGGTAGGAATCGACCGATCTCCGACTGCTAAGTCAGAGTCACTAACCACTAGACCAACAGGCCCGTTAAAGAAGTAGGTGGTAATAAGTAATCTGTGGTAGTAGGGGGAGTCATCTCGTGTTCTTGGTTATAAGAACACGTGTATGATCTCCATACTATAATTAAATAACCGTACAGTTGTAATTTAAACAGAAATATTATTTTCAAACTGGACATTGGCAGAAATCACCGAAAATTCGGTGGATTGCCATAAGAAATATAAAAGTTGAAGTTAAAGTTGTGGTAGTAGTAAGCTGGTCACTTCTGTCACAGAACCAACTGAATAGGTAGAGTAAATGCGTGTTCTTTAGTAGAGGTCACGTTTACCATAGCGAAATGTATGACGCATCATGCGACGATCTGTGAAGGCCAGCTTTTAGCAACTGGATGCGTGTAGCCGAGGATTGGGTTAAGAGGCACGCCTTGGCACGACACGACGGGCCTGTTGGTGTAGTGGTTAGTAGCCCTGACTGCTAAGCCGGAGGTCGTGGGTTCGATTCCCACCCAGAACAAACTTTGTGTGATGAGCATGATTGTTTGTTCTGTGTCTGGGTGTAATTTATTTATCTATAATATGTATGTATTCATAAATTATATAAGTATGTATATCAGTTGTCTGGTTACCATAACACAAGCTCTAAGCAGAGCTTAACTTGGGATCAGATGACCGTGTGTGAGTTGTCCCAGCATATTTATTTATTTACTTGGGAAAGGCCTAGGCAACAGCTCCTTAGATACTTTAAGAAGAGGCAGCCACCGGTTCAAGAAGAAGACGATTCATAAAGTCAGAACTAAATACATAGGTTTCTTTCTTATTAAACCTTCGAACACACGTGATTCGAGACACAGTAGAACGACAATAGCAGCGCGACAGCCGGCTGTCGGTTGGACGTAAAAAGGTTAAAAAAACACCATCGAAATCTAGCAAAAAATTATGGGAGCCTGCGAAATATCGAGAGGCGACCAAGGGCCACGCGGACGGTAGTGAATTTCTTTAAACCTTTAAACACACATGATTCGAGACACAATAGAAAGACAATAGCAGCGCGACGGCCGGCTGTCGCTTGGTCGTTGAAAGGTTAATTATCTTTTAAACAGACGATAGATTTTATCTGTCCGGTCCGTTGTTTCATCGTGGTTTTAAAACGGATTTTATGTAGCGTAACTTCTGATGTAGTCGATATTACCAGTCCGGTCCATTGCAGTCCAGTGCTACTGGATTATTTGACTGGAATGAGGTAGACCAGGCATTTGGTCATGTACTAAAAGCTACGTTTGGCATTGTGATTCTCATCACACCTACAATGTTTGTTTAATGTATTGTGTAATTGTAACGACTCAGTGAGATAAGATTATTTTCCATGATACAGGAAAAAAAATACTGTATGCTGTCCCAATATAGTATTTACCATTATTTCTTTCCAAGTTTTCAATTAAGTATTGGAATTTCTTCTTGTAAGTACAAGTTCCTAGCTAGTACCGATTTGTTCAAGTAATAAAATATTTACTAAGAATTGAAATGCAATAATCAATTTACTTAGAATCTCTACGAAAATTATACGAAGCAGGAGCC
Source organism: Athetis lepigone (assembly GCA_033675125.1). NCBI lineage: Eukaryota > Metazoa > Arthropoda > Insecta > Lepidoptera > Noctuidae > Athetis > Athetis lepigone. The sequence goes on from CM066234.1 coordinate 8,406,334, forward strand.
ATAAAGCAAAATTAATAACTTATAGGCGAAAACACTTTGAATTTCATTATCGCTGTTAACATGCAAAACGTCATAGAAAACTCTATAGAAAACAACTCAATAAATAAAAACAACTTTATTCGCAAAGATATTAACTATGAACCGTCTCAATATTTAAATGGCAGTAATAAACATTTTACTATAGAAAACTATAAAAAAACATTGCATAAAAAGTTGAACGTAGTAATTAAAGATTAGCTACGTTATCACCAAACTACAGGTTAACTAGACCGCGTATAACATCAAATGAAGAAAAACCAAAATTGTAAAGCGCCACTAAAATTAATAGTCAATAAAACGGTAGCGTACACTACAGGATACCGCCATTAACTCGTGTTCAACACCATTAAGAAACCAAAATTAAAGTCCGAACAAAAAACAATGATGGCCGCCGAAAAAGGAACAAAACGAATCATATCTCTATACCATATTTCAATATTTATCACTGGATCGTTCGTTTTCGAACAAAATTCGAAAAGGGTAGACTTTTGTGGGGTTTTTTTGCTTTCAACTGTTATTATAAATGACTGCGCGAGACGAGCGCTTTTTGAAATCCGTACGTTTCTGAATATCTTACGTGCTTGTTTGGTGGTATTATTGTGGATTGGAATGCCCGATGTTCTTTGAATAGGATTGTAAAAATTGCTTGATTGTTAGGTGATCTCATGGCCAGGTGTCTGGCCTTTTAGTTTTGATTGTCATCATTTTCAGTAATGACGATGACTAACTTCACTGCGATTGTTAAAACAATATCTAGGTGTGTCTAATTCTTAGTAGTTTATTACCTATTAGGCTCTTAGTGGTATCTTCTCCTTAAGCAAGTTTCTTTGTCTAGAAAGAACTAAATTCCAAATTCAATAACGCACCATTGTCACGCGATAAATATTTTTTATTGAATGGCCTACAAGTAAGTATTAGTTAAACGTCTGGTCGTTTTCTTCATTCTGTAAAATGACCCATGACTCAGTGTTTAAAAGTACCTTTTAATGATTTCAGGACTCTAAATTAATGTCTACTTTAAGTAATGTCTGTTTTCTGCGTTAACTGTGTAGCTTACAATGATATAAAAATATCCAATTTTCATTCATATTTTACCTACTTAGGGGTTGATTTTCAATCCTTTTTTAGTCCCCATCTACCTTATTAGGGAACAAAACACAAGCTTCCAAGTTTGTAATTCCAGCCCCTTTACTAGAAACTAGAAAGCTGTTTATCCCAAAAAGCTGTTTTAAAGAAAATATTAAAAAGCAAGCAATGGAATAACATTACTGTCACTTAACACCCTACAAGGTTTTTTAACTCTGGAACTATTTTAATCTTTGTCATACATAAATTTAGAGAATTTTGAACTCTATCATTCACTATTGTAAAGTAAAAAATTACTTTAGGAAGATTAAAAGCCTTCTAGTTAAAGAAAGCATTATAGTAATGATAAATTGTGTGATGTGAAGATAGACAGATAGACGCACGAGCTATATAATAAAGGCTATATCGATCTGAACTGGCATAATGACAAAACTATAGTCTTAATTAAACAATAAACAAACAAAATTAAAAACCTCAAATCATGTCCCAAAGCCACTTTCTTTACGAAAATTATTTATGAACACAGTATACAAGTAATTAATATAATGGCCACGACATATTTTATTACTTACTTCATCCGGTAATCGAACCCGGTGCAACGCAACAAAAAGTCCCGGCCGCCGTGGTATCCTCTTTGCGAGTTTTAACTCATTTTTGTAAGTTCAAATCATTTCTTGATTTTAGGGTTCCTTGGGGTTAATTCTTGGGTAAATAAATATTTGGTTTATTGAATTATTCAGACGTTATTTTCTGCATTGTTTCAGGATCTAGTTTCAAAATCCATACTTCCATATTAATATTGTAAATGCGAAAGTAACTCTGTCTGTCTCTTCTTCACGCCTAAACCACTGAACCGATTTGAATGAAATTTGGTACGGATATAGTCTAGGACCCGAGAAAGGACATATGATAGTTTTCATCCCGGAAATCCCCCGGGAACGGGAATTATTATTCCACGTGGACGAAGTGCTAGTATATCATAAATCATTAATGCAATAAGTTTAACTACTGGGATTGTTGCTAAGAGTTTTTTTTAAAGTGAGATTTGAGTTATTTTTTTACATTTATTTTATGTTAAAATATTTACTAAACTAGTGACTTATATTTCTGTTTATATAAAAACTCGCTCGTGTAATATTTTCTCTTAAAATGTTTACTCGCGTGTAACCGGCAGACCTGGCATAACTTCACAAATTTTCTCCATGCAGAAATCAAACCCACGACATATCTGTGCCCACGAAACTGCTGCAGCAGCCAATCGTTCAGTCGCTAGTACTATTAGATAATATTGCTTATATTATTATATAGGACGGGAGAAGTCATTTGATGATTTTCCACTCACCAAAAAAAAGTAAGATATTACGACCGTAAAATAGCTTTAGCTCATTTATCTTATCAATTTAAAACATTTTATTACACAGTCGAGACTAGCAAATCTTTAATTACACTTACACCATACGTTCGTTTGTTACAGTAGCTGCTCATAACAGCCTCTGAGAGTCCAAGACCCCAGACCATCAGACCTACGCGATTTCATTCTCTTACATTTTGTGAATAGATAGAGTAAGCATCACGCGAGGTAAATAGACGTTAAGCACTGACTTTGGCTTAGCATTATACCTGTCACTGTTACACAACTGCCAAACGTCAAGTGCACGATAGAGACGGGAACGTGGTTAAGCCAAAGTTAGTTCTTAGTAAAGTCTAATCTCGCCAACTGTCCACGGAGGCGTACATGCAGAGACGCGTATTCGTCACTACACGCTTGGTTTACGCCTGCTTGCAGCTTATATATTAAAACTGAGCGTACTATGCGTACACTTTGTTGAACTAGACTTTTTTGACACAGCAGCTGTCGGGGGCACTATTATTAAGTACCTTATTTTTCATTAATAACTTCTATGAACTCGTTTTATATGTTATTGCCCTTACTAATAATCACTGTGTAAAGTTATGTCATGAATAAAGCCTGTGTAACTATACATTTTTTGACGTATAAACCTGTCATAACTTTATGCAGCGATTATTGGTAAGACGTTATATGTTTTGAAATATCATACCGCCACTGCTGTCTGAAATCAATATACTTTCTTTCGATCTTTGTTGACAGAATTTCATAGTTTTGCAGCTATGTAGCTTCGCCTCCGTGATAGTGACATTAAAAATGCATAAAAAGGTATACATCATCAACTCTCTAGCCTTATGTTTGCATCCTTCGTTCCTTGAAAGGCGATCCTTTTAACCTGTAACCTTAATAAATAGTCTGAAGCTATCGAAAATACCCTCTATTTTTTATTTATGCCAAGAATATGTTCCAATCACCAAGTTTAATCTGTGAAAAGAAATTAAAAGCTGTCAAAAATTTAAAATTAATTGAAGAAACTTTTATAAGTTACAAAAGTTTGGTGAAACCGCCCACATATTGACAAGTTTTTGACGTTGATTGTTGAGGTCTGATTTTGCTTAGATTTTTAACTTTAGATATTTCTTTTAAGCTCAGCTGTGTACTACTTATACTTAACTGAGATAATCCTTTACGACATATTTTTCAACGACAGTGTCAATCACGCGTAAGAGGTTGTGGGTTCGAATCCGGGCAAGTACCAATGTGACTTTTTCAATTCATATGTACTTTCTAAAGTTTATCTTGGACATCACTGACATCTCGTGCCTCGGAAAGCACGGCCGTGGTCCCGATTGTCATTCGTAGAACTTTGACAGTCGTTACTGGTTACTGTTACAGTGGTCTGGTTACAATTACAGGGTTGTGAGGGTCTGATAGGCAGTCGCTCCACGTAAAACACCGGTATCCAGCTGAATCCGGTTAGGCTGGAAGCCTACCCCAACACAGTTGGGAAAGGGCTAGCTAGGGAGATGATGAGTGTGCTTAGTGTGTGATCTGAGAAACTATTGTACAAAGTTCATGTTTCTTACTTCAGTACTTTCGTCTGTGAGTTGATTGCCATCAAAAAGCCCGTCTCCTCATGTAAAGATAACGTAGCTTGACGACAAGAGGATCTCAGTCTATAAGACCAGGATGATCATCACCGTTTTAAAAAGTAGGCAGTAAGAAAATAGTGCGACACTAATAGCCCGTAATGGTTATAAAAATCAATTATGTACGGGACCCGTGCGGTGGGCTCCGACGCGCGCTCGCCCGCGGTTTTCCATATCTTATTTGATTCTCAGACTGAGCATAAAAAAGATGTGGAATCGAGTTGTTTTGTTATGCTTGTGTTTATTTGTTTATTCAGGTTTTATTTTAAAACAGCAATAATAGGATTTAGACGATTTTGTGGAAAACCAATAGTCTAATTTCTAATTTTTGTGGAATTCTAATGGCCCGTGAATTCTCAATTCACTATTTTTATAAAAATATTGCCTCACACTACAACTTTTTCCACATCATAGCTTATTTTTAAGTATGTAAAATGTTTATTGCAAGCAACAGTTAAAACAACGAAACAACAACACCCGTTGGCTTAAATGTAAAATGGGGTTCAAACTATAAAACAACTAGCTTTTGCCCGCAGCTTCGCTCGCGTTAGAAAGAGACAAAAAGTAGCCTACGTTACTCTCCATCCCTTCAACTATCTCCACTTAAAAAATCACGTCAATTCGTCGCTCCGTTTTGCCGTGAAAGAAACACAAACATACAGACAGACAGACACACTTTCCCTTTTATAATATTAGTATGGATGTGAAATCTGGATTGGAAACATTATTCAGTCAAAACATAATACAGTGTTTCAGTAGAGAAGATAAAGAGCGTTTAACGGGCTAACCTCTATACAATGAAAAAACGACTCCGCTACGAAATCTCGAAGTTTGAAATGTCGATGTATGTTAATCCTAATGTACAGGATCTCGATGTACGCAAGGAGTCTGAAAAAACGCATTAATAAAAAAATAAATAAATACAAAATATCATTATTAACATTGATAATAAAGTATATATATTATTTACCTACATATATTTACTTTTAAAGTTAACAAAAAACAGTTCCAAAAATCTTTACCCACAAGTCGTCTCCACGCCTTTCTGTGTGGTTGCACTTACAATAGTTTATTACGTCGTCGGCGCGTCGTTTATTTGCGCGATCGGCTCGTACTGATTTAAAACGCATGTGTCTTCGGTTCGATTCCCCGGTCGTGTTCGTACAACTGCGAGCGGCGATCGTTGTGCGATTGTTTTGTAGCAGTTGTGAGGGAATTTAAGGTGATTTAGCAATTTAGGAAAGGTTTTGTTAAGAATGTAATATAATCTACTTCTTCGTATTTTACCATGTGTGTTGTGTTCATTGATTTAATTATACGAGTATAAGTACTAGACCGTCGGTAGAGTAGAGAAAGTACATTAATGGGGTTATAAAATAGGCGCACAATATTAAAAGACCCTTTAAAATTTTCTTTGGGAATATTATTTGTTTTCATGGGTGCAAGCAACTACGTTTCTATGTATCAGTTAGAAATGAAGTCACCTTAAATACCTAAAACTGAATCAAATAAAGATAACCTCTAATTCTAACCTCCAACTCAACATAAAGCGTAATTAATTTATAGTTCTCGTCAAATGATATAATTTCAAAACAGTGTACGCTTTCCTAACTTCTCCAAACTATGTTAGGGTTAGCTTTCAGTCTCACCGGATACAGCTGGTCTTCGCGAGACAGGTACTAGGTAACTTGCCTTGGTTGATTTAAAATCGCTATCTATAATGACTAATGACTATCCGGAATGACTGCCAATCAAAGTACAGCTTTGACATACGTTGAAAGACAACTGGTACCAAAAGCTTTACTTTCTAAGGTACATGGGTTCTCAACTTACAAGCTCCTATTACTGGCGAATTTCTTATAGAAAAGCTTGACAACACGTTGCATGACTCGGGACTTGAACCCAGGACTCGTTAGTAGTTGTGATTGCGACGACGACACGAACGGGATGGTTATTGGTGACTTAAAAGATTATTTACAGCAAAAAATTTAAGCCCAAAATCGCCAATTCGCCTTCAGCATGCGTGGTGATCAATTCTCATGCATTCTGATGAGAAGAGGCCTTTGCCCGGTGGTGGGGCAATAATAATGTAATTTTTAGGGTTCCGTACCTCAAAAGGTAAAATCGGAATCCTTATAGGATCACTTTGTTGTCCGTCTGTCCGTCCGTCCGTCCGTCCGTCTGTCAAGACCCTTTTTCTCAGAAACGCGTCGAGATATCTAGCTGAAATTAATATCACATAATCAAGTCTGCTATCTCACGAAGCAGTGAAAAAATCAAATTTCTAAATCAACGCAATAAAAAGATACGGTAGTTTATATTGCATATTTGGACATTTACAAGGAAATCAAAACCTATAGGGTACTTCCAATTAACCTAGAATCATGAAATTTGGCAAGAAGCAAGGTCATGTAGCACAAGTAAAGGGAAAACTCCGAAAACCGTAAATTTGTAGTTAGTTCACATCAGGCGTCCGTTTGTCCGTCCGTCTGTCAAGAACCTTTTTCTTAGGAACGCGTCGAGATATCATGCTGAAATTAATATCACATACTAAAGTCTGCTATCTCTTAAAGCAGTGAAAAAATCAAGTTTCTAAATCAACGCAATTAAAAGATACGGCGGTTTATATTGCATATTTAGACATTTTCAAGGGAATCAAAACCTATAGGGTACTTTCTATTGACCAAGAATCATGAAATTGGGCAAGAAGCAAGGTCTAAGTATCACAAGTAAAAAAAACTCCGAAAACCGTAAGTTTGTAGTTATTTCATAAAAAAAATTAACGGAACCCTCGTTGCGCGAGTCCAACTCGCACTTGACCGGTTTTTTGTAATAGTAATGGTCTTTTTTCCGAAAGTTTTTTATGAGTTTTGTGTGTATTTTGTTAAGTTTTAGATTTTATGAACAAAAAACCAAAAAACAACTCAGTGCACTTAACCAAGCAACCAGTAGCAACGCGACCAATCGCTATCGCTATCGTTATACAATACACTCACAATCGAATTCGTTTCAAGATTCTTATACACTGCTAGCCATCTACCACTTACCACTTTATCTCATACCATTCAAATGAACCTTATCTACAGCAAAATAAGTCCCATTATACAATGCAAACTTTCAACAAAAAAAATTGTACTCATTGCAACAATTTAACTTGGACAAATTTAACTCTGCGGTCGATTTTGTTGAACTGTCAAAGAAGTTAAAGGTGATATTAGTTTCGGAACCGCATTTACTATGTTTGTTTTATAGCAACATCAGTAGATAAAAGTTATTGATATATTTGGAATTTAAATTGCTGTAAATCATTTCTGGGAATCTAGAATTAGACTTTTGTGTCTGTTTTTAGTTCTACATCTAAAAATAATTGCTGCATAAATTGTAATAAGTTTGGTGTGAAACTTGGCGGATTTTGTATCTAGTAGGCTGTATTGTATGTCATAAGCCTAGCCCACGTCATAAGTGCGTCTGTTGAGCTGGGGGTTCGGTCTCTAGGTCAGGTAAAATGTTATTTAAGATTTTCCGTTAGAACTTTGACAGTACTTAGAATCTTAGGATTTGGTAAAATAATTGGATTGCAGTTGCTATTCTGTTATTCCCTGGGTATATTCACAAAAAAAGTGTTTTTTGTTGCTTTATTCAGTTACACGTGACAGGACTTGGATATGAAATATCCATAAGTTTTCGTGAAACATTGTTCCTCATTAACAAATAAAAAAAGGCACATTTAACAAGACAATGATCAATTTACACAAAACATTTTTTCGAATATTTCCAATATTTACATAGTTTCCAATATTCGGCTTTCAGCCTAACTGGATTCAGCTGGGTGACCTCAGTAACCGGGCGACACGATATCTCTTGGTTAGACTGGTCAGATTTTCTGGCTCACCCGTAACGAATGTCAAAGTTCTACAAATGACAACCAGGACCAACGGATTTACGTGCTTTCTGACGCTCGGGATAGTACCTGATCACAAAATGTCAAATTTTATTTAAAAGAAGGACGGGCCTATTGTTCAGTAACCCTGACTGCTATGCCAGAGGTCCTGGGTTCGATTCCCACCCAGGACAAACTTTGTGTGATGAGCATAAATGTTTGTTCTGTGTCTGGGTGGTATTTATCTATAATATGTATGTATTTAAAAATTATATAAGTATGTATATCAGTAGTCTGATTACCATAACACAAGCTCTGCTTAGCTTGGGATCAGATGGCCGTGTGTAAGATGTCCCAGGATATTTATTATTTGTTTATTTATTTAATTAAATTTTACGGGCCTGTTCATCTAGTGGTTAGTGATCCTGTCTGCTAAGCCGGAGGTCGTGGGTTTGATTATCACCTAGGACAAACTTTGTGTGATGAGCGTGATTGTTTGTCCATAGCCCACAAAAACATGGAACGATTGATCAATCCAAAAGATTTATAAACACACTATTTTGAGTACTAACTTAGCTAGGTTTTGGGTTTTTGGGCACGTTATGAAGGTTCTTTCATACTTATTATTTTCAGAGCCATATTGGCATAAATGTTATGAAAATAGCTCAGCTTGTGGTATCAATAGACACATCATAAATCAAAATACATTCAACCGTTGGGTGCTTTGTATAAAGAAACGTACAAACAAAATAAAATACGCTTGCAAAACATAACTTTGTTACTGGTGTGCAGTCGGGTAAACATGTTATTTAATTTGCTAATTAAGTATCAATATCTTATTATAATTACTAGCTTTTAACCACGACTTCACACTCGTTGCTTTCATAGTAACCTTTGTTCTTCTCCAGGGTCCAGCCTATTTCTAATCCAAAATTCATCAAACAAACAGACATCCGCATTAAAAATATTAAGTAAATAATAACAATATGTCGTGATGGCCTAGCGGTTAAGGCGCCCGCTTCTCATGCAAGAGGTTGCGGGTTCGAATTCGGGCAAGTACCAATGTGACTTTTTCAATTCATATGTACTTTCTAAAGTTTATCTTAGACATCACAGACATCGGTGAAGGAAAACATCGTGAGGAAACCTGTACTTGTAGTTAATATAAGTCCGAAATCGCCAACCCGCCTTGAGCAAGCGTGGTGATCAATGCTCGTGCCTTCTCTGTATGAGAAGAGGCCTTTGCCCAGCAGTGGGACAGTTATAGGCTGATGGTATTATTTATTATTTAATAACAAAAGCCTTCTATGTCCCTACAGGTCCACTACAGGGAAAAAGCCTTTTCTCTTACAGAAAGGTACGAATCGGAATATTTATCAATATGATTGCTCAAGGCGTATGGTTGATTTTGGATTTATTTATTTATTTATTTATTTATTTAGAGCATGGAAAACCTACAGCTAAATACATCTAGAATAATAATAGAAGAGTAACTGGTAAGCCAATAACAGGTTCTCGCTTATAGAAATAGAGAAAAAACAGAGAGTGAGTAAACTTACTTATTTAGAAAAAAGGAGATAAACAATTTAAATATATTAAATCTATTGCGGTTCACGAAAGAAACTGAGGCTTAAGCACCTTTTCGCCGAAGCCACAGTGGTGGTAAAAGGGTCCAGATCATGCTGTTTGCACAAACTATTAAAGCTTTTACTTGCACGCACAATAAAACTGTTTTACCTGTAATTAGATGACGAAGTTGGTATACAGAAGGGTGGATTGTAGCGAAGTGTCTTGTAGGGTACGTTAAAATTGAATTTAGACAACAACTCAGGACTGTCAATATCGTTATTGATGATTTTTAGTAAAAACAGGAAGTCGGCTATTTCTCGACGATTGATAAGTGGCAATAGATGGTATTTCCTACAGAGTTGGAGATAATCAATCGCATTATATGGAACTTTTTGGTGATAGCAGCAGAACTTAATGAAACGTCTTTGTATGTTCTCGATGCGATCAATATATTTATGATACCGAGGGTTCCATATTTGAGACGCGTATTCAAGCTGACTTCTAACATAAGTGCAATACAATATTTTAAGGGTTTTGGCCTTTGTGAAGCTTTTAGAAAGACGCATTATAAAGCCAAGTAATTTAGACGCTTTTCTAATAATAGTGTCAATGTGAGTGTCAAAAATCAGCTTGGAATCGTGGTGTACGCCCAGATCACGTATTGTGTTACATCTAGGCAAAGATTGACCTGCCAAAGTGTAAGAAGTGGGTAACACTGTGCGCTTTCTGGAGTAAGTAATTACCGAACACTTAGAGGGATTGAGATCGAGGTTATTAGCCAGACAATAACCTTCAAGCCGAGACAAGTCAGCCTGGAGTAAAATCTGATCGTCAAGCGATGAAATGCTGGCATAGATTTTCATATCATCCGCAAAACTAAGTAAATAGGACGACTGCAGGCATTGATCGATGTCATTTACATAGATAACAAATAAAAACGGTCCGAGAAGCGAGCCCTGAGGTACTCCACTGGGCACTGAAACCCAGTTCGACATGTAGTTATTGAGCACTACGGCTTGGGCCCTGTTATCTATATAAGATGAAAACCATCTAAAGAGGTTGCCGCGGATACCCGCGCTGTAGAGTTTCCTCAGTAAGATATCATGGTCGATCCGGTCAAATGCCTTACTGTAATCAGTGTAAATGACATCGACCTGCCTACCATTGTCCATAGCATCTGTAATATAGTCATTAAGTAGTACTAGATTAGAGGTCGTAGACCGTCCACGTAAAAAACCATGTTGAAAGGAATTCAATGAGTTAGCAAGAGCAGGATACAGTTGATTATAAATTATCCTCTCAAAGATCTTGGCTATAATGCATAACTTAGAAATGGGCCTGTAGTTTTTGATGTCAGATTTAGATCCCTTTTTATGAACCGGGGTTATGAACGCTGACTTCCATAGTTTCGGTACGACGCCTAGTGACAATGATTTCGTAAACAACAAGGAAATTGGCAGGGCTAGGGAAGATGCGCATTTTATAAGTAGTTTTGCGGATAAGTTGTCGGGGCCAGCACCTTTAGATTGGTCTAAATTACGTAAGAGAGCAGTTACAGTATCAATCGTAATCTTAATGTCATAAATGTCAGTCAGAAGAGAGCAAGCGTACATGGTTGGGATAGACGCAGAATTGGGTGTACTTCTGGTAGGAGAATGAAGAAAGGTAGACTTAAAATAGGTTGAGAACGCCTCACAAATCGAATCACCAGTAAACAGTGACTGGTTCTCAAAGTTGAGTGAACTAGGAATAGCATTGGAATGGTGACGCTTTTTGACATAGGACCAAAAATGCTTTGGATTACTTTTAATAGATTCTTCAGTCAAGTTGATGTAACTTTCGTAGCAAGAAGATTCCATAGATTTCACTCTATCACGTAGTAATTTGAAGGTTAGCTCATCAGATTTATTGCCATACAACTTAAACTTTTATATTCATAAGTCCTGGTTTCCTCGCGATGTTTTCCCTTCACTGATGTCTGTGCAGTTAAAAGTATGTGTTTGTAAAATATTCGAGCATCGCAGTAGAAAATCCGACTAGATCCGTTGGGCAATAGCCCACCAGAAACAACACCTCGTCTGGTCGCAGAATCCTGCTTTTCAATGGAGGATGAGGAATTTTTACTCTCTGTTTCCCATACCTCCAAATATTGGTACGCCTGTAATAGTTTTCTCTTATATTTCGAAAGAAAATCATGAATTTCTTGGGATCTTACCAAAAATACGTTATTACTCAAAAATACTTAGAGTGAATATTTATATGTAATTACATTCAAACGACACTAAATACACAATAAAAAAACGATTAAATTATCTTAAGAAACGCAAGTTAATCGCAAAAACAATACAATATTTAAATTAATAACAATCGTAAAATGTCGAACATTTAATCGTTGGTGCGCGCCTAGCCTGTGTTATCCGAATCCTATATCATTTCGCGCACGCCCGCGGATAAAAAACGATTTGTGTCGGACTCAAGCGCAAATTAACCGAAACGAACGAGCCGTGATCGCAATGAATCGATTTAAGTCGCAGCCGGTCGCATCAAGTCGCACTGTGCTTGCTACGTATTCTAATGATTAGTTTTTCAGTCGCAACTCGTTGCGTTTTACCAGTGAGGTAGCGACAACTGGTAAGACGGTTGGAGTTACAATAAGTTAAACTCAAGTCTTCCTGATTTCTGATTACTCGTAACGACTGTCAAGGATCTATGAATGAGAACCACGAACATATATGGCTTTACGTGCTTTCCAAGGCACGGATAGTCAATTATGTCCTGTCCGAAATGACTTAAAAAATCGAAACAGTCTTAATGGTACTTGCCGGGTTTTAAACTTACAACCTCATGTTTGAGAGGCGGGTCTCTTAACCACCGGCCCGTCAAGACACTTAAACTTCCCATTTAATACTGTAAAAAGTATTAATCTGAGTATACTTAAAATTATAAAACTGACGAGTTTGTTTAGTTGAACGCGCTATTCTTCCTGAGGTTAGCGCGTTTAACTAAACAAGTACTGCTTCGAATTGATACCTTATTTTTTTGTTAGATACTCCATTATCAAGGAAGGCTGTATGTATATCACGCTACGACCTAAGGTAGTGGAAAAGTGGGACAGCTAGTAATTTAATAATGTTGGACAAAAAGCAATAGTTTTCCCCACTATGTTACAAAAAACCGCATCTGATTGCTTCGCCTCGCAACATATCGCACAGCTTAAACAAAATATCACCACGGCTGATGTCATAAATCGCTAATAACCGATTATTTAGCAAACGAACCAGTAATTTAAATGAAACTTGTGTGTCCGTTTGTTCGTTAACCCAAAAAAATGGGGAAGAAACGATGTAAATGTATAATTTGTTTTACATTTAACATCATTCATTAATGTTATTGTGAAGTCTCTGGCTTATTTTTCTTCATGGAAAGTTACCTAGGCTTTGGAACATGCAACTAGTGTTACTTTTTTGACTAATGGACTAACTTTGCTATTCATAAGTTGTAAGTGAAATAAGTTCCTCGAATTTGTAATTTTATAGTATTTTAATTAGGCTTTGAATTAACAAAAAAAATAGAAAGATCTTTCAAAAAAAATTTTTTCATTTAAGTAATCAAAATAATCGGCAATGACAAAAAAATACTTTTTTTTTACTTCTTAATTAAATCATGCTTATATAATATGTATTTGGAAAATTTTAATAACAAATAAATTAGATCTCCCGCACAAAAATCATTCCCCATACCCAACTTTTATTTAACAATGGCTATAATTGAAACCTATAATTATTTCGTAAACAACAAAATGTAGCAATTAAAAGCAAGCGTCGCCGGCGCACGAAACTAACACCACAATAAGCCACCGATACCTCAGGGGTCTTTCTTCAAAACTTTATAATCCGCGGCCGTTGACCCCTCGCGCTATTGTCTCTACCACAAAAGGGCGTTTCAAAAAAGGCCCAAAATTAAAAAAAAGATCAATATTCCGTCATTGTAAGGCTGTCATTGATCATTTTTCAAAAAACCCACAAATTCTTGTCCCAAATTGAGTTTGGTTTTGAAAAGGGTTCAAAATGAACTGTTGTTTTTACTTTTTTGAGAAAGCTATGACGGTGATGTGGGATCCTGAGGGTTAAGATAAGGTTTAGTGGTATTGAGGAACTTCTAATTTACGTGTGGTCACTAATATTCTTTTAAGAGACAGTGGGATAACTTACTATTTGTGTCCAGGTAAATGTGCTAATTTTTAAAATAGTCATCAGGATATCCGTAGGATTCGTAGAAAATTAAAGGATTTGTTGGCTTTGTGTCTTTCTATTGTCCCAAATTATAGGCCACTTCTTAAGAACGACATTTAGATAAGGGAAATTGGTGCTGCAATTATCTTTATTTTTAATACGTTAATATAAATTAAGAACATTTATTTTTTCACATTGTTTTTCTTTGACTAATGTCAGTGATATCGTAGATAAACTTAGAAAAAAAGAAAACACGAATATGAAATGTCATTTTTTTTCATTCTGGGAAAGGAACCCGTCTGTGTATGTTGGACATTTTTGCACATGTGATTTCCTTAACAACTGGGTCTTGCTCTTGACGACTATTTGTAATAAGTATCAATCGGAATAAGTTTTCCAAATAAGTTCAATGCTAATTGGATTCTGCTTTACATGTATAATAATAAATAATAAAGTTTATTTATTTCTCTCACAATGTTATTGTGGCACTTTACAGTTTTCAAACTATATAAATTCACATTGTGAGAGCTGGTGCCTGAAGTAGGTTTTAGAAAAAACCTATGTATTGTAAAGAAGAAAGTTTAACCCTTTGGCGACTAAGCGACAGCCGGCTGTCACGCTGCTATTATCTTTCTATTGTTTTTTATTTTTATTATTTATTTATTTATTTAAATTGTGTCTCACATCACGTGTGTTGGAAGCTAGGGATGTTAACGAACAGATAAAAAGGATTAACACAACACTAAACTAAAGTTTCTATAGTGGTTAAAATAATAGTGAGACAGAGAAGATGGAAGCAATGCTTTGAAATCCCATTATGTCATATACAGATAAACTAAAAAAAAAACCGGTCAAGTGCGAGTTCTACTCGCGCAACGAGGGTTCCGTTAATTTGTTTTTTAGTGAAATAACTACAAATTTACGGTTTTCAGAGTTTTCCTTTTACTTGTGCTACATGACCTTGCTTCTTGCCAAATTTCACAATTCTAGGTCAATGGGAAGTACCCTATAGGTTTTGAGTTTTGATTCCCTTGAAAATGTCTAAATATGCAATATAAACCGCCGTATCTTTTTATTGCGTTGATTTAGAAACTTGATTTTTTCACTGCTTTGAGAGATAGCAGACTTGAGTATGTGATATTAATATCAGCTTAATATCTCGACGCGTTTCTGAGAAAAAGGTTCTTGACAGACAGACGGACAGACGGACGCCTGATGTCAACTAACTACAAATTTACGGTTTTCGGAGTTTTCCCTTTACTTGTGCTACATGACCTTGCCTTTTGCCAAATTTCATGATTCTAGGTCAATGGGAAGTACCCTATAGGTTTTGAGTTTTGATTCTCTTGAAAATATCTGAATATGCAATATAAACCGCCGTATCTTTTTATTGCGTTGATTTAGAAACTATATTTTTCCCCTGCTTTGAGAGATAGCAGACCTGAGTATGTGATATTAATTTCAGCTTGATATTTCGACGCGTTTCTGAGAAAAAGGTTCTTGACAGACAGACGGACGCCTGATGTCAACTAACTACAAATTTACGGTTTTTGGAGTTTTCCCTTTACTTGTGCTACATGACCTTGCTTTTTGCCAAATTTCATGATTCTAGGTCAATGGGAAGTACCCTATAGGTTTTGATTTCCTTGCAAATGTCCAAATTTGCAATATAAACCGCCGTATCTTTTTATTGCATTGATTTAAAAACTTGATTTTTTCACTGCTTTAAGAGATAGCAGACCCGAGTATGTGATATTAATTTCAGCTTGATATCTCGACGCGTTCCTGAGAAAAAGGGTCTTGACAGCCGGACGGACGGACAGACGGACAACAAAGTGATCCTATAAGGGTTCCGTTTTTACCTTTTGAGGTACGGAACCCTAAAAATCACTAGTTTTCATCTCAACAGCCAATTTTTTTAATATTTAAATTTAACGGTTGACCACCACGCTTGCTTAAGGCAGATCGGCGATTTCAGGCTCATGTTAATTGAAGTCCAGGTTTCCTCACGATGTTTTCCTTCGCCTATGCCAGTGAGGTCCAATATAAACTCGGAAACCACATATCAATTGGTACTTTTGAATGAAATTCACAACTTCTTATAGAAAATGGAGAGAGAAAGGTTGTGGATAAAAATCCGGGCATTAAATTCAATTTTTCATTGGCATTTAATTTGATTGCATTGGCATTAAATATAAATTCTTTACGAGGAAACAAAACCAAAGAAGCCAAATCCAATACAGCAAGAATTTAACATTCTTGAGAAGCAAAAAGAACGTGAAATCTAGGCATTCGGAATAAACATCTACTATCTTATAGTTAATTTAATGAATGCGTTATTAGCGTACAGATTTAGAACTAAGACGAAAGCATTCTATAAATAAACGGGGCAATGACAAAGGCGTACAGACAGACAACACAACAATGTTCTTTAGTTATAAGTAAAATGTATGTACGACGGCGATCGCACTGCCTTCACCCATACATATGAATTTTATGAATCGTGCGCAGGGAAACCGTGGAGACGGTATTAGTGTTATTAGTTTTTGTGAACATAAAGTGTTTTTTTTCCGCCTTAACCTTTAGACGACCAAGCGACAGCCGGTTGTCGGGATGCTATTGTCTTTCTATTGTGTCTCGAATCACGTGTGTTCGAAGGTTTAACGGTTGATTGGCGATTGGCTAACAATAAATGTAGCTTCAGGTTTTATTACGATAGTATTTGCTTTGCGAACCTACAACCTCGTGTAAAAGAGACGGGCGGGCGCTTTAAACGCTGGGCCATTACGTCATTCATACATTGTTTACAATATTACTAGCCTTCGCCCCTAGCTTTTCCTGCGTGAATAAATAAATAAATAAATATCATGGGACAATTCTCACACACGGTCATCTGCTCCCAAACTAAGCAGAGCTTGTACTATGGTAACCAGACAACTGATAAACAAACTTATATAATTTATAAATACATACATATTATTATAGATAAATTACACCCAGACACAGAACAAACACTCATGTTTATCACACAAAGTTTGTCCTGGTTTGAATGTGGAACATCTACTTATTATCTTATTCCTATATAGGGTTCAGTGGTTTAGGCGTGAAGAAGAGAGAGACAGACAGACAGACAGAGTTACTTTGGCATTTATAATATTAGTATGGATTGTTTACAAATAGTCAATTACCTACCAAAACCGATGGTTGTTATTAATTTAAATTTAACAATCCTTATATAATGTCTCTTAAATAGGTTGTGGTGGTCTCTTAAATATATTTTTTAGATAAAGAGAAATGTTAAAATCCGTACTAATATTTAAATGCGAAAGTAACTCTGTCTGTCTGTCTCTTTTTCACGGCTAAACCACTGAACCGATTTGAATGAAATTTGGTACAGATATAGTCCGGGACCCGAGAAAGGACATAGGATAGTTTTCATCCCGGAAATCCCACGGGACCTGTAACTATTATTTCACGCGGACAAAGTCGCGGGCAAAAGCTAGTTGTTTATAAATCTAAACAAATGGAGCATATTCAGTAAGACAGACTGCTATAAGTCTTATAGCAGTACATAGATGTAATATTACATATCTAAGTACTTTTAATGTCACGAAATAATCAATTAATTACAGTCTATGTCATGAATCTATCATCAGCAGACGCATGCAGTTTATTTCAGGAATGACAGACGGCGTTACATTTAAATTTTAATATAGTGAAGTGGTAGAAATTGAAAATATTTGTTGGCAACCATTTTAAAATTTAATTATAACGTTGAGATTTGGATGGTACTGAGTAAGGTAACCCTACGAGGAGAATCATTTAATATTCTCTAAGCTAAAATGGGTTGAACTGAAGAATATAAAATAAAATAACGTTTGCCCGCGATTTCGTACGCACATACTTAAGGTTGTCTTCCTCGCATTCAGGAACTACCTACTTTAGTTTTCTATCAGTTAAACAGATCAGGACCTCTTACAATCAGAATATTAGTAAACAACACTAACACTTATTACATCTTTATTAAAAAATTTACACAACATACCAGCCCATTACTGTCCCACAAAAAAGCATTTATCACCAGCATCATTTCAGAGCACCCTCATTGCCCAGTGGTGTTCAGTGGGAGCTGAAAAATCTATTCAATTTCATTTCAAAATAGGAATTCGCACATCACCGAAACATTAGAAACTCAGCAAAACTTTCGCAGAGCCACTCGTGGGATGGTTGTGCGCACGCGGCGGCGGGCCCGCGGCGACGTGCATCGATTTATGCCGATACTCGATAATTAAAAACAATCCGCCATATTCCTTTTTGTCTCTCGTTTTATTCCCGTTTTCGAGCATCCCTCATTTGATTGTGTTTCTTTTTTGGCTTTTTTGTTAAAGTTTGCCTCCTTAAATGGTTCTGTGTTTTTGTATTAAGCTGACTATCTACTCGTTCGTCTCGGTTCGTATTGCATTGAGACGTTTTAATTTATATTTTTATCGTCGGCGGGTGTGGGACCTGCGTATGCGCACTTTTCATACATAGTATTACATTGGTAATGAATTTGTACTTGTTTGGTTATTTGGTGCGTTTTATAAGATTTTATCGCGATTGGGATGGGAGTTTGTGAGGCGGAATGAAATAATGCAATTGTTTATAATCTGTTAAGCTGTAGGTAAGCTGGTGAATGCTGAACGGCTATGGCTTCGCATAGACCTAAATCGGTATTCTACAGTGCTAGGCAAAGACACGTAGGCAACGAAAAATATGGCAGGACATTCTAGGTGGCTGCTTTTAGGATTCAGTTTTGTGACAGATGGCAGATATAGAAGAAAGCATTTGCGCAACTATGAGAGAGCACGGGCTAATTAAATTATATGTGATGAATGAAGAAAAGATGAAGATGGTAGACTAGACAGTACACTAGATCGTAGACATTTTTAGATTAAAATGGTTTGAAATTTAGTCAGTGTTAAATATCCAAAAACATTACATTATTAAATTCAAATTGAGCCGTATAAAAATAAACACATAATATTAATATACAATCTTCACAGTAATAATTCAACACACGTTTAGAAGATTATTATTAATAATCCAGAAATAAGAAAAACTAACCAGTCGGTCTGCCCACGTGACTTGTACAGTCTAGTATTATTATGAAGACTAGTGATGTGGCGAGTATTCGCATTTCGTTTTCGCAATTTCGCACTCGTATTATTTTATTTCATGTACTTTAATATTATAAATAGGTTTATTTTAAATCGACTTTAAGAAGGAGAAGGTTATCAATCCATCTTTATGTTTAATTTTTGTTCCGTGATTTCTTCGTCATTGTGCATCGTTTTTTTTTTGAAACAACTCACTAAGTAGTTTAAGTAGAAGTATTGTAAATTCCTAATAAATAAATAATAATAAATATCCTGGGACATCTTACACACGGCTATCTGATCCCAAGCTAAGCAGAGCTTGTGTTATGGTAATCAGACAACTGATATACATACTTATATATATATATATTTTAAATACATACATATTATAGATAAATAACACCCAGACACAGAACAAACAATTATGCTCATCACACAAAGTTTGTCCTGGAATAGACAATTATACATTCAATTTGTTAAAATATTACAAGATAATGGAAATCCTCAAAAAGTAACAGCGTATTGTAAGTAGTACAATATATTGTAATTTAGCTAAAACTTATTTCTGTATTAGTAAACCAGATGGCATTAAGGCATTGTGGTTGTTATTTACCTTTCGTATGTCCAGGACGTGCAACCACGCTAGACACAATGATTTTCTAAATGTGTCTGTAATCAGAGCATTCAATGGGTTGAATAAAAAAAAATGCCAAATAGGTATATTAATAAACATGAAAACCATTTCGACAAGTCTACAGAACTAAAACAGTGTGCTGAGATTGCACCATTATTAAGCGCGAAGTTTAAAAACAACGATTTATTTTTTAAAGACATTTTGGTAAGTATGAGGAACAAATTGTAACACAAGCATGCGAGCGATTCGCGAAGCAAGTCAGCTGTCAAATTAGAGCTGTAGATGAATGGCGACAGATAAAAAACCGGCCAAATGGCAGTCGCTTCGCACATGTAGAGTTTCGTACTACAAATACATAATCTACAATAAAAATAGCTATCCTACAATAAAAAGTTTATACGATTCGGACCAAGAATTCCTGAGATTTGCAAGTTCAGCCGAACGAAATATTTCAGCTTATAGGTGTGGATTGGTTGCTATGTTTAACAAATATGTAAATATTCTGGAACCCCAAAAACGGATATTCGCATTCGCATTTTCGTTCGCTAAAATAGTATTCATAACATCACTACTATCTCAATATGTATGCTCTTTGGTTGGCCATAGACCATAATGGTATGTATCTTTGCAATCTTTAGATTTCAGACGTTATGCTGTTTAATTTCAAAAGATGGTATCTTTTCCAGTTAGGCTGGCTGTGTAATGCTATATGGTCGGATTATAAAGAATAGGTTCATCTCATTATGTTGGATACTACATTTTGTAGGATGACCATATTCGGGGAACATTTGGAACTATGTCTAGTAATAAATAAATTGTTTGTTAAGCCATATAGAGAACGACATAAGTTAGGCATTGCTTACACAAAGCAAGAAAAAAAGTATACCCTGCCTATTTAAATCAAAGCATTGTTTGGCAAAAACACAAGTAACTAAAAATTACAGGAATAGTAAGTGGTTTACAATAAAAAAAAACGGGTCAAGTGCGAGTCGATCTCAAAAGGTTCCGAACAAACTGTACGTATTAGTTGGGCTCCTTAGTTTTTAGTTGAGCTAAACGATTACTGACAAATGCTTGCACTGTCTGGACAGGTCCACTCAAATCTGTGTCCTTCTCTCATCAAGAGAGTGCCTCAGACATTAACCTCCATGGTTCTCGCACATTTTTGACCAATACGATTGTATGGACTTTAAAAGAGACTGTGACCTCAGAGTTTGTTTCGGATGTTTCTTCTCAGAGCAGTCCAGCTACGAAACACCGGCCCCATCGTTCGCTTAAAAAAAAACAAAAAAAAAACAAAAAATTTGACGTGTAAAAGTGTTATGATATAACCTATTTACAAAATAAATATGATTTTATGATTTTTATTTTAGTAGAAATCTTATTAAGTAGTATTGTTTTTTTGTGATCGGCATTATTTCTTCCAAATTTCTTTATTCTAGAATCTAGATCAACGGAAACCGGTAGTACTTAGTAGGTTTTGATCTTCTTGCTAGTCAAAATATTACAAACCATGTATTTTAATTGCGTGGACTTAGAAGTTTAATTTTTAACACAGCCTTAAGGAATTATAGATCTGAGTAAGTATGAATATTAACTTGATAAGTCTAACTGTTCCTGAGTAAAAAGACACACAGACAGACGGATGACAAAGTGGTCAAATTAGGGTTACAATAACGGTACAAAACCGTAAAAAGTGTCAATCCGTAATGTCAGTAGGCAATTTATAAGTTCACTTTTTATGAAAGTACCCCAAATAGATAATGTCAGATGTCATGTCAAAGAAAGAAATGGCGCCATTCCAACTGTACTAGATAACGAACTATTATTGTGCAAAGTTAATTTGGCCCCAAAAAATCAATATTGACCCGTCAACAAAAGGAAATTTTGCACTTTTTTAAATTTCAACACAAAAACATGGAGTATAAAAACTTGTCCAGGTGCGGCGAAAGGGTTAAGCCATCGTGTTGTCTCTTTCTATCTTCATACAAATGTTTGCTGTCTCGCTCGCTAACCCTTTGATGAAGGGTGCATTTTTTTGGGTCAAATCTCGTATTTTCTCATTGATTATATTTTTTTTCGTTATAATGAGATATTGTGTTTCGGGCTCTTTGTTAAAATTTAAAATTCGGAGCGTGGTCTGATTTGAAATCATTTTTGTATTTTATCGTTTATGGGCAAGCTGCGGTTTTATTACTTGGTTTGTAAAGAATGCTATAGAAATTACCATTGTATATGGGGAGTTATTTATAGTTGTATATTTATTTCCAATTTATTTTCGCAAAAATTAAAGGCAGAATAAGATTTACACTTTGAGGAGTAGGTTACAATTACTTGCTTTATCGTAAAATCACTAAAATATGAAACTAAAAAAAAATATTGTCTTCGTAAGAGAAGAATAACTTTAACAGATTGACTGTGGTCATGAATAATAAATAATAACAAGGTTATCAATTTGTAAAAATACATTTTGCTGAATTACAAATAAACGTTAGATATTTGTGCCGATTCTCTTAATCACAACTAAACAAACTGTAAGCTAAGTACATCTTTCTCATTCCATTTCATTGAGAAAAGGATAGAAGATACAAATTACTTTAGTCCTGTTAAAATAGCCAGCGCCTAAAGTTTGACTAATTTTAGTGGCCATGTTTTAATGGCGTCTATGAATGCATTATCTTAATTTAACAGGACTAAACTAATATCTTATGTTCTGTCCTTTTTTAATGATATAGGAACTAAAACATGCCCGGAACCTTAATTTAGTTTAGTTTGTAAACAAGGGAATAGGTACCATTATTTTTGCACTAAATATGTTATTTTTATAATATACTAGCTGTCCCCCGCGGTTTCGCCCGCGTTATATCAAATTTTTGGTCACTAAAAAAAGAAGATAAATAATAATAAAAAGTATTCTATGTCCGTCCCCTGGTCCTACCTACCTCCAGAGCTACCTCCCCACCAATTTTCAGCCAAAACGATTCTGCCGTTCTTGAGTTATAAAATGTGTAACTAACATGACTTTTTTTTATGTATAGGTGTAAAAAAAATTAAACAATGTAATGATTCCAAATTTCTTAAACGTGAATGACTAAAAAATCATTACTAGATTTGGTCTAAGTATACATCCTTAAGTTGATCTTTAAAAAACTAATAAATAAACCTTACTGGGAAGAAAATGTCGGTCGTTAAACTTGACGAGTGCAGTGTGCATTATGTATCTAGGTAACTAGGTAGGCTACCTATTAGTAATGCCTAGAACATCACTCTTTCATCATCAGACATTGATCTACTGTCTTCATTACCATCATGTTATCACATCACACCTTCAATAAAATCACTAGTCTGTCTGTCTGTCAGGCTTTTACGATGTGACTGCTGCACCAGTTAATTGTAAGTCAAATCTTGGGCTTAGCAGCAAAGCGACAGCCAGCTGTCGCGCTGTTATGTCGTGTCTCGAATCATGTGTGTTCGAAGGTTTAATAGACTTGGAAGAAGTATTTATTTAGATTATTGTCGTAGTAGCCCAGTGGTTAAGGCGCATTTAAGAGGATTCAAACCCGGTTAAGTACCAATGAGGCTTTTTTGATTCAAATTTAAAGTTTATATTGGACATCCGAGACATTGGTAAAGGAGAACATTGTGTAGCAATATGAGCAGGAGTGGTGATCAATTCTCGTGTCTTCTCCGTATGAGAAGAGGTTTTTACTCTGCATCATCTCCCTAGCTATTCCCAACTATGTTGGTGTCGGTGTCGAGCCTTATTGGATTCAGCTGAATACCAGTGTTTTACGCGAAGCGACTGCCTATTGGACCTCCCCAACCAAGTTACCGGGCAACACGATATCAATTGGTTAGACTGGTCAGACTTTCTGGCTACTGACTACCCGTAACGTCAAATTTCTACGAATGATAACCGTTTTGTGCTTTCCGATGCACGGGATGTCAGTGGTGTACAAGAAAATCTTTAGCAGGAAAAAAATGAAAAGCAACCTCTTATATGAAAGGCGGGCGTATTAACTACTGGGCTATAGACTGGTATAACTTTGTGTCCCAGTGACAGTACAATAAATAGTATTATATTAAATACTTTCTCTGTAAAACGCAACAATAAATTAACAAAACCACCTACAAATATAAATTTACAATTCAAATACAATTTCGGCAACTAACGGCGTACGCCATGACATTTCGAAAAAATACCGATTGTTCTACGACTAGGCTGAGTAACGCAACGCCCACGTCCAAATCTTAACAAACGGTGCGAGAAAAAAAATAATTAAATAGAATTGTAATTGTGTAATATGCTCGCCCCGCCATCTGTACATCTGTTATTGTCAACACACCTGAGAGCGATGTGCCTATGCCTGTCCTTGTTGCACTTACCCGAAAGTAATAGGTTAGAAAGGGATAGAACGAATGAATCGGTTCAGACGAGATGTGGAAGTGACAAAAAACTCGTGCTTCCTGTGTCTTTCGTATCATTTGAAAAAGGAATATCGCTGGCGTAGTATATGTGAGGCTAACAGAACAATTTATTAATTAAATTAGATTAATTATTATATTTTTAACTAACTTTAACCCGCGACTTTATGTGCGCCTAATTTTATAACATACTGTCTGTCTCTCGCGGTTTCATCATATTCATAATTATTCTTTATTTGCGTTACATAATGTTTACAGTGATCTTACAGTGGCCTTAAATCTAAAGTACAGTTATGGACCTTTCGTGGGTCATAGCGTGATATCGTGTGTGACCTATTATGTGTTATTCTGATGTATAGAAAATATCTTTTTTACTGAAAATTTCAGTTTCCAACAGTAGGTTTTGCATGAAAGGGTAATAAACCCTCATACTTACTTTACTTAAACTTTTCAATTACAATTTTAAGAAGGATATGATAATCTATTTTCACTAATAGATAATTAAAACTTTTGACTTGATTTCTTTTTACTATTTTAGAATTAAACCATTCGTTTTGAAGATTTGAAAACAATCCTAAGGCTAATAATAATGTAGATTATAAATATATTTTAAAGTAGGCTAAATTCATTAACAATTACATTTCATATGGAATGGCCCTTGTAGTAAATGTTGAGAAACTGTTTAGTATTTATATTTGAAGCTCATTCTACAAAGCGCAAAAAAAAACAATATTTTAAATACAAAAGACTTATTATACGAAAGTAAATTAGTACTGTCCAAGAATAACTTAAAAGTGTTCTTTTAGAATAGGTAATTCTAATAAGATAAAAAAAACTTGAATTAGGTATCTGATTTTCTTACTTATACTATAGTCACGGTGTATGAAGTTTTGACGTATTCCATACAATGTGGACTTTTTAACAATTCGAAAATAGAACGTTTTTAAACTTAACCCTTCCATATTTGACAAAAAAGAACTTTTTTATATTTAGAACGCGACGTGAACGAACAGGGATTTAACTCTTTTGAATTTAGAAACAGTTCGAATATGGAAGGCGGTCGAAATATGGATTAGAATAACGGACTTCGAAAAGTATGGAAAAAAGGTTGCCTTATTTGGATGTTTTTATAATTTCTTAAGAGGTTTCGTCTCGGAGAGAAGCATTTTAGAATCTGTGAAGACACTTCAAAGAGTACTTATTTTAAACTATGCTTACTTGAATTGTATAAGTTTTGGCCTTGATTTTAAATTGAGGCATTGATCTTCACCAGTCCTTTGATTATTAATACTTTACTGATGCTTCAAGTACCGAAAGATTGGATTAATAAACTTAGTATGTTTATCTTATTAACCCATATTTTTGTTAACATTCGTTTGATTTTGAGAAACATTACAGTATATAGAGCTTTATTAATCAATTAATCAATTTTATATATTACGGTTTATAGAACTATACAGGCGTTTTAAAATTCCGTGGTAATTAAATTACCCATGGAAGCGAAGCAGTAACCAAATACTTAACATTACGAGGACAGCTAGTTGCTTATAAATAACAAAAAGAAAAACTAATAAATACACGAAATGCACGAGTGCAATGTATAATAATAATGTCAATTTATAAGATTTATACTTAAACCTTCCTCTTGAATTCTATTTAAAAAACCGCATCAAAATCTGTTAGGTAAGTATGTTGTTTTTAAGTTTTATTCATACATCATAGGGACAGACAGACAGCGGAAAGCGACTTTGTTTTATACTATGTAGTGATAACCCTTCTCCCGGCAGTCGGGTAAAAATATCCCAAGTTATTTTTTTACAATTACCCTTTAAAAATATACAGTTAAACTTTAACTTCCGCCCGGACCTTTCTTCGCATTAAAATGTAGCGAAATGAGAAAACCGTAAAAAAGAAACTTCTCACAAAAGTTATCATTACAACGGTTATCTAAGATCGTAAAAAATATCAGATGTCGTCACACAACCCTTCTGATGAAAAGGAACGCGACGAAAAAGGGGTAATTTTTACCCAAAAAAAGTTTATACAGTGTAATATTTTGACAAAACTCGCAGAGTCACGTTACGGCCGGGTGTGGGTTAAAAAAAGCTATAAAAGGGTAAAAAGACAGATTTCTTGTGGAACCAGATTTTGTTACAATGAGGATGTAGGCAGTATTTTGTATTTTGGGAATGTTTGTGATTGATTTATGTAAGAAATTTATATTTTGGTGGGAGATTTGGGTTATCAAAATAGCTTGAAATAAGTTTGGTTGTAAGGATTAAAGTAATTATTAACCTCTGCACCACCCTGGGTAGACTAGTAGAGAATGCCTAAGGCATTAAGTCCGCCATTGTACATTATGTGCATAAAGTTTAAATAAAAAATAATAAATAAATATTATTATTATAAATCTTTTAATGATTTTGAAGCAATATAAAACGTTTTCTTTGAATTTAAATTCAATATTTAAAGGCCATTTATCTATTTAAAAAGTGCGTTTCGGACTCGAGATCGATAAAAAGCTGAAAATTGTATTTCTTTTTTCTTGTAAATATGAATTCTTAACTGCAGTTTTGTATTTTTTCATCATGGCGACAATTGAGCACACACCCTGTGAACTTATGAAATTTACCAATAACTTCCTTGAGCCAGACAGACAGACAATAGAAGCTTAACACTAGGCTCTGATTAGCACAATTTATAAACAGAACTTTATAAAAATAAACTGAATTTGTCAAAAAATATTCAACACATTTCTAACAAAAGTATTTATCCTTCACTAATAAAACAAAACACGGACAAAAATAAAATACATACCAACCTAACGAAAAAAAAAAAACAAAATGGCGAATCACAAAATATTTCTAATTAAAGCTACATTGTGGACGCACAAAAATGCCTGGTCGTCCAGTCGTTATTAATTTTAACAAAATTTAAACAAAACTGACATATCTCAGTTCAAAAACTATGCGGGACATTTTGCGCGCCCAAATTTTTGTTGTACATTTTTGAAGCGCGCGGTGGGAGCGAGATAGCAGATTTTTTTCTTTCAAATGAGTAAGATGGAGATAGGCGCGGTAAATGGCAAAATATAATGTCATTTTTGTCATGTAGATGATGTGGTTGTCTATAAATTGTTGATCTTTTGCATACAATAAAGTCTTGAGGATCGTGGCTTTGCATTTATTTCTTTGTTGATTTTTTTTCGAGGTGTTACGTAAGCAATATTAGTTTAATACTTTTGTCGTGCGTCATTCATGTTCAAATTTCTAGGTAGGCGAGTACTTACATGTACAATTTAAGTTATTATGTATTTGACATTTGAATCTTAAAATGTTGCTAGGACATTGCTACATTGATATTTTGTATTCGATAAACTCATGTAGTAATGTATTTAACTTTTTGTTTCGTAGTGATTCTTCTAGAATCCTTGCAAATTAAGTAAGTTTTGTAATTGATTACTTACTTAATTTTTTTTCACACTTGCCCAAGATGGACTACAAATATTCATTATAGTACGATTTTCAATTCGAGTCAGAAAAATGACAAGTGCTACTGTCACTGATACCAAAAAGGGTGACCCGCTACAATAGTGATGTTCCGTAATCGATAGACTTAGACATTTAGTCATGCTTTGTTTTATTAGGTACCAAAGCGTTTTGACGTGACAACGTCTTAAATTAGGTTGCGGCTGGGAGTCACTTATGAAAAAGTGTAACGCTCGGTAACGTTACGATGAGTCACCGAACGAGAGAGAGGCCCGCCGAATGCCTTGCGTCTCTCTCCCACTCAACTATGATCGGTAAAAGACGTTGTCACGTAAAATCTTCGCCCGTAAAACCGACTTTTTTTTAGTGTAAATATTGGATACATACCGTCTTAAATAAAACAATTATAGAAATATGGACCTTACCAAAAACAAATAATATAGGTAACAGTGTTTTATGTAAGTAATATTAAATTACCTACCGTGTATGTCTTCTAGTAAATTACCGTAAATTACATGTAATATTTTTTTTATAATTAAAGGCAATTTGATATTGAATATAAAAATATTCTCGACTAAGATTTAATTGTAAAAACTCGATTGTACCACATCACTATTTATTTGGGACTAAAAACCTGCAACACTGGAAATGTCATTTTTCTGACTCGAATTAAAAATCGTACTATACAAATACTTATTCTTTTAAATACATTATGAAAAAGCCCCTTGATCAAGGGGTTTCATCATAAATATTCGAAATAAATATCCGAAATCGTTTATCCGACTTACTCGAGGCATACGTGCCCAAGAGTCCCATGCGTTCCGGGGATGAAAATAGGTCATTATCATTGGTTTAATAATTCAGCTGTGTAGATGATAGACAAAGCTGATAAAAGTTTTTTTAACTTAAACTTTTACTTTGATTAAACGGTCTCAACTTTAGAACTGATTAGAATAATTATTTTAGTGGTATGATGGCTTGACTTATAAGGAATAACCTAGGCTATAGGTACATATAATATCACGCTACAACTTACGAAAGCACAGCAGTAACTAGCCACGCGACTAAAACCGCGAAGCACAGCCAGTCTGGTTCCGGCTATTGTAGGATTCATACAGTACCCTAGGCTACTGCCTAGCTATAGTGTTTATTCTCTAAGTAACTTCATTGCATGAAAGAATTATAATGGTGTCTTACTTTGATATCTACGAAAATTACAACATTCTAAGTGTAACATTTGAATTTAAACCTTAGCTCCTTATAAATAAGCTTTATTTTCTATGTCAGTTTCAGTTTTCTTGGGTAATCTAAAAAACTAATAATCCAGTTGTAAATCTTTTTCAGTGATACTAACCTAAAGAGTTTTTAGTTTTAAAATTACTCTGTCAAAAGCTACTATGTTTCCATTCTTTTTAGTCTGTATTTTATATTCCAGATTAATTTGTTATATATCAAAACATTTTTTTACTAACTACTTTATTATAATTAATAATAACAACGAAAAATAAACAAAAATGCATGACACACATGTCGAAACAGTTTGAAAAACGCACATTTCACATCGGTCCGGTTTTCGGCCGGACGCGGCGAATTTCCGAAAACGGTCCGTTTTTGCGCCGGAGTGTAATTTTCGGAAAATTCGTGCGCGCGCGCCGCTCGCTTAGTCGAAATCGTAATTATGCCTATTTCGATCAACGACTTTTTTCGGCCAACCCGCAATCAGTAATCGAAATTATTTTCGCAATATGAGCGACGATTTCGAAACTGGAATGCCGCGAATATGCGAGTTTTTTAAAATTGAATTTGGAACGTAGTGAGATAAATTTGAGCGAGTGTATGTTTTTGTATCGTATTCCAAAAATCCATGACTATTGTTATTAAGGCGATAACTCTGTATGTCTGTCGGTCACGCTTTCACGACAAAACGGATTTAAATGAGTTTTGGTACAGAGATGTCCATAGTCTCAAAAAGGACAAAACTGCCGGAGATGACTAGTAATACATAAAATTATAAATCATAAGTCCATTACTTTTTTACCATTTACTTAAAAAATATTGAGACCTTGGAATAAATTTTATTAAAATATCATGAACAAAAGTACAAGTTGGACTTAATGCCTTAGGCATTTTCTACCAGTCAACCAAGGGTAGTGCAGAGAAAACATGGCAGATGCATTATTACAAAAATAAAATTATCGTTTTTTTTTATTTCAGTTCTCAAGTAATTTTATTTTATATCCTAACCAAAAAAAAAAGAGTGGAATAAGTCGTATATCTGTTTTAAACAAAAATAAAAATCTCGTGACATACTTAAAAGACAGATGGCAATAAAAGCTTCATAGAGGACAAAAATCTCGTTCAAATGGGGTCAGAAGTGGTTTTAATTCAAAAGGGATGTTAATACCACTTAAAACTATGTCACAACGGCAATTTAAAATTACTGTAATTACTTTTGTTTGTCCATATTGATTAACGTTCTTAGATATTTTGATAGCCTCTCAATTTTTTATTTCATTGGTCGTATTGCTTATAAAAATTCAACTTTCTACGGAGTAAAATTGGAAATGAAACTTTGTCTGAAAAAAAGCAGGTTAAGTTCCAGGAAACAACTAGTGTTAGTAGCTTCGGTATATGTCGATGGACAAAATAATTTTTAATCTTTAGGATTTTTGTTTTAGTCTCATTACTTCCCTATTAAAAAAATTGAATGATATAATTGCAATATTAAAAAAAAAAATTATAGTCAATATTGCAACATTCTAAAATTTAAATAGAAAAAAAAACAAATCAAAATACAAAAATATAATTTTAAGAAAAGAATCTCATTGAAACCCTAAAATGCGAGCGGGGTACTATGTGACCCACCTGCTAGATTCGCGTCTCAACAATACGCAAGGGCCCGACCCCTCGGCCCCGCGCATCTAAACGCGCGAAAATAACCAGAAACTGACATTACAAAAAAACGAAAAGATGGCAAAGGTGTCTCAATTTTTGACAAAAAAAGTTCAGTGAGGTTAAGACCCATGGGAAAGAGTTAGATACGGTCTTTAATCTCCCTTTTTTAATAGAAAGACGATATCTTCCGTGTTTTTTTTTATTCCTAACTGTTTAGGTAGGGTTCCGCTTTTGTGAGCTTTTTAAAAAATCGCGAAGTTCAACCCCTTTGGCAACAGATGATCGCAAGACGCGTGAGATAGTTTTTTTTTACAATTTTCGTACTTTGATTTATAACTGTTTGCAGTAATTTGAGAGTTTTATAGATATTGTGCTGTTGTAGGAGTTTTTTGTGTTGGTTTTATAACGGTTTTTGGTGAAATAGTGTAATATCATTAAGTTTTTTATTGCAGAATCTCTAAATCTAAATATATTGCAGCGTGAATAAGCTCGGAAGTATTGATTTACTTTAGCGTTATTAGAGCTTTTTGCGTGTTCTTTTCTAGAAAGATCTAAATACCTCAGTTTAGAAATAAGCATAAGGTTTCGACTTTTTGACTGACCGAGTCACTTATTGATAATTTTAAAGTGCCTGTACTTAAATGGTTTAATTAAAACATACTACGACTAACGTCAATATTTTTGTCTAGGTATTGGTGCCGATTCCCTTGGTCACAAACTATTCTAATTTTAAGTTAGATGCATCTTTCTCTTTTCATTTCTTAAAGAAAAGGACAGAAGGTACATTTTAGTTTAATCCTGTCAAATTAGACAGCGCCGGAAGAAAATTGACGTATATTTAGACGCCATGTTTTCAAAACGTATCTAAATTATCTATGGAGTGTCTAAATTTGACAGGACTTAACTAATATTTTATCTTCTGTCCTTTTCTTAATTAAATGGAAAGAGAAAGATGGACTAACTTAAATTTACTTTAGTTTGTGAACAAGAGAATCGGCACCGTTATCTAGTTCCAACCTTTGCATGAATTGTTTTTAGAATAATCCTTTTAAGGATTGTGATCTTAAAATTACGAACTATTAATGCCTTCTTCAATCCTTTAACTACTATTAATCTAGATATCACGACCGAACCAAAAAACAAGCCACCTATTCTTAAAATCAATCGTCCAAAAAACGTACATTTAAGTTTTTTTCTATGACCTCTTTAGTGATTGCGTTTTTGCTTCACCAATCAGAAGCTATTGTCCGCGATTCACAATCGTGGCCAAGATGCCCCTTTTTGACCAGTGCGAACAAAAAAAAGAACAGAAAAAGGTCGTTGGGGTCATAAGTCACACGTTTTGTGCCTCATATGGTCATTGTTTGGCCCTATTTTACCAAAAAGAGGTCAGTTATAGAATTCGATACGCTTGCGAATTTTTGCGGATTGAATGGCGAAATCCGGGAATTTGTTTCTTTTTAAGGTAATCCGAGACCTGTGTGACCTCGGGTCAATCGGAACTGTAAACAATTTAATTGTATTGATCTTAAAGGGGTTACCGAAGAAATCAATTTTGTATACAATAGCGTCTTAAACTTGTTGGAAATTATGGTCAATTCAATTACTTACTTTTGTTATAATATTACGGAAATGCTTCTGAAAGGTTAATTTTGTGGTTCGTTTTATTTAAAAACGAGTAACTCTTTGACTTATATCATCTAAGTTAGTATGAAGAACAACTTAGTAATGTGTGAGAGAAACCGGTTTAAGAACGTGTTAAGTAGCTGCGGTATCAATGCTAGCTATGTTTAAATCACTTTAATAGTATGTTAGTAATTAATTAATTAAGGGCATATTTTTGTGACGCTTATCTCGATAGTGATAAAATAGCTATGTAGGCGGAGAATGTATCTAAGACAGCATAGTCTTTTTTATTTTTTATATAATTACAGCGTATTTAGCTGTAAGAATTATTTAAACGTTTCACGTAAACGTACTTTACAAACGTAATTTAAGCAAAAATAATTCACAGCCAAACATTTGATAAATAAAAATAATACTAAATCATTACTTTATGTCTTATGCGCATAATTTAAATAAAAAAAAAACCTTTAACCTTTCAACGTTTCCATTTGAACTCGATGATAAATCTTACAAAAAATCTAAGTTAATGCAGATT
This sequence comes from Athetis lepigone, assembly GCA_033675125.1. Classification (NCBI taxonomy): domain Eukaryota; kingdom Metazoa; phylum Arthropoda; class Insecta; order Lepidoptera; family Noctuidae; genus Athetis; species Athetis lepigone. The sequence continues at coordinate 8,438,878 of CM066234.1, forward strand.
AGACTTGGAACTTCATTATATTCGCGACCTTCTTCTACCCTCCGTTTTAAATTTCCCACGTTTCACCCCGATTCACCCCAATTTTAGGGTTATCTCTTTACGCGGAGTGAGCATCAAAGTAGATCACTTTAGAATTGCTATCATTATTTTTTTTCTTTTTTGCAATTTTTTTATTGTAAAAAATGTAAAAAATTGACCCCATTTTCTGATGAGGTCTCGACACGGTGAACTAGGGTTAACCTTGTGTATTTGTGAAATTCGATCCGGTTATATTTTTTCAACTATTTTTTTGTTATTGATGGCAGTATTTAAGCAGGTAAACTAAGAATTTCTTGTGAGAAGATGACGTAAACTAATTTCTGTAATATTTTTAGTATTTTACAGAATTTTGGAAGGGTACGTCGTAATTAATGTTTCGATATTCACGAGATCTAAGCAAAAAACGAAAAAACCGAATACACATAAAACGAGTAACTTTATAATTATTTATTATAAGTAGCTGTATCAAAATTTTTAAGAGTTCATATTTTGACTACGCACACTAGTGCCACTATTTACAAATTACTAATGGTTGATTAGAGTATTAGTATAACTTTATATTGGCCTACCTACTTACTAATTTTACAAATTATGTAATTAATAACCTAAATAGGACTATATAAAATAAAATAAAATACATTTTGTGCAACCCGTACTTGCAAATGATGTTTGAAGTTTACCGTACTACGACCAGGAAACAATATTCAAATCAAGCAAATAACGCCACACAATTTGCTGTAATCTACTTGTGTGACTCTTTGAATTATTATTATTTAAAAAAAAACAATCACATTATTAATTATTTAAAAAAAAACAATCACATTCTATGAAAGTTTCAACTCTCCATATTACGGTTCTTGAGGCTTCATTACGGTAGTTGAGAGACAAACGGATAGACAGACAACAGAGGCTAGTCCCAGGAATAGTAACAATTCAGGTTAAAAAACATAATTAAAAAAAAAACAAAAAAACCTACGACTGTAAAAATATTTACGTTAACATTCACAATTCGATTTTACTTCATAATTACTATAACTACTTAAGGCGCCTACAAACAAAAATAGTAAACAAAAAAAAACAAGAAAAATTACTCGTTTACGTGGAATTAATATTAAAATAGACGTCATTACAGTAAAGAATAACAAACAAAACGACATTTTATCATTAATAATACAATATCGACGCAAAAACGAGTCGGAGCCGTTTCTTTGTAAAAAGTAACGTACAGGACAGCATCTGCAAGACTAAAAATAATTTCCAACGTTTAATACAAAAATCGTAATAATTAACTTCGTTACACACCAATAAATTACAATACGAGAAAGAAATGCAACACGGACGTGAGTGTGTGTGCGTATGATGCCGAGTTACACACACATGCAAACGTAGGGCGGGGCGAGACTGCGTATGATTCGTTTTAATTTGTGATAACGATTTTTTAGATTGTTTATTGTGTGAGTAAGGATTAAATATTAAGTTTAAACTGTAATTTTTTGAAAAGAATATAATGAGGGAAATAAAATATAATAAATAATATTTTCTATATTTTCTGTAACTTTAAAAATACTAACTAATTCCATTTAACTTTTATTTTTATGTATTCTAATACTTTGTACAAGGTTTTTACGAAAGGAAAAATTTAGAAAAGTACGCAGAAAATTGGTAAATTGAGTAAATTCATAAAAGTTGGTGATTGTTTTAACTTCCAAGGACGTTAGAGAAACCGCGGGGGACAGTCTGCTGCTATTTAATAGAGTTTGTCATAATTTTATTATATTTTTTTTGTTTATATATATGTATTAAATATACAGGGTGTCCCACGGCTATGCCACATGGATAGTAACTATTTTTGATTTACCTAAAATTAATATTTGTAACTTGTGTGGCCTTTGTTATGTCAGAACATAGAAATGTTAGGCTTCTATTTTATTTACCCCCTGCCCCCTGTAAACAATCCATTATCAATACTGTGTTTGTCTATCGTTCTATCTGTCTGTTGCACTTATAGGGATGAATCTCTTAGTCAATATTCATAAGAATAGGTTTAGATACAGATGTATAGACAGATGATTGATATTGAGAATAAAAGCAAAAGCTAGACTATTATAGTCTATCCCATCGGTTCTCAACGTGGGCGATAGCGCCCCCTTGTGGGCGTTTGAGACTTTCTGGGGGGGCAGTAGAAGACCCAGAAAAAATTAGGGAGCATTGAGATGGCGCAGAGGTGGCGTGGGTAGATTAAAAAATATAGTCTAAAAAAGCAAAAAAAGAAAATGGGGGGCTCTAGAAAAAAATAGTTTCTCAAAGTGGGCGGTGAGCAAAATAAGGTTGAGAAACTATGGTCTATCCTAATATAATAAAGATGCAAAGATTGACTTTTTATAATTTTAAAACATAACTAGCACGCAGTTACGACCAAAATCTACTAATTAATAATTACAAAGCATCGACAATCGATAATCGACACAGCGCGTCCCATCCCTAGCGCGCCGCCATCACAAATACATTGGTATGATTTATTGTCAACACGGTCTACAAGTTGTGTGCGGAGTATCACTGACATACACACACAGGCCGCGCCGGCTTGACCAGGGCTGGCTGCTGGTACATTTTCGAAAAAGTCCAACAGTATTGCATTTCTCAGCTCGTTGTAATACGGTATTTTACATCAATTGACGTACTTTTTATGAGCTGTCAAAAAGCTATCAAAACAGTTGATTCTCTTATAAAGTTTGGCAATGTCGCCTTGTGACGTCACTAAGTTATGAAAGTTCGTTTAATAGTTTACTAAGCAACTTAATTTAGTTATAACTAATAATTAAATTCGAAACAACTTAAATCGATTTTTTTGAAAATTAACCGTTTTTTAGGGCTAAAAAAGGTATGGCTGCAGGTGTGATAACAGGCATTTTTTAGGACAATCCCGCCACACTATTCCCAACCACTGCAACTCCTGAAAGCCAGAATCAACAGTGGAGTCCGCCAGAAAAGCATCGAGCAATGAAGCACCACGAACGATTCGACTGTCTTGGATCCCGCAACGAAATTTATCAGAAAAGAACTGCGGAGGAGTGAAAAAAAAAAATATTACAGGCATATGAGGCATGTCAACTTTGTTTCTGATTATTAGAGTTTAGTAGCCAAAACGGTGAAATATCTTTTGGTCCGGTTGCCCGTCCCTCCACTACTTAGCTTAGTGACCCTTTGTATTGGAAAAGTATAATTTGGGGTGGTCAGACTACAGGTCCCTCAAAAAAATGGACGTCTGTAAACCATTTTGCAATTAAGAAATCCATTTCCGAAATATAATAACTTTGAAGTATCAATTTTTGTTCCTGTCATTTAAACGATTGATAACGAAGTTGTAGAAAAATGAAATTATCACAAATAAGTTGACTTTAAAGATTCCCATATACGTCACGTGTTCCTGCGCCGGCGCCAGAGTAAGCGCCAGGCTCAATAATGCTCATATTTGTATGCTTGCTATACCTTACAATCGTGCTTTAATTAACTTAATCCACACTTTGCATACTTATTTCGAGGAACGAGCGTACATTTTAAGTTAACAATTAGGAATCCGGTAAACGATTCATTCTGGGGGAATAGGAGTGTTGGTCTTGTGGTTAGTGAGCATGAATGCTAAGCTGGGGACCGTGGAATCGATTCCCGCTTAAGACAAAATCTTTGTTTGTAGGGTAGGGTGTTATTAGTATCTCCTATACTAGTATAATAAAGCTGAAGATTTTGTTTGTTTGGTTGAACAAGATAGTCTTGGAAACCACTGGTCTGTTTTGAAAAAATCTTTTTGCGTTTGATAGTCTATTTATCGAAGAAGGCTGTAAGCTATTAAATATCACGCAATGACATAGGGGAGCAAAGTAGTAACTAAAACTGCAGATGAAACTGCGAAGGACAGCTGTATTTATTAATTGTCTGGATACCACAGTTGACAGTACAATATTTGCCTAGTTTGTGATCAAATAAATTAAAATTAGGTATGTGTGATTTGTCCCAAGATATCGTAAGTATATATAGTATTTATATTTATTTACTATAAATGCTCCGGTTAGGCAATATTTCTGTCAAAGTCGCACGACTACTGTCAATCTACGATGACAAGATAGTGATAGCTAAACCGAAGTATGTGCTAAGTATATATTTATCTTGATCTTAAACTTATCCTAGACGAATAAATATTGATATTTTTTTAACTCGAGTCTTGAAGCCATTATAGTGTGGAAATAATGTATGGAAATTATTTAATGTAGGTATAGAATGGCCAATGCAATCAACGGTCAATGAAAGCGATTGAAATGTGTAGCTTGACCAGGCAAGTTGTTTGAGAGGCTTGTCAAAAAATAGTATTTCCAGTATTTGTTGCAAATTTTACTTTTCGTCGAAAAGAAAATGTAGTCAATAAAATTGACGTATAATTCTAAAATAAAATGGCTATCATGTGTGTTTCATGTTTATCCTCTATTTAAAATTATAATAAAAAATATTGATGTCGTCATAATTCAAAAGTAATAAAGTTTAAAAACAATAAAATATTTATCTTTAACGAGAATTTTGTCTATAAGTTTGCTGAGAAAATATAAACCGTTTGTATTAGTTTGTATTAAAATCCAGTCTTTAACATGATAGATGTTAAAAACTAAAGAAATTAAGCTACATATTTTTCTTGTCAGCCCTAAGCCCTACCCAGTACGTGATGCGTCGAAAAATGTGCCATTTATGTGTATAGGGAGTTATTACTTGTTCATCAACCTTTTAATTTCGACAATCGTTGAACAATTAAGTGTTTTTAGTGTTCACCATACTGAATGTTTTATTAGTACTGCTTTTTGTGAACAAGCTGATTTTGGAGAAGAATGCGCGTATTAGTTTTCCTTTTGATGAGTTTGGAGAATAACTGGGTGGTTAGTGTCTTGAGGGGGGATGAAACTACCAACTTGCCGACGATATGTTTTACATTCGTTTTACCGACTTTTAAAAGAAGGTTGTTCTAAATTCGTCTGTATACTTCTTTGTGAATTTTTTTTCGGCAATCGTGTCATAGATTTGAAGTTATTTAAAGAGAGAAAGAGAAGTCCCAAAGTGGTTGAATAAAACCATTTATCATTGAGTTTTTATTTATTTCATCAAGGAAAACTTAAACTTAAAAAAAACTTAATAATTTTCTTTTTATTTTGAACCACACAATAGGGATGACGACAACATAAAAAAATGGCATTCTGTTTAGTCCGTCTTGTAGATCGGCCAAAAATACGGGACACATATTTTTTGCTTCATCAAAATAATAAAAAAATACAAAGATAAAGAGCAACAAAGTTCTGGAGTGTGGGCTTTTGACGTCACCGTAATGCAAAAATTGTATCTGATCGTGACGTCACGCACAACTTCAACGCACTGTATCGTCGTCATTTTTCGTTTACGAGAAAAAAGAAAAAATACGTGTCCAAAATTTTTTAATAATCTCAAAGACAAACTAATTACTTTTTTTTCGTCGTCTCGCCTATTATGTCCTACAAAACCTTATGGTTATGAAGGTATTGAAGGTCTAAGCTCCGTGTTAGTCAAACTATTGCTGTCAAATTATGTTTAACACCAGCTTTTGATATACTCCTAAACCTTTCTCATGAGTCACTCCGTCTATTGGTGAAGTCAGAAAGTTCCTTATATAATTTTAAGTTAGTAATGAACTTTGATATTTTGTAAAGAATGTACCTATCCAAAAATCATAAGCCATGTTGATATGACTTATGGTTTTCTTAGGATTTCGCTAAATATTATAGTTAATGTAAGGGTTATTAGCTGTTAATTAGCAGAGTTTTTTACATGAAAACATTGCAGCATTGCCGCGTAACATTATTTATTTTTCATCCTTTTTTTCTTAATACTTTTTCTTTCTTTCAAATGTCAGCTTGCTCCTTAGTAGCATTTAAATGAAAAAAAAAATTGATCATAATAAAAATCATCATCATTAAAAAGTATGACTTATTAATAAGTTATACAAGAAAATTAATAATTTCATAAAACATTCTGTGCGTTTGTTTATTACCACACCATCGTAAGAACTTATTTATGGAGGACATAATTGTATTAAATTATTAGTTTTTACTCTCTAAAAACGCTAACTTTCTCACTTGTATCCAAGGGTGGAACAAGGAGGCATTTGACTGTATTTTGAATATTTGGCACCCCTGTCTTAAGAGTCTTAAACTTCTACTATATGACCCCTTGGATGACTCGTAAACTCTTTGCTTATAACTATCTACTACATTTCTAGGACAAAATACTTTCACTTTGTGTATGTTTTCACCTAATTAAAGTTTACAGAAGTCTTTTTTTGGGACAATCCCGCCACACTATTCCCAACCACTGCAACTACTGAAAGCCAGAATCAAGTAGAGTCCACCAGAAAAGCGCCGAAGCAATGAAGCTCGACGAGTGCCGGAGAAACGATTCAACTGTCTTGTCCCGCAACGAAATTAATCACAAAAGAACAGCGGAGGAGTAAGAAAAAATTAAACATAAGACTACTGAAGATGTTAAATTTGATATTTCATCGTAAATACGTAAGTAGTATTTTAACCTTCGAACACATGAGATTCGAGACAATAGAAAGACAATAGCCGCGCGACAGCCGGCTGTCGCAGAGCCGTCGAAAGGTTAATTTCTAATTGCCTCACTGTATAAACAATGCCTATCCTTATGAAGAAACTACGCTTTTTTATTGACAATCACGCCTTAAATTTCCTGACCAAAGCAACTGTTAAAAGCTAGAAAAAAGTGGCGCCCACAAGAGAAAGAGCCGATCAATGAAGCTTGACGGTTCCAGGAGAAACGATTCAATTAAAGAATATAAAATTATGTAGTCAGGAAAAACAGAAGTGCAGTATAATGGGTGTATTAAAAGCACTTTTAAAATAGAAAAATAAATACACTACTTTTTCACGCCTTTTTCTTCCAAACTTCTTTAAATCGATAATGTAGATAAAAAAATTAATGAATAAATCAATCTCAAATCGTAATGTAATAATTTTTATAGTATTATTATCTCAGTGCATACTGTCTGGAAACCGTACGCATAGTTTGCATAATTTATTTTAAGCAGTGAAACAAATCATCCTGTAATTTTTTTTTGTTCCGTTCCTAATAAAGTAAATAAAATTGATAAGATGAAAAAGTAGACTACATTTCTATTATAGCCGGACTTATTTATCGTGTTTGTAAATACTTATTATAGGTATGTGTCAAATCCAACTATTATAATAACTATTTATTTTTTATTTTATAATAACTATTATAATAGTTATATAATAGTTATATAACTATTATATTAACAGCTGGCTCAGGAATCAGATTCAAAAGGCAGTTGTTTTGGATACGGCACGCATTGTGAGGAGGTTCCTCACTATCGTTACCGAACTCGAATCCTAATAATAAATTAATCGAACCCTAACCATCGTTAGCTTGGGTTTCAATACCTAGCGACGGTGGAGCACTATTTTTATACATATTTTTATAAAAAAATGTTTTTTAATATGAAATTTCTTTTTTTTTTTTTTAATATGTAAAAAAATATGTTTAATAAAGAATGCTGAGAACAATAACTAACACAAAGTACGTCATTATTATCATAATATTTGTAGACCGTAATTTAAATAAAAAAAAAACACTTTATTCTATTCGGTATGTTTATATAATCGACTTATAATACCCACTAACATATAAATTATATTCAAGCAATTTCTAATCCAATTTACCTATAATAATATACAAAACAATTCTTGTACCTACTACAAATCTCACGTGCGACGAAAACTGTGTGACTAAAATAAACGAATGCTCTAATTAATTTTACAACCGACTATTATCGTCTAGACACATACTTTAGTGCGAAACAAAACATTACTTTCTAAACTTTTGAAATATACTGAAAAAACATTATTTACTAATAATACATTTTACCTTTTATTTATTTATTTTTATTTATTAAAAAGTAAACCAACAGTGGATGCATTTAACAATGGCAATGAGATGTGTACGGAACTAGAGCTAATACATTCACCAATTACAGGTTTACATAACTTTGTCGATCTTTCAACGACCAAGCGACAGCCGGCTGTCGCGCTGCTATTCTGTCTCTATCTATCTTTCTCTATCTATCTATCTTTCTATTGTGTCTCAAATCACGTGTGTTCGAAGGTTAAAAATCTATAAACAGAAAAAAGAAAAAAAAAATAACGTGTTGAATTTTTTACCTATTTAAAAATAAAACTAATTTTAGTCATTAATAAATCATTTACATTCAGAGTAGGAATACATTGTAAAACAAAAAAAAAAGAAAACAAACGAACATAAATACATTACAACACACAAATAATCTAAACACCGCCCAAAATTCATGCAATTCGTCGCTGAAAAATCTAAAAATCTCCTTCGGCCATCTTTTATCCAATCACAATAGAATCGCCTGCGCCCGCGCTGACAGACGAACAGAACGCGCGCCAAAATAACCGGTGACATTTTCACGCGCGGGGAATCGAACTATATACTGTGTGATATGCGACGCAATTACGTGATGTACAGTCAGCATCAAAAGTCGATGACCACATTTAAATTTTCATAATCGCTGTACACCGTATAATACCAAAATCGCTCAACATGACAAGCACCAGAAATTAATGATCATCATAAAAGAGCATAAGTAGGTGACCATCACTTTTCAAAAGTCGCTTAACAAAGTTATGGTAAAAAAGCATGACAATCTTCGTCTCTAAAGTCACTGTACAAATTTTTGACAAAAATAGCATACCATCGTTCATCTCAAAAGTCCCTGAACAGCATCAATTGTTTTTTAGGTTTAATATGTGTGTGTGTGTACTCGTATTTTTGTGAAGTGACATTAATATAACATTCCTTTCCGAAGTTTGACAACAAAAACATCTGGGGGCACGGTAGTACCTCCGCCAAGACTATAAATTATTCTTATCTTATTAGTAAAACCGTTTATAATCTACCCTGGGTACTTGTCGCAGATATATATCAGATTTTTTTTATATTTAATTTTTTACAACAGTGTTGACTGTCAACAAAGTTAAAATTAAGAAGAAATATTCTTGTTATATTTTGGGAATCATAGTTTTTTAAATACCCCCAACTATGTTTCCAAAATAATTTATTTAAAAGGGAAACTGTGTGAATTTTGGAAATGAGCCATTGGTTTACAAATAAGGTTATAATTCAATCGAACTAAAAAAATGATTAATTAGGTCAATGGTATAAATTCAAACAATAATAGAACCTGCGTAATTTTTGATAGTGAGACTTAAAGTTTTACAAATAAGGCTATATTCAATCGTAATATCGAAAGTTTAGATGACTTTGAAAATGTGCTTGATCACCCACTTCTACAACTATTCTCATTGGCTCTAAGAAATAAAAATATATTTTGGAAATTTACATCCATTAAATATTTTTACATGATTTAGTTTTGATAGGACAATATTGGATGTGTAACTCTGAAGATAGCAACAAGCACTTTTTTAGTTTGCAGTTCAATATCCGAAACAAAGTAATGTTCAGTAACTTTTGGTAGTTATGCTGTTAAGTTATTTTTGGACGTTGCCATGATTACACTAGATACCAAAACAACCATTTTATATTGTTCAGTGACTTTTGCAAAAGTGATTGTTGTGTTATTTTCGGATGTTATAACGATCAGCAATTTTTGACAAAATGGTGTTCAGTTAATTTTGAACTTTAATGATGTTCATTTAATACTGGCGCCTATCTTGTTGAGCGATTTATGGATGATATAGTGTTTAGTGATTTTGAAAATCTGAATGTGGTCAGCGACTTTTGATGCTGACTGTACTTATTGTGTTTTTATTGTAATGTTCATTAGTTTTGTTTGAGTGTGGTTTAAATGAAAATAGTTTAATAGGGTTTTGATACCGCCGCAACGCCATTCGATTGGCGTATTTTTATGAAATGTCAAAATCAGTTTTGTCAAACTTCAAATTACCTATGCCTTTTAAAAATTTGCATCCTTTTTTATTATTACTATTCTTTTTTTTAGGGTCCATATTATCCAAAGGGTAAAACGGGACCCTATTACTAAGACTCAGTTCTCCGTCTGTCTGTCTTTCCATCTGTTACAAGAAATTCGAAATTTGGTTAAAATATTTACAGTTGATGTAGGTATTTCTGCTGCGGCTATAACAACAAATACTAAAAATAAAATATTTTTTTTAAATGGGACTCCCATACACCTAAACAATTTTTTTCCATTTTTTGCTGAAAATGGTAAGGAACCCTCCCTTGTTGCACGCGACTGTGATATACTTACAGCGTTCTTACAATTTTTTTTTATAATTTTTTTTTTGATGAGTGGGAAATCATGAAATTGCTGCTCCCGTCCTGGGTGCGGCGGGAGGGCGTGTCAGACTTTTACTGACTAAAACCCACTCATGGTCCTTCGATTGCCCTTTATGTTCCGGGGTCAAAAATGCCCCTACTATGAAATGAAAATGTTTTTCGCTTTCCTGTCTAGATACTTATGTATTTACGCTTAATATTTTGAACTAGGAATCTGGTATTAAAGGTTTTTATCAATAGATAAAGTGTTTTATAAGATGAATATTTATATAAATGTATTAGTAGGTATGTTGTTTAAATTACCATTTAAAGAAAGATATTCAGAAAAAAAATCAAGCCGACTGGGAACTTTCATCGAAAACGCTGCCTAACTTAAAACAATGTGTGATGAAAAGGTTCCTTTTTTACAATTAAAAAAAAATCTACAGTCGCTATGTTACACCCACGCAAAGCCGGGGCATGTCGCTAGTTAAAAAATATACTAAACAAAATTTTTCATGTGACTGCCTCTTTGTCTATACTATCTATACTAATATTATAAAGAGGTAAAATTTGTATGTTTGTAAGTTGTAGGTTTGTAAGTTTGTATGTAGGGGGTAATCTCTGGAACTACTGGTCCGATTTGAAAAATTCTTTCAGTGTTAGATAGCCCATTTATCGAGGAATGCTATAGGCTATATACCATCACGCTACGACCCACGGGAGCGGAGCAGTAACGAAAAATGCGGGTGAAACCGCAGGGGACAGCTAGTTAGAAGATAAAGATACGATTTGGGTAAACCTGCCCAAACGATAAACAGTTAACAGTCTATCTAAGGTGTCAACTAAAATTATCTACCAGCAATAGAGGGAAGATGGATGTCTGAGATGGATGACTGCCAAAACAAGTACTAAAGCGGTCAAAGAAAACAAGGATAGAAGCTTAAGTGTCGAGCAATCGATTATCTTTAACTACAACGGGATATATGGCAATCAGGATATAGTAGTAGGTGCATAACCCTTCCAACACGCGTGATTCAAGAAACAATAGAAAGACAATAGCAGCGCGACAGCCGGCTGTCGCTTGGTCGTCAAGAGGTTTTTTTTTTGGTGAGTGGGAAATCATCAAATGATTGCTCCCGTCCTGGGTGCGGCGGGAGGGCGTGTCAGACTTTTACTGACTAAAACCCACTTATGTTCTTTCGGTTGCCCTTTATGTTCCAGGGTCACGGTAACTATTATTTTAAACATTCCGCAACGTCAAGAGGTTAATAATTAGCTTCTGCCCGCGACTTCGTCCGCGTGGATTAATAGTTCCCGTTCCCGGGGGATTTCCGGGATGAACACTATCCTATGTCCTTTCTCGGGTTCCAGAGTCCAGACTATATCTGTGCCAAATTTCATTCAAATCGGTTCAGTGGTTTAGGCGTGAAGAAGAGACAAACAGACAGACAGAGTTACTTTCGCATTTATAATATTAGTACGGATGTGGTGTCAAGCTAGGTAGGTGTCTAGGTGTTGATGTACCTAATGCAGAATTTTGCTGTGCTGTTGCTGGAATATTCCTCAACACAGAAACGCTGTTTTGCAACAGATGTTTTTTTTTTATATAATAAAATGTTTATTAAAATCATTATACACAATATAGTTACATTTAAAGTTATTAATAGCCACAAGTAAGTCTTAAATAATAAATAAACTAATAGTATCTAAAAACTTTTTGTTTATCTATAGAGCTCGTTCTGGAGGAAGTAAGATAGTCTTTGCAGCACCGCCCCATGTAGTAATACAGTAGGTAAGCACAGATTGACACAGAGCCAAATAAACCTGTTTAATTAACTTATAGTCGGCTATGTGACGTAGGTTCTTAAAAATATATATTAATTTTGCGAACTCTTGTGCACAGTAGCTCAATATGTTTACGGAAATTTAGATTTGTGTCAATCGTAATACCTAGGTATTTTATGTGAGATATTAGTATGATGCTAGTACTTTCCTGAGGATAATTTCTTTCTCAAAAAGCTCAACTCTTAATAATTGTCTTTGCTAACTGCTACGGTCCTGAAGGTTACACCTTGGTGTTCATAGCCTATAGTCTTACCCTATAGGTTGACTATCCGGCATTAAAAATAAATTTCCAATTCGAATCATAACTTTCTGAGATTAGTGCGTTCAATCAAACAAACTTTGTTATATTAGTAACTATAGATTGCAGGATCACCCTCTTGTCTATAGTTAGTCACGGGTGTTTTTCTCAGAAAATTGCAAGTTTTATAACTATAAAATCTCCATCTGACCCCTATGGTCTATAGCCTAGTCTATGGTCATCATAAGTTCACACATTACTACTAATAGGTCAGTTTGCATTCCCAGCAACTAATTCTCACACATGTTTATATGTTTGTCTGTTTGTCAAAACAATGTGATGTTGCTGAGATGTGAAGCCCGATCTATGAGTCACGGCAATTGAAACCATTTGACTAAAATCTAGAAAGGTAATTAGTTGCTTCGACCAATTACTAAAATCGTGGTGCTCGAAAAGTTAGTCAGTATCGCCGATTTCCTTGTTCACAAATTAAACTAAATTTATTTTAGTGCATCCCTTTCTCGTTGTTTAATTAAGAATACGACAGAAGATAAATTATAAATTTAGTTATAGACAATTTAGACGCGATTATAACATGGCCTCTAAAATTGCGTGGATTACGTCAGTCGCTGACTACTTTGACAAGACTAAACTAATATACTTAAATAATTAATATATCTTCTTCTTTAATAAAACTTCTGTCCTTTTCGTATTTAAATTATTATTTAGTTTAGTTTGTGTACAGTAGTGTAATCGGCACCATTATGTAGGGTGAAAAGTTTTCCCTGTAGTTTTTCTGTAAAAGTTGCTCGACCTTGGAATCGAAACCAGGACCAGGCAAATCATTTGATAATTCAGACTCGAATGATAATTGATCACAGAGAGGGTGGTTTTCAAACCTTAAATCAGTGTCTTTTCTTAAGAATTTGACAGATTAAAGTTTGCGTTTTACGTTATGTGAGGGTTCTTCATTCTTAAATATTTGAAACTAGCTTTTGCCCGCGGCTTCGCTCGCGTTAGAAAAAGACAAAAAGTAGCCTATATTACTCTCCATCCCTTCAACTATCTCAACTTAAAAAATCACGTCAACTCGTTGCTCCGTTTTGCCGTGAAAGAAAGACAAAAATACAGACAGACAGACACACTTTCCCATTTATAATATTAGTATGGATGTAAATTGAATATCAAACACACTTAAATTATTGAGGTATTTCAGAATAAAATATGAATTCCGAAAAGTTTTTTTGTAATTGCGAATTTTCTTAAAACATTGGTTTCATTTAATAGAGGGTAGGTAAAAATCACGACATTATACGAATTAGAGTTGTACCAAAACCTGACAAACATAATATTATTATAATTTGCCATAATATTAACTTATAACTTAATAGCCAAGTACAACAGCCAGAGATGCTTCAACTCGTTATTATAATATCATTAAAAACTTATAAATCCTCTTATAACGTCCGCAAAAAATTTAACAAAAACTTTGAGTCAAGAATTAAACGCTACCAACCTAGACGTAAAGGTATATAATTACGAAACTTAGAGCTTTACATTGCGTTACCAACTTACAAGTTACAACCAGATGTTATCGGAGCCAAAACAAAAAACGCAATGTAAGACAATGCCTTAGTGTTGCGCTGGGACACGGCGATAAGTCGAAGGTCAACACGCGTATTTCAAACGCTCCAGTTTCAAAAGACTTTACAAAAAATCATCCGCATTGTCGGGCTTACAGTTAACCCTAAACTAAAGACCCTTTCTTAGTTTTTTGGCAGAAAAAAACGCCGAGCGGAGACGGCGGGCGCGCCGCGACTTATTCGTGGCCGGGCGGCTGCAGCGCGCGGTCGCACCTCTACCACTGTGACGTCACGCTCGTTTCCAGGAGCGCGGGAAAACTCGCGCCAACAACCCGAACTGAGGTTTCCATCTTTAAAAATAATCCACCGAAACGCATTCGAAGAATCGATTATTTTCGATAACACAGTAACGCGGCCGTGTTTATTATTATGATTCGTACAAATTAAACCGTGTATTGTTTTAAATATTTCGACATTGTCGGAATTCTATTGTGTGACTCTTAATTGTTTAATGTTTTGCTTAATCTAGGGCTTTGTCGAGATGAATCCGTTTGGGTTTACATTTTTGCCGCGATATAAACAATTGATAATTTCGCGGAGGAGTTGAGCGTGGTTTTTATGAATGTTTTTGCGTATCGGTCGGTGGAGGGGGAAGGGTGGGGCCTCCGTTGACTCGTCCCTCTCCTAGCCAGTATTTTGATTTAGTTTCCGAGTCTTACGCAGATGTGGCAATTTTTACAGTCGCGTGAGTAATTCGCGCGCGGCTGTTTCATTTTCCGTGTTTCGGACGATTATTTTTATTTCGTTTCAACTTCTCGCGAAGTTAGCATTGGAACTTTTTTATTTCAGGTGACTGAATATAAAAGTTTTGGTAGAAAAAATACAGATTTGTTGTATAAACTGTGTTGTCAAACTGTGTGTGTGTGACACAAGGATTTATGGTGAAAAACAAAAGTGACATTGTGTTTGAACACCGCGTTGTTTTATGAAGTTAATTTCAAGTTTGGATGTCTTAAATTAAGGTAAGATTTTATTCTTTGAACTAAAAATAATAACACGCGTCTTGTTTATTAAAATGTGCTACAAAATAATGTTTACTAATAATAACGTCTTCATTTACGGGTTAAATGTGTTTTCAAGCACGAAAAACTTTAAAAAAGTTTGCTATTTCTTTTTTTTTTAAACTTTGTGTTACCAAATGTTTTATAATTATTTTGTTGCACATTATCATTTAGCCATATTGTTGTACTATTATTAATACTACAGTGAAGCCCAATATGAAGATGTTTTTAATTCTCTTATTTTTATTAACAATACAAAGTTATAAGCATTTGTTTTGTTCATTTTAGTTTATTTATAGACGCAGAGACAACAAAAAGCTTTTTTAAAAAAAAGATAACCGACTTCAAAAACTAAAAGCTCAAAAATAACTATTTCGGAAGTCGGTGGCAACACAAATCGACCGGCATAAGAGAAGCCACCGACTTCCGAAATAGTTATTTTTGAGCTTTTAGTTTTTGAAGTCGGTTATCTTTTTTTTAAAAAAGCTTTTTATTTTTTACTTTTTAGTTAGAGTCTCAGTGTCTGACTATGTTTTAGGGTAGCTCTCAAAACAAACTTATAATCTTATAAAATGAAAACGGCACTATGCGCGCAACGTCACAGGATATCCATTAGTGTTATATACTAAAACCTTCCACAGAATGTTACAAAGACTTTTCTGAAAACCGCATTGAAATCGGTATAGCTAAACGCGAGATAATCGCGGTCAAACATACAATCGTCTTTGAAAATCTACAATCCAAGAAAGCAAAACGCGATCTATGCGGGCAACGTCACGGGATATCCATTAGTGTTATATACTAAAACCTTCCCCAGAATGTAACAAACACTTTGCTGAAAACCGCATCAAAATCGGTTCAGCCAAACGCGAGATAATCGCGGACAAACATACATACATACATACATACATACATACATACATACAGGTCGAACAGAGAACCTACTTTTTTTTGAAGTCGGTTAAAAATTGTTTTTAATCATTTATGTAGGTACTAGAATTACTATTTATGACTGATCTGTAAGTACATATATTTTGGTATTTGGTAAATAGGCATAGTATTTAAATTAAACTGTTGTTTAACAATTAAAATTAAATATCACATCACTTAAGCATCTCGTTAAGTTTTTTTAATCTAAATCAGAACAGACAAACAATACAACAAACAAAGTAAAAATCAAAGTCATTTCAACAACACTATTCAAACCTTCGAACACTCGTGATTCGAGACCCAACAGAAACACAATTGCAGCGCGACAGCCGGCTGTCGCTTCGCCGTCGAAAGGTTAAAATACTTCCGAGTATAACTAGAAAAATAATCAAGTTCAACATAAATACATTCCAATTCATTGTTAGAAGTTAACTTTCTAACTAACCTGCCTACCCCACAGCATGAATATAAAAGATACATATCTAAGGATGCTGGAACGTGCATTTTTTCCTTATCTCAGCTATCGAGATCTGGTACATCTAGTATGATAGGTCATAGGTCGCGTGGTTACAAGATCAAGCTCAAAGCGACGCAGTACCGTGTACGATTCCCGTTTGATGTTATATGTATAACTTTATAATAAAGTACGGCTGACTGTAATAAATTATATTGTGTCTTTGTATGTAAAGAGGTAGTAAACGCATAGCTGAAATTACTGAAGTTAGACACTTGAAAGCACTGTAAGTAGTTTCTTTTTATAAAGTAGAGGTGCACTAAATGGGCCATTTTTTTAAATTGATGGGGTAGAGTTGGGGATGAAAGATTATATTAATAATGTCGCAAAACCAACTACCTTATTAATATATAAGATATAGTATAATATAGTTTAATAATATAAGATATACCTAGTATTATGTATTAATATAGGTTTATAGATATTAGAGGAGAATCAAGTGATTTGCTGGTTCTTTTTAAGTAAAAGACTGTTATGATTGCTCTGATTTTGGCCCCAAAAGTAACCGATAGGCAAATAAGTTAGTTGGCTATAAATTAGTTTTTATAAAAAAAAACCGAATTATTCAAGTTTTTATATTGTAAGGACAGATTCGGATAGATTATAAATCAAAGTTAAGGCTGCGATTATAGTTTGTGGTTTTCAGTCAGTCAATTAGTAATTTAGTGGCTTATTGATAAATCATATTTTATTTTATTTGATTAAAACTAAATTATCTTTTGTGGTTGGAATTTTATGGTAGTTCGTCTTTTCATTATTGATCTTAGTAATCATGTGTGAATTTAGTAGATAAACTGATTATTTGAAGACTATTTTATTTGTCAACACATCATCTTCACACGTAATGAAACATGCGGAAATTAAATAATATAATACGAATTTATTAAAAAAAACTTCTCATAGAGACTTACAACTTATAGTAAGGATTAGAATAATTTAAACTATAGTTATCTGTATATAAACTAATAGTAAAGTATTAACAATTGAGTCATAATTAACTAAGAAATAAACATTCAGACGTGGCTATTTACTGCTATGAAATTTACAGAGCTTAAAAACTTTTACGCAAAGTTCACGCGTTCGAATAAAAGTTAGGTTGATTTTCAATTGTTTTTCTGTAAATAAGTAGATAACTATATTTTATCTGCTTTATTTTTTTTTAATCCATCTAAATTAATACAAGTACTTTAGATGGAATAAAATAAAGATAGAGTAGATATAGTTATCTACTTATTTACAGAAAAAAGAAATGTATATAAAGTACTTTAAACTTTATTATTAGTGGTAGCATTTATTTTATGTTTTCTGTTTGTTAGTAGTAATGGTCCGATTGTAAGAAGAAATCACTGAAAGAAAATAACTTTATTGCCGATACCCCGTCCTTGTTTTATTGTACTTACATTTGTCTTGCGCGGACAGCTTGTCAATAATATGTTTTACAAAGCACAGATACCTATATGAAGTGCTATAAAATTTGATATTAGTTAAATCGGATTTCTAAAAGGTTGTAACAGCCGGGTGCACAGAAGCCAAAAAGTCTGACAATTACAGATTAATGGCTAATTATTAGTCTGTAAGCTTTTATAAAATAAAATAAATTAGTGTATCTAAAGGACAGTGGCACTTTAGTAACTGAGTTATAAGGGTCTGGTAGGCGCAGTCGCTTCATGTAAAACATGGGAATTCAGCTGGATCCAGTTAAGGCTGAAAGGTGACCCTAACAAGAATGTTGGAAAACTGTTTAACACAAGAACCACAGAACATAAACTTATCTAGACCATACTTAATGCATTTTCCTTAGTTTTTGTTTTATAGGTAGACTAAACCTGTTAAATTGGAAACTTTAGTTTTGCAAAGAATAGCCAGATTTTTAAAGAATAAGAGTATCACTACATAGTATACTACAAAGTTGCTTTTCGCTGTCTGCCTGTACATCCTTTGTATGCTTAGATATTTAAAACTACGCAACGGATTTTGATGGAGTTTATTTTAATAGTTAGAGTGATTCAAGAGGAATGATTTTATATATAATACGTGCATATTATAATATAGAAAAGCCGAGATTTTCAAAGACTTCTAACACCCGTGCGAAGCTATTGCGCGATATTTCGCTTTGATCTACAAGAGCGGTGCTGTAACCAAAAACTTTAATAATGACCAAAAAGTAAACAAAAACAAAAGAACAAACTGGCATTGGCATTTAAAATATTAGTTACATTTTAAAACTATAATGCAGTAATTAAATAATTTATCACTAATAATTAGCAAAACAAGTTATCAATAGGTTGAATTTAAATAACAAGGCTACAATTTATATCTGTCTTAGCGTCGTAATATCAAAAACGGAACGACTGAAAAAGGTAGAACAAAAAAGAAACTGCAAGGTTGTCTATGATTAGACGTTGCTAAGGTCCAGTTGCGCAGGGAACTTAACCTAGAGTTAAATATTAACCTCTCCAGCTTTTTACTAACTACGTATGTTAGGGTATCATCATCTCCTTAGTTATCCGAACTATGTTTTTTTTGGGGAGTGGGAAATCGTCAAATGACTTCTTCCTTCCTGGGTGCGGCGGGAGGGCGTGTCAGACTTTCACTGACTAAAACTCGCTCATGTTCCTTCGGTTGCCCTTTATGTTTCGGGGTCACGGGTAACTATTATAAACATTCCGCAACCATCTCAACTATGTTGAGGTAAGCTTCCAGTCTAAGGGGATCCAGCTGAATACCAGTATTTTACATGAAGCTACTGCCTATCAGACCTTCACAACTCAATTTCTGATACCACTTGATACGACTGATTGTTAGATTTTCTGGCTTCTGACTACCCGTAACGACTGTCAGAGATCTTAAAACTACTACCGGGATCAACGGCTTTACATGCTTTCTAAGCACGGGAGATTATTGACACAAAGTTAGCCATAAATAATGAGAATTTGTTAACACTTAACTCGGCGTTAAAAGATAACCCTGATTTGTGTAAACTGGCCTTAAACTTTTATCTGCTTTATGGTTAAATATTTTTTTTTATCAAAAGAATGTGACGTTGGTCAAACTACATAGTGTGTCTATTAGTCTGTTTCTCTTTCACTGCTCAACTGCTAGACCGATTATGATGAAATTTAGTTCCTACAGGACACTGATAATTTTTTTAGTTTACTATTTATTAATCGGCGACTTCATAAGTTTCATAATGATTTCGGGTAAAGTTGCGGGCAGCAAATAATTCAATAAAATTATTACTAGAAAGAAAGCATTATACGGATGCATTCAAATTAACTATAGCCAATTAAAATTCGTGTTATTAACAAATCAAAATAATAATATTTATAGCCGTTTATCACATTAATTAATTAAGTTCAGTAATTGATAGTCTAAATGCATAAATCATGAAATGATAGAAATAATTTCGGTGTAAAATATACTGTGGAGCTATGTTTGAGATTTTGATTCTAATGTCTAAAGCTTAATCGATATTATTATGTTAATAGGGTTACATAATCATCACAATATTTAAAACTCACTTTATGTATTAAAAAATGCATCAAAATCCGTTGCGTAGTTTTAAAGGTCTTAGCATACATAGAAACAGACAGCGGAAATTGAGTTTGTTTTATACTAAGTAAGTAATAATGAGGCCTTTTACCAATAATTTGGATGTTATTAGACTGGCATTTTCACTAGATAATAATTGTTGTACATTGTGTAATAAAAAAAACATTAAAATTTTCAGCATTCTTTATTATACATATTTTTTTACATATTTAAAAAAAAAAGAAATTTCATAATAAAAAACATTTTTTTATAAAAATATGTATAAAAATAGTGCTCCACCGTCGCTAGGTATTGAAACCCAAGCTAACGATGGTTAGGGTTCCAGAGTGAGGAACCTCCTCACAATGCGTGCCGTATCCAAAACAACTGCCTTTTGAATCTGATTCCTGAGCCAGCTGTTGAGCGATAGCTTTTGGATATGTTGGTCAAAACTTTTCGCTAAAAAAAATAAAAAAAAAATTCAAATAAAACATTAAAATCATTATTAAGAATCAAGTAGACTTACTTGGACTACTTATCGTCGTATGGCAGCCAAGATTTGCTGTAAATTATTTGGTGAGGCTATTTCGGAAAAATTTCAGCCCCTGCAACTAGGTTTCGGCTCGAAAGGGGGCTGTGAGGCTGCCGTACACGCTTTGTCGACCTACCTAAATTCTGGGAAAGGAGAAGTTATCCTGAAGGTTGACATAAAGAATGCTTTCAACACAGTGAATAGGGATACTTTGCTGGCAGAAGTTAAAAAAGAACTTCCCCAAATTTTTAGTTTCCTCTGGCAGTGCTATAGACATCCTTCAAAATTATTATATCGTGATCACCTTTTGGAATCCGCTGTTGGCTGCCAGCAAGGTGACCCTCTTGGGCCAGTGATTTTCAGTCTGGCAATACATCCTATAATTCGACAACTAAATTCTAAATTCAACGTCTGGTACCTCGATGATGGTACCTTGGGAGGTGATGTAGATACCGTTTTAAATGATTTGATCATTTTAAAAGACACACTCCATTTGATTGGCTTAGACCTTAATCTTTCGAAATGTGAATTATTTATAAGTGACACTACTGACAGACAAACGACTCTTTCAAAATTGAACTCAATAGCCCCTAATATCAAAATTACCGAAAAAAAGTCTCTTCATCTCCTTGGGTCTCCAATCTTCGAGGATTCCTTTCCCAACTTCGTTGAGGACAAAATACAAAATTTTAACGACATTTCGAAAAGATTGTTACAAATTAAAATGCATTCGGCTATAACTATAATTCGTTACTGCTGTTTCGGCCCTAAATTGACATATTTCCTTCGCGCTTCGCCTATTTGGAAACATAATGACCTATTAGAAAAAATGGACCAAATTATCCGTCGAACTTTAACCTCAGTGTTAAATTTGGCAATGGACGACCGGGCCTGGGCCCAAGCGACGCTTCCAATTCGCATGGGGGGTCTCGGCGTCCGCAAAATTTCTAGTATTAGTCTGCCAGCTTTTATATCCTCGGTTCACGGCACTGAGAAATTGATCAGGAATATCCTTGCCCCTACACTGGTCAATTTTAATGTGCCGTTCGTAGCCGAGGCTATAGAGGCCTGGAAAGATGCTTGCCCAAGTACAGATCTGCCCGACAACCCATCTTCCCAGAGACGTTGGGATGAGCCGCTTTGCAGAGTAGTTCAGAATCAATTACTTTCCACGTCTGCTACTTCTGCGGAGCGAGCGCGCCTACTAGCTGTGGGCAGGTGGGAGTCGGGTCTTTGGCTTCAGGCACTACCGTCGTCGAACATTGGCACTTTGTTCGACGACACGACTTTCCGCCTCGCTGCTTCACTTCGCTTAGGGGCGTCCTGTTGTTCTCCGCATCGTTGTCACTGTGGGGAAGCTGTCAACAGCCTCGGACACCATGGCTTGTCGTGCAGCCGTAGCGCGGGCCGTATACCACGGCACGCGAATATTAATGACATCATTCGACGTGCTCTTGTTGCCGTCGGCGTTCCAGCTGTATTAGAACCCAACGGTTTGGCACGCGACGATGGCAAGAGACCGGACGGTATGTCTTTATTCCCATGGAAGATGGGTAGGCCTTTAGTGTGGGACGCTACGTGTGTCGATACTCTTGCGCCATCCCACCTTCCTAGTACGGCGTCCTGTGCCGGTGCTGCCGCCTCGGCTGCGGAAAACCTCAAGCGGCGAAAGTATAGTAACCTTACTGGAAACTATATTTTCGAGCCGTTTGGGGTTGAAACCCTTGGGCCATGGGGTCCGAGTGCCCACCTATTTTTTAAAGAGTTGTCAAAAAGACTAGTTGACAGTTCTCGTGACCCAAAGGCTGGCTTTTATTTTGGCCAGAGGCTTAGCATTGCCATCCAACGTGGCAATGCTGCCAGCCTCTTGGGCACTTTACCGGTTGACAGCGATGCGGAGGAGTTTTTTGATGCCATTTTATTTTAATTCTAGGGTTTTTAATTTAATTTTAGTTTGTAAATATTGTGTATAATTATAATAATAAGTATTTGTTTTTCTAATTGAATTAATAAAAGTAGACTTATTACTTTAAAGGATATTTTGTATCAAAAATTATCTAACACTTTCTAAAAGTAATTAACTAAATTCTATAATCCTGTATGCATTAGCAACTGTTATTTGTATTTTAATTAGTTCAATATCAAAATCAACTCAATAAACATTTCTGTCTAAATAATTTTGAAACCAGTAGCATCTGATGTAATTTTAATATAGCATCCAACAATTTGAAATTATTTTAAATAAACATTGATCTGTTTTACTTACATCTACGTATTAAAATTTCAATCCATTATAATATATTAAACACTAAGTACCTAATAAATAAGAAGTACTAAAAATATTATTTATTTTACATCTTCACTAAAGTATCACGATTTTTGCATTAAAATTTACCAATATCCTGTGGTCAAGGTTGAAATACCATAGTTTTATTACTAAACTGACAAAGTGCAATATTATATTATTTATTTGAATGACATTTAATACTAAGACACGTAAAATAAAAGATAATTACATAACTTACTAGGGTTCCATATCTTAATTTGACGAACAGAAAACCATTTGGTAATTTCCTAATTAGATATCCCATACGATATTTTACTTAATACACTTACTATTTAAAAATAGTTGCTCTCATTGAACATTTGATTAAAAGAATATCAATTTTGAAGGTTTAAATAAAATCTAACTTTGGATGAACAACGCAGCTCACGCTCACAAAAATATAACATAAAAATTATCACATGCAGAAGATACAGTAATTAAAATGCATCCTGCCCACCAAAACTCGATACGTGTTTTGCCCTATTTTATCTATTCCACTAGAAAAATCCAGTCTAATAAAGACAATAAGAATAAATTCATCCACTATATCGGAAACTTAGAAGATTATTTTGGCAAGGAACAATGATTGTGTTTGGCACGCACTAAATTTGCTGAAAGAAACATTGTAGGCAAGACTTATGCGATGAAAAATATCTAAATCAATTTTTGTTTTTCATGTTACGTACATGAAATACATTGGTAAACATTAGAATATTAGACTTATAATAATAAATATCGCAGATTAAAACTTTTCATTAAAATAAATTTAATATCTCTCGTGGTTCAAGCTTACTCCGTATGTTCAATCGGATGTCTTCAACATCAGTACAATGGTTTAGCTGATGTAACATAACTGACAGACATGCAGATTGGCAGAGTTACTCTCGCATTAATATTAATTTATAGGAATTAGCTTCGACTTCATAACTATGATCTAGGTCCGTATTAATAGACGTCACTCAATTCTGAGACGCTCTCAAATCTATTGCTGTCCTTATTTTTTCCCTTTAGAATGACAAGGACAGCAAGAGACTTGAGAGCGTTAAATTTTCAAAAATGTCAAACTGTGACAGATTTCAGCTAACTCTGTTGAGCCGTTTGGAGATAAAGTGACAAACATCCTCCTCTTTAAATTTCTATAAAAACCATAAAATTACAACAGTTACATCATTTCCATAAACATTATAACAAATAAAATAAAACTGTCCTTTCAAAAGGATTCCAATTAGAACATGCGGAACCTCATCACCAAAAAACGAACTCCTTATAAGTTTTTTATTAAAATTCCGTTGTTTTTGCGACAATTCGCGGAAACACGCTATTCGTATGTTAGAACGAGGAAAAATACAAAATTGTATTTGTTTTGTTTGTTTTTATAATATTCTCGAGTTTATGGATTCCTAGTACTTATAGAAAAAGTGTGAATTAGACTTGTTTTGTTAAATTATCGTGATGATGGTTTTTTTCTTACTTAGGCAATAATGGATATTAATTGCTTCGTTGTTATCGTAAATACAACTGAATTTTTTTAACTTGCATTGACTATTTTTGAGTAACGTAAATGCTCCTATTACCGCCAGTTTAAGCTGTCTCAGAATTCACTTAAAAAAAATAGATATAAGCTGTTATGCTAGGGAAGATGTTATAATTTATAATTAATCTTTACGAAGTATTCTTTGCTATTCAGTTCTTAAATTTATTATTCAATAACACAATAGTTACAAAATAATTATTTTATCCAAAAGAGAAGTTGATTCTATTACCGACCCATAGAATGCGGCAAGATTCTATTAGCGATTTTTCTGCTTCTTTTACCGACCCATACAAAGTGGTCACTTCTACTATAGTATAAAATAAAATAAAATCATTTTTAAGGTATTTTATGGTGTTGTTTACTTTGAAGTAAGTGTTACATTATTGTTTTGTTATAAAATAGTTATTAATATTTACACCAATAATCTATAAGTAAGTAATTATTGGTGTAAATATTCGATGGTGAAACGAATAAATAATATAAAATCACAATATAACAATAGTTATGATTTCCCTTGTAACGCAGTGTTATCCTTGGTATGCTATGAATAATATGTTTATGAAGCATCGTATATGCTGGTCTCTTCATTTATAGCTATAAGCCCAGCTTCTAGTTGACCAGAGGCGTCCCTACTGCTTGCGCTTCTGCTTTCTGCTACAAACTTTAAAGAGATTATAGAATTTAATAAAATATATGAAATATACATAGATAATGCCATGAATGAAACAGGAAAGTAAATTTTATTTTACATTAATGATATGGCCTGTGACAAAATCTCTCAAAACTTCACGTATGCAAGAAATAAGCCAATTTGATCAAAAATTGACATTTTGTTTTTGTGTTAGTACTTAAATATTACCAAAAATACCCTCACAGCTGTGAGTCGGTAATAGAATCAAGTAAAAAGGTTACAATATTCTATTAGCGACCATTAAAAATTATAATAAATAGATCGAGTTTGACACAAAAACTTAAGAAATAGCTATGTCGTTAATAGACCTAACGAAGTAAAATAATTTTAAGAATTGAACAAGAAAAAAGTATAATCAAATAAGTTAGTTTATAATAGATATTATTTTAAAATACTAAACGTTCTCAAAATTTTAACAACGCCATGGGTCGTTATTAGAATCAAGTTTTAAAATTTGGATTCTATTACCGCCTTTTATTAAAACATGATTTTATAACATAAAAACCAATTAAAGTACTATTTTAAGAATTAATTTAGAAAACGAATATATGCGTTACAAGCGTAATGTGATAGCAAGAAGACTAATCAATTGTTAGTGCGTTAATTTCCTTAAGCAATATTCAGGTGTACTTACGCGGCTGGAGGCGCGACACTATGAAACTTGCGCCCGTTTCGGGCGCTTCCCAATTATTGACAAATTATTTCTTTTACTGGCTATTTAAACACACAAACTTTGCTCTTTTTGTTATAAAACAAAATTATGTAACTAATTTTTAAGGTATGACTTTTCTCGAACCCTATATTATGTATAATATGAGTGATTTAAAATTAGATCGGTAATAGAGTACACATTTTAGGGGGTCGTTAATAGGAGCTTTTACGTTAAATTGTTTTATTCCGAAAGTATACTTAGTCATAATTATTACTATGTGCTTTTGCTATATTTAGTCTTTCTTTCTATATGTGCTCAATAAAAAAACTTATCCATTTAAAAATTATACATGCCACATTTCTTAAATGAAGTTATAAACGCGGCCCTACTTTATTACCCGTTCATACAGAAATTATAGTAATATCACAGATTAATAAATAGTTACTACGTAACAGATACTTCACTCCAATACAAAAATTAAAATACCTACGCTATAATAGCCTACAAAATCATAATAATAATACCAGCTGTTTGCAGCGAGGAGAAATGTACCATAAGTCCGCACAAATAGAGTTGAGATTCTTTTGCCCGCCGCGCGGCTAACGTGTGTGCGTGTCGTCCAGCATATTGAGCTAGGGTTATACGCATGATGATAATGGTTATGAAACAAATGGTTTAGGAAAACAATATTTTTTTTATTTTTTGATCAAATTTTTTTTCTTTTAATAAAATGGCTGATGCATATTTTTTGTTCCTTGAATTCCCGATTATTATATTTTAGTGTCGAAAATATCCAAAACCGCGTGAATAATTTTAATAAATAATCAAAAGGGAAACAGGAGAATTGAAAAACAGGGGAATTGCACAATAATCACGCAATAATTATGTGGTTTCGGCATTTTGATAGTCAGCGCTGTACCCGTGACGCGCGAGCACTCAGGCGGGCGCGCGACAGCCCGGTTTTCGTTGTATCGTCGACGATACGCGAAGCGGTAGGCATAAAACGCGTGGCCTTGAGCGAGTGACGGACGCCTGGTAATATATTATTCCATTTTGTCAGCAATTAAATGTACCTATGTTGAAGAAATACGCACGACTTGCTTGCATTAGTCATAATTATTTCAACCCTATAAGCCTATATGAATTTATTATCCAGTACCCGCGTAGTATATGGTTGACAAATCATAAATTACCAATTTAATTATTATTTTATGCAACTTGCAACACATCGTCAAACGTCATGCATTACAATAATACCAGTCTCCAAAAGCGTACGCGAAAAATTCGTCCTCAATTTTTGAATAAGGTCGTTCGTTCCGTTCATTCGGTCAGTCATTCATTCTTCCAGTGGTCAGGATTTCGACCGGAAGTGGCCCTTATCAGGCAACGGAGGTGACGTCACAAGCCACGAGCACAATCAATGTGAGCCGAACGTGATTGTTATATAAATAAAAGATTTTTTTTTCTTAAACTTCTGAGTAAAACAATGCGAAACGGGAAATGTTTGAGTTTACGCAAGATAAACAACTTGTAAATGTAAGAGGAAGTTATAATTATGTTAATGTAAGTCAACAAACAATTTAACATCTAGAATTATGAATTTCAGTTGCAGCTGTAAATAACACCGGGTTCTAATGGTTAATTAATTAATATTTTAAGTGGCAACACTCGTTGATGTTCTTTTATAAGCATAGACAAGAAACGATAACGTTCGAAATTCGAATACTATCACGCCGCTTACTGGAAACTCGTACGTGTGTCATATTTACCCGCCATTGTAATTCCGAGTGGCTTTCCAATAAAAAATACATTTCCTAATTTACTCGAGTCGACGTAAGTATTGTACGAACAATGGACTGACTCATGTCACGTGATTCATTCAAATATCGAACGCTTCAACGACATCGATAAAAGTAGTCGATTTTCAAAAAGTTCCGACGTGTTACCGTTTTCGATTGTGGATTTTTAATTTTAGAATTCGATTGTTTTGTGAATGCAGACTGTTTTTTGATTAACTTAAACTTCATTCACCACAATCGGGTTTCTTATAAGTACTAGCTTTTCTGTTCCAATTATTATTTATTTTCTTATGAAAAAACCCAAAGTTATCCCATAGAAGTTTTAAAACCTTATTAAAAATAGTATCTATAGATCTTCTTGCTTATTCTTCTTCTGACCGTCTCATTCACAAATTATCAATGCCTGTAAATGGTTCAAGTGAAATAAACTTCTTAACTTTGACTTTGACTCGGCTAGTGACTGTTTACTGCCTACCTATCGTTTAATATACACCTTAAATAGGTATACAATAAGATATTGAAACTCTCTGCTATTAAAGTGCAGAGGTCAGATAACAGTCGTTCCGTGTGCAATGATGCACTTACAGCTATAATCTACACGCATATACATATAGGACATAATGTATTTAGGGCCTAAACCTCTTTATTCAAACCTTAAGTTAAGCAAAGCTTAGGTGGGTACTACTTATAGCCTGTTACATTTCAACTTTTGGTTTTTCACAAATTCTAAATTTAATTTTATGACATATGTCTATGAGTTTTTCTAGAATTTATGATTTACGTTAGCTTTAGAAAATAGTTGACAGTTTAGTTTTATAATATTTTTAATTAAACTTAAAATGCAGTGACTATATTAGCAACGTAGAAAACTATTAAGAAATGGCTTACTTTGAACTGCCTAGTTATTCTCACATTAAAAGAAGCTTTGTATATCTATTCACAATTAACTCAAAAATCAAAAACTGATTTTTAATTCATTTTCATCAATAAACAGTGGTTCATAAGGAAGGTTTACGAGCACAGAATAATAGAGAAAATTCGAAAAATTCAAAGACAACACCCAAGCAAAGCTGGGGTGGATCGCTAGTTCAGTATAATTACATACATATAAGCAGATACTAAGATCAATTTCTTACTAGAAAATGCAAGTAATATCACTATGGCCGCTATTTATTCAGAACTACTTAAGTTTTCCGTCCTTAGGTCGCGTATCGGCTGTCCGTCTGTCTGTCAGATCGTGTAACGTCCATTTAAGGAGTATATTAACTGTTTATGGTCGCAAATAGCCAATTTATAAATTGATCACTTCTAATTTGATACAGAAATGGAAATTGTGATAAGTTTTTCTGTGTGTTTTCTGGATTTCTGCCCAGTAATAAGGTTCGATGGGGCAGTTAAATTTGAATTGAATGACTTGTATTTTTAATATTAGTTAGTAGTTGTGTAGCAGTGTTTTACAAACTTATAAGTCTGTTGACAGTGCAAGAATAGTTATTGTAAAAGTGGTGTGATAATTAAATAGTTTGGTTGTTGAACGACGCTTTGGAGTTTGTATTAAGTTTGAATTGTTTTTGTATAACATTTTGTGTAACGTTGCAATTGTTTTGGATGGGGTATACATAATGTATGAACAGCAGCATATCAAGCTACTAAGTAAGTACGTACAATCTATTGTTCGTTAATTGATTTTCAACTTTATTCCTAAATATTAGGCTCCAGGTTGATTGGAGAAATTTTGACAGTTGCGTGTACTACATACATTAGTTTCACATTCGCACTTATCGGGTCAAAAGCAGAATAATTACTGATTCTACTAACTCTACGTAAATTTGTATGTTGAGAGGAAAGGTTAGAGGTTTTTTTAGTAGCCTAATTGGTGTCCCACTGTTGAGCAAAGGCCTTCTCGTATATTAATAGATAGTTTAATTTGCTTACATATTTATATAGAATAATAACTAAGTATAAGCTTATTAAAAAATCTAGGAAAATGAAGAATAAGTACACAAATTAAGTAATATACCATGTGTAACTGAATTAATGCACTTTGAGAAAATAGTTTGTTAAGAATCGTTTACTGAAACGATTTTTGTGATTATTAATATAGGTAGGTAATATTTTATCCCAAAAAGAAATAAAACTACGTAAACTGCTACAGTCAAAACAAACAAAAATGGATGAAATACCTACTACGCTAGACCCTTATGCAAGTGCGACTGTGTGCATGCGTAGATTTGTAATGTGACTATAATTTTCTCCCACAATCTGTAAAACTAATTTGTAAAAAAACCTAATAATAAAAATTCTGTGTATGTATTATGATTATAACATAATATTCTAATTGGGGTGTCTGGTGGTGTGCGTTTATTCCGGGACATGTGTATACACATTGTTAGATCATCGAAGTTACGCTCATTTGCAAAATAAAACGACACAAATCATGTTTTAAGAATGCCGATTTTTATGTAACTGCCAATAAATATGCAAATGCAGTCTATAAATAAAGAGACAGACACGTAAACCTACATTAATTCGCATTATCTACTGATACAGATAAAAATGGTGATCATTTATTTACTTATTTTCTTCTTAACACAAACACGTGTCCAATAAAATAAACATAAAAAAGACAAATATTATTATGCTTCTTTGTAACGAAATAATTCGATTTTGTCGTCGCATAATTATCATAATAAACGGACACATTGCAAAATCGTGCATACTACACATCCCTTTCTTACAGTATCGCCTTTCCACTCTTCAAATGCAATTCCTGTAAACCAATTAGCGGGCCAAATTCACCCTTCATCCCTATAGATAAGATCCAGTTTTCTTTAAGCAAATACTTTCAAGAACACAGCTGCGCTTTGATACTACAAGCAGACAACGACTGTATTTGTAAGATCATAAGCTTCCTTTTGTATTGCACAAAAGTAATCAATGAGGCACTCGCGATGAAATGCGAAATGGATTATTTTTTCAAAAATGGAATTAAGAAGAGACAATAACGTTCATTGTTTTTAAAGATGGCGGACGGGTCGGGCTCAAATATGAGATTATTACTTGTGTGTTTCGCTTATGATAATTTTATAGCCTACAAAGGCACAATAGCGAGTTTATTTTAATGCGAAATTATTATTGTAGATGTGCATTACGAAAACGGAAATCCATCTTGTTATTCCGGCTGCTAACAAAAAAGCTATAAAGTATAGTGAGTTTGAAAAACAGGAAACGAGGTGTTGAACTTCTTTCTCCGCTCTAACACAAATTGAGACGTGTTATTTATAAAAATTTTGATTAATTTTCGCTACGCAAAGCGGAATTTTTTTATCGAAAATTTTATTACTATTTCTGATACTTAGTTTTTATTGCGCGATTTAGTTGTAAAAAAAGTGTGTGGCATCACCTCATGCGCCTACCAATTTTATTAGAAACTAACATTTAGTTTAATGTTTAGAAAAAAATTAACTTCCAAAACTTGATTTCGGAAACGTTTAAACAGGTGACTGTACCTATTCAATTATTTTTTAACTCGTCCAACTATAAAAAGAAGATGTATTAGTTATTCGGCAATTTCTGAAACAGTTATAATGTCAAAGCATTTATTTTATATTATACTATTTATAACTTCTTTTTGATCAAAGTGTCAATCAGTTACTGAAAAAACTATGGATGGAAAAAAAATTCAATTTTTTTACAAAATTTATGTACAAAATGTTGTATACATTCATAGCTTGTTGGTAAAAATAATGTATCTAATACATGTATAATAATTATAAAGTATTAAATTTAAATAAAGCAGAGTGACAAAGTTACACCTAATATTACACAAAATTACACAATTGACCAAAACATCGAAGAAATCGACGAAACAAAATGCAAACAGAACGAATGCAAAACCTCTTCGATTTTTGAAAACAGTGTAAAAGAAAAAGGCGCGACAAAACAGTCAAGTCAGTGATGTCAACACAAAAATCGACTAAAGTACTCACATCTGGCAGCTGCGATATAGATTAGTGACGTGTCTCATACTTCCAGAAAGCTGAATAGTGTAGCGAGTAATTTAAATAGAGCGGTCCCTCAATTGGGGTTAATTCTCGTGTTTAAGGAATATGTGAACGTTTAATTATGAGGACGGGAGGACAGCGACGATATGGCGCAACATATTTCAAATGTTTTGATGATCGATTCATTCATCACTATTTGAATTTGGAAAACTTTTAGACGAAGAAAATTTCGTTGTCTTTTGTTCGTGTTTTGACATTTCTACGTTCGTAAAGCGATTTGCTTTTTCAATGACTGATTGAATCGCTGTTGAGTTTTTTCTTACGAGCTTTCTGTTTGTTATTCTAACAAGATCAAAAGCTTAGATTCTAAGAGAAACCACACTCGAGTAATACAATAAAATCAATTTGCTCTCCACGAAACAGTTTCGGCCCGTTAAAAACTTTCAAATCAATCCGGAAACTTCAAATTCTAATAACATAAAGAGCACGTTTGCTATCTACTTACATCACAAGACTCGTTTCGACTTTTTACCGAATCGTGATCCAACTTTTTGTGGAGAACACATATTCAGATGTGTAATGACCAATCTCCGGGCGTCGAACAAAAAAACGTAAGAGATCATTCGAAGCATTAATGCATCAGTTACTAAACCGTCAGACGCATGCTCTTGCGCATCCTTAACGCATTCATAATAAGAACAACAAGTTCCATTTTCAAACGGACGAATTACAAACACGGGGAGCGTTCGAATGTAGCTTTCGGTTCATATTCAAATTTCTGTTTTGAAAATAGAACGGGAATGATTCTTTATGATCCATCTGTGAGTAAGGATGATTGATTTTTTAGTTTAGGAAAGATATCGACTATGCTTTAGTTATAATCTCGGTTACAAACGATTATTATGACTCGGTTCTCGTTTCAAAAACATAGTAAGTTATACGGGAATACATTACTTTCTAAAGCAGATAATTGGTTAGACATCTTAAAATCGATTATTAAGTTTATAAGCTCGGTTGTAGCGATTTGTCTCGTGTTGTGAAGTTGATGATTATTAGTTTATTACACATTCGTTTAAGTGTGGCGTGTAGGAAGCATATAAGTAAACAAGTGCTTTAGGCAATCATAAAAAAATATATTAGGTGCCGATAGTTATTTGTGTTGCTTGCGTAATATCGATGATTGATCGGTCAGTTTCAAGACAAGATTTCTGCTTTATTTTAATAATGACAGTCACGTAGGTAGCCAAGTATTTCTTAAAAACAAAAAATATTTGAATCAAATTTTGAATCGAACGCGTCAAAGCTTTTTTTAAAAGTCCGTTAAAGTTATAGTTCGTTCTATTAGTAAACAGCATCCCTCATCTTTATATTCTCATATTCTGAGTCAGAATGACGAGGCCTGTCATCTGATACTCACAGGAAATTAGATAAATACCAAGAAACATTCACAATTTAGTCTTTTTAAAGCGTTATGGCGGCCAAATTGTCCGCCATTACTACCAATTGGTGGTAATTAAAAAAAATCTGCTCCACAAGCACGGGGGCGGTCTTGACACGCAATAAATTCTTTATACATTTTTAATTAAGTTCAAAACATTGTAGATACTAGTCCACGGCATTCGGGGTCAACACACTTGGAAAACATAACTACCAATTTAACTTGACCTCTTTGTATTGAAACTTTGTTTGAAAGCTAGAGCAGTCTTATGCTGGTCGCATCCGCTCCACACGAAGCATGGTCACCCATCAATCAATGGGATCATATCGCCGCCGAAACCAACCAGCCACGTCTAACATTATGATTTTATAAGTTTGAGTAATATTTTATTTAAATTTTCGGTTGATTGAATGTTTCGGTTCGGAACGCTGCGGTTTTACGAGTTTAGAAATAGAAAAGATTGACTAAATAGCTAATGATTAATATTATTAAACGTATTTGCAATTGGAATGTACACCCGTATGGAATATTAAAAGAAATATAGTAAAGAGGAGGTTAAAAAAAAGAAACTAAAAAAATGATTTGTGAGACATCATGTTCCAGCGCAGCGGCGTCATCCATCTCGTTCGATATTTGAATACGTTCGAATTTGGAACACCGGCCAGTAATATGAACTTAGTACGGTTCGCTTTTCAATTGCTTCACTTATATTATATTTTGAATGTGGAAGTGGAACGTTGGTAGATAAAAATGTCGTTTCGGCGTTTTAATACAGAACACGCGTGAATTTAACAATTTTGTGTCTAGACATTTTT
Source organism: Athetis lepigone (assembly GCA_033675125.1). Classification (NCBI taxonomy): domain Eukaryota; kingdom Metazoa; phylum Arthropoda; class Insecta; order Lepidoptera; family Noctuidae; genus Athetis; species Athetis lepigone. The sequence continues at coordinate 8,472,778 of CM066234.1, forward strand.
TAGTGGACAATAAATTGTCTAGCGGTTGTATTGTCATGGTTAGATGTATGAAAGGTGTGATAGAGAAATCGCGATTCTGTAATTCTGTGCGCGTTTCATGTTACGTAAGTTGTCGTATTGTGTATGCTGACTAGATAACCGCACGCGCCAACTTCACGTACTCGCAATATGGCATGCGGGGTGGCCAACGCATTCTTTTACGAACCAACGATTCATAGCTCTTGATTAGATGAAAAATGTTCCGTTTGGTGGGGTAGTAGGTTACTATTGTTATTTTTTGTCTTTGCATTTTTTAAGCAGCTTATTTGGTTTAATCTATGCATTTTTTTTCGCAGATGAGAATCCCAATTGATTTCCAGAATGATAAAAAAACAGTAATTCAGGAGCTCTTTAACCCAAATACTTATCCTTAAAAGTTTTAGAACTGCAATTAATAAGTGAACACGCTTATCTTAGTAAAAATATAACATTAATTTAAACTCCTCTTAATATTTGGACCACGAGACCTTCATTCGATTGCAAAAGAAAAGCCTTTTCTTTTTTTCTTTTGAATTAATTTGATTTCTTTTTCTTTACTATGTCTAGCAATTCCAATACAATTTATTTTCCACTAAGTATTGGCCACTCAATTATTACCAACCTATTTAACCTGACAAAAGATCAAAACTCCTAGATCCATAGCAAATCCTGAAAAACGAATTACAAAACCTGCGCTTGCGACTCATAAATTTTAAAGACCACATCTCCGCTTTCTTCAGACAAATTGGACTCAATTTCCATACACAAGTTGATACCTTCAAGAGGTCACATCTTAAAACAATGCTCAATGAACGGAGAGGGGGTGGGGGGAGGTGCTAGACCTCAGGGGGGGAGGGAGGTGTAATTATTCGCTGCTAGCTCGCGACCACGCCCGCCATTGTGACTTAAACATCGGATTCAAGACTTCGAAAGACACGGCTTTGGAAGTCGTTGACGTGTCGTTAGCTTGGTGTTGAGAAAAATGTTTACATGCTGATGGAGTAATCTATGGTTTGTAAACAATGGTGGGGTCAATGGGTTAAGGACTTGGGTTTGATTGCGTTTTGTGATTGATTTGTTTTTTGTAGAGAATCTAAGGGCGAACTTCATAATTATAAAGAAAATGTATACTTATTACAATGATAGTAAAAATACACCAAATCCATTACCGCGGTGAGACAATTTAAGGAGACACTTCAGCAGAAAAAATGTATCCAATCTCCTTTTATGATGTAGACTGAGTTTCAGGATACCAAAAGACTTATTCAAAAATAAATCAATCTGAAGATACCCTTGCACTGTTAATTAAGATAACACAGATCAAAGAATGACCATAAACAAAGCTTTCAATTTACATTACAGCTAAAGCTAAGTTTAAAGCACACGAAAGACTAAAACAACACAGACATTACTCTATACGGAACAGAACACTTTAAAAACCACCATAAATAAACTTAAACCATTAAAGAAGAGGATTATCCCACAATCACGAAGAACCCTAAAATATGGACCATCCATCCGTCTGCTTGAAACACATCAATACAACTTATCTGGCTGGAAACCACTCAAAATATCTATTTTTAAGCTAAATTCGAACCGAGGGCAAATGTAAAAATTGTTCGTATCTTGTTATATGATTGATTTTATTACTCTCGCGCAGTATCGGTTTTAAAATTGTTTTTGGTAGGTAGGTACTTGTAACGTTTTTTGATTCTCGGAATTCGGCGTTTGAATTTTTGAAATAAAATGATGGCTTGTCGTCGCGGAATGTTTTTGAATTCGGAACTGATAGCTGAATTAGGGATGTGAATTTTGAATTTGTTGTTAACTACCGTTTTGGAACTAGCAACTAGTTTCAACTGACCGTCTTCGACAATTGAAAAATGACTGTAAATGGATTAGTTGTACAATACCATGGATTTAGATTTATTTTATTGAATATAGGCTAAAAAATTATTTAAAAATGTGTAAGATAAGAAGAGAAGTTAAGATACACTTTTATGATTTTTAGGGTTGCTGAGATGTAGATATAAAATCTCTTCAACATTCAGTGATAAGATTAAAGATTTTACATAGAAGTTTATTGGTCGCTGAACCTATAAGAGGGACTTTAATCATCTTGGAGGGTAATATTCGAATCATTCATATAATTCAGGATTCTTAAATCTTAGCTTCAGTAGCCACTACTTATAAAACCAGAACACCGTGAACCCTAAAAGTGAAATAACACTAAAACAACACAATAAACCAATATTATCGATATAATCGTAAAGATTCCCGTGAACTGACAACGTTTACTCATAAAAGCTGAAACAAATAAACAATTCGCTTGGAATTAGTCATCGTATTGGAAGGCGGTCTGTTTCGTCTCAATATTGTATGCGCATCTGCCACACTTATTATATGTTCCGCTCAGAAACGTATCATGAGGTTTTTATAAATATTCCTTCATATCTTTACTTCGTGGGTAGGCATTAAAATACAAAGTAACGGTTTCAAGCGACAAAAAACTCCGACAATTAACTTTCAATATTAGAATTCGAATTAGAACTCATAATTGCATTTCCAAATTCAAACTTACGTTCCACATTTGAATCTAAAAAGAATAAATGCTTGCAAGAATGCAAAGTACATTTAAAATTCAAAAAGAGATCCCGAGATGCCTTTTTTTGTGACATGAAGCTAATTTATGCCAGTAACTTGTTCGTATAGATCACGAATCTGCTCAGGAGCTTTTTAATCTTTCTGACACCAAAACTAATTAAATTACTACGGAGGCTAGGCGCGCCGTATGCGCCCCACAGGTGATAAATTCAATAATTCATTTAAAATCGGAAAAGTAATTAATAATTAAAAAAATAATCACCGGCACCGACGCCATAGAAATAGATTTTCAATAAAATGAATAAGTCCTCCACACTCAATCACCATCCGCCGCTTATGAATCTGGAATTTGACCGTTTTTAGCTCCATTCCACGGTACCAAATTAAAAATGTAAGAATTCTCGCTTGCAAAAGGAATTTATATTTTATTTCATTTCATTAAATCCGCCATCTTTTGTTTCCATGGCCCGTTCCGATCGGAATTCATATTTTTCTGTGTTTTGTTTCGGTTTGCGAGCGGCGTATTGTTTTATTGTTATGTCCGTTCTAAATGTTTCGTTTCTCGTTCCGAACCGAGTATTAATTATTTTCTTATTTTTGATGAATGCGTCCGACGAATTTTTAAGACGACTTTTAGCGGCGATTAAGAGTCCACAATAATAATTCGGCCTTTAGAAAAGCAATCACGGTTTTCATTAAAATTCTGCACCGTCCGTGCTGCCGTAAAATTTTTAGATTCCATTGATCTCCGGGAGAAATCGCGGTTGCCAGTCAAGATTAGTCCGCGGCCGACCGAATACTTACTATGCTTAAACTATTAAACGCAACGTCGAATCTGAACAGACAGAGATACGTATCGTTTACCGAAAATAATACCAGCCGTAATCTGACATTCTCATACGAGAGCCCGAAGCGTTACGCAACTGACTTTCCGCCTTCCGACAACAAGAGGGATTATTTGTTACTCATCAATCTTAAATAGACACGGACACTCCATTGTTCCCGTGACATTTAGACGAATTTATAAATAACGCCGCTGAATAAATTCTGTCACTGTCGCTCATATACAAATTTAATTAATACGCGCGCCGTGCATAATTCGGAGGATTTTAAAATCCGAACGTAACGCGACATGGCCATGTCCACACACGCGCCTGATTGATACAATTATAATTTATTCCAAATTCAAACGACACCCGCGTTTGAATTTGAATGTAGAATAGAACGCATTCCTAATTGTTGGCATGTGCTCTAGCGCTATTGGCCGGTACGTTTTCGTATTTCGAACGTCTCTTTGTATTCGAATTTAGAAAAGCGGATTATTTTGCTTTCTTTCTTGACATTTCGTTATTGTGTGCAAATGTAATTGTTGTTGCGTCGGGTTATTGGTGTAAGTATGAGCGTCGATGGATAGTTTCGTCTCGCGCGCTCGCCTCGTATGCACTGTCCATAAAGATGACGTCGAATGCGTCGGAATAGTGACGTACCATTGACTGAGAACTGTTTATTAAGTACAGCTTTATTTTTCCATTTTGTTACAAAATTAGCCCCGTACTCAATAGTAAATAAGTGCGTCATATGTTTTGTTAGTACTATTTTAGGGAAGAGGTGACTATGAAAAATGTCACGCACGCCCAATTGACGCATCGCAAAGTAACATAAGAAATGCAAGTAAACAGAAATTGCATTCCGTGTAATGTATTGTAACGTTGCCAATGTAACATACTGCCAAAATTTGCGTCGTCCCTTTGGATTTATAGCCTATATAATGTTTGATGTGAATGTGACAATTATTTTGTTTGTGTTTAATGATTCTGATGGCACCAGTCAGGTTATAATGGAAGTCGTTAGTTTCAGTTGAAACGCTGTTAGCTGTTATAATCTAAGGTGTCACGTCGAGCCGTGAAACAGACGAATGTCCATTAAAATTATCTGCGTGAAAATAAACACACAGTTCTCAGTAACATGTAATGAGCATTCTTCGTAATCAGATCAAAGCTTTTATTGTGTTTAACTTTTACACTCATTGTTATGGAAACAGATGTCTCAACGTTTCAATAACGTCTTTACATTTTAACTTTGGAATGAATCGTTAAGTTAACCGTTGACTTCATTTCTTTCAAAATGATCGTTACAAAACAGACAGTTTTTGAAATAGGAAGTTCGATTTTCGAAATTCAAACGATCCATTCGCGATTCGCACCTAACACTGGTTGCAATGAACAGTGGGATAATAATGTTCTAGAATTAAATCGTATCTAAACTGTAGTGCGCCGCTCGAAATAGGGCGCGTTTGCAGCAATTATTTTAGCTCTGTCTTTCTGAAAATTGGCAGCCGTGTGAGATCTTTTGCGAACGGTATTCGGTTGGGAAACCGTTGTAGCCGCGTCCAGCTACACGAGACCCGCGATGCGCCCCCCACACAGTGACTTTTGTTAGAAAATCACTCAAAGAGGATATGTCAGCATAAACTGGGCGGGTTTTATAAATAAAGTGCCCTGATATGCGAATAATAGGTAAGTCTGTCTGTCAGAGTGCGTTCGACGTGCGTAGTGTACTCTACGCTATTTTATTTTGGTCTAAGTTGCATTAGATGCGCTTTGTTCTCCGGATCAACTAATCACTAGTTATTAATTTAATGGTCTTACCATAAATTTCGCCAGTTTACAGCTCTTGTCCAGCAGCTGCCACAGAAACTTGGACCAGACTTTAAAATCATAAAACGACGATCTACAGTCAGCATTTAATCGACATTTAAAACCCGTTTTTATTCAATATAACAATAGAACATTTAAAATGAAAAAAAGTCGAGCATGCCCATAAATGTGCGCTATTAATTTCTGCTACAATTTAATACCATAGAGAGAAATCGAACAGAAAAAAGTCCAACCAACGCCGTCGCGCGCTGAAAATTTACATTTGTAATCAGAGCCATTAACGTCGACAATAAAATGCATTGACATGCGCTAGAGAGTGACGGAGTTAGCGCGCGGAAGCGAGTCGGACGCTCCTCGCCGAGTAGCGCCAGACACAATAGCGGCGCGTGCACCGAGCAAGGGAGACCCGCGTATTGAGCCAGAGCGAGACAGCAATATGTTTGTCCGACCAGCTCCGATTCAATAATAGGTGCGTTCGGATTTTATGCGTTTGCAAAAAATGCACTCAGATTTATCGTTTCGCTTTCCGCGTAGTCTATTAACGTGTACAGTGGTCGACTTCATTTTTATCGTTTTTGATGTATTTTATTTAAACACAGACGTAATTATTGCGGTAAACTGTAGAATGTCTGTAAATGTCTCTGAAACAAAAACCAATAGTCAATTAATTTGGACTATAAATGAGTTTCAAAAGAAAAATTATAAAGTATCTAGCCATAAGTAGTTGATGGATAGCATTCCGTTGTAATAAATTTGACGTATATTTAAAAAAACAATACTTACAATAACTTCTAAGTCCGCGGTACGCATACAAAGTGCGCGACATAACAGACTGCGGGACAGGTGCGCGCGCGCATTCTCGCGCGTTGTGCGAAAACGAGAAACGCCGATTAAAATGAAATATGCGACGTACTCAGGTTAATTAATATTATACTCTATTTTAGGTACTGACGAAATATTGTTGTAATTAATGTGTCTGGATTTGTGGAAGATTAGGGGATGACTGAGTTGTGTTGGTTTTGTGACGATGGCGTTTTGAAACGTTATGGTTTAATACGCCAATACGCTTTGTTTTACAAGTGAAGTCAGTACAAACATGGAACTTATTAAATATTAATTGAATTTTGTTTTCTTTTCCTGAAATTTTCATAAAAAGTTAAAAAAAAAGCTGTACTTAACGCTACAACTGTAATATTACTTATTAAGAAGCTTGAGAGATAAGTTTTAGTGGTAATCAACGCACAGCTAAAGCTGAAATAGGGGATGATAGTTTAATAAAAAGTTACATAAAAAAAATACAAAATTCATTTTTAAGCACTAACACAGACCGATAAATTATCTAGTTACCTACCTATAAAATTAAAAACATTCCTAAATTAAAACAATTCAAACAATAAACTTTAGAAAATATTGACACGAACATCATTAGTGCGAGTACGTAACAGAATTGTTACATTTGGAATAACAAAACGTATCTCCGCAAATAGCCTGTCTGCACCGACTTCGATTGCAGAACACAATCTACTGGTTGATAGTTATTAGAAAACTATACGAACAATGGTATAGAAATAACTGAAAACTACAAAACTTCACTATATTTGTATTTTGTTCTAAAACAAACACAACATATTTTTTTCATTTACTGGGTTAGTTATCTACCGACTTGCATTCTAAAGGAGAATGACCAAATTAGTATGGGCACTGGACCAAAAAAAAAAATGCTGCCCCCAGGGTTGACTCTTTGTTGGTGGGTTAATACTGTTGGACTAACTATGTGTGCAAATGCGAATCAAATTCCAACCCACAGTTACAGAGTAATTCGACGTTATATAATATTGTAACAATACACTTTTGCTTGCACCAATATTTTTTTGTATATTATTTTTGCTTGTTAAAAATGTTGTTATAAGGATTCACTAAATAAATAGATGAATAATGAATTAAAAAACGACATAGTTATTTAATAATTGTTTATTTTCGAACAATTTATTTTAAATGTTATTCATGACTCACTATTCTGCACAGATGGTAATATAGAATGCGTATTATAAACTATTTTCATCTATTACAATACTGTCTAAAAACTGTGGTGGATGGTCAATATTTTCGTACCGTGCATATGCTTAAAACCATACTATAGACGTTACATGAGCACATGTGCCCAAAGTACGTCTGCCACTCTTACACGAACAATAGTAATGATTTAAAGCCTCCAACCCAAGGTGGTCTGAGTTTACAAGTATATATGTATGATAAATTCGGCTTCGGATATGCTCATATTGGACTTTACCTCTTAATAGCCGGAAGTTATTACCAGTTATATTATAATTACTTAAAAGATTATTCAAACCATCATTTTCTCTGTTCACTTCTATTGTATATACGCCATTACGAGCGTGTTCACTATAATAACTCCTGGCTAGTTTTATTTGGTACGTTCCTAACGCAAACATAACAAGTTCTTTCTCAGACAACCTTGGAAATTCTCTTACATCAGGTAACTCGGCAGACATACTTTGAAACGGAATCCGCCGGCTATTACATGTCCATGACATACTGTGCGAGACAGTTTTCAATATTAACTCTATTATTAATTCTCTCCATAAAACCAGAAGCATTAACATTATCAGTGATTGGGTCGTGGAAAGCATTGAGAAGGTGGCTCTATCGCCTTCTCGCTCACACAACTATTGAAAAATGTACAAAGAAAGCAAACTCGCGTGTAAGCTAATTATCTGCGAAAAGAAAAGTTCACCTACCTGTGTAAAAAACTAAAATATGCAACTTTTTCATATAATCACATTTTAGGTTATATTTATGTTTCTGTGGGACAGATTTTTTCGGTTCCATAGAATAAAATGTTGCATTTGAACTCTTCTTTCAAATGAGCTATGTGGCAAATCTGGGGGCAGACTTTGACTTTTTTTACCAATTTTTGGTCCAATTTGGTCATTCTCCTTTGAATCATTATCTTTCTTAAATAAATGATTGTGTTCAGCCAGTTTCAAATTAAGAATTTAAAACTAATCGTAAATAAAGTTTCAAAAATCGAATTATGGATTCCGTTTTAAGAACATTAAAATTTAAAAATTTAAAATTTAAAAAGAACAGGCTATAATTGCACCATTGCGTCCCTGCCACTTCGATCCTAAATTATATTTACTTTGTGATTATTGTTTGTATTTTTCTAATTAAACATTTTGAATTAGAAATCTCGCTATTGTGTGTAAATTAAAAAACACGCGAATCGGAAAACGAAACTCTACATTTGGAATTTGAACAGCGCCGCCAAGATTTTCCGAAATAAAACAAAACGACAATAAATGTTGTCGTTAACAAAATAATTTACTCATTATTTTAACCACACACTACTAAGGCTACGTCCGCAGCCTTTCCATCTAAGGGAAAGCAACTATATGACTTTAGAAACAAGGTTGAAATTCCCGTAACAAAATGGAACTACAATTCAGCAAATCACGAGTTGTGGAGACGTAACAAAGTGGAAATTGTAGTGTTTATTGTTGAAGCGATAATAAAGTGAGTTTACAACTGTTTTATTAACACTTATCTCGTAAACTATGAGGATTGTCTTCGAGTTATTGACTTATGTTTACTTTAGTATGTGCTATTTTGTTAACTTGTTAAAAGAAGCGATCGGAGAATAGTTAGTGAGAGTTCAAAGAGACTTTGTATCTCTTTGTTAGAGAAGATAGATTTTTATTTAGTTGAATGATAATAAAGGAATTCACATATTTATCTACTTACTTAATAATTATACATAATACTCGTCTTTATCTACCTATATGCAGTATAGGTCCGATTCCGAAATCACCAATCCGTTTTAAGCAAGCGTGGTGATCAATGCTCGTGCCTTCTCTGTGAAGAAGCCTTTGCCCTGCAGTGGGTCACTAATAGGCTGGTATTATTTATTATTATGTTGAGTCAAATAATCAAATAATTGCAATTGCAGAAAAACAAAAATCCTAAAATCTTTGACCTACCGTTTACAGAACCAAAATAACTAAACCCTTCAACGACAAAAACAAGGAATTCCGAACCGTAAAAAAATTAATATTCATCTTTCCTCAAACGCACCGTATATGGAATACACACAAAAATCAAACACATCTGCACCGCATTTTTTCTGAAACTTAACAAAGACACCTAATGTATTATGAAACCGAAACCCAACGTGTGTCCGACTGAACTTCCTCTAACATACTTCAAACTTCCCTTCATGTTTTAAATCCATTGCCTCCTTAGTACGAAGATCCATCACAACCCACGCAGCAAAAACATCGATGCATAGCGACCAAATCGATGGACTCACACGTAGTGGGTTTCCCTCCACAAGGACATTCACCCTACTTTTTTTAATCGAATCCGATCTCATTCTTTTTTCGAATCGTTTTTATTCGATTTTAATTGTGTATAAGGGTTTCCTTTTTTGAATAATAATGTTGACAAGTCAAAGGATTAATTGTTTTTGAAAATCGAATCGAAGCTCTTTTGTGCTTTTTTTAACATAATCATGCTCAATAATTGTGTATTTTATTTAAAGACTAGCTTAGCCTGCGGCTTCGGTTATGTGGACGCATAAATGAAAATAATTTTAACTCTTTTTTTCAAAACTTTCCTAGTATTGAGGCGTACAAACGAAATTAGTCAAAGCTTTTCCAAAATTTTACGGGACAATATTAAAAGCTTCATAGAGGCTTATTGCTCAACGATGAACGTCTATATTCTATACGCTGAAATGATGATAATTATTTAAAATAAATAATATTGATGATAAAATTTATTTAATCAATCAATTCAATTTTCTTATACACAATATTTACAAACTAAAACTAAATTAAAAACCCTAGAATTAAAATAAAATGGCATCAAAAAACTTCTCCTCTATCTTACGCTGAAATGATGATAATTATTTAAAATAAATTATATTGATGATAAAATTTATTTTATCAATTAATTTAATTTTCATATAAACAATATTTCCAAACTAAAACTAAATTGAAAACCCTAGAATTAAAATAAAATGGCATCAAAAAACTCCTCCTCTATACGCTGAAATGATGAAATTTAAAATAAATAATATTGATGATAAAATTTCTTTAATCAATCAATTCAATTTTCATATACACAATATTTACAAACTAAAACGTAATTAAAACCCTAGAATTAAAATAAAATGGCTTCAAAAAACTCCTCCGCATCGCTGTCAACCGGTAAAGTGCCCAAGAGGCTGGCAGCATTGCCACGTTGGATGGCAATGCTAAGCCTCTGGCCAAGATAAAAGCCAGCCTTTGGTCACTAGAAGAGTCAACTATTTTTTTGACAACTCTTTAAAAACTTGTATTTTTATCAATAAAATTTCAATGGTACCATACGAGTTACAAAGAGTTTTTAATACAATTCAATACGCAGCCATAAAAATAAGTTTAAAAAGAATCTGTAGAACCCTTTTAATAAAGATTGTCCGCCATTCAATCAGTAATATTAAATCTAACGCCCGCCCGCATAATGTACACTTTAACTACTAAAAATACCGAACCCTTTTATATCAAAAAACATTACCCTCGCCCCAAGCTAAAATTGTACGAGAAAATATTAAAATAGTCAAAAGAGTTAAATTTAAAAAAGGAGGGTAGACAAAAAACTTTTATAATCTCTAAACCAACACAGCTGACGAACTTACAATGTAGTTTTTCAAATGATTTCGGTGAATGACGACGCGTTTTAAATCGAGTTAAATCGTCTAATAGTAATAAAAAATGCGTTTTCACTTTTTCAGTTGTTTTTGTTGATTCATTGGTTTTGTAAGAAATTGATTCGTTTTGCGTTTGTCGAATTAAAGCCTTTTTTTATCTAATCCTTCCTTGGTTTGTCTGCGATTCCGAGTAAAGGAGATTATTTTAAGTTTAAGAAGAGAATATTTTTCTTTAAACAATTTTTTTTGCCCTGCGGGTATTGGTATCGGCGCGAATATCAGTTTGTAAAGGGATGCAGTCGACTATTATGACCATTGTTTTTCTTGTTTCCTCCATACCAAATTTAGTCAAAATCAACTCGGTTGTTTAGCTTAAAGACACAGTTACTTTCGCATTAATTTATAAAAGAATAGAAAGACGGATTACGTTTTATTTTTTACATACGCACGCTAATCTAACCCTCGGACATTAGACATAGAAAAATACATTTTACATAATTCTCCATTCAAATAATACATTTTTGACAAATGACATTAAAGTAAAAAAAAACTCGCATTGTAGTTGAACTGAACAGTGGCAAAGGGAGCGCATGACGAAAGCAATTTAAAAATGGAAGGGTTTCACTTTTCGTTCCAATTTTAAAAAATGAACCCGCGACGAGTGATTTGACGATTCGGACGGGATTGTAAAACGATTTTATGATGCGAGAGGGAACTAGCCATTTTATCACTTTTATTTTTTATTTTACGTCCACTATACATTTTTGTGTATATTTTAATCTCCTCATGTTTTACAGTCGACATAGCTATAATTGTATCGGTTAAGTACTCGTTAAAGCCGTATCATAAATCCAAAATTTATGACATAACTCTTAATAAACTCTGATAATAAATTTGAAAAGCAAACATGTGATTCTAAAATTAAACTGTAAAGAAATGAGTTCTGAAAACGTTCCCATCCACTTGAGGCGTGTTACTTTTAAGTAATTTCACTTGTGTACATAAACCCTCTCGCGCTCGCTCCCACTACACACACACACACATAGCCACTAACGCAGATGTTGATTCCATAAAATAATATTTCATGTAAAGCACTAACCGCCCGACCGAGGGCGGAAGGATTGCGTTCTATTTTTAAATTTTTATATTTCGAAGCAATTCAAACTTGGTACCGGTCGCTTTATATTCGATTCCTTGCACGAATTTCAATCACAGAACAACGAGCTCTCTCATTTCTAACCCAGTCTCGTTTCATAAGCTCTCGTAAAGTAAAAGTAATTATTAATAACGTTATACTTATTACTAAATGTCGAGTCAAAATTGACCTCTAAAATTGTTTGAACATTTCGCTCGTGACCATTCGTCAATTAAATCGGACGGGGACTCGTTATTAAAGGCGTATAAAAAAGAAATAAATCTTGAGGCGAGTTTTAAAAAGCTCCGTTTCGAAGTAAAGAATGTTGTGTACAATCTCGGTTCGGACAAAAAAGTGACAACAAATAAAAAACGTCCCGCAACACGGCCGACCAACAGATTATCAGCGCTAAAAGGGTTGCTCCCGCGCTCTCCTCCTTTTGTTCCTTCCAAATTCAAACTTGGGATCCGTACAAGGAGCGTTCGAATGCGAATTCTATTTTTGAATATTCTACCGAGAATTTTTAATTAATGCCGCTCGGCCGCGCTCGTATTTTTAAAATTCGTATTCTGTTTTAAATCGAGTTCGATATTCAATTTTTGCGTTCGATTTCTGCGTTTTTTATTTATGTTGTGCGATAATGACGTTTCGCTTTAAGTGCTTTATTTCGATTGGCGATTTTATTCCGATGTATCTCCTTGAAGGTCGGTAGTTTTAGTGATTAATGGTCCAGATATGTGGAGTGCTTTTTAAACGAAATATTGAATTTAATGATGTTTTGTGGAACTGTGCGATCTGTTTTTGTTTCGACACTCGTAGGTGTTTTCTATAGAGGCGGTCTCAATGACACAGACATGTTACAACATCGTAGATACATGCATTATCGATCACTCCTGTAGCATCCATAATCTTCGAATAAAAAATTTTCGAGGCTTCGTTGATAAAATTTTATAGCTGATGCTTAAATGACGAGCAATTCATGTTTATTACATAATTTATATTGCCTTATAAGAATCGGTGAATCCGCAGCCACAGAGTACAGTAAAGTTACGATGTCGCGAACTAAATAAACAGTGTGAAATATTCACGTTGTTGGTGTTATTTTAGTCTGTGCGCGTGCACTTTAAATGAGTAACCAATAAGTCGCATTAAGGGGTCACTTGACGCATAGCATCACACGCGGCCAGCATAAGCAAGTCGTTGACCCCAATACGCAAATGGGGACTTCTTTATGATATTATAATCGATATAATATCGAATGCCGCAGTCGACCGTGTGGATAATAGACACCCTTTTGTATGTATGAGATGTACGTCTAGAGGAAACTGCCTGTTCTGGGAATATTGTTTTGTAATACTATTCAGATTATTAATCGCTTGTCCTATTTTGAATACGGAGACTCGGAGACCACACAAATGGAAATAAGTTGTATTAATGTCAAATGTGCAAATTTTAAAGGATGTACGTTCGATGAATATGTACATACAGCAAAAAACTTCTTTTAGAAGTTCTGTTCATCCAAGAGTAAAAGAAATCAAAACGTTGAAAGAGTTTATTTTTTTGTAGTTTCTATGTAGGTTCTACACGTGCGAGTCACATTCAAAATATATTCTTTTAATAACATGTTACCGTCTAGTAATCATTCGTTCACATAATGGCGTTCACTTAATATTCCATTTTCGAAAATATTTGAATCGTCATGCTCGTTCCATTCCATTGTGTCGGCGTTCGGCTATCTGATTTTAAATTTGGAAGGCGATCGATCTCTTATTGGTCGAACGTTTGAATTCGGAACTTAATTGTGGTTCGTGTTAATTAAATTAATTGAAATTGATTTAAGCTTTGCGAATGGACGTCTTGGACGTTCGGAGAGCAAAGTGTCGCTTTGAGAGATACGATAAGAACTAAAGAGTGTAAATTCTAGTCTGATTACTGGGGGCCGACCATGAGCTTTAACAAAACATTCTTGTTGCAGGAACGTTTTGTTTCAACACTGCTGCAGTATTACTTCATTTCGTACCAGTAACTCAATCTCTCATTATCATTATGTTCCTGCTTAGGGAGGGGAAAGAATGAACGGTTTCAATGATTTTGTCTATTCCCTGCCAAAGCAGAAAAGAAACGACACGATATATTAACCTGTATAGCGCTATCTCTTTCTCACGTTTACGGTCCGATTCGCATTATGAAGTTCATCATGGACCAAAAAATTATAACAACTAACTTAAAAGATGCCGTTAAAACATATTTTGAAATTGATTTAATTTATCTACATTATTTATGTACATAAAATTAACAACCATTTTTTCAGATTTAACTCTAAAGTCACAAAATTAATTTTAAAAAGCTGCGACTACGTCGTCATCTAATTATTTCTTTTTGTGATTCGGAACAATTGACAGCTCTTGACCTCTTTAGGGTATATATGTTCTGTGCTCCTGACTGTCTTCATTACAAATTTACAAATACAAATTTTTATTTTTCAAGAGTGCCAATGTTATGTTTACAGTAATCTTTGTTTCTCCAAGTGGTTTGTTTTAGTAGTGGTTACATACATAAAACCACGAAGTAACATATTTACTTCGTGGTTATAACTTATTGTATACAAAATGGAATCAAGGTAAAGTTCAACAGTGTGAATCAATGATGTAACTTTAAATATTCTGTTAATATTTAAATAGCTAAGAAGATGTTGTTAAATAATAGTGTGTGATTAGTTTTTGTGGATAATTTTGCAGTCGAAGTTCTCACCGCGTCTCTTCTCGGTCGTTAGATTGTGAGAATTCCTCAACGTACTACCCACTGACCGAAACTTTGCTTGAGTTTACAATCGAAAAACTCGAGCGATATTCAAAAAGGAAATGGTGAGAAATCGTAGAAGTCCATAACACCCAAGGTGATGGTGCTCATAAAGATTGGGCAGGCTGATATAAGGTCAGTAACCAATTGTTTTTATTTTATCATGTTATTATGATCTTTAGATCAATATTAAAATAATCTTGTTTTATCACAGATACACTACGATTCTGCTGTGAGGGCAGCTGACGAGGGTGGCAAGAGGTATACAGATAACCGCTGAAGACAGAGATCTATAATTATAGAGGATTGAAAGGTAACCACAAAATCATAATACAATATTTTTTTATTATTATTTAAATCCAATAAGAAGACATCACTTGCTGATTTTTAAAATATTGTTATTGTTGTTAAAGCAGTCACAAGTAAGGAGTGTATTAGAATTTTAAGTCTCACAAATTATAGCTCAAAGAAGTTTGAATCAAAACAGAATAGTTGACAAAAATACATGTATTTATTATTTACATAGGTACTACTTTCTACTAAATATAGAAATGTGCATTGCAATAAAAAGGAAGTGGAGTCCCCATACAAAATTGTCTTCTTATGTTTCAGGATCTTACATGACGTCTTTCTCACAACGCCGAACAAGAAAGTTGCGAGTAGCAACACTCTGCTGAAGAGCAATGTTGCTTCTTTGTACAATGCTTTTCCTCATGGGGTATCCGAGATCTGATGAAAAAAAATATATTGTTGACTAAAGTTTCATGTATGATTTATGTAAATAGTTGTTACAAATAAATATTTTTTGTTGTCCATTTACTACATATTTGTTTATTTTATTATTAAGCCTTATCGTAAATTAAACTTGTGATGCATACCAAGAAACCAAGTATCTTCTGTGTAACTAACATTTTCCAAATCTGCTCTTAATGGATGTGTATACGATATGTAAGAGTCAAGAGTTTCACCACTGTGACTTGCATCTACACTCATTATCAGTTTGCATCGCAAATCTGAAAAAAGTAAACACAAAATATATATTTTTTTAAGTTAATCTTTCGAACACACATGATTTCAGACACAATAGAAAGACAATATCGGCCCGACAGCCGGCTGTCGGTTGGTCGTTGAAAGGTTAAATTACTGAGTAAACAAATACATGAATTAG
Organism: Athetis lepigone; assembly: GCA_033675125.1. Taxonomy (NCBI): domain Eukaryota; kingdom Metazoa; phylum Arthropoda; class Insecta; order Lepidoptera; family Noctuidae; genus Athetis; species Athetis lepigone. The sequence continues at coordinate 8,488,872 of CM066234.1, forward strand.
TTATTATAATTAATTAAATATATTATATTATAAAAGCCTATAAAGGACATAGGATAGTTTTCATCCCGCGGGAACTGGCACTATTCCACATGGACAAAGTCGCAGGCAGAAGCTAGTTATAATTAAGTATAAGTACCCTATGGCCTAACTTGTTTTTGTTACCATAATAATTGCAAAGTTTGCATGAAGAAACACATACTTCATTTTAATTCTGTTCCATCTTGGTTCTTCACTGGAAATGTGATATACTTCTGCCTAACCCAGCAGATTTAGACAGGCTGTAGCTTTCTGCTGCGCCACAAAAAGACCTCATATGCTGCCTGAAGGACGCTGGTATGATCCACATCCAGTCACTTAATATGATAATGCAATCATCACCTTCAAAATGAATATAGTTTGTTTAATATACATGAAAGTAGTTACTATGGCACTTAAACACTGTTTTAAAGTACATTAATTATGGTACATTTATTTACCTTCGTTTCTGTAGATTTATTAGGTCTTGTCCTTGTCCTATGTGGCCTCAATTCATCACACAGACGATGCACTCGCTCCTGCGCGAGTCTGTAGCATTTCACAAACTTTGTCTCACTTAACAGGGAAGGGGTCAACTTCTTTACGAAGCTGCAAACGACGCTTCTTTCGTGAAGAGTGAGAGGACTCGTGTTTGAGTGTTATTCGCTTACGCTTCCAATAACTGGAATTTTGCACAACCATTCGCCATCTAGAATTCATTATAGAAATAAAGACAAAAATCACCAAATTTAACCATTCATATGACTCTTTACGGATTATAACAAATTTTACTTACATTATATGTTACTTAAAATCGTATAATAATACAGTAATAATAATTAATAGCAAAACAATATTGTATCCACTCCGCCCGAGTAACTTTTTTGTAGTGTCAAATTTGACATCAAAAACAAAACTGCTAGCTGTCAAAAACATGCTAATGGTACGAAATAGAATGAACGTTTTGGCTATGACGTCACAAAACCGCTACGAAAACAAGAATGTTTATAGAGCCTAACAAGCTTATTTATAGGACGTCAAGGTACGAAAAGGCAAAGTAAGATCAAAGTATTACTGCTATAAGAGCTTGTGGTAGGCCCCCTGAACTACCATCAAACTATTCAGTTTGTTAATTCAGGGTTAATTTAAAAAGAATTCCAAATTTTAAAATATCGAGTGAACAATATTGAAAACTATATAATTATAGAACACCTAGCACTCGCTTATCTTAATCTTGAAATATTTCAACCAGTATCGACTCTAATATTCTTAGAAGACATTACATTTTCTCAGACGCATTAAACTTAACATCGCAACATTTTCTAATAAAATCCAGTACCTATTATTTTATTTTCATGGTAAATAGAATTCTCGTTTTAAGTATCAGACTAATGTTTTCATTTTTATTTCCAGGTATTTTGCCGAACATCATGTTTAGAAATTGGCAAGCGATATCATCGACTCAAATACGACGTCTTGTCACGAACCCTACTCGGAAACAGTGAGTCGAAACTACATACTATAGAAAAACTAAAGTATCTTAAACAAATACACCTCATTAAAAAGAAAAACATTCTATTTAAGGACTGGTTGCATCACTAACGATGACATAAATGTCATTCTTTAACTGTCAATGTCAAGTCGGATGTCAATTTTGAATTTCGAATCAATGATTACGCTTACCGATGAGTGAACTATTTCGTCTTCTCTTTTTAAATATTGGTCCTTTAGTTTCTAAGGACCAACATTTTCGAAGGAATGAAGTTATTCGAGGATATTACGGTCCAATAAATCAAGTACAGCCACTGGTTTGATAGTATCTTTAAATTCTTCAGCGCATCGGTTGTTGCGTATCCAAGTGAATTATAAGAATCCGAGTTTTTGTAATTGATAGTAATTTCCAACATTCGAATGAGAACCTTCTTAGCTTAAAATTACATTACAAAAATTCTGTCACATAAGACCACATCCAAAAATATGCTCTTATTAGAATTTTTACCCCTAGTACCAACTGTAATTTTATTAAACTCCCCTCTTCGTAAAGGATGAGTTTATTTTAAAAATGGAAAGCTAAGCGCTCACAAAAATAATTGATGTGACCGGACCCCTTTCGTAATCTCATTGCCTGTGCGTATATGATCAGCAGACAAAGCCGAAAAGTATATTCAGTAGTTATATCTATGGCTTTCGATGCCCGAGGGCTGTTAAATCAGCCAAATGGAACCTAGAGCTCTAAGCGTATTAACCAAGGGCGTTACCTAGGAACCCTCGGTTATTTGGCTTTACACTGTATTGTCAATCGTTTTAATGGTCCATTAAATCAGTCCAAACAGAAATTGCGCTTTTTAAACTCATTCGTCAGTACTCAAAGCGCAATGATTTCAAAAATAGAATTGTCAACAAACGAGGTGCTACGTTTTTACCGACTTCACAAAAAGGAGGAGGTACTATGTTCGGCTGTTTGTATGTTTTTTTTTTTTTTTTGTATGTTTGTTCATCGATTACTCCGTCAATTGACAACGGATTTTGATGGTTCTTTTTTTGTTTGATAAGTCATGATTCAGGGGTGGTCCCATATAAATTTTGTGGCGATCGGTTCAGTGCTTCTCTAAAAATTCACCAAGAACAAAAAAAAAATGACGAAATTTTCATAGACGATGTGTGCTTTGTCTTCAAGTTTCTATTTTCGTTTTATAAGATTGTTAGTAGTTTTATTTTGAAAATAAATTACTTTGAAAGATACTATACACAGTCAAACATTGGAAGTCGACACTAAAAAGTAATAAATAAAAAACTTTTTTAAAAAAAAATTTTTTTTTTTTTTAGTTTTTATTGGGTTTTTAGTTTTTGAAGGCGGTTATTTTTTTTTTGAAAAAAGTTTTTTGTCATTTAAATTTCGAATTCTTTTTATTTTTCAAAACACACTGGCTTACCGAATAATCAATCGTCGAAAAAGGATTTACACATCGATAAAAGGCGCTAAAAACGCAATGCTCTTTAATTTTCAAAATCGGAATTTCTGGAGCGTTGAACTTTTTTTTCACAACGGTTTTATGGAGCATCGACACTTTAATTAGAACGTAGCTTTATTCGTTCGATAATTATAATCGAATGTGTATAATTACATTCGAGTATCGAATCGGAACCGGGCGTATTGATATTAAAAATGATGTTTTTGTCTGTCGAAACGTTGAAACAAAGCGGCGGTAATTCGTATGAAGTGACTTGCGTTTAGTCAGCTCTTTGTCTGTCCATCTGTATTCACAAAACGAAGTATTTAATTTTTTTTTATACTTACTTTTTGAAGATAATTGTCGTTAATAATCTTCGGGCGAGATTAGATATCGATTGTACGTACAACAATGTGTTGTGAGAATTTTAATTTGAAAAAATACATTATGATTGGGTAACAGAACGATCTGGCAGACTAATGACTGCCGTGTATGGTATTGAGTGAAAAAATAAACGGGTAAGTGCGAGTCGTAAGTACAAGAAAATTTCTGTACGTAGTACACATAACTTAAAATTGAGATCAAGCTGAAAAAAATATTTATGTGGGAAAGGTTCTTCGTCTCTCTCCATCTTGCCATCATTTCACAAATATGAAACGGTGACAGCCATATTGCCAAAGCTTTTCTAAGCACTATTACTGACATTACTTACGGCCTGAAAATTTCAACTTAGCTTATACTTACGGTTCATGCGACAGCTGTTCATGTGTTAGCCGACTAACAGACAGACTTACGAACTGCAGGAAACACTTTTGGCCGATCATTGGAAAGATACTTAATTTTAGTACGGTCTTTGTCACTCAAAATTCCGAATACTCAAACGTCACTTAACTTTAAGACGCTTTTAAATCTGCTGCTGTCCTTACTTTATCCCATTAGAGTGACAAAGACAGCAACAGATTTGAGAAAAGTCTTAAAGTTATGTGACGTTTGAATATTCGGCCATCAATACGGTAGTTTCCACCATTATCAATTGACGTACTTTTTATGAGCTGTCAAAACGCAATTTTCTAATAGATTTTGTATGTCAATGAAAACTTATGACGTCACTAAAATAACAACTCAGTTGACTATCTATTTATTGTTTTCAAAGCTACTAAAAATCAAATTTTATAGCAAATTGAAAATGAACCGAAGTTATTGGGCTAAAATTAGAAGAGGTTTTATATAAATTGTGTTTAACATTTATTGGTTGATGGTGGAAACTACCCAATTAAGTAGCAAGGCCCTTGCAGTAACCAGAGAACCCTAAACCCACATCGTGACAGTTCAAAAAGTCGAAATGTTATTTTATCAGGAGTGCAACTTACAGTCGCTAAATCCCAAAAGTGTACATCATGAATTATTAATGGACAACTTTATACTTCCAGGGTCTGGTTTCGCCACAAAAGCGATCGTTTTTGGGAATAAATTCATCGAAAAACGCCTTTTATACAGCATTAACATTATTTATGTTCCGCGGCCAGAACGCCTTCGAATGTTACTGTCGAACGTTCTCCGGTCGGTTTCTTGCGAGTTCGTAAAAAAACCGGGTAAATTCGACCTGAACTCATATAGTAATGGTTCCTGTTTTTACACGTTTTCCTGTAAGTAAGGACGTTATGGTTCTTTTTTCAAAATTTTCATTTAGTATTTTGAAGTAATAAAGCGCCCAATTTACCAGTAAAATCACTGAATCTACTGCTAAAAATGGACATAACATTGTACAGACAAATAGACAGCTAATTGCAGTTTTTTTTTTACGTAGGCAATGACAGATCAGATCTAGAAGGTTTAGGTGTTTACTGCTTTATTGTACTATTTTACTATTCAATTGAAATATTCATTTCCTTGAGTGTTCCGAATAGAGTTTCGTTTTTCATTCGGACTTATGGATCCCTAAAAATAATCACATGTTCAAATAATAATATTACTTACGCCGTATATTTATAAAGATGTCATCGATCTTTTAAAGCTTATTTTAAACTATCTTTTGCGACTACATTTCTGTGGAAGTCGGTTACTTCGGACTCAAGTGACGTCACAGATTAATTAGTAGTGTCTTCATAACTGTAAAACGAAATCTTAATAACTGTATAACGATGTTCATGAAAATTAATTCAGTAGTTTCGGAGTGAACATCTTTCTTTATAAACAAACAGAGTTTCAGTAAGTATTAAAAATTATATTTTATTATGGTTTAAACGCAAGCGCTGACAGATTTGAGCTTTTATAGAATACAGCAATATACACACTATACAAAATAATCAACAAGTTCCGTTGCAGCTTCGATTTTCGAATTCAAAATTCGAATTCACAAAATCGAACGGAAAATATTCAAATTTCGAACAGTATCCGCTACAAAAAGCTCTTAATATAATGAATACAATATCGCAGTAACAAAGTAACAGACTTATAATAGAATCGCATAAAAATCCCTCAGATGATTGCACCGTGGGATTTTGAAACAATACGATTGTTCCACCTTTGTGAAACATATTCGGATAATGTTTAATAATAAAAAAGTTTATTACTTTTTTTCGTTGTGATCGATGTCCGCGTGGCATGTTGCATCGATGTAATTTGCTGAAATTATCATCTATTCTATTTTAGGAAAAAAATTAAAGGACTAGTTGTCACCCGCGGTTTCAACCGCCTTTGTAGTTAGTTAGCTAGTTACTGTTCAGCTCTCGTGGCACGTAGAATCTGAACTTATTAGCCAGGAGTTAAGTATTCTAACTCGAAAACTTTCGAGTTAGAATACTTAACTCTCATAATAAATGTTCAAGCTGAAGTTCCTACTGGTATAATTATATTCATTCAATTTACCACTACCTAACTAAAATATAAAGCGCTCATTTTCAAAATCGAACCAACAGTTTCTGCGATTAGAGCTTTCATACAAAGTTTTTAGCATAGAGTTATCTAATCGTAGACTCAAAGCTAAGATAAATAGAGTAAAACGTAGTACCAATTTCAAACTGTTGCCTAATACGAAAGGTAATATCCATTTTCACTCAGATGACTTAATAGCATATTTGGACATAAACGACATCTCCTCATTCGCGACTTTAAAAACACCGCCAGGATATGCCTGTCTATTTAAATGTGGAACCATCAACCGTTACTCCAAACTATCATTAAACGGATATAACTAACAACTACTGAAATAAAACAAAAAAATCATAAAAAGAACAATCGAACACGCCAACACGTCGTAGCGATAACGCAAACGGATTCGAAATTTTAAATAGTTCCATATTCAAACGGCCGATTTCAAATATGGAACGGCGATTGTTTCCCGTTTTCGCTGGTAGTTAGCGATGGTTCTTAATATGCGGGTTACGCATGCGCTCAACAGTTTCACAATGGATGGAGTCGACAATCGGTTTCTATTTTTTTTTATTGATATTTATGTTGGCAGTTTATTGGTTATTTGAATTTTATATTACGTATGTTATTTTATTGTAACGTACTGATTGAACAATAAAACTGATTTGATGCAGGTAGCGATGGTGTTATGTGCTTGAAAGCTCACTAAATTCATTTTTTCTTTTTTTTTAATAGAAAATATTACTTTACAATAAAAAATATACAGGTCTTTCAAAAGTGGTAGGCCTTTTGGTGATCATAACCAAAACTGTTAAAGCTGAAAAAAACAAATGACATAAAGCCGCACTAAGAAGCGATTTTCGGAAGTTTTTTAAACTGACACTTCGTTAAACTAACGTAACTGAAATTAAAATTTACATAATTTTCTATATTGTTTTGAAGTACTTATATAATCTTTATTTTCATAAGATATGAAGAACACCAGATATATGAAACCTCTGAAGCCCAAATGCGGTTCTTTAATAATTTTATAATTAAAAAAAAAGTGTTAACAATATTACAGGTTTATAATTTTAGATATAAGAAAATTGAAAACGAAAACAATTTAACTATAAGGTTCCATTGCAAAGGTAAAAACAAATAATATTTAAGATAACAGCTTCCGTTTCACTAATAAATATGATCGCAAACTAAATATATGGCTGACGTAATAATTCTTTGTATAAATAATAAATAATCTATAATTAACTATACAACGAATAATTAGGTAACCCTCCACGCGCCTGCATCCAAACGCTTAGCGATGCAACCGCGTCGGACTTAAAATCGCGCGATTCCACGGAAAACGTGCCGAGTAAACGTATGCGTTCGGAAAACTCGCAATAACTTACCAATCAGTATGCAGGACTCGGGTTCGGTTCCCGCTCACGTCTCAGTGAAAATATTCGTTCGTGATATGTCAAATATATTATTATTTCTACTTTCTACGCCGTTTTCGGTGTATCAAACGGCCATTATAGACTTAAAATATAATTTTGTTGGTTCTATTTTATTGTTGCTGGTTATGGTCGAGTATTGCTTATTGCGTCAAATAACGGGCCGTGAATACGGAATAGGCAATCAAATTAAAAGGATTATAGATCGCATTTGAAATAATAATTAGACACTATGTCTTGAACGTCCTATTTTGTAATTAAATGGGTAATCAATGAAATCAACACACATAATTGTCGCCATATAAACGATTGCCATTTACACAACATTAGTTAAGTGTCACTTCAATGCGAAGAATTTTAAAAGCTATGTAGTATCGTAATTACAACGATAGTTATTAATTCGACGTCGAACATAAAAATACTTTAGTCGAATATCAAAGCAGATGAAAACATAACATTGTAAGTATTAAAATCAACGAGTAGCACCAATAAACAGAGCCCATCAATAAAGTACTAATTTAATTGATTTCACAATCTATCAGAATGTTTGATGGCACAATTTTCAACTTTGAAACCGGGCAAATAGAGTCGAAACTCGTCCGTAAATCACCATCATCGTGGAACGCCCGAACAAATTGGTAACTTCCTCGAAGGATTTTTATTTTTATTGATAAAAGCGTCTCTGACGACAATTGGTTCGGATTTGGCCTTAAATTGGTCGAATCACTGCGGCCTCGGTCTTAGTTACCATGTTGTATTGAACCGTCGGCATTGTAGGGTTAAGATGGGATCTAATTGTGTCTTTTTCATACGTTTTATAGTCCAAGGCTGAAAGGGTTAGGGTACGGAGACAAGGCAGCGTCTTGATGGAATATGAATTCTTATTGTATTGTCAGAAGGGCATGGTTTATTTTGCTTTAAAAATGGTGCGAAATAAGCATATTGTTTTAATTATATTAGTCTTATGGTCGACACTTAGACGACACTAATTTTTTAAGATGCTCTCAAATCTGTTGGTGGTAGGATTAACAAAAGATTTGGATAGTGTCTTAAAATTAAGTAATGTTTGAATATAAGTCTTAGAAACGACACAAAGACCACGTTAATTAAAATTATAAATGATGCTTAAAAAAGGCTTTAGCTTAGCAATATAACTTTCTTCGTCACATAACTGCCAAACTTAAAAAGCAAGTGTTTGGTCTTGAAGTCTTAGACGGAGATGTTATGATCCATCTCAATCTTGCCAACAAAAACAAAGTATATACTTAGATAGTTGAGTTGAGGGACTTCAAATTTTTCTTAGAATTTTCACAGATTGAGAAAATTTATTTCTCTTTTTTATCTGATTGTACAACTACGACGTGCTTTACATTCTTACTCTGACTACAAATAAAAAAGTTCCAAATGAAGTATCGACTATTTCAAGCAATACAATTTTTTTACATCCAAATCCATAGGACTTTAACAAACATAGGATTAAAAATGATTTCCATAACATTGAAAAGGGTCGCCATAATCTCTCTTTTAAAAAAGAGTTTTATATCGTACTCGTACTCGCAATATCGATCTCTATAGTCTATGCCCTCGACAACTATTCCAAAATTCGGACACAAACATGCAAAACTTACACCCTATTTTTTGAAACTGTGTAGTGTCAAATTTTCCGTCGGTCCCCAAGTCCACTTAACCAACCCTTCCCAAAAAAACTAAAAATAAAAAAACGGAGGGGACTTTTAAAATCGTTATTATAATCTCGGACGCCATTTTGCCTATATGGGGACGCGCCCTTCAATTTTAAATCTTTTTTTAACAAAAACCCCTTTGATGTTTATGCATTTCGGCAATATCTCCCGCTTGGCTAGATACGCGACATTTGGCCGTTTCGGGGATTTCACTGATGCATATTTTAGATTAAAAGTTTAATACTCTATGCCCACCCGCGCGGACACGTTGCCAATTTATGTGATGGTAATATATCATATCGATGTTTCACTTTTGTTAGCGTGCCCACTCTGTCATGTCTGCGATGGTCATAGCAATTATTTGTCGGCGTACAGTACGTATGTCGACGATACATGCGACACGATCAAACCTTGCGACATAGAGAAAAGTAACGCAACAATCAGCGCACTTACTAACACTAACGTCCAATTAATCAAACTCATTTAACTAAAAACTCGTGTGGGAAAACGTACGGATGTATCCAACCGACGCATTCCAAATTCGAATGAATCTGAAAGGCGAGCGAGATTTGAAAAGAGAATGAGATTTGAAAATAGAACACGCCATTAGGAGTGAACACAATGGTCTCATTGGTCGATTTGAAAAAGGAACAATTTGTTAAACGTCAAATATGAACTTTTTTATTTGAGATGTAATGAAACGCGCGGTGTGATGTCTAGTACTCACATCTCTAATGTTTTTTTGTGTTGGATCGCCGCGCTCGTTTTTCATTTGTTTTGTTACACGTACCGCCGCACTTATTAATGTCAAAATTAAAATAAGAATTCGAGCAAAAGTCAGAAACGCCAACGGCGACAAGATTATTACGTTATTAAGGCGGACTCTACAGAGAACCGTTCTAATTAATAGCCAACCATGCGAAAATTGACGTACGCGAATATATAAGTACTAGCCAAAACACAATAAAAATATAAGTATAACATAGATTTGTAAAACAGACGGTCGATTCCATACGTTTTTTGCGTTTGCTGCCTACGCGCACGATCTCTCGCGCATTCAATTTGGTTCTGTCATACTTTCTATCTACGAAACGTTTATCGGGTGATCACAAACACGAGCAATGACATGGAACTATCAATATTTCTAATAACGTTTAAAAACAAAGTTATATTAGTTTCTTATACGATCTGACCGGCCATATTAATCATTGGAACGAATTTCCGTGCGCCATGTCATACGGAGTTCGTTTATTAAAAATGTGACGTATCAAGATCAACATCTCTTTGTCTGAGAGGGACGCAGATATGTGCTAGTCAGTCGTGCGAGAGGGACCGACATGTGCTGACATTTCAACGGGTCATCAACCCTACGGGCGTCCTGCTCTAACGAGAATTCGAAGATTTGATTTGAATTGTTCTTAATTTGAAATATTGGTCCGGACAACGATTTTTATTATGTACACATTTTTTTCGTTTAACATGGTTTATTAAAAATATTTTATTGATATGGTTCTATAAGCTTCCGTTTGATATTTTAATGGGTCGGCCGATCAATAGAAACTACTTATAAACGTAAAAACATAAGTTTTATTACTTGAAAGATTGATAATAGCGGCCTCTTTTGCGTAAACGACTTTGAAAAAAAAAACTATTTTTTGTCCTAGGAACATTACGGATATGGATTGTTGTATCATTATGAATAACAATTTTTATGATTAAGAATTCATATTGTATCTTGAGTTTTTTGTCTGTTTGTTACCTAATTCTGATTGGAGATAATGTGTCTATTTTAGTACTACCACCTAATACCAACCCACCTATGTATATACTTACATTATATTTCTTACACCTGGTAAGATAAGCACATGAAGATACGCAACAAACACAACAAAATTTAAATACAACTTAATTTTTTTTAACCATTCCACCTCACTATTTTTAACCACTGCAACTCCTGAAAGCCAGAATCAACAGTGGAGTCCACAGGAAAAGCGCCGAGCAATGAAACTCGAAGAGTCCCCGAGAAACGATTCAACTGTCTTGGATCCTGCAACAAAATTAATTAGAAAAGAACAACGGAGGAGTAGGAAAATACGGTTTCCATCACCCCTGCATATAAAGTATAAGAAAGAACAAGGCTAAGCCAATAAGCACAAAGAGGCGATTGCAGGCGTATGTAGATGCCTATTGCCGTTAACGTAAGCCTTCTCCAAAGAGTGTCAAAATCTTAGTCAGATAGGTTTTAGGTCTTAACCTGCATTCCAGATAAAACGTATAGTCGCTGCTCAATTAAGTATTTTTTTATTAAACTAAAATGTAAGAATACTCATTATAAATTGACAAGAACCAAGCATCTGTTACCGTTACTGGAAAAAAGGTAAAGAAAAACAATTTTCCGGGAACGGTGTGCACGAGTCGTTGAGACACGCAAAAATTAACTTATGATTTCCTGTTTTTTAAAATTAAATGAAATTCAATGAATTAGCTACAGCAATTACGTGTCTTTCATAAACAAATTAAGAACCATATTCGCATTAAAAAAATAGTTATAAAATCCGACAGCCACATCATAAAAAATACAGTTCAACCAAAGCTTGCACCCTTGCCATATTGGACCATAACACAAAGCGACTACAAAGGCACCATAATAATAATTCATGTATCACTAAAACTGAATTAAAATGCACGAACACAGTCTATTCGAAACAAAAGAACAACAAAAATATTAAGCAGCAAATATAAGCGAATAAGTGATCATAACTGGTTGTGCCTGGCCATTTATGGTGTTGTAATCCTATTGTGAGAGGCTCCTCATTTCTATGTGTGGGTTTATGTGAATACATATACGTTAAAAATGTGTTCAATCATTAATTTCGGACGTAATTGAACGACTTGAGAACTGGCGGCAAAAAGACGATGTTTCGCCGAATCTGAAGTTAGGGCGGTTGCAGATGGGTTGGTGAAGACGAATTTGGAAATGGAAAAGTCGGTAAAGATTTTCGGCAAACATTTTCCTATCTTACGGCTGGACAAGGAAATTAAATGAATGTAGCAAATAGAACTTGTACCAGAGCGTTTAGACAGCAACAAGTAATTTTACAGTAAGTATTTAATATTTAACTATATTGTATTCTTATCAATTGAATAAGAATAAACTACCAGTAATAGTTACGGTACTAAAAATGCTCGTAAAATATTGGAAATTATTAAAATTAAATTACCGAATGTTTATTTGAATCTCCAATTAACTTACTTCTAACTTCGATATTCAGCTTCTATCTTGACTCGGACAAAATCTCAATATTCTATAATATTCCCCTATAGTCTATATATAGTCATCATCTATACATTCAATTCGAAAGCGAATGACAGAAAAGCAACAACGCCACCCAAACATAATATCATTTCCGAAAACGGACGCCGAAATCCGTCGATATGCAATCATCTTAACTTGCACCGATCGAATGACGTTCCCCAGCATTGCGAATTTATACGTTCATAAAATTCTTTTGTCAAATTTACGTCGGTGTTTCGTATACGAGAGCCGGCCCGTGGATTCTTTAACGAAATCATCCAACTCCATTTTTTATCAATCGTTATTACGCACAGAAAATGTTTTCCCTTGCTGTGAGGCGGTGGTATTCTCACGGTGAATTGCGAGCTATTTTACTGTTTGTTTATTTAATGAAGCTGGAATTAGGGACATAAATTCTATGTTACATCGACAGTATCAGACTGAAACTTTTAACTTGACCAAAATCAATTCAATATGCGAAAACTCACGCTTATGAAAAAGAAGATGGATACTCGACGATAAAATTATGGCTGGTAGTCTCTTCCTAAGTTCTGGGTTAATCTTGGCAAGAAGCTAAGCAATACCATCTAGTGGGCAATGCCGGCAGCCTTCTAAGCACTTTACGAATAACTTCAACTAGATTCATAAAGTCAATCAACCATCTGTATAACTTAAACCGCTACTTAACAACGGCACAAGCAAAGAAAGCAAAACAAATTCCTAAGATAATTACTTAAAAAAAAAATAAGCTCCACCGAAAACGCATTCATCATTTATCTTGGTCCGATATCAGCTACTTGGACAGTCCAGTTTTCTATTATTCATTAACCATTGTTGGTTTGCATTGGCCTGAAATTCGGTGGCCATTACATTAATAATTACTTCTCAAAATAATACTAAGTTCGATTCACGACTGCGATAACGTACTGGTTGCTACTACACACCACAGAGTAACTCTAACAGTAAGAACAGTACACCCACGCGACAAATCGTTCGTCCGGTGATGGACTTAAAAGTAGTACAGATTTGGGCTTTAGAAATTATTATTGATGATTGGTAGAGTTTTTGGTAAATGAATGTTAACGATTGGTTTGCTTGTTTAGGTGCAGTTAATTAAGGATTTAATTGAGTTTTTAATGGTCTAGTTTTTCTGATTAAAATTCTTAAGTTATGCGTTTTAAATAAGTTAAATTTTCTCTGTAACTGTAATTGTAATCATTTTTCTTAATCAATATCAACAAAGAAATGCATTTTAAAAACGCGACAATCCATATCTACTACTCCCCATATCTCACGACAAAAAATCGCACTTCTACACTCAGCTACCGTATCTTTCACCCACATATTGCACCAAGCAATTAATTTAATGCGGTGACTGACCAATCACATGCGTTTAGGTAGCGGTCATAGATCAAAAGATTTTTATGCGTTGACGTGACACGTACCCATATGATCTAAGTTATGAAGATCGTGATAAGAACTAAATAATGGTTCAGTCGTGTATTCAGTTACGCAATCAGGGTAAATACTTGAAAGTATCATTAGAGTAATTGTAATTTACGGCTGATAGATTTTTGAGACGTCAAAATTAATTTATATTTCAGTCAAGTCAGGAATTCACGAATAACGACCAATTAATATCCGCTTTTGAAAATAAATTGACATGCTGTTTTTTTTGCACTGTGGTCGACAATCAGTAGGTTTTAGTTTGTGATTATGGCTCCTATATTTCTTTATGATAACCAAGGATGCTTCTGAAATGATCGATTCTTAACTATTATTTTTGACTAGCCGACCTCCGAGGTTTCAGCGTTATGGACTTTGGTCACTGGTCCACTCCCGTGGATCATAGATATTATGGTAAAACTATATAATGATAAAGTTTCAACAAAATCCGTTAAATACATTTTGCATGAATAAACTACCTCCCATCCATTCTCACAAGCTAAGTAAAACATTTATTCTATTTTTAGAATCGATGTTATGTGATGTAAACGGATGTTTTCCGTGTCCAATTCACTCCATATTTTCAGGTAGGAGCAAGAAGGTGCTTCTAGCAACTGATCATATTTAATAGTCATCAAAGATTAACACCTAAATTCTGATCAACATCTTAACAACATACATTTTTATTCTTACCGTAACACGTCTAACAGAAACTGGGTCAATTTAACCCCTTAAGCCAAAACACTCAATCCGTTCCAAAAGTAACAATTAAACGGTAAATTCTATAACTCAAATGTCTTATCATTTCACAATCTTAGATACAGATTTTTGCTCAAACACGGTCTAACTTGGCAATAATTAGCTTTATCACTGCTAAATATCTTTTGAACGATAGAACATAAGCGTATTTGCATTGTGACACTATTGTCGTAATACTGTTCATTATTATTTGGTCAGAAAGTGCTATATTATTGCTATTATTTACGTTTGCTATCAGTCTTTACACATATAAAACCAAGTCCATTACCACGTCTTATTAGGTCGCGATTAACTCAAAAACTATTAAATAAATTTTCATGCCGTTTTCAGCAATAGTCAGAGCGGTTCCTGGGGAAGATTAAATGAGGAAAAGTAAATAAACCATGCCTCTTATACTAAAGAAAAGTTGATATTTTGAAAGATTTGTGACACGTATGAAGAGGCGATGATCAAGGAAACGAATTTGATACAAATATTATAAAACTAATCAAAAACAAAAGTTCCTGTTTAATATAATATGAACTTTAAGCTTTGAGCAATTTTATGCAAATAAACGTATAATTATTGTAATTTTTATAACATATACTTGCAACTGTTGCCAGACTAGTTTGTTTAAATAAATTATTTTTAATTGCACAGAAGCGGTAACATTTTACTGACCATGAACTAATATTTTTTTGCGATATTTCGTTACAAGTTTGTTAATTTTTGTAGTGTTTATTCTACTGTTCGTGCCGAGATTTAGAATATACAGACGCCAGCATGTCAAGCTACTACAGTCTGTCAATTTGCTATAAATGATTTTCAACTTTATTTTTAAGATCGATTAGGAAATATTTTCAGGTCGTCACAAGTCTGAAAGTCCCCCAGTTAGTTACGGAGGTCTGATAAGATAAAACATTGGTATTCATCTAGATCTTTGGATTGGTATGATTACTGGAAATCTACTCTGATACAGTTGGGAATTTTAGGCGAGAGTACTTAGTCGTGTTGATATTTTTAGTTATGTTTCTGAAGTTGAAATAATATTAAAAAATCTCATTGGGCTGACTCTTGACGGTGACTGTATGAGGTAACGCCTGAGTATGGTACCATCCATTAAACCCTGTTTCGAACTGCAATTCTACCTAGTTCGTAATGCAACACTTTCCGCACTAGTACCATAATGTACTTATTTGAAGGCGATAACGCAAAATTAAGAAATTCTTGTTCTTTTATACAAAAACTGTCATTTCTATCTCTAAAATAATCACGTAACAACTTCATGCAGGTCATACAATTTCTTGATGCCCCTGCGGCCACTGCGGCGGTACTTGAGATCGCTCCAAATATACACTGTCAGATTTTGATTAGAAACGAACTTTGATGGAAAACAGTTATTAACATTTTATAGATAGCTCCATAGGTTTTTAGTTCCAATGATTTACAGCTTAACGTTTGACGTGAATATTTGGAGCGGCTTTTAAGACTTTTTTTGGTTGAAATTCAAGATGGCGGATTCATTTCCTTTTTGCGTAGGATTTCAGGTGTTTAGTTCGTGTACTTACTTAATAATTTTTGTATTAAATATATTCTATTTTTTATCGTAGTTAGTAGTAGTTTTCATTAGAGTTAGTCAGTATAGTTATTTAAAACTGATCAATAATTATTATGAATAAATGAGTAAAAATTAACATAAAACTTAATTTATTTATTTTAAAAAATCGAAATTTTTTGATTACCTATATTTACATTGGAGCCATCGACATCTTTTTATTTATTCTAATAACTGCCAGAGTCTCACTAGGTACAAGAACAATTGAACATATCATTGACTACTTACATAAACAATGTTTCCTATCTAACCAGTAAAATCGAAAAACAAAGAAAACACTTTCTAACTCAACAAGCAGCTCTTCTCCTCAACAATATTTAAATGACAAAATCTTTGTGTCAATATGCGGGTAGATGAAGATTTTTTTCCCGCGCATGCGCCATCTTGGTAAGTGTTTGACGTTCTTCGTTTAAGTACAGAAATAAATATACTTTGATGAAGATAACTGTTAAGTGTAGGTACTTGATAAAGGTACATACTTAACTGTGCTACAGTCAAATTTTGTGAAGAATTTTTGACAACAAACCTTAAAATAAATGTGGGGTTATCATTTTTGCGATGGCTTAATTATTAATTTTCGTAACTGCATTTATTGTAGTATTATACTTTAATGCCATTTACTAAGTTAAAGTTACTTTAACCAACAGTCATTAACTATGAGTTTTAAATCAATAACTAAAAATCTTTTTAACTGATTTTCATACTAATATTATAAATGGGAAAGTGTGTCTGTCTGTCTGTCTGTATGTTTGTATTTCTTTCACGGCACAACGGACCGAGAGGAATTGACGTGATTTTTTAAGTTGAGATAGTTGAAGGGATGGAGAGTAACTCTTTCTAACGCGAGCGAAGCCGTGGGCAAAAGCTAGTTATACAATAAAATCTTTAACTCACCTCACCATCTTTGGCCATCGTTATTAGAGCTTTTATAATTAATATCCTTTGAAGTTTTTCACAATTAAACTACCGTTTATCTCACATCTGCAAAGTCTTACTTTTAAACTGCCATATTTAATTAAAAGAACTTTAACTGAACCCGTTTTTGACTTCATTAACCAAAACCGTCTAATCAATCGATACATTTGACTGTCTACATCCGCTCCTAGTATGATTGATATCACGCAACCTTTAAATAACTTGAAAACCACTCGATATTATACAAATGGTAAAGGTAAGAAGCCAGTTTTCGAGTAAAAAATAGTTTAAAGTTGATTCTCTACAAACAAACGCTCGCGCAATTCTACCATAATCATACATCTAATCACAATAAATATTACGTTTGTACTCATAGAAATCGTTGAGAACAGGATTTGTAACAAAAAGTAACAATGTGTATTATCAGATAGACTCCGAAGCAGCCCAGCGGCAACTATCCACTTACAGATCGAATCAAACCTCACGTATGTCGAGGAATTCGAATTTCAAAAACCATAATGATTGATTGTCAACCAATGACAATCGCGTACCTATTCAAATTCTATTCCAATTTGAATGTGGAACGGGTTCTTTTTCCTGTTGAGACGTGACGCGTGCCAGTAACAATTCCATAGATACAACAATGAGCAATTACTTTTATAACGATTTTTTTTCTAATATTTTATTGTTTTATTGTCTGTACAAATAATGACGAAACTGTAATACACCTCTGTAACTCGCTTGTCTTACATATTACGTAAAATAGTTACACTAAAAAACTGAAAGAAAAACTTTATTTACTTGTCTGCACAGTGAAAAGAAACATGTAAGTACCAAAGATTAAAACCACATTTCATACAACATTCCACTAATTAGACAACATTTCTAACATGCAAACGTTAAGATAATTAATTTGAAATAAATAACCTCCCATAATTAATAAATTTTCAACAACTTTTTTTACAGACGGAACTTTTTACGCGTACGAAAGTAACCTAATATTCTTACAAGTATTTGAGTTGGTGCGTTAAGAAGGCCATATGTTTATCTTATAATTACTTGGTGCGTATGTGTGCGTCCATGTGGGCGTATAAGTACGTAATTAAAGTATGGAAATAGTAATATAAGTTTTGAAGTGTTTTCTCTATAAAATGTTCGAGTGGCTGGGAACATTGGAGTCGACGAACTCGATAAGTTTTTTCCCCCCTAGTTATAATAACAGCTCTGTTTACCAACTGTGTCTGTTATTCCTTTTTTGAATTTCTTCAAACTGTACAGCTTTAATATTTCTAAGAATTAACAAGCGAGCGATTTAAACAGTTTGAAATTCGAACTTTCAGTTCTAATTCGATTTGAATTCTAATAAATATTTTGTATTCGAATAAATAATTTAACAAACAACAATACAATGACTGACAGTTTCCTTAATAGAGTAAATTATTTTCTCTAAAATCGATTTCTTGATAAAAATAAATAAATAAAAATAAAAATAAAAAAGCCTTTTATTTCTTGCTACACACAATAAATTTACACATATAATAAAGAAAAAAAAGAAAAACCGCATGCATATTATAATAAGAGTATATATTATATGTATATTATTCTCTCTCTCTTTTTTTTTTTTTTTTTTTTTTGCAAGAACCCCTCTCATTCGAAGGTGAAGGCCTCCTCCAGGGACAACCACTGCTGTCTGTCTTCTGCTACTCTCATCCAGTGGGCACCTGCTACTTTCGTGATGTCATCTGTCCAGCGTGTATTTGGTCTACCCCTTTTTCTGTGGCCCGATGGTCCCAACCATGATGTAGCTATTTTAGTCCAGCGATTGTCGTTAAGTCTAGCCACATGCCCAGCCCATCGCCATTTCAGTTTCTGAGCATAACTAAGAGCGTCGATGACTTTAGTTTTTTGCCTGATTTTGGTATGGCGGATTTTTTGGATCTTTCTGATCTTCAGAATGCTTCTTTCCATGCTTCTTTGTGTTGTTACGATCTTATTTTTTGTTTTCTTAGTAAATTTCCGATTTCTTGATATCGCGCGGTAATAGTGATGTAATCGTATATTTGAACCCGATAATCGACTTTTTTCCTAATCGAGTGGTCGGATTGTTTATTGCCAAAGTGGTTTGTACCGGTAATTTGTGTGTTGCGAAATCTGACTCGGTCTGTTAGTGAGATCATTAATCTTAAGTTGATCCGAAACTGTCTGTTTGTTTGAAAAATGTACGCTCTTGTCGAAACTGGAACGGTGACGTCACGCAAGCCTCCAGGTGATAATTAACTAGATTAGAATAAAAATATTATAGATATTGTTTTTATCTACTACACTTTGAATTATGTAGTGACATAGTTGTTACGATAAGACAAAATTAATTAAAGATATTTTAAAAGTCAGCGGACATAGTCATTGCAATGATTGATTGTAAACTGGGTTCATTGTTTTCTAAAAAATAGTCACGATCGCTTGTTTCTTACTTCTTACTTCGACTTAAACCTTCGTCAACTTAATGAATGTAATGTTCGAAGCCTACGTAAAAATTTCACTATTCAACCAACGCTCAAAATGAAAAATAATGTAGGACAATAGCACACAGTTCTCGAGCCGCGGGCACTACGGTAATTGAAAATAATAATTGAATTTGAATTAAGAATACGAAATACGAATAATACGAACAATGTTTGAATTGCGCGTATCCGAACTTATGATAGTGATGTGCTTTATTTTTTGAATAAATATCTATTTGTTTGTGTCCCTAACTATCCGAGCGTCACTATTCTAATGCAGAGAAGTGATTTAATGCAATTTAATTAACGCAAAAAAAGACGAAGCTATTAGCTTATTAAGTCGTCATTCATCTAAAGCTTTTTCTTTGTTTTCTAACCTCATAAGAAACTTGTTAATTCCAGCAACTATGTACTAATTATGCATGTAAAATTCTTGTTACTAAACTTCATAAAACCTGTACTTATTTATCCATTTATCCGCGCCTATCCGTTCGAATAATACTCTGCCGCCACAGCACTAACGAACTGTTCTTTTTTTATAAAGTTAAAATTTGAATTTGGAATCGTGTGTGCTCTATTGTGTAGCAAATGGAATTCATTGTACTATACATTGCGTGCTGACCAGTTTTATTAGGGCCCATGTTGCAGCTATTTTATGGGATATGGAGGTCTGAGTGTACTGGACGAATGCATGGCAGTAACTATTTTGCAAAATATTGAATAGATCTTTGCTGATTTTTTTTAGAACAGAATTACAAAATGTTGCATATACATAGCGGTTGCACAACGACCTAGTTGCAATTTTTTATAAACTAGTTATTGATATGTAATAAAAATTGACAATTACTGATAAAAACATGTATTTTAATAGATAGATAGGTTACGTTATTCATTGCAATCGCGAATTTTTGTACAAATAATCTGGTTTTTGCGTCAATAAAACATTAGTATTCACTTCTAAGAATTACTCTCTAGATTTCATTAAAAAGTTTGAAGGCATTTCGTTTTTTTAATTATGGGAAATTTTATTTAAGTATCGGAAAGCTCAAAACTCCTTATAGTTGGTTCTAAATTTGAATTTGCAATGACCGTTAAAAACTTAACCTAACGAAAGTATCACAGACGATATTAATGAAGCTTCTAACTCTGTAACCGAGTGCTCCTACAATTATTAAGTGCGTATATAAAATGTGTGTCTGTGGGTATGTGTGTGTGTTTGTGCGCAATCGGTCGGACGTGATGTGCGTAGCAATAACAATACACTTACACCGGATATTTATGAATTTAAATAAGAAAGTGTGAGGAATTTAATGACACTAGTTCGGAGTATTGCGCCTTCCTGGTGATCGCTTATTAACCATATATTTATGTAGTATCCATTTTATTGTCTATGCGCGTTGACAGTTGACAGATTCTTTTTTTAAATTGTAATTGTGTCACGCTTCCTTTGCGTTCTTTTTATGGTTTTAATGTTTGATTAATATTGATTTAGTGTTTTCGTGGATTTGATAAATAATGGCATAGACTTCGAAAAAAGTAATAAAACTTTTTAAGTGTTCTAATCCAATAAAGAATATTTAGTTAGTAGAAAAGACAAAATAGGCAAAATCATTACAAAATTTCATTAGAGCCTTTTAAGCATTGTTTTTTTTAAACAAACATACAAATATTTTTTAATCACTCATCAAATTCAACTGAAGTATAAATCATGCTTTTGCAACAATTTCTATTGTTTAGTTACGTCAACACTGTAACTCAACAATAAATACAACTACCGTTATCCGTCTAATACACTATTCATACCAAGTAACAGAGTATTCAGATAACCACAGGAAACAAATACCGTTAAGCAAAATACTTTTGTAAACTGATACTGCATGTAATTTCATAATAAAATCTAATAGTTGCCCAACGCTACTCATGCCTAATTAGGCTACATATGACAGCTACAAGGCGTGGCCTCTTATATATAAACTGTGTGACATACGGACGCACAACTCGACGGTAATTCTCCTTTGTATGCTAAATAGTGAATTATCTAGCCACTCGAAATTGTAATCTTAAAACTTGCTTGGAATTTCTTCATCCGTTGTTTAAATTGTGGGGCGACGTAATGCCCTGATGGGTTTGTCAGTTCGGCGTTTGATCTGTCCGTGTCGCATATTCAGGTCAAATTTAAGCTTAGATAAAAAGTCGTTCAATAATAAAAGTCATTCAATAATAAAATACTGGTAGGTGTACACTTATCGCAACAAAAAAGAAAGGTAGGTATGTAAAAAGAACCAGTTCAAATTCACGAATTCGAAATTTAAATAACAAAAAAATACAATATCGAATACTTACTCGTGCTAATCGAATAATTAAAGTTCCGAATTGTTTTATAACAGTTCCAAATTCGAATTACCAAAATGTTCCATTCTCCACACGTTTACAATTAGATAGCTCGATTTCTAATACACTGTAGGCCCGAAACATTATGAAAGCTATTAAAACTTTAAATTAATGTTTTAGTCCTACAATATAGAACACAATGGACTTTACATGAATACTATCCCCGTTAGCACTGACCTAGAATAAAGACAAAGCGATTTAATTTGTTGCTCATTTTTTAAATACGTTTAGTCAATTAGTAATTACGATCGTCATTTGATATTCGATACGTGTAGGTTCTCTTGGAGGCTTCGATTGAGGCTTGTGTGCCTCTTTTATCAAGTTTATAATTAATTGCTGTCTGAGGCTTAGTGTGTGACGTAGACTTGAAAGAAAATGTGTCGTGGTATTTTTACTAGCATTTGTTTTTTGAAAAAGTACTTTAGTTTAAAAATAATCAAATAACTTTTCTAAATGTAGAGTTTTGTGAATGTTGATGAAGAAGGAAAAATGTCCAATCTTTATTAAAATTCATAAAGATTTGTCTAACGTTTTAGGTGGGAAATATACCATATTAATATAGATGAAAACTTGCAAAAGCAATTCGCTCGTCTAGAGACAAACATCTTCATAATCATTTAAATTAAATGCCCCTTATCAAAGAAGATCTACAACCATCACTTAAAACGTTAGATTGATTACTCAATTACAAAAATAAGCAGATTACTATTCCATCGTGTGTGGTTGGCAACGATCAACGGTTGTGCAATAAGCCGGTTGACGTGTCTGCGCGTGAGTCGAGGCTTACAGCATTGTCAAAGATGTTTGTAGTGATTAGAAAAGTTCTGTTATGTTTAAAATGGACTTTCTTTTCATAATTTTTGAGAATTCGTACTGACCCAATTTTTTTGTCCAGCTGTGGACGTATTTAAGCTGTTCCGATAATTTGAATACCTATTATTTCTGCAAATATCTTATTTCCTACTATTCGATTTAATAAAAACTTAGGACTCTAGACTAATAAGTGGATAAAAACAACATTTTAATCTATTATCTTCTTGATTAAAAGAACAGTTCAACAGTTTTTGCCGAAAGACTCAAGTGTTCATTCGTAGAATTAAAAATGTAAATAAAATAATTGAAATATTAACTTACCTAAATATTTATGTACAAAGAAACTATTGAAGTGCGGCGACTGCGCCTAAAGTAAACAATGACGTATGTACGTACTGGACTTTGGTATATGTACACAAAAATATAAGACATTGCAGATATATTATATTAAAACTGTTTTTGACAGAGAAACACTAATATTTCTTGCTGAAATACGTGAAACTATGCACATAGCAACAGAAAAAACTAAAAATCTACAAAATACGAGTAGAAAGCCAGACTTCCAACTTCCTTCATAAAAATAACTACACGAAACCATTGGACTACATAACCTTCCATACAAACTAGTATATCGCATAGCGTCCATTGTTTTCCACATTAATATTTAGGTAAGTAGGCAGAATATGGACAGAAACGCTTCCATATGATAAAGCCATAATAAAATGCCATTATTAATTCAATGCACAGTTTGCGCAAACGCATTTCGAAGTGTCCAGTCTGTCACTTCGTCCTTCAATGACAGGAAAATGGCGTTGGATGTGGTGGAAAACTAACGTTTTAATATTAAAAACATGTCTCGCTGTACCGTGCCTCTTCGTATCCACTTCGGGCTAATCGACACTAAAACTACATAATAAATAGGTAACTTTCCGCTTATAATTAATATTAAATTATCGACTTCGTTGGCAGACAGCAAACTGTCACTGTGGTTTTTAATTAGGCTCTCTAGTTATTGTGGTACGTTTCTTTGTATAGTAGTTTTAAATAGACGTATGCTGTGAAGGAAGAGAAATGCGTGTCTGTCGTACTTATCACGTATCGTTGCATGTCTGTTGCTAAACGGATGAATCTAATCGCGATGTCATAATCGAATAGAATATTCCTATTCGGATAACAAATATTTTAGAATAAACATTGTCACAACCCTATAAATTCGTGAATTCGAATTTTAGAAATAATGACAAACGAATTTTGAGTAATGTTGTAATCAACACCCGTTAATAAACAGCCTCTGTTCGCCTAAAGAACGGCCTATTAGACACTATCACACATCACTAGCAATGCAGTCGATTGCCGACCAGCCTTCGAATTTCGAACCTTACCCGTTTAAAAATAAAACCCTCGCACCCGCTTATAACTGGCCAGCAGTTCCAATTTCAAATTCAAACTTTAAATTACTACAAATTTTTACTGAGATATCTTTGCGTGTGTCAAAACAGATATAGGCTTTAGAGCTTTGGATTAAAATGTAAAATTGAATGGAATCTATTTGTGCGAGTGCCTTATTAAGTTTGTTAGCGATGTTTTGATATGGAGAATGCTTCTGAGAAGAAACTTAAGGTCCATACCCGTATATAGTGTTATGTTAACAATAACAGTTTTTGTATTGTTTACATAAGTGTTACAGTGTTATATTACTTGGTTAATTCGCAGATTTGTGCGTAGGATTTGTTATAGGTAATGATGCGGTGGGTCTTGGCTTTAGGTGGTCTCTGCTTATCTCTGGTGTTCTGTGACTACTTTTAATTGCTATTTGAACAATTAAAAGACCTTTATGTAGGGTGTATAAATTGAGTAGTTCTAAAAATTTGAGTTGATACTTTACTGCAAAGTTACAGCAATATCCGTTCAGTAGTTTCTTTCTCTGATAAGAAATATGTATTTATATACTATTTTAACTTTCAATATTGTTAGGACAAAATTAAAACACTAACAAAATAGTTATAGCAACTTATAGGAACAAATACCGATAGGCAAAAATCAAATTAAAATGAAATATTAAATATTTCCCTAAACAAATATTTAATGAGTATTTTAAACGGCAGAAATAATTACGTTAAATAAAAAAGCAATTTAACTGTATGCACAGTCAGCAAAGTATATAAGTATACAGGACCGTTAGATACAGTTTAAGTTTTCTCAAAAACCCACGGATATTTTTTAATAAAAATTTAAACTATAGTAGCAAATGACTAGTTCTTCAATTAGGTTAAATTCATTTGAATACATTTATTGGTATTCAAGAAAACCTCAATTGTATATGACGGCCCTGTATACTTATATACTTTGCTGACTGGACATCATATATTAGCAAGATCTTACATACTTGACTAATCAATCTCCCAATAGAATACCTATTAGTTTTCAATCATCAGTTCAATTATTTCGTGGGAGTCGATACTGATATCATCGCATCTGTTACCACGTCATTTCAATTTGACCTTAATTGAACATCAAGACTTAGCCATGGAACCACGCCTTTTTAGAGAAAAAGTCTAATGCGAAACATCAGTCATTAACCTTTTATGGCAATACAGCAAATGTTAACTTCTTCAGAATTAATCTAAAGTAATTAGATACAGCCATAACACGTGGGTTGGCGTCCAGACGCTGAAACGGCACTATTAAATGACGACTTGAATAAATAAAATAACACACAACACATTCCCGAACAAATTCCTTTAGCATTATTCCGATAGTGTCCCTTTACATAAACAAACCAGCTAAAAGATTAATGTTACCGCGAATCTCCATAATAGATCTCAAATAATGATAGAACATAAAAGGAAATAAAAATCACTATAATTATGAGAACACGAAATTTTCCCAAACAATAAAGGCCCGACGTCAATTGGAAACGAATAAAAAACGAACACATGCCGAACACATTTACATCTCCTAATAAATCTCAAAGCACAAAAATCCTGGTCGAAATGAATAAAGAAAAATAATCACAAAGCCAGTAGTCGAACCGAAAAAAGAAATTAAAAATTCAAATAAAAGAACGTATTCCTTAAGATAATGCTTATTCATTCCACATTTAAAATCAAATTTTCAAATAAAGAACTCGCGGCGGTCGATCGAGCGTACGGTAGAGTAGGAGAGATATATCATGACATATGTATGTTAGAAAGAGTCAGATAGCTTATTATGATTGACAGCTGAGAACGGTTAGCCTTGAAATATTTGAAACATTATATTATTATAAAGTACACTATCTTCGTTAGACACGAGAGCGAAGCGGACATCGGATTTTTTTATGTTGATGAAGCTTTTATCTCTGAACTGTATCATAGACATGAAAAGTGCTTTCATATTTTGTAGCTAATGCATTTTGTCTATTTACATTCCGGGATCAATTGAAAGTAAATTTACAACACTATAAATCTATCTTTCTTGCGTTGTCTGGGTTTTCTGGCATTTTGAATTTATTCAATGCGAATGATATCGATATCTTTACTAACTCTATTTCTTCGCTTGCTTTTTTTCTTTGATTGATTAATCGTATACTTCTCTTAAAAAAAATCTTATGTCCTATTTGCTCTTGTACACACTCATTACCGCCCGTATAATGCCGCTAGATGTCCGACGGCCAGTTTCACCGGAACACGTTTTAAATCATAATTCGAACGCTTTTTTGAATTTAGAACGTTGACTTTTTAACTTTTTTATTTTAGAGGCTGGTCTTGTAACGTAAGGGAGGCTGTACGGCCAGTAGGTAGCTAATGAATGACGTCATAGTACAGTAGTTTCTCTATTCCGGTTTTGTGATATTTAGGCACTAAATAATATATAAACGAGTCTGTACTATAAATTACGATATTTCGATATAATTTTTTTAACATGTAATGTACTTTAATTACTAGTAAATTGTAATAATCAATATTTAAAACCACAACTCACTTTAGCAAAAACTAGCATTATCAATCACTTATATTTCCCTAAATGTTTTTCCAATAAAATACAATACAACATTAAATTTAATTTTTCATGTCCTCACTGTTGCTAAGTTTGACAATTGTACGACATTAAATATTCTTCATTAGAAGTAGCTCAAGCAAAGATATATAATTTCGTATAAAGATAAAACCACAACTTTCTCTAAATACACGTACTCTACTTACATAACCAACTTCTTATTAAATACTATAGTTTTTATAAGAATTACGAAACAACTTAAACAGCCATAATCATTACTTATGTTAAAAAAAATCAAATTGCACGCTCGCATAACTTAAATATTATTTTAAAAACATCCGGAATGACTTATTCCGGATATTAACTTATTCCGTTTATTAATAAAAAAAAAACTTGTAATTTTTTTAAATAACTTAATTGGCACAATCCCGCCACACTATTCCCAACCACTAACTCTTGAAATCTAGAATCGACAGTAGAGTCCGGTCCGATGAGTTCCGGAGAAACGATTCAACTGTTTTGTATCCCGCAATGAAATTAATTAGAAAAGAACAGCGGAGAATAGGGATGACGACAACATAAAAAAATGGCATTCTGTTTAGTCCGTCTTGTAGATCGGCCAAAAATACGGGACACGTATTTTTTGCTTCATCAAAAAAATTAAAAAATACAAAGATAAAGAGCAACAAAGTTCTGGAAAGGGGGCATAGTGGGGGCTTTTGACGCCACCGTAATGCAAAAATTGTATCTGATCGTGACGTCACGTATAACTTCAACGCACTGTATCGTCGTCATTTTTCGTTTACGAGAAAAAAATACGTATCCAAAATTTTTTAATAATCTCTAAGACGGACTTTATTTTTCGTCGTCTCGCCTGTTAGAAAAAATTGCTTTTCTTTTTACGAAGCAGAACTTGTTCTAGTTAACTTTTGTTAGTCGTTTTAATGGGTTAATCCTTCGAACACACGTGATTTGAGTCACAATAGGAAGACAATTGTTTAAATAGTTTGTTAATAATGTTATAAAAAAACATACATTGAACACACATTTAACTACTGCTTAAAACATTAACACTTGCTAAACTGATGACACATTAACGATTAATAAACTCCATTTTATACAGTTAACCAATTAGTCCCCTAAGCTTAATTACTGCTCAGTCCCATATATCAAGCAAGATTAATGTTACCCTCTTAACTCTTTCCAAAAATGCACAAAAACCTCCATTCAATATAGAAACTTGATTTCTTTAAAAGGTAAAATATTATCTCTGCGTAATTAATTATAAACTTCACTAAATTACTCTGAGAACATCTTAAATAGTTTATTTTTAAAGAATTGAATGGGTCAGAATCATTAGGTTTTGTAATAAAAGAATGTTCAATAGTTCAATTATAAAATAAAAGTCGTTTAAAAGAGTTTTAATCAGTTATGTTCGACAAATAAGCGAGAAGGCCTGCGTACGCGCAGTTCCGCTTTGACGTAGAGCTACGAATCTCGTAGACGCTACGACGTAGTACCGTTAGCTCGGTTTACGTGAAAATCTTTTTTTGCTACGAAATTTAGTTTGATTGTGTGTTTGTTGAAAATTTCTTCCTCTTTAACAAGACTTGTGATTTAATTTTGTCTTGATGTTAGTTTTAATAATATGCCATTAAATATACTATTATTTGGAGCAATTCAACTTTAGTTTTACCTCTTTAATTATTGCTCCGCCCCCGAGTCTGATAAGCTATATTTCTTGTGAAATTACACCAATACAGTTTTGTAGATTTTACGTGAAAGAGTAACAAGTATCCATCCATCGATCATACAATATCAGTAGGATGTACGGCAACTGCAACATAATATCCTTATCTTAACCGATATAAACAATTATACAAAACATGCAGACAGAAACATAAAGAAAAAATAAATAAAAAGCCCACTCTATTCAACCTTCACTCTAACCAGCCAGTAACAAATTTCATTCACATTTTGGAAGCGGCGTTCGGCATTTGAATATTCAAATGGCCGCTAATCGTTTTTATTGGTGACTTTACGGCCTATAACGATCACTCGGAATACGCGCCTTTGAATTATCGTTCGCTCCCGAACTTGACCGAGTGGAGACGATGTTTGAAATTAGAATGTTCTTTTTTTGATTATGACGGTTTAACTTTTAGGTTAGCTTTTAACTTCTATATAATAAAATTGTAGTAAACATTTACGTACATGATTTAAATTTTTGAACACATGTAATTCGAGACACAATAGAAAGACAATAGCAGCCCGACAGCCGGCTGTCGCTTGGTCGTTGAAAGGTAATTACAAGGCTTAGTTATAGAAATTAAAATT
This sequence comes from Athetis lepigone, assembly GCA_033675125.1. Classification (NCBI taxonomy): domain Eukaryota; kingdom Metazoa; phylum Arthropoda; class Insecta; order Lepidoptera; family Noctuidae; genus Athetis; species Athetis lepigone. The sequence goes on from CM066234.1 coordinate 8,517,856, forward strand.
AAAACACCGCTTAGTCTAAAATAAATTTTATAGCAAAACTAGTTATGATTTGCGCGTTAGATAAACAAATTACATGTTACGTTCACCAAATTACTGTTAAAGCTTTCTAAATTAAATTATTACTGGAATATTCTTAAAAAAACTCGATATCAGAAAAGCAATCGACTCAATCGGTTTCGTATCGAAATTATAATTTAATTAGATCGAGTTAGCGGCGTGGGCGCAACTAGTATATCTTATCTGTTCTCCAAACATGACTCTATAAGCTGGGCACGCGTCTCCGCCTGCTTTTAAACGAGTTCTTGAATGTTTATTACGACTTTCATTAGGCTGTTGTTTTAATTACCAATAAAAAATACTTAAGAAGCCGCGGTTTTGATGCTTTTTTTAATAAAAGCGTTCTTTTGAAATAAAATTATTAATGAAAATATTCAATAGATATTTTTATAGACAAACATAGACACACAATAGATATTATTAGTTCTATTACGCATACAAAATCGGCAACTTTTCTATATTAAATTTATGTGTTTTAGCCGGAGGCAAATAACTTTTTGTTAACTATAATTAAGTATTTTATACAAAATCGTGGGTAGCGTCGGTATAAATATTGTTTTTATTGATTAAAAATCGCACGCTCTGAGCAGATTTAGCTTTTAAAAATAATAGTGTTAGATTTAAATTAAATGTTGACGTTTGATTATATACTTGTTACTTGTAAATACCTACTAGACTACCAATAACAATCTATTTTAGGTGAACAAACCTTTTAATCTTTGTTTATGACATAGAAATGTAACTTCAATTTAGTTTTTTTTTTGTAGTTTCGCTATAGAAAGGTGTGCTGATTTTACTATTATACCGAAATGTCAGTAGTCTCCATTTCGTTTATTTATTTGCTATAATATTTAACTTAAAATTTTATTTGGTGCATGACAAACAGCTTACGTGCTTCCTAAAGCACGGGGGCATCACACCAAACTTAATAGTTTAATAATTGCTTTTACACAAAAGCAATTATTAAACTATTAATCACAAAAGCAATTTCTAATGAAAAGAGCTAAAAACGAGCTAATATTTTTATAAAATTTGTAATCCATACTAATATTATAAATGGGAAAGTGTGTCTGTCTGTCTGTCTGTCTGTCGGTCTGTCTGTCTGTCTGTCTGTTTGTCTGTCTGTTTGTCTTTCTTTCACGGCAAAACGGAGCGACGGATTGACGTGATTTTTTAAGTGGAGATAGTTGAAGGGATGGAGAGTAACATAGGCTACTTTTTGTCTCTTTCTAACGCGAGCGAAGCCGCGGGCAAAAGCTAGTACTCATATATAGTAAGAACTAATAATCTAGAAATCAAAACAAGGACCCCAGCTCAGTAGTTGAGCTTTCGACCGAGAGATTAATTGAGCAATTAAGCAAAAACAGTCATATAACATAGGAACTTCATTTAACAAAAGTCTGGGTCCTCCGACCCAATACAGTCGACATGACATCACTTTATATTAGCAAAGCTTTTAAGGAACGTAAATCATTTCAGTTATATATTGATTATAAATTAAATAAATAATTACCAGCGTATCATAACGGTAAGCTGTCAGATTAACATTTTGTTGAATTAACATTCAAACGTCTCTGTTAGCTATTTTATATCCTATTAAGTGGTACGGCTAGCAACAAAAGTATAACGCACAAAAAAGATCTATCTAAAATATTTCCACTACTTATCTAGATTTGAAATAAGAATTGTTCAAAAATTTATAGTATTCAAATTACAAAGCGTGCGTTCCGTTTTTTGCTGCTTGTACGGCCAGCAAGACAAATATTACATTGTAATACGTTTTTAAAGGAAAATGATTAATGACACTAAAGTTTTTTTCGTCCATACTGGTCATTTACTTCGGTAAATGTGTTTTTATGTAACCAAGCTTATTGTGAGGTCGTGTCTCGTCAAAGTTTATTTTTCTAGATGTAAGTCTTTGATTTGTATAAATGATTTATTCCTTTTCTTCAAATATTCAATCTGTCATAACACGGTTATTTGTGGATATTAATTTTGCGAGATTACTGCATTGTGGGTCTGTTAACTTTGGCAATTGCAACGGTATTTCCTAATTGAAGACTTGGCAAATTACTTTGCTTCACACAAAAAAATCAACTTTTCGTTCTTGTAAACACGTTTCTCCTTTCTAAATCCATGCTCGTATTAAAAATGCGGAAGTCTGCTTGTTTGATACGTTTTCATGATAGACCGTTAAAACAATTGAAATAGATTTAGTTTAGAAGGTGTATGTTTTGTTATTAGTCACTGTACTACACAATATATTTTATAGACACTAGTCGATATTTTTTTTTAGTTCAGTAAAATGTATTGAACAATCTAACTGACGGATTAAATAGTTTATTTTAGTCAGCTAGCTTGATAGTTTATAGTTTACAAAAAAAGTCGCGGTCTTAAACTAGACTTAAATAAATAATGCGATTCTCTTTTTGCTATCGCTACTTAAAGCATTGCAATAAAAACATGCATGCGTTAAGTGCGAGTGGACCTTGATATCTCTAATAACGAAGGAATGTGGTTCAATCATATCTATTGTTAACTTGTGGACAACTATTTTTGTTAGTGGGTTTCATTACGGTACCTTTATTTAGGTAACAACTTTGGGGTTAGCAGACAATTTTTTTTAAGAAATGTTCTGACGTATTCCGCCGTCATAAGTGTGCACTTATGAAAACGGAATACGTCAGTTCAGCATTTCGCGTTTTTCAGCTTTCGTACAAAATAGTTGTTTTCTATGGACATAAGCTGCTGGATAAATGTGCCTAGTCTCTAAAGCTCTACTAACTGTAGAAAAACAACAAATTACTTTTTCAGGTACAAGCGAACACAATCAAAACTTTACAACATTGTCATAGTGTCCTATTACTCTATTGCAATCCATTTAACTCTATTACAACACCACAATCAACAACCTATTGTCTATTCTATTCTATTACGTGTCCATATCTTAGCCACATAATAGAACAAAAAAAAACTTACACAAAATCAATGGCAAAGGTCAAAAAAATGTAATTAATCTAAAAAGATTTAAAACACAAACTTGTGTAACCTTTTATAATTCGTAATTAGGATTTAAAGATAAGATAAAAAAGATTAAAAGTTGTCTCTATCTTTTGATCGGGTTGTAATGAAAAATTACTTTGTATTGCGACATTTCGCGATTCTAATGTCTTTTATTATGTTTTAAGATAATAATAATATAATAATACCAGCCTATTATTGTCCCAAAGCAGGGCCAAGGCCTCTACTCTGCTCAAAAGGCACGAGCACCGCGCTTGCTCAAACGCGGATTTGCGATTTTAGATTGACCTCACTACATTGTGATGCTTTTTTATTTTAACAGAAATCACTTTATGATATAAGAGGACAGTTTATGAATAATACGTGCATAGTATAAAAGAGGGAAGCCAAAATTTTCCAAGATTTGTTACGGTGCAAAGCTCAGGTGGATTACTATTTATAAATCTAATTTCCCTCACGATAATTTTAATATCAGCAAATTAAAATTATCTAGCCAAGAGTAAAAATCGAACCCAATCGAAACAACCTTACACAAGAAATTCAGGCGCCTTAACCTTAGGATCGTCATGACAAAGATATAAAAGAAAAAGATGATGAATAGCGTAATCAGAGCTTGAAAAAAAAAGATGTTACGTTTTCATTTTTGTGACAAAAGTTGATGAATTTCTCCCAAAATATTTTTCTTTGTTATTGTACAATCAAATGATTAGACTTGTTTACGAGATACACCTATATTTTTCATTGTAATAAAAAAAGCCCTGGGTCCGTTTTGATTGGATTCGGGTATTAATTATCGTAATTTTATTAATAATCAAATTCAGAGTAAAGTTCTACCACTATTTACAAATGTTTAACTTTGGGCCTAATTAATCCGGGTTCTACGACACGGTTCACAGACAATTTTTTTCTAATATAAAAGGAAAGTCATTATTTTATTACACAACAAACAGCCTACACAAAACATACTAAACAAAATCATTAAACAAACAAACTAGATCGCACCCAATCTAGATTTCAATTTAATCCGTTTCCGCTATTCGCGACGCCATCTTGGCCGCCATTTTGAATCCCGATCAATATTAATAATGCGCACTCGCATAACTGCGATCGTTTTATTGTTATTATTGGATATTGTTCCTGCCAAGGCTGTATCCAAAATGGAGTGGTTCTGCCTTTAAAGTACTTGTACACTTCCACAATGGTTATACTTACGTGGTCTACAGGACAATGTGGCCCTTCATGGCTGCTGATCTCTTTAATGTTATGGCGTGATGGTACGAGCGAGGTAAAAGTATATTATTGTTGATAACTTCATTTATATTGAGCAATAAAAAGAAGGAAAATCAGCTGATTTGTATTCTTAGTACTGCGAGACAATGCAGTGGGTTAAGTACGTAATTTATACTTATAAATAAAGGTGCTAAGCTTTTTGTTTGTTTGTTTGAATAATGCTTATCTTTGAAAGTAACTGTCTGATTGAAATTTTCATTTTGTATGTCTGATTTATAAGGAATAGCTATCCAATATCATGCTACCATCTATGGAAGCGAAGCATTAACTTTGGAGTGAAATTTTTAGCTAGTATAATGCTTGACTAAACCTGAATAATAACTTGACTGCAAATTTAACTGCAAATAAAGTAAGTGAGTATTATTTAAAACAAGACCATCTCTTGTAAGTGTTTAGTAAATTTTGACAATTATAACTAGTTACAAATATTTTTCATTTACAATATCACAACAAACAATCCGTTCAACATTTAAAACAAGTTATGAAATACTAATTTCGGTAGTTCTTTGTTACGACAGTAAACGTGTCAAGTTGAAAGGCCTCAGATGGACGTGTCGATAATATCCCGCCGCTACACATCACTAATATCGACACACGACATCGACAATTTACTACTGTCAACGGTGTCACATGCCTAGTGAAGGGTGGTCACTCCAATTGTCGTCCGTAGAACACAAAATGATTAAACAATTAAAGCAATATTTATTTTATGAATTTATTGGTTAAACAACACTTAAACTGAAGATATTGTTTTTTTTTTGTTAATTTGGGGCCAGTGTTTTCTAGCTGATTACTCTTAAAAGAAACATCCGAAACCATCTCAATAGTGCTTGATTTAACCCATGGTACTGGTGGATAAAAAGTGGGTTAAAATATTAAACTCAGTCTTTTCTGCATTTTGGAAAAACCTTGATTAGTGTTTTTGAGGTAAAAAATCTTATTCGTAATCTTGTTTTCCCCAAAAACCTCTAAGTAATGATATTAGTAATATAATTTTAGAATGACGCATATCACGGTTTACAACCTGTCAAAACTTTAAAAGGGGTTAAGAAAAAAGTAATAAGAGTACTCCTGAGAATTGGTTCTTTTAAAATCTTAAAATCTCATTAATTTCGTGCTTGTTTGTTTATCAGTTACAAGTTATATAAATACAAACAAGTTTGTAAAGTTTGACGCTCGGGCCTTTTAATTCCGTCAGAATTAAGCCTTAGATGCAAAATGCAGAAACACCTCTCTTACATACATGCTGAAGATGCACTGATAACTTCGTTTGGAAAAATAAAACACCAATGTATTTAAATTATTTAAATAACTAAGTTTCCCCCGCGGATTCACTCGCATCACTACTACGCTAGCGTCATGTTAAATAGCCTTAATAAATGGGTTATCCAACACAAAAAGCATTTTTCAAATCGGGCCAATACTACCTTAGTGTACGAACTAAGTGAAGAGCGTTCAGCGGAGCGTTGATCGGAGCGTGCAGCGTTGCATGCAAGTAGTTCTCGCGCCGCGCGCCGCTCGGCCGCCACTCAGGACACCTACGTGTTAATGCGTCTATTTGATATAGACGCCGCACGCCCCGCTGGTCGCTCGATTTGAGCGGGCACTCAGGCCCTAGACTGAGGTTAGCGCGATCAATCAAATAAACAAACGAACAAAGTCTTCAGTTTTATATAATTAAGTACCTTCAGTTATATTATTAAGTACAGATAATCTTAACATTCTAAAAAAAATCGTGTTCATCAAAGCTGATGATTTAAACAGACTTTGACGAAGTTTTTTACGACAATACTTTAAGAACATGTGCTGTGTTATTAGATCATTCACTTATTATAATGTCAAAACCGGAGATACAGCCGGATGGGGAATATTTGTGTGTCTTTTGAAACTCACGCGCAAACCGTATTTCGAAATTTTGTTGTTTATTAGTTACGCTTTTTTAATTACATAGATTCTTTATTAGGTATGTTTAAGGTTTTGCTTGTATAGTTTATAGCCTATCTCTACGAAATTTAGCTATCAACAATTTAATTTGAACCAGGAGTTCCTGAAAATTGCTCGTTCAATAAGGGTTTTGTTTTTCATTCTGACGTACTGAACCCTATATGTTGGTGAAATAGTTCATTAAGCTTTTAAGTACACTCGCCTGTCGTCAACTTTGAATTGTAAAACTATCTAATGAGACTTTCTAACTCACACACACAGTTAGGCCCGTATTAATAGACGTCACTCAATTCTGAGACGCTCTCAAGTTTATTGCTGTCCTTATTTTTTCCTTTTAGAATGACAAGGACAGCAAGAGACTTAAGAACGTCTCAGAGTTGAGTAACGTCTATTAATACGGGCCTTAGAATCTCAAACTTAACTGCTTAAGTAAAAATAACTCATCCAATTACATGTCGGCTACTTAAAACGATGAAACATGTAACTGGCCAGTGGCCACAATTTGAAGTCAACGTTCGAAATCTAAAAGTAGGGTAAACACACCGATTTTGAGACGTCCCACTTACTTCATACAACGAGAGATCGATCGTTATTGTGACCTGCAACCGAAGGCCGTATCTTTGTATTAGTTTTTAATAAGTAATTGTACACCCAAACCACGTTACCAATTTCAACATGAATACACGTTTTTTTTTCTCGCCTCGCTTCGAGCAATCTCGTTTTCTCGAAAATAGATCTAATATGTTGAATATAATTAATTTCATACCGACTCACTTGATCGATGCGTGTTACTTGAAGTGGTTTTTTTATTTCGTATAATTATTTTTAAATTACAGTATTACGTCAATACGGCCAGAAAACGGAACGTTTTTTAACATTAAATTGGTTTACGCGAAATTCTGGTGTTTGAAGAATTTTTTGTACTAATACGTTCCGTGTCAGAACTGATTTTTAGATTCTATTTCATTATAAAAGTAATTTTATAGTAATAATATGAAATTAATGACTAGACTACATTATCTAGCGTATATTTTTATATCGTGATGTGTAATTTTACTCAATTTCGGTCCAAACTTGTTTAGCCGTTAAACCCACCGACATATTTACTTACATAAGTTTTTTTTTGTTTCAGATGATGCACAGTTATTGGCTGATCTTGAAGACTGATTAAAATATTTATTAAGCCAATTAGGAAATGATAGCTCCATGAAGATTCTCCCCAGGTAATAAAATTTGCTAATAATCAATTTTATTTTAACCAAACAATGAAGAGAAAATTTGAATTCAAAACATTCCACAGTATTCAGCTAATCTTATTGTCAACAAAAGACTATTGTTTCTTCTCAACACATTGTTTCAATTTAAATTGAACGAAAATGAATCACTGTTATGATTGGTCGCTAAAATGTATTGAGTTCAATTTGATTGTTTATATAAAACTGAATGTTTTCGTTTGTCTGCAGGACGGACTCGTTTCAGGTTGTGATCCTCGAAAGAGTCCAAATACTGCAATGACTACTGCGATGGCTGCTCACCAGGAATCTATCCACGAGAGACTACAGCCAACGCCCGAGGAACCTCTGTACCTTCACCATGAAGCGTCATCATGGCAGGAGTCGTCCGACCACCAGGAGGAGCACAGCACCGACATGTCTCCTTACTACAACATGCCAAAAAGAAACAAGAGAAAAAACTTCAAGCCTAGATGTGCTCCGAATGCAACCGCCTTCTCCGACGACTCCAACGGAGCGAACTGTGATGACACCGGCAGTCTTATCAACGGCAACGACAGAACTACTCCAGAAAACATTGAAGACGATAAGGATGATGGGAATTACGCTAAAATTGGTGTCAAAAACTTTAGTCTCCTAAAAGGCGGCGCAGTTGACCTCAGCAGACGACTAAGCACTGACTCCAATGAAAATATAGACTCAAATTACCAAAATAGGTTACCCGAGGATAAGAAAGTAGACTCGTTTCAACATTCGTACATACATAGTTTACAAATTAATCAGGGCGCCGAAAGAGATCGGACCGTCCTAAACTTTAGTAATTTACAAAATAAGACGTTTTGTGCCAAAAATCCTTTTGCTATATCTCAACTAATAAAGACTAATTCACCTCCGAGAAGAAGGGACTCGGATTCAGATGAAGATAAGGGTCAGGATATAAATGCTAATGAGAGATTAGAGGAGAATCAAGAGCAGACGGAGACGAATGAGACGCCGCAGAATGGAGACGCATCAAATGCTACAAATAGAATATTGAGAGATTACGCCATGAACACCATGAAGGAATTGCTTGGGATCTACGGATTATCGTCGAATGAAGTCGCTGATGCTATCAGTGGACAGATAAGAGCTTTAGAAGCTCTTCAAGGTGAGTTCATTACAAATGAATAACTTTACACTGTAATAAAATTTATGATAATAATCTCCTTAGTTTTACGACCCATAGTTTAACGGTTAGATTATTGTGACATTTATGTATTCTTGATGAAGTCTTATACAATATTGTTGTTGTAGGTAAGCCGTTTACACAGCTGCCACTAGGTTTAAAAAGACGGCATGATTCTGGCATGGAAGATGGGACAGATAGGAGTATCAGAAGATCTTCATCAGCTACGGAAGATGAAGGTTCGACTAATATCACACCACCGAAAACACCTGATAACGATATTGAAGCTCAAAGGTACAAAGACACTTGAAAACCTTTCGTTTGTTATAATGTTAAACATAATATTTCAGGGACTCATTCGAATGTTATTTTTCAGACAAAGAGCGTTACAAATAATAAACCAGCAGTCGATGAGGCTGTTCAACAGATCTCAAGGTCAGGAAGACGATGGAAGTGGCTCTGATGATGGAGAGCAAACTCTTGATCTTAGCGTATCGAGAGATACTGATGGACAGGTAACAGTATAAACTATGTTATATTAATTCATCTTTATAATAAAGCTGAGATTTATTAGATCTTTGAAATCATTTAATTAATCGAAGGATCCAACTTACGAGAAATAGAGCAGTAAACAAAGACATAATTTAACACGAATAAAACTGCGGGGCATAGCTACTAAATAAAAACCTGCTACTAATACAACAATTTCAAATGATGGCCTGGGAAAATATGCAAATTGTCCGAAACGTTTTATTTTGCATCGAATCGTCATATTTTTTAATATCATCACTTTAGTATTCTTGCTATAAGAAGATTTATTAGCGCTGCAGAGCGCGGCAGATAAATAAAATACCTATTTGTTCCTTTTCGAGTTCGTATCAGTTCAATGATATTTAAATTCTCAAGTAGAATTCTTTGGAATTGACAATAATCCGGACATTTGCACACGTATGAATGGTATGCGATTATAATAGAATGTAAAGTTAGATTTAACCAGTGATAAGTGTCTGTTTTTTGTTATAAAGGAACAATCGGCGACCTCGAGTACAGCCAACAGTGTGTCGGACTTCGAGCAACAAAACCTTCTGATGAGGAAAAATTTAGAAGATCTTGCTAATCTACAAATGCAGGTGTGTATTGTTCGATAATGGGCCTGTTTGTACAATAAAATTGTTAGATCAGATATGAATAGAAACGAGATTAGGCAAATTGGCTTGTGAGAACAAAAAAGACAAGACATCCGGATTGGTTAAAAAATGGAGATATTGCATTAAATATTTTTTGTTAATCTAATGACACAAAACTCGCTTGGATCATGATCATGACCAAGAATACAGCCAATAATTAATTGAACATCAAACGAAAACTCGATCAATCCTAAACAAGAAAAACGGGTATCAATTAAAAACTTAATACATTTTTTTAGGGTTTCTTCCAAAAGCAATCTTCGATGGATGCAGACGACTCTCAAGAAAGAAAACTGCAGGCAAGCGGTGAGTGAATACGAATTACCAAAAAAGTATTTTACGACTGTTTATAATAACCTCCCTGTATCATTCGCGAAATTATATCGAAACGGTAAGAATTTTATTAGTGTTATTAGACAACGATTACACAAAATATGATTTATTGGACAGTAAAAATTTGAATTAAAAAACATTCTTCTTATTTATTTAATAATAATTCGATTTTTCGGATTAGTCCTGAGACGATAATTGGAGCTTTCACCTTCAATGTCAGACTATAATTTCGATAAATAATGTTTAGAATTTGAAAGATTTACGGATTATTTTGTGAGGCAAAAAACTAGGTAGCTTATTATAGAAATCTAGGGTATACCTAGTTCTACATAGACTAGACTACTAATTTAACATCCAATGATGAAAATAAATAAATATAATTAATTTACCGTCTCGGTTACTGACATCTAAATTTCAAAGACATAAATAACAATTTTAAAACGTAGTAATATGTATGATTTATTAAAGTTTTATGATAGCTACTAGAATTAGTCCAAAAATTAGACCGGTTAAAAGATTTTTATAGATTGAGTAAATTTTTAATTCTCTTCGTCACGAAGCAAATTTTAACGTATACACCTATATTTTGTAGAGATCCTCAACAAAACTTAAAAACAATAAAATGAAAAAAAAAAAACCACGCCCACTTAAGCTTTTAAAAACACGGGTAAATCCAAATTATATGTAATGTATAATTAATATATTTAGAGTACTAGCTTTTGCCCGCGGCTTCGCTCGCGTTAGAAAGAGACAAAAAGTAGCCTATGTTACTCTCCATCCCTTCAACTATCTCCACTTAAAAAATCACGTCAAATCGTCGCTCCGTTTTGCCGTGAAAAAAAGACAAACATACAGACAGACAGACAGACACACTTTCCCATTTATAATATAAGTATGGATATATTAATAGATAATTTTAAAACATTTCAAAAATTAAATACGGTATATGTCTCGTGTAACAAAAATAACTGAAAACTAAATAAGTAAAACTATTAACGCAACGACTGAAGCGGATCAATTAGTACCTGCGTTTAGTTATTTTCCTATGTTCGCTAAATGTCACTGAACCATACTTATGAACATTAGCTGCAATTAGGACCTAGGTTTCAGAATGTTAGCATTAAGACTAAATTTTATATGAACTGGGTCATAAAGGTACTTAAATATGCAAGAGTGTCATCATCGTCTCCCTAGCCTATTCCCAATTTTGTTGGAAACCAGACTCAGATAGATAGCAGTGTTTTACGTGAACCGACTGCCCATTTTATTTATGTATTGACAGTTGACACACCAACGACTTATTCACTAACTAGCTTTTGCCCGCGGCTTCGCTGGCGTTAGAAAGAGACGAAAAGTAGCCTATGTTACTCTCCATACCTTCAACTATCTCCACTTAAAAATCACGTCAATGCGTCGCTTCGTTTTGCCGTGAAAGAAAGACAAACAGACAGACACACTTTCCCATTTATAATATTAGTATGGATATTATTGGTTACAGTAGATGTGATGACATTCTTGTATAGTGCGGTGAATTCGTCACTTATAGGCGTGCACAGCACTTAACGGTAATTAATAATAAGAATTAAAAAAAAGATGACAAAATAAAATAGTAATAGTTATTGAATTAAGAACAACAAAAAATATGAACATTAATTAAACTGGAATATAAAATCAAATAAAAATTAGAACTTAAAATCCATACTAATATTATAAATGAAAAAGTGTCTGTCTGTCTGTTTGTCTTTCTTTCAAGGCAAAACGGAGCGATGAATTGACGTGATTTTTTGAGTGGAGATAGTTGAAGGGATGGAGAGTAACATAGGCTACTTTTTGTTTCCTTCTAACGCGAGCGAAGCCGCGGGCAAAAGCTAGTAACAAATAAATTAAATCTGCCCATCAGACGTTCACAACCCAGTAACTGTGCCACACGATACCCCTTGGTTCGACTGGTCAGATTTTTTGGCTGAACCCACAACCGTTTGCATTAGAGGCGCCTATACCACTAGGCTATCACGACAACCTACATGCTTAGTTTATATTTATCTAAGTAACTGTATGTTCAACACAATGAGTACGTAACTTTTAATAGTGCACACTACATTATAATAATAGATGATAACTTGACAACCTACTCTTCAGAAAACCGCCGTCAGGCAAACGTGTGTATAATCACTAATCACACATCACACAAATTATCTCTATTTCCACAAGCTTTCACGTTTCGAAGCACAAATACAAGGTGTATTTTTGGTCTTGCTCAACCAGCTAGGAGATGATTCTACCCATAAAAACAAACAACTTTTATTATGGAACCAACTCAGAAATCGCGAAAAAAATATCAGCTGTTTCATACATTATGGTCGGGAGGGCAATGAACTTTTCATAGAAACAGCTGATTTTTTTTTCGCGATTTCAGAGTTGGTTCCATAATAAAAGTTGTTTGTTTTCATGGGTAGAATCATCTCCTAGCGGGTTGAGCAAGACCAAAAATACACCTTGTATTGTTAACTTGCTGTGTCCCGTGGTTTTTCCCGCGTAAGCCTTTGGTAACTGCACCGTTTTCGTGTAACGTGTTGTTGTCTAGCCCATATGGTTGCAGAATAGTAGTCAGTAAAAGTCCGCCCAGGGCGGTAGCAGTCATTTGATGATTTCCTATCCATTAAAAAAAACCTAGCGCATATGTTTTTTTGATGTATCCTTTGTGGTCATCAACGTACAGCTGAAACTACTAAACGTAGAATGATGAAGTTTGGTCATTTTTTTTCTGTTTGCGACACAGAGGCGCACTAAGAAGTGATTTTTGGCAATTCAATCCCTATCAGGGTGAACATTAGGGATGAAAATAAAATGAAAATGAACTGGCGCAGCTAGTAACTTAAGTACAGTGGAGTTTCAATAAAATCCGTTTATTAGTTTTTGCTTAACCTTTCAACGACCAAGCGATAGTCTCTAAGCCGGGATCACCAAATTAACGACAGCTGTCAAAAAAAAAGCACTCGTCCAACCCACGGAACCCTATTTCACTAAACATGGAAGCCGACCACGTTTTATTTTGTCGTCAAACATAACAACTCTTTTATTTCGTCGACTTCCAACTCAACACATTGCACTGTTCTCTAAATTTCTTTAAAAAAACCTCATTATGAATGCAAACAAGAGCTTAACAGGCAATAATGATATGCGTTTGACAAACATATTGAACACAAACTGTCGGTATCCAGAAAATGCCGCATTCTTACACCGACGCGTGAAAAATAACATAACTCTAATTTATTCTATGATCGCTCATTTGGTACATTTTCTACTTTAATTAACGATTCCATACAAATATTTGATTTTAAGTACAACGAACCGTCAAGCGTGTATTTGTGAAAGTTTGTTAAGATTTAGCTGATTAGTCTTTCACGCAAAAACTGCTGAACGGATTTTGTTGAAACTTCACAGTAATATAACATTACCCGGATGAAACTGCTGGGAATGCAAAATGATAGAGATCTCGCGATAGCAAGACAGAGACACACAGAGACATAGCATGTCCTTTAGCTTAGCTACCTAGCCATTTTACATGAAGCGACTGCCTAGCAGACCTCCACAACCTAGTTACTGCCTAAGATATACTTCACAAAGTATATATGAATTAAAAAAGTCATATTGGTACTTGCCTGAATTTGAACCTACTACCACTTACATAAGCGGCGAATGCTTAACCACTGCGCTATTAGGACTGTATTATACTTACAACTATATATAGTAGATTAGTGCGTGTTGTCCATAATTACGTCTAAAGTCCATACAACATACAACAGGTACTTTTCGGCCGGGCCCACAATGATTGAGTAAAATGATTCTAAAGCAACACTAATGATATGATGTGCCGTTGTAGGCGCTCTTGTAATCATTTAATTAACTATTGTTTTTGTGGAAATCTTGTCAACAGTTAGAAATCTTAGAAAATCATAGTTTTTCTCTACTATAATATGCATAATACATAAAACCTTCCTATCGAATCACTCTATTTTTTAAAAAACCCTAAAAATCCGTTTCGTAGTTTCTAACCATCCGTAGAGACAGAAAGTATTGAGCAACTTTGTAACACACAAACTAGTGATTATAGTCACATAATTGTCAATTTAAAAAACTAAAAAAAAATATCCTTAAAGACAGTCAATCAAAAAACTTCAATTAAGATTATCATGATGATCAGCACCTCTAAACAGCGGCATTGTAGAATAGATGGTAATAAAGAAAATATTATGAAATGTATGGATGTACCTATGGTTGACATAAACTTACACTAAGTAATTAGACATCTCGTATCAAACTCTATTCTACAAAACCACTTGTCTACACTAAATGGAAAATTTTCCTCATCCAAGCTACACACTAAACTAAACTACACCGCAAAATTCCATACAATTTTAGGTAACAACCAGTTGTTCCTACTTCCCGCGCCTCCCCCAGTAATTGCTCAAACCTCGGCGCACTAATCTGCTCAATAGAGGCGAATTCACTCAATTGCGCGAGCGCAGGGAACAGGGTGACGTTAATAGAACAACTCTTGTACGTATTTTATGCCTATTTTTAGTTTATCATCTGATGAGAAAAGTAGGGGGATTTGTTGGGCAATGGAGACCATTTTTAGGCTGTTTTTTTAAGTGTTTTTCTCTAGCTGAAGGTTTTTCTATGAGTACTTAAAACGGCCAGATTTTTTTCCGTTTAGTGAGCTGAGTGGGTCATACATGTACAGAAACAATTAGAATAAAAAAAGCTCAAAAAATTCTCAGTATGTTTTTTTTCATCCATGTCAGAGATTTATCCATACTAATATACTAATATTATAAATGCGAAAGTGTGTCTGTCTGTCTGTATGTTTGTCTTTCTTTCACGACAAAACGGAGCGACGAATTGACGTGATTTTTTAAGTGGAGATAGCTGAAGGGATGGAGAGTAACATAGGCTACTTTTTGTCTCTTTCTAACGCGAGCGAAGCCGCGGGCAAAAGCTAGTTATGATATAGTATGTATAAACGCACAGTCCAAACCGCTGATCCTAGAGACATGACAACTTGGAGGATGTGTTCTTTGTGAAGAGTAGGCAGCAACTAGTAAATATATATTTTTTAAATTTGACCTCTAACGGGGTAAAATAAGGGATGCAAGAAGATTAGTGTCGACATCAACGCGGGTAAAGCAAGTGAAACCTAGTTCTAGATAAACTAAAAACTAAAGTCACAACTAAAAAACTAAACACACTAAGAACTCCGCACACAATTCCAATCGCTCCGTTTATCCTGTATCAGCGAGGGGACTGCATTAATAGACAAACACCGTTTCCCATTTACGTATAATGGTTTAGTTTCAGTACGTCCGGCGTGTCGCACTGATTGTCGTGCGACTGCGCAGTCGCTTGCGACATGTCGTAAACGGGTCACATCACTAGCAAGCGATCACTCTTTACTTTAGTGTGACTAGGGTTTGGTGAATCGTAATAGGTATTTATGTCTAGATGTTGGTCAAGTGGTTAGTGATATGAATACTGACGGTCGGTTCGATTCCAACCTAGGACAAATATAATTGTGTGATAAGCGTGATTGTTTGTTCCGTGTCTGGGTGTATTTTTTACATTTTTTATATATTATATTTACAAGTTTTTACATCAATTGTCGTTAAAGTAAGATTGCGATGAACGCTTTATAGTAAAACTAGCTTTTGCCCGCGACTTCGTCCGCGTGGAATAATAGTTCCAGTTTCCGGGGGATTTCCGGGATGAAAACTATCCTATGTCCTTTCTCGGGTCCCACCCAGACTATATCTGTACCAGATTTCATTCAAATCGGTTCAGTGGTTTAGGCGTGAAGAAGAAAGACAGACAGACAGAGTTACTTTGGCAGTTATAATAGTAGTATGGATTTGCAATCACCTGGTACGGTTTTGAAAATATAGATGACAACAAATTGTAGAATCAACTTTTAGCTTCGTCAAAATGTTCTTTTGCTGTTACCATAATCCATACTAATATTATAAATGGGAAAGTGTGTCTGTCTGTCTGTTTGTCTTTCTTTCACGGCAAAACGGCGCGATGAATTGACGTAATTTTTTGAGTGGAGATAGTTGAAGGGATGGAGAGTAACATATGCTACTATTTGTCTCTTTCTAACGCGAGCGAAGCCGCGAGCAAAAGCTAGTATTATATAGCTATGATTAACACATACATAATACTTATATGATGATGTTGTTAATACAGTCATTGCACTAACGATAATTACCAAGTCTGCCCTTCGGTTTGTTTCGCGAATAAATTCAATGACAATTCATTCGAAATTAATGCCGAAGCACATCTGAGACCGTTTGTAATCATATATTAAGATTAGTGCTTAAGGAATTAAAATCCATACTAATATTATAAATGGAAAAGTGTGTCTGTCTGTCTGTCTGTTTGTCTTTCTTTCACGGCAAAACGGAGCGACGAATTGACGTGATTTTTTAAGTGGAGATATAGTTGAAGGGATGGGGAGTAACATAGGCTACTTTTTGTCTCTTTCTAACGCGAGCGAAGCCGCGGGCAGAAGCTAGTATATACATAAAAGTATTATGATTTACATCCGATTGACATTTTCAATTCTTTGAATAGGTACGGTCAGCATCAAAAGTCGCTGAACACATTCAGATTCTCAAAATCACTATATACTATTATCATCTATTTAATGTGTTATGTTTAATGTTTTATGTATTTTTAATGATGTTCATTCAATACTGGCGCCTATCTTGTTGAGCGATTTATAGATGATAATAGTATACAGTGTTTTGAAAATCTGAATGTGTTCAGCGACTTTTGATGCTGACTGTACTACAGAGTGGCAGGTTTATGTATACTAAGTGTATTTTCAGTCTTGCACAACCTGCTAGGAGATGATTCAACCCATGAAAACAAACAACTTTTATTATGGAACCAACTCTGAAATCGCGAAAAAAATATTGTTTCTAACAAAAGTTCAGTGCCTCCCGACCATAATATATGAAACAGCTGATATTTTTTTCGAGATTTCAGAGTTGGTGCAATAATAAAAGTTGTTTGTTTTCATGGGTAGAATCATCTCCTAGCAGGTTGTGAAGACCAAAAATACACCTTGTATACAAAACTAGCTGTTGCTCGCGGTTTCATTCGCTTTAAGCTAACAGCTCAGCTTGAGATACGGTGTGATGTTATGTAGCCTGTGTGTTATTCTGATGTATAAGCTTTAATCCTTCCAACACACGTGATTCGAGTCACAATAGAAAGACAATAGCAGCCCGACAGCCGGCTGGCGCTTGACCGTCGAAGGGTTAATTTAATCTAAATCATCAAAATTATACACTCCAGTTCCTATTTGCCAATTAAAAATAATTAATTTGCTTATACAATAAAGGACATTACTGACGGATCAACGCATAGCCTAGAACATCACGCTTGTTTAGTATAGGATTGTGATAATAGTAATTTCACACTAACATTAATTTTAGGTTCAGGTTTCTTAGCCTTACTTTCTGTTGAGTTGTGAACCCACAACCTCTTGCATGAACCTGTCTTAACCACAGAACCATCATGATAGTACGACATTTTTATCCGGCATTTTTTTGCAATAGAGCATAGCAACTACAAATGAAGTTCGCTACTAAAATAATTAAAAAGTCGACACTGGCATTATAATGGTAAACAATTAATGAAACCCTAGATAACCGCTTTATAATAATATGACATAAAAAACGTTACAATGCTGTAATTGGTTGTTAACTAGAACTCCAAAGAATTAATATTCTCCGCTGCTCTCAAGAACATTGATCATTAAAACCAGTACGTACGCTGTTATTATCAATAGCTTTCCAAATTGAAGTTATAAATTAATAAACTTCTATGTATAACAGGAAATAATCTAAATCTTGTCTACATATAAATAATAAAACGAAACTTGAAGTACTGTTAATTATAATTATTAAAGATAGTCAATAAAATTTTAGTCCGATTTCCGCAAATATCAAAACTGATCGCGAATCGATTAGAAAAAATCGGTATAATATCAAAAGCGAGTGCTTCCGGCTACGGGACAGTAACTGACCAATAAAAAACGACAATAATTAACAACTGCTATAATAACTAGTTTGTCAAATTAAACTATTTTTACGACCAACACAATCCATATAAGAATTGTGTTATAAATGTAAAGAAATCGTTTCAATCGAAATCTAATTTAAAGTACAACAACCTAATCGATTAGAATGGATTAATTAATCGATTAGAATCGTTTCGGCTCGATCTCGACTAAATTAGAACATACGTAAGTAATCATGTATATTTTTATTTAGACCTGTAAAGTGCGAGTTGGCACAAAGAAGTGGTTCCGCATATTTTAACTAGTGTATAAATGTTTAATGTCTCCATTGCTGTAAAAACATGATTGTGTCTTGGAGCGTTTGTTAATTGTTGCAGTGGTTTTTTTTCCAATAACTTCTAGTAAAAGTGACAAGCGACAAACGCAGCTAGACAGGTCATCTTATTTACAGTATATATGTCACCGGAAAATAACAAGATCCGTAAGTTTATCAATTTACTAGGAAATTTATAAACTTTCGTAGGATTCTAAACGGGAGATAAATTGTAATATTTTACGTCCACGTTTTCGTAAATTGATAAACTTACTGAACTCACTCGTAAAATAATAAGTAAGCAGTAACCAAACGCTACGCGCGATCTGATTGGTTGACTGTCACGTGTCACTTCTCCTTCCTCGCGGCCGCCATTGTTCGCCACGGAACATAAATAAACCAGTTTGCTTGTGCGTTTTTATTAGTTTTAAATGTTGAACTGTGTTGCAACTCAAAGAAAACTCAACTCACTAGATCCTTGCCAGAGAGGAACCAGGCATTGTTGCTTCCAATTTATAGTTTGCCAAGTCTGATTGTACCAGTATCTGGACACAAGCATTGCCACTATGATCATTGACCAATCAGAGAGCAGTGTGTTATTTTACGTATTTCAAAGATGCGTATATTAAAAAGAGTTTCTGTGATTGGTCAAACCGTTTAAAATCTTACGAATAGATAACCGTTAGTTTATAAATTTACCGTATGACGTCGGAAATTGATAAATTTACGAAAATGTGAACGTAAAATATTACAATTTATCTCCCGTTTAGAATCCTACGGAAGTTTATAAACTTCCTAGTAGATTGATAAACTTACGGATCTTGTTATTTTCCGGTGACATATATATTTCTTTTCTCTCTCCATACTTGCGTTTCCAAATAACTTTTGACATTGGCAGAATATTAAACACCGCCTTAGCTTGTTATTAGATAAAATATACATAAGATGTAGAATCTAATAATATTACAGGTATCTTATTAACACAATTTATCTTAACACGACACATTTTGCCAGATATATTAAAGTTAATACAGGTAATATCCCGAAAGGTAATAAAAATAGCAAAAAAATAATCTTACAACTTACGGAACCCAAATCAATGAACAATCGACAAATAATCCGATAAAAAAGTCGATAAATATCCATGAACTCGTAATAAACAGGAGAAACACACGAACAACGCGTTTTAATTATTGTAATTAACAAATTTTTGTATAAATTATAACTCTATCGCCTCGGGAACACTTCGACTAACACAATTTGTTTAGACAAAAACGGAAGATACGTTCGTCTTTAGCAAGAAAGAGAAGCAAGATAACCGAAATGAAATAATCGGCGATTATAATCGGACAATCGGTTGTCACTTTTCGATAATTTATTTTATGAGTTCAGATATAAATGGGAGTAATTCTTATGCAAAAGTGTTTTTATTCTTCTTTGAATATTGTTGTTACGGATCTTGTAATTTTATTTCAGAAATAATGTTCTCCAATAAAAGCCACCTAGCTTGTCGATTTATTAAAGTCCGAAGATGTTTATCAGATATCTGTTTGCCAGAGGCTTTGAACGCGAAGATTGGCTTTGATTTTTGTACAAACTTTCATATTTTGGGAATCGAATTTCTAAAATTCCTTTCTTAACCTTCCGCTGCTCCAGCTTCGCACGGGTGTTAAAAATATTTGAAAATCTCAGTTTTTTTCTACTATATTATGCACGTATTGTACAAATTTATTATCCTCTTGAGTCACTATTATAGGTACCTAGTCACTCTATCTATTAAAAAAACCGCATCAAAATCCGCGGCGGAGTTTTAAAGATATTTATTTAATTTTAATATTTAATATGCTGGGACAACTCACATACGGTCATCTGATTTTAAGTTAAGCTCTGCTTAGAGCTTGTGTTATGGTAACCAGACAACTGATATACATACTTATATAATTTATAAATACATACATATTATAGATAAATTACACCCAGACACAGAACAAAGAATCGTGCTCATCACACAAAGTTTGTTCTAGGTGGGAATCGAACCCACGACCTCCGGCTTAAAGAACTAAGCAAACATCACAACAGGGTCAGGTAGACAGCGGAAAGCGACTTAGTTTTATGTAGTGGTGTAAAAGGAATAGTCATACACTGGTATTAATCTCTTATTCACAAACTAGACTAACTTTAAGTTAAATGCATCTTTCTCTTTCCATTTCATTAAGAAAAGGACAGAAGATAAAATATTAGTTAAGTCCTGTCAAATTAAGACACTGCGTAGATAATTTAGACGCGATTAAAAACATGGCGACTAAAAATACGTCGATTTACTTCAGGCGCTGTCTAATTTGGAAATAAAGAAATGCATTTAACTTTGGTGAAGTTTGTGTACAAGAGAATTAGCGCCATTGTTTCAGTGGGACAGTAATAGACTGGTATAAGAATCCCTGAACTACGTAATGGATCTTTGCGTTTCTGCCTATGATCTGAAGTGACTCAGTGGAAATTACATAGTACTAGTTAGAAAGAGTCAAAAAGTAGCCTATGCCCCTCTCCATCCCTTCAACTACCACGTTATAAATAATGTCAAGTCGTCGCTCCGTTTTGAAGGACAAACACACACTTTCTCATTTACAATATTAGTATGGATAGAAAACTTACTGCATAAATTGGAAGTATTTTTCTTATCACTAATTTATAAACCAGATACACGGATCTCTTAATCTTCGTTCAGCATGTAAAGCGAAGGAAGCGAATCCTTCCGCTTGGAGCTGAACACAGGACAGAGCATCCATTGAGCAGCACATGTGCATCACTAGCCTTCGGTAATTAACATAGACTTGCTTGCGTATCCTCCCGAGAACAGAGTGGTGGAGACGACTTTGTGACTAGTTTTTTTTTTATCTTTTTTGTACGTCACTGTAGTTGAGATAAAGTCCTTGCTTTTAGAAGTACTTTATTACGGTTGATTTTTTTACAATAACAAAGTGTGCAAAGGATAATAATCAACAATGCTTCTCCTGCTAATTAAACTTGTTGCCACCGAGTCATAACTGTTACATGATAGCAAGACAGAGACGAAGGATAGCTAAGCCAAAGTATGTGCGAAGTAAGATTTATTTAAATTGTCCTAAGAATAGGAATAAAAAGAATAATGACCTGATTAAACCTGACTTAAAATTAAAAAAAATAATAATAACAATAAACGTAGAAAGTATCACGTAAGAGGCTCTTGTCTTTCTTATACACAAATCTATCTATAAGTTATAGAAATCCCGTTTTGTAATGATGATAGTTTAATAGACAATATTTCA
Organism: Athetis lepigone; assembly: GCA_033675125.1. NCBI lineage: Eukaryota > Metazoa > Arthropoda > Insecta > Lepidoptera > Noctuidae > Athetis > Athetis lepigone. The sequence continues at coordinate 8,539,789 of CM066234.1, forward strand.
AAAGTTCACGACGATTAGCCAATTCACAACCTGTAACTATTTATGTGTCATTGTCATTTGAAGCCATAATACGCATTGTTGTGAGTTTTCGCTGTTCACATTGTCCTGTCATTGACTAACATTTAAAATGATTAAGCTTATCGGAAAATCTTTGTTGTTTGAAATACGGCCTAAAATAACCTAAAAAAGAACGAGTTTTCGTTCGTTTCTGTAGATATAAGTAATAAAAAAACATAAACACAATAAATTTTTACAACTCCATTCGGCATTCCATTCCGAACTTTCGACTACAAAACGTAGCTCATATAATTCGCTTCATCCTTAAATAAAACCTATCTAAAACTCGCAAAGGTCAAGAGCGAAAAAAAAAACAAATAAAAAAAAATCACACCTCCACGGATTTAATGCGCGTATAATTTCTTTGTGGCACCGCACAGAATGTGAGTAGACGTCATAAAATATGCATTTCTTCGGATGAGCGTGCGCACAGACGAAGGCACACGCACTCATGCGCATGTCCTATAGAATCGCTACGTTCCTTTTCACGCACACTAACAAACGGTCACAATAACTCAATCGCACTACATGCAAGTCCTTTGCATATTCATTTGAGTCTTGCAGTTTGTATCTTTGTATAAAATTATAATGCATTATATGACCCGGACGAGCCTTAGTGGTCGTTTTTATGTTATAAAAGGTAAAAGGTACCTTTACCGTACAAGCTTTGCAATGTCTATATATTTTATACTTCCATTCCTGTAAGCTTGCGTTATTTATCTATTTCTTGTAGTTCTTCGCTAATGTTTCTTAGAGGAAGAAGTTTTTTTTTTGTTAATAAGTTTGATGTTTCCGTTTAGAATTAACTTTATTTTGTTACAACTAGCAACTCGTCCCGGTTTCTCCCTTTGGGTTACATTATTGTAGTTTTATTAGGAATCTCTAGCTTATGTTACTCAGGTATATTGTAGCATTCGCATGATGAAAGAATTTTTGAAATCGGTTCAGTGGTTTTTGAGTTTTTTTTTACAAACGAACAAATCTTTCCGTTTTATAATATTAGAGTAGTCGGTAGATAGAGTATAAGAGAAGATTTGGTACATAAATTGTTTTTTCAGGTTTTTCAGGCTAAAACAAAACGTGCTTTATTTAAAGAAAACTGCAACTTTATTTAAATTTATTAGATGATAGTCTCATCTACACAGTTATTTCTTGTGTTACGAAATAGCATACAGCATAGTAACATAGATATTATTATAATATGTTTAAAATGTGTGTCACGTGACAAAATTGACAGTTACCTTGAACAGCCGTCTGTCATTTTTGTAAAATGAACATGCAAAAGGTGTATTTGTGATTTTTTCCTCGTATCCTTCAAATGCTAATGATATATGCATTGTTTTGCATATCAAGTGGAATAAAGAGAGTTAGTGTACTAATAATACCATAAAACTTCATAAAAGCTTTATAGAAGCTTATGATTTTGAGGAAAAAAAATAATGATCTTTATGAAAGACGAGATATAAAAGAGAATTAATAGAACATTGAAAAACCTTCTTTGATATTATTCTTTTGAAAAAAAACTGTTAATTAATTTGTGTATAGAAATACTGTTGATTATAGTCGATCTCATTAATCAGCAACTTTAATTAGTTACTATACATAAGCGGCCATTTTTATTTAACAAGACTATGTAAACATCCATACTAATATTATAAATGGGAAAGTGTGTCTGTCTGTCTGTTTGTCTTTCTTTCACGGCAAAACGGAGCGATGAATTGACGTAATTTTTTGAGTGGAGATAGTTGAAGGGTAGGGTTGAAGGGTAGGGATGGAGAGTAACATAGGCTACTTTTTGTCTCTTTCTAACGCGAGCGAAGCCGCGGGCAAAAGCTAGTATTCCATATTACAAAAACATAGCGAAATCTCTCGCCAAACATAATAATCTTCTGGCATTAGTAAACCTTATATACTTATATAGAAATTATTGCAGCTTGGCAGTAGAATTCTTTTACAAAACATACATATTATGAAAACTGTTTATCTATGATAAATAGACAGCTTAATTTTAAGAGCTAAACGTGTCAAGATTTCATATTATGAATTATTTTGAATTGCCTTTCATCCGTTTAATATGAATCTCCGCTGTGCAGTGCCACATTAAATAGCGGTTACGGATTTTCGTATTTCAGCGGATAATTTATGACTTAGAAGTTGTCAGAAGTCGTATGTTTGAGTGTGGGTTTCTTGTCTAATTGTCCATTAACCGTCAATTAACGTTTATGTCATCAGTTAGTTATATTATTTCGTTTATGTGCTGTTTAATAAGATATGTCTTATGTTGGATCGTTTCTACTAGGTGGGCTTATTTTGCAACAGTAGTAACTCGAATTCAACTTTAGATGATTCTAACATTAAGACAAATCAAATGGCAAAATTTCAATTATAAACAAGATTGGCAAAGGTTAAACTAAAAGGATGAACACAAACAATGTAGGAACATAATTACATAAACGATAACTCACAAACGAAACAACACAAAATTTCAAAAGATTTATTACAATCTTGATATTTTAAATCGATAATGAGATCCATAAAGTAAGATACATACGAGTGGTACCTACGGAGAAGTCAATATCACCTGCTCGGAAACAAAAAGAATCGATTCAAAATACGAGCAAAAAGTATCGATTATCGCCGCATTAATCCACATAATCGGTCCGCGACGTCGAAGCTCGGTTCTCGTCTATCCATCAAGATGTTGCCCCCTCCCTGTTCTTAGTTTTAATTTCTTTTCTTTTTCTTTCAATTAGTGCGCGTTTATGTACTGAGGTAGCCCACCTTGTGGACGCGTAATTGTTGCTATTTACAGTGGCTCTGCCATGCTTCAAGGCAATACGTTAGAGTTTTAAAATTTCTGTTTTCTCAATTACTGTATTTGTATTATTATCACCTGCGTTCGTGTTTATACTAATAGATTGAAATAGTAAAGGAGTTAAAGGTTTAGATTCTTATATCCATGGACGACATTGGAAGCAAATTTTGTTGAGCATTTGTTAATGTCAAATCAAGCCTTTACAGGAATTAAATTTTAAACTTTTTACAAAATGACACTACTGTACTTTCAGTAGTTTTGGTTATGCGTTGAAGATCGTCTGTCAGTTTGTTTCTTTTATAGCTATATAAATATTATAAAGCTCCAGAATTAGCTGGTTTCGTTAAACGCGCTGATCTTAAGAACTGCTAGCCCGAAATAAAAGATTCTTTTAAAGTTCGATAGCCTAATAATTGAGAAAAGCTATACGCAATATAACATTACTCTAAAACTTACAGTTACGGAGCATTAATAAAAGATGCGGGTGAAACCACATAGGACAGCTTGATAAAAATAAATCCCATTAAATTAGTAGTAATGTATTCCTATTAAACAGAATTTCAGACGTCACGACTGTCGATGAATGAATTTCAACACCATAATCCCATGAATGACGCGATAAACTATAAAATCGTATGACCGCATCGCTCGTGAAGTTAACAGTACAAAAATATTCAATCTGCAAGCCAATTACCTATTTTGTATTGGAAACCACGCCCCGAAGTTTAGACCAGTGAGGTACCTATTCAGAAAATTGTACGTGCATTTTGTAGTATGCGCGTACGCCGTTTTATGTCGTTCGTTTCCTTCTATACTAATGATATAATGTTGCTTCTAGTTCTTCGTCTTCCTGTGTATTCCTGAGGTTTCCTGTACCTTGCAGTGAAAACCTCAATCTTATTTTATTATGTTACTAAGCCGGCGGATTTTGTTCTGTCAATTACTGCATAATAAAATCCTATTGAAAAAGGACTTTGATTGTTTTCAAGACAACTGTTGCAATATTTCTATTTATGAAGAATCTATACAAATAAAATAATATGAAAAAATTTGAAAGCCGAATTGGTTCTGTCGTTTTATAGGTTTGCGCTTAGCGACACATTCAGCGAGGTTTCCGGCGACTCGGACCGCAATTAACTCGGACCGCGGCCCCTGTCGCCGGATCCGTAAAAAATATTTAATTTTCTCCATGGTAATTTTCGTGGTCCGAGTTAATTGCGGTCCGAGTCGCCGGAAACCTCCATTCAGCTACTCATTTTCATTTATAAAGATAAAAACTCGAGGCGAATTTTTTTTTTCATAACCAAGACTCATTTCTCAGAAAAATCTTAAAATATTAATAATAAAATCAACTGTACCAAAAAACGCACTAAAATCTATGTCACAACGTTTTTTTAAACAGAAACATCCGCTCTAATTGACTGCTCGTACAAAACTAAAAACAAAACCGTAAACCATCAAGTGAGACAGAGTAAACAGAACAAAACCAAACAAGATCATGCGGAATCATTTACTCCAATCAGCGCGTGCGCCGGACGACGGAGATGGCCGAACAAAGACGAAGACGTACGAAGCAGCGTGTGATGGCGAATCTCTTTCCATCGATAAAGAGATTGTTAGATTTATTTTACACTTTATAGATTTAATTAATTCAGTATCAGAAGAAGGTACGAAGACAGTAAAAGTAATTGTTTTGTAAAGACAGGTAATAAGTGTAAAATTGTACAGTTAACACATAAAAGTAATGTATTTATAATTAACTATCTAAGGCCAAAAGCTGAGATAAATAAACATTACTTAGGACTTGCTTTAGCAAGCATTATTCCCATCACTGTCTCACAACTATAAAATGTCAAGTGCAAAATAGAGACACAACATGCTAACCCAAAGCAATGCCTAAGCATTATGAATGACACTCAAATGATTGGACATCAAAAACACAAAGATATGAAAGGTAATGAATATCGCCATATCTATCTGGGTCAGAGCCCGTACGTCCCCTAAGATTTGTCCCCCAGCATAAAAGTTGTGGATTCGGCCCCTATATAGGTGCCCGTTGGTCTCCTGGTAGGGGACCAATTAATATTTTAATAAAAATATTATTTTTAAGGTACCCATTCGTCTCCTCTAATATATACACAATATAAGTTAAAGATTCGGCACCTATTCAGGTGCCTATTGGTCCCCTGAGATAAAATCGCCTATATTTTACCTAAAAACGGTTAACATAGTACACTTGTGAACAGTTTATTAACGCAATTAATTTAATAAATCATAACAGATCATTGAAAAAAGAGCTACGATGAATGATAATGCGTCATGATAATAATGCAACCTGTCGATAGGCTTACGATGTAATATTGTCTCTTTACGAATGGCTTGTTAAAAAACGGGTATTAATGATTGAAAACTTAAGAGAACAAAAGTACTAGGCGCGCAGTAACGTGAAGTAGTCATGTACGAAAATCTAAAATTCACTGTGTTTTTAATTTTCTCACAAGATCACCTTAATCAATTCAAAGTACTAGGCGCGCAGTAACGTGAAATAGTCATGTACGAAAATTTAAAATTCACTGTATTCCTTAATTTTCTCACAAGATCACCTTAATCAATGCAAAGTACTAGGCGCGCAGTAACGTGAAGTGGTAAATAGAAAACGATCGATCGACGAATCGATTAATTATTTTGAAGACTGACTTTATGCCTAGAGCCTAGAGGCATTTTATTAAACTTAATCTTATTTGAAATACTTAAACATGATATTTAAGGAATTATTATATTTTTATTTTACCCTTTTCTGCGCGACTGTACCAGGACTATATACATGTACTTATATTAGAAGAATGAATTAAAATAAATATTCTTCAGGGGGCGAATAGGCCCCTCAAAAGTTCCAGGGGACGAATGGGCACAGGGTGCGAATCTTAGGGGACGTACGGGCTCTGACCCATCTATCTATAAACAAGTCAGCATGCAACAAAACACATACGTCATCCGGCGTTACATTGCACATAAAATTGCCATCAACAAACGTAATACGAACAAGTGATCGCCGGCGCAACATATCTAGATCCCTTATCGATCGATGGATCCCGATTTGATCTACGTGTGCGTACGTTCATAATTATCTCGGCGCTTTCATCCGCCGACTAGAGTTTACGACCGCCTGCCCCGTGTAAACGTCTGAAATCATATTGGCAAGTAATTAATGATCATTACTAACTTTAATATGGACAATTAACTACACTGTACACAATACACGGTAATTATAACTTAACTGATGGTCTTTGAGACGATTCGGAGATCGAGTTACAGATTTCACCGTTATCATTAGGATTTTGATTGACAACTTTACTTTTGTGGAGATTAGAAGTGGGCCGAGAATTGAACCTTGGGAAGCCCCGAGGATTTTGGCTAATCTACTGAACAGATCATGAGGAAAAAAACTTCAGAAATGGGTTTGTACAATTAACATTAGTTGTCTACCTACGATTTTTGTCACAACAATAAACTACTAGATTACAAAAAAAGATTTGAAGATACAGAACAATGAGAATATCTGTAAAAATGTATTATCGTTACAGGAAAATGTTAAAACTTATTTTAATACACCACCAACAATAAGAACTGATCCTCGGAAAAATAAAACTAGACGGAGCTCCTTATCTGCACATCTCGAAACGAAATATATTGTAATAAAAAGTACTTGGAGGATGACAAACGTGTTAAATATCTCAACAAATCATTTTACACTCAATTTACAATCATAATTCCTGGATATAAAGGTCAGAGTTGGATACAAAAGATGATTCCAACCGTATTTTCAAGTTGGTCATCAATTGACGTAACGCTCCAAGGAACGATATGATTCATCTCGTTTCTGTACAAATTGGGATGTGAGATTCATATTTTTATTCAATTAGATACGCGAGAACTTCCATATGTGTACTGTATTCAATAACAGCCTATTGAAGTACACACATAAGTATTTCATCTTCTGTTTTTGTGGCCGTTAATATTTTAAGTTACTAAACAAGTCTTCGACATCATAACTTGTTAATAAGCTTAAGAATTCTAAGTAGATACTTATACATAGATGATCTCGTGTATGTCAATAGTCAGATCTTTGTCCGTACGTACACCCATCGCCCCGCCTCATTACCTCCTATACGATACAGCCTCACTATAATGTACTATCACATTGACCGCGGAGCCCAGCCTAACTTGGTCTCTCGTTTCAATAAAAACATTAATAAAGTAATCAACATTACATACCAGGTTAAACTGGACACGTATTCCCAAAGATGTGTTGAATTTGCAGTTGGACAAATCGAGTTTTTCCTTATACAGTTGTAATAAAGTTTAAGATCAAACAGATTTTTTACTGTAAGAGCAAATAGATGCAAACACACGTGAATTGGTGTGTGTAGTAACCGCATTTACATTTTAGACATACTTGCAGAGAGTAAATGTCAATTTAGATGGAAGACGGGTACTGATGCAAGAAATTGATGCAGTTATTGAACTCTTGCACGATGATCTGATTGTCGATGTGAAGACAATAGAATAATTAATGAGAGATATCAAATGCGTTTTGAAAGTATGCGTTTTTAATTCGTAAAATGATTGGTGATCGGTATTGAAGAAAAAGTAGTTTTGCAAGTAGATTGATTACAGTATTCAAAGGTTATGATTATAGATTGTTCGAATACATAAACAAGTAGCTAACGGTAGTGTAACAAAAAACATGATCAAGTAGGTATTATAATTGACCGATCATTCATACATTAAGAAGAACGTAAGACAAAAACTGTCTATCAGAAAATAATGTTAAAGTGATTCTGGGAAATAATTTAAAATCTCATATTTGACTGATCTGAAAAAATTTAAACTAATATTCTCCGAACAACAGTCTAAAATTGACCGCACAAATCCGTTTATCTAAATCTTAAGTGACATTTTAATTTCAATTAGTCATAGAACTGTAAACGGTGATCAAAACGGAACAGTACATACTGACATTTATTCGTTTTCCACTTAACTAAATGCCAGAGAAGGATTATGTGGATTCCCAAGCATCTCGGGTCGCAGCTGTCTCAGGAAATTTAAAAATTATTGAGTGCACTCACGTAGTTCGATTCCATATCATTTTTTGCCAAAATTTATAACGAATCGTCTGTGTTTGAGGATAAAATGATTATAATTTATAATTAAGGTATGGCTGGAGGCGTCAAAAACGATTTATCAAAGCAGAAAACTTATCTAGAAAGGATTCTTTAAATTGCTTCTGCATAATACTTAGCTGCAAAATGAGTAATGTAAATTACTTTAATAGTTTCATATGATAAAGGAGAGCAATGTGTTTTGCTCGTCCGTCGGAACTCAAGAATCGTGTGAATTATATCGATTTCGTTTATTATTTTTTGCCGACACTCCGTTCTAGCTTTTTGTTGTTTTTGTACAGTCATGATTATTTCTAGAGTCGCGTTGATCTATATAGTCATTATGTACATTTGTATCCACTTTGTCTGTTTATTTTACATCCTGATCTGTGAAAAAAATGGACCTAGATAGACTGAAGCGAATCAATTTTATGGATCCGTTGAGAGTTATTGCTACAATTTGATCGTTTTGAGTTGTGGTTACGTTGTATTTGTTTCTTAGTGATATGCTATGCATTGTTAGCTTTCGACCGAAGCTGATATTGAGATGAACTCAATCTTGCCAACTATTTTATTACTGAGGCTTATTTCTTAGAAATTCTTTATAAAACTTAGCAAAGTATTTAACTATTTTCACAGACATCATCAGTGATATACCCATCTTGAACAACAATGACCCCTACGGTATTTAGTTGTCAGCGACAATCAAATTCAAAAGGAAGTCCCCACCCAATTTCCTTGGAATCATAAATCCCAGTACTAAGAACTTTCGATCACTCGTGGTTCCGTTGAGCGAGTTCAAAAACCCATTATGTAGGACATTATGAGGAGCCATTGTTTCGCCTGAATGAACCGGCACAATATCTTACGAAATTTCCTAAAAAACCTACCACCATATTATGGATGTTTATTATGTCTGTACTTATCTGATTCGAACACCCATTGTCTTTTTGGGTACCATCGGTATTTGAAATTTTAAGGCACCTCGTATATTTTTAATATTCCGACGGTATTAAATTTATATGGGCATGTTAATTAGGTGTACGGAGTATAAAGCCCTGTTGGTCATATGGTTGGAAATGCGTCTGCTGGGATTGGAGTCTTAGGTTTAATTGTCAGGCCATACGATATGATATTGGGATTAACAATTAATAGTTTCTCAGTAGCAATTTAGAAGTTTGTGGTTTTTCAACCCCATGTCTCGTATGGTATTGGTCCTAAGCCTGACTTCGTTTTGGTCGCGTCGATTTAAAGTATAAGAATGAGAGTATGCACTTGTGTTTGCGAAAACACTTGTTCACTAAAACATTTACTTTAGGGCTAGTCTCTATGTGCCGAAATTCAATCGAATAAATTATATTTCATATTAAGAAGGTTGTTGACGAAAATGTTCTAAGTATTCTAAACACTTTTTTCTTAACACTGCATTTTTGTTCAAGTTGGTGCCTAGATATAACTTGTAGAAAGACATCAATATTTTTTATAGTGAAGCAAATTAATTTGCATAAAAACAACTTAACGGGACATAACTTTTTATCCACTTCAATCGCCTTTATAACTTACTCAAGTTTAATCCAACTTTGCTTCGGTTGTAACTGTGTTAGTCTACTTTTTTAATATTATTAATTGGTATATCGCTATTGAAATATTTGCTACATTAAATCGATCATTCATTTCAATATTTCAAAGAACATCTTTGCCCCAATTTTTTATTACTTGTTCGTGTTTTGTTAAATATTTTCTTTTTCTTAATAACCGTGTTATAATTTACAATTTTCGATAACTGTCTTATTTTGTTATAATCTTATCTATAATCTCCATAAATTAGAGGCAATAAACACAAGGTACTGTCGATTTACAATTGTTTTTCTATATTCGCACTATCGCCGACAAGTCGTGAGCTATTAACTCGGTTACATCCAAATCTATTAGGGTTGCTAGATCAACGAAATCTTGTTAGAAATATATAATACTTCTGAAATTCCAATATTGCCAATTTTTTGGTCCATATCTTCTTTTCATTTCCAATTGGGTCAGATTTCACAATAAACATTAAAACTACAATACTTGAAAGTTGTATTTGTAACAGCACTCTTTGGATCTTGCCTACATCACCTTCTTCTTCTTCATAAATTATGTCTAAAATGTCAACGCTTGCTTTGCCAACCCTAAACACACAGATCAAGCGTACATAGCACATACCCTCATTCATTAATAATAACTTGCTCTCACTAAAACCCCGTCCGTTATTACAATCACGATTCATGCACGACTTATGTAACACACAAATTATCTATCTACATGTTAACATCCATTGTGTTCTGAGCTCTAATCTACATAAGTATAGGTATTAATTCGTCTTTCAAAAACGATTTTGTAAAAAAAGCGACGGTATTTCGACATCACCATCTCAAGTTTAATTCTCTTTAAAACTTTACACGCAAGTTTTCAATACAATACATACGTGTATTGTAATGATGAGTGGAGAAGTGTTTGTGTTGGTGGACAAAGAAACGGAGAAATTAATTGAATCGGACCAACCATATACATTATTAACCATATCCAGTATCATGACTAAGTTTAGGTTTGGATCTGAAGGCTATAATGTAGTTCGAATAAGCATTAAAATCTAACCATATCAAGGCGCTAATCGAAAACTTATTTTATTTGCAAAATCGCGAACTCATTTATCAAGCGCATTAAACCTAATCTAAACCGTAACCATCGATACGAAACGCTTTAATTTCCCAAATAAAAATTTCAACGTGTAAAACATTCGATTCTCGATCCATACATTCGTTTCTATTTAAAAGATAAGATCTTTCGTCTTGTAAAAAAACGAATCGATACACAAAAACAGTTTCGTGCACCAGTGTACATAGACGAAGAGTCAACGATCACTCACAATGGGCCGCTCCGCAGTGACTAGGAGAAAACATTGATTAATTACCATAATAATTTATTTGATACTCCAAAACTTGATACGGGGAGGGGCCGCTTACACAACCCGCCAGACGTTTAAGTTGTTTTTGAACTAAAAACTTCTAACTATCAAACATGTAACGCAAACGCACACGAAACAGAACGAAAAGACTCGCCAGTTTTAAAATATGATGAAAACACTACATTGTTCGTTTGAATATGATGCATGGAGGTGATTTGGCTGTTCCAAACAAAAGAATAAGTTTGACGGAAAAGGAATGGATGAATGTATCGTTAGTTATGATTGTTTCGATATGTATTAGCATAATATAGTTTTTTTTGTTTGTACAACGTGTTTCTTTTTTGTTTAGGATTGCTCTCTGCGCTGAATCACTTGGACCAGGCTCGGAAGAATTCTTTGCACACCACGGTTGACTACTCCAGATATGTTAAGAGGTATAGCTACTGAAATTATTCTTTATATAATTTAGCTGTCAGTTTTTTTAGTGTACAGTGAAGCGTGGATTTTTCTCGTGATCAATTTTAAGTTATTAAATTGTTATCAGAAGTCATGGTGATGTGTAGTTTTTTGCTTCAATTCACAAGGATATTAATTTGTTTAATGATTTTAATAAGTTTTGTATAAATACGTTTATTTAAACTGTAATAGACATAGTTTGAAATGTCAACACTAACGCTGACGACTAATATACGAAACGTAAACGTGCGAGATGTCGCAAAATAAGACAAAAAAATTGGTCTACTTAAGTAAAAAGAGACTATTACAAGAACAAACATCTTAAAACATATCCTGTTGATGTCTGTATCACCGGCTTCCGATAAATTAATGACGTTGACAGCCCAAATACAAAGCATATTTCTACTAATTGTTGGAATTTACAAACAGGTACAGCTCGACTCTAGAATGCGGCTCCTCATACTGCAAGGACCTGGGCTACCGGGAACACTTCCACTGCATGGACTGTACAGCCAGGGTCTTCTGCAAAAAAGAAGAAATGATCAGACACTTCAAGGTAATTTCTAGAAGCCGAATGACTTACTATACAAGCCCTATTGCTTTAATCTTCTAAAACCATTATTACTACCATTTCTTTTGATACTGTTTCTTACTCTTCCACTATTTCTCTAATTACATTATCACCAGTATTTTTGATTATATTATCACATAACATTATCACTAGTATTCTATACTTATTTTCTTTATTATCATTAGTAAGATTCCTATGTTCTTTTCCTAATTTATCAAATCTTCTTCCACAGTGGCACAAAAAACGAGATGAGTCTCTAGCTCATGGCTTTATGAGATATTCTCCCTTGGATGATTGCTCTGAACGATTCACCGACTGCCCCCACAACCGGAGCCAGACGCACTATCACTGTATTCAAGATGGCTGTGATAAGGTAAGAAATAAGATATATGTATATCGTCATTATCATTATCACTACCGTTAACCTCATCTCTGTAACTGTTTTAATCGAAGGAATGACCAAAATCGACTTATTGTCATCCATACTAATATTATAAATGGAAAGTGTGTCTGTCTGTCTGTCTGTTTGTCTGTTTGTCTTTCTTTCACGGCCAAACGGAGCGACGGATTGACGTGATTTTTTAAGTGGAGATAGTTAAAGGGATGGAGAGTAACATAGGCTACTTTTTGTCTCTTTCTAACGCGAACGAAGCCGCGGGCAGAAGCTAGTTCTTTATAAAGCACTGGTCACCTGCATAGAGTTAGTCTGAAAGTCGACCCTAACCAAAGAGGTCTAGGCAGATAATAATTTTAATCATGATGATAACACAATTCACTGATTTAAACACTGATATAATTTAAAAGTTACTGTTTCTGATTCGACTAATTCCTGACAAAGTTTTGGGAACTAGGACAGCCTTTTCAGTAGTTGATCGTTAAGATTTCACAGTGATTCTCATTATTTAAAGTTTCTACTCCATGGTAAACAAAATAGTGATTGCAGATCCATGATATAAGCACAAAGCCAGGATGGTGCCCATCCTTTTGATATAATCGCTGACTCGCTTAGTATGCACACAGGAAGTGACGTATTTGATCTCGTTTGCAGCTATAAAGCTTATAATTATTATTTCTAATAGACGATGATTCATGAAGAGAGCTTATTGTTCGAGTTCTTAAGTAACAACTTTATGTTATGTATGTACCAAAGGATTAATTTTAAGTCTTATTGCTGTTGGTATTAAAAGCTGACACGTTGGGTTGGTCTTCCAGCAGAAGACATAAAACAAAGTCGTCGAAATTTAGAATCATTTAGACCTTATTGGTCTAGTTCTGTTTTATCTCCTGCTTGATATGGATAGAAGTGAAAATACGTTTTTTATCACACCTCTGCTGTTCTTCTCTGATTAATTTCGTTGCGGGATCCAGAGCTGAATCTTTTTCCAGTACTCTTCAATGTTCATTACTTCTGCACTTTTTTTGGGAAAATCCACTTTAGATTCCAATTTGCAAGAGTTACAGTTTTAATATTTTTTAATTATTTACAGTAGTTTGGAAATATGTAGCTGGAAAAAAGAAACATTTCAAATAGTGTAGGCAAAAATGTTGCGCCACTCATAAAAGAGGTATACAACGCCATCTATCCAAGGTGAAGCTAAACGTATATTTTGTTGTAGTGCAAGCGAAATAGAATCTTACTTTTGATAATTAATTAATTTGGAGATTTTTACAAATTGGTGGTTGCTTTTGACTTTGTTAGTCATTGCTAATTGATGTCGTTAACATTAAGCACCTAGTCAAGTGTGATCGAGCATTCAATGTTTTTTTTATTATAATTTACTGATTAAGATCTCCTTAATTACATAAATAATAACCAATGAATGGTTCTTAAAGACTATTTAGGAGTTGTGAAAATAAAATAACAATAACCCAGCGCGGAAAGGCAATACGTTTTAATTAAGACATTCTTTTTTCTCCAGGTTTACATATCAACATCAGACGTGCAGATGCATGCAAACTACCACAGGAAGGATTCTGCCATCCTCCAGGAAGGTTTCCAGAGGTTCAGGGCCACTGAAAGCTGTGCTGCTCCTCATTGTGTCTTCGCTGGACAGAGGACCACTCATTTCCACTGCAGACGACCTGGCTGCACCTATACATTCAAGAATAAGGCTGATATGGGTGAGTATGGTAAATCTGAGAAACAATTTGATTTGTAATGTTATTTAATTTTTAGGGATCTTATGAAGGAATGCCAAAAAGGCGTTTGGCTAGCAGTGGGATATAATAACAGGAGAATAAAATAGATAACTTAAAAAATATCTCGACAGCTGATCTCCTCTAAAAAATACCATCTCCGATTGACGTATTGTCAGCTAGTAGAGCATCGCAATCGTCTTAAAAATCTATTTTTATCCTAAAAACAATACGAGTGAGTGAGTGAGTAGGAAAACAGATTTTCTTAGCCCACAAAGACGCACTGCTGCAGTTAATAAGTGATGACAAAAAAAAACATTAATCCACATCCAACATTTAACAAAAAAATGATGATGTCATAACTGCCTCAAAAAAACAAACTATCATTAACACAATCACTAAACCAACCTTCACCATTACCTAAAGTACACCATCCCACCACAACACTAACTCACATAATCGACAATCCACAGAAAAACACAAGACCTATCACATCAAAGACGAAGCGCTTTCCAAGGACGGGTTCAAGAAGTACATGAAGAACGAAGCCTGCCCCTACCGCGACTGCCGGTTCAGCAAGACCTGCAACCACATCCACTGCATCAGACCCCACTGCAACTATGTGCTGCACTCCAGCAGCCAGATCTTCACTCATAAGAGGAAGCATGAGAGGAAGGAACAGGAAATGAGTTTTGGGTAAGGATTTAGGTTTAGGTGTAAATTATCTTGTTTTTCGAAGGAATTGTAATTTTAGATATTTGAAAGCTTATTTTTTGGATATACTTTTACTGTTAGAAAGAACAGTAATACTGTTGACATACAAAATTATGTTTTACCGTTGTTTTTTTGGCATGCTATAATTTGCGGGGTTATTAAAACTAAGCTCTGTTAAATCTAAGCCTCTTTCACTGTCTCCTGATTTACACTATCCATTAAGACAAATACGTAAATATAAACTGAACTTGAAAGAATCAATTTGTTTGTAAAAGTATGGTAAAACCGATTCCTAAACACAACTATCAAAAACATGAAGGGCCAATGTCTCAAAACCACCACAATATTAGTATATTTCCCAGTCACCTCGTCTGCCTGATACCAAGTTTGTAATGTTAATAAAAACAAACAATGTTAGAACAATAATAATTACTATGTTGAGTTTTATAATAGCAAATATTGCAATAAAATAAATATTATCAGTATTCAATGTGTACAATAAACGTCCATTCAAATGAAACAAAATATTTCATGTTTCAAAAATTTTGTACAATGTTTACTAGTTGATACAGAAGAAAATGTTCACAAAAACTTTTTTTCTACTGCTACCAAGAACTTGAACATTAATAATCTGATTTCACTTAAGTTTATGAATATTGGCAAGATAAGTCTAAAGAAGAATCAATTAAAAATTTGTTATTTTTAATTGTTATTAGTACAGAACAAACTGTTTTTGTTGTTTTAGGTGCCCTAAAGTAAACTTGATAGTTCATCTATAACACATAAACCACAAACCTCTTTTTCTCAAATGTACTCTTTTTACCCTTTACACTTCGTATGCATAAGTAAATAGTTTAATAAAAATCGGTACATCAATCACAAAAAATTAGGACTTGAAAATTTTTACGACACGCTGTTAAAAAAACATTAAAAGGGTGGGAACAGAAGCCAATGGCAATCATAATTGAAAGACATATGGCATGAGCAACATGCACTTAATCACGTATGTCAAAGTACTTAGCAACTAAATCACGCATACTTATTCCGAACACATATCTCATCATGAATGACATTGCCACTAAATCTGACTCACAATCTTCAATTGAAATACGTATTGGGAATACCATTACTAATTCTAATATTTTTATCAACAGGCTTCCAACATCTGTGATCCAAAATGCTCTGATGCAGCAGGGTGCAGATTTAAGCATGTATTCTCCAGGAGGAAACCTCCACATTGATGATGACATGTCCAATCCAATGATGGATTCGGACTACCCGCATCCATTTGTGAGTAGCAATTTTACACTTAATAATAATGAAGTGATGAACATGAAATGACGTGGCGGGAATCTAATTGAAGGATTTTATGCCACTCAAGTATTGTTAGAGTCATATTATGATATGGAGCGAGACATTATTGTTAAAATACGTCACTGAAACTTAAAGTCATCCTCCAAATATGTTGACATTGAGTCAACATAACAATTTACTTAAGAATAGTTATGTATTTTGCTTACAGAACCCAGCGTTAGTTGAAGAAGCATCTAGGAAATATATTGAAACCTTCAACGGAGCTAAAGAGGCTGAGGACAAATGCAACAAATGCAGCGCCTTCAATAAGCACTACCACTGCTTGGCCGATGGCTGCAAGATGGCACATAGGTACTACAAATTTCACAATAGCATTAATGATAATTAAACTGATTTCTCAAATTATTTTTTTCTATAATGTTTATTTTTTGTTTTCGCAGTTGCCACACCACCATGGTTAAACATGTAATGGAGCACGAACAACAGAACCAAGTGACTGACGCCTATTTCGTGACATATACAAGACACAACCCATGCGGCAACTCGGCTTGCCAACACATAAGAGACATCACACACTATCACTGCACTTGGGAGAACTGTGGAGCAGTCATTCTGTCATCCGAAGAGCATCCATTCAGACGACTGGAACATCATCGTCAGCACGCGATTCTGAGCCCAATGTCTCCGAACTTAGCGTCGAGATTTGCTCCGAACTTTACTCCGCAACTTTCAGCTCAGTTGCATCCTAATATGGCAGCTCAACTCGGCCAAGTGCCAAGTTTGCCAAATCTTCCTCCGAACTTGGCTCAACTGGCTCAAATGGCGCCTAGCTTATCTTCACAATTGACACCAAACCTACAAGCTCAATTGAACCTTGGACCGAGTCCTGGGGTAGTCCCGCAGCAGGTCAATCCGTCAAGCTCATTGGATGAAATGTTTAGTAGAAAAAGAGGAAGACCACCGAAGAACAGAGTGGTGGAAGTCTGGACAGACAATGTGAATATGTCTCCACAGGCCATATTTACGTCGTTCAAGTTACCGAAAAGCAACCAGTTACCACCGGTTATACCGTCGCCGGTTATTCCTACGATTGAGGAATTTCCTGTAAGTACATGAGAAGCAAATGTAGTTTTGTTTATAGTCCGACACTAAGTGAATTCCATAAAACCTATTATTTATCTTTTCACAGCGCATTAAATTCCAACACTTCGAAGTCTTCACTAGTCCTGAAACCTGTTTATCATCATACCCTAACTGCCAGCTCCGCATGACAAGGCTGCATCTCCACTGTTTCAACTGCAGCTTCGCTGGGGAAACCCACTTGATCATGGAAACCCACATGAGGGAGGTGCATGGTGTCAGTCCCTTATTAGAAGGCTTTGATTATTTCTCGTCATTCGACCAGTGTGGAGGAAAGAGCTGCTTCAAGAACCAGCTACGGTCCCACTTCCACTGCGCTCAAGGCAATAATTGCCCTGCTATTTTGACACAATACTCAGCCTTAGCTACTCATAAGCATGGAAGAGGAACCCCAGTGATTAAAAGTGAAACGGAACAGGAAAAGCAGTTTGAGGAAGCCAAAGACTATTCTTTGAAAGAAAGAGCATCAGTGGATAGTGTCAGTTCCATGAAGGAGCCAATTGAGTCTTTTACGCCTGCAAACTTCTCTATCAAGAGTGAATTTGAAAGAGAACAAGATAACGTGTCCGGTGAGTGTCTTTCTATGCAATTATGTATTTTAAACAGTCAATTATTATTATTTTTTCATATATTCCTCATGTAAATAATCTTCCATTAACTGATCTTGAAACACTTTTTATTTCAGTAGTAAAAGCGACGGGAACCTTCTATCCGTCATCACACCTTCGCAGTAACACATCATCGCCATCGCCTAGAAGTATCTACGATGCGTCTCCATCGAAGGACATGAAGTCACGTATGGATTACGACCAGAAAAAAGTCTTTGAACCTCCGAAGGTTACTGGACCAACCATTCCACCTTCGTGTCACGATCAGATGTGTCCTCTGAATAAGAATTCGACGGGAATGAACCTGCATTATCATTGCCCTCACTGCAGTCAAGCGTATGTAGACTTGAAGCTGCTGTTCAGTCATATGGTTAAGAAACACAGCAATACCATGGAGCCTGGACCAGTTGGATTGGCTGCTACTAAGGTGAGTAAAACTAGCATTAAAGAAAGTAATATTAGCCATATCCAATTTGATTATGCGTAGCGTAACGGAACTTTCTCAAGTATACATAAGTAACGATTGTATAAAAAGTCTCTATCAGCTAATTTGGGACTAATAAATACACTGTCTATAACAGCAAAGCTATTGTCTGTTATTACGTCAATATCCTCATTTGTATTGTTTGAAACGTTTGATACATTCAAATTAATTTTACCAATCATATCCGTTGGCGTCACATTTATACAATTCAACTAAGATTGTATTTTTGCGCACAGGAGACATTGGAAAGGGAATATCCAGAGATTTCGATACTACCGTCTACTGCGTCATCATCTTCCACGAGTCAGGCGCCTTCTCCTAGTCACAGCCATAATCAGAGACCGCCTAATCCAGCTGATCAGGTAATAATAATTACAATGTCCTATTAGAATACTATGACAAGACGATTGTCTTTTTGATATGCATTTTTATAAAATTTCGAATTTTACATTGATCCATCTCTAACCTCTCCTAACCTTTCATTATTGAATATTGGTCGTCACCTATATGTTTGCCATCCTATTTCATATTATCTTTCATTCTCGATTTTACATCGCTAAGGGTGGAATTCTTAAACCATCGCCTTTTATTACACTTCTGCGTCATAAATACAAACTTCTGAAGTTGGTGGCTGAGCCTTGATTACAACCAAAAAGCCAGTCTCTTCTCTTTATATTTAAGAGTTAAGTTTACGTTAAGTTACTCCCAAGAGTAACGTGATAATATTGTTTCTCTGAGCTATAAGTTAATATTTTATCTTGTTTCATAGGTACAGGCAGTGCAAAGCCTCCTTCTGCAACAGTATCTAGCAGGTGGCAGAAAGGGCAGTCTGCAGGAGCAGTTAAAGATGCAGCAACAGTACACCGCATCCTTGGCTGGTCTTCCAGGCTTAGCTCAAGTTGCTTTATTCTCACAGGGGTAAGTTTACAACCTTGCTCTTACAGATTTCCAACTTTATAATAATTAACTTCACTTTTTGTCCTACTTTCATTATTCATATATTTATCTTCACTTGAAGTAGGCAAACGGGCATGAAATCTCATTAGTGGGGGATTTCATAAATGAAACAGAATTTACAGCGTTATGTTAGTATAAACTAATTTCCAATTTCTTTTTCAGTGGCTCACCATTCCCTCTATACCCAACGATGCTGTACCCTCCGGAGCTACTGTTGGAACAGAGTCTTCTTCAGGGTCATGGACTTCCACCAGGACTGGACAAGGAAGCTGAAATGATAGCCAAGACGTGAGTAAAAATATTTTAACAACTCTGCCACAGTTAGATTCTTCATCACTATTACATAAACTTGCATTCATCTAAAATGCTAGAAAACTTAATTTCACTTATTCTTACATCATGTGTTTATTATTTTTTGGAACGTTCGTATAATTACTATTTCTTTTCATATTCTAATCTTAGTGTCAGTCTATTTAAATGTTAAAGTAGATGGTCCATTAATAATTTGCCGAAGAAACTTTCAATTCCTTACACTTTTTTATCTTTCTTCCTCATCTTTATCTTTACAATTATTCTAACATTGTGTGTATCGTCAGCAGGAGAACTCACACCACGCGTGGTCCTCATATGCGCGTCATGAAGGATGAACCGATCCCTGAAGGGTACCTCAGGTTCCGCTTCAACGAGGACTGTGCTTATCAGCATTGTGGCTACAGGTGAGTAGTTAGTTAGACTTTCATCTATATTAAGGTGCCGGTGTGTCGGACTCTGGAAGCCCTCAATGCCCTCTTGGCAGTCAATCCCGATTGTGATCTCTTTGCAGATGAATGGAGAGAGATAATGCGAGTCTGTCTGAAGTTTTGCAAGAGAAAGTATGAGAGAATATCCACTGTTATTTATTAAATGTGTAGTAGATTTATAAAAATATTAGTATTGTGTTCTAGCTTAATTAGTGTAATTGGTGTATAACCGTTTTAATTAATTATAAATAAATTAATTAATTTAAATAAATTGAAATTCTCTACTACTCTGATATTTTTCACCAAATTCGGGGAATATTTTTTTTAAGCGTTATTAGACGTTATTTTGAAGTAATGTTATCATTTGTGTTTACAGGGAGCATCAAACTCACTTCCATTGCACAAGAAAGGATTGCGGCTATTCCTTCTGCGACAAAACAAGATTTGTTCAACACACTGCAAGACATGAAAGGTAACCACATACCTACTAAAAAAAGACATAGTAGCTTCAATTGGGACACACTTACTTCTACTTACTCCATTTGTTACAAGCTTGTTTAAAAGATTTCGATTAAGAAGATAATATGTCGTGGCCGGATGAATTTAACAAGTCATCTATGTATTAAAAGAAATGATAAAATTCAACATCTGGCTTTTACTTAACAATTTCAACCAAGAAAGTATTAATTATAATATTTTTTCTTTCAGACTGGACACTCTCATGGGCGGCGATTTCCAGCAGTACCGAGCCAACGTATACTGCAAGCGATCCGAGTGCCCCCACGCATCGACATTCGGTAATTATTCCGTTCGTACGTACATTAGTATACATATCATTTTCGCATGCCCTTTTTTTAACTGTTTTCTGCCCCAACAATTTCAGTTATATCAATATTTTTTTGCTGCAAAATCTTCAATTAATAGATTGCTAGATTTTACGGTTATTACCAATTTTATTCTAATTTCTTAATTCCTTGAATTAAGGAATGTATATATTGGTTTTATACAGAGTCAATTTCTCTGTAGGAGTCGTTTTGTTCAAAAATATTTCGCCTTATATAAACTCAATCTTATCGTCATCATATTTTGCACTTAATTCATCTATAAAATCTAAATTTACTTCTATCTTTTCTTCTTTCTCATCATGATTATCATTTATTGGTCCTATTTTAAGGGCCTTTTCAAACAATACTAAATTCGACGTTTCTTTTGCCTAAGGAACAGGACAGAACAAGGCATCTCACTTCCACTGCCTAAAATGCGACTTCGTGTGTACCGACACCAACAAAGTCGTTGCTCATCGTAGGCAGCATCAGAAACTTGACTCCATCCAAGCGGCCGGCTTCGAAAAGTTCCCTCCTAGCAAAGGTAAGAAATATTATTAATGTTTTGTCATTGTTAAGTTTGTGAACGGTTGACACAGGTCTAAAGGCGCTCCTAAACGGGCAACATAATTGCTGCAATTTTATTGCAGCAATTTTTTAGCATGGCCCGGCAACTCCGGCAATATTGCCGGTGTTGCTCGGCCATATATTGCAGCAGTTTTTTTTCATACAATAAGTGTTGCCCGGCAATACCGGCAATATTGCAGAGAGTTCGGAAACATTGCCGGGCAATGCCGGCAATGTATTGCAGCAACACAATTGCAGTAAAAAATTGCCCGTTTAGGAGCACCTTTAGAATAATTCAAAAGATTAAGAGTCCGTTTTAACTTCGAAAGTTTTAAGTGAATTATCTTCGTTATACAAATTTTGTTTTGTTTTTTATTAAATAATAAAAATAGTTATTGTAATTTATTTGTAACTTTAATTTTATTTGAAATCTTGAATTAACTATTCCTTGTTATATGAAGTAATATAGTTTCTCTTTGTGGGCTTGAGGAACATCTTTAAAAACAGAACCATTTGTTTTTTTTTTAATTTCTTCTTTAATATTCTTTTCAATAGTGAGTTCCATTTACATTTTATTCTTTTTCATTACAGGTTGTGGCTACGAGCCTCAGTGCATCCACAGTAAGAAGCAAACCCACTACCACTGCTTACAATGCGGCTTTGCAGTCCTTGGGCTGTCCCAGATGACGTCACACAAGTACAAACACCAGGAAGCGAACCTCGGTCCCTCCACAAGCGGTACCAATTGACAAGAGAATTTCCCCAAAAGTGACTTTGACAATGTCAAAATGTAACATGGATTTGACAAATGTGAATGATGTGAAAAAAATGTGAAAACGTCAAACTTTTTTTATGTTCTAAAGTTTAGACACGCGAATATTTTCAAAAGTGCCTAGTGTCTAAGGGACCGCAAAGGTCTAATTTTAGACTGGACAATTAAATCGTAGAGCGTCAATGGATATTTAGACCCATAAAGACGACTACAGACGATCTGGTGTAGATTCTACTATATCGTGTTAAGACATTATTCTACCAAAATCTATATAAATTAGTAGAATCCCTCAAATCTTGTGCCTTAGTCACAACTCAAAATGGAACGTAGTGGCAAATATTTTTGTGCCAAAACAAAATTAGTTAAAAACTATTGTTGAATTTATTGAAGCGATTTATGAATAGTAAGGAGACGTATGTTTAGACTATTTTCCTAAAAATGTATGAACAAATATTGTGAATAATCCGTAGGTTGCAATGCATGCATGTTTGTCTGTCTTGTTTTAACAACAATTTTTAGATAAAGTGACTGTTATTAAGATAGGTAATATTTTTAAAATAGTCTCCCTTATTCATGATACATATATCAAAGGGTTATCAAAAAACTGTTGGTAAAACTTAGATATTTAAAAGTGTGTATTTCCTAAATCCTGACCAATCTTAGTTATTAGTTTATATAAAATATTTATATTTATTACTTTCCCATGAAAAAGACATTTTTACGAATAGTATTATTAAATGTAGAAAATCGTGAAATTATAAAAAAATAAGGCAATAAAAATTTGGGTTTAGAACACCACTTTGTGCCTGAAGGGTAAAAGTCATGACAATATCACATTTTGGGATAATATCTGATAGAAAAATACTCATTTTACAAAAACAATAACTCATTCAATGGCCAAAATAACACCCAGCTATCAGAAATTATCACAAAAAAAAACTAGTTTAAAAAAGGAAAAAAATATATTTAATAAAAAAAACATATTTAATAAAAATGGTCAATTCTATAACAAAATACAACTTGTAAATAAGATTAGATTATATATTAAAACATAATGTTAATAAAATGTAATTGTTACAGAAATATTGGTAAAAAAATTAATGTATAAAAAATCATTAGGACATTAGTGTACAGAAAAAATAAAAAACGAGTGCTAATGTTTGTGATTCATGAGGTAGCCATAAAATGCCATAAAGCTTTCATTTAAGTAATAATTATAATTGTTAAAATTGTTGCAATGAAACTTGCTTTTTTACTTTAAACCATTTTTTATCTATTTTGTACGTTCTTTTGAGATCTAGGTAATTAAAGGTAGCATAGTCAGTTGTAAGCACATCAAGCTACTACAATTTTTGTTAATTGATTTTCAACTTTATCGCTAAAGCATTAAGTTCAAATTTGATTGGGAAAATTTGACAATTTCGACGTGCTGACTATATTTCTGTCTCTTTCTTGCACTCATAGTTTGACAGTTGTGTGACAGTGAGGTATAGTGCTTAGCCTCACTTACTAAATGAGGCTTGCAAAGTAAAAAATCACAAGTTTCGTTGTAACAGTTAAACAAATTTTTATATCAGTATTAGATATATATATTTGTCCTTCTAAAATACACCTTTTGCATTCCTGATATTTGATTCCTGGCATCCGTTTGAGCCATTTAGTTTTTAGAAAATTGTTGAGTGTCGGCCATTTTTTTGACCAAAACTGTTTAAATCCTACTCCTAGCATGTATCAGTATTTGTAGTACATTAAGCTCTGTTCAGTTGTTCCTATTACGTCAATTTCTTTGAACATAACCTTATTTTTAATTTATATTCTACTTTTATCTTCAGATTTTTAAATAAACACGAATATGTGACAATAAAAAAGTGATCTGAAATTATTTCACTTTATACTTCTTGATACTTGTAAACTTTAAACAATTTGATTCACATTAAAATATTCTGATTTAAAACGAAAATAATGTTCACAAACTATTGTAAAACAAAAAATATAGGTATGAGAACTCTTACACAGTATCTTTTAAATAACTTACTATATTTTAATCAAGAAAGGCCGTGCCATAAAGGATTAGTCACATTGAATTAAGAAATAATCATAAAACGTTTTGGTCTAAACATCTTTTTTTTAGAATAGCTACAAAAAAACCCTTAAAAATACTATGAATAAAGTTACACTATAAGAAACTCAAGTTTAATCACATTTTCAATTTAGTGATAACTTTAATCACAGTATTTTTAGGAATTAATTAATAAAAAAATTGGCTCATTGACGAATCGGCATTAAACTCACTATTTTTTGTTGTTTGTTATCTAATTTTATGTTTTCTGTTTTTATTTTCACTTTCTTTAAGTTTTTCTTTCACAACATTTTTTATAAATAAAAAAAGTATAATTTAATCGCGTATTTATGTATTTTAGAATACGTAGCTTTAATTTTAGTATTCGTTAATTTAAATTAATTGATTCGTCCTTACGAATACAGTATTTTGTCTGCGAGTATTATCCAATGGAGTGTTTAAACCTTTTTTTACAAAAACAAAAAATAAACAGTATGTGTGTGGTACAAAAATTTGTTTAGAAGAATATTTTACGCAATTTGTAGGTTGAGTCCGAATAAATACAGTTTGTTTGAAATTGGTATGATTATAGTTTAGTATTGTTTACCTCATGAGTTCTAGGAATTAAACGACAATATCCTTAAAAACTGTAATTTTATTTTTTTCACTATCTGTCCCTCACGGTTTTACCGGCTTCTTGGATTACTGCACCTCTCCTGTATGTCATAGCGTGATGTCCTAGCTAGAAAGCTGTTTTTCTCGTCTCAAGCTAACATAATTATCATATTCACATTAGCTTTATAATTCTAACTGTTCCTTTTGCATAAAATAAAATACCAGCCTATTATTGTTCTCATATACAAAAGAAAACTATCATTAGATAATGACATTACTCACCACCACGTATTTTCTTATTATAATGATTCATTCATAAAAGTATCAAGTACTTTCTCGAATACTGATACTTTGCTCAAAAATAAATGAAATCATTAAATTTCATTTCATTTCATTTCAAATCAAGTGATTTTTTTTTTTTTTT
This sequence comes from Athetis lepigone, assembly GCA_033675125.1. Taxonomy (NCBI): domain Eukaryota; kingdom Metazoa; phylum Arthropoda; class Insecta; order Lepidoptera; family Noctuidae; genus Athetis; species Athetis lepigone. The sequence goes on from CM066234.1 coordinate 8,565,148, forward strand.
TTTTTTTTGACTATGGCATCTTGCAGTTCAGCTCGCTAAGGCTGTTCACTGCTTAACCGGACAATCCTGTGGCTGCCAAGAGTGACTCTAGGCCTCCAGCCAGGGCAAAAACTTATTCTACAACGACTGCGCTAAGGGCACCCCCTGTGGGGTACGGACCTCGGCTTAGGGCGTCGTTGGAGGGCAGCAAAGGGACAGGCTGGATCGAACTTTGTCAAATCAAGTGATTAGCGGTATGTCGTCTTATACTTACATGTGTAACGAAACCATAGCGCGATTCAATTCGACGCCAACGCCATCTAGTTATACAATGAGAACTATCTATAGCAAAGAAAATGTCGGTTTGCAGGAATATACTATATAATTATAGCAGTTTCGGTTACGGTTAAGGATATTTAATAATTTCGTTACGGATAGCTTCGTGTATAGATATTTTTTTAAATTCTATTAGTATTGTAATTACCAAGCGAGAAAAATAATAAAATAATGCGGGGGAAGCGCTTGGCTTGTGTATAATAACACATACTTGTCATAACACGTATCATGACTCTGCCTCTATCCGAAATAATCCGAAAATTTTATGTTGGATTCGGTTGCGATCACGGATATATTTTGCTTTCGGATATTTTTTTTTTTTTTTTTGGTGAGTGGGTAATCATCCAATGACTGCTCCCGTCCTGAGTGCGACGGGAGGGCGTGTCAGACTCTTACTGACTAAAACCCACTCATGTTCCTTCGATTGCCCTTTATGTTCTAGGGTCACGGTAACTATTATAAACATTCCGCAACCCCGGCAAGCGTTGGCCCTGTTGGGCCCCTTTCTGTGCTGACTTCTCTTTGAGGCGCGCGTGGAACACTAACGCGCCGTCGACGCGGTGACTGCTTTCGGATATTCGAAAGTTTCGATTACAGTTACGGTGCTCCATATTTTTTCTCTAGCCTGTACTGTCCCACTGCTGGGCAAAGGCCTGCCCTAGTCCTTGATTGCCTTATCCCTCGCTAACGTGAACCAACCCTCGTGGTAAGCGCCAAGGTCATCGAACCACCTTTTCTTAGGCAGTTTTCGTCGACTACGTTCATCTTGGCTGATGAGAGATGCTTTTGCCCAAGAGTCGCTATGCATGCGGCTCCATAACATCCCTGATCATTATCATATATATTATATGTTATAGGCAATGTGTACAATGCAGGCATTCTATACAATACCTAGGAAATGTATAGAATGCCGGGGTCGTTCAGGCAATGTATGAAATGATGTTAAATGTTTAAACTATTTTATACTTTACCTAGGAAATTTATAAAATACCTAGGCATTGTATAGAATGCCAGTTGAAGCACAGGCAATGTATGTAATCGATTTTTCTTCTCTATGATTTAATTAGATAGGTACTGATATTTTGTGAGCTAATCCTAATTTCAACTTCCATTAGCAGACAGCGATAAGACATGTGTTCTATAATTGGTTTGTATGCCTAAGTACATACGAGTTTTTGCGTAAAGAGCATTTCTCACGTAGCAGTTGCCTTCGGATAAACATTTGAATTTACAACGTACCAAAAAATTGCTGCAGAAAGTCGCCCTGTTCATTTCTTACAAAAAAACCAACAGTTTTCATTTAATAAAATAAGCTTTTATTATACTTTCAATAAACTGTAGGTAACATAATTATAATTTGAAAGGAAATAAAATCTTAGGTAACATCTTTGAACAAACTAAAATAGAGTAATATGAAAATTGCAATCTAGTTACTTGTAGGTACTTAATAACAAAAACAATTATTTTCTTAAATATCTTCACATGTTCAGTAATTAACACAAAATCTATGCGCTACGTTATCAAAGTAATAACATATTATTAAAAAAAAAATACTTAGGTAAAGTTTGATTTATACCATTCAAAATCAACATTATTAAACTTTAATTTAATACAAACATTACTCTAAATAATATAAATTAAAAATCTTCTAAAAAGGTTTCATATGTAGGTATTAAAAATGTGTAGTCAAGTGTGAGAAATATTATTTACCATTTAATTATTAAAAGTAATAAAAGAAATGACATAATGAAATAATAGAAACACGTGGCTCCTTCTCGTGGTCGTTCATTATACACATTGCCTGATGCGCTTTGGGCATTTTATACAACACCTAGGCAATGTATGAAATGAATCGTATTATATACATTGCCTGAACGTTTTGGGCAATATATATAAAGCCTAGGCATTCTATACAATGCCGGATTATACACATTGCCTATAACATATATACTATTCGTAATCTATATATATAAAAGAAAGTCGTGTTAGTTACTTCACTTATAACTCAAGAACGGCTGAACCGATTTAGCTGAAAATTGGCAGGGAGGTAGTTTAGAGCCAGGAGAAGGACATAGGATACTTTTTATCCCGTTCGACATCATTCCCGTGTGACTTGACATGTAACGTCAGTCACTATAAAACGTGGTATAACAAAAAAGAATCAGACTTGGAATAACAAAATTGACGTATAATGACAGCTATGTAATGACGTATGGATGACTATTTGATATTTGTAAGAAATCAATAATATAACTATTTCTATTAAATAAATAATTAACATTATTGCCCAATTGCCCATTCGTATAAACAGTGAAGTGAACTATAAAACTCGGTATGGTTAAAAATTTAAGTTTTTAGGTGAAGTGAAGTTTAATTAATTAGTAGGTAGGTAGTAGGTAGGTAGTAGGTAGGTAGTAGGTAGGTAGTAGGTAGGTAGTAGGTAGGTAGTAGGTAGGTAGTAGGTAGGTAGTAGGTAGGTAGTAGGTAGGTAGTAGGTAGGTAGTAGGTAGGTAGTAGGTAGGTAGTAGGTAGGTAGTAGGTAGGTAGTAGGTAGGTAGTAGGTAGGTAGTAGGTAGGTAGTAGGTAGGTAGTAGGTAGGTAGTAGGTAGGTAGTAGGTAGGTAGTAGGTAGGTAGTAGGTAGGTAGTAGGTAGGTAGTAGGTAGGTAGTAGGTAGGTAGTAGGTAGGTAGTAGGTAGGTAGTAGGTAGGTAGTAGGTAGGTAGTAGGTAGGTAGTAGGTAGGTAGTAGGTAGGTAGTAGGTAGGTAGTAGGTAGGTAGTAGGTAGGTAGTAGGTAGGTAGTAGGTAGGTAGTAGGTAGGTAGTAGTAGTAGGTAGTAGGTAGGTAGTAGGTAGGTAGTAGGTAGGTAGTAGGTAGGTAGTAGGTAGGTAGTAGGTAGGTAGTAGGTAGGTAGTAGGTAGGTAGTAGGTAGGTAGTAGGTAGGTAGTAGGTAGGTAGTAGGTAGGTAGTAGGTAGGTAGTAGGTAGGTAGTAGGTAGGTAGTAGGTAGGTAGTAGGTAGGTAGTAGGTAGGTAGTAGGTAGGTAGTAGGTAGGTAGTAGGTAGGTAGTAGGTAGGTAGTAGGTAGGTAGTAGGTAGGTAGTAGGTAGGTAGTAGGTAGGTAGTAGGTAGGTAGTAGGTAGGTAGTAGGTAGGTAGTAGGTAGGTAGTAGGTAGGTAGTAGGTAGGTAGTAGGTAGGTAGTAGGTAGGTAGTAGGTAGGTAGTAGGTAGGTAGTAGGTAGGTAGTAGGTAGGTAGTAGGTAGGTAGTAGGTAGGTAGTAGGTAGGTAGTAGGTAGGTAGTAGGTAGGTAGTAGGTAGGTAGTAGGTAGGTAGTAGGTAGGTAGTAGGTAGGTAGTAGGTAGGTAGTAGGTAGGTAGTAGGTAGGTAGTAGGTAGGTAGTAGGTAGGTAGTAGGTAGGTAGTAGGTAGGTAGTAGGTAGGTAGTAGGTAGGTAGTAGATAGGTAGTATGTCAATTCGAATTCTATATTCATAGTTGACAGGACAACGTCTGTCGGGTCAGCTAGTAATATTATAAAGAGGAAAGATTTGTATGTATTTATGTTTGTTACGAATAAACTCAAAAACTACTGGACGGATTTCGATAATTCTTTCACCGATAGAATGCTACATTATCCCTGAGTAACATAGGCTATATAACATCACGCTATGATTCACAGGAGCGGAGCAGTTAACCACAAATCTTTCATTACGCGGGTAAAAAACCGCGTAGATCATCAAGTTATTTAATATTTTTGAGGGATGTTTCGGACAGTAAGTTATTAGTTAAACAATTTTATTAAAATTTTCATACTCACACTACATTTTTTTTAATAATTTGACGGCCCTGTTGCTCTAGTGTTTAGTGACCTAACTGCAAAGCCAGTCGTCGTGGGTTCGCTTCGCACCCAGGACATTTCTTTGTGATGAGCATGATAGTTTGTTTTGTCCAGACACTTAAAAAAATATTTAAAAAAAATATATAAGTATGTGTATGTCACATCACACATAACACAAGCTCTGCGTACCTTGGGATCCAATAGCCGTGTGTGACTTGTCTCAAAATACCTTTTATTTAGTTTATCCATTCAAACGAAAAAACAATTAAATCTGTCCTCTTTGTAATACTACAATAGTTATTTTTATAGCGAAGAATGGAAAAAAAACATAATAAAGTGTAGTTTTCCAAGTTCTCACAACTAAAACGTTAGGCAAAGGAACAAGTGCTTCAACGCAATTTATCTCTGTAAGGGCTTTCTAGCGCTTTCAAGCGCTTTGGAGCTGATATAACAAAGCTATTCTTTCTTTGAAATCTCAAAGAACGTAGTCTGTAGAGATGTTTATTAAATCGTTGTAAGTACAATCATTGTAGTTTCATGGATTTGCTGTTAGAAGCGTTTTTGATGTGGAATAAATTATTGGTTTAAATTGCTTTTGGCCGTAAATTTTTGAAGCATTCGTAGAATCTATATATCGGTGAGTAATAATTATTATTAGTGACCGATATAAATATTCATACTAATATTATAAATGGGAAAGTGTGTCTGTCTGTCTGTATGTTTGTCTTTCTTTCACGGCAAAACGGAGCGACCAATTGACGTGATTTTTTAAGTGAAGATAGTTGAAGGGATGGAGAGTAACATAGGCTACTTTTCGTCTCTTTTTAACGCGAGCGAAGCCGCGGGCAAAATCTAGTTTATAATATAAAAATGAATCGCTGAATGTGCAGTTTCGTAATATTCGCAACGATTCGTAATAATATTTAAATTAAATTGATTTTAAATTACTTTAATACATACAAAAAAACTTCAAGTGTTAGTGGAGAGGTTTCGGGAAAGCAAAACGATTGAGTGACGATATTATCTACTATATAAAAATAAGTCAGGTTTTCCTTCCTGACGCTATAACTCCAGAACGCACGAACCGATTTCCACGGTTTTGCATTCGTTGGAAAAGTCTCGGGCTCCGTGAGGTTTATTTGTCTCTTTCTAACGCGAGCGAAGCCGCGGGCAAAAGCTAGTTACAGTATAAATATTGATGTCAAGTTTATATAGAAAATATTTTTTTGTGTTGGATTGCCCATTTATTATATATAGCATTGCCCATATACAGGGTGTCCCACGGCAATGCCACATGGAGGAAAAGTACCTTAAATATTGTAGATAGAGCATTTTACTGAAAGAAGACATTATTTGAATTTTGAAAACATTTTAAACTGCATTCATAGATATTAAATAATTACATAGTTGAACCGGGAATCGAACCTGTTACTCGAGAAAATTAATCAGCCTGTAGTTTTATCGGGTCACATCCTACAGATCGAAAGGCTTCACCACAAGGATTATTTTTTGCTAAATAACATAGTGTCAAAAATAAAAGAAAGACCATGTATTTTAACATTTTTAATACAAAATTAGTCAATTTTTCAAATGCTCAAAACTAGTCCCTTCTCCTTGAATACAAAGTGATAACTTTGATTATTTCGATCCCTGACGATTTTTTGGTCTTGTTGTGGTGGATATTTATTTATTTAAATGATGCGTACTGCTCAAGTGGGTAGATTAATTAGTAATAAGTAGTTATGATTGTCAATTGTATGTCCTTACGGCAATGTGAGCTTTTAACTTTTCAGAACAAAATTTTACATCAAATGTTAAAATTCACGATCTTCCCTTTATTTGTGACACTATGTTACTTAGCAAAAAATAATCCTTATGATGAAACCTTTCGATCGGTATGATAAAACTACAGGGTGATTATTTTTCTCGAGGAACAAGTTCGATTCCCGGCCCAACCATTTAATTATTTAAAAATCTATGAATGCCATTTAAATTGTTTTTAAGATTCAAATAATTTCTTCTTTCAGTAAAATGTTCTATCTACAATATTTAGGGTACTTTCCCTCCATGTGGCATAGCCGTGGGACACCCTGTATAGCATTACGCTACAACCTACGGGAACGAAGTAGTAACCAAAACTGTAGGTAAAACTGCGGGGGACAGCTAGTATAATATAAACTCATGTTTCAACTCGCTATAACAAACATTTTTTTCAAAAACCTACCCTGTTACAACAATTTCTTTATGCTTAAAATTAAAATTAAAAAATGTATTAAAATGAACTTTATTTTGTAAATAGGTTATTATGTATAACACTTTTACACGTCAAAATTTTGTTTTTTTTTTATATTTTAAACGAACGATGGAGCCGGTATTTCGTAACTGACTACTCTGAGAAGAAACACCGAAACAAACTCAGAGGTCAAAGTCTCTTTTAAAGTCCATACAATTGTATTGGTCAAATTATGCGAGGATCATGAAGGTAAATTACTGATGTGCTTTCTTGATGAGAAAAGCACACAGATTTGAGTGGACCTGTCCAGACAGTGCAAGCATTTGTCAGCAATCGCTTAGCTCAACTTAAGACGTAAGGAGTCCAAAGTTTTGACGAATACCAAAGTAAGAACATTTCGGTAGGCCGCATAACTACTGAAACTGTCAGTCAAAGAAAATATATATTAGTACATGTGTATTCTTAGGATAATGAATGACCCAAATAATCCTCACACTCACAAAAAAAAAATTGTATATAAAAATAATACCATACTTGAAGAAGTACAAATCAATGTCAAGAATACAAAATAATCATGTCAATAAATATGAAATTTATACGTAAAAATATAGAAAAGAAAAAAATACTTGAAAAAGTACACATTAATGTCAAAAGTACAATAATTAGCATGTCAATATATAAAAGTAAGGGTAGAAGTAAACTAATATTGACCCGTGTCTATAATTGACGCAGCTCAATCCTAATGGCTTGATTACACCTACCGAGTAGAGTGGCGAGACAGTAAAACGTAACTCGGACGAGACAGTGCCGTAGCCGAGTAAGTGTTCACACGTATTTTCGATATTGTGGCGAGACAGTTCAGTTATTAGAAGAAGTTCAAGGACAACTGAGGCTAACATGGATCGGAAATCGTTTATTCCGAGTGGAGAGTGGTGGCCGAGTACTGTTTAGATTCACCGAGTGACCGAGCGAGACAGTGCGGGGAAGCGGGGAGGTGGGTACTCGCCCTAGTAAATAGAACTGGGTCCGAGTGACTGTCTCGGCCGGTTGCTAGGCCGAGCGCTCGGCCGAGTACTCGGCAATGTGTTTACAAATACCGAGTACTCGGCCGAAGGTACTGTCTCGCCACTCTACTCGGCAGGTGTAATCGACTTATAAGCATTTGAATCCTCTAGATAATTCCTTAACAGAGTAATAGGATTTCTTGCATAATCTACGTTTTATAAATGATTTGAATTTATTAATACTATGTTTTTGAATCTGACTGGGAAGTTTGTTTTAAAAGCGTATACATCGACATCTAAACGAACCTCCTATTTTCTTTAGCCTAGTTAAAGTTTTCCCAAATAAAATAAAATAAAATAAAATAAAATAAAATAAAATAAAATAAAAATAAAATAAAGGGACAACAAAATTTGTCCTTGTTCCTCGTATTTATGCTATGAACATATGAATAATATTTTTATGAGTGTTAACGACGTCAGCGCCATCTATCGCCGCTGAGGCGCAACAACAAGGCTGAATGACAGGTGACAGTGACAGCTCACTCGCGCTGTCAAAAAGACGACATCAGCGCGCCCGCCGTTTTTCCTCAAGAACTAATTTTTAAATGTGACGCGACGGCAAGAACGTTTTTTTACCATTGTATCATTCAAAACTATATATTATAATAAGACCATCGAATCTGTACATCTGGTATTATCAATTAAATCGAGAAGTAAGAGAGCAGCCTTGGGTTTTAATGCAAAACCACCCGCCGACCTGATACAAACCCCAACATAATTTGGACCTTCGAGCCGAACGTTCATCCGGAGCAGCACCTTTGGAACAACAACCTTGCGGCCCTGTTAGGACAAAACGCTGCAACCTAGAAAACATCATTTTGAGAAAAACGTATTTATAAGTTTAAATCTTTAACTCGCTACCAAATTTAATCCAATATAGATAACAATTTAGTTTTTTTTTTAGCAGATTTGGCATAGTATTTACTTATTTTCATTTTAACATAATTTAATCGTTTTTGCTATAGATACCTCACAATATTAAAAAAACATGTTTTGTTGCAACAACATATTACTAGTCAACATGTGTTTTTGTTGTGACATAACAATGTAATCCTTGATTACAGCATTTTGAAGAGATAGACTTATTGTGGCCTTAATACACTTTGCTCAACCAAGAGTAAAAAAAATTGAAAGTTTGTATGTTTGTGTGTGTGCGTGGGTGTGGGTGTGTGCGTGGGTGGGCTGTCAATTTTTTCGAGACTTTTTAATTGTGTGAACACAAAAAAGTAATACAAACAATAAAGTAATGCCATAGTATAAAGAGAAGGGAAGTAGGTTATCTTCATACTTCATACAAACGCACCCCGCGCGGCTTGTATGTGTGCGTGCCATAGTATCTAAGCGTCGACGCACGCACACTTTAACAAAATCTCGACGCATTTCTCGTGGCGCCATTCGGGGCTAACACTGTACGAGGTTCGCGCGTCACTGCTTTTCGACACCGCTAAACGAAACCAAAATGTTTGATAATCGCAGAAGCGTTCTCCTGCGATTATCAAACATTTTGGTTTCGTTTGCTACGTATTGCTGTGAGTTTGGGTGTCTTGACAATTCATCGATTCCAATATTGTCTCTGTTCAGATTACCTATTGAACAAAAAAGGCAAGCTAGTCACTCATTCTAGAATATAATTTTTACTTGATGTTCAGATACCTACTTACTTATTTTTTGTTGTATTAGTTTTCTGTCACACAGATGAGGAAGTAGGTAGGTAGGCCTAATTTCCTAATAGAATGTATTAGATACTTTTGATCTGTCAATTGATTTGCTGCTATTTCTTAGTTTACGTTTAGTTATGCCGATTTCTCAATATTGTAGGTATTGTAACTAAGTAATTACCTACTTACAGTTAGAAAATCGTAATTGTGTCGTGTGTAAAAGTGACAACCCTAACACAGTAGGCAATTATGTCGCGGATTGGGCCGAGATAGCCTACTTCCTCTTCTTTATACTATGGTAATGCAAACAATACGCGTGAACGCAGTGTTGTTTATTATTATTTTGACAAAACGATGCAACCTAAGTTTGCAATGTTTTACCAAAATACAAACACGTGCGCGGCTCACCCGCACGCCCTCTTACTTGTCACGGCAAAACGCTGCAATCTAGAATGCCGCGTTTTGCCAGAACATTTTATTGGAACTCTGGGTTGCAATGAAGTGTAAAATTGAGTTTTTTTGTCACTGGAAGCCATTATTGAAGTGTAAATCAAACCTATACCAAGCTTACACCGCGTAGATTATTTAACGATGTATTACCATAAAACGATGTAACCCGGGTTGCATTGTTTTGTCATAACAGGGTCGCTTGGTTGCAACGGTCAGGTCAATCCGCTCAGTTTCCTTCCCAAGCCCTGTTCTCAGTTCAGTTTGTGCTAATATCGTGTTTTTTCCACAATATTCCAGTGTTTTTTCGGTGCGCGTACCCGCCGGACAACTGTAAGTACTTGATCTTTCTCTCTTGTAAGCCACCAATATGACCAGCAACAAACTTTCTAGTCTAGAAATTGAAAAAAGTGATGAAATCACTCGCGATTTAGTAAAAAAAAGAGGAATAGTTAAAAGAAAATTAACTTTGTTTTCGAAGTATGCTCAGTCATTAGATGATTCGCAAATAACGGGAGCTCAGAAAGCAGAGTTAGAAGAGCGGTTTCAGCATTTGAAAGAATTAATAGATCAATTTGCTACAATTCAGGACGAATTAGACTCCCATGTTTCCGATAGTGATTTAGACGAAGAGTTGCTAGAGAGAGAAGCGTTTCAGAATCAGTATTATGCGATCGTAGGCAAGATTAAATGTATTTTAAAGGATAATAACATCACTCAAAATTCCGGAGGTCAAAGTCGAAATACTAGTTATATGAAGCTACCCACTATTTCATTACCGAAGTTCGACGGTTCATATGACCAATGGCTCGAGTTTCGCGACACCTATTTATCCATGATACATAATAGTAACGATCTAGATAACGTGCAGAAGTTCCACTACCTACGATCAGTTCTTACAGGTGATGCACTGCAAGTAGTTAAGGCGCTGGAGTTCTCCTCCGACAATTATTTAGTTGCTTGGAGTCTTTTAGAGAATAGATTTAATAATGATAATTTGCTAGTTAGTAATCACGTCAAAGCTTTGTTCTATGCTCAGTCGATGAATAAAGAATCAGCTGCTCAAATTCGTAGGTTAGTAGATACAGTTTTAAGGAATATTCGGGCCTTAAAAACTTTAGAAGAACCTACAGATTACTGGGATACTTTAATTATCCACATAGTAACTTCAAAGTTAGATTCGTCAACCGAACGCGAATGGGAAAGCCACAAAAGTACCCTTCCGAAAGTAGGTAAATTAAAACTGTCTCAATTAATACAATTTCTCACGGATCGTGCTGATTTCTTAGAATCGATTAAGCCACAAAGTAAACAGTCGTCAGATCCACACACACACACAAAGAAACAGTCGGTCACAAAATCACACATTCATGTTATAACACGCAAAGATAACAATAACAAAAAACAATCTAACCCCCGTTACAAATGTGTCCAGTGCGGTTCCAACCATCCAGTGTACGCTTGTGAAAATTTTCTTAACCTAACTCTAAAGGAGAAGTTAAATTTCATTGAGGAGAAAAAGCTATGCCGTAATTGTTTACGGTCAGATCACGCAGTTAACGAGTGTTGGTATGGACCGTGCAGGCATTGTAACAAAAAACACAACACACTTATTCACATCGATAATGTCGTTGACACTCGTACTTCATCAGCTGTTGCTCAAATCACGCAAATAGTGCCACAGACTGAATCAAGTACCGCGAGTGCTTCACATACACACATGTCGCTTACCACTTCTAACAAATCACACACAAGTTACCAGGGAGATAATAATATTACGGCGCATGGTTTTCTAAACCCCGTATTATTATCGACCGCATTAGTGGAAATAGCAGACACACAAAATAAATATCACACAACGCGAGCACTTTTAGATAACGGCAGCCAAAATTGCTTCATATCCGAACCGCTCTGTAAAAAACTTAATCTTCCATTGATACAGTCCACTGTTCAAGTTATAGGGGTAGGTAACACTATCTCTCAATCCACGCAATCATGTCGTATTCATATGCGATCCAAAACAAACACATATAACACGCGATTTAATTGTTTAGTTTTGCCTCGTATTACGGCACAATTACCTTCACTAGGCGGTAATCACCACATAGAAATACCGGGCAATGTTCAACTTGCCGATCCCGACTTTCATCTGTCTAGCGACATTAATTTATTGTTAGGTGCAGATAAGTTCTGGGACCTTCTAAGTGATGGTCTGATACGGTTACCGAATGGTCCATACTTACAAAACACACAACTTGGTTGGATCATATCGGGTACAGTACATAACAAAGTTTCACGCGTTAACCTAACTCATTGTAATTTCACGCAAACTTTAGAATCAGATCTCAAACGATTTTGGGAGCTGGAAGAAATACCTTCAACAAACAAAATTCTCACTGAAGATGAAAGTGCATGCGAAAATTTATTTAGAGATACGACATTACGCGACGATAAGGGTCGTTTTTCTGTGCGCATTCCACTCAGTCGATCAGCTGATGAGTTACACGACACATTTTCTATGGCAAAAAACAGGTTTCTTACACTCGAACGTAAACTAATAAGGAGCGCACCTAGCTATAGACAAATGTATAAAGATTTTATGAGTGAATATTTAGGTCTGGGACACATGAGTCGCATAACAGAATACTCATCTCCGTGTTATTTTTTACCACATCATGGTGTTTATAGGGAACACAGTTCAACAACTAAACTTAGGGTTGTTTTTGATGCTAGTGCAAAGTCCACATCGGGCAAATCATTAAACGACATACAACACATTGGACCTACGTTACAAAATGATTTGTTCGCAATTCTGCTCCGCTTTAGGCAATTTAAATATGTGGCATGTGCAGACATAGAGAAAATGTATAGGCAAATATTAGTTCAACCTGATCAGAGAAATTTACAACTAATACTTTGGAGGGAGGATCCGTCATGTCCGCTCAGTGTATTTCAACTTAACACTGTGACTTACGGGACGGCGTCCGCGCCGTATCTCAGTATTAGATGTTTAAAACAACTTGCGTTAGAATGTAAGGATGACGTCATCGCACAGGTAATTAATGACGACTTTTACGTTGACGATTTACTAACGGGGCATCAGGATCAACAAAGGTTATTAGAAATATGTAAAGGTGTTTCCGAAGTATTAGAGTCTGCTTGTTTTTCTCTCAGAAAGTGGGTATTTAACGCACCAATCTCACAAACCGAATCATTATCCGCGTCCAAAGAGTTTGCACTAGGTGAACACTGTCATACCAAAACACTAGGCATGGGATGGTATCATTCAACCGACGAATTGTATTTTAGCTCGAAATGTGAACATGACATATCTCACGCTACTAAACGTAATATTCTCTCGGTTATTGCACAAATTTATGATCCTTTAGGGTTACTCACACCAACTATAATTATAGCTAAAATCATTTTACAAAAGATGTGGCTATGTAAAATAGGATGGGATGAAGAAGTTCCTAAAACCTTACTTTCGGATTGGCAAAACTTTATTGAAAAATTATCTATTTTAAAATACCTACGCATTCCACGTTATGTTATTGGTAACAACACACGCATTATTGAGTTACATATTTTTTGTGATGCCAGTCAAGACGCGTATGGCGCTTGTAGCTATGTACGTAGCTATAATACAGATGAACAGCTGATCACAGTCAATTTATTGTGCGCGAAAAGTAAAGTAGCCCCGGTCAAACCAGTGAGCGTGCCGCGCTTAGAGCTATGTGGCGCGGTAGTAGCTGCAAAGTTGTTTACAAAAATTACAAACTCATTACGTTTAACTTTTAATAACGTTTACTTTTGGTCAGACTCCACAATAGTTTTAGGATGGATTAAGATGTCACCTAACTTATTAAAAACGTTTGTACAAAATCGTGTCGTACAAATTAACGAGCTCACAGGCGATAAACCTTGGTTTCACGTCGCCGGCAAACAAAACCCCGCAGACTTGTTATCGCGCGGTGTGCACTTAGATATACTTAAAACATCTGACATGTGGTGGCACGGGCCATCATTTTTACGTATTCCTAACGCGCAATGGAAACATGATATTAATTCTAATAATATTAATCACAATGAATTGCCTGAATTAAAACCAATTAAAACTTCATTACTTGTTCAAGTAAATTCGGATTCTTTTCTATTTAATAGGTATTCGTGTTTAAGTCGTTTGCGGCGCGTACTGGCGTACATAATGCGTTTCGTTCACAACAGTCGCACAAAACAAATAACACGACGTCTTACAGGTTGCCTTTCGATAGATGAAATTAATATTGCTAATAGAATTTTAACTCGAATTGCTCAACAACAATCGTTCTCAGATGTTTATGAAACTTTAAAACATAATCGTCCTGTAAAAAGCCCACGTAGTATTTCTAGTTTAAACGTTTTTCTAGACGAACACGATTTAATTAGAGTAGGTGGCAGAATATCATACTCGGATAAGTTTTCTTATGATAAAAAACACCCATTGTTGCTATGTGGTAAACACACATTTACTCGACTCATATTTGAACATCAGCATAAACAATTGTTACACGCAGGGGCTCAGTTATTACTGGCCACAATTCGAGATACCTGGTGGCCTACTCGAGGGCGTAACTTAGCCAAGCAAGTTGTCCACACCTGTATGAAATGTAAACGTATGCGACCTAAACCATTAAACGTACAAATGGGTAATTTACCTACTGAAAGATTAGAGCCAGGGTACCCATTCATTCGTAGTGGCGTGGACTATGCAGGGCCATTGTTCATGTTGAATCGCGAAGGAAGAGGGGCAAAGCTAACGAAATGTTACATCTGTCTCTTTGTATGTTTCACAACGCGCGCAATACATTTAGAACTGGTCACAAGCCTTACTACCAAAGCATACTTGCTGGCATTGAAACGTTTCATCTCTCGACGCGGCAAACCAATGCAGATTTTCTCCGACAATGGCACGACATTCGTAGGAGCATTAACAGAAATGACAAAATTCTTAGATATATCAAAATCAGATATTATAGATTTCACAACTGAAAATGCCATAGAATTCAAATTTATTCCTCCGTACTCGCCTCATTTTGGTGGTTTGTGGGAGGCAGGGGTCAAGTCCTGCAAGTTTCATTTGTGTCGCATTGTAGGCAATGCACATTTTACATACGAGGAGTTAAGTACGATATTGGCACAAATTGAATCTGTCCTCAACTCCCGTCCCATGTGCCCGATGTCCACAGACCCGAATGACCTGCTTCCTCTATGTCCTGCTCATTTCCTGATTGGCCGACCGCTCACTGCACCAGCCAGCCGGGACCTCACCGCAACAGCTACGCAGCGCCTACCACGATACGATCGCGTGGAAAAGATGAGACAGAACTTCTGGAACCGCTGGTCAACCGAGTACATCTCTGAACTCCAGAAAAGAACTAAGTGGCAACTCAACCAGCACACACTCACCCCTGATACTCTCGTCATAATCAAGGATGACAACTTACCGCCTTTGAAGTGGCGCCTCGGACGAGTGCTGCAAGTATTCACCGGAAAGGATGGTATATCACGCGTCGCCACCATCAAAACATCGACGGGCGACATTCGGCGATCATTTTCGAAAATATGCCCACTGCTGCATCCAGACGATGACCACACAAACAGCTGCTCAGCCTCATTGAAACCTGGTGCTTCCAAGGCCGGGGGCATGTTAACGACGTCAGCGCCATCTATCGCCGCTGAGGCGCAACAACAAGGCTGAATGACAGGTGACAGTGACAGCTCACTCGCGCTGTCAAAAAGACGACATCAGCGCGCCCGCCGTTTTTCCTCAAGAACTAATTTTTAAATGTGACGCGACGGCAAGAACGTTTTTTTACCATTGTATCATTCAAAACTATATATTATAATAAGACCATCGAATCTGTACATCTGGTATTATCAATTAAATCGAGAAGTAAGAGAGCAGCCTTGGGTTTTAATGCAAAACCACCCGCCGACCTGATACAAACCCCAACAATGAGCAAATAACAAATTTTCGTATATGTACTGTCATAGCAACGTCATGTATATAATAGGTTTTACATAATTTTATTAAATTTCTGCAGTTACAGTTCTGCAGTACATGAAATACTTAATTAACATTAAATAATTCTAATATCAACAACAGTTTTCAAAAACCTTAAAAGGATGATTTGGATTCTTTGAGAACTAACCCAATTTTGAGATTCTACTTATTATTTTCAACGTAGAAAATGTTTAAACTGTTTTATAAGTGTTTTCCGTGAAAATCTCTTGAGAACTGCCCTTAAAGAATAGGCAACATAACTTTTTTCATTACACATTCTTCAAAAGAAATATATTAATACTGGCCCGCGGCTTAGCCCGCGTGAATATCAATAGTCAATAGTCAAATCATTTATTTTCATTAGACCAAAAAAAGGCACCTTGAAACGTCATTTACAAAATAAAAGTGAATTTAGTTGCCCATTCCAAAATATTGATTCGCATGGAGGAGAATGGGCAAGAAAACTTCATACTTACTTTTTAAAAATAATGGTGCCGATTCTCTTATTCACAAAGTAACGTAAATTTAAGTTAAGTGCATCTTTCTCTTTCCATTTAATTAAGAAAAGGACAGAAGACAAAATATTAGTTAGTCCTGTCAAACTTAGACACTCCATAGATAATTTAGACGCATTTTAAAAACATGGCGTCTAAATATACGTCGATGTTCTTCCGGCGCTGTCTAATTTGACAGGATTAAACTAAATTGTATCTTCTGTCCTTTTCTTTAAGAAATGGAAAGAGAAAGATGCATTTAACTTAAATTTAGTCTAGTTTGTGACCGAGGGAATCGGCACCAGTATCTGTTTAAATTAGCAACATGTTTGGTATTGTCTACAAACTTCTATCGGAACTTCTATCTTTATGATTGAAAACAGTGTCCATGGAGTTTCCTGCTTGTTCTTCTCCATAGAGAACTACGTTTTGGAACAAGCAACTAGCTTCAACTTTCTTACGAACCGACTGACGCTTCGACAATTCATAAGTGCCTGTAAATGGTCTAAGTGAAATAATGCTTTGAATTTTGAATTTTTTGAACTTCTATCCTCTATTTTCGGTACTTAAAATTAACAAAAAACCTTTTTTAGCGGATATATGTACATAATTACATACATGCATACTCTTTACGACATACAAGAACATACTCTTAATATTTTATGTCTCTAGGACCAGCGGTTTTGCGTTAATACTACAATCAGTCAGACAGTTTACAATTTTATATTAATAGATAAAAGGTACTCGTAATAATATCCAAAGTAAATCTGTCTTAAACTTGCGTAATAGTATAGCATTAAAAAGTAGAGCTATATATACCTACGCCACGTTACTCGCTGCTCTATATTTTTGAAAGAATTAAAATGTATTTAATTCTTTCAAAAATATAGAGCAGCGAGTAAAAAGTAGCAAACAATAATTATCTTTCTTCTTTATAATAATAGAATGGATTATTTCGCGTATGTCCCGACGCACGGTGGGCTGAAAATCAGCTTTCATAGACTTAGGGATTTCAATTTGCAAGTGCTTGTTTTTATGCCGGATATCGCTTCTATTAGTCATTACTATGTACAAAAATGACACCCGTGTTAATTCTACCCAAAAACGAAGGAAATATAATTTTTTTACGAAAAATTTGTATGAAGCTAGTATGAAAAATCGAATTATCTCCTAAACGGCATGTTTAACCGTAATATCCTTGGAGATGGTCATAGTGCTAATTATTTATGATTTTTTGGTTGGCGATAGGACGAAAAATTTAATTCCGTTTTTTTTTAAAAAATCGTCAAAATATTTTTATTTATTTTTACATGTAAAACAATCCCTTTTAGTGTCTAAGTTAAAAAGTTCGATATGTTATTAACCCAAATATTAAGAACACACGAAACAAGAAAAATAAAATAAAATAATTGCTGTTTTTGACACATTTATATTAATTTAAATAAAAAAAGATTTATATTGAAGTAACATAATGAAGTTATATTTTATACAAAATAAGTTAATTTAAGGAATTAATACTAAGCATTCGTAAAATAAAGTAAAATAAATAAAAAAAATAAAACATATCATTAAATATTACAAAAAAACCCAAACACACTCAAATACAAATTTACAAATATGTACATATATATCTTTTTTACAAATTTTCCTTATCACTCTCGTTGTCAGACTCCAATTCTGAGTCAGCATCCAGATTGGATATATCCAAAAATTCGAACTCAGTTTCCTGAAATTGAATTAAGTCGAGAGTTTCAGCAAAAAAGCTCTGCTTTTTCTTGGTATCTAACTTAGGCCTTTGTGCACTTAGCAAAGGGTCCGAAGAAACAACAAGCATATTTAAAATATCTTGATTGGAATCCTGCCTGCTTCTTTTCCGCGAATGATGTTCTCGAAACCTCCTAAAATCTTTGTTTCGAGACTCTGAGGCTTCTTCCGAGAGAGTCCCAATCGGCACAATATTATTTTTCTCGATTATGTCAGCCCCATGGATTAGTAACTTATGAACGGTTGACGACATGTAGAACCAGTCGTATAGTAATACGTACTTTTCTGCTGTTTTGCGAGCATAATCTCTAAATTTTATTATATCGATCTGCTCTCCAGATGTAATTGCTTGTAAAATTACAGCAAATCTTTTGATGAGGTCTTCATCCAAACCGGTTATAGCTGCGGTTTTATTAGAAAACTCAAAGAATTTTCTTGCAGTATTCCCGTCATTGGTGGTTCCCGAGCCTTGTTTTACTATACCAATCAACAGATTGAGCTCATCTTTGAATTTATTTTGAATTATTTTCTTTCTTGTCTGTAGCATTTCTTTGTGCTCATCACTTCTCGCTGCCCACCGTTTGAAGTCCAGTCTGTATGCAATGTGTAACAGACATTCCATACAATTTATACGGGCGTGTAGGGATGACAAGCCAAACTCATACAGGTCCGAACACACAATTTTTGATGTTACAGCATCTAAGCGGTTCATTTCTGTAGGCTTTGCTAAGCACAGGTAGCACGATGCATTTGATCTAGCTTCAGAAAGGTAAGTACAGACTTTAGCGTCGATCATCGTCATCATTAGTTGATGAGTCACCCTATTATTATTATTGCACTCTGTGGGGATAAGGGCCTCAATTTCTTCATCCATTTGTTTTTTCAGCCCAAGGACAACTGCTTCACTCTCCTTTACAAAAGTAAACTGAACTGGACGACAATACAAAACTGAGCATGGTTTTGGGTTCGTCCATAAAATGTTGTCTCCATCTGTCAGTTTTAGTGGCACCAAGGAGGTCATGAAAATGCTTGAATCATCTTCCTCACCCTCAATTTTCTGCTTGTATCGGCTTTGGTTAGAAGCACCGTCAAATCCCCACTTGGATATCAGCTTCAACTGCTTGTTATGCTCTTCGTTAGAAAGGCTTTGAAGGATTCTTGTAACCGTGATATCAAGTAAAGCTTGAAGTGTAATCCTAGCCGATGAATCAGTAACTGTCACTGATTGCTTCGGAGGGTAGCAATCAAGCTTAGTTTGTTGCACTTTATAGTAAGATGGATAAATATCTTTAGCACCTTCTCGAATGGCAGCCTCACGCAACGTAATATATTGCCACTTTGAGAGTTTTAGCGAAAGAAGCAATCCAAGCGCCTTTTCTGGCGTAAATATGATTACTTTCGCTGGTTTCTTAAGCGTTTCATTTAATTTAGCGGCTGCTTCAGGATTTTTCATCATGTATTCGATGACAGAGGCGATATCTCCATGCCCTTCTTCTTTTAAACGTGCTGCAGCTGCATATGCCAATTCACTGGAACCTTCGCCTGTGTGTTCATCAGATCTTCTCTTTTTTTGTTTACTTCCCAGGTCTTCGAATGGTTTACGGGATCTTTTCGTCATTGTTCCAATGGACGTTGATGTCGACGGTTCTGGAGAGACTGAGGGCGCTCTTGGTATCTCATCAACACTTGGTTCTTGATTAACTAAAGTTTGCACAAAACTCGGCCAATCAATATTTGCTCCCAACCAATTCTCGTACTTTCTCCTGAAATTATCAAGGAATCGGTTGGATTTCCCCCACCTTTGTAAAGCGGCTCGCGTAAATCTCCGACAAAATTCTTTGAGAACAACATAATCTCCGTCAGACAGGCAATCGCCTATGCGGGATACAACTGCACTAAACAATACTTCATGATCAAATGAAGTACTCTCACTTCGTAGAAGAACAAACAAGTCTAAATTGGTGATTAAACTTTCCATTTTAAGATTTTATAGTCGCAGATTTAGTGTTAGCAGTTACACAGTTGTGAACAAATTAAATTATAAAACAAAACTTTAGCCCTTTTATTGCAAAACGACAATAATTAGGTAACTACCCTCATTAGTTATCTCCTCATTAGCTAATGAAAATCTATAATTGTCACTAACTATTCTTAGAACTCATAGCACTGCTAATTAACAAATTAGCTTACTTATCAGGAAATGTTAAATATAATCCATTGTCGTGAGATATTGAAAATCATTAAATCACCTATTAAGACTCATTAGAAGACCTAATCAGTGTAGTTACTTAATCACTTCTTTTTGGACTCATTAGAAGGCAATTGGTAATTTGGTTGTATGAAAAGTTTTAAAACTCATTTTGTGCTGATAAATATCTAGCTCAAACATAGTTGACTACGTGTGGGTGTACTATAAACCTCTGCCAACTCCTTCGGAAATATAGGAGTGATGCTATTTTATGTTATGTGTAGTTAAAAGTCCGTGTTCTTCAACATAAACACCAAAAGGAATCGTTTCATACGTAAAAACAAATAAAAAAATTTTGACGATTTTTAAAAAAAAACGGCATTAAAATTTTTGTCCAATCGTCAACCAAAAATCATAAATAATTAGCACTATGACCATCTCTAAGGATATTACGGTTAAACATGCCGTTTAGGAGATAATTCGATTTTTCATACTAGCTTCATACAAATTTTTCGTAAAAAAATTATATTTCCTTCGGTTTTGAGCAGAATTAACTCGGGTGTCATTTTTGTACATAGTAATGACTAATAGAAGCGATATCCGGCATAAAAACAAGCACTTGCAAATTGAAATCCCTAAGTCTATGAAAGCCGATTTTCAGCCCACCGTGCGACGCTGCTGTGCGCAGATTGGATAATATGTTGTATTGTCCGGGTTACACTTTTCTAAGTCATGTATCACACTCTGTATTTACATAAGATATGACTTTAATATTTGGACGAAAAAACAAATGGCGAACGAATTTTCAATGAAAAATAAAATTTAACAATTTCAATTTTATGTGGCAAATGTCAAAATCAAATGATTTAACTATTTCCATTAGTGATTAGGCCATTAAAAAGGTACTTTGATCTACGGTTACAGTTCAAAATAGTTGCATCTAGTCGCTGATTCCAAAATTTTGTTATGTATGGAAAATAATGGACAAGAAACTCTGCTCAAACTATGTTTGCTTCATTGTTTTATGGTGCTGAGATGACTTGCCAAGGTACTATGTACTATACATCAAGGACTCTAGTGTTTTATTGCAGTAGTGTCTCAATGACCAGTAACTGACTGGATATTTGACAATTTCCGTATAGGAAATGTGCCAAAAGTTTGACATTACACAATGATATTTTAAGTAAAAAAGGCGTAGATAGGTTACCCAAACGAAATTCTATCTTCAAAAACGGCACACTAACGCACACATACATTACACGTCAAAGTAGGATGGTATGATTGAAGAAGTGCGAGTGAAAAAGAGATAAACGTCAAATGTCAACGCGATACTCAGTATCATGTTTGCCAATTGACAAACTTTTAATGTGCCACGTTTTGACTGCATATAACCTATCTACACTTTTTTACTTATAACATCATTGACATTACACATTAAAAATAATCAATAAACCCAAATGTAATTCCGGATTATTTAATAATTATTTT
This sequence comes from Athetis lepigone, assembly GCA_033675125.1. Lineage (NCBI taxonomy): Eukaryota > Metazoa > Arthropoda > Insecta > Lepidoptera > Noctuidae > Athetis > Athetis lepigone. The sequence continues at coordinate 8,586,678 of CM066234.1, forward strand.
ATTAACTCGTTTTTTTTAATTTATATACCTTAATATGTCACTCCCACAACTGAGATAAATTCAATGATACCTCATATGTTGAAATCCATGGAACGGTTTAAGCTGTAGAGCGTGCCATAGAATGAGATATAGATAACCATCTTTTCTGCAGTCGGATACAATCAATCATTGCACCACTATTGAAATAGCAGACTTGAGCAAGAGCACAACTCTGCTATTGCAAACCAGGGAGTTTAAGGAGAGATTCAGATGAGGTCTTTGCAAAGCACACTTTGTCTGTAAAAGCAGATTCTTAGTGGTTTTAAAGTTATTCATCAATACTTTGTTTTTTTTTGTATATATCTTGGACTTTTGCAATTGGGTGTAATCTTATTAGTTCTGCAGATGACCAAAACATATTGACAAGATAAAACATAATAAAAATAAGAGAATGGTACGTAAATGGTACGTAAATGATTACTAGCGTCTATTAAGATATACTTTCGTTTATGAGCAAAGCCATGTTCTTTAGTTGCTTTAGTATACTTTTCTAATTACATTCTTAACTTTAAAATAGACGTTTCTATAAATAGAACCAATTTATATCACCATAACATACATGTAGAATAAATGTATGTATATGTGTAAACCTAACTTATACTACATATACATTATTTGCCAAAAACGTAACATTCCGGATGGGTGCGGTTGTCCATTCGAACTGCGTGTCGGAAAATTTATCTTTTAATTTATTACATCATAATTTATTGATGTTGAGTAGACTTTCTTTAGAAAACAAGGAAGATTATTATCTTGAAAGACGAGTCGGAATAAAAACCAGCTACAACATATGTAATAATATGATTTTGCTACACTCTTCCTGTGATTTGCTTTTATACACAACTAGCTTTCGCCCTCGTGAATGTGAAAAATTCCCACCCCCATTTTACCCCTGTATGGTTGGAATTTCCAAATCTTTTCTGAATGGATTTCTAGTCTTTACAAATAATACAGCCTCCAAATTTCAAATCTCTAGGACCAGCGGTTTGGGCTGTGCGTTGATATATCAACTATATACTATTTTATATATAGATGGCTAGTAATATGTATGTATTGTATATGTTTATATGGGCCTTGATGCCTGAAACAAATAAATAAAATATAAAGAACCGTGTCTCTCCCTATACTACTTGGAATCCGCACAGCCAGAAGAAAGAAAGAAACTCGAAAAATAAGAAAGAAACTGGTTTCTTACATTTTAACATTTTCCTTTTCCTTTTTTTTATTGTTCAATAATTTCATATTCATATTTGACTTAGCTAACGGTACCCATACACAAGTAAGTCACGTGAATGTGCAACGTGAAGCTCAACCGTTTTAAATGGAGTTAAAAGACCCAACGCGTGCCTTACCGTCAGCGGGACAATTAAATAAAAAAAAGGTGAGAAGAAAATCTGTCGTCCAACGCTTAACACTCAAGAACAGGATCAACAGGATCACGATTTGATGATTCTTTTCAGGGTAGTCAGCTACGAAATCCCATCGTTAGTTTAACCTTTCAACGACGAAGCGACAGCCAGCTGTCTCGCTGCTATTGTCTTTCTATTGTGCCTCGAAGCACGTGTGTTCGATGGTTTAAAAAGAAAAAACCATACTGACATGTAAAAGTGTTATAATTTAAGTTACTTATAAAACAAATAAAATCCGTGTCGACATCCGACCTAACGACGTCCAATGGAAAACGCGCGGCGCTTCCTCCCGCGCGGCCGCGCCAGATCGATGCCACGCATGCGTACGACCCACCGCACTATTGAATGGGCCCATTCATAGAGCAACTGGTGCTTTCAGAATGAATCTCACTTATACTACGTAGCTATGGCCGACGTTGGCGGGGCGGGGGGTTCGTTCCAAATACGAAATTGGTTTTGCGATCGGCCCCCGATAAGTCCCGAATTCTCATGATTGATACCCCGGCTGATGTTCGTTAACCGATTTTTGAATTAGAAAAGTTTTGGATATGATCGCTTGGTAGTTAATTTTGCTGATCATCAATTTGATTTAGAGTGAGTTCGCTAAATCTCTAGTTTTATACGATAGGCGGGCATTTATAAAAATTCATGCCGTTTTTCATGACAGTAACAATCCCTGAATTTGTAAGACAAGGCATCTTTTCTTAGTATGAAAATAGCATTATGTAACTATGTTCTATGGCAATTTCCAAGTAGACAATCTTTGTGAAGGAGGTCGGATCCATGTTCTCCCATCATACCAAATTTTGCCGCAACACAGTGTCCTAGTTTGAAGGGAATGGGTGGCGGTAATTACAGGCAGGCACGTATTGTCTTTGTCTCTGGGATTGCAACTTTTTGTGTGGTCTTAAGTATTGTAGATATGGCGGTGATCACTTGCTGTGTGTCTGAAATTTCATCATCATCATTATTGGGGTCGGCTTGCAGCCTAACTGGATACCAGTGTTTTAAACAGATTGTTATGTCTGAAATTTCAATGACGTAAAGTATCCATTATCGTTAATTATAACATTACTACATGAAATTAAGCAAAATTGATTTCTGTTGCCTGTCTGCCCTTATATCTATTATTATCGGTTTAGGTTTATTATTTCAAAACGAGAATTAGCCCTAATGCGCCTAAACCTTATTATCTAGGTTTAGAGTTTTTTATTATAGCTTTAACATAAGCAACGGATTTAAATGCGGTTATTTTAATAGATAGAGTGATGCAAGAGGAACGTCATGAATGATACCTGCATATTACAGTAGAGAAAAACCGGAATTTTCATTAATTTGTGCTGCGGACAGGTCTCTTATTAAATTTATGTATGTATGTGAAGCAAAACATTTCATTAACACCCTAAAATTACGATGATTAACCCAAAGATACGATATTAAATTGTTACATCAATGAAGAAAAACTTAACCTTCTTGGCCACATCAGGCAGCGATGAAAACATCAAAGACAAAGAATAAAAACTGCCGAAGTTAAAACCGTAAAATATGCACAGCTCTATCTTTTCACGACTTGAATGCACTCTAAGAAACGATTTTTAAAAATTAAACCCAAAAGGGAGTAAAATTAAAACAATAGGCGAGACGACAAAAAAAAGTAATTAGTCCGTCATTGAGATTATTAAAAAATTTTGGACACGTATTTTTTCTTTTTTTTCGTAAACGAAAAATGACGACGATACAGTGCGTTGAAGTTGTGCGTGACGTCACGATCAGATACAATTTTTGAATTAAGGTGACGTCAAAAGCCCCCACTATGCCCCCACTCCAGAACTTTGTTGCTTATCTTTGTATTTTTTTATTATTTTGATGAACCAAAAAATACGTGTCCTGTATTTTTAGCCGATCTACAAGACGGACTAAACAGAATGCCATTTTTTTATGTTGTCGTCATCCCTATTAAGGCAGTAAACTTTGATTGAAAATATTTGGAGAAAGCAGCAGGTTAAAAAAATATTTTCTATTTTTTACGCTATTTTTCTATAACTAAATATCTGTCTATACCTCTCAGAAAAATAATATACATGTATATTATAAAAGCAATATTCTGGTTAATAGACCGGTTCGTATGGCAGCCAGCGATGTGTGAAATAGATGCTGAATTCTTATTCTTCCAAGCTGACCTTTGGTCGAAAAGGCTCAAAAGGGTATTTTCCTGCTACAATCCCGAATATAAAAAACTCATCGAATATTGGAATATGTATTTGCAATTAATCGTTTCTTTTATTTGCATGTTTTTGGAGGTCTGAATGTCTTTTGTCACCTTATTATTTTTTGGGTATCAGATATACGTGAATAAAAAGCTCTTTTGTAATAAAAACTATGAAAAAAAAGGAACAGTAATAACAACATGTTGTTTCGCAAAAAAAAAAAAACAAAATACAAACTACAATTACATAAAATTAAAAAAGTTGCCACTTTATAATTCCATGCATGAAGATGATAACAATACAAGCAAAATGGCGAATTGAGGGTTCTATTTTCAAAAACTAGGGTGTTCATTTTCAAGTAGGTAGTTGAATCTTCTTAAAAAAATAAAAATCACAATTACATCTCAACTAAATCTTTTGAAAAAATTAAGTTAAATTGTGCATATTTTGAACAGACTAAGACACCAATATTTTAATGCAAAATGCGTTATGAAACTATCCCCAATATCTTTTAGGTCACGTCCAAGATGACCTAGATATCGCGACCTGAATGACCTTGCTTTGTCACCTAAGTAATAACTAACATTTTACGGACTATTTCTTGAAATCCATTGTATTTTGTCTTCAATATTGCAGAGAGACTTTCAATGGAAGTCGCTCTGTTAAATTTGGCCAATAAAGTTGACGGAGATAAAATATAGAAACGTTTGCGTACCTAAAATATATTCTACAACAGTTGTGTCGAATTTAGGTCAAGATGTGATCACGTCTTGTTAAGTTTTCGTCTATATTTAGGTTACGTTTAAAACTAAAGTAATTGTAAGTAACTACTACTAAAGACCTACTAAAGATTGAATGTTTACTGAAGTTAACAGCCAATCATAGCAAATTGGTATTTATTTAGAGCATGGAAAACCAATAATAATATTTTATTGTTTACTTTTTTACAGCGGAAAGTGATTTTGTTTTATACTTTATTACTATGTAATGATAAGCCTATGGTTTCTTTTCAATATTTTTATTTACCGATGTCAGCAATGTTACTTATCTTAAAAAAACCGGCCAAGAGCGTGTCGGGCCACGCTCAATGTAGGGTTCCGTAGTTTCCCGTCCGTCACAAAAAGTGTTCCCACTTATAAGTTAAAAAAAAGGCTATTTGTTACGTTGACATACTAAGTACGCAGAAATTATTTTGTACAACCTTTTTGTCTTTTTGTACAAAAACTGTTCTTTCTATCAAGTTCAAAATAATTTTCCTAGAAAGTGCATATAAAGTTCTACTTTCCAGATTTTTTACATATTTTGCAAACCTACGGGTCAAAAGTTCGAGGGGGGGGGGGGGACGCTTTACTTTTTCCTTTTGGAGCGATTATTTCCGATATTATTGACATTATCAAAAACTGATTTTAGGTAACCCCTTTTCATTTTTAAATACCTATCCAACAATATATCACACGTCAGGGTTAAAATTAAAAAAAAAATTACTTCCCTCTTTACATATAGGGGGGCTACCCTAATAAAACATTTTTTTCCAATTTTTATTTAACCACTTTGTCGGCGTGATTTTTTTTTTGGGAGATTTTTTTTTTGAGTGGGAAATCATCTAATGACTTTTCCCGTCCTGGGCGGGGCGGGAGGGCGTGTAGTTTTTAAGTAAATAAGTCATTTACTGACTAAAACCCACTCATGTTCCTTCGATTGCCCTTTATGTTCCGGGGTCACGGTAACTATTATAACCAACAACCCCGGCAGGCGTTGGCCTTGTTGAGCCCCTTCTGCTAACTGCTCTTTGAGGCTAGTAATTATATCTAATGTTTTATCCTTTCAACGACCAAGCGACAGCCGGCTGTCACACTGCTATTGTCTTTCTATTATGTCTCGAATCACGTGTGTTCGAAGGTTTAATATACAAGTAGTCAGCAAAGTAGATAGGTATGCAGGGCCGTCATCTACAATTGAGGTTTTCTTGAATACCAATGAATGTATTCAAATGAAATTTAAATTAATTAAAGAACTAGTTGTTTTCTACTATAGTGTGAATTTTTAACAGAAAATATCCAAAGGTTTTTGTGAAAACTTAAATTGTATCTGACGGCCCTGCATACTTATCAGCTTTGCTTTGCACACATATTAGTATGCTGTAATGGCAAAACAAGGCGGACGTATCCAAGACGTAAAATTGCAATGTTACCTGCCTTGGTGTTTATTAGTACCGACGCAATGTATTTGTTTTAACAAATACTAATTCAGGATTCATATTGCCGCTTGATTTTAAGACAACTAAACTGAAAAATATCATAATCATCATCGTTATTAACCTGCGCCAGTCAATGCTAGACATAAACCTAATGCTAGGTTGACTGGAAGAAAATGCCTGCGGTATTAAGTCCACCTGTGTACCATTGTACATTAAGTGTAAATAAATAAATAAACCTCTAAAAAACGCACCAACCTAATCTTTAATTAATCCCTCTTTTAATGTATCTCTCTCTCTAAACCTAATCTTTGGCTACACGCACCATCACTTCTCCACTTAACCAAACTTCATAAAATGTCATGAAAGATAATAATTAAAAAACAACAAAACACGAAGTTTTATTTAATTCTCAAGGCCATAGCTAATTAATTTCCGTAACGACATTTTTCAAGCCGGCGGCCATTATTCATCTGCAGTCCCAACGTGGTGTGGTGTGGCCTGAACTAAATATTAAAGGTCATTTATCACTGAGCTGGTGACATTGGTGGGTTAATTTTAAAATAGGGGGATATAGAAGTTTTGTGGAGTATTTTAACTTTAGAAGTTGGTGCTTAGGACTTATTTTAACAGTAGTTAAAATAATGACCCTGACTGCTAAGGTACAATTTCCACGCGGGGCAAATCTTTGTGTGATGGATTGATTTTGATGCAGTTTTTATAAAAGACTAGCTGTCCCCCGCGGTTTCACTCGCGTTATATCAGGTTTTTGTTTACTAAAAAAGAAGATAAAAAGTATTCTATGTCCGTCTCCTGGTCCTAAGCTACCTACCCACGAATTTTCAGCCAAATCCGCGGGGTTATTACCTATGAAACAGCAATGAGCAATATTTGCGCAGTGTTCGCGCGATCACCGCGCGATCGTCAAAAAAAATCGTATTATGTATGAACCGATTGCTAATCGCTCGCTGATTGTTCTAATGCACTTATTGCTACGATGACGATAAAGAAGCAATCGCTGGAACTAATTAAATATCACCTTTAACAAAAAAAAACTTAATTTTGCTCTTAAAAACCATACTAAATACGAAACCACCAAACGAAAAATGCATATTTTAGTTAACTGATTGCTTCACAGAGGCAGCACTATCGCTATTTTGCTATTTGACGTGACGTATTTTGAATTGACATTTGAGCAGCAAATTTTGCTAAATTATCGCGATCGCTCGGCTATTGCAAGATACGTAATCCCAGTGCGGTTCTGCCGTTCTTGAGTTATGAAATGTGTAACTAACACGACGTTCTTTTATATATATAAGATAAAGTGGTTCAAAGGAAAATTTTATACCTATGTATTAAACATTACCTTTTATAGTACCAGAAAACCGAGAAAATTAGAAACACGTGTGCGAAGCGAGGGCGTTAGTAATTAATATAAGCTTCTTCTGATTACCGCGTTTTTATTAGCTTCAACTTTAATTATCATACAATGCATTTTTTTAGAGTGTTATTGATATACATATTATTTCTTTCAATTTACATGTAATAAGAACCGTAGTGGTGGCCCAGTGGAAAGATGCTTGCCTCTCGTGTAACTTTTGTGTACTAATGTGACTTTTTCAATTCATATTTACTTTTTTAAGTGTATCCAGAACTTCATATTCATATTATTATTATTATTCATATTTCGTGTCTCGGACAGCACGTAAGTGCCAGCCCACACGGTGCGGCAACGCGCCGCACCGCATTACTCCGCACCGCACTGGCGGCCACACGAGCAGTGCGGCGCCGCAATGTTCTTACGGCGCCGCTGCGGCACTACTTTCCATACATTTTCTTTTCTTGACCTCAAAGTACTGTACTGCCATCCCTATGAACTGAGCGGCGCCGCAGCGACGCCGCTGCGGCACCGCACTGCTTGCACCCCTCCCCGCCTCGTCTGCCTCGCGCCGTTGTCCGGTGAGCCTGCGTTGCGGCGCCGGAGCGGTGCCGGACGTACCGTGTGGCATACCATCCAATTTTATATGTAGGAAACCGTTGCGGCACCGCTCAGGCGCCGCGCCGAAGCCGCACCGCACCGTGTGGCCTGGCGCTAAAGTCGTTAGTACCGGTTGTCATTCGTGGAACTTTGACAGTCGTTACGAGTAGTCAGAAGCCAGAAAGTCTGACCAGTCTAACTAAGGGGTATCGTACCTACCCAGTGACTTGACTAGGTTGTGGATGGCTGATAGCAGCAGATAGCAGTCGCTTCACGTAAAACACTGGTATCCAGCTGAATCCGGTTAGGCTGGGAGCCGACCCCAACATAGTTGGGAAAAGGCTAGGGAGCTGATGATGATACCTACATGTAATAATAATAACTGCCTATCACTATGCTTGGGCATGGCAAAGGCCTCCTCTAATAGAAAGAAAGCAAGACCATTGACCACGCCTACTTGTGTATAGACAGCGACTTCAGATTCACAAATTGATAAGTCATAAGTTTAGGTTTCACCAATGTCTGTTATATCCGAGATAATACGGATAAATATGAAATCTTCTTTCAATGAAGAAAATATTATTAATACCGCAATGCTATATCTTTATCAGTATTTATCCACACCTGAGCAATAAATCAACTATGATTTACAATACAACTGGTATCGGCAGTTTTTTCTCCCTTCCACAATGTGTGGGTGCCTAGGGCTGTGAGTGTGTACAATTTTTGTTTCAAGATTTTGTTTCTTTCCTTTAGTTTCTGAGTGGAGGATACTGAGAAGCGTATATTGTGCAGCGTGCTGGATTATTTTTGAAGCTTGTATGATATAAGTTATAAGACATATTTTTATTACAAGCCTAAACTTTCCCACTGCAGGGCAAAGGCCTCCCTACCCTCCTTCCACCTCTCTCTGCATAGAGCTATTTGGGACCAGTCTTTATCGAAGGAGTCTAGTTCGGCCCGCCATCTCCGCCTCGGCCTACCGCGATGTCGCTTGCCATGTAAAGGCATAAGACATATCTTTTATCTATTTTTATGTAACGACAACTGATTGATAACTAGTATAACGGAGGATTAATAATAAGGATAACTAAGTATCATGGCACAGCCCAAACTGCTAGCCCTAAAGACCTGAAACTCGGAGGGTTTGTTCTTTGTGAAGACTGAATATCCACTAAGAAATGATTTTTGGAAAATCGACCACTAATGGGCTAAAACAAGGAATGAAGTTTTGTATGCAAATTCGTACTATTCAGAGCATATATAATAGAAATTCGTGATAGTTACACATTTTATAACTCAAGAATGGCAGAACTGATTTGGCTGAAAATTGGTGGGGAGGTAGCTTAGGACCAGGGGACGGACATAGAATACTTTTTATCTTCTTTTTTTGTTTTTATCCTGTTTCCGAGGGATGTGACATAAAACGTGGTATAATAAAACGCAACTGAGAGCAGACCGAAAAAATTATCAATCGTTTTTGGATATGACAGCCGGTTTTTAACGTAAGTTTAAAGATGAGGAGACTCTTTCGTGATTTTTATTAAATTGGTAAAAACTATTTGATGTCAAAGTTTGTGAGGAGGTTTGTTAATCTTTTACGCTAAAGTATTGAATGTGCTTCGTTGAAACTGTTCAGTAATTTGGATGATAAATAACAATAAGAGATCAGAATAACGAGTAGATTGCTTAACATCACGCTAAGCTAAAACCCGAGCGGAGTAGTAACCAAAAATCTAATATAACGCGGGTGAAACCGCGAGCAACTGGTATGTAAAATTGTCCGAACTTTTTGCAATTTTTAACACTTTTATAAAACTCATTACACGTCTACTTCGAAGCCAAAAGAAAAGGTTTTTAAAAATCTATGTATGTTTGTGTGTACGGATGTTCTACCGTAGCGCTTTAGCCATTCATCCGATCTTAATGAATAAGGTGTCTTTCGATTCTTTTTTATGATCCTTGTGACATAGGCTACATGAAGTATTAAAAAAAAGATGGCCTTACGAAAAAAAAACCATTAATAACAAAATAAAAAAGCTCAGTCAGTCTCTACAGCGCATTTTGTTCCACGCGCGCCTCAAAGAGCAGTGAGCACGTGAAGGGGACCTCTAGGGCCATCCAGGGGTTTTTTTTTTTGGTGAGTGGGAAATCATCCAATTACTGCTCCCGTCCTGGGTGCGGCGGGAGGGCGTGTCAGACTCTTACTGACTAAAACCCATGTTCCTTCGATTGCCCTTTATGTTCCAGGGTCACGGTAACTATTATAAACATTCCGCAACCCCGGCAGAACGCCAATCCAGGGTTGCGGAATAGTTTTATGGTTTTAATAGTTTCTGCGGCCCCGAAACATAAAGTGCAACCGAAGGAACAAGGGTGGGTTTAATTAGTAAAGGTCTGACACTATGGCTGGATGAAGTCATTTGATGACTTCCCAATCTCAAAATTAGGGGTTCAAAATCACTCATAAGGGCAGTGAGTTGGTTCAACCCTACCTCTATTGACATATTGCTTGATGGCCGGTGAAATGAATTTAATTAGCGCGCCTGAATTGAATAGGAATGTCCAAATACATTGCATTACTATTGTACGGATAACAAAACAGGTAGGTAGTTTAGTATATCTGTCGTAGGCCAAAATTGTATTAATCCACCGTTTAAATAATACCTCGGTATTTTATATACGGCTTAATTTGGCAAAGTTTTAAAGCATACCGAATTACATTTAGTTCAAGGTGACTTAAAAAATAACCACAAACAATAGGGCATAGTGTTTTCACCTAACCTATCCGACCCAGATTGCTCTGACATTTTGTCTTCGGCATTTTACATAACTGCGGGCGTTTACAGTAATATATCTAATGCCGAGGCATAAGGGGGAGAACGGCTCTAAGATCTTCGCCGACCCTAATTGTCAACCTCACCTGCTCGCGTTGGTGGTTCGTACGAATAGCTAACGGCGGTGGCTTACATGGCCGGCGCGGTGCTCCCTGCTAGACAACGGACGAGGCTCTGGCGACCGAGCAATGGCGGTATAACCATACCACCGGTCGGGCAACCGATCGAAGAGGCCGCAGCGACCTTGGAGTTCAAATAACTCCTAAAATAACTGGGGCAGAAGGCAACGGGAAACCACTGCTTCTATTTTCCCAAGAGAGTCAGCATGAAAGGAAGAACAAAAAATAGTATGTCTGGTGATCCGGCTGACGCCCGGCGCCATCTTTCCGGGAGAGGTGGTGTGAAATGTGCTACCGGCCATGCGAGTGCGGCTCGTCAGGCACCGCATGGAAATTCAGCTACTGATGACAACACCTACAAGTCGATTCGTCGTCCCCATCGCATCGGAACGTGGAATGTGCGCGGTCTTAATCAGCCTGGCAAACTACGAATTGTAGAAAACGAAATGCAGAGGAAGAACATTCACCTGCTAGGGCTGAGCGAAACACACTGGAAAGGTCGGGGCCACTTTACATCTGACCTCGGGAGTACAGTGTATTTTTCTGGTCCAGAAGACGATAGCAGCAAGGGAGTGGCTTTCATCGTACCGGCGTCACTAAACAAGTGTGTTGTAGGATACAATCCGGTAAACGATCGGATAATTACACTCAAAATGAACACTATCCCGTGCAGGCTCAACATCGTGCAGGTATATGCCCCCACAGCACAGTCAACTGAAGAAACAGTGGAAGGTTTCTACGATGCGCTGACCGCAGTACTCAAAGAACTCCCAAAACGAGAAGTTACGATCATCTTGGGGGACTTTAATGCCAAAGTTGGAGATACCAAAGAAGATGACCACCTACGTCGTGTTGCGGGTAAATATGGAATCGGAGAGCGAAATGATAGAGGCGACCGTCTGATGCAGTTCTGCTATGAAGAAAATTTCACCATCACCAACACCTGCTTTAAACACCCTATCCGTAGATTGTACACCTGGATATCGCCTGGCGACAGATATAGGAATCAAATTGACTACGTACTGATAGGAACACGATGGAGAAGCGCAGTGACGAACGCCACTACTTTTCCCGGTGCTGATTGTGGCTCCGACCATCAGCTTCTTGTAGCAACAGTTCAACTACGGCTAAAGAATATACAAAAACCCAAAGTAGCTCCGAATATGCAAAGTTTAAACTTCATTGGCTTCCGAGATAGTTTTCGACAAAGAATGGGAGACTTTCCAGATGGCATGACAGATAGTGACCGTAAATGGGAATACTTCAAAGCGAAGATAGAGGAATCAGCTAGAATAAATCAGCTGAAAAAACCCGCCATGAAGGATTTCATCACACCTGAGACAGCTCAAATCATCCTTGAGAGGCGTGAGCTAAAGGAGAACGGCATATCTTCAACTGAAGATCGACAACGGTACGCAGAATTGAGCCGTCAAGTCCAACTAAGCTGTCGGAGAGATTATGAAAACCACATAAACGAAATCTGCCTCGAACTTGAACAGCACGCAATGAAAAACGAATCCAGATACCTTTTTCAGAAAGTAAAAGAGCTGTCTGGAACACGAAAGCCGAGAACCTGCGCCATTGAAGACAAAAACGGGCGTCTACTTACAAATGTGGCTCAAGTGTTAGACCGCTGGAAGAACTATTGCGCGGAGTTATATGACACGGGAGAACCAATTAACGCTAGCATTACATGGGCGACAGAAGAACCTGACATCCTCGCGTCAGAAATTGAGCATGCCATCAAAGCTCTTAAGTGCAACAAATCCCCGGGTAAGGACGCAATCACTGCCGAAATATTAAAAAACCTTGGTGAGCGAGGCACAAAGGCCATCACCGAACTCTGCAATACCATTTGGAGTACTGGAAGATGGCCAAAAGACTGGACAGAATCGGTGTTCATACCGTTGCATAAGAAGGGTTCTTCCAAAGACTGCGGAAATTACAGGACAATTGCGTTAATATCTCATGCAAGTAAGATCCTTCTCCATGTAATAAATCAACGTCTGAAATACTTTTTAAGCCGACAGATACCCGAAGAGCAGGCAGGATTTGTAAAAGGCAGAGGGACGCGGGAACAAATACTGAACGTTCGCCAAGTCATCGAAAAAAGCAGGGAATTTAACAACCCCGTCATACTATGCTTTATTGACTATACAAAGGCCTTTGACTGCGTGCAATGGGATAAACTGTGGAATGTGCTACTCGAAATGGGAGCTCCAGAACACCTCGTTGCCTTAATTCAGAGTCTGTACACTGAAAACCGCTCATTTATCAGAATAGGCACGGAATGCTCTAATATGTTCCAGACTAAAAAAGGAGTGAGACAGGGTTGCATCTTGTCCCCTGCACTTTTCAACATATACGGAGAGCATATCATTCGAAAAACCATGGAAGACTGGGAGAAAGGTTTCCCTATAGGTGGGAAAAGATTATCAAATCTTCGGTACGCGGACGACACCATCCTCCTGGCAACTTCCATGGAAGATATGAATGAGCTATTTAGGAGACTTGAAACAGAAAGTGGCAAAATCGGTCTAGCAGTAAACAGAGCAAAAACTAAAGTGATGGTAGTTGATCGAGCCGGAAAGCTATCAAATGCCCTCTGCAACATTCCTGGCATTGAGAACGTCGACCACTACATATACTTGGGTTCCCAAATCAACAATGACGGCAGCTGTGTCCCAGAGATCAAAAGGAGGATCGGGATGGCAAAAGATGCTATGTCCCGGCTTAACAACATCTGGAAGAAGAGAGGAATAGGTATCAAAACCAAGACCAGATTGATACGAGCCCTGGTATTCCCTATTTTCTTGTATGGAGTGGAAACGTGGACAATTTTGGCCCGAGAGAGACAGAGGATTGATGCTTTTGAAATGTGGTGTTGGAGAAGAATGCTGAGGATACCTTGGACAGCAAAACGCACCAATGCATCGATCCTGGCTCAACTCCGAATAACAACTCGGTTGTCCTCGTTATGCCGTCAACGTATCTTGTCATATTTTGGCCACACAGTGCGCAGAGGGGACGAGAATTTGGAAAAATTGATTGTGGTTGGGAACACCGAAGGCAAAAGATCGCGCGGTCGTTCACCAACAAGATGGGCCGATCAATTAAAAGACTCGGCGTCAGACAAATTTTACACCGTCGCAAGAGAAGCGCTGGACAGAAACCGGTGGAGGCAGATCATCCGCTCCAGGTGCAACCCTAGTGCTGACCACGATCCTCAGACATGAGGGACCGACCCGAGAGAGAGAGATCTAATGCCGAGGCATTATGTAAAAGGTAGATTATACAAAAAGCCTGCGACATTATATCTACTTATTGGACTTAAATGTATTTGCATGGTGTCGTGATGGCCCAGTCTGTCTCTTCTTTACGCCTAAACCACTGAACCGATATGAATGAAATTTGGTACAGATATAGTCTGGAATCCGAGAAAGGAGGAGGAGGAGAAGGAGTAGATTCACTTTTGTTTTAAAATTATAACGTTTCAAAGTGCCTTTTTTGGTCTAATGAAAATAAATGATTTGACTATTGACATAGGGTACTTTTCATCCCGGAAAACCCCCGGGAACGGGAACTAGCTAGTCGCGGGCAAAAGCTAGTCTAAAATAAAAAAAAGTGAGCCGTCACGGGACGCCTGGCAGATGTAAAACATCGACATCCACACATCGAAACCACGGAAACGATACCATGACCGAAATTTTGAAAAATGTTAGCCGCCATCTTGGATTCTGAAATGGACCTCACTTTCGGCATCAGTGCCCCCGAAAACCACAAAACGTGAGGCCAAGGCGCATATCAAAAAAAGTAATATGATTGAAAAGAAACAAAACAAAATCGTGGCGATCGTCGCCACGGCATGCATCGCCACGCCAGAAATTAGTTTTACGTGCGGCTATAGATGTTTCACATCAAAAAGGTTATATAGAAATTGCGTCGCTGTGAAACTTTATCGGTTAATGGTGTCAAATACCGTTATACCGAAGCTGAAGTAATTAACTTCTGTAGTGGAGACGGACGTACCCAGATCAAGCACTGGATGCGTGTAGCCAAAGATTCGGTTATAAGTTAAGCTTAGTTTTCTTTTAATAGTTTATTTTGCTCTTTACTTATATTATTTTCACATATGGAAGCACCAAAAATAACGTGACCAGGATTTTGTAAAACATGAAGTTTTGAAAAGAATGTTCTTGGAGTTTCTTGTTCTTTCCCATAGATATCTACCTAGGTTATGAAACAAGCAACTAGAGTCACTCTTTGACATAAGTGCCTGTAAATGGTCAATGTGAAATAAATCCCATGTTTTTTGACGTGACAACGTCTTAAATTAGGTTGCGGCTGGGAGTCACTTATGAAAAAGTGTAACGCTCGGTAACGTTACGATGAGTCACCGAACGAGAGAGAGGCCCGCCGAATGCCTTGCGTCTCTCTCCCACTCAACTATGATCGGTAAAAGACGTTGTCACGTAAAATCTTCGCCCGTAAAACCGACTTTACAGGCAACCATTTTTTTTTATTGGTGTGGCCTGGGAGATTCCTTAGTCTAGCAACGGACTGACGCAGGCAGAAATGAATATTACTTATTTTCACTACAATTCTATTTTGTAGTCCTTACTTCGGCTGTAAACTCAATGTAATTAACTAAATTAATTTAATACGCAATTCAATTATGTCTGACTGATATTAATTGAGTTTGACAATCAATTAAATTGATTTATTACTTGTAATTATAGAGGCTTTTACTGTTGTGCTGTTTCTGGTATTAAAGAAATTTCAGCAAGTTTTATGTTATACTAGCTTCTACCCACGACTCCGTTCGCATTTTGTCTAGTATAACGTAAAAGATAGCTTATGACACACGACAATAATTGTGAAGTTTTTGACTCGGTTGAGTGTGGCAAAAATAAATAAATAAATATATATATATATATATATATATATATATATATATATATATATTTATTTATTTTATTTATTTTTAAATAAATAAATATATATATATATATATATATTTATTTATTTATTTTTTGACTCAGCATTCTTTATTATACACATTTTTTTACATATTTATTTTTATTATTATTCATTTCTATTTTACTTATCTTATTCTTTTTTAATTTCTGTTAATATATTTATTATTACTATTATACTGTTTCATTATATTTTAAAGACCTTGCGTGGCTGCCCGTGACGACACTGTAGGCCCTGCCAGAATACCAGCGCTGCGTCTCTCTGACGCAGCTACATGCTGAGGTAGGTGCCTTTTCTGGCCTCGCACTGGCTTTATTTTGTAAGCTGTGTTTGTTAATTGTTATTGTTTTAATTTGTGTCTGTGTGTGTCCAGAATAAATGTGTTTTCTTTCTTTCTTTCTTTCTTTCTTTCATTATAATTATGTATACCAGCCTATTACGGTCCTTCTCCAGGAAAAAGGCCTCTTCTCTGACAGAGAAGATATGAGCATTCACCTCTATGCCTGACGTTTCTAAATCCATACTAATATTATAAATGGGAAAGTGTGTCTGTCTGTCTGTCTGTCTGTCTGTCTGTTTGTCTTTCTTTCACGGCAAAACGGAGCGACGGATTGACGTGATTTTTTAAGTGGAGATAGTTGAAGGGATGGAGAGTAACATAGGCTACTTTTTGTCTCTTTCTAACGCGAGCGAAGCCGCGGGCAGAAGCTAGTGTCTTAATATAAGAGCCTAAGTCATTTATTAATAGTTAGACATTTATTACAATCCATACAATAATAATTGCCAAGAAGTAGGCTATAGTCAGAAAGCACAATCGATGATGGAAAAACATCGTAAGAAAACCAATACTTAAAATCTCTCTCTTTCCAATTACACAATCTTGCAGTAATCCTTGTTGCAGAGACATGCTGTCTTAAAAATTGAACAAAAATGTTGTCACGAAAAAAAAACATAAACCCGATGGTCCCATATAAATTTTATGTCGATCGGTTCAGTGGTTCTCGAAAAATTAATAAAAATCGACGAAATATACATTGACGATATATGCGTTACTTCAATTTTCTATTTTCGTTTTATATGTACTTTGAGAGATACTGTAAAACACAGTCAGACATTGGGTCTCAAACACTAAAAAGTATTAAAAAAAACTTTTTCCAAAAAAATACTAACCGCCTTCAAAAACTAAAAACACAAAAATAACTAAAATTTCGGAAGTTTGTGGCAACACAAATTAATTGGCAGATAAGAAGCCACCGATTTCCGAAAGGAGACAATTTTTTTGGGCCCACTATTAAACGGTAACGTGTATTAATCATTTTACACATGAAACAAGTGATCACCTTATTATAATTAAAACAACAAAATATTATATAGAAATCTAACGGGAATAATGAAATAATAGTAAAAAACTGTTACGGAAAAATGCTTGTTTAGGAGCGTTTTTACATTTATTTCAACGTGAAAATAAATATATTATGTAAAACGACACGTACCTAATTAACATTCCGTTGTAAATGCTCTGTGGTGCAGTTTCAATGAGTTTGACACTGACGGACAACATTTTAAGGCTAAGCTCATACGACCACGCGAAACCGCGCCGTATCACTAACCGCGCGGTACAAGACCAAAGTAAGCAGTGATTATCGTTGGCATTACCGCGCGTTCTACATTCGTTTTACGTAGGTATATGTTCATTCGATTGCAGCGAGTTGAGACGGGCAGACGCATAAATAAAAATGTGGACGAAGTTTAAAAAGAGATGCCATAAGGAATCTTAATTCACAGAATTATTTTTAATTTGACAAACATTTTTCACTTGAAATAGGATGCACCCAATATTGTCTTTGTCTATTTCTGCGACGACTAAGCCTTCGGTATAAAATCCATAAACAAATTGTCTCCTCTTGTCACGCAACGTTGACACACCCGGGCTGCACGTACTTACATATTACGCCGACAAGCGAACGCCCCAACCGCGCGGCGACGCGCGGTTGTTGCGCGTAATGTAAGCTTAGCCTTATTGTTTCCGATAGTTTTCTAAGATGAGTGCTTCTCGTGTTCTTTTCGTAATTTTATTCAATAGAATTTATGAAAATGGCGTCTGTAGATACAGTGCATGATCTACAAAGCTGTTGTAATAAGTGTGCAGCATGACTTCAACGAAATGTGCGACAACTTTACTTATAAATATCATTGACGACAACAGTAAATAAATTAATCGTGAAAACCACATCAAAACCTATTACGTAGTACAAACATGGTTTAGATTACTATATTATTATTAAACAGTGCACTATTCTAACATTAAATACCTAGGAGACCTATTCACTCATTAAACAATCGCTCTTGTGAGATTTTTGGTCAGTATGAGAGTCATATTTTGATTGTCGTATTTCACAGTATTCCGGTTACCTACATAGAGTTTTGCTAATATTACCACTGTAATCTAGAGATTATAAGGAATAAACGAACGTGCATTTCATTAATAAATGCCACAATTTGTGGTGGGCCTATTCCCCGAACAAAAAAAAATGTCTCCTTTTAGTAATTTTTTTATTAAAGATTTTTTATTAGTACAAAGATACTTATGTATAGCCATAAAACATTTAAATTTACAAGTTTGTACACGTAGTAGCACAAAATTGAATAACACACTAATTTTCGTAGTATCGATAGCGATAAAGTGAATGGCATATCGTCCCTAGTCTTGTGGCACTGACTGATGTCAACGTCATTCAGGCAGGTGTCACCCGCACCATGCTACAGCGCGTAAAGAATAATCAGTCTACACCACAGATTACTATATACTAGTCAAAGACAGATAGGACACTCTAGTTTTTGCGATTAGTTCACTCGTGTACGCACAGCGCTAGTAGTATCGCACGATTTTGACAAACGCAGTGATGTGCATACTTGAATTACGAAGCTGATATCGATATTCGCTAGTGATGTACCATAGTCGACATAAATCTGTAGCATCCTATTATTATATCAGTTTTGATTATGAAAAATAAAACAAGGATAATTTTTTAATTATTTATTTTTATTTCTAAATCTATGAGTTTTATATTTATCGTATCCTTTTATTTGGGGATTATTCATTTTCATGACATATTTTTCTTCTAAATCCCCTTTTAATATTTTATTAATAACATTACACCAGTTGTGAATGTGTAGTCTTAAAATTAAAGTTATAAAATAATCCCTCGTATTATGGTTTGAGCAACCCAGCCAGTTTAATTCAAACAATTGCAAGATCTCTTTCTTAATATTTTTTCCAATACCTTGGATGCATGCATTTTTATTTAAATACAAATGTATTTTATTAGTAATTTCTCTATATAATATTAAAAAACGCTTTGAGGGGTAGCATAAATTGCTATTTTTCAATTGCTTGTATTCCCTATGCATTATCCATTGGTGATAATTTTCTTTGACCTCTGCAATGAACGTTTTTTGGCAGTCTTTGCAATTAAACCGTTTGGATAGTTTTCTACATATATATCCAGCTGTATACGCGGATGCATGTACCCTGACTCTTTCGTTTATTGCTGTCACTACGCCTTGGTTATGTGATAAACTTTTTTCATACGTAGCTTCACTTGAAACGTAGCTGATGTGGGGAATATTTTCTTTATCTTCATCAATATGAATACCCGAATCTTTTAGCAGATTATAAAAATCAATTATTGTTTCCCCATCATCATCCTCACAGTTCGAATAAATACTATGAGGACCCATCACATTCGAAATCAGTAATGATTTAAACGCATTTACAAATGTATTAGAGTCAGGGTTAACATTTCTATAATTTATTGCTCGTATTCTGCCAAAAAAGTTTTCTAACGGATCTTGATTAATCAGCCGAGGATAAAAATATTTTAAGTCATATACTGTAAATAGCAAGTTAGCTATCCGCTCAAAACTTTCTAAAGTTGTCACCCATCCATCAAGGGAGGGGACTCGCACAAAATATTCTTTTTTATTAATTTTCGCTCTTTTACTGGTTGAGTCCACAAATCTAATATTTTTTAATGTTTTTATGGCTTCGCGCCAAAATTCAAAATGTTTAGAACCCGGCTTTATTGGCCCCCTCAATTTTCCCCTTTTTGCACTAGTTTTTGAACCATTGACACTATCAAATAGTTTGTCCATAAATTCCACAGCTTCTCCTGTTGTCTTCATTGATGAACTCACTTTTTCACCACCCACAGTTGTATCTGAAAACCAAAGAAATTATTAAATAAATAAATAATAAAATAATAAAAATCTTTATTTCACAAGAAGTGGTTACAATTATATTCGAAGTCCCTGACTGTTGTGCTAGGCGATATACCTGTGTGACAAGAGCCTCTCCCAGAATTAGACATTACTGAGTCTTGTGCAATATAATTTAAACAAAAATATTTTAGACTGAAATAACAAAAAAAAAAAAAGTAAACTTCATAAACTACCAGCCAGAAGGCTAATTGTCTAACTTTTGAATCTATCAATCAATCTATTGCGCTTTTAATTTAACATTTGAAAGATATTCACAAACGTTACACCATAATCATTTATGACATTTAACCTTTCAACGACTAAGCAGACGCCAATGTCCGCACACCTATAAATAAAAATCATCTGATCCCAAGATAATCTCTGCTTAGAGCTTGTGTTATGGTAACCAGACAACTGATATACATACTTATATTATTTATAAATACATACATTTTATAGATACATTACACCCAGACACAGAACAAACAATCATGCTCATCACACAAAGTTTGTTCTGGGTGGGAATCGAACCCACGACCTCCGCACCCTATTGTGCTTTAATAGGGTATTACACTCTTTTTTTTTAAGTATTTCAAATAACTCCTACAGTACTAAGAAACCACTAAAAAAAAACCTAAATTTTTATTTAAGCCCTAAGTACCCTAAAAACGCTTTTAAAAATTGTATTTTCAAATTTCGCGCGGAAATTTCCAAAAACGAAAAACGCCGTGGGCGTGGTTTTGCTTTGGCGATATGACGTCCTTACGTGAGTAAATAAACAAACGCGCTGTGACACTTTACATATTTTTTATTGTTTTTATCTCAAAAATTAGTTACTGTTCGACTTACCGTTGGTGTGCGTTTCGGAATGCGAGAACACAAGTGTGAAAACATCGGAATAATTGTGAATTCTAGTGTTAACTGATTCAAATTAAAGAAAAACTTAGTTAAAAGTTGTGGGAAGAGTATTCCAAGTATTACACCATAAAAACCCGTTTGTACCGTTGTTGTAAATATCACTTTGATGTAAGTACACATGTGCAGCCATCTAAAATATCTTTCACAATAACTTCCATGAAAAAGTATATTTTTATAATAAAGATCGTATTAGGAGGTTATAAATAAAACAAATAGTGACGTCTAGTTGACACTGTTGACAGTCGACAGCTGTCACTGTCTATGGTCTGTATTTCGGTGTGTTCAAGAACAGGTAAAAAAAACTGAAAACTTTGAATTGAATTTAAAAAAATATTTTCTAGTTTTATGAACTAAAACTAACACTGTTCGGCTGCTTTTTGCTTAAGCTACCTCAATAATATATTTTTATATTTTTTCTCTTATACAGTGTAATACCCTATTATGTCTGTAATTACGGTACTTAACAGATTAAAAGCGATTGCTATAGATTCAGAATTTTAGACAATTGGGCTTTAGATTACAGTATATTATACCTGTATTTTTGGGTTAAGATAAAATTAGATATGATAGTGTAACCATAAAATGAGAATATTTGTATAAAACCTATAAAGCACCTACTTAATAGGTTTTTTAATAAGTATTATGGCCGGCATGAAAGGCTAGCACTGATCACTAAAAAATAATTATTTTAAGCAGCACAGTTTCCTCTCCATGTTGCCCTTAGTGCTATACTTTCATGCCAGCCCATATAGGTATATTTAATGGAAAGTAGTTTATTGGTTATGGATTAGGGCCACATATGGCTTTTATTGAATAACCATTTATCACTTTTATACCAACCTTCAATGCTTGAAGTAGTAGCTACATCAATGTGGCTTTCAGGTGCAGAGGATAAAAAGTAATTGTGATCACCAAGATGGTCACCAACTGAAAAAACAAGAGCACTGTTGAGCTGGGCAGTATGAGGAAAAGTATACAGAAAATGATGTAACTTAAAAACAGTTTGCTTACCAGTGGAACTAAGTGGAATTCCAAAAGATATTTCTTTTGGTGAAAATAAGCAAGGGTAGCCGTGGCGGAGACGGTTTCCCAAATTATCAAATTGATACCGGTCAAAATGATTTTGGCAAACACGTTTCGCCACCAACTGATGCTTAGATAAACCACTCAGCTCTATGTTCGTTGGAATTAGGAAAGAAAGCCACAATTGTCTCAAATTATCGTCCTTTGGAATAGAGAAAAGGCGATGAGTACGATTAGTAGATGGACAATTCCCAACACAGCACTTTCGCACATCCATGACGAAAACACAACGGATCAGTTTATTGGTGATTATCGAGGATTGTTATGGATTATTTGTAACTCAACTCAAGCTATAAAAGCGAGGAATACACAAAATAATACCGGCACTTTCACTCAAAATAACCACGAACAAACTGACTGGAACTGACGTGACTGACAGCTTGTATTTGACAGGGACAGCAATATGGCGACCGTCACGTGATCAACACACCAGCGCCTTGCGTTTCCAATGGAACTAACAGTGTCCCAGGCCTGGTCTACACTCAGCTGTTGACGTACACCTAATCCGTAACTTGAGATCAACTTCAAATCAATCTCGTTTATTAATACGAACAAGATCTTAAGCTTGGCATCAAGTACGAGTTTTGACCTGAGTAACGTTTATTAATACGGGCCTAGGACCAGCGGTGAGCGTTGATATGTCACCGTCTCAGGTTACGATTTTATATTTATATAAAGTGCTAGCTGTTCCTCGCAGTTTCATCCGCGTTACGTTAGGTTTTTGTTTACTGCTTCGCTCCCGTGTGTCCCACGGGCGTGATATTATATAGCCTATGTTACTCAGGGGTTAGCTTTGTAATGATAAATTTTGAAATCGGTCCAGAAGTTTTTGAGTTCGTTACATACAAAAATACAAATCTTTCCTCTTTATAATATTAGTATAGATGTAAAAAAATATTATTATTTCTTTATGTTTCTTTATCACATTTTACCATAGGTAAATAAAAACAGTACCTACGTATATTTTAAAAAATACTCTTTTAATTTACGTTCAATTTTAGTTATTATGTAATATATATTTATAGTATTTTTAAGTTTTATATTAATATAATATTGTATATTTTTATATGAGCCTTGATGCCTGAAATAAATTGATGAATAAATAAATAAACTAATGAGGCAAAGATGTCAATGAAAAAGTAGTGTAGGCACATCGAAAATTGATTCCTAATAAAAGTCTTTGAACGACCTAGCATCATCAGCCCAGACGTCTACAAACACCAACGCTTTCTTCCCACTATAAAATTAATTATAACAGTAGACAAATTAAATTCTTCATATATTTCCCTTTGAGGATTTAAATTTCTATATAAATTGTAATAGTCAATAAAATTAAATTTCTACCTTCGCAATCTTAAAGGTACACGCAAACTATATTAGCTCCATTCGTGGGTTAAGAACTAGAGTAGCGTAAGGGCAAAAATCCAAAAAAAATTTTTTTCACCATTCGCTTTTTGAATCCCCATATTTTTATGTGCCAAAAAACTGGAACGATATATTGTATAGATTGCTTAGTACAACAATATCGTATAAAAATAAAAGATATTTGTTTAGTGCCAAAATGAAGTGTTTCTACTTACAATAATCTTAACATTATTTTGACAAAAAAGTTACGAGCACAACGATCGTAACTCGATTTACAGAGCGAATGGGACAAAGTTTGATTTCGTAGCCTTAGTTGTTTTGTGCCAAATAAACGCAAACCGTAAAGTTACTGCTTATGGATCCTTGTTTCGTACGCTTCTGTCATTTTTCTCCCGGCCAAAAAAACGTAAGGGTGGCATACGCTACTGTGGCACTAAATATTTAGAGTAATGCAGTCAGCTTTTATGTCAACAATAGTGTAAAAGCTAAATACATTCTTTTAGCACGTAAGAAATCTCTGTTGGTCTAATTCACTTTCCGTTCGTGTGTAATACTACTGTACGTTAGTTTGACTTCAAAATCTTTAGCCGATAATGCGACAACACGGGGAAGCCTCGCAAATGTAATTAGTCCGTCTGTTAGATTATCAAAAAATGTTGGACACGTATTTTTCTTTTTTCTCATAAACAAAAAATAACGATGATACAGTGCTTGAAGTTTCGCGTGACGTCCCGATTCGGTACAATTTTTGCAGAATTCCGGTACTTCGTTGCTCTATATCTTTGTATTTTTTTACTAATTAGATCAAGCAAAAAAATACGTGTCCCGCATTTTTGGCCGATCTATGAGAAGGACTTAACAGAATGCCTAGCATCCTAGACTCCACGCATTTTTCTCGGTAAACCGTTATCTAAAATTTGATAAATTATAGTCCTAAAAACAGTGAAGATGAATAAAAATACAAGAACTAAGAAGATTTTAAATTCGCTAAATCACCATGCAGATACGGTATTCGACATTCAAAAGGTACATGACAAAAGTGAGCTCGCTAATACTTTTTGACAGTATCAAAATACTAGTTTGTATGTAGGGGGTAATCTCTGGAACTCATGATTCAATTCCAAAAATTTTTTCAGTGGCAGAAAGCTACATTACTCCTGAGTGCTATAGGCTATATAATATCACATTATGTCCCACGGGAGCGAGACAGTAACCAAAAACCTAATGTAACGCGGATGAAACCGCGAAGAACAGCTAGTCGTTTATAAAATTCTTGTGTCACAATGTTAGTTACCTTACTCCTCCGAAACGGCTTTACCGATTTTTACCAAATTTTATATGCATATTTAGTAGGTCTGAAAATCGGCTAGGTACTATCGATTTTTCATACCCCTAAGTGGTAAGGGTTGTTAACCCTTAACATTTTAAACGTGGGTGAAACCGCGGAAGGCAGCTAGTTAAATATAAGTAAGTAATTGCAAATAGGAACTACCATGGTGTGCAAGTTTACTATGGGTACTTGAAATGAAATAGAAATTAAATAATAATATATTTTATTTCACAAATACCGTAATAATTTAAATAATAGAAAACTTTTAGCGGCGACTACGAAAAAATATTTTTGATTGAGTACATTTCTTAAAGAAGCCACGAGAGATTATTAATTTTAGAAGATTTTTGTTATTGTTTTTAGAGCCATTTTAACGGAAGTTCCGTTGCATTCCATACATAATTGAATTTATGTAACAGCCAAAATGACGTATGTCAACCAGTTTTTGAAAAATAAATTTTATTTAAATGAAACCGTTGTTTGTTTGACCAAAAAGTTATACTATTTTGTAGCAGATAAGTAAAGCTTTATTATTAGTAAAAATCAGATTTCTAACTACTATAGATTTTGCCTTAAAAGAGCGATAAGATAACGGTATGTAAATTTGAGTTGTTTTTTGGCTCTCCTGAGAAGTTGTCATTTTGCCCTTACGCTACTCTAGTTCTTAACCCACGCATTGCAAAAGGCAACGCGCAGTGGGAAACTTGTTGAATGATCCGACATTTTTAACTCACAAATGGTCGCTCTCGTTAAACATTACGTAAATTTTTTATCTTATCTTTTTTTGGTGAGTGGGAAATCATCAAATGACTGCTCTCGTCCTGGGTGCGGCGGGAGGGCGTGTCAGACTTTTACTGACTAAAACCCACTCATTTTCCTTCGGTAGCCCTTTATGTTACGGGGTTACGGTAACTATTATAAACATTCCGCAACCATTACTTGGTAAGTACCTACTACTAAAGCTGGTCAGTGTCAACAAATGTTATTGCGAGTAAACAGCAATATTACACAATGACGTCAGTGATTTTTCAACACATCATCTCCCTGGCCTTTTTCCCAACTAAGTTGGGGTCAGCTTCGGATACCTGTGTTTCACGTGAAGCGACTGCCTATCAGACCTCCACAACCCAGTAACTGGGCGACACGACTGGGCCCTTTGGTTCGACTGATCAGACTTTCTGGTTTCTGAATACCCGTATCGACTGTCAAAGTTCTACAAATGACAACCGGGACCAACGGCTTAACGTGCTTTCCGAGGCACGGGATGTCAGTTGTTTCCAAGATAAACTTTAGAAAGTACATATGAATTGAAAAAGTCACATTGGTACTTGCCCGAGAGCTCTCTTACACGAGAGGTCGCCTTATCCACTGATTTTTCAACACAATTAATTAAAAAATCTAATTTTGACAAAAAATGAAAATGAATTAATAAGACTACTTATGATGTTTTATTAGAAAAAATGTGATTCAAAATTATTTACTAACCGTGTTGAATACCAAATTATTGGCAGTTTGTGGTGTTGAAGTGAGCGATGACCTTTGTAAGTATTTCTCAGTTCAATGAAACTACCCACTGCCCACGCGCAGATTATAGCCCTTCGTTCGTTAAAGAAATATATATTATTTTGAATTTAGAACGTTCGCTATCGTAGAGCTTCGGGTTTCAAAGAAAAAGTGAAAACTTTATTTTTATAATTACATACTTATTTCTGTCTCATAAGAATCAGTTTTAATATTTGTGCTTCATTGAAAATGGCTTAACAAAAGTGCCAACGCTATTTATTTTAGACGCAAAGACGTCTATGTTGGGCATTAGTAAGAAAATAATTAGGAAACAACTTATGATAAAATTAGATGCTTTTAATAATAAATAGTAAAAAACTAGATTCATTTTTCTTTGCATTTGACGTTCTAAAGTGCCTTTTAAATGGTCTATTAGAAATAAATGATTTGAGTTTGAGTTTAATAAATTAATTAACGGTTTTACTTAAAATCTGATTTTTTTTTGGTTCATAGAATTTATTTTTAGAGGATCTTTGAAAAGATACGTTTGACCATCGTCTGTCTGCGTTTTTTTTTATTGAATGTCGATTACATAAATATAATTCTTGGACTATGATTACGCTGCACATTACTAGATTTTAGGGCAACTAGAATCATTTTTGTTGATTAAATCACGTTTAAAGTGCCTGTTTTCGTCTAATAAAAATAAAGGCTTTTACTTTGACTAATGTTTAATGAAACTGATTTTGATTAAGCATTTATCGAAATCGGTTCAACCTTTTCGAAGTTACCAACTTTTTTGTAAGCTATAGTTGCGATCTTAATGACGTAAAAAGTGGGACAGTAATAAGCCGGTATTACTATTATTTGATTAATAACAGTCAGGTGGACATTCGTGCTGTTTTTTTTTATCACAAACTAACGTAAATTTAAGTTAAGTACATCTTTCTCTTCCCATTTAAATAAGAAAAGGATAGAAGATAAAATATTAGTTAAGTCCTGTCAAATTTAGATATAAATAAATAATTAATTTAGACGCGATTTAAAAACATGGCGTCTAATTTGACAGGATTAAACTAAAATGTATCTTCTGTCCTTTTCTTTAAGGAAGAGAAAGATGCACTAAACTAAATTTAGGTTAGTTTGTGAATAAGAGAATCAGCACCATTATTTGTAAGAACAAGTATATTGTTGGTTTCCGTTTCATTCATAACCCACCCACTTATCGATGTAGTAAATAGTTCACCATTGTATCTAGTACATATACAATAATGCCCTTACTAATAATCACTGTGTAAAGTTATGCCATGAATAAAGCCTGTGTAACCATACATTTTTAGACGTATAAACCTGTCATAACTTTATGCAGCGATTACTAGTAAGGCGCTAAATGTATTGTCTGAGTGTAGCTCGAGTCTTGTAGCTTATTGAAAGACACACTTTATCGGATACTTGAAACTCGTTTAAACTACCTAACATAGCCATCAATGCTATTTCTTTTAATAGTTTTTAGAATATTCTAGTCATGAAGGTGTTATATATCCCACAACTCTAATTTTTTTCTTAGTTGGTTACAGCAGCGCCTTTTTATTAAATCTTTATTTTGTTATTTTTAGTCAAGTCTTTGCTGTCTATTTAGTACTTACTATAGATAGCTAGCAGTATCTTGTCGAAAGCGCTGTATCGTCGTCGATTTGGCTATAATTATATTGAAGTTAAAATTGATTCTACCCTATTACACCTTATTACCACGCAGCGTGGCGCGTCATTGTATGTTTTAACATTAAAATTAACATTTAAGTATCTCCGTTTGTGTAGGAAACACGCACAGTCCAACACACCAAAAATGCATTCACGCGCGTTCATGCAGATTACGCACCTACATGCGGAGGAACGCACGCGCGGGGTTGCAGAGTGAGACGCAAGGTACGACACATTAAAGACTCTCAGTTCCGCGCGTGATTTTGAATGAAATATGTCAAATCCGCGTAGAAAGACGGGCCTGTTGGTCTAGTGGTGAGTGACCCTGACTGCTAAGCCGGAGGACGTGGGTTCGATTCCCACCCAGGACAAACTTTGTGTGATGAGCATGATTGTTTGTTCTGTGTCTGGGTGTAATTTATCTATAATATGTATGTATTTATAAAGTATATAAGTATGTATATCAGTTGTCTGGTTACCATAACACAAGCTCTGCTTAGCTTGGGATCAGATGACCGTGTGTGAATTGTCCTAAGATATTATTATTATTAGATCCACACGCGCGTGACTGCTTAAAAAAACCCGCACGGTGATGCAGATCTGCACTACCGCAAATGCACACGCGTGTGCATGATTGTATGCAATTAAATGGCAATTTTGTATAAAATTAACGACTTATGTTATATGAAGTACTTATTTCGATAACGATTAAAACGATGTTCATAAAAATACCTTCGTAGATATAATATTAATTTTAAAGAACTAAGTATTTTTTACACGCAATATGCATCAAGGTGCGTGGCAGTGTAATAATCGCTTTTAAACCTTTGAACACACGTGATTCGAGAAATAAAGGAAAGACAATAGCAGTGCGGCAGCCGGCTGTCGATTGTTTGTTGAAAGGTTAAACCGGAACACTGCACCTTTGCTTTGAGGCTGAAATAGTTACGACAGTAGCTCCTTCTCAAAGACCTTTACTAACTATTGTAAATGGAAATAGTTCATGAAATACTGGAACTTATAAATCAGTTCGCGAAGTTATTTGTCCCGACCTACTGTCCCGGGTATGAAGTCATTCGGACAAACTATTCCGTGTTTGATATTGCAAGTAGTAAAAAAACTATTTTACACAAGTGTACATTAAAAATTTATGAAACACTAGCCACGAAGTTATTAAGACTGCTGAACTAAACAGTTGGCAAATTCGAAAAGGTTGTACCGATTTAAATGAAAGATGTCTAAGAATGTTAGCTAGGTAACTTATTTACCAGTCAGCGAAACACGACGCCGACACTTCGTGTACATTAGTATTAAGTTTTTGTTTTTAAAATATATGTATTAGTTTATTCGTTTAAGATTATTCTATGTATTTTATACTATGGGCCTCCGATGCCTGAAATAAAATGATTATTATTATTATTATTTTCACATCAAAAAGCCGCATCCTCATGGTTAACCCTTTAAAAATGATCAAAATGATTAAAATGATCTTTATTTTCAACCGACTTCAAAAAAAGGAGGAGGTTCTCAATTCGACTGTATGTTTTTTTTTTTTTTTATGTTTGTTACTCGATTTCTCGAAGACGCCTGGACGGATTTCAAAAATTCTTTTTTTATTTGAAAGGGTATGCTTGTCATTTGGTTCCATTGTCACCAGGTCAGGACCTGGTGGTGGAAACCCTGAGAAATTGAGGGCATCTCTAGAAAATTGTAGGCGAGCATCGGGTATAAACTTAATATTAATGTGTATGTCTGATAAGACTACAATACCATGGAGGTTTAGGGCTGATCTGATGATGGAGACGACAGAGAATCAAGGGAACTCCTTAACGGTACATCTTAGGTACCTCGTGTTTGGGCTCATTTTATTCGTGATGACAAGATCTTTACACCGAGATGGGTTATGACTGCCACTGCAAGCTCCGTGATGCAGGTGCAGTACAGTTAAGGGAACTCCTTAATGGTTGATAGCATCTACATAGTGTTTGGGCTTATTTTATTCGTATTGATAAGCCCTTTACACCGAGATTGATTATAATGCAGATTCGATAGTGAAGACAAAATACAGTTTAAGGATATCCTAAATGGTTACCTCGTGTTTCAGCTTCATTGAAGTTAGTTTTACACTGAAATTGGTTATGATTTGTCGTTTTGAATCGACAATTTATTATAGGTTTTTTATTGTATATTTTCTGCGTTTGATGCTTTTTTTACGCTTGGATGAAACTTGGTATGGACATTGGCAGCCTGGACACTTTAGTCAGACATTGGGACTCGACACTAAAAAGTAAAAAATAAAAATCTTTTTACAAAAAAATAATAACCGCCTTCAAAAACTAAAAACATAAAAATAACTAAAATTTCGGAAGTCGGTGGCAACACAAATTGACTGGCAGAAGAGATAAGGCATGTTTTTAGTTTTTGAAGGCGGTTATTATTTTTTTGTAAAAAGATTTTGTAAATAGGTTATATGTATAACACTTTTACACGTCAATATTTTGTTTTTTATTTTAATCGAACGATGGAGCCGGTGTTTTGTAACTGACTACTCTGAGAAGAAACATCCGAAACAAACTCAGAGGTCAAAGTCTCTTTTAAAGTCCATACAATTGTACTGGTCAAATTATGCGAGGATCATGAAGTTAAATGACTGATGTGCTTTCTTGATGAGAAAAGCACACAGATTTGAGTGGACCTGTCCAGACAGTGCAAGCATTTGTCAGCAATCGTTTAGCTCAACTTAAGACGTAAGGAGCCCAACCTCCAACTTTAAAAGGTACGGAGCTTTAGTTACATGGTTACAGAACAAAAACTTAACTACTAGCTTTTGCCCGCGACTTTATCCGCATGGATTAATAATTCCCGTTCCCGGGGCATTTCCGTGATAAAAACTATCCTATGTCCTTTCTCGGGTCCCAGACTATATCTGTACCAAATTTCATTCAAATCGGTTCAATGGTTTAGGCGTTAAGAAGAGACAGACAGACAGACAGAGTTACTTTCGCATTTATAATATTAGTATGGAAGTACGGATGAAACAACTTCCTCAAAAACGCCTTCAAATTTTAACTTTAGTAACGCTAAATATAAACACACAACGCAAGCAAACCCATGGGCGAACACTAGAATAACTCCCACGTCTTGCAATCAATTCTTGGTGTACAACAAAGCTTTCACAGTCAATTGTGAAGAGTTACAGAGTGCCTGAGGAAGGGAGGAGGGAACATAAACGTATGTCTTCGTAATGTGAAGTGAGATAAGCCCTCAAGTATAATTGTGAAGATTAGACTGTGGGTTGAATGTTGTGTAGGGAAGAACGGTTTTAACTGTGTGTGACGGATGAAATGATAGAATGATTTTTAGGGTTCAGGGGATGTATTTCCGTTGCCGCTATAACAACAAATACTAAAAATTAACAAAAATAAAATATTAAAGGGGAGCCTTTACCCCATACAACAAACGTAAATTTTAAGCAATTTTTACTCGATCTTAATAAATACGTAGACAAGTTTCTACTTATTTATTATAGATGATAGCACGGAACCCTTCGTGCGCGAGTCGGACTCGCAATTAGCCGGTTTTTTATTCTGTAAATTGATTAGTCATAACACTTTTATATGTTAGTATGGCTTTTTACTTGTTTTAAGCTAACGATGATGGAAACACCGACCGTGTTGACTAGCTGACTACTCTGAGAAGAAACATCCGAAAAAACTCAGTGGTCAAAGTCCATTCAATTGTATAGGTCAAATCATGCAAGGACCATTTGGGGTTCTAAGTGCTCTTTCGATGAGAGAAGCACATAATTTGAGTGGACCTGTTCAAATTGTGCAAGCATTTGTCAATGTCTATATCTTTGTATAGTGTTTAGTTCACTAAAACGAACATTTAACAGTATGTTATAGCTTGCTGTATAGCCCTACCTTTAATCTTATTGGATTTACTCGGCAGACGATAGCTGCACTCGCCTATGACGTCATACATTACCCGACCCAACTAGATTACAGAGGGTTATGATATTGAATCTGAAGTGGATTAATGTTGTTGCAGAATGTTTATAATAGTTACCGTGACCCTGGAACATAAACTGCAATCGAAGGAACATGAGTGGGTTTTGGATTAATGTTTCTATCACAAAATTGTCTTTTTAGATCGATGGTGACCTTAAAATCAATGAAGACAATGTAAATTAACATCTACCAAGCCTTTTTTTTTCCAAATATATTGTGGTCGGGTTTAGCCATACCAGGTCCAACTGATTGCCAATGTTTGGCGTGAAGAGACTGTCAATTAGACCTCTACAACCCAATTACTGGTGGCCACGACACCCTTTGGTTAGACTGGTCAGACTTTCTGGCTTACACCCGTAACGACTGTCAAAGTTCTACATATGACAACGGGAATCAACGGCTTTGCGTGATTTCCGAGTGAATGTGAATTGAGATAACTCTTTATTTGTCCTCCTGGGCCAGTCCACTGCTAGACATAGGCCCCTTTCACGAGACGCCACTTAGCCTAATCTACAGCTACATGCAACCAGTTCCTGTCAAAAGTCCTATTCAGATGGCAGCTCTACTAGAAGGAATATGGTACACTTGGCCGCTCCAACTAAAATAAGGTGCTACACTACACTTGTTAAACCGTGACCTACAATCCGTACGACATATATGTACACCTAGCTGGATTGCGACCCCTAACCGCTACTTCGCGCCCCGTGATCGCCTCGTTCGTAGTATCGATAGCATTCCGACAGCGTTGCGTCATAGCGCGAGGTTTCACGAGATACCCAGGCGAAGACGTCGAGAGTTGCAAGACGACTACCGGCCACCGTAGGCACGGTTCTGTGGATGGCGAGTGATGGGTAGCTCGCCGTCCGGCTAGGACCAGGACCGCGTCGACGGCGCGTTAGTGTTCCACGCGCGCCTCAAAGAGAAGAAGTCAGCACTGGAAGGGGCCCAACAGGGCCACGCCTGCCGGGTTTGCGGAATGTTTATAATAGTTACCGTGACCCTAGAACATAAAGGGCAATCGAAGGAACATGAGTGGGTTTTAGTCATTAAAAGTCTGACACGCCCTCCCGCCGCACCCAGGACGGAAGCAGTCATTGGATGATTTCCCACTCACCAAAAAAAAAAAGGTTTCACGAGATTAAGTCGTACGTTTAGTATATTGCAGGACATGTCTATTCCAGCAGCGGTTTTTAGATCTGAGATGACTAGCCCATTGTCACTCTAGTTGCTGCTAGACGCCATGCCAACAGCCCACTGTTAGAAAGGTTTAAACACAAGAAAAAAAGGTTCACTAACTTTATGATTGCTTATCTATTACATTGATGGATTGTAACACGTCAATCGCTTACTTTTTTGATTTTCTTCAATATTGTACGTTTTGATTCTTTTACAAATAAATTCGTGTTAATCTTATAAATTTACTTTTCTTTAAGCCTATAATCCAACACCCACTGCCTCCTAAGCTACTGCCAGACCCCCCGCACAATATAGTCGCTCCATATGGTCGGCAGAGGCATCCCGCCACTACCATTGGCTGGTTTCCACTGCAAAAGACGCTTACAATAAATATGTAGAATAGATAGTAGCTCCCACAACGCTTGGCTTATCATGATTTCCACTGAAACGCATTTACTCCTGGAGATATCACCTAGCAGCAAAATGAAAGTAAAATTATTTATTTCCATTACACCAAAACAAAGAACACCTTTGAACGTGATTTACAAAAGTGAATTTATTTAAACATTCCAAAATGTTGTTTCTACGTCAAAAAATTAACTTCATACAATGGTAACTTTTTGGATTGAATTGTTATAACTCTTTCTATACAATGCTCCGGTCAATTATTGACGTCAGAATTAAATTTTAATACCACAACTTTTACAAAGGGAAGTTCTCAAGGTGTTACGAAGTTATTTCCGCAGATATTCTCCCGTTCATTGATATTTCAGGGGAGAGGAAGGAGTGAGGCTGAGGCTACA
Source organism: Athetis lepigone (assembly GCA_033675125.1). NCBI lineage: Eukaryota > Metazoa > Arthropoda > Insecta > Lepidoptera > Noctuidae > Athetis > Athetis lepigone. Next base: position 8,620,587 of record CM066234.1, read on the forward strand.
GTAGGCAGCGATTTGCGATGCGACTGGAAGAGCGAAACGAGATAAACATGGAATGGCTACATTATAACCGAAAATCTGGCGTATATTCGATTCAATTTCGCTGATACGTCGATGTAGCCTGTCGCAGTAATAATCAAAGATCGCTAGTAATATTTGATGAACGATGTAGCCATTTAGTGAGAATCTATGTATTTGTTTCAATCGCTCGTGCGTCGCAGTTCGCGTCGCAGCCTAGTGTAGCCTCAGCCTGAGAACCTCCAGGCAAAATCGGCGTGTTTAATAATATTATTTTTATTATGTTCAAATCTGTGACCGGTCTCTGAAATTTGAAAGTTTCCTAATTACCAGTAATAAAAAAGTCAATTAAGAAAAGTTTTGTATGCGATTTTATGATTGTACAATGAAATTAATAAAAGAATATATCATCACCTTTAACACTAAACAAGAAAATATTATACCTACAGAACAGTCTGCCGGCAGACATAAAAAAATTAAACAAATACAAATAGATTTAGACGTAAATTAAAATATAATTATTTAGAAATGTTTTAAGTTTTATATAAGTGTAAGTTGCATTAACTATATAATATTTAATTCCAAGTACATTTAACTATATCTCTAGAGACTTTTCGACCCCACAGTCAAGTCATTGCAACGGTTTTGTGGGGCTTAGCTTATAAGATACTTACCTATGTAAATCTATATCTATACTATCTATACTAATATTATAAAGAGGTAAAATTTGTAAGTGTGTAAGTTTGTATGTAGGGGGTAATCTCTGGAACTACTGGTCCGATTTGAAAAATTCTTTCAGTGTTAGATCGCCCATTTATCGAGGAATGCTATAGGCTATATACCATCACGCTACGACCCACGGGAGCGGAGCAATAACGAAAAATGCGGGTGAAACCGCAGGGGACAGCTAGTATATAATAATAACAATTATGCTGCTCTTTGAATACATCAGAATGTGATCGACTTGACCGACTAGTCAGTTGACCTCTTCACAGCCGACTAATCGACTAGTCAGTCAAAGTAAGTGACTATTTTTTACAAATTGTAACTTAGTTACCGGCTATATGAACCTATCTTTTACTTCGATACAAATCATCTCGGTTCAATGAAATATACCCAGAGTTTAAGTTTAACAACTAGCCTGGCAGTTGTAAACTTTTAACTAACCACTGCTTCGAAACTTACGTCTCTATTGGTTTGAAAACTAATGGCAAGAGTCTGAATAATTTCTTGTAGATAAGCGTCAAAGATGGCGGAATATTGAAATCTATAAATGTAATAAAATCATAATGAATCTAAACTGTACATTTAATATTTTTTAATAGTTAATATTCTTAATCCTAATGTTATGTTCTACAACCGATGCCGAAGCAAAAAAAAAATAGTTTTTAGATTTTTTGTCTGTGTTATGTTCGGGATAAGTTCAAAAAGTACCGGATAGATTTAATTGAAATTTTGCATGAACATTACCATAAGGCCAGGTCAACAAATAGGCTTGTATTATGACGCTATCGCCTTTGTGGGATGAACAAAACAGTGATGTAGACATTATTTCTGCTGCTTTATAACGTTAACGCAAACGATGTCGCGGGCAGCAGGTTGAAGATAATTATTAATATTGTGCTAGACTATAATAATTGCTCTATTACATTTATAGCAGCTATAACGTATGTAATAGCTGCTAAATAAGTGACTTAAAGTCTGTAGTAAACAGAATTGAAGTAGAAACTGATCAGATTAAACTTCTGGAAACAGACATTGGTGCCGATTCTCTTGTGCACAAACTATCGTAAATTTAAGTTAAATGCATCTTTCTCTTTCAGTTTAATTAAGAAAAGGACAGAAGATTAAATATTAGTTAAGTCCTGTCAAATTTAGACACTCCATAGATAATTTAGAAGCAATTTAAAAACATGGCGTCTAAATATACGTCAATTGTCATCAGGCGCTGTCTAATTTGACAGGATTAAACTAAAATGTATCTTCTGTCCTTTTCTTTAAGAAATGGAAAGAGAAAGATGCACTTAACTTAAATTTACGATAGTTTGTGCACAAGAGAATCGGCACCATTGTGAAAAAATGTGGCAGAAAACGGATCACCACTCTTTGTTCAGACCATAAAATCGGGGATATCGGCCTGAAATATGGTAAAAAGTGTCTGCCTGACTACGATTATAAACAAGAGATTAGACGAGAAAACAGAAGTCTTCGATAGGACAGTTTGACGGTGGCTGACCGAAGAGAATTGAATAAATCGTCGGCCGATCAAATAATCACGCCACATCGAGATCATGATGTAGAAACGACTGCAATGGACTAGGTATCGCCGCAATATGATTGTGGCAGACAGCAGTTGGTTAAAAATATTACTTTTAATATTGCTATACTTACGAAAAGCACTATTCAGTGATCAACCCATTATTTTTTAGGTATGCTTCTCCTATGAATAATAATTGTTTCAAGTGTGGGTCGACAACAGCTCATTTGTAGCACACATCCTAGAACTTTCCAAAAACAGCTCCGTGCAGATTGCCTTTTGGGGAAAATTAAACAACCAGGTAGCATCACGATGTGATTTCTGATCTCTGCTAAAAACATGTAGTACCTATATCGTGGAAATGACCATAAGGCAAGATCTGTACAAGTGAGCACTAGAATCTCAATTAATGCCGCAAGTCAAAAAATGGCTCCCTAATAATCGAAGGGTACATTTTTATGGCCAATTCTGCATCTTGTCTCAAGGCTAATAGTATTACAGCATTCCTGGCTGAAAATACGATTAAATATTTTGCGCTTACCCGATAAATCACCAGATACGGACTCTATTGAGAACGTGCAGGAACTCACCAAGATTATTATCGCTAAGCATGTAATTACCACCAAACACCAGTTCATTGCAGCTCTTATAAATTAGTGCAATCATAACACAAGCCTTCAACAGCTGTTATATAATGTATAGAATTATGTATACTATGCCTTATAAGAGCTCATATGACAGGGAAAGGAGGATTCACAAAATATTAAAATATACACAAAACAAATTCCCTACAACTTATAAATGCGATATCTTTTTTTATAAATTATCAGTTTGATTTTACCTTCACATTTATTGTTTTTTATTATCTTAATTAACATGTTGTTGAATAAAAAATATCGCTTAGGCCTACACCCAATAATTTTCCTGAAAAAATCAGTCCAACTTGATAGTAAAGAAATCTAGGAACTGCACTAACTTTTAAACTTTCGCGTTTCATGTTAACATATATTATTATGTAAACGTTAAGCCTTCCAAGGTATTTATAATCACTTTTCGCGTTAATACCCGTTGTGATAATATAATCTAGGAACTGTCCCCAATAATTTGGCCAGACACTGTAGTGTTTTCCATGTGAGACGTAGCATGTACATATAAGCTATAATATACCACATAAACCTAGGTATCCTGTTTACAGAAAATATTTTTCAGATATTAACGACTCGGACATGAAAGGAAATAATGAATCGATTAGTAACAATAATAAAGTTAAAAACCTTTTTTAACTTTATTATCGATCCATTATTTTAATTTTCTACTTTTTAGAGAAGATACATATGTACGGTGCGCAAAGCAGATAAGTATCCAGGGCCGTCAGATACAGTTTAAGTTTTCTCACAAACCCACGGATATTTTCTAATAAAAATTTAAACTATAGTAGAAAATGACTAGTTCTTCAATTAGGTTAAATTTCATTTGAATACATTTATTGGTATTCAAGAAAACCTCAATTGTATATGACGGTCCTGGATACTTATCTGCTTTGCCCACTGTACATTAAATATGTACAACATTTACAAACTAAATTACTAATCTAAAAAATGTTACCAAGGATAATTATAGAACCCTCTAGTTTGAGGTTCAAAGATACTGCCAATATGTTATTAATAACTTCAACAGCCTACTCATTCTACGCCTACGACAATAATCCCTTGACAAGATGTAACGTAGACCAAACTACAATAGTCACGTAAAAACACCATAGTCGTAAGTCTTTTATTTATATCTATTACCAGCTTTCGCCCGCTGCTTAGTCCGCAAGGATGTCAAACTCCGGGGTTGCGGAATGTTTACCGTGACCCCGGAACATAAAGGGCAACCGAAGGAACATATGACACGCCCTCCCGCCGCACCTAGGACGGGAGCAGTCATTTGATGATTTCCTACTCCCAAAAAAAAACAATTTTACCACTTTAGAGGTCGAATTTCCAAAAATCCTTTCTTAGTGGATACCTACTCTTCACAAAGAACATCCCTCGTTGATAAATTAAAAAGCAGTCGGCCAGTTACCATCTTATATATTTAGATAAGTCTTTTATCACATGCATTAAAGGTCGCGCGAGATAATAATAGATTTCCGGTGTATGGAGTCTGTCTTTTTGATTTAAGTCCGTCGCCCTCTAAACGACCTTGAACTTGAAAACCATCCACAACAGTTCACATTTCAGCTCAAAAAGACCCTTCGATATACTTACATAACAAGCCTACTTAAAAAAATAAGCCGAAAATATTTATGTTACAGTTGAATGGCACGATCACAAGTTTTAAAAGTAATTGATTAACTTTTCAGTTCAATTAAATCGTTTATTGATAGGAACTCCAAATAAATTATTCTGCACTTTTCAGTCACATGTATTTAAAACACGATGATTATATAACGATCTTGCCCCGCTTCGAATTTCTCAAGTTACTAATGCCATGTGCCAGAACTGAGCCCATATAAATGGTCAATCTTTTTAGTACTTACTTATTCTTACGAAATCTTTTTAACAAACTTTTCCTTCTTGCAAAAGTTAGGGGAATTAGGGAGTTTTTAGCTAGGGGAACTTTGTACGGGTTTTGTTGGCGACCAGGTGTTTACCGGTTTACTTAATCCTCTAGCTCTGTTGCGCGATATTACGTAACTACGCATGTTCTACCGCCTTCTTTCTTCTTTAAGAATTTCCAGAACGAGTTTCCGAACTTAGTCCGTTAAGTGTCCTACCGCTTTTGTCACAAGGTGACATCTGACTATATATTTTACCATTATATGATTGCATACGCTTCAACATATCTGATGACAAGGAGTTATACCGGTTCTTTGTCAACACCGGCTTACGTAGTAGCTACGGACCTCCCGAGACCTGACTATGTTCGGATTTTTATCTGCCACAAATTTCAGTCACCGTACAACTCGAAGTTCTCTCAAATTCCATTTTCACCATTTCGACGTTTGGCGATCTTCTATTGTGCCGTTTTAGCGGATTTTATGTAATCAGTGAGAAGTTTTAAAGACAATTAAGAACAGAGTCTACATATTTGTAAAGAGATGGTAACGCATCTCGGACTTCCCTGGTGTATTGGTGTATTGATGGTCTTTCTAAAGGCGACAGTTGATCAATATTAAACACAGAATATTACAAGAATATTAAGAACAGAAGATTGGCATCAAATAAGTATTAGAAAGTTTTTTTTTTCACGTAGCCGCAACGATTAAAGTAGTTCTAATTATAACGTTACTGAATGTTAGTCTACTGTCTTTTAGCTAGAAAATCAAGTAATAAAACCCACCCAAAAATGCAAGTTTCAGCCAACAAATAAACCCAACCCCGGTCTATTATTAGACAATATCAAATCAGACTAGACAATGGTATGCACAAACCGAATTCGAACCCGCCTACACCCTGTGTGCGTAACGGTAAAACAAGAGGTTCATTTATTAGTTAAAATGGACACTGAATTCGCCCACGTAGGCTTCGATATCCGTAACCAGGTTTGAATGTAGACTAAGGAATAATTACTGACATGTGATAATGATAAAGCTGTCTCCCACAGATATTTTATTTTAGTCTTATTTGGAAAACTTCTAAGCTAGGTATAATACTAAGATAGGTTGAGTAATAGTAGAAAAAAAGAAGAATAAAGCCAATTAAAGGACATTGCTACGCATCCGTACATTGTTGGCCTAAGAACCAACAGGGAGGTGTTTTAACATTTTGAGTTCTAAATGATATATATATTCGATTGAAACTAAATTAAAACTACGGACACTTGAGACTTCTAAAAGCCATCAAAATACTTTCGGATTTTGAGGTTATAATATATATGTTCGACCAATGTAATTGCAGTGGCAGAAGTCTTTCCAAGACAATGTTTATTATATTCACATGGTATCAGTCTATCCTCAATGCAATTACTTGATGAGAGCGTGCACGATATGGTGGCAATGTAACGCAGAGCACATTTTTCACCAAAGTGACTTACATTTGGTGTTCTACCTATATTCTTGGCTTCCGACAAAGAAGATCATGTGTATGAACCTGAAAAAAGATTGGAATTACTAAACAGCCACCACTAACCATCGCTACCTTTAGTATTTTATATGTGCTGCAAGAGCCTATAATATAATATATATCGTTTTAACCAGAAAATACTTTTATTTAAAACAAAGACATTATTTTTTACTTTGTTTAATTGTCACCATGGATACGACACTACCTACTACCCGTGCGAGCTAACATGGCACCTGGCTCGAAAACAAACCTCTCCCCGCGACCCCGCGCGGCGCCCCGCTCTCGTCTTACCAGTAACGTTAGCATCACTATTACATTATACGGCACAAGTTCCACTAAAATGGCGGATGTGCAAAAACAGATTATTAGGCGTGCACGTAATTTTTTTTAATATTTTTGTTTCTAAGTAGTTTGTTTTGTCACATTTAAAACGTCGTAGTATGTTATGAGAAACAACTAAGCGCAAAATAAACGTTATTATTTAAAATACTAAAATAAAATTCAGAAAGGATGGAGCCCGGGCTAGAACAATGTACACCAAATAAAATTATATAATTTTTATTTTTGAAATGGTGTTAGCTTATAACTGTCATCTGTCATACTGTTAGCCCAAAATCGAACGTCTCCTTTTTTGCACTTAGTACTTTAAATGTCACTCCTTCAACCCAGGTGCCATGTCATCTCGCACGGATAGTATCATCTTTAACATAAACTTCTTGATGGTCCCACACTAAGCTGGAGTGATGCAGGGTGATTTGATAAATAAGTTTACGAATCGTCAGCATTTCTCGAGACTCGAGAAAAAGAGAGGTTTTACTAACCAATCGAAAAGCAGTCCACTGTTGTATACAATAAAGAATTTGCTCACCTTCTAGAAACATGGAGTCAGAAGCTGATCCGCAGTTTACACAAAATATAGAATCATTTTGGGATTCCATGTTAAATCCGCAAAGTCCGTTTAACCTCTTGACACACACCGACATGCCAGGTCGTTCTTAGTAGGTCCGTAAATCAGTCAATCACAGCTAGGGGTCGATATTTCAAGATTATATATTATATATTCCAAGTTGTTACTTAAAATCGGAAAGGAATAATAATAAAATTCAAACGAGCACAAACAACAGGATTACCCAGAACCTGGTCAAATGTTGGCATCTGTCAATTCAATTGACGGAAGACAATAGACTAATATGTTGATCTTTTTTTTTTAATAAATGGCTTGCTCATTTCACACAGCACTTTCTGTCGCTTTAATATATTCGTATTAAAACCTTATTCATAGATCAAGCACTGAGAAGATTGAGTTTTTTAATTTCGCTATACATACTTATTGTAATACTAGGCTGCATGAGCTACGATATCTTAGTCTACTACTAACTTTAAATTAAACAAAAATATCAGACACTGGAGATTGAAACTAAATTGAGTTACTTTTTATAATGTTTTCGAAATTAGCACCTGTCCATTATATTGTAATAGTCAGCACTTTATAAAAAAAAATTGTAATTACTGTAAAGGTTTCATGCCAGCCAATTCGTAGGCTATTTTGAGCAATCTCCTTTACAAATAATTAGATACAACAATAAATAATAACAGCTATAGTTAATAAGATATAACAGCTTATAAAGACAAATATGATAAGAAAATCAGTTATATTAATACCTAGTATAAAAGTAACATAATGTTAGGTCTTTGGTTACTGCTCCGACTCAGTGGGCCATAGCGTGATGTTATGTACCGTATGTTTTATTGTAAAAAAATTATAGTTTTTGTAGTTTTTGCGTGAAAGAGTTCATGCAATCCTTACAAAAATATTAATTACAACCCGCATTCGTTTAAGAATATAGCTCTAACAAAACTATGAAATAAAATGTGGTCTGCGGTATATTAACGCTTTCAAAGTTTTTCAAAAATGATTTTTAGTTAAGCGGGATGCTTCATGGTAGCCTTCGCGTAGTGCATATAACTCGATCGATTGCCTATTTTTGTAAAAAAGGCATTCAATCAAGTTATATGCACTTTGAGGGCGGTTTTGATGAATCAAATGATTATAATTTTGTAAGTAATAGCCTATTAATAATAATAATAATTATATTTATTTAATGACAACAAAGGTCCAATGGTTAGTAATAACTTATCTACTAAGGGTTAGTAACACTTAAAAACTATCCATTACTGCCGGACAAGCAGTGCTAACCAGTGCCTAAGCACCGGTGCATCGTACTTGCCGGCCATGGTTTGTAGGATGCTGTTAGCGCTGGTCCTAGTTCTACCTAGCAACGAGGCTGCCTTCTTCCTCATGATTGCATGAAAATCATCCACCCGCGCCCAGGCGAACATGCCCGACGCACTGCAGTACCTAGGTAACCCTAACAGCACCCGAAAACCATTATTATATTGTACCCGCAGGGCGTCTAGAGCCTTCCGCGTACAGTTAACCCACAGACCGCCCGTGTAGAACGATTGACAAAAAGCTTTGAACAAAGTGATTTTGACCTCATTACTACAACGAGCAAATCTGTGAGCCAACATGTTGCATCTAACTGCTAGCGCCCTGCGTTCACGTTCAATGTCTACTTGATCTTTGAGGTCCACAGTCAAGTAATGGCCTAGGTATTTAAATTGGGTAACCCTACTTAGAGGGTTCCCATTTAAACAAATTATGGGCTCATACTGCACCCCTTTCCCTGGGACCTCAAAGATCAAGTACTCAGTCTTTTTGATATTGTACTGCAAACCGTGAGTCGCAGCATACCTCTCACAAACACGTAACATCTCTCTGATTGAGCCAGCCGTTGGGCCCAGCAGCACCATGTCATCAGCGTAACTGATGTTATTAACACTGCAGCCATCTATCTTGCACCCGACTGGTTTGCTACTAAGCTCAACGATCAGCTCATTCACGTACAGGTTGAAGAGCTTAGGTGAGGTTAAACCCCCTGCCTAACTCCACACTCCAACCTGTACGGTTCAGAGAGAGTACTACCCAACGAACCTGATTACATTGGTTCGAGTACCAGTACTGAAGCAGGCCTGTCAACTCCGGTGGTACGCCCGCTTCCCTGACCTTCTCCCAAAGGACATCATACGAAACCAGATCGAAAGCCTTCGAGAGATCAAGGAAGCAAGCATATACCGGAGTATTTCTATCCTTATAGTATTGGACGGTCTGCTTTAGACATAAAATAGCACTCTCTGTGGAAAGTCCAGGCCTAAACCCGAACTGAGCGTCATGCAACGTGATATAGCTACCTAGCTGTCTATCAAGCAGACCGTCCAACACTTTAGCAATAACAGTGGCCAAGGATATTGGTCTGTAGTTCGCCTTATCCGACATATCCCCAGTCTTATTTTTAACTATGGGTACCACTACCGTTCGCAACAAATCGTATGGTAGGTGCGAGTGACTCACGCAAAGCGAGAAAAACGTTGCCAGCACTCTAGGCAGATGAACCCCAGCGTATTTGAGGTGCTCGATGCTGAGACCGTCGTGACCAGGAGACTTACCACCGACCATACTAAGGATTTGTCTCCTTACCTCCTTAGCCGTGAAACGAATTGGTTCATAGTCACGACTAATCTCCTCAACGATTCCTCCTTTAGCCGGCCCTAACTGAGATGATACCATAAAACGATCCCTGAACATGTTAACTATGTCCTCAGGCGAACTACATTCCCCCACGCTCACGGGCCGACCCGGTCCAGTTCCCAGCTTATTGGTTGCCTTCCAGAACTGAGGAAAATTTTTAGTGGTTCTGTGTGATGCTATTATGTCCATCTTAATCTGGTCTTGATTGTTCTGACACCACTTAAGCCTGCTTCTAAAAATCTTCTGGCTAGTCCTCATTTCCTCCCATATTCTTCCGGACTTGGGCTTATTGTGAAGCAACCAAACCTGAAACCTAGACCGAGCCTCCGCATGAACGCCTTGGACGTGCCTATTCCAACCTGCCACTCGCTTAACCCCTCGAGATTGCTTGCCTTCCCACGTTTGCACTGATGCTAACGACAGAACATTAACAATATCACCATACATACAGTCCAGAGCACGCCTATGTTCCAGGCTACTACACATTTTATCACCACACTCCTGGAATAATTCAGGATAGCAAACACTCCTTAGCTCACAGTTACATAAGTCACGATATCCACTGATCTGCATCTCATCCCGGTCTCGCCAAATCACTTTATTAATGTTAACAGAATTCTGTAACAACTTCGGCACAATTATGTTTAAGTCACATTCAAGTATCACGGGGAAATGATCAGACCAATAGGTATCGTGACCCACGCTGACATTTTTAACAGTTTGCCAAGCAGACTGCGTCACGATACAATGATCCAGCCATCTTAGACTACCATTTATGTCACTTATATAGGTAACTACATCCGAATTAATGCCTAATTCTTCGACATCAGCACACAACCACTGGTTATCCTTACAATAGCTACTTAGCTCATACCAAAACGGCTGATATGGATGGGCATTAAAATCTCCTAACATATATACAGCTTCAGTCTCATTATTCTCAATAATGGCACTAACTTCACCTAAGCAATTTGAGAATTCCGTGAGATTTTCTGTGCTGTCCGTCGGCATATATATGCTAAATATCATTATAGAGCGGTTGTCACTTAAAGTTGCTGTTATAGCTACTAGACGGTCACTTTTACAGTGTACAGCACTCACCATCTTAAACAAGCCTCTCCGCCACAAGATAGCTACCCCACCATAGGGACGCCCCTTAAGAATTCCAGTGGAAGTGTCAACGGCAGAATTCCCTACGTACTCAAAATCTGTATGTATGGTGTTAAGAAAATGCACATCATGAGGCAGAAGCCAAGTCTCCTGGAGAGCTATGACATCTGCCCACTTACACATATCTCTGACACTGTCCACTGATCTTTTTATAGACTTGCAGTTAAATGTAACAAACTTATTTATAAAATTACACGCAGTAGACATTATGATCGTTTATGATTGACACTCGATTCAGAATTAGATCTGCCTTGGTTCCTAAAAAACACAAATTGTCTGAAGTATATACCCTCAGGCCAAAAAGCATCATTCAAAAATAACGATAACTTGCTTTTATCAACAAAAACCTTATACGAATTATAACTACGTTCAAACTTAGGTGTAATTCTTTCTAATGTCACAGTTGTTTGCGTTCTTTCACGAATGTAGTTTATAATGTCCTCATCACTAGCCTCCTTACATATATTAGAAATATAAAGGGGTACCTTTGTCCATGCCGCTCTAAACTTCGAATTACAGTCAAAATTAGCTCTTCCCGTATTACTAAAAAACTTATTTCGTAGCCTCTTTTTATTTGTCACAACAATCCATCCGTCATTTTTGTTCCCTACTACATTACTGGTATTCACTACGTTTTCACACTGCTCACGAATAACACTCACTGTTTGCGGCTCAGATACAGCGATAACGTCACTAGCCACACTCGCATTCAACTCGTTCGTACACTTAGTAGCGGCGGTCACGGGGGGTGTGGAGCGCGGGAGCGAGCGGTCAAAAACCTGTCGCTTGCGCCAGTTCGAAACCACCGTAGGGGCCTCCACGTGCCTGCGATCTACTGACCCATTTCGCTTTGTCCTTGCGCCTGCGCTTAGTAATTCCTCCGAAACCGAGGTACAGGCCTCCACGTGTCCGTCATCTTGACCTTGCGCATTCACAACAACAGTGTCTAATCCTTTGTTTGCATCTAATTCAGGGGTTATTGCTCCTTCATGTATATATTGCAAGCTTGCGTCACTGTCGTTACACTCAAAACTATTGATTAAACAACCTCCACGTAATTTGTTTACAGAATCAAGTTCACTGTCAACGACAGTTGACGGTTTCAATTTAAAATTCTGCATCTCCTGTCGAGTAACAAATTTACTTCCCAGTTCACCAAACTCGCTTTGCAAAGATGACAACTTTTCCTGCAGATTTAGCACATCTTTTAGCAACCGGGACGCATCTAAATGATCAAAGGTCACCGGTGGTAACTTATGTAGCTCCCTCGCCACAAATATTGGAAGTCGCTCAGGATCTGTAGCATCTACATGTTTCAGCAAATCAATGATGTCCTCTAAGTCCTTACGAGACTTCTCCTCCTTTTTTCTATTTATCATCTTTTTCACTGGCACAGCTTCAAATAATAGCTTCTTAGCTTTTAAAATATCCTCCGCCGTAAATGCAGTAACACATATCCTCGATAAACTTGTCTCATCCATAACTGATATTTTATTATACACGAAAGCAAGCACTTCATTGATAACAATGTTGCACGAACTACACTTCAAAACATTCGAGGTCATTGCCCCCGACAACAGCTGTTTAAGCGCACACGAATTACTTGTCGCACAGGTCCGGCCTTGACAGGCGCGCGCGCATGACTGACTGTCTTACTTGTATTACAGTCGCAAATCATTTTATATCTACACCCAGACACTGAGCTGCAAATTGCAAAAATACGTAAGAAAATTTAAATTTCGCGGGCTACCTTGAACATCCACCTTAACAGCTTCGTGTGTGTAGCTACGCGCTACGCCGTAGTTTGGACTACGCCGTAGCTTGGACTACGCTGTAGCTTGAAGCGCCGCGTAGCACAATGCCGTTCGTTATATCTTTGTTTTAAATGAAGAATAATTTCAACTTTGCATTAGATTGGGAAATTCACAATCCAAATAATATTCCAGGACCAAAATGTTTAAGTGTGAAAATATGAATAATATTTTCGGCTCTGACATAGATTGGAAAATATACTCTTGCGAACACTGACAAAAATTTTAATTCCTGAAACGGCTTTCTAAAATGTTTTTCAATATGTACAACTACGCATATGTTTCTTTTTCGTAACTCTAGACTGTACCATAGCTTGTAGCGTATTTCACAACATTATAACAAGGAATTATTTTAGCTCTGCAGATAAAGATATTCTGCCCTCACTAAACATATTCCAAGACCGAAATGTTCATGTGTGAAATGGCTTGTCTTGGTTTCTGAAAGAGTTTGTATTGAATATTAGCTTTTGCCCGTGACTTCGTTTGCGTGGAATAATAGTTCCCGTTCCCAGGAGATTTCCGGGATGAAAACTATCCTATGACCTTTTTCGGGTCCCAGACTATATCTGTACTAAATTTCATTCAAATCGGTTCAGTGGTTTAGGCGTGAAGAAGAGACAGACAGACAGAGTTACTTTCGCATTTATAATATAAGTATGGAAGTATGGATATCTGGGTAAAGGCCATACATACTAAAAGGGGTGTCGTGAATGTAACCTGCTGAACTTAACTGAATACGTCCCTATTTACTCCTTTTTTCTTATGCAACTTCAAAGTTGGGTCTACAGAAAAAAATGTCAAAATCACAAATACTGAGTACTACATCCCTTATAAAATTGTACAATCATACAAGTTTGTACAATTTTTATCTATATATTCTTCTACTATATAAAAATAAGTCGGGTTTTCCTTCATGACGCTATAACTCCAGAACGGACGAACCGATTTCCACGGTTTTGCATTCGTTGGAAAGGTTTCGGTATCCGTGAGGTTTATAGCAAAGAAAAAAAAATTCAACAGAAAAGCGGAAAAATCTTAATCCACGCGGACGAAGTCGCGGGCAAAAGCTAGTATGGTGTAAATAAGTTCCTAAAGACGACCCAATGAATATGACAAAAACATGCTTTTGTTCTATAATAAATTAATAAGTCATCTAGAGTGGACCTTTTCAAAGTTTTTCTCTATCTCCTTTCCTATCTCCGTAATTCGATATCACCAAACTATTCCCACTGATCTGATTTGCTAGGAGCTCTCACATGAGACAACCTTATGTAATAATACAGGGTTATTGGTAAAACACCGACATCCTCTCAGGACTATGTTACTGTCATCGTAAGCAACAACTTTTGTTCTATGATTTTTTACAAAATGTTATACATTTACCAAAAACAAATCTTCAAGATTTCGTTGTCCTAACTAACACATTTCAACTCTGGTGCCGTAACAACATACCTACGCTTGCCGCGCACTGTCCTCGTATGCTACGCAGACTTCGTCACATTTAGAGTGTTCAATTTAATTTTTTTTAATTTTGTATGAAAATGTAACGAACTAAAATATGTTAATTTTTAAAATGTCGTAGAACAAAAGTTGTTGATTATGATGTTAGTAACATAGTTCTGAGAGGATGTCGGTGTTTTACCAATAACCCTGTATAAATCGTATTCAATATCGTATTGGGGAAATAAGAATATTTTGATTGTATATTTGTGACTTTTCAGATAAATACTAAAAAGTCACTTTTGTTTTAAGATTTGTTACTTTCAAATGAGTCGGGGCACAATTACTCCACGATTTAGGACGGTGATAAAATGATCAATTTCAAGATATGACTGCAACATTTTATATTAAACTTGCTTTTGCCCGCGACTTCGTCCGCGTGGAATAATAATTCTATCCCATTAAAACTATCCCATTTCTCGGATCCGAGACTATATATATCTGTACCAAATTTCATTCAAATCGGTTCAGTAGTTTAGGCGCGAAGAAGAGGTATCTTCTTCTATAGTAACTCAGACAGACAGAGTTACTTTCGCATTTATAATATTAGTACGAATGGTAAACTGAGTGACTACTGAAATATCAACGCACTGCCCAAAATGCTATTTCTAGAGACATGAAACTTAGAGGGTGAGTTCTTTGTGAAAAAAAAGTAGCCACTAAGAAAGAATTTTTGAAATTCTAACCTAAAGGGGTAAAATATCGACATCCAAGCGGGCAACGCCGCGGGCAAAAACTAGTGTCTTAATACTGTTATAGTTTGTCATCCTAAAACAGACACTTGATGGAAGGTCAATCCTTTTTTACTTTGATCAAATAGTTTCTTTGATATCTGGTTAATACGGACCATTGAGTAGAAAATATCCTTTGGTCCATCATCATGACTTTACGGCCTTTGAAAAGTGCTATCTCTCTCAGTCATGCCTGAATGATAATTTTTTTCTAAAGCGATCAATTCATCATCACATTTTGCAAAATATGTTTGCTCCGATTAACCAAATTGCAGTTGAATGAACGAATATGAAGTGGCTGCCTATCAGGGGCCCTAGTCTGCTATTAAAATCATGTCTCAATGACTAGTAATGGGCCGAATATTTGACAACTTTGTCAGTTTTTGTATGAAAATTGGGCCAAAAGTTTGAAGTTACACGTCAAAAATTGATCATTGAGACACGATTGTAATAGCAGACTAGGGCCCCAGACCTGGAGGCCTGGAGGTTCAGAAACTGGAGTTTCTGGGTAATAGAATATCACTTGAGTGTGTGTGTCAGACTTTCTACCTTCTGACTAACCGTAACTAATCTAACCCAGCATCTCAAGTTCAACAGCACTTTGGTTTTTCTAAGAGATGTACTCTTAGAACCCAATTTCATTCATATACACTGATACTGTTGTTAATAAATCTTTTGCCATGCCTCCATAGTTTGCAATATTAAAAGCAAGCTTAAAATATTTAACTAGTCTTATAAACAAAGAGCTTTATCTCTATATCCTTCAAAACAATAATTAATCAGCTAATTTTCAAGGCATTTATCCAAGCGCTAATAGCTACAAAATTCCTAAGTTGTTCGCGCAAATACCTACTAAAATTCTGGCATGCCAAGTATTAATGGAATATTGACGGAATTTATTAACTTGGCACATGTCCCATGAGAGAGGCGTCTAGTAGTATATATGTATTCAATTATTTATGTGGTGTCGTCAAAGATAACAAAATTATCACGTCATTATCATTCTGAGCTATTGGTGTAGAGGTTAATGACCTTGTCTGCTATACTAATATTGTGGGTTGGATTGCCAGGCAGAGCAATAGGGGTGATGACTACATTAAAAAATGGCATTCTGTTCATCCGTCTATTAGAAAGTCTAAAAATACTGGAAACATATTTTTTGCATGAACAATTTAATAAAAATACAGAAAGAAAACAATGAAAAGGCGTTTATTTTACACAGCGGAGTTGGTAAGGAATACAAAAAAAAAACCGGTCAAGTGCGAGTTCTACTCGCGCAACGAGGGTTCCGTTAATTTGTTTTTTAGTGAAATAACTACAAATTTACGGTTTTCGGAGTTTTCTCTTTACTTGTGCTACATGACCTTGCTTCTTGCCAAATTTCACGATTCTAGATCAATGGGAAGTACCCTATAGGTTTTGAGTTTTGATTCCCTTGAAAATGTCTAAATATGCAATATAAACCGCCGTATCTTTTTATTGCGTTGATTTAGAAACTTGATTTTTTCACTGCTTTGGGAGATAGCAGGCTTCAGTATGTGATATTAATTTCAGTTTGATATCTCGACGCGTTCCTGAGAAAAAGGTTCTTGACAGACAGACGGACAGACGGACGCCTGATGTGAACTAACTACAAATTTACGGTTTTCAGAGTTTTCCCTTTATTTGTGCTACATGACCGTGCTTCTTGCCAAATTTCACAATTCTAGGTCAATGGGAAGTACCCTATAGGTTTTGAGTTTTGATTCCCTTGAAAATGTCTAAATATGCAATATAAACCGCCGTATCTTTTTATTGCATTGATTTAGAAACTTGATTTTTTCACTGCTTTGAGAGATAACAGACCTGAGTATGTGATATTAATTTCAGTTTGATATCTCGACGCGTTTATGAGAAAAAGGTTATTGACAGACAGACGGACAGACGGACGCCTGGTGTGAACTAACTACAAATTTACGGTTTTCGGAGTTTTCCCTTTACTTGTGCTACATGACCTTGCTTTTTGCCAAATTTCATGATTCTAGGTCAATGGGAAGTACCCTATAGGTTTTGATTTCCTTGCAAATGTCCAAATTTGCAATATAAACCGCCGTATCTTTTTATTGCGTTGATTTAAAAACTTGATTTTTTTCACTGCTTTAAGAGATAGCAGACCCGAGTATGTGATATTAATTTCAGCTTGATATCTCGACGCGTTTCTGAGAAAAAGGGTCTTGACAGCCGGACGGACGGACGGACAGACGGACAACAAAGTGATCCTATAAGGGTTCCGTTTTTACCTTTTGAGGTACGGAACCCTAAAAAGACGGGTTGCACTCCGGGAGTGCCGGCAGAAGTGAAAACTTGATTATAGCTATCTACTATCCATCCGTCCTACGCTTTTTCGATCAGGTCACGTGTCCTGACGCGAGTTTAAGATTTTATACCCATTACAGAAAAAGTGCTCAACGCCGCTAAAGAAGTTTTCACTTCAAAAATTGTAATTACTGTAAAGGTTTCATGCCAGCCAATTCGTAGGCTATTTTGAGCAATCTCTTTTGGACCTAGGCGTGACGTCATGCGAAACTTCAACGCTGTATCGTTGTCACTTTTCGTTTACGAGAAAAAGAAAAAATACGTGTCCAAATTTTATTTGTGTCTGTATGTCATTTATTAATAAACTGTGGTAGGCCGCTAGTTTATTGTAAGTAGAGATTTCCCCATGATGTTGTGTGTCACCGATAGTATAAATAAATAAAGAACGGACAAACAAAATAACTAAAAAAGAAAAACAAAATATAACACTACAAACAACAAACCTAGTAAGTGAACCTCGCATCCATTGGGGAAAACACCGCCCAAACATCTGGCGCTATAAAAGGAGAAATATCAGTGATTAAGCCCACTAAAAACACCATGTTTCTTACCCCAGTCGACGCATATGAAGTCAACCAGATCTTAAAGAACCTTAAAAATAAAAATAGTCATGGCATAGATGAACTCCCACCGACTCTGTTCAGACAGTGCGCAGACGAACTAACCTTACCGTTTTACAAGTTAATAAATCAATCCTTCGACGAGGGCACTTTCCCCAACCAACTCAAAATAGCACTAATTAAACCAATCCATAAAAAGAACTCTAAAACAGACCCAACTAACTATAGACCAATTTCCCTTCTTCCTACAGCATCCAAAGTATTTGAAAGAGCAATGTGTGATCGCGTATATTCTTTTTGCGAAAAGTATGAGATTTTCGATGACTGCCAAAATGGATTTCGCAAAAACAGATCTACGACGTTAGCTGTATATAAATACATCCAAGAGGCTATAAATATTATAAATAATAAGCAATATGCAATAGGGATATTACTCGATATGACTAAGGCATATGACAAAGTGCAATTTAAAAAATTATTAAATAAACTGTACGGAATAGGAATACGTGGAAAAGCCCACGACTGGTTCATTTCGTATTTAAAAGATAGAGAGCAAATAGTTGAGATCGAATATTATAATAAAAACACAAAAGAAGTACAACTCATAAGATCTAATGTAAAACCAGTACATGCTTCAATTCCCCAGGGAAGTGTCATAGGTTGCCTGCTTTTCCTCATTTATATCAACGACCTCCCCAAAACCATTGACGGGCCGTGTGTACTTTTTGCTGACGATATCTCTATCCTGACCCCATGCCAAACAAATGCCAATTTAAACGACAGACTTTCAACTATTCTTAAAAAGACTATAAACTGGATGACAGACTCGAAGTAAATTTCACCAAAACAAAATTAATAGCTTTTCACCCCTGGCAGAAAAAACCAATAGATATAGACTTTACTTTTAAACAACATAAATTAGAAACAGTAAATAATTATTTCACTCTTTTAGGCTTAACAATAGACACACACATAAACTGGAAAACGCACATACAGACAGTAAAATCAAAAATTTCAAAGTTCTCATATGCTCTCCGCGAAATAAAAAAGACCACAAACCTACAAACCGCATTAAGTACATACTACGCGTACGCCCATGCTTGGTTTAACTATGGCATCATCTTATGGGGAAATAGCACAGACGCTCCTTCCTTATTTACCCTGCAAAAAAAGCTAGTAAGAATAATAACAAACATAGAATCAACAGACAGTTGCAAGCCACACTTTCAAAAACACAAGATTCTTACCTTAGTTAGTATTTATATTTTAGAATTATGTAAATTAGTCCGCAAATATCCAGATTCATATAAGACAAGGGGAGATATACAAACACATTATACGTTGCGTCACAAAAACAAATTAAATTTGCCCCCATCCAATCTGAAATTGCACTCATCTAGTCCATATTCTATGTCAATTAAAATATACAATAAACTACCAGAAGACATTAAACAACAAAATAAAACCAGTATATTTGTAACTAAATTAAAGCAATACTTAATTAGTAAAAGCTACTATACATTACAAGAATATTTAACAGATAAAGTCAATAAAAAAACGTAACTGTAAAAAAATATATATATATACTTAAATAACTTAATTATTATACTACATTTATAATAATGAACAAATTATAATCAAGTACCAAATAATAATAATAAAAATATAATTAAAGAAATTGTTAATGAATAAATAATTAATATAATATGTATAATATAAAGCGATAGCAAGAGAATACCCAGTATCAATACAATTAATAAAAAAAATATTGAACAGAAATTAAATAGAACCAAATAAATAGATAAATGGAATCATAAAAAGTACCTATATGTAACTAATAACAAAAAACTAATGAAGCGCTCTTCCTCTCTCCTACTTATTTAAAACTTGCTGTGCCCAACAGGGTCCATAATTGTTTCTATGTTATATTATTATATTTACCACCTGTAAGTGTACATTATGGATTGCAATAAACTATTTGATTTGATTTGATTTGAAAGAATAAATATCTTCGGAAAGTCGCAGACGGACATTAAATCCAAACAACTGTTTCATCCATCTCCATCCAAGCATGTTGGGATCGGCGTCCAGCTAACCTGATTCAGCTGGATACCAGTATTTTACACGAACTCTCTACCTATCAGACCTCCACAAAGGTATCGTGTCTCCCAGGCGACACGACCAAACGGTACGGACCAAATCCGTACTAATATAATATTATAAATGCGAAAGTAACTCTGTCTGTCTATCTCTTCTTCACGCCTAAACCACTGAACTGATTTGAATGAAATTTGGTACAGGTATAGTCTGGGACCCGAGAAAGAACATAGGATATCATCCCGGATATCGCCCGGGAACGGGAACTATTATTCCACGCGGACGAAGTCGCGGGCGAAAGCTAGTTCAGAATAACTGAGGCAGGGATGAGCAGGCAAAAAAAAAAAGATAAAAGTTTTTTTGAAAATTGGCCAGTGGGTAGTTGTGTATAAAATTGACGGAATTCTATTTTTGTATACATTTCCAGGCATTCATACAAAACGGGTATTTTTAGAAACTTTCTGTATATTTTTACATGTTTCAGTAAATGGAATATTGTCCGAAATTAATAGAAATATCGGAGAATATTTTGATCGAAAATATTTCTGTTTTGTAACAAAATGAAACGTTTTCTAGGTATGAATGAAATATTTTTTAACAGAATCGTTTGAATAGAGGCTAAAAGTAAATATACAATACTGAAGTTAATTTATTTACTCTGTGAAATTGTGGAGAATTATTTGAATTGACATTGCGAACAGATAAATATTTTCGAGTAGTTTATTTGTTTGATTTATGTGACCAATCCAAACTCGTGACAAGTACCTGTATAAACTACAAAAATTGGCCACATACCGGAATCTCCCTAGCCTTTACCCAACCGCGTTAGGGTCGGCTTCCAGTCTATCTCTCGAATTGAACTGGAGACTAGTGTTTTTTCTGAAACTGCTGATAGTTATTTATTAATAATTCGTACTTCCGTACTAATATTATAAATGCGAAGGTAACTCTGTCTGTCCGTCTGTCTCTTCTTAACGCCTAAACCACTAAACCGATTTGAATGAAATTTGGTACAGATATAGTCTGGGATCCAAGAAAGGACATAGGATAGTTTTTATCCCGGAAATCCCCCGGAATGGGAATTATTATTCCACGCAGACGAAGTCGCGGGCAAAAGCTAGTTTTATATAACAGCACCACACGCAATAAGAAATTGTGGTTTATATGTTAAGAAAATGATTTTTAATTTGAAAGCTTAAAAAGAAATAATATTGCATTGATGAGGTATTCCCTAATTGAAAACCTACATTTTGGTCACCTACGCAATGGACACCAAAGACATTCCCTTCTGAGGACCAATGAATATTTTAACGATTCCTAAGAAGCCAATATACTCAAAATATAACATCGTTCAATATAAAACCAATATTAAAACGACAGATAACCCCCATGCTATAAATTGTACGGATTTAATTATACGGGGATTTATAAGACGGAGGAGCCGCCATAAATTAAAGTTCTACAATGCCGATATTAAAATATTTACCGTATTTATGCCTACTCTGAAGGCATCAATAAATTAAAGTCATTAGTATAAGTCTAGAAAGTTATTTCATCAAGTACAGTCACGAGCATAAACATGTATACACTTCTCAAAGATTTGAGTCAATTTTCTCCTTAATGTGCCATCATTTTCAGTTAAAACTTATTTTATAGTAATTATATCGTAGACTACTATACACAATGTGCCCTAAAACTAAATATTATTATAGTTATTCTAAGAGAAAATATTGATTTGAATGTTAGCGTGGTGTATACATGTTTATACACGTGACTGTACCTATATGATAAAACATTACCATGTTAGGCGTCTCACGTCTTTCATAAAGAGAAATAAAACGTTGTAGGTTTGAATCCGGACAAGTATCATTGGGACTTTTTCATTTTATACATACTTTCTAAAGTTTGTCTTGGACATCACTGTGCTTCGGAAAGGGGAAATAATAATGGTTCCGACAAACAAATTAATGTCCAGCGATCTGTGGCCGACTATTATTCTAATTAACCAGCGTTATAATGAATTACCGACAAAAAATCCTAATTTCCGAATAGAATACTAAATCTCCGACAAAATTACTAAGTTACCGACAACAGAGGTTTCGTCAAAATAATCATATTTTTACAACTTGCATAAATTGTTTTAATTTCTATTGTTGGTTATCAAATTTATTTTTTAACTCTCCATAATGATGAATGGTTGCAATCTAGACTTTAGGGCACCCCGACTCGGATAGGTTAGGTTAGAAGGGGATAGCGGGGTCGTGTGAGCGAGCGAAGCGAGCGAATAGACCCCATTTTTTTATAAGCCACCCAGAAGTACCCGGAAGTCCAGAAGACCCGGGGCTCCGTCGACCCAGTCCACCCTCAATCATGTATAGAATATTTTAAGGTTTGGTAAGATTAGAACTGGTAAATAGTTGGCAAGTAAAGGTAAAAATTTATGCAGGTAGAAAAGTATTATAGCAATAAACGTTCATGTTTATTTTTCGAAGATTTCAGTATCTTATTCGGTCGTTTCGTCATTTTAATTCGGAAAAAAGTATACGGAATGTTAGTATTTTAGGCAGCCAATTTCATTTTGAGTAACTACAATTCTTCTTTTTTTTTGTCTGAGCTTTTATTACTACCCCTCGGAAAGCACGTAAATCCGTTCGTCCCGATTGTCAATCGTAGAACTTTGACAGTCGTAACGGGCAGTCAGTCTGACCAACCTACCAAGGGGAGTCATGACGCCTAGTAACTGCGTTGTGGAAGCCCTAAAGGCAGTCGCTTCATGTAAAATACAGATATCCAGCTGAATCTGGTTAGGTCAGAAGCAGACCCCACCATAGTTGGGAAAAGGTTAGGGAGATGTTGATTTTTCGATTATTAATACTGTTGATTTGAGCCAGCCTACATGCAGTATATTGCAAATTAATATTATAAATGGGAAAGTGTGTCTGTCTGTCTGTCTGTATGTTTGTCTTTCTTTCACGGCAAAACGGAGCGACGAATTGACGTGATTTTTTAAGTGGAGATAGTTGAAGAGATGGTGAGTAACATAGGCTACTTTTTGTCTCTTTTTAACGCGAGCGAAGCCGCGGGCAAAAGCTAGTATTGCAAATAAATACCAGTATATAATACCTACGTTATTCCCAAAATAACTTAATTTTAAGTTTATATTTTTAAAGGTTACATTAATTTCATATTTCGCGAAATGTAACAGTTGTTGCATTAACCGGAAACTGTGGGCAGACAAAATAAAGTGAAATTGAGATAAATATCATTATTAACGAAGCGTGGGTTCTTTGGTTTCGGAATTCGGTGCATTTTTGAAACTGCAAAACCTTATAGGAGGTTGTTATAAAACTCCTCAATCCATACTTTCCTTACTAATACTATTAACACTTAAATACTAATGCCCTTACTAATAATCACTGTGTAAAGTTATGTCATAAATAAAGCCTGTGTAACCATACATTTTTTGACGTATAAACCTGTCATAACTTTATGCAACGATTATTAGTAAGACGCTAATATTATAAATGCGAAAGTAACTCTGTCTGTCTATCTGTCTCACTTTCATGTCAAATCTACCAAAACGATTTAAATAAAATTTGGTACAGAGATAGTCTGCTTGAGGAAGAACATAGAATAGTTTTTATCCCGAAAATTCCGCGGCAACGGGAAATACGCCGGTAAAACCGTGGGGGACAGAAAGAAATCATATAAAGAATACAATACTTGGTCAACAATCAATAATACTTGTTTTTTTTATTTTGACTGTTTTTCAGAATAAACCTCGTAATAAAGTTAGTATGAAATTATCGTCTGTTTATTTGTATGGGTGACTGCGCGGTCATAGGATGGTTACAGACTGGCTGTGTTTTAGGAACAACATTTACACTTACCGAAGAAGGTAAAACGGTATCAGTTTCGGGGTCGGATTTCCAAAAATTCTTTCTTATTGGCTACTCTTTACAAGGTTTCATGTCTCTACCGCGTCGACGGCGCGTTAGTGTTCCACGCGCGCCTCAAAGAGAAGAAGTCAGCACTGGAAGGGGCCCAACAGGGTCACGCCTGCCGGGGTTGCGGAATGTTTATAATAGTTACCGTGACCCTGGAACATAAAGGGCAATCGAAGGAACATGAGTGGGTTTTAGTCAGTAAAGTCTGACACGCCCTCCCGCCGCACCCAGGACGGGAGCAGCCATTTGATGATTTCCCACGCACCAAAAAAAAAAGGTTTCATGTCTCTAGAATCAACTTGGTTTAAGTTGGGCGTTAATATATCAATAGTCAGTCAATCAGTCAGTCAGTTTACTATTTTATATAAGTACTAACTTCTGCCCGCGGCTTCGCTCGCTTTAGAAAGAGACAAAAACTAGCCTATGTTACTCTCCATCCCTTCAACTATCTCCACTTAAAAAAACACGTCAATTCGTCGCTCCGTTTTGCCGTGAAAGAAAGACAAACATACAGACAGACAGACAGACACACTTTCCCATTTATAATATTAGTATAGATGTATGTAGTTAAGGCTTTAAAATGTTCATCTCAAGTTATGTCTGAGCGATCTCCCGCTTTGCTGCTTGACGCGGAATACTCTCATTAATATCAATATCGTGCGTTCCTATAAGAAAATATATTTCTCTAACGTCACATTTGACCTCAAAGTTTGACGTCAAATGTGCAATAGGCGGGGATCAAACCCACGTCCTGTGTCTCGGTAGACATCTTCAAAGAACTTCTCCTTTCATTATTAAATTATTCATATTTTTCTGCAAGAATGTAGGTAGCATTACCTTATTAAATTACACCCCTACTCCAAGGCCTTCCTAGTAATAGCTAATTTGGTATAAAATCTTTATTTTATAAATATCTTGGGATACTCACACACGGCTATCTTCATTTGAATCTTCATTCTCAGATTCTTCTGAATCCAAGCTAAAAAGGGTTTGTAGTAGCCATACAACTGACACTCAAACTTATATATGATTTATAAATGCATATCATAGATATGCTCCCTGGCACAGAACAAACAATCATGCTCATCACAAAAATTTGTCCGAGGTGGAAATCGAACCAACAACCTCCGGCTTAGCAGTCAGGGTCGGTACCCACTGGATGGAAACCAACAGACCCGTCAATAATACAAATTGATTATTTTTCGAAATTAATAAATAAACAAAAGAAAATCAATTCAGATTTCCAGAAAACTTACACCTACGCTTTAAGCGCCTTACTAATAAACGCTGCATAAAGTTATATATATTTTATAACTTTACACAGTGATTATTAGTAAGGGCATAAATGCATAAGACCATAACAGACAATTTAATAAAGAAATCTATTGGAGCGGAATAAGAACGAATTTTACGCTCGAACTTTTAACTAGGCGCAAAATAATTTTATTAGCGTAGGTAGGATGCTGTGAGGCTCAGATTACCGCCTACGTTGCCTAGGCAGATTATTTCAAAATGGCTGAAGCGGAGATTTCAGTTGGCGACAAACTTTTCGTATGAATTTCGTTCTATTCCGGGAGTGCCAATTTAGAATTAAAACATGGCGGTATTTTATGTATGTAGTCGTTTGTGTGTTATTTTGTTTGAATCTCTTCACGTTTTATGTTGAATGAAAAGTTTATTCATCAGAAAATTATCTCGGAAAGTATTAAATCTTTTTGAGACGTTTTAAATTCATGTACGTTTATCTAGGACATTTTTGACACCCCGTGCCTCGGAAAGCGCGTAAAGTCGTTGGTTGCGGTTGTCATTATCTACGTTCAACTTACACACGACGATTTGATTCCAAACTAAGCAGAGCTTGTGTTATGATAACCATATAACTGATATAGATAGTCATATTATACTTCATAAATACATACATATTATAGATAAATTACATCCAGACACAGAACAAACAATCACACTCACCACACAAAGTTTGTCCTGAGTGGGAATCAAACCATTAACACGTTAAGTGCGAAACGAGGCCTAAATGACCCCTAATGCCACTTCCTTGTGGTGCGGCAAGGAAAAACGTGAACATCTCTATCGTGCGAAGGGCATAGCTTTGGTTTGGTCCAGTATAGAGAGAAGATAAATGTATATTTGAGATGCGCTAATAGTCCCGGACTCGGTGGTGTACCTACCTTGGTACCGGATGTTTTAGGCCTCGTACCGCACTGAATTAATATAATTATAATGCAGTGCGGAACGAGGCAAAAACGTACCATATCCCTCCGGACCTTGTACCGCACCCAACACGAGCTTCCCGCGTCCAGTGTTGTGCATCATTTCGATTGGAGAGCACGTCCATTTACATCGCCGAACATGTCTATACGATGTCAGAAGAAGTTAATTTAAAAAAATACAGAAATACAATTTAATTATATCAATACAATATACTTTTTTTTATAAAAAAGTATACAAGTATATTGTTACTAATTTTTTAATGTTAATTCAAGTTCTAATAAGTGTATTTTTAAAGTCCGAGGCACTGCCTCGGGCTATTCTATCTATCATCCTTTCTATCCTATACTATTTATCCTTTCTATCCTATGTATCAGTATATCCTATGTATACTGATACATAGGATAGTTTCTTTTCTACTTCTGGTTTTCTTTTTTTCTATTCTGTGAGCCGCATTAAGATTTTCACACAAAAATAGATAAACGTCGTTGCGTCGATATTATTTTTCCCATCACTAATCTTAGCGAAAATTTACCCTATTTCAGTGCGTTACGAGGTGTATAAGTTCCCATATTTTGTTTGCCAATAATTCCTAAACTAGCTATCAGATCCCGGGGCGATGGTAGATTAGGGTTCAACAATTCACTGTCTATATCGATAAGGACAAAAAATTTTATTTATCTTTGATTTCGCGCCAGAAAATGGATTTTAAAGGAGGTGGCGTCTAATAGACCGCGTGTCGCCCTAACGTCTGGTCACGGTGCGGGCCGATAAGACCTCGTGCCGCAAGAACAAAAAGTTTACAAAAATTGGTGCCGCAGCTAACGTGTTAAACCCTTAGCGGCTTATCAGTCAGGCTTACTAACCGCTAGACCAACAGGCCCGTCAAAACATAAGACATGTCTTACTCCAGCTAAAGCATCGATAATAAATAATAATAAATATCCTAGGGCAACTCATACACGGCCATCTGATTCAAAACTAAACAGAGCTTGTACTATTGTAAGCAGACAACTGATTAATATACTCAATACTCAATACGTTTATTGCATTCTACAATGTGAACTTAGATGGTAGGGGTACATCCATACTATACTAATATTATAAATGGGAAAGTGTGTCTGTCTGTTTGTCTTTCTTTCACGGCAAAACGGAGCGACGGATTGACGTGATTTTTTAAGTGGATAGTTGAAGGGATGGAGAGTAACATAGGCTACTTTTTGTCTCTTTCTAACGCGAGCGAAGCCGCGGGCAGAAGCTAGTATATAATAATAATACCAGCCTATAACTGTCCCACTGCAGGGCAAAGGCCTCTTCTCATACAGAGAAGGCACGAGCATTGATCACCACGCTTGCTCAAGGCGGGTTGGCGATTTCGGACTTATATTAACTACAAGTCCAGGTTTCCTCACACACACACTCTCACATCGGTGAAGGAAAACATCGTGAGAAGCTAGTAAGGAAATAAATATAACTAAATATAATTTATAAGACAAACATAATATTATAGATAAATTACACCCACACATAAATAATCATCTCCCACCGATGCTTATGACTCATCAATAGTTTGACGTCAATACAATCTATGTTCGTTTGTATCAACATCAAAGGCTCTAGATTAACGTCAGCCCCTACGAAATAAAACCGCTTTCACTAAAAGCATTAAAACCTACCCCACACAGAGTTTTTATCAAAAATATAAAAAACATTGCCATATTTCCCTGTTGTACCGTTTTTACCATTGATTCGCATCATCAATGGTGCAGGGGAAATTAATTTCCTCCGTTTTTTTAGGCTGAGGCTACAGTAGGCAGCGATTTGCAATGCGACTGGAAGAGCGAAACGAGATAAACATGGAATGGCTACATTATAACCAAAAATCTGGCGTATATTCGATTCAATTTCGCTGATACGTCGATGTAGCCGGTGCCGCGATTACAGTAATGTAGTCCCTGTCGCAGAAATAATCAAAGATCGCTAGTAATATTTGATGAACGGTGTAGCCATTTAGTGAGAGTCCATGTATTTGTTTCAATCGCTCGTGCGTCGCAGTTCGCGTCGCAGCCTAGTGTAGCCTCAGCCTAATTCCTACCCAGGGCAAACTTTGTGTGATGAGCATGATTGTTTGATCTATGTCTGGGTGTAATTTATCTATAACTAGCTGTCCCCCGCGGTTTCACCCGCGTTATATCAGATTTTTGGTTACTAAAAACGAAGATGTCCGTTCCCTGGACCTAAGCTACCTCCCCACCAATTTTCAGCGAAATCGGTTATGAAATGAGTTATAAAATGTGTAACTAACACGACTTTCTTTTTACATATATAGAAGATAGATATGTATGTATTTATGAATTAAATAAGTATGTACATCAGTTAGCAGCTTGGGATCAGATGACCGTGTGTGCGTTGTCTCAAGATATTTGAGTTTGAATGTGTACTCCAAATCTAGGCCAGTTATAGTTTAAAGGTAAGCTAAACATCATAACGTTGTCGGTATAAACCAGACAAATATATACAAGAAACAATTTTCATAAAATGAAAACTACTGGGCCAAACTATTTAAAAAAATATGGGACCAGCTAATATGCACAAAACTTATCAAGAACCGCGTAAATCGGATTATAAATCATAAAAAATACCCATTAAGAACCCTCCTTTTTGAAGGCAGTTAAAAATAACTTCATGATGTGTCATTCGAAAATGGAATGAACTGTTAAGTCTCTATAACTTAAAAGCTTTATCGCTTTTAAGATATTACAGTTACATTCCATATTCGAATGCCGCATCATATTTCGAGAGCCGAATAAAATTTCGAATTTAGAAATTCAAATCCATCCACAGACAGCTTCACAAAGAATCACGTACAAAAAAAGAAGAATGAACTATCGCAGCCGGTCACCCATTCATAGCGAACGAATGAAATGATTGAAATGCAGTTACGGCTTTTGCGAGTTTCGACGGCAAATTCTAAAGCGTTATTTTTAGAAATTCTACAATGAAATTTTGGGCGAAAAATTGTAAAGGTTTGTTCATGGGGATGAAAAAATAAATGATTACGTTGCTGACAATACAGAGTCAAAATCTATCTTAAAAAATATATCATTTTATCATTTTTATTTTATATATAATTACTAGCTGTCCCCTGCGGTTTCACCCGCATTTTTCGTTACTGCTCCGCTCCCGTGGGTCGAAGCGTGATTGTATATAGCCTATAGCATTCCTAGATAAATGGGCTATCTAACACTGAAATAATTTTTCAAATCGGACCAGTAGTTTCAGAGATTACCCCCTACATACAAACTTACAAACCTACAAACTTACAAATACCTCTTTATAATAAGTATAGATAACTTACCACGCTCTCACCTTTGTGAGATGAACAAAACAGAGATGCAGCCATATAATTTTTGCTGCTTTATAGCGTCCACGTGGCCGACGTCGCGGGCAGCAGCTAGTCTATACAAAATGGTAAAATAACTGGCTGACTGGATTTTGATATTAGAACGCACAGCCCAAACCGCTGATCTTAGAGACATGAAACTTGGAGGGTATGTTCTTATTTAACAGTAAGTATTCACTAATGCCCTTACTAATAATCACTTCAACTTCAACTTTTATATTTATTTTGGCAATCCACCGAATTTTCGGTGATTTCTGCCAATGTCCAGTTTAAAATAATATTTCAGTTTAAATGACAATTGTACGGTTATTAAATTATAGTATGGAGATCATACACGTGTTCTTATAACCAAGAACACGAGATGACTCACTAA
Source organism: Athetis lepigone (assembly GCA_033675125.1). Lineage (NCBI taxonomy): Eukaryota > Metazoa > Arthropoda > Insecta > Lepidoptera > Noctuidae > Athetis > Athetis lepigone. Next base: position 8,650,670 of record CM066234.1, read on the forward strand.
TAATCACTGTGTAAAGTTATGCAATGAATAAAGCCTGTGTAACCATTCATTTTTTGACGTAAGTATAAACCTGTCATGACTTCATGCAGCGTTTATTAGTAAGGCGCTAAGAAAGGATTTTTTTTTATTTCAACCCTATCAGGGTAAAACGGGAGTGGAAGTTTCGACGTCCACTCGGGCGAAGCTGCGGGCGAAAGCTGCTATATAAAATAAAATCACTATTAAAACGGATTTAATCTTCATCAGATAGTTCCGCCCACGCAGATTCCTTAATCAGCCTAAAAATAGAAGGATATTGTCGGAGAAATCTAAGATTACTTTGTAACTGTTAAGGCACTGCCAAGGCTAAAGGGTTATTTCGACGTTTTTGCCATAATTCCTGAGTTTGGTGGCCTAGATGTTACTGCACTTTCGGCCGCAGTGAATTCTCGGTTTGGTCTAAACAGGAAATTAATAATAATTATTTTTTAGGGGTGTTTTAAACGATACTAATTGACGATATAGATTGTACAGTCAGAACGAAAAATCTATTCGAGTAAGAAAAAGATTTTTCTTTCTGACTGTACAATCTTAGCTTAAAAAACATTGTCAAAAAAATCTTTTTTAGTGTGCGTTTGACATTTTATTTAACTAAATACTCCAATTTTGTATAGAGAAAATATAGTCGTGTAAGAGGTTGTGGGTTCGAATCCGGTCAAGTACCAATGTGACTTTTTCAATTCATATGTACTTTCTAAAGTTTATCTTAGACATCACTGACATCCCGTGCTTCGGAAAGCACGTAAAGCCGTTGGTCCCGGTTGTCATTCGTAGAACTTTGACAGTCGTTACTGGTTAGCCAGAAACTATGACCAGTCTAACCAAGAGGTATCGTGTCGCCCAGTTACTGGGTTGTGGAGGTCAGATAGGCAGTCGCTCCACGTAAAACACCAGTATCCAGCTGAATCCGGTTAAGCTGGCAGCCGACCCCAACACGATTGGGAAAAAGGCTAGGGAGATGATGAATTGTCTGCGCCTTAACAAAGGAAAATATTTCATGATAAGAAAATATATCCGTTAAAATACCTAGATAACTCACCGCCCCTTTGATTTAGTGGCTTGAAGCGTTACGATGAGCAAAATGTCCTGGATTCGATACTTAGGTCGGGCAAAGTGTTGGACATACAACTGCCATGACTTTTAAGGTTTTTAATTATTTATATTGCTCTTTTCCTAATTGATGTATAATAAAAAAAACGGTTAATTGCGAGTCAGACCCTTACGGGAAGGGTTCATTATCGACAAAGTACGTCAAAAATCACTTATGTTGCATAGGAGCTTCTTAAAAATATTTTTTTCTGTTTTTTTTTTTATTAATTGTTGTTATAGCGGCAGCATGTTATTTTTGTTGACGCTATAACAATAAAAATTTGATAAGTTTTTCAAAACGCAGATTTGCAAACTCCAAGTGTAAGGCCGTATACAGAAAGAAAGCTGGAAACTTATAAGCGGTTACCGGCGCTTGTCAGCGCTGGTCCGTTCTACACAAAGGAAGCAGGTTAAAGCAGACTAATCAAAATGTCGGAATGATTTGATTGCTATGGCAACGCCCAGCGCTGACCAGCGCGTGTTGAAGCTTGTCGATGTTCATATATTTTCCTGCGCGGATTACCAGCGTAAACAAGCGCCGGCAAGCGCTTATAAGTTTCCAGCTTTCTTTCTGTATACGGCCTATCAGTCCTTTTCTTAAATAGCTAAACCTTGTTTTTGTTTCTCTCTATAATCTTACATTTCCAAATCGCTTTTGATATTGGCAGAACAGTCGACATCGTATATATCGATATAATAAATAGATTTGTAACTTATTGACATTATGTCGGATTGTTAGCTTTATGAAACAGATCCCTAGACATAATTATTATTTTTGGTGACGTCAGATGTCAGTCACATCTTATCTCCACTTTCTTTTTTTTTCTGCTAGAACTTTATGAATGCGAAAGTAACTTTGTCTGTCTGTCTCACTTTCACGCCAAATCTACCGATTTAAATGAAATTTGGTACAGAAACAGTCCTATAGCCTGAGAAAGGACATACGAGGTTTTTATCCCAAAAGTCTCACGTGAACGGGAACCACGTGGATAAAACCACGGGAAACAGCTTGAATAAATAAAAAACCCTAGCCGACACAAAACACAAAAGAACGTACTCATTCTGTCAGGATATTCATTAATGAAATACTGTTCCAAGTTGAAGGAATAAGTTCCAAACTTCACTTCATGTAATTTTGACTTCAAAACTGTTGGAATCCACTCGTTTCAAAGTCTAACTTGCCTTCTCGAAATGGAAATTAAGAACTTGGACTTGAAACATTAAACATAATGCTTAAATAACCCGTCAAGTGCGAGTTGCGCTTGCCAAGGAGTCGTTCCGTACTTAAATGGCTACAATAGTCTAGACGACAAAAACACTATTATCTCTGTTCCAATCTTGCCATCTAGACTTAAGGTACTGAACAAATTGTACAGGTATTGATGTGGACCGGGGTTGCGGAATGTTTGTTTATAACAGTTACCGTGACCCTGGAACATAAAGGGCAATCGAAGTAACATGAGTGGGTTTTAGTCAGTAAGAGTCTGACACGCCCTCCCGCCGCACCCAGGACGGGAGCAGTCATTGGATGATTTCCCACTAACCAAAAAAAAAAAAGGTATTGATGTAGAAGAGCGGAGTCTCCTAACACAGGCATTACTTGCTTAAAAGGAGGCTCCAATCACCAATTTAAGAAAACTGTTTGGTTCAGAAATAAAGATTTTGTATTTGTATTTTTATTTGTTCAACTAGTCCATCGGTTAGATTATCAAAATATTTTGGACCCGTATTTTTTTCTCTCTCGTAAACTAAAAAATTACGACGATACATTGAAGTTTTGCGGGAGGTCACGCCTAGGTACATTTTTTAGTGAGAAGTGTCGTCACAACCGCCTGCTCCGGAACTTTGATGCTCTTTATTTTTGTATGTTTTCATTATTTGGAACCGTTTTGCGCGTAAGTGAAAGAATACAGTAACCTCAGTAATAAATTAAATAAATAAATAAACAGGTATCTTAGGACAACTCACACACGGCCATCAGATCCCAAGCTAAGCAGAGATTGTGTTATGGTAACCAGACAACTGATGTACATACTTATATCTATACTAATATTATAAAGAGGAAAGATTTGTATTTTAGTATGTAACAAATAAACTCAAAAACTACTAGACCGATTTAAAAAATAAAAATATTAGAAAGCCACATTGTCACTGAGTCACATAGGCTATATAATATCACGCTATGTCCCACGGGAGCGAAGCAGTAACCAAAAATCTAAACTAACGCGGTTGAAACCGCGAGGAATAGCTAGTAATTTATAAATACACGTATATTATTGATAAATCACACCCAGACAAAGAAAAAACAATCATGCTCATCACACAAAGTCCGGGGTGGGAATCGAACCCACAACTTCTGGCTTAGCAGTCCGAGCTACTAACCACTAGACCCGCAGGCCCGCCAACAATAACTATCTAATATAAAATTTAGCAAAGATTATGATGTACTACAAATATACATAATTACTTATAATATCAGCCTACTACTGTCCCACTGCAGAGCAAAGGCCTCTTCTCATACAGAGAAGGCACGAGCATTGATCACCACGCTTACTCAAGGCGGATTGGCGATTTCAGACTTATATTCACTACAAGTCCAGGTTTCCTCACGATGAGAGTCGCAAGACGACTACCGGCCACCGTAGGCGCGGTTCTGCGGATGGCGAGCGATGGGAAGCTCGCCGCCCGGCTAGGACCAGGACCGCGTCGACGGCGCGTTAGTGTTCCACGCGCGCCTCAAAGAGAAGGAGTCAGCACAGGAAGGGGCCTAACAGGGCCAACGCCTGCCGGGGTTGCGGAATGTGTATAGTAGTCACCGTGACCCTGGAACATAAAGGGCAATCGAAGGAACATGAGTGGGTTTTAGTCAGTAAGAGTCTGACACGCCCTCCCGCCGCACCCAGGACGGGAGCAGTCATTGGATGATTTCCCACTCACCAAAAAAAAAAAAAAAAGGTTTCCTCACGATGTTTTCCTTCACCGATCACATAATTACTTACTATTTTTTTATTTAAGCAGCCTTTTCACCCAAATCTCTGTTTTGTATTAGCATAGATTTATTTGATTACCAAAAATTTTCGATATTCAAACAAAGATGGTAATTTCACTTAGGAATGATTTATTCATAATCCATTTAATTACAAGTTGCTTTTATAAGTTCGACAAGTAATTTAATAAATTGTTAAAACGATTCTTGTAAAACTAATAAAGAGTATTATTTAGGTGGATTCTTTGCAATGGAGGCAAACTTTTTTTATTACAGTAGAAAAAATCTTAAGTAGAACATTTGCTATTATTTTCAAACCAAATTAATTTTGGATTTTTGTTAACCTTTTGAACGCCAAGTCAAAACAGCGGAATCGTGCCTAAGCTTTTTAAATAAGTATAGGAATCTGTCACGTGATCGTGACAGTGGCGTGCTGGGCACAATTTTTTTTGTCATCTATACATGTCTCTGGCAGTCAAAAGGTTAAATTAAAAATGTAACCGCTGCTCTTTAAAGATCACTTCAAACTTCACCCAAGTGCTTTTTTATGGATGGGAAAACAACAAATAACTTCTCTTCTTTTCAGTATTAGAAACAGCAATTCTTTTTTTTTAATACTTAACATTAAGTCTAAATTTAATAGTGAAAAATTAAGTTAAAATATAATTTTGTACGGTAAGAAAGACATTTATTTTTATAGTAGAAAATTAAAAAGAATGTACAGTGAAAATATAAAGTTTTAGCCTTTTTAAGTTCTTATGTGGAATAAAGTTCAATAACACCTAAAGATTAATCTTATTATCTCTCTTTTTCTAGAGTTATTTATTCAAAACTCTACCTTGTTCTAATATATTCTGACAGCCTTAATATTATCAATCAATAAACGCCTTTAGATATCGCGGAAACAGTAATTCCAGAGAAACATGATATTCTTGACGAAATATCTTAACAAACTGACAATATTAATTTTCGAGAAAACTTAATTATATATAAATACTGAAAATGTTTGTTACGGCGAATACAATGATATCAGTTTCGTAGAGCTACTAAGCCTTTTAAGGATTTACATAGAATTCTGTGTAAATAGGTAACCATCCATACTAATATTATAAATGGGAAAGTGTGTCTGTCTATCTGTATGTTTGTCTTTCTTTCACAGCAAAACGGAGCGACGAATTGACGTGATTTTTTAAGTGGAGATAGTTGAAGGGATGGAGAGTAACATAGGTTACTTTTTGTCTCTTTCTAAAGCGAGCGAAGCCGCGGGCAAAAACAAGTGGGGAATAAAGTTCATAACACCTAAAGATTAATTCTCCATGAAGATTTTTTTTTCTAGAGTTTTTTATTTAAAACTCTACCTTGTTCTTATATTCTGACAGCCTTAATATTATCAATCAATAAACACCTTTAGAAAGCGCGGAAACATTAATTCCAGAGAAACATGATATTCTTGACGAAATATCTTAACAAACTGACAATATTAATTTTCGAGAAAACTTAATTATAAATACTGAAAATGTTTGTTACGTCGAATACAATGATATCAGTTTCGTAGAGCTACTAAGCCTTTTAAGGATTTACATAGAATTATGTGGTAAATAGGTAATTACATTTATATAGTATGGTTGAATTATTCGCTTACGGAAAGACTCTCAAAAAGCAGTTTTGCAAAAGTAGAGATTCTAAAGAAAATTAATTAAAAAACTGAAATGCAATTTCGGAAGTCGATCGCTTGGGTCCGTGGCTTAGGCCCCCAGTGGTCGACAAACCTGTGGCCGACGCCCCCAATACGATTAATTTTTGCTCCTGTTTCATGTAATTGCCATGAACTGCCGAAATTTTGTTTTTTTTTTTCAAAATTTGTCGTTCCGCAGGGTCAGCTAGTTTCTTATATAGGTATGTATATAATTGCAAAAGCCTCTTCTCGTACAGAGAAGACATCCATTATTGATCACCACGCTTGCTCAAGCGAATTAGCAGTTATATGAACAAAGAAACAAAGCTTCAATATATTTAGTCATCCATTTCCCTAGCCTTTTTCCCAACCGTGTTGGGGTCGGCTGCCAGCCTAACCGGATTCAGCTAGATACCGGTGTTTTACGTAGAGCGACTGCCTATCTGACTTCCACAACCCAGTAACTGGGCGACACGATACCTCTTGGTTAGTTTGGTCACAGTATCTGGCTAACCAGTAACGACTGTCAAAGTTCTACGAATAACAACCGGGACCAACGGCTTTACGTGCTTTCCGAGGCACGGGATGTCAGTGATGTCGAAGATAAACTTTAGAAAGTACATATGAATTGAAAAAGTCACATTGGTTGGACATCTGGGTCGTCATAAAGGCGCGTGTAAGAGGTTACGGGTTCGAATCCGGGCAAGTACCAATGTGACTTTTTCAATTCATATGTACTTTCTATAGTTTATCTTGGACATCACTGACATCCCGTGCCTCGGAAAGCATGTTAAGCCCCGGCTGTCATTCGTAGAACTTTGACTTTAGGTACGGGTATTCAGAAGCCAGAAAGTCTGACAAGTCGAACCAAAGGGTATCGTCGCCCAGTTACTGGGTTGTGGAGGTCTGATAGGCAGACGCTTCACGTAAAACACTGGTATCCAGCTGAATCCGGTTCGGCTGTAAGCCGACCCCAACATAGTTGGGGGAAAAGGCTAGGGGAGATGATGATGATTATTATCAGAATAACACAATAATATTGTCCTATAGTAACCAAAAGCCGATCAGTAACCAAAAGTCTAACATAACGCGGGTACGCGGGGATCGTGCGGTCCATGGCCCTCGACGGGGCTCCGGTGTTGGCGCCCAACCCGGCCTTGATGATTTCCCACTCACCAAAAAAAAAAACCCGGCCTTGACTCCGGCCCGGCTACTGAGCGCGTTCCACAGTTAATCCGTACTAATATTATAAATGCGAAAGTAACTCTGCCAGTCTGTCTGTCTGTCTGTCTCTTCTTTACGCCTAAACTACTAAACCAATTTTGAATTAAATTTGGTACAGACATAGTCTGGGACCCGAGAAAGGACATAGGATAGTTTTCATCCCGGAAATCCCCCGGAAACGGGAACTATTATTCCACGCGGACGAAGTCGCGGGCAAAAGCTAGTATAATATAAAATCGAAACGATGTCAAAGCTGTACATAGAATATTTTTCTTAAAAGAATACTTGATACGTGTTTTTAGAATTTTTATTTGTATGTTTATCTGTTTGCCTGTACAAGCAAAAAGATTTCATTTCAATTCTGCATATATATCTCCAAGAGGTCGGGTTATATAATATTTAACTATCCCACCTTGCTGGGATGAATAAAAAAGTGATACAAGCAATGTAAAAAAAAAACTAAGTTATATAGCATTAAAAATTCTGTTTACTTGCTTCGACCAATAACAGTGACTATCCATCATGTTAGACCATTCAGTAGAAATGACAAAATGTCACCGAAGACAACTTATTAAATTCGGAAACCTCAATCAAAGGTACAATTATGAACGCCTACAAATTCTTCCTGGCACGGCAGAGCTAGTACGTGACAGTGCTCCCCCTACGTTAACCTAACCATCCCTTTCTGTTAATCAAGATCCAAATCGCTCTATCTCGCTCTAAAGACACCCACTCATAGACCCAACAGCCCCTGTTTTCAGCGCACATTTCAGTCTCACTCCCGACGGCCTGGTGTACGCACGTCTCCTTCCAACAATTTCACATAAAAACGGACAATAATTTTGAAATCCGAACACCGACTTCCATTTTCGAATGCGCGTCAGATATGAACTTTTGACGTCGATTTAAATTTTTGGAACGAAGACAATAAATTTTTCTTTTTAATTTCTTTAGTTTTACGGTTATTTGGCCGATTTATAGGAATTAATTGACGCGCGTTTTTTTTTATTGCAAAGGAGAGTGTTTGTGGCATCAGGTGGGCGACTTTCTAACGACAACAGGTGAGTACTTGGCTTTTGATATTAGTTAGATTTATCTTTTTTGTCTATTTTTAGGGGACGTATTTTGTTCAAAGATCTATCTATCTACCTATCTTTCCCCAAGACCGGATTTTTCCAATAGTTATGCAGTGATGGTTAAAAGTGTGTTTTAAAAAAAAGGCAAGATTCATGTAATAAAGGGTACTTTAGACGATAAGATCAAGATGCTGCGACGGACAAAACATCTTATTTTTGTTTGATCTTCTGCAGTTCAAGCGCGGCTTAGTTTTACGGATAATAAAATTGTCAAGCCATTTTTTTTCTCATTACACGAGACATATTGTGTAATGTGGTTATAAAATTTATCAAATACTTAACCACAACTTAACGGACAAACGGAAAATATTGCGACATCAAAATACAATTGATTTTATTTAATTAGATACACAAATTAAATATCCCATTAAATAAATCAAATATACCTTTATATAAACTTTTAACAGACAAAACTTTGACATTCGAACAAACCAAATATAATTGAAAATGTGCGATAATGAGTCACATTTACTGATATAAACGTATTCAAATGAAAGGCTATCATTTAAATTGAATTGTGTCAACCAATGAATAAAACTCGATCATGATAATTGAATATTCAATACAAAATCAATTGAATTGAATTTTATTAAGGGTCCAGTTATTGGATTACAACGTAAATATATGTTAGCTTATTGATCTGAACGAAAAAACGTGGTTTTCTGCGCAATAAGCCTCTTTGGAAATAGGATTAAGTATGTTTAAAAAATACAGACTCTTTGCCTTTTTGTACGGAAAGTACTATTTGGTTTACAATGTTATTTATTGTTAAAAGGACCATGGAAAAAAGTATTTTTGAGTACGAATGTAGATGATTTTAATTAATAGAAGAAAAAATAAACAGACGATTAGTTTTAGTTATACTGTCAAAACTAGTTATTCCACAAATAAATACGCAAATGCATTACTAATACAAAATAACAGTTCAATATCAATTCCAAATTACAGTCAGAGGGCCTAATCAAGTGGCATTGTAGAATAGATAGCGAAAATTAATAGATTGTCAAATGTATGGAATTGACAAAAGCTTTCGCTAAACAATTTGACATCTCCATACATTTGACAATCTATTCGTTTTCGCTATCTATTCTACAATGCCACTTGTCTATGGGGCAGATTATATTTAGAATAATCAGCTTTAGCGATCCAAAGTCAACATTTCTTTTGAAAAAATGGAAGATTGATGAAAGTTGATGGGTATTGACAGAGTTAGTACCAATTGTTTAAAACACTGGCTTTTATCCGCGGCTTCGCCCTCGTAAATGTCGAAACTTCCAACCCCTATTTTTTTTTTTTGGTGAGTGGGAAATCATTCAGTGACTGCTCCTGTCCTGGGTGCGGCGGGAGGGCGTGTCAGACTCTTACTGACTAAAACCCACTCATGTTCCTTCGATTGCCCTTTATGTTCCAGGGTCACGGTAACTATTATAAACATTACGCAACCCCGGAACCCCTATTTTATCCCTTTAGTGTTTGATTTTGCAAAAATCCTTTCCTAGCGGCTATTTACTCTTCACTAAAAAGATACCCTCCAAGTTTCATATCTCTAGGGCGAGCGGTTTGGACTATAAAAATAAAAAATAAATAAATATCTTAGGACCACTCACACACGGTCATCTGATCCCAAGCTAAGCAGAGCTTGTGTTATGGTAACCAGACAACTGATATACATACTTTATAAATACATACATATTATAGATAAATTACACCCAGACACAGAACTATGCGTTGAAATACCAACAATCTTTCAATCAGTTTATCATTTTATACATAGGTATACATATAGAAACGGTAAATACTAAAAGCTTTGCTACACACAAGCGCACTGTACACTGATCTTATCTGCAATATGCCGCGTTAACAATGCCACAAGAAGAAGCCTTAAAATTAATTTCATTGAGATCATTTGAAGCCAATTTAAATGATATTTACGGCGGCAGTATGCCATGACTTTCATACGAAATTATGTCTTAATGCAGTCAACTTCAATAAACTTCAAATTGACTGCAAACGATTTAGTCTGGGATTATTCATACAAACTAAAAACCTTGCTCTCTCGTAAACAACTGAATTTCGGTAGAAAAATTGGTGACTTATTTTTATTATGACTCTTCACTGTGACATCCTGCATTATGTCGATTTACCAATAACCCTGTATAAGTCAAGAGTTGGTACTATTAAGGTGTAATATTCTTTGATCTTACGGGTATACATAACGGGTAAATTGATATTACGGGTAATCGGAAGGGTAAAAGAAGCTAAAACATCTTAGTATAACCAAGGTCTACTAACTGGCTTGTGGAGATCTGATAGGCAGTCGCCCCAAGTAAAACACTGCTATCCAGCTGAATCCGGTTAGTCCTGAAGCCGACTCCAACACAGTTGGGAAAAGGGTAGAGAAATGATGATGAAGAAGCCATAAAATTAATTTCATTGAGATGTATAATTAACCAACAGCGCACCAACTATGCGTCACATGCACCGACTGTTCGGGCACTGGGCCTTGTTGAGGATATGATCTCTCATGACAACGATATCGACATATTTGCTGACCACTTTAAAAAGCTATGTGCTAAAACCGAAACATTTGTCAATAATTATTTAATGTAATTTAATAATGATGTACTTTGGACCTAAATCTGTGTCTTAATGTTCGTGAATATGATTGGTTTTTTCTTAAATATTTATGCTTTCCATAGCTTTTCCTATTGTAGAGATATTGACATGTAGATTCTTTTTATTTCTTGATTTTACTTTATAATATCCTAGATTTTAAGTATTTTGACATGTATTACAAATATTTGACATTTATTTATTTGACCTTATTGTTGCATTGTATTATTATTATTTTTTTGACATTTTTTTTTTCTTATTTGTTCGTTCTTATTCTTTCAGATTTGTTCTTATATTATTAATGTTGTGTTTATCTTAATTAACTAGCTTACTGGCGTCTTGGTACTCACTGTAAGCCAGTAAGTGGACGGTTTAAATAAATAAATAAATAAATAAATAAAGTATAAAAGTCAAGAGTTGCTATTTTTTTTTGGGGAGTGGGAAATCATGAAAATGGCTTCTCCCGTCTTTCGTGTCCGACTTTTACTGACTAAAACCCACTCATGTTCCTTCGGTTGCCCTTTATGTTTCGGGGTCACGGTAACTATTATAAACATTCCGCATCCCCGGCAGGCGTTGGCCCTGTTGGGCTTCTCGTGCTGACTTCTCTTTGAGGCGCGCGTAGAACACTAACGCGCCGTCGACGCGGGCCTGGTCCTAGCCGGGCTACGCATCACTCGCCGGCCGCAGACCCGAGCCGGTAGAGTTGCTATTATTAAGTTTTTATATTCTTTGACAGTCGTTACGGGTAGTCAGAAGCTAGAAAGTCTGACAATCAGTCTTACCAATAAATAAATATCCTGGGACATCTTAGACACGGCCATCTGATCCCAAGCTAAGCAGAGCTTGTGTTATGGTAAACAGACAACTGATATACACACTTACATAATTTTTAAATACATACAAGTTATAGATAAATAACACCCAGACACAGAACAAACAATTATGCTCATCACACAAAGTTGGTCCTGGGTGGGAATCATCTATGGAGTGTCTTAATTTGACAGTTCTAAACTAATATTTTATCTCCTGTCCTTTTCTTAATGAAATGGTAACCACCATAGTTTTAAACTGGTTACTTATTAAGCACCGGCTACGGTTCTAAAAAGTAGGAAATAAAATGTATGAAGATGAAAAGGAGCTTAACCTGGACAGTACTACCATCATTATCTTTTCTGCCTCAAAGCAGCGCTGCTTTTCCGAATTGAAGGGTGCGAAATTACAGACATATGAACATCGTGTAATTCTCATAAGGACAGATTCTCAAATGTACTAATTCTCAAACGACAGAAGCAATGCGACGTAGCTTTAATCCTGGTATTCCATATATGACATTATCATTGAAGTGTTTATAAAGCATGTCTCTTTTATTAAGTTGGTTCAAATTAAATCCACAGAAATCAGCTACTGCTGAGCTTCTGCCCATTGACATGAACAAAGCTTACCAAATAAATATGGCGTTTCCAATTTAAATTTCGATCGAATTCACGTTACAGTTACTCCACTCCGCCCGCGCTATGTTACACATCGAAATTCAAACTTAATCGAAATATGAATTATTTTGGAATACGTTTGAATTTGATATCGCTTTTAAAAAAAAAATACTTTTTATTCGTTAGTCAATACGACCAATTTTTGTACTTTTATGTTACCAAGTGTAAATAAAATGCGATTCCTGCATAGATTTGAAACGTTAGCAACCTGTGATATTACGAGTGGATTAATTAACTCTATTTATTGGTTTCGAATTAAATCCATAATTTAACAATTTAATACTGCAGTTAATAAAAAATCCCTGGTTTTCCGAACTAAAATAAAGTTTTTTAAAGATGTGTCTGTGTTATAATTGGTATTATACCTTGACCGTTTTTGTACCTTGATTTTTTTGTACCTTTATTTCTGTCTGAAATATTTTCTTGTTACGTACTTTTTAGACCATCGTTTAATTGTAGACCGGTTTCAACTGACTTCAAAAAAGAGGAGGTTATTAATTCAATATTGTTTATTTGTGCAAACATGAGTATACACACACAGCGCGTAAGTTGTCACAGTACATAATTTGATTGTCTAATCAAATTAGTGTGTGATTAATTACTCAAACAAATAATGTATTGTGACAATTTGCATGTTGCGTGTACACCATGTTTAGCTTTATGGCTTTATGTTTACATATCAGTAAGAAAAATAAAAATAGTTACAGTTACAATAATTATAAAACAACAAATAAAAATTATTATTTTTTGTAATAGCATTAATATTTTGAAATCATTTTTTTTTTATTTGATTAATTTCGCCTTTATTGTTACGCAATTACATAGCCATTGTGTATCGACTAGAACATTTTTTTTACTCACAAAGTGGTTCTTTATTTTGGTTAAGTTCTAAAAAGAACTTCAGAGTTAGACAATGGAACTTTTTAAATAGGGACAGTATGCGCGTTGTCACTTGATTACTAGGTACTAAAATTAAAATATAAAAAAAACCAGTAAATACAATACTAGCCATCTAGGTACTAGGCTAGCAGTAAATACAGCAAGTTATTGAAGGTTAAACCCACATTGTAGGTAGCCGCGACCCTGAGCTCAGTTGTTTTTGCTGATTCAACTGGCGCTATTTCACAGCAAATTGCTTGTGCATAGGGCAACTGCTCTGTCTGTCGTTTGACCTAAATGTTTGGTAGTTATTTGCAGTATTATAGTTTATAAACCAGTAGTTTTCGGCCGCGGTTTCGCCCGTGTGGCCGTCGAAACTTTCATAACCTGTTTTACTCCCTCAGCGTAAGAATTTTCAAAAATCTTTTCTAAGAGGATAGTTACTATTAACAAAGAACATACCCTACAAGTTTCATGTCTCTAAGATTAGCGGTTTGGGCTGTGCGTTGATATATAAACAGACAGACATCAGTCAGTTTACCATTTTATAATTACTAGCTAGCGGCCACGGCTTCGCCCGCGTGGATGTCGAACTTCCATCCACTATTTTACGAGAGTCGAATTTCATAAAATCCTTTTTTAGTGAATACCTACTCCTCACAAAGAACACACCCTCCAAGTTTCATGTCTCTAGGACTAGCGGTTTGACCTGTAGGTTGATAAATAAACAACCTGTCAGTTTACCATTTTATATAATACATAGATGTAGGTACAAATAAATAGCAATATAACGTAAACCAGCATTTTAAAACAACCCTGAAATTAATTTATTTATATCGACACACCAATGACTTATTCACCGGTTTTACAGTATAAAGAGACAATTTGCAAATGAAAAAGTATTGTGGTGAATTTGTCACTTATAGGCGTGCACAGCGCTTACAGTAATTTAAACATAAAAATAATTGTGAGTATAATAAATGTAATAATAGAATTAAATAACATTAAATATAATTAAAAAAATACAATGAAATGAATTTAAATAAGTAATACAATACAATATTTAAATCAACAAAGACACAAATGTTTTACCATAAAACAAAGCCGATAGTAAATTCAATTTAATTGTTAAAATTTATGGATGCTAATGGTAACACACAGCCATTAACGCATTGCCATTAATTGCTCATTAATTAGCTTTTATTTGCAAACTGGATTGCCGTTGTATTTTATTTGTTTTAGTAGTTTTTAATCGCTTTCGAATGGAATCACTATATTGTTTTTAAAACAAAGTCGTTTTACCCTGTCTATCTGTCCCTATGTATTTAAAATTATTGTCTTAAAGTCTTTAAAATTATAGATAGATAGAATAGATAGATAGAATATTCTTTATTGTACACAAATAGGACAAAAACAGTGAGGGACAATACAAACAAATATGCAAGAGTACAATAATAGGCGGCATTTTCGCTAAAAAGCAATTTCTTCCGACAACCTTTTTTTTTTTTAATTATTGTTTTTTTTAGGAAACAGTGTTTAAAGAGGAAGGTTTATATGTTTAATATTAATAGTAAAGCCGAGATTTTCAAAAATTTGTAACACCCGTGCAAAATTCGACGGATGGGTCGCTTGTATCCTTAAATTTTGGATAGCTTCTCAGACTTCGAACGGCTAAACAGATTTAGATGAGACGTATTTAATAACCATCGCTAGATACTTTTAAATAAAAACCGCATCCAAATCAATTTACCTGTTTAAGAGCTGTGATACCACACACAGGCAGAGAGACACACACATGCAATGCGGTCGAACTTAAAACACCCCTCTTGTTGCATCAGAGGTTTTAAACTAAGCCGGGGTTGAGGAATGTTTATAATAGTTACCGTGACCCTGGAACATAAAGGGCAACCGAAGGAACATGAGTGGGTTTTAGTCAGTAAAAGTCTGACACGCCCTCCCTCCCCGCCCAGGACGAGAGAAGTTATTTGATGATTTACCACTCATCAAAAAAAGCGGTAAAACTAAGGAAACGGCCTCCATTAAGACTCCATTTTGTTCAAAGAATAAAAAAGAACGACATTCAAATAAAAGCAACCACGCAACTGTTACAAAACACCAGATGTAACAAACACAATAGAAAAGACACAAGTTTAAAAAAAGAATTCCAAACTTTTTAACAAACACGGCACTTTGCGGCAAAGGCCAAGAGGCAGAAAGCTTTTGAAAAAAAATTCGACAAGTTAGGCAAAAACACCGACGGTTCCGTACCATTTTAATATTTAAATAGAACATACAAGCAACCAAGTGCTTCGCACGGGTGTTAACATTCTTTGAAAATCACGGGTTTTCCTACTGTATTATACATCTATACTAATATTATAAAAAGAAAGATTTGTACGTATTTACGTTTGTTACTCTTTCACGCAAAAATTACAGAACAGATTTCGATGAAACTTTACAGAAATATAGGTTATACATCAGATCACAAATTGACTGGTAAAAGAGAAGCCACCGACTTCCGAATTTTTTGTTATTTTTGGGTTTTTAGTTTATGAATGCGGTTCTTTTTTTTGGAAAAAGTTTTTTATTTTTTACTTTTTAGTGTCGACTCCCAATGTCTGACTGTGTATTACAGTATCTTTCAAAGTAATTTATCTTTGAAAGATACTGTAATACACAGTACTACTTACAATCTTATAAAACGAAAATAGAAACTTGAAGAAACGCACACATCGTCTATGTAATATACATAGATGATGTGTGCGTATCTTCAAGTTTTTGGTTCTTGGTGAATTTTTCGAGAAGCACTGAACCGCACTGGGATTACGTATCTTGCAGAAGCCGAGCGATCGCGATAATTTAGCAATATAAACGTCAATTCGCGATAATTTAGCAATATAAACGTCAATTCAAAATACGTCATGTCAAATAGCAATCTAGCAATAGTGCTGCCTCTGTGGAGCAATCAGTTAACTAAAATATGCATTTTTCGTTTGGTGGTTTCGTATTTAGTATGGTTTTTAAGAGCAAAGTTAAGTTTTTTTTGTTAAAGGTGATATTTAATTAGTTCCAGCGATTGCTACTTTATCGTCATCGTAGCAATAAGTGCATTAGAACAATCAGCGAGCGATTAGCAATCGGTTCATACATAATACGATTTTGTTGACGTTAAGCGATTAATCGCGCGGTGACCGCGCGATCACTGCGCAAATATTGCTGATTGCTGTTTCATAGGTAATAACCCCGCAGATCGCCACAAAATTTATAAGGGAGGGACCACCCCTGAATCATGACTTATCAAACAAAAAAAGAACCATCAAAATCTGTTTACAATTGACGGAGATAACGCGTAACAAACATACAAAAAAAAACATACAGACGAATTGAGAACCTCCTCCTTTTTTGAAGTCGATTAAAAATACAACCCACTAACATACACACGAACATAAACGTTTAGTAACTCGTTAACACCCCTCGGGAACGGAACGGAACCCTAAAAAAGCATCGGCATCACAAGTATGGCCCAAAGAAGGCCATTCATTAACAATACCATTGTTTTGGCATGCTTGCGCCGCGAATAGGCCGCTTGACAAATTAAATCTGTCCTCCTTTTGCTTTTGTCTGGATTAAATGAACTTTTCTTATTTGCAATTTGAGATAAAATGGCCTCGTTCCGCTGATTGAAAGTGCGACATTATAAACATATTATTTGGAGAGTTTGAGGTAACTAATCTTAAAGGTTTTCTCGATATCAGAATACTATTTTTTTCTGGCCTGTACTTTCCTACTGCTGGGCAAATGCCTCCCCCATGTCCTTTTAGAATACGATTAAGTTATTAAAATAAATTTAAATAAAAATGTTACAAATATAATACATTGGTATCGGTGAACAAGCGAGCTACCGGCTGTCGGTCAGGGCTCTAGTAGCCCCCTTACCATGACGTTTAAAGTAAGATTGTTTTAGTCCTGTTGCAGGAGTGTGCAAGTGACAGCGTTTGACACGTTGTCTAGCGCCGTCTCTTTCCCACAGAAAGTAATATCAAAGTAATACTGCTATAAGGGCTTGTGGTACGCCCCCAGATAGTGTAACCTGTTAATAATGCAGAAGAAAAATATGAAGAAGGGAAGAGATAAGAAAGAAGATTTACCTTCTGAAATCAAGCTCTTGATCCAGCTATTTCTGGATTCTGCAACCGTTCTCCGACAGTCGTTTCTCCTTTGGACTTTTCACCGACAGGACGTTTCGTTTTTGAGAGATTCGTCGATATAACGTTTCACCTATGGATGTTTCGCTGAAGCCTCCTTAGGTGTTCCTCAAGACTCTTTGAAAATATATTAAGATTATTTTTATGGTTTCAAATGTCGTCAAGATTAGTCGAAGAGAAGGAAATGATGGCCAGTTGGTCACATCTATGTCATTTTAGCTAAAAAGAAATTTTGTTCTAAGTAAGTTTCCTTTGGTAATTCTAACACCAATAACAACATTTGGGTATGAAGCGCTAATACTTTTTTTCAATTCTCTCTATTTTGGACTATTAGGGACTGTTAACAATCTGCCATACCCACATGAGCCTATTGTCATTAGGCTGAATGATAAAGTTGATATTATGTCTGGCATAATTTCATTATATATATAATACTAGCTTTTGCCCGCGACTTCGCTCGCGTTAAAAAGAGACAAAAAGTAGCCTATGTTACTTTCCATTCCTTCAACTATCTCCACTTAAAAAATCACGTCAATTCGTCGCTCCGTTTTGGCGTGAAAGAAAGAAAAACATACAGACAGACAGACAGACACACTTTCCCATTTATAATATTAGTATGGATTCCATATCAGCTTAATTACTTATAGAAAAATAGAAAATCTAGCCGGTCTTAAAAAATTTCTTCATTTACAGTGCTGAAGAATAAAAAGAATACAGTTCTCATTTTCATAATACATCATTCATGTTCGTTTAAAAATAGACAAAACCACTTAAATAATTTAAAATAAACGGTATTAAACATACCCAAATGAGTATTTTGCTCAATTAATTAAATTCGGCGCCTCTCAAGTGTTTCAAGTAAAATTAAGTGGCCCTTCAAAGATTTATTTTTCCATGACCCGCTTAAAATTAACCCTTTTCCTTTGACCTTTACGTCCACTTAAATATTTGTTTTATTAATGGAAGTATCATATTTTTTTCTAATGTGTTATAAAAAAGATTTATTATTACTAAAAATTAAATGGTTGGTTTAATTTTTTTGAGGTTCGTTTTTATGAGACGAAGTTTGTAGCACAGAGCATTTTGTTTTAATTTAGTAGCTCAGTAACAAAATACAACACTCGTTTGGTAAGAGGGTCCTCCCTTTTTAACACGTCCCTAAATAATTACGTGACTTGCTTATTATATTTTTGACTAGCGATCCGCCCAGGTAGTACCCAGTTATCCCAATATCCCGGCATTTATCTATTATAATACTAGCTTTTGCCCGCGACTTCGTCTGCGTGGTTAATAGTTCCCGTTCCTGGGGGATTTCCGGGATGAAAACTATCCTATGTCCTTTCTCGGGTCCCAGACTATATCTGTACCAAATTTCATTCAAATCGGTTCAGTGGTTTAGGCGGGAAGAAGAGACAGACAGACAGACAGAGTTACTATCGCATTTATAATATTAGTACGGACGGATGCACGTATTATACACACAAAACTTTCTCTTGAATCACCCTATCCATTATAAACCGCATGAAAATCTGATGCGCAGTTTTAAAGATCTAAACATACACAGGTACAGACAGACGGCGGAAAGCGACTTGTTTTGTACCTAATATGGCTTTATTTACTTGTAATTTTTATTGTTATACTGTTTCTCATTTTGGTGAGCTAAAAATTACGTGCTTATTTCTCTATCCCCCTTTTAGCAAACTTGTAATATAAAATTGGTAGTCAGCTAGTAGATAATTCAAAATTTTGCAGAAAACATTTTCAATTTGTTTTAATTTAAGTACTTAATGGTGCCGATTCTCTTATTCACAAACTAACGTAAATATAAGTTGCATCTTTCTCTTTCCATTTAATTAAGAAAAGGACAGAAGATAAAATATTAGTTAAGTCCCGACAAATTCAGACACTTCATAGATAATTTAGACGCGTTTTAAAAACATGGCGTCTAAAAGTACGTCAATTTTCTTCTGGCGCTGTCTAATTTGACAGGATTAAACTAAATTGTATCTTCTGTCCTTTTCTTTAAGAAATGGAAAGAGAAAGATGCATTTAACTTAAATTTTGTCTAGTTTGTTACCAAGGGAATCGGCACCAATATGTTACTAAAAAGTGATTACACTGTATCACAGTAATGTTGCTTTTCATGAAAATAACCATAAGCAACACTTTTTTATGTATTCAAGCACCCTTTTATAATAAATAAAATAAAATAATAATAAAAATGTTTATTGCGTTTTCACATTACTTTTACATAATAAGTTTGGAGAACACCTTTTAAGCAAGAAGATGCTTGTGTTAGGTGTCTCCGCCCTTCCGCTTAACAATCATTATACAAAGTTATGCAATATAAACAAGAAAAGGAAAGTACAAAAAGGAGCGCACTAGGGTGAGTGATTTGTATGAGTAGGATTTGAGTGTGAGTTCGTGAGTGCGTGTTGTGTTGTGAGTGTGGATGAGTGTATGTGAATAAGTAAGAAAGTGTGCGAATTGTTTTTGTTTGTATAGATAGGTATAAGGATTGGATATCAGATTGGTTTTTAAATAATAATATGTGCTTAGGTTTAGGTTAGCCCTACGACAACGTCTTGGGATCGGAGGAAATTTTGTATAACTTCCTCCACTAACGGTAACTCAGCCAAATAGGTCATGCAAGCGATGTAAGTATGGCCTCAATGTCGTCATATGTTTTAGTTTTAAGCCATTCAGTCAAAATTGATTTACATTCACGGAGTTTCAGAGGATGAATGTGCAGTTCTTTATTCAATAGGTTATATAAGTGGGAGGCTTGCCTTGCGTACTGCCTCCTTGCAAAGACAGATTTTACCGGGACAGACGGAGCGACCAAGTAACGCCTTCTGCTACTTATATTTGATCTGGTGGGGTCATACGGGAGGGATTTATGTTTCCTCAAAATGAGATGGAGAAGGTAAAGTTTTCTTACTGACAGAAGGTCTGAGGATTGGTAAAGAATTTGGGTAGGGAACCTGTAAGGTTTGAAAAACATAACCTTAAGCAGAGAACGCTGGGCCCTTTCAAGTTCCAGAAATTTCATCTTTGTTGTTCCGCCCCAGCATGGTAGACAGTATGTGAGAATTGACTGAGCTAGTGACAAGTAGACTCTCTGGAGTAAATTCTTTGAGGCAATGTGGCGCAATGTCTTAAATGTCCAGATTAATTTTCTAACCCTTTTCATGATCAGTTCAGTATGCATGTGCCAGGACAAGCGCTGGTCAATCATGATGCCCAGGTATTTAGTATACTGTAGTCTTTCAATTATTGTACAGGAGCAGTCAGGTATTAGGGAGTTGGCACAGCAGTGAATCTTAATTTGGAAATCGAGAGACGGTTGAGAGCGTGAGTACTTAGTGAAGCAAATGTAATTGGACTTGGATGCGTTGAGTGTGAGTAGGTTACAGTTGAGCCAATTGGCGACCTTTGACAGACCAATTTCAGCTGCTTTTTTAACTTCTGCCCAGGATTGATCAGCGAAGACTATGGCGGTATCATCCGCATAAGAGAAAATGTGACCCCTGTCTATATTCATATTGCAAAGGCTATTAATATAGACAAGGAACAACGTAGGACCAAGCACACTACCCTGTCCGACGCCGTACGTGATTGTTTCCCCCGATAATAATGTTGTAAATAAATAAAATAGCATACATAAAACTTCAAGACTTTCACTGGAATCGTCGTGGTTTTCAACAGTTCATTCAATCTAGGAAACTTTCCACCCAATGGATCCAAAATTATTTATCACAGGAACGGTAAAGGAGAACGGCGTAAATGATGTTATTATGTACCTTTAGGTACAGTGGCGAGCAAAAAAATTGCATACTTAGAGGAATTTAATTATTGTTTTACTTGATTTTTTTCTCTTGTTTTTTTTTTAATCAGTTGATGGAAATAATATGATGTTATGATGAGACCACTTTGTGTTAGAACTTGAACGATTTTTTTTATGCAGGCATTTTGGAAAGTCCGCCGTTTACATAATACTCTGCATTATATATACGGCGTAAATGCTCACTGTTATGTAATCTGCCGCAGGCAAACTGTCAGAGTAACCCAACATAGTTAGGTTAGGTTAGAAGGCTAATGCGGGAGCTCCGCTATGCTTAGCTCTTGAGATGTCTTGTGTTCCTGCAACTACACCACCACCTATGTCTTTCACACTGAGCAATAATGCTTTTTGACCGGAGAGTTTATATTTTATTGGTTCACCAGCAGTTATTTACAAGTTTCAACTTAAAAAATAACAATAGTTCTTATAAACTTTGCACAAAGTAAAAACTGCTTAAAAGTAAACACCAAAGAACTGAGCTATATCAAATTAAATAGATTGTAAGCTAAGGTTCACTTACAGTTTACATTCCAATGTAATGTTTTTTTTTTTGGTGAGTGGGAAATCATCAAATGACTGCTCCCGTCCTAGGTGCGGCGTGAGGGCGTGTCAGGCTTTTACTGACTAAAACCCACTCATGTTCCTTCGGTTGCCCTTTATATTCTAGGGTCACGATAACTATTATAAACATTCCGCAACCCCGGCAATTTAATGTTACGTAAGAATATACAAATATTTATCTTTATATAAAAAGGAACATTTCTATTTGGAAGCAGACGGCTGTTTGTTGTTTTGCATTGCCACCGTCTTCTGAAGTTATTTGTTTTGTTTCCAGTTTTAGAAAGGCGGTAATAAAAAAAGTTTTTTGTGCTTGAATGTGTAATCCAAACCTAATCAAGTTCTACGTTGACGCTAAACTAAACATCATAACGTCGTCAATATATACCAGACGATACACAAGACCTAAATGTTCATTAAATTAAATCTACTGGATCAAACTAAGTAAAATATTTTTTGAACCAAATGACAATTTAACTATTCTGCATCAAACTTAAAAAAAATCGCGGAAATCGGATCATAAATCACAACGTTAACGGTGAACATACATAAAAAAAACAATTGACAATTGAGAACCTCCTCTTTTTTGAAATCCGTACCAATATTATAAATGCGAAATTAAGTAACTCTGTCTGTCAGTCTGTCTGCCTGTCTGTCTGTCTGTCTGTCTCTTTTTCACGCCTAAACCACTGAACCGATTTAAATGAAATTTGGTACAGATATAGTCTGGGACTAGAGAAAGGACATAGGGTAGTTTTCATCCCGAAAATTCCTCGGGAACGGGAACTATTAATTCACGCGGACGAAGTCGCGGGCAAAAGCTAGTCGGTTAATAAAAAAAATTGGTTGCCTGTAAAGTCGGTATTCGGGCGAAAGTTTTACGTGACAACGACTTTGAGTGGTAAAATAATGCCTATCTCTCTCACTCTCTCTCTCTCTCGCTCTGTCTCTCTCGCTCTTAGGCGGGCTAACTGTGCTCGAGTGGAAGGGACGCGTGCCTTTCACTTTTTATGTCTGTCTCTCTCGCTCTTAGGCGGGCTAACCATGCCCGAGTGGAAGGGACGCGTGCCTCTCACTCGCTCTCATTGTGAGCGCATAACGTGAGCGGAGCGTAACGCAGTTTCTTGAAGTGTCACCCGGCAAACCAATTTATAAGACGTTGTCACGTCAATAAAACTCTTAAACTCGTATGTCATAAGTCAAGTAGGTAGCCCCATATTTTTGGCCGGGATTGTAACTATTGTAATAATGTCAATATAACGGATATCCAGATTATCATACTCTATTTCCGTCCAACTAAATCATTCTATTGTAAGCTTCTAAGATTTCGTTCAGTTCGGTGTGGCCGTTCAATATGTTTCAATATAGGAAAATTACTTTAACTCTTTGTTGTTATTTCCTTTGTTAAAAACTAGCCGTCCCCCGCATTTTCATCCACGTTATGTTATGTTTTTTTGATGACCTACTGCTCCGCGTCCCTTCAACTATCTCCACTTAAAAATTCACGTCAACCCGTCGTCGTCGCTCCGTTTTGCCGTGAAAGACAGGCAAACAGACAGAGAGACAAACAGACACACGCATACACAATTTCCCATTTATGATATTAGTATGGATTAGAATTCCTTGTAGCATGGTTATACAAGGAGCATTAATAAAACGGCAAAACTTTTTAGGAGCTTGTTATAAAACTAATCATATACAGGGTTATTGGTAAAACACCGACATCCTCTCAGGACTATGTTACTAACATCATAATCAACAACTTTTGTTCTACGACATTTTAAAAATTATTATATTTTAGTTCATTACATTTTCATACAAAATTAAAAATATTTTAATTGAACACTCTAAATGTGACGAAGTCTGCGTAGCAAACGAGGACAGTGCGCGGCAAGCGTAGGTATGTTGTTACGGCACAATGCAGAGTTGAAATGTGTTAGATAGGAGAACGAAATCTTGAAGATTTGTTTTTGGTAAATGTATAACATTTTATAAAAAATCATAGAATAAAAGTTGTTGTTTATGATGATAGTAACATAGTCTTGAGAGGATGTTGGTGTTTTACCAATAACCCTGTATTGGTAGGTAGGTTCAAAAATCACTAAAACTAAAATTGCCTCCTGAAGATTTTGCAGATTCAAAAATACATCTTGTATAAAGGTTACACTTTATACATATTCATGTAACCACATGTTATAAAAATCCCTACCGAAAATGAGAGTGGAGCCTAGAGGCAGAGTAACAAATTTAATAAGCCGTAAATAAGTGTGCGCTGATATCCAGGGCGGGGTTTCAGCCGTTGTAGTAAAATGGGGTTGTATATATCTTTTATTGGGTACTTCGTATTGTACTTGTGTCAGAGGGTTTTCGTATTGTCAATGTGTATGTGTTGAGATCTTAGAGGGTATTTTGGCAGACAGAATACGTTGTGCTTAGGTGATAAAATTAGAGCAGCTGGTTTTTTACATACCTTTCAAGGACCAACCGACAGCCGGCTGTCGCGCTGCTATTGTCTTTCTATTGTGTCTCGAATCACGTGTGTTCGATGGTTTGAAAGCCAATTTTACGAAATTATAATAACTATATCCTATTTCTTGAAGTATTTAACTAATTGTAAATAATCTTATAAGTATATCTGTGTTTTCGAGTTGTATGGTGGACAGTGTTGCGTGTTCCGGTACATTAACAACGCGCAGAGTTTGAGAGCTCTTGTCTGCTGCGCGTGTCGTGAGTTTGATTCCTATGCTGGGCAAATATTTCTACGGCCTACTGTACCGGTGTTCCCATTCTGGTTGTTCGTGTGTACACAATGTCCAAAAAATCAAACCCTGGCACATCAAGATAAACATTTACGCTTCCACAAAACCAATAAACTTCTTAACTCATTTTTTAACCCTAAAATAACTTATTAAAAACCCACGCAACGAAGCCTTACAACATATTACACCAGTCTTCATCATTCCCTTAAGATAATTACAACGAAATTTTGATAAAAAAACACAGCCTAGTATAAACTTTAATCCCTGATCAATAAGGGTGATAATCGCACGGTAAGACTTAGCTTAGGATTAGTACATTGTCAGCAGAAACCTTGGAAATTGACGTCAAGAGATAATCGATTGAGTGTAAGCCCGTCGAATATAGGACGTTTTGCTTTTCGCAGTCAGCTAAAAATTTGGACGATTTAAAAATAAATATCCTGGGACAACTCACACACGGTCATCTCATCCTAAACTAAGCAGAGCTTGTACTATGGTAACCAGACAACTGCTATGGACATACGTATAATATATTTTATCAATCAATACATACATATTATACATAAATTACACCCAGACACAGAACAAACACTCATGCTCATCACACAAAGTTTGTCCTGGGTGGGAATCGAACCCACGACCTGCGGCTTAGCAGTCACGGTCACTAACCACTAGACCAACAGGCCCGTCAAAGATGATGAAGTAGTGCGAGTGAAAAAGAGATAAACGTCAAATGTCAACGCGATACTCAGTATCATGTTGGTCAATTGGCAAACTTTTAATGTGCCACTTTTTGACTGCATATAACCTATCTACACTTTTTTATTATAACATCATTGTTAGTATAAAAACGCAGTTTAATCAATGTACCCTATTATCATGTGTCGTATTTCCTAACCTACTTGTGAAAACCGCATGATACAATTATAGACATATAGTAGAGCTTCATTATAGTAAGAGAGGACCACGAGAGCACTCTCTGCTAACTAAAATGTGGTCAGGCTTTGGTAGTTTTACTCCGAACTGCTATTTGCTACTATTTGGGTCTATTTGGTACGGGTAGTATAGGGTTGACAGTACCGGCATTGCGAGTATTGTAAGATATCGTCTAATTTCATGATATATTATTTATGTCTTTAATAATTTCATTTTGGCCTGGTGCTGTCGGAGGTCGTGGGTCGATCCCCACCTAGGACAAACCTTGTGTGAAGAGCATGACTGTTTTTTTAGTTTCTGGGCGTAATTTATCTATAAAATTTATAAATTACTAGCTCGTTCACGTGGAATAATACTTCCCGTTCCCGGAGAATTTTCGGGATGAAAACTTTCTCGGGTTCTATAACATTTCTCGGGTCCCAGACTATATCTGTACCAAATTTCATTCAAATCGGTTCAGCGGTTTAGGCGTGAAGAAGAGACAGACAGACAGAGTTGCTTTCGCATTTATAATATTAGTACCGATATAAGTATGTTTATCAGTTGTGGTTACCATAGTAAAAGCTCTGCTTAGTTTGGATTCAAATAGTCGTGTGGAAGTTGTCCCAAATATATTAATTTATTTCTTTGCAAGATTTCAAAATATTTGCACAACTGATAAGCCCGGTGAACTCAAGGTTTTTCGTTGGACCGGCTGAATGAGAATCCATAGAAACGATAACTGAATGAAAATGTTAGATGAATGGGCGAATAATTTAATCTAAATAAATTTTTTATCCTCATTCTATTACGTCAGAAGAGATAATACGAAATTCAAGTCTATTCTAAAAGTCACAAGGCTATTCGCCTTGTAATTTTATAAGAATCATTATCTTATTTTGTATTTATAGAACGTCTGATTAAGATATTTTTAGATATAATTATTTGTGTGACGTGGGAAACATTTATTTATTAATTCGACAAGTTGGAGCCATACAGATATTTAGATTCTAATAAAAGAACCTATTATTACTACAATTCAATCTTAACATTCATGGAAATAAATATGATTAAAATATTTAAAGAATAGTAAGACTTAATAAATACTGTTTTTTTTTGTGAGTAAACTATTAAACCCAGTCTAACCAAGGGGTATCGTGTCGCCCAGTTACTGGGTTTTGAAGGTATAGGCAGTCGCTTTACGTAAAATACTGGTACTCAGTTAAATTGGTTTAAGTTGGAAGCCGATCCCAACATAGTTGAGAAAAGGCTAGGTAGATGATACTATAACACCCCAAAACTTAAATTTACTAATATTGATTGGTTTGGTTTTGGTTTAATAAGGTTTTAAATATGAAATTAAGAAGTCCCACGCTGGGCGCCAATTGGGAGAGCGGTGCAAACAAGCTTATAATATATCCACCCAAAGTAACGTCGCTTGATATAAGTTACGTCATAAAGGATATAATGTAAGATGCGGGTATTATGTTAAAATTGCTTCATTAAGGCAAGGTAAGCCAGCCCCACGTTGGGCGCCAATAGAGAAAAAATGCGCTTTGTTCTAGATTTACCTTGCACAATATTAATACTTAATAGACAATAAACCTGTGGTTGCTTAACGTAAATTTGCAAATATCAGACTCACATAGTACAAAACAAAGCCGCTTTCCGCTCTGTGTATGTCCTTATATATGCTTTAAACGCGATTTTTTTGATAGAATGATTCACGAGTAAGATTTATATGAAAGAAAGAAGTAGTTAAAATACTTTTTTTTTGGGAGTGGGAAATAATCAAATGACTTCTCCCGCCGTTTGATGATTTATTGCATAAGTATAAAGCCGGAAATTTTTAAAATCTTTAACACTCGTGCAAAGCTGGAGCAGGTATTTATTTATAAGGCTTGACAGTCCCTAAGGCCCTACCTACGTCAGGGTTGTCGAAGATTCTTAAAAAGTATCTGCATATGAAAAGGAAAATTCTCATTGATACGTCCCCGAATTTGAACCCATAGAATCCCTCATGGTCCCTAAGGTCCCACCGTTGTCCAAGATAAACTTAAAATGTACATATTATGAATGCAAAAACCAGTTTTGAAACCATAAACATACATTTAAACATACATTCAAATATTTATTTTGTAACATAAATATGTTGTTATTATGGGTGGAAAGTTTTAATAGGTTCTGTAAAAAACTACCTTCAATCGGTAAGCAACATTATTTTACGCAAAGGAAACATTATATCAAACTGCATTCCAAGATTTTCTAGAATAATTCAACTCATCCCGACATTGAATTAAAATAAAAAGAAAACAGTGCCAATATTTATTTTTAAACAAAAACCATTTTCTTACTAACTACAACATAACAACAAATTAATCATCTTAGTTGCATTTTCAGCAAAGCCATTATAAGTTAAATACAACAAGTTTCAAGAGCTATAAAACAGTTGTTTTACAATTTAAGACAGAAAACTGAACATTTCAGAATACACAAACTTTGAAATCCTAATTGCATTTTAACAATTGACGAAGCAATGAAACTGTCTTTTCTGTACAGCTTGCATTTCAAGTTCTTAACTAAAGCGTCAGTCATCTAGATAGATAAGACAAACTTATTTCTCATTAAGTGAAATTCACATTTTGTGGGTAGTCGAAAAATAATTACAGGTTAAAAGCTAAATGTTGGATTAGCGGTAGGCTTACAATGTTGAGATTAAATATAACTGCTTTTTTAAATTTATATTTCAACAAAAAATATTATACATATTTTGACTGTGAATATGGCCACGTTTCTAGGCAAAAAGAATCATCATGTTAACTTTGATTACAGACGCATTGCTACGTGAAACTAATAAAGAGGTAAAAATTATAACAATTTTGAATTTCAGCATAAAATTCTATTCATAACCAAAAACTGAAGCTCAACCCACACGAGAACCACAGGAAATTAGTTTTCCACCCACATTGGATAATCAATATAAAATATGAACATACGTTTTTCAACAAAGCTAAAATTCTTCACAAAATATTCTTCTTATGTTGACAATAAATTGGGAATCAATCGACCCGGGCCCAATATGGCCGACCTCTGGACAAGATTCTCGGGTCTTCTTTACAATATCCTTTAGGATAAGCTTTTTTAGGGTTCCGTCGGTTTAAAAGGGAACCCTTGTGGGATCACCTCGTTGTCCGGCTATCTATGCGTTTGCCTATCTACCTTCTTTTTGACATAGCCACTCTTAGTTTATCGCTAAGATGTTGTTTTGCTATACCGGACTATTCTGTTGTAATACATAGTTTAAAGTGTACCCATATGTAAATTTAAAATATTATCTTTGCATACCCTCGAAGAGGGTGGAATTTATGTCGTTTGACCTCAAATGAATTTAAAGGTCCCAGAAAGGACTCCGTTGGTATGTCTGTGTATCTGTCGGTCTGCCTTTAGTCAATCTGTCAGTTTGTCTATCCAAGTCCCTTTTTCTCAGGAACTTGAAACAGGATTTAAAAGTTGTCCTAAAAATAAGAAATTATAACACAAGTTTCTAAAGAAAATTGTGAAAACCGTTTAAAAGTTCAAGGAAAATTTTACATCAATTTTGTTAGTTTTAGAGTTAAAAGAAATTCTGAAAAAGTTCCGTTCGTTTTGAAATATTGTTGCTCAAAGCACGGCTGGGGAGTAACTGTACTCTGACGCTGACTGCACAGAACCCTTAATACGCAAGTCCGTCTCGCAATTGACCGGTTTTTTATTTAAAGGGACGGGCTCGCATACTCATAAAAATATATCGATGTTAACCTGCGTCGTAAAATTGGATGATTTTTTGACGTACGCCTCTTTTTCAGGCACCGAGAATCTAAAGCTACGATAGTTTAGGTTCCAAAGATTTTATAAATATGTCAGACTAGCTATCATCGTGTTTTTTCTTGCGTTAAGGTAGGTTTTGAGTTACTGTTCCCGTCGCTTGGTCATAGTGATATTAAATAACCCGATTTTTATTCTGAATTATAAGCAACATTCAACGGGCGACTAAAATCAACTATTTTAAAGTGTAATTGACGTTACAAAGTGCCTCCATGGTCTGGAAATAAACAACTTGTCTTTGACTTTACATTACTGTAAAGTTACAACAAAATCCGTTCGGTAGTGCTTCTGTAAAAGAGTGAAAACATTCATCCATCCTGCAACCTTTCACATTTATAACATTTGGATTTGTTTCTTATGCCCTACCAAAGTAATGGAAAAACCATAAGAGCTTGTAAAAATGTTCGTCACTCCATCACTCAAAATTGGCTTAACGGATTTAGGTGACAAATGGATCGACATGGGGTTCATTTGAAGAAGATCCTCTTAGTGCCTTATCAATTTCATAGTATCTCATAAAAATATTCTTTGTTTAAACTAGCTGCTTGCTAGCGGCACTACCCACCCATTTTCATTAAAAAAGATTTTACACAGTCAGGGGTTGTATTTCCAAAAAAAACTTATTGCAGCCGGACAGACCATTCAATTTGGCCGGAAATTTGAGTAAAAAGCCGAACACTCTTCGTTATTGAGAATTTTGTGTCTCATTATTAATAGGTACGACTAATAAAAAACTTTTTCCAAAAAAAAGATAACCGACTTCAAAACCGAAAAGCTCAAAAATAACTATTTCGGAAGTCGGTGGCTTCTCTTCTGCCGGTCGAATTGTGTTGCCTTGCCATAGTTGGGACTCTAACTTTTTAGTTAGAGTCCCAACTACGTTTTAGAGTAACTTTAAAAAAAAATGTACCATTTCCTATAAAAAAATTGAGGAGTTCCCTCGATTTCGGCATGATTCCATCATCAGATCCTGGACCTGATGACAATGGGACCATTTGGGAAGTCTACCCTTTCAAACAAAAAAAGAATTGTTCAAATCGGTTGGCAAACGACGGAGATATGCGCGAACAAACATAAAAAAAAAAAAAAAACATACAAACATTCGAATTGAGAACCTCCTCCTTTTTTTAGAAGTCGGTTAAAAAAGAATTACTATGTTAAATCAAGCTTTTTGATTCATAAATCTTGTTCAATTCAAAAGACGGGCACCATTTACTTTGGCCGGATAAGCAATAAAAATGTCTAACTATGTCCGGCTCTATCCTTGGCAAAACTACATCTCTTTAATCTTCTGTGCAAATAATGTTTCTGTCTTCAGCAGTTTCTGGGGTGTGTTAATTATCACCTAATAGCGTGTTACTATGAAGAAAATTATTGTGCTGAAGAGATCTTTGTTTCTGTCTTTGTTCAATCGCGCTAATATCTGGAACATTTAGAGATCCTTATAATTTTACATTTTCGAAATATTGAGATTTAGTCTGCCAGTTTTCGGACTGAAAAATCGTCGCGCATTTGATTCTTGGAAATTATGAAAATAGGACAAGAAACAAGTCGATTTTATGACCTTTGGTAAAATAAATATTGGAATTTTTAACAATTGACATTACAATCTTTCGAAAATATTAAATTCGGACTTTTGAATCCCGGAATATCAAAATTTGAAATAAAATATTTCGAAGTATTTGGGTGTTTCCTCAATTTAGTCTACTTATAAAACATCACGCTACGAGACCAGAACATAAACCAAAGGCACAGATAGACACAGCAGAATAAGGTAGCTCGTTTTAATAAATACAAAAGGTCACCAATCCAACTCATAATTAATCTTCAAAAATATTTAATATTGGCAAATATAACAAATTTAAAGACCAAATAAGAAGTTAAAAATAAACCTTGAAAAAGAAATAGCTACTTAATTTTCGTCTCATATCTCGCCAACCTTCGTTGAGGAGTTTCGGTAAATTTCCCGATAAAGTCATTAAGGTAACAGTGGGAACCGGGACTGAAAACATTTCTCTTTTAAGTATTATGCTACTAGCTTTCGACCGCGGCTTTATGCCTTGGATATCGAATCATGCTCTATTTATCCTTTTTTTTTTGGTGAGTGGGAAATCATCATATGACTTCTTTCGTCCAGAGCGGGGCGGGAGGGCGTGTCAGACTTTTACTAACTAAAACTCACTCATGTTCCTTCGATTGCCCTTTATGTTCCGGGGTCACGGTAACTATTATAACTAATATTCCGCAACCCCGGATTTTACCCCTTTTGAGGTTGAATTTTCATAAATATGTTGAATACTTACTTTTAACAAAGAACACAACCTGTTTCATGTCTCTAAAACCAACGGTTTTGGCTGTGCGTTGATATACCACTCAAAAAATCAGTGAGATAATCGTTTTATATATTTAAATAGATAGACAAATCGTCTAAAAATAAAAAATTAAAATTAAACCTTGAAACCCGATCTAATACAAAAAAAATTGCTAAGCGATTTTCGTCTCGTGTCTTGCTAGAAGAAAGATAAAACCCTATAAAGTTATTTAGATAGCAAAGTACTGGTACTGAAAACAGTTCTCTTTAATTATGCTACTAGATAGGTAAACCGTCTAAAAATAATATATTATTTTTATTAAATCAAACATTAAAACCAAATTTAATAAAATCTTATATCTTACTCGAAATTTCGGTAAATTTCCCGATAAAGTCATTTAGGATAAGGTACCGGGACTGAAAACATTTCTCTTTTATTATGCTATTACCGTTTACTTGGCTTGCGTTGTATCGTGTTAAATGTACACCTGTGTCTAGTACTTAGCTTGGTATCGGCTTACAATGGACTTACAGCCCTTTGAGTTTTTGAGTTTCACGGGACGGAATAATTTAACGGTTTAAATGTTATAACCTTGCATGGTTTTAACTCCCGACGTAAAAAAGTTGCGTTATAAGTTTGACCGGTTTATGTGTCCGTCTGTGGCATCATAGCTCTTAAATGAGTGATCTGATTTTAATCCGTTTTTTTTTATTTGAAAGTAGGTGATGTTGCGATAGTTTTTAGATAGGTATGTTACAACAAAATTGGCTCAGTCGTTTCGAAGTTATCTACACTTTTGTTAGCTGAAGTCGATCGTGAAAACTTTGGGGGCGAAGTTTTTTAAAATTTTCAATTTACACTCGTTTTAATCAATGAGCGTTTTCGGTTTTAGAGCGTAATATATACACGATGATTGGTGAGACGAGGGACATAAATAGTAATAAAACAATCCAAACAGTAAACCAAACCGCAATCAAATTATCGCAATAAGGTTCTCAAGGGTTTAAATAAAGGACACCACTCACCTATGAAAGATGATTAGAAAGTGAGGTAGGTATGATCCTTTCTTTTACGATGGGTGCCCATCGCGCTAGTCAACAATTTATTTATTTTATGAGAAAATTTGTCAAAAATGAATGTGTTGTTTTGTTTCATGATTACTAAATAGCCTCCTTCCAAATGTCCTTGGTCTCACCAGTCACTAGTGTCACCCGGTAACAAAAGCACGACCTTAAGCATAAAACTCTGGTACCGTGTCTTCTGGACCATTAAAACCTACCTACATACAATTTCAGCACAAATATTTCACACTTGGTTTAATCCGGACCCAAAAATAGCCGGGCACGTCTTAATATAAGGCCTTTTAAATGCTGAAGCCACAGTTCGCTGACTATATTTTGTCGAGATTAAAAGTAATGTTCTATAATAAAGTAATATTCTTGGTTGCTTCCACGAAATTTTGACGAAAATAGCTCAGAAGATGGACAGTGTTCTTAAGACTGGAGCACTACGAAATATTTGCCAACTTTAATGAGTGCCGTGGTTTTTTTGTGTTTTTACGGCAGTTTGATTAAATAAATGTAAATTAAAATGAAATAAAAAATTCGCGATCTTAATACTTTCATAGGCCCATGTAATTATTATGATCGCCAAATCAGCTAACAAAAGAGTTGAACTCGATTAACTTCAAACTTAAAAGGGGATATCCAATTTTGATGAATCTTTTATAAGAATCATCTCTAAATAACCTACTTTCAAATAAAAAACCACATTTAAATCGGTTCCGTTTAGGAGCTACGGTGCAGACAAACAAAAAAACAAACAGACACACACATCATAGCGGTACCTGACACTAATACTCCTTTTTTTGCCTCAGGGGTTAAAAACATTTATATTGTATGTAGGTATTTAAAAAATAATTATGTTTATCAGTTGTCTGGTTACCATAGTACAAGCTCTGCTTAGTTTGGGATCAGATGGCCAAGTGTGAGTTGTCCCAGGATATATTATTATTATATTATTTCAAGTGAGAATAGGATCGCACGCAAAAGGTTCCGTACAATCTTCGATCAATTGATTGAAGCGGATAATATTTCATCGTCATCTCCCTAGCCTTTTCCTAAATATGTTAGGGTCGGCCTATATTCTAACTAGGTGCAACTACCATTGTTTTTCTTTATGCCTATCAGACCATCACAACTGTACCACAATATCATTGGTCAGATTACGGGACCAACGGTTCGCCTGTCTGTTACTACTATTGCTCTCGACCGTTTTTGCCTACGAATTGTTTTGTTTTGTTATAAGCTTGCAATTGGTACGTTAACAAACTCCCACACCTACCCGTAACCCACATAACCTACTGCGCGTGGGCCCGTTGCCCGTTGTAAAATTATGGCGTTGTCATGTCGTTAATAAGAGGTTTTACGCTGCCACAGCAACACATCTGAACCATCATCATCATCATCTCCCTAGCCTTTTCCCAACCTTGTTGGGGTCGGCTGCCAGCCTAACCGGATTCAGCTGGATACCGGTGTTTTACGTGGAGCGACTGCCTATCAGACCTCCACAACCCAGTAACTGGGCGACACGATACCTCTTGGTTAGACTGGTCAGAGTTTCTGGCTAACCAGTAACGACTGTCAAAGTTCTACGAATGACAACCGGGACCAACGGCTTTACGTGCTTTCCGAGGCACGGGATGTCAGTGATGTTCAAGATAAACTTTAGAAAGTACATATGAATTGAAAAAGTCACATTGGTACTTGCCCGGATTCGAACCCACAACCTCTTACACACGAGGCGGGCGCCTTATCCACTCGGCCATCACGACAGTCAACAAGACAGCAAAACATCTGAACCAATTTTGATAAAACATTATAGAAGGACGTAAACTAGTTTTAATCTATGACTTCGTCAGCCTTCACGATATCACTAGCAAGCGAATAGCGCTCCAGATTACCTCACAAAGCTATTCTTCACTGACATCAATAAAGTCCACTATTGCATTTCTAAATTACTCTTGACATTGGCAGAATAGACGACATCGCCTTTGCTTGCCATTATACAGAAACTAGCTTTCGCCTGCGGCTTCACCCTTGTGAATGTCGATGCTTCCATTTTGACGGGCCTGTTGGTCTAGTGGTTAGTGACCCTGACTGCTAAGCCGGAAGTCGTAGGTTCGATTCCCACCCTGGACAAACCTTGTGTGATGAGCATGATTGTTTGTTCTGTGTCTGGGTGTAATTTATCTCATAAGTATTTATCTATAATATGTATGTATTTATAAATTATATAAGTATGTTTATCAGTTGTCCGGATACCATAGTACAAGCTCTGCTTAGTTTGGGACCTGATGACCGTGTGTGAGTTGTCTAAGGATATTTATTATTATTTTATTTTAATATATTTTCTATTTTATCCCTATAGGGTTGGAATTTTCAAAAATCCTTTCTTAGTGTTTACCTGCTCTTTACAAAGAACACACTCTGCAAGTTTCATGTCTCTAGGATCAGCGGTTTGGGCTGTACGTTGATATATCAACAGTCAGTTTAATAATAAATAAATATCTTGGGACAACTCGCACACGGCCATCTGATCCCAAGCTAAGCAGAGCTCGTGTTATGGTAACCAGAAAACTGATAAACATACTTATATAATTTTTAAATACATACAACCATAAGATAAATCACACTCAGACACAGAACAAACATTCATGCTCATCACACAAAGTTTGTCCTGGGTGGGAATCGAACCCCTCCGGCTTAGCAGTCAGGGCTCCTAACCACTAGACCAACAGGCCCGTCAAATCAATCAGTTTAATCAATCAGTCGTCAAGTCAGTCAGTTTACTATTTACTATATACAGAAATAATAGAATAGCATCAATAAACTGTAATGTCCATAAGCGTATTTGTAATTACACCACAAATTGTTTGGCTATTTAGGAGGTTATATAAACAAATGATAAGAACAAACAAAGAACCTTTGCAATCTCGCGTTGACCTTTGACCTTTGCTCAGAATAACTCTAATATACCATTTAGGTCTTCAATAACAATTTTGCGTGTGTACCTAAGGCTGAAATTACCTATTATCCTTCTACTGTTGTCTCCATAGATTTATCTAGCTGAATACCAGTTTTACATTTGGAGTGCCCAGTCTCTGGGTAATAGAAAAGGCTTGTGTTTAAATACCGCCCAAAAAAGTACCAATTTTACTACCAAAAAAGTTCTAAACGGTTACCAAAATGGATAAATGGCCACCAAATAACGTATTTTAAAATATTATAAACTAAATTCAATTTGGTTTTTATATGAATTTGACTGAAAACTGAAACTTTATATGAATCACTAGTAAATCTGGCCGCAGTGGGTGTGGTCACAGTTCTAACCTAACACAATTTGGTGACCATTAATCCATTTTGGTAGCCAAAATTTTTTTTTGTTGATCATACAAATTATATCCAATTGAAAACCCTTTAGTTAGACCGGTTGTCAGACTTTCTGATATCTGACTACTCATAATGACTGCCAAAAATATACGTGTGATGACCGGGACCAACAATGTCCTAGGCAAACTTACAATATATCTAAAAACCCAACATAATATATTAATCTGAAAAGCCACATTGGAACTTGCCCGGTTTCGAAGCCGTGACGTCATGCACTAGAGGTTGGTGTCTCAACGAGTAAAGTCGCAAACACGCGTGTCGTGACGCGCCAGAAGCATATCGGTTTCATATATTTAGTATAGTTAGAGACATACTTTTAAGCCGTGTCGTGTCGCAACACGTTCTGTCAAATATACGAAAACGCGCGCCACGACACGTAAGTGTGTTTGTTGCTTAAGCCATCACTACACCTCCGCTTTTGTTATTATAATCACTGTAATAATATCTGTGGCGTTAAATTTAACATTATTAGGCTGCAGACACAAAATCAACAGCGTGTTACAATGCATCTTCTTCTAAACGTCTACTTCTGGTGAGCTGATTGACTGATTGTCAATATATTAACGCACAGCCGAAACCGGTGGTCCTAGAGACATGAAACTTGGAGGGTGTGTCCTCTAAGAAAAGAAGGTAGCCACTAAGAGAGGTTTTTTGGAAATTCGGCCCCTAAGAGGTAAAATAGGTAATGAAGTTTGACAATTGAAGCGAACGAAAAAAAATTTTAGTAGTTATATTATTATGTGCAATTTTGGACAATAATTTGCAAATCTTTTAAAAATCAATTAAGCAAATTTTAAAATTGCACTGTTTTTAGTCTTCTAGCAAATAGCGGTAACCTATCCGCTCCCGCTACAGCTCCAGTCAGCGCGCATTCACTATGGACGCAGCCTAAGCTTACATTTATGATATTAATGTCTCGAATAGCCAACCTAATGAAGCATTAGTAACCTATTTAGTGACATGAGAGATAATTAAAGATGTGGCAAGATTTAACTCACGAATATAGCTTTGTATAGAATCCATACTAATATTATAAATGGGAAAGTGTGTCTGTCTGTCTGTCTGTTTGTCTTTCTTTCACGGCAAAACGGAGCGACGGATTGACGTGATTTTTTAAGTGGAGATAGTTGAAGGGATGGAGAGTAACATAGGCTACTTTTTGTCTCTTTCTAACGCGAGCGAAGCCGCGGGCAGAAGCTAGTAAGTAATAAATGTATAAATAGCTAAATAAATTATTTAGTTCTGGTTCGTAGGCGCTACGCATTTCGTAGCGTTGTGCTACGAACTGTTGAGATGCTACGAGCGTAGCGGTAATGTAATGTAAATCGACAAATTAAAACAATCTTTTCCATATTTTTATGATCGTAACTTAAAAAAGATTTACTACATGCCAGTCATGGCTTGTATTATATTGAAGACGTAAGCTCCGACTTGAAACATAAGCTCTTCACTGCAGAGCTTATGTCACAAGTTAGGGAGACCTTACAACCTCAGTTCAAGTACAAAATTTGTCAGTTAAACCTTACAACCACGTCAAAATTAACAACAGGTTTAAAGTCCAAACAACCCTGTCATAAATAAGTACAAAGGTCAGTTTCAGGCGTTACGTCAATCAGACCCTGAACTAAAAACTAACCACTCGCAGATGTAATTAATGGCACAAAGTCTTATTCATAGTTATGTGTAGTGTTAGTAGTCACATTAGTTTATTCAGATTTCGATGGCTTTGTTAGACAAGTCAAGTCAAATCGACGGATCAATAATATCGAAGATTGGGTTTTAATCACATCTATACTATCTATACTAATATTATAAAGAGGAAAACTTTGTTTGTTTGATTGTAATGAATAGGCTCAAAAACTACTGGACCGATTTTAGAAATTCTTTCACTATTCGAAAGCTACATTGTTCACGAGTAACATAGACTATATAATATCACGCTAGGTCCCACGGGAGCGAAGCAGTAACCAAAAACCTAACGTAATGCGGGTGAAACCGCGAGGAACAGCTAGTGTGATATAAAACAAATATTGTTAAGCAATATAACACGGTATCCTTCGGTTTTACCAATTGTCCGACTTTCGGGCTTTTGATTGTCAAAAACATAATATTAATAATAATGTAATAGTGGCTTTCCTGACAGTACTACGTAAATTTATCAAAAATTTTGTATACCGATAATTCGGTGAGACATGCTGAACTTCTGCAATATTAATAAGTAACATCCTGTAACCATGTTTCTGACAAAATAAATTATTCTATTCTATTCTATTCATAATGTCAACAGGTTAAGGACCAACGGTGTGCTATCCGAGGCACAGAATGACTTTGTTGTCCTATATAAACCTATAAAGTATATTTGAATTAGAAAAGTCACATTGGTACTTGCTCGGTTTTCAACCCGCAACCTCAAATAAGATTATGTAGAGTGCTAAATGTCTATAGAGAAAGATTTGAGAAAATTACGAACGAATTCTTAATCCGAACTTTCAGCTTTGTGGTTACTATATAAACTGTGTGGCTAGACAAATAGCACTGTTGAATAATGGTAGAAAAGTTCGATACGAGATGTCGAATTACTTAACTTATGTATATCAAATTTTTAACAATCTATATATTCATCATCACGTCCCTAGCCTTTTCCCAACTACCTTGAGGTCGCCATCCTAGCCGGATTAAGCTGGATACCAGTGTTTTACGTAAAACAACCGCCTATCAGACCTCCACAGCCTAGTATATGGCGACACAATAACCCCTTGAATAGACTGGTTAAATTTTCTGGCTTTAGACTGCCCATAACGACTTTTAAAGTTCTATAAATGACAAGCGGGACCAACGGCTTTATGTGCTTTCCGAAACAAAGTGTGTCAGTGACGCCAAAGATACACTTCAGAAAGTACATATGAATTAAAAAGTTACATTGGTACTACATAACAACATTGCAAACCCTCTATTCTATTGTACTCTGATAATTTGCTAAAAACATTCTAAATAAGAATCGCTTTACGAACCAGTGCGTTAAAAACAAATACTTAAAGGTCAAGCTAAACTAGAAGCTTAGACCGTTTTAAATGTTTAGAAGTCCTACGGTATAAGTGTGAATATGTACGTTCTGTCGTAAGTGGTCGGTCCGCGGTACGGAAGCAGTCTCATGGAAAATTCACCATCCGATAGAGAGCCGGCTTCGATATCACGCCCGTTTAACTCGACATTTCTGTCGTTTGCAAGCTTTCCGCATTTGTGAGGACTAGGGTTGCCATCTCTTAAAGGCACCCAGGAAACTACGCGTGAAAATACGGAATTTCAGAGCCTAAACCCGGACATCTCAATGAGTTTTTACCCACAACAGAAAGGAGGTGTATGCGTTTGGGGTGAGAGAGGTTGTGCACACCGAACCCAATGAATGTTCCCGAGGGCAAGGTCGGGGCCGCACTCTCTGTGTGGACCGGCCAAGCCGAGGTGAAGGCCCTCAAGCTTGCCCTGCCGTCCTACAGTACCGTCTACCAGGCTGAGCTCCTCGCCCTCTGTGAGGCAGTGAAGGAAGCTCTGCGGCGAAATGAGACGGCGTTCGGCATATACAGTGACTCTATGGCAGCCCTCCAAACAGTCGTGAACCCCGAAGCCCTCCACCCCCTTGCAGTGGAAACGAGGGACGCCATCCGCAGCATAAGTATCCAGGGCAAGAGCGTCTCCTTGTTCTGGATCAAGGCGCACGTGGGACTGGAGGGCAACGAGAGAGCCGACTCGCTCGCTAAGGAGGCTGCCTTGAGAAGTAAGTGGCGCCCCGACTACGACAAATGCCCGGTTTCATTCGTCAAGCGTACGATCCGTATGGAAACTCTGGGCGAATGGAACCGGAGATACCGTGAAGGGACCACGGCGGCCACCACTAAAGTATTTTTCCCTTGCGCAGTCGCGGCGTACAAAACGGTGCGAAAACTTGAAATGACCCAACAGCTGACCCAGGCGCTTACGGGGCACGGTGGGTTCTCCGAATACCTGACTCGATTTAAGTGCAAGGAGAACCCAGCATGCGCCTGCGACCCCGAAGAGAAGGAGACCATCCTCCACCTTCTAGCGGAGTGCCCGATTTATGGCCGACTTCGACTTGACGTCGAAGCAAAAGTCGAAGAGAAAATTGGAAAGGATAGCCTTGGTTCACTGATAGCACACAGAAAACATAGACCGGAACTGGTTAAGTTCATGACGAAGATTGTGCTATCAGTGAACCAAAGAAATAAGTAGTCGCGCATGGCCAAATAAATTTGGTAACATTATTTATTTTATTATATTTATAATATATATATACACAAAGATACAAAACCAAACGCAAACAAAACCTGCAGCCTAAAAAAGTCCCTGCGAAACCTGCACGGCAGGGGGCCCTCGCATGGCAGGAGTGTGGTTTTAGCCGGTAAGAGTCCGGCACTGCCCAAACCTGGGCGTCCATGAGGATTTCCCACTCCTGCCACAAAAAAAAAAAAAAAAAATGAATGTTCCCTTTTATCTCCAGTACAGCTTGACCGATTGACATGCAGTCTTCTGCTGTAGATTTGTTATTTATTAGCGCGTCGGTTCGTCGGTTGATCGCGACTGCAAGAGCGGTTATGGTGGGCAACCCAACTATAATTATTCAAAAAACACGGACTAAAAATGAAGACCGGCTGGACACGCCGGAATGTCCACTAAACTATGACAAATTTGAGGAAACAGGAACGGATGGAAACCTTAGCAGGACAAACTATTTGAAATAGTTTTGAACTGTTGGTATTATGGAACGGACGGCTTGGAGTGTTACGTCTATGATGTTGGTAGGACTGTATGGCTATGTAGAATGAAAAGTGAAACGAAACGAAAGTAATATGAGTGCATGAAAAGGGATGTGTGTGAGAGAGACGAGAATAAACTATAAAAATGGTGGAAATCTGATGAATGGCGTTAAAGTTAAATATTTGGAATAAGGTAGTTAAGTTTTCTCGATCAGCACCTACGTAATCCAACATTGTAAATATTCAAGAAAATTATGTTTTATATTATTCGTTAAGTGAGGTGTAACGTCCGTCCTTATCTTTAGAACTTTTAAGGATTTGTCACACTGGATGCGTTCTGCGACCTGCGGTCAGGTCAAAGTGAACGCAGCCCGCATCATGTATGAACAACGCCGCCCGCAGCCCGCAGCCCACCGGTCAGTACGCGTCCTTCCCTCCCCATCGCCCCGTCGGCCCAACATGCGTTCTTTGGTTGTGCTCGCATGGTCAGATCGCATTCTATACAAAATATATTGATACCGACAATGTTGTTTATACATGATGCGGGCTGCGTTCACTTTGACCTGACCGTCGGCCGCAGAACGCATCCAGTGTGACAAATCCTTTATTGTTATTTGTACGCTTATAATTGGTTATTATTTTGAGTGTATGTATGTGCCAAGTGAATTGTTATACAGGTCTAGAACCTAATATCCTATCCCAGCTCACAGAAGAGATATTTTCGTGCAATCATTAGTGGCAGTGAACCTAAGAACCTAATATAAACCATATTATAAAATAAATAAAAAAATCAAAACTCAAATATTCTTTAAATGAATATCAACGCCTAGGCTTTAAAGCCTGAACTTTGACATATTCAAAGATCTATACTAATATTATAAATGGGAAAGTGTGTCTGTATGTCTGTCTGTTTGTCTTTCTTTCATGGCAAAACGGAGCGTGATTTGTGTGATTTGGCGTGATTTTTTGAGTGGAGATAGTTAAAGGGATGGAGAGTAACATAGGCTACTTTTTGTCTCTTTCTAACGCGAGCGAAGCCGCGGGCAGAAGCTAGTTTGTTATAATTTTGAGTGTGTGTCTGTGTATGTGCCAAGTGAATTGTTACAGGTCTCGAACCTATTATCCTCTCCCAGCTCACAAAAGAGATATTTTTGTGCAATCATTTGTGGCAGTGAACCTAAGAACCTAATATAAACGATATTATAAAAAATAAATAAAAAATTCAAAACTCAAATATTTTTTAAATGAATATCAACGCCTAGGCTTATAACCTGAACTTTGACATATTCAAAGATTTTGTCATACATAAGTAAAGCTATCGATCCAATTTCATCTTATTACAATAAATTCTTAGCCAGGTCAGACACGAAACCTGATAGAACCTAACCTTTATCAAACATACTTGACATCTGGTCTAGGCTTACACAGCGTAAATAATGTCTTTCGGATAAAAACTGGTTAAGTGTGAGTCGTACACCACGTAGTTTCATACCACAGCATATCTCAACATTGTCTTGGTATCTGTAAAAAACGCCGAAAAAAGGTTCTTTGTTTGGTAATCGATTCTAATTAATGTTAATTATGCATTATTTTGTATCATCATAGACACAAGGCGCTTGTGGTGGGTATCTTACTGCAAAGCTTTCGGTCACAGAACCTGGTGTTCCGACGCTACCGCGGGCATGAGCTACCGGAGTTCCGAATGGCCAAACACTTAGTACAATAGTCTACAAGTGCTTCATTTAAATTTTATTTATTTGTTTATTAAGGTAACCAACAGCGATACATAATAAAGATTTACAAAACATACGTTTTACAGCTGTTATGGCCAATTATAGGTTCCCTGCGTAACTGGGATCATAATATAACACTTGCGAACGGACTAATGTCAGATATTTCAATTAAACAATATTGCAATAGTAATTCAGAACGTACTATGACTTTAACAAAACCCTAAAAATAAAACCAAAAAACTCATTTTTAGAACAACGAATTGTATTGTTGTTCCATGTATTATTTAATTTACGTAATTTTACATGACCGAAGTCGGAAATGTCAGGACGCGTGGGTATATTTGAATGCGTGGGTGTATTGAGCAAACATTTGGCATCTCGTCGGGATTACTCATATTCATATAGAATTATATTATGTGTACTAATACATAATGTGTTTATTTCTGACGTAGCTATGTTGCTGTTTTCGTGTGGGTGTAATTACAGGCGCATTTGTTTCAAGTGTGACAATGTCAAGCCTCTGGATTGTAGATGTCTAAGGCTAAAACATACACAAGCGACGTAAGGCAGCAGGCGTGGAACAGGCGTGGCGCAGGCGTGCGCCGCTTTAAAACGATTTCATACAAAATGTATGCAGGCGACGTTTTTGAATTATACTGAAGCGACGAACGGCAACGAAACGGCGTGTCCGCGCCGCGTCGCTTTTGAATTATAGGTACTGAAGCGAAGAACGGCAACGAAACGGCGTGTCTGCGCCGCGTCGCTTCAGTATAATTCAAAAACGTCGTCTGCATACATTTTGTATGAAATTGTTTTGAAGCGACGCACGCCTGCGCCACGCCTGTTCTACGCCTGCTGCCTTACGTCACTTGTGTATGTTTTAGGCCTAAAGGCTGGGTGAACCGTTTAACATCAGGTCATATCTTTATATATATAATTCTGCTGTGCGTGTGTATGTCATTGAACTCCCTAAACGGCTTGACCGATTTAAATGAATTTTTCTGTATGCCTTTGCTTTTGCGCCCTAGATGGTTTAGATTTACAAATCAGCCCGGCAGATGGCGCTGATTGCTTGAAAAAGCATGTGATCTCGGAAACGGCCCTAACGATTTCGGTGAAATTTGATATGTGGGGGTTTTCGGGGACGAGAAATC
The DNA here is from genome assembly GCA_033675125.1 of Athetis lepigone. NCBI lineage: Eukaryota > Metazoa > Arthropoda > Insecta > Lepidoptera > Noctuidae > Athetis > Athetis lepigone. The sequence goes on from CM066234.1 coordinate 8,694,368, forward strand.
GATCTAGCTCAGTCTTATGTCAGCGGAAGCGCATGTTTTCGAGTTTTAAGTTAAAATGTATGGCGCCCAACGAAGTGGACACGGGCCAGCTAGTCTTTATATATTAATTCTTCTGTGAGTGTGTATGTCACTGAACTTCTCTCAAACGACTGGACCGATTTTGATGAATTTTTTTGTGTGTGTTCAAGGGGATCTGGGAATGGTTTAGATTTACAAATCAGCCCGGCAGATGGCGCTGATTGCTTGAAAAAGCATGTGATCTCGGAAACGGCCCTAACGATTTCGCTGAAATTTGATATGTGGGGGTTTTCGGGGACGAGAAATCGATCTAGCTCAGTCTTATGTCTGGGGAAGTGCATGTTTTCGAGTTTTCTCTTTCGCAATATTTCACGTATAATATGGGCGCTAATTAATTACTATATTTATTGTAATCTTATATCTACCCGTGCGAAGCTGGGACGGGCCGCTAGTAATTATATAAATACATGTTATATGTGTATTTTAGTAGTGGGCGAGTTTACAAAAGAGGGCCTAATGATTAAGGGAGGTTGTGGTTCGAATCCGGTCAAATCTCAACGTGAATTTCAACTATATAATGTTTAGTGTGTTTGTGGACATCACTAACATTGGAGTAGAAAATTGTGATAAAACTTGGACTTATTTTATTGTATTAATTTTAAGAGACTTAGGTATTAAAATCGTTAACTGGCTGATAAATTGATTGTTGATATTATTATATCAACGCACAGTCCAAACCGCTGGTCATAGAGACATGAAACTCGCAGGGTGTTTCCTTTGTAAAGAGTAGATAACCACTTACACCTAAAGCGGTAAAATACTAGGTGCACAACCCGCTAGGATATGATTCTACCCATGAAAACAAATAACTTTTAAAAAAATATCAGCATTTTCTAATAAAAGTTCAATGCCCTCCCGACCGTAATGTATGAAACAGCTGATATTTTTTTCACGATTTAAGAGTTGGTTCCATAATAAAAGTTATTTGTTTTGATGGGTAGAATCATCTTCTAGCTGGTTGTGCAAGACCAAAAATACACCTTGTATGGGATGAAAGTAGCGTAAGCTAGTTAATGAATAAAGTCTGAAAATTACCAATCCAGCTAGAACAAGGCTAGTGATCGAAGCTCGGCCTTCTTAGTATGAGAAGGCCTTTACCCTGCAATGGAACAGCAAATAATAAGCTGGTATACTCATGAGAAAACCAGCCAGAGGACCTAGACAAGTGGCATTGTAGAATAGAAAACGAAAACGAATAGATTGTCAAACGAATGGAATTGACATATAAGCTTTCGCTAAACAATTTGACATCTCCATACATTTGTCAATCAATACGTTTTCGCTATTTATTCTACAATGCCACTTGTCTAGGGGGGCAGAGTATCATACAAGTATATTCTAGTGTCTAGTCTTTATTTTATTATTTTATTTCATTAGGAAAACTTACAGCTAATAACAGAAAATAAAGAAACAGATTACTAAAACTAAGGCCAATTAAAAGCTATGAATGAACTAGTGAAAGTAATAAATTGAGAGGTGCACTTCGTCAACACTTAATTAAGCCACACAAGGGCGTACACTAAACTTATCGCTGGGTGAGCGTGTGTATGTGTGTGCTTATAAACTTTGCTTGTGTGTTTTCAGTGTTTATTGCGAAGAGTCTGCTAAGTTTTGTCACAATAAGTGTAAGGGTCAGAAGTACTAAACAAGGAAATAAAACGGCAGTATAGAGTACCTCTAGGACCAGGACCGCGTGGACGGCGCGTTAGTGTTCCACGCGCGCCTCAAAGAGAAGTCAGCACAGGAAAGGCCAAAGCCTGCCGGAGTTGCGGAATGTTTATAATAGTTACCGTGACCCTGGAATATAAAGGGCTGATCGAAGGAACATGAGTGGGTTTTAGTCAGTAAAAGTCTGACACGCCCTCCCGCCGCACCCAGGACGGGAGCAGTCATTTCATGATTCCCACTCCCCAAAAAAAAAGTATAGAGTACCTTATGAACTGTAGAAGGGCCTTCGAAGATATCAAAGTAAAAAAACTTTGATTTCGCAAGTCGGTGGTCATGCAAAACTACAGACAACTAAAGTCGGATCTCACTGGAATTAAAGTAATTTTTCTTTTGTCTGTATTTCCATTTCGGGAGTGCACTCTATTAAATAATCACTCAAAGCAATAAACCGCGTCGCATAAAATTATTATGAAACTTTGACTGATAATCTCACCTTTTCATATAATATCAGCCTATTACCAATCCCATTGCAGGGCTAAGGCCTCTTCTCATTCAGGAAGGAACAGCATATATTATTATCACCACGCGTTTGCTCAAGGCGGATTGATGAAATCGGGCTCACATTAATATAAGTCTAGGTTTCCTCTCAGTGTTTTCCTTCACCGCTGTCCATAATGCCTAAAATAATTTTTGAAAGTCACATTTCTTCTTGCCCGGATTTAAATCCTTATGCTTGAAATGCGGCCTAAACCATTGGGCCATCACACGACGTCCAAAGACGTTTGACGGGCCCGTTGGTCTAGTGGTTAGTAACCCTGACTGCTAAGCCGGAGGTCGTGGGTTCGATTCCCACCCAGGACAAGCTTTGTGTGATGAGCATGATTGTTTGTTCTGTGTCTGGGTGTAATTTATCTAAAATATGTATATATTTAATTTATAAATTAAATAAGTATGTTTATCAGTTGTCTGGTTACCATAGTACAAGCTCTGCTTAGTTTGGGATCAGATGACCGTGTGTGAGTTGTCTACTTACGCAAATAGAACTTAGAACACACCATTACTAACTTGACCTTCTGCTTAACCCCTCACACGGTATAATCCATTTAAATAGTAACCCCCGCTCGCTACGTTCTTATCTAAGTTGATGTTTATTTAGAACAACATACACTAAGTGTTGGAATGGTCCGGATTATGTGAACGTTAGCGTCAAGACTGAGAGGACTTGTTGAGTGGGATTGAATGGGAGGGGAGAGAGGAAAATAATGTTTAAACCTTTGAACATACGTGATTTGAGACACAATAGAAAGACAATAGCAGCCCGACAGCCGGCTGTAGGTCGTCAAAAGGTTAAACGAAGATTGTAAAGTGAAGAGTAAGCAAAAGTATTTGCTAAGGGCAGTTGGCAGCAATTAGATGGGCCTTTTTGTCTAGTGGTTAGTGACACGGACTGCTAAACTGTCGATTCCCACCCAGGACAAAACTTTGTGTGATTAGCAAGATTGTTTGTTCATTTAAAAATCACCGTCTGGCACTTGTGGCCTGACATTTTTTTGCTTAATAAACAAATATTATTTGTTTTTTTATTTTCAAATAGCGGATCAATTATTATTGGTTCCAATAGTCTTCTTTAACGGCTAATGCGCGTTAAAAACAAACGTTTTTTCTTTCTTTCAAAAATCTTTATGTAACCTTCTTTCTTCTTCGATTGATTTCAGGATTTTTTATTTCTTATTCTCCGTAAAAGTCAATAGTCAAAATGTTTATTTCCATTAGAGGCACTTTGGAGCGTCAATTACATTGAAAAAAAAAATTGTTGATTCTAGTCGCCCATTCCAAAAGGTAGTTTATACGGAGAAGAATGGGCAAGAAACTCCATACGTGCTCTTTTAAAAAATATATGTGTTACAACTAATACTAATACATGTTTACAATGTGTAAATTAAATCTGAATATAATGTCAAAGGTGTCAAAAATGTACGTTAAACTACAATGTCAAATCTGTCAAAAATGTCCGTTAAAAATATATTATGTATGTAACAAAAAAAAATATTAGTTATGAGTTTATAAATTAAAGCTATATCACGTTTACGAGGTAATATCGACAAATTGGATTCATGACTCATCATAAGCTTATTTTCTTACAGAAATTCAAATACAATTAAGTCGACATTCATGTAAACGTTTTTTTAAAAATGACACTTTTCACGTCTTACTACTTTGACAGTCTCAGACGATTTATTGTCAAAATGGGTCATGATTCCGTTTTGTCGATAGTACAATACATAGTGTTGACAAATTACAAATTTTAAGATGGTAGACGACCACTTTTAACAAAGTACAGAATTAGTGTGCGAGCCAGTGCAATCTACAACAAAATGAGAAACAAAATGTCTATTATATACCTATTGATATTGAGAAAAAATAATGTACGCAAAATTTATATGTTTTACAAATCATAAATTAGTAACCAGTTTGATTTTGTTTACACTGCAAATTGTCCTATGGGGCAGGACCAGCAAGCTTCCAAGCATTCTTATCTTGAATAAGTAGTAGGTTTATCACCAACAAATAAACATGACAACCCCACACCAATTTCAAACAACAGGCTGCTACTGAAAAAATAATAATCGAATAAACTACACAAAGCGATCTTGCGGCCATCCAATTTAAAGTTTGGGAATATTTTAACTAAACAAATTAGAATAAAACTATGTAATATCACCCTACATTCAAGGGCCACTAAAATATGTGTTGTCATTTCGGCGCACTCCTAACAATTAAATGAGGAATGTAGTTCAACACCTCTCGCATACAATCCCACGCGACCACAAATTCTCTGCATAGTAACCTCTATTATACTAAATTACTGCAATTATGGGGCAGTAGAAGCAAGTAAAAACGACGGACGTTATAATACACGTGTGAGGCATATAAAATCCTACAATTTCATTTGTTGAACATGATCACTTATACAGATACATATAGCCTACACTCACACAGACACAATGTGTCCGACAATACGCACAGCACACCAAGCACTGGCCTTAAACAGTTACTTTTGTCTTTTTTAGGGTTCCGTAGTCAACTAGGAACCCTTATAGTTTCGCCATGTCTGTCTGTCTGTCCGTCCGTCCTCGCTTAATCTCTGTGACCGTTAGCACTAGAAAGCTGAAATTTGGTACCAATATTTATATCAATCACGCCGACAAAGTGGTAAAATAAAAATTGGAAAAAAATGTTTTATTAGGGTAGCCCCCCTATATGTAAAGAGCGAAGTGTTTTTTTTTAATTTCAACCCTTACGTGTGATATATTGTTAAAAAGGTATTTAAAAATGAATAGGGGTTTACTAAAGTAATTTTTGGATAATGTCAATATTTTCGGAAATAATCGCTTCAAAAGGAAAAATCAAAGCGTCCCCCCCCCCCTCTAACTTTTGATCCGTAGGTTTAAAAAATATGAAAAAAATCTGGAAAGTAGAACTTTATAAGGACTTTCTAGGAAAATTATTTTGGACTTAATAGAAACAACAGTTTTTGTACAAAAAAAGACAAAAAGGTTGTACAAAATAATTTCTGCGTACTTAGTATGCCAACGTAACAAATAGCCTTTTTTTAACTTAATAAGTGGGAACACTTATTGCGACGGACGGGAAACTGCGGAACCCTACATTGAGCGTGGCCCGACACGCTCTTGGCCGGTTTTTAAAGTCTAGTCAGTCTCTGGGTAAGTAATTATAGATAATAAATGGCATCACCGTCCAAAAAATGTTCCAACTAAAGTCCCAAGCGTTAAAATTCTGGATTCCATAGACTAAAACCGATTACTTCTTAATGGTTTTATTTAGTTTGACTTCGTATTTGTTTGTATCAAACCATATCTGCTTTACCGATTCTTATGAAATTTCCACATATTAGTTCTCGTGAGAATACAAGACTATGGTAATTTCAATTTATTTTGATGATAAGTCAGAACTTTGAGGATTATTAGTTACCTCTCGAGTCTGGGCTTACTGGTTTGACTTAATACCATAAGTCTCTTAAAATCTAAAAGATAAAAGTAGTTAAGAAAAATAAGTAAAAAACTTTATTAAGTTTACGAATTTCTAGAAAGAAGAGTAGCAAAGATACTTTTTTGGTATTTCGTTTGTAAAAGATAACATTATGCAAGGCATGACCGCTGAGTAAAATAGGGTATGTAAGTCAGTATAAAATAGAGCGAGAACTGCAGGAAACAACTAGGCTTTAAAATTTCACTCGAACAAAAGCCTACAAATCAAATCTTGCCTAGAGCTTACCGGACTTTCAACTCTAGGACAAATGCTCGGAGACCCGGATGAACGGCAAGCCTAGGTACGACATAATACGGTCCGCTGGACAAATTATATTATACATATAATAAATTCACGGATGAAGGACCCACATTCTCGAAAGAAGGGTAGGAACAAACTATTTGTAAAATTTAGATTTGGAACATCAATTTGAAATTCAACCGTTGAATATCAGGCCGGCCGGGTGAGAGCGCGCTGACGTCATAGTTTTAGCCCTTCTCTAACAATTATTGGTGCTGATTCTCTTGTTCACAAACTTAACTAAATTTAAGTTAAATGCATCTTTCTCTTTCCATTTCTTAAAGAAAAGGACAGAAGATACATTTTAGTTTAATCCTGTCAAATTAGGTAGCGCCTGAAGAAAATTGACGTACATTTAGACGCGATGTTTTTAAATCGCGTCTTAATTATCTATGGAGTGTCTAAATTTGACAGGACTTAACTAATATTTTATCTTCTGTCCTTTTCTAAATTAAATGGAAAGAGAAAGATGCACTTAACTTAAATTTACGTTAGTTTGTCAATAAGAGAATCGGCACCACTGACTTAATAGGGGTTTGGGCCTTATTAATACTTTAATCCTTCAAACACACGTGATCGAGACACAATAGAAAGGCACTACACAACGACAGCCGGCTGTCGCTTAGTCGTCGAAGGTTAAGGTGTTTTGGATGATACTTTTTCAAGCAAATTGTGTACTGCGCTAATTGTGTATTGTGTGTGTATTTGATTAAATTCATGTTTCAACAATAGTGGACAAATTCAACGGCCGAAAGGCGTTCTAAGTCATTTAAATGTCTGTTATTGTTCTTTCTAGTTTACTACAAGATTCTATTACATGCATATTATGTCGCAGGTTTTTCACGAAATTAGGTTTTTGATCAAAAACCTGAACTAGTTTAAGTTTATGATGAAGTTCTGGGCAAAATTGTTTTGTTTCATGACAAAATTAATTTAAATGAAAGGGAAAATAATATACTTATAATAATAAGGAAAAATAATATATAATAATAAGTAACTAAAAATTAGGTAAAATTGAAACATTTTCATAATCAGATTGAAGAACGAAAATATTGATTGAATTATGGATGTAAAATTTTGATATATAAAAATTGTTTCCTTTCTACTTAGTTACAAATGATGATAGATTGTTTTATTTATTTCATTTAAATTGGTTTTGTCATAAAACAAAGCAATTTTGCCCAGAACTTCATCATAAACCTAAACTAGTTCAGGTTTTTTATCAAAAATCTGGACTGTAACAGGTTTATGATGAAATTGAGTTTAAAATTTGTCATCTTCCGATTTTCATCTAAAAACTAGGTTTTTGATCAAAAACCTAATTTCGTGAAAAACCTGCGACACATATACATTTGTGAATGTTATTTACCGGGAGTCCAAGCCTTCAGCATTGGAAACATTCATTTGTAACATTGATATTATCGTATCCATACTACACACCGTATATTTCACCGATATTACAAAAGCAATGAAGCCTCGGGCGAAAGCCAGTATAATAGAAAATCAATCACCAATTTAACTCTCGGCGCTATGTTGGCCCTTTTATCGATACTTTAGTGAAGCATAGACCGGATAGATTCCGAGGCTTAGTTCAACAGGCATACCTAATACATCAGGCATTTGCGGTTAGCGCCGAAATTACATTTTAACTCCATCCACACACAAGCAGTCAGTTCAGCATTTTACATAATACTAGCTTTCGCGGTTTCGGCCGCGCGGATTTTGAAACTTCTATCCCCTGTTTTAACCTGTATTTAAACCTAAATTTCACTGCTTATCGGGTTTTAACGCGCACATACCTTTTTATTTGTTTTTTGCTTGATGTTTCGGCAGGGTTACACCTGCCATGGTCACAAGCAGACTGTCCGGCGACACTACTCCGTTTTAAGTAGATTGATCTTCATCTACCCTCGATGTTGATAAAACTACTATATTTAAAACTATTTTGACCTTTCCTTACTTAGTACCAACACTTCACAAAGAACAAACTCTCCAAGTTTCATGTCTCTAGGACCAGCGGTTTGGACTGCACGTTGGTATATCAAGAATCAGTCAGTCAATTCAAAATAAACTCTGTATGCCTACCTATCTATCTACCTACTGCCTTTTCACTACTAAACCACTGGAAGAATCTTGATGAAATCAAGTAAGTTAAATCGAGTAAGTTTGAACTCCAATAAAAGATGGTAGGTCTATTTTGCTGCCGCTGTTGCGGAATAGTTCTAATACTTACTGTGGCCCTTGAAAAAGGGCAACCGACGGAACACGGGTGGGTTTTAGTCAGTAAAAGTCTGACACTTAAAGCGGGAGAAGTCAATTGATGATTTTTCATCGTCAAAAAAATTGGTCTCTTTTTATCTGACTTGTCGGGTGGGTTTTAGTCAGTAAAAGTCTGACACTTAAAGCGGGAGAAGTCAATTGATGATTTTTCATCGTCAAAAAAATTGGTCTCTTTTTATCTGACTTCAATTGACTTCCACGCAGACGAAGTCGCGGGCAATAACTGGTAAATAACAAGGTAACCTACAAACGAAACTGAACCAAAGATAGAAAAAATCACAAACGAGATATTGAAACACGAAATGGAGAATTTAAAAGAATTTTTGTTTTAATAAAAATCTTCAGTGAGTACATATTTCTTTTGCCGCTGTTTAAGCGTTAAATGGGATACTAGAGCGGTTGGCTGAATGTCAATATTAATCGGGGATTCATAAGTAAGAAGGATTTGTTGAATCTTTTTGCGTTTCAGTGAGTTTATGTACAGCTAACTTAATTGCTTCCATTGGTTTTACTAATCCTTACAAATTTTATAAAGCTGAAAAGTGTGTTTATTTTGTATTAAGTACTGGATATAATTAATAAATAAATATTGTCTTGGATAGCCAAATAAATATAACTTATACATTAAAATAACGAAAGAAAGAAGAAGAAGAAAACAAGAAAAATAACTTTTCAAAACTCTCGCTTCTCATAAAAGTTTTCATGAGCGAGAGACCAAAGACGTAACATAATTAATGACTCCTGAATCCTAAATCATAATACCAAGAAAACTATTTTTAGTCTTGCCGAATAAAGCAATACTAAAAGTATTTTCCTACCCAGCAATAAAGCGAAACCCTATTTACAATATTCTCTAACAATATAAAAATGAACTCTTAATAATACCGGCTGTTCCATCTCTGTGTTGCTACGGTAAAATATTCAAATAAAGGCCCAAACGAGGGTACAAGTAGTGTTGCCATATATTGTAGCTCTTAGTGGAGAAAATAGAATAGTTTAGAAGGTATTCTGAGAAAAAATGGCGTCATTAGTGATTGTGTAAAGGTCATGCTCATTTTGTACCGTCTTGTCTTGCTGATTTACAAATCGTAGAATATTTATGCCACACTAGCTACCTGCCTCAGCTTCGCACGCATTTAAGAAATCATTGGAATTCTCGGGTATTACCACACACACAACAAACACCCTTCTTCAAACTCTCCTTTTTAATGCATGGGTAATCATCAAATGACGTCGCCCGCCCTAGTATCAGGCTAAAATCCACCCTTTTTCTTTCGGTTGCCCTTTATGTTCCAGGGCCGCGATAACTATTTGAACTTTTCTGCAACCTCGGCCTATTCCGCAACCCCGGCCTAATCCGCAACCCCGGCTTCTTAAACTCTGCTCATGAATCACTCTTTTTGATTTTACTGCGAACAGACAGACAAACACACCGCTGAGTACTTTGTTTTATAAAGAGTGTAACCAGTAAGAAACTCAAAAACTCAACACTCCTAAAGTCGATATAATTACTAGTTAATATGTCTAGGATAATTATTTCTTAATATTTTTAATGATTTCGTCTTATCCTACCAATCATTAGAAAAAACAACCTAATTCAAACCAACACGTAACTAAAAAACAGTAATATACAACGTTCACAAGAAAAAACAAGAAAGTTTGCAAAGTTACGAAAATCTAAATGAACATTTCTGAACAATATATTAATGAATTTCCTCAAAACTGACTTCGCAATGAATTAAATGATAGGCGCCCACGCTCTCGTTCAAAGGTGCATGGAATAAGAGGGCATTTCTCCCTCACCGTCAACCCCCCCCTCCCCACCCACTCCCCCGCCAACAGGGTCTCGAGATCTTTTTATTGCTTATTGGTGCGGTAACTAAGTTGCGGGTAATTTGTTTTTTTTTTACTAAGAAAATAACGTGTCAGGCCTTATAGAGATAGCGAGTGATTGACGTTGAGAATGAAATGAGAGAACGCAAACTTTCACTCGGAATAGTAGGGATCGAATAGGTTTTATGGGTTTGTGTAGGATGCAATATGTAGTGAAATTTTCGAGGCTCCCGTTTTATGGTAAGGAAGATAAGTATACAGGATATTAGAATACAAATGTAGGGATCTGTTCTGCGTAACGTGGTAGATTGATCTGTACCAACAGCCGGATGTCGCGCTGCTATTATATAAATAAATAAAATAAAAATCTGTTTATTTTATCTCCACAAATTACATCAAGGTATAAGATATTGTCTTTCTATTTTGTCTCGAATCCCGCCTGTTCGAAGGTTTAAAGAAAATAATATCTTGGTACCTATGTCCGTTTGATGCTTGGTGTCACTTGGCAAACCGTTCAGTTTCTCTCTTTACTGTGATTTACATAAACTTAAATCCAATTTAGAACAAATGTAAACAGAACTCGAATCAACATTTTTTGACAACTAATAATGAAAATACTAAACATTAAAACAAATGTTATTTAATCATTTGACCTAATACTTGATGTAAAACATTTCTGAGGCTTTCAAACGTCAAAGTTTTAGTGAAAAAAACAGTTGATGTTGCTCAACAGCTTTGCATAATGTTTACGTTCGTCTAGTAGACGTTTAAGTTTAATAAAACCACAGTTAAGAACAAACAATTACTTTCACGATCATAACAAAATGATCCCAGCCAATATTTTCGAAATATCTACACAATTCTCAAAGTCATCGAAATTGAGGGTATTTCAATATTTTATAACTCGCCTCAGCAAATGGCTACGTCACAATGTGTATCAATAAACACTGAACTCGTTAAAACTTTATTCATTAAGCAGTATTGTGCGCAACTCGACGTAATTGTATGAATAAACTAAATAAAGACAATAAATTAGATTACGGTCGTGGTCCCACGTTGGGCGCCAACATGAAACTCGAAGTTTTGGTACAGTTTGGTCGTGGGAACAAATATCGTCTGAATGAACTTGAATATGCCTGGGTATTTTCATTCCCATGACAGGAAAAATGCTGTGTTTTTTTTTGTGGTAGGAGTATGCCCCGCGTGCTGCCGCACAATTTTAGATTTTTTGAGCTGTTGGAATGGGCGGCTAGATTTATCTGTTTTACTTATAAATGACGTTTTAAAGTGCTTTTTTAATGTTTTAATGGAAATAAATAATTTGACTTTGACTTTGAAGTTATTCAGTTGCTCGACATTACAATTTTGAGTAAAAGCAATTTAAATGTTGAGAATGTAATAATGGAACTTGAAATTAATATCCTACCTACACGTTTAAGTCTAAATTACCGGGCCCAGATTGGGCGCCAAAATGTTAATCCAAACACAAGAGAAACAGAATATTATGAAAATGAGCATATTAAGTAATTTAAGTGACATGAGGCTTACGAAAGGATTATAACAATTACATAATTACATAAAAAGTATTAAAAAATACTCTTTTACAGGGACAATGGGCTAAAATGAAGAATTTAAAGCAAAATACTATTTCATTGCATGGAGTTCTGACGATTTTGCTTTGAAGAGGCAAGTCAAGGTAGTATTTTAAAGCAAATATTAAATTTTCATTGAATGGAGCTCTGACATTTTTTAGAAAAGGCAAGACATATTAAATGATGAGAATGTAATAATAGAACATGAAATTAATATCCTACCCACACGTTTAGGTCGAAATTACCGGTCCCAGCTTGGGCGCCCTTAAGGTTGTACAGGACTAAACTTCCTACCTTTCTCTCATTATTGCCTTAAATGAAGTTAAATTATACATAAATTATGAGCAGGGAGGTATATTATTACCTTGCTTTTGCCCGCGACTTAGGTTGCGTTATTTTAGAGTAGTTTACTCAAAGGATGGTAAAAAGGAAATCTTATCGCTAATCCTTGGCTGACTGTCTCTCGGTAGGTTGTATTTAATGGACCGTAATAAGAAGAAAGTAGAAAAGCTCACAGAGTATTTCTATTTCCGCTACAACTGCGGAATCCTTTTTCTACTCCTGATAAGGTGAATGCAAAATTTTATTCTAACCAGTTAAGCAGTTAAGACATTAAGTCGTAATAAATGAAGAAACTCCCACTCGCATTTAAAATATTTCTTAGTTCGCCTGTGAAAGTTTTAAACTGTTATCGTTTTAAAGAACCACACAGTTTCTAACAACGTCTCATTTCTCCTTTCCTTCTGTTCTATTCAACAGTATTACTAGTGAAACTTCATTAAGGCCTAACATACGATATAAACAAAAACAGTGGTATACCAAACACATTTCAATTCAACACAGGAGAACTAATAAAATTATTCTACACAATTCACTTGGTATTTAGGTATACGAGGTTTATTTTCAACTCTAGCAAACTCTTATCTAATATTCACTGAATACTGATTTCAGTATTTTAATCAACAAGTTTATTCGAAGGTCAGAGGAAGCTATTCTCGGCAGCGAGGTAAAATAGTAAATTAAACTGGGAATTAAACACGAGCGGATAAAATCTACGTCGATATTACAGATAAATGAGTCTGTCTGTTTATTTCTTGTTCAAATTGCTGGTAAATTACAAAACACTCGCTAATTGTAATTAGTCAGGAACGATATTTAAATGAAGCTGACATTTTGTTGACCGTACTAATCTATGGTAAACTTATAAGAATACTAGCCGAATTATCCAAAGGCTTTTTTCATACAGAAAAGGGCATTAGCATTTGTCAACATACAAGCCTAACAGAGTTTTACGTTGAAGTATTGCCCGCCATGCTATTACTAACTCTATTTTCTCCTTCATGTCATTCTTAACACAATCCACCTTTTCTTCGACCTCTCTCAACCCCTCTAAATTCATCATCTTGCAGCTCATAATTCTCTTAGTTACATGCGTTTAATCTTTTTTCTTTACATGCCCATGCTAAGACAATCGATTTTATTTACCCGGTGTTACTTTCAGACTTCCTCTATTAAACTCATTTCTCACTTTATCCATTCTGGTCATTCCACACCTTTATTTTAACATTCTTATTTCTACTACATGCAATCTTTCCCTTCCGATCTTCTGAGTAAAAAAGTCTAATTAAGAATTACAGCAACATTAAAATTAAAACGAAAGAGGTTATGCAAGTAACCGCCATATTCCCGCGCCATTTTTATTTTGACATAACAGTCCCTGGCTGGCTTCGGTAAGCCTTTAAACTGCCCAAGTTTTTTTTAATCCCTCATTTTTTATTACTTTTTCCTCTTACAGCACTTAAAAGAAAGTTTTTAATTTTGTACGTTATATATTGGAGTGTACAAAATATGAGAGAATTTTAAATTTTAATAGTTGGTACAATATGATTTCTTTTTATTAATATTAAATGAAGAGTAAAAAGTGAGACGCTTTTAAATAAATGTAATGTCGAAAAGACAAAAATATCTTTTGATGTTTCTTTATTTAACTTCAATTTGAATGAAAACTTTGAATATAATAGAGGAGTAAATATTCCAGTCAGTATTTATGCGACATTCAGTCGACGTGAATAATATTTTGACATATTATTTTCTTTTCATTCGGTTTTCAAATAGAAAAGTTGTTAAGTTAGCTAGCTTTATTTATATATTTTAAAAATTTTTAATAATATTTTTACAAGTACTATATTTGAAATATAAATCAAAATCCGCCCGAACGTTTTCTTGAAGTAAAAATTCTGCAGCTGCAGGTGATGAATTTAAAGATTTAGTAGTCGAAACTGGAATCTTTGCAAATAAAATTTCAAAAGCCGCGGCTACTTTAGAATCTGTTTTAATTATATTTTCATCTAGGTATGTTTAATTGAAAGTCTAAGGCGTCTTCAAAGAGATCTCGTCTGACCTAAAATAAAAGATCATTTTATCACAAAAAGCCACATTGCCCTAACCCGGTTTCGAACTTACAACCTCATTATATTAAATTTTTATAACACCAAAACTTAACACTTCAAAAACCATTCACAAAATAATCCAAAGAGTATCGAGTTTAACCTGACAATAACTCACTCGATATACGCCGCACATCGTTTTGAAGGCTTAGCGAGAAACCCTCACTTGTTGAAGCAAGTGTAACCTTCTCGAAAAGGACGAGCTATCCGAATGAACGTCGCAATCGAGAGAAATCGATGGCCACTCGATTAGAAATAGATTTGGAAGGTAATGTAAGTGGGAGTCCAATCACTGCGATTTTAAAGTAATGTGGATTTTGGGAGTTGGAACCTTATGTTGATCAAATGAATAGTGGTGCAACAACATCTGCTGAGAAGCATTGTAGTACCCTGCTTTGATTTCATTCATAGTTGAATTCGTTACAACTGTTTTTAAAACTTCTAAAGACCTTCTAAATATGTTGCGTTGTAAATACGAAGAGGAGGAACTACTTTCTAAGGAGGGAAAGAGGAAAAAAGGAACTAGATCAGTTTTGGTTTTTTAATTATAAATTCAAAATTAAAAAAAACCCCCGACCTAAAAAAAGTTTGCAATTATTATGACAAAAGGTTAAAAATGCTAAACCCTATAAAAAGCAAACAAACTGAGCGTGTAACATTCCTATCACACCTAACAAACGACCTGATGACCTTGAAGACCTAAACCGATTTCCACCAAACATAGCTAAGAACACTTTCGACTGATATACCTTTCATACAAAAAAACCGCATTAAAATCGGATCATCCGTTTGGGAGCTACGATGCCGCCGACAAACACATACACATTAAGGCGATTCACACACGGCACCGCGCTCCGCCGCGGAGGGCGGTGAGGCGGATGTCATGTTGTACAAGACACTTTGAAATCCGTTGATACCTAACACACGTACACCGCTCGACCGCGCGGTCGAGCGGTGTACGTTTGTTCACCGTCCGCGGCTGTGCGCGGTGCCGTGTGTGAATCGCCTTACACACACAAGGATTACCCCGTCGTTAAAAATAGATAATTTGACGTACGATAAGTGAAAAGTGCCGTACTCGTTTTCAAGGGCACGGGTACATGCAGCCTTGGCAAGTTTATCTTGGACATCACATCGGTGAAGGACAATAGATGATCGCTAATTCGCTGGTGAGCAAGCGTGTTATTTAATGTCATCTCTATATGAAAAGATGCCTTTGTCCTGCACTCAGACAATAATAGGCTCATATTATGGTTATAAACGGCTGTATCCACATAAAAAAAAACAACAACTTATTACTATAGAATCTTAAATACTTTTTTTTTTTTGGTGAGTGGGAAATCATCCAATGACTGCTCCCGTCCTGGGTGTGGCGGGAGGGCGTGTCAGACTCTTACTGACTAAAACCCACTCATGTTCCTTTTTTTTTTTTGGTGAGTGGGAAATCATCCAATGACTGCTCCCGTCCTGGGTGCGGCGGGAGGGTGTATCAGACTCTTACTGACTAAAACCCACTCATGTTCCTTCGATTGCTTTTAATGTTCCAGGGTCACGGTAACTGTTATAAACATAACATTCCGCAACCCCGGTAGGCGTTGGCCCTGTTGGGCCCCTTCCTGTGTTGACTCCTTCTCTTTGAGGCGCGCGTGGAACAAAACGCGCCGTCTACGCGGTCCTGGTCCTAGCCGTCCATCATAGCTACCCATCGCTCGCCATCCGCAGAACCGCGCCAACGGTGGCCGGTAGTCGTGTTGCGACTCTCGACGTCTTCGCCTGGGTCTTTGTCCGGGGCGAGAGGCTCGTCGTTGCCTCTCGCGCGCCGCCGCTTCCTTCACTAGCATAACTGCTTCGCAGAAGGTGGCGACGGCATCCCATTCCGTCTCGCCCCGCAGCATGGCCTGAACCAGCGCTGGGCGCGAGAGGTCACCGCCGCCGATCGCCTCTACGAGAACACGTCTATGGTCCGCCCATGCGCGGCACACCTCCACCGTGTGCTCGACCGTGTCCTCCAGGCGACCGTTGCTGCAGTGGTGACACACAGGCGTCGCTTCCGCCTGAATCCGACACAGGAACCTCCCGAACTGACCATGTCCGGTGAGGACCTGTGTCAGGCGAAACGTGAGAGCGCCGTGGCGCCTCTCCAGCCACTCCTCAAAGAGGGGTCTTACCGCCGCTATCACGGCGTGCCCAGCACTAGGTTGCGACAGTCGCTGTCTCCACTCCGCCCTGAGATCTCGCCGGAGCTCCGTGAGCCGTGCCGCGATAACCCGCGGCAGCGGGACTTCGCCCCGGCGTTGCACTTCCACGTGCCACTCGTACGTGTGTGCAAGGACTGTTGCCTCCAGATCCCACGGCGGAGTGCCGGCAAGGAGGCATGCCGCCTCGCAGGAGATCGTGCGGTATCCCCGCACCATGCGAATCGCCATGACCCACTGGGACGCCCTCAGAAGCCGGGCCGGAGCCGTGGCTAGGTTGGGCGCCCACACCGGAGCCCCGTAGAGGGCCATGGACCGCACGATCCCCGCGTAGAGCCTCCGGCAGGAGGCGTTTGGGCCACCGAGATTGGGCAGGAGCCGTTTGAGGGCACAGCTCCAGCCCTCGCCAGTTTGGGGCCCAAACGTCGGAAATGCTCCGTAAAGTTCCATCGGTTGTCGAGGACAAGTCCCAGGTACTTTATCGTCGACTCAACACCGATGTGAACCCCTCCTACCGTTATCTGAGACCCCGGAGGTGGCCGGTGCCGAGGGCCATGAAAACACATGGCCTCGGACTTGTGCAGGGCCACCTCAAGTCCCAGTTGCCGGATCCTGTCCACGACTGTCGCAACACCACTCGACATTAAGTCGGCCGCCGCCTGGAACGACCCTCCCTGCGCTAGGACTAGCGTGTCGTCAGCGTAGCACACTACGCTGACGCCTTCGGGAAGGTCGGCGCGCAGCACCCAGTCGTACCCGATGTCCCACAGGAGCGGCCCCAAGACCGATCCCTGTGGAACACCGCACGACATCCCTCGTCGACTCCACACTCCCTCGTGACCGGGGTAGATGACGGCTCTGTCCGTCAGGTAGGCCTCGACCACACGACAGAGGTAGGCCGGCATTCGGTGATACCGTAATGCGGCCGCTATGCACCCCCAAGGCAGGGTATTGAAGGCGTTGGCGATGTCAAGAGACACCGCCAAGACGACCCTGCCCCGATGGCGTCCACCGTGGAGCGTCCTCTGCGCCCACTCATGTTCCTTCGATTGCCCTTTATGTTCCAGGGTCACGGTAACTATTATAAACATTCCGCAATATCTTTAATACTTAATGCTTTATCCAAAATCGGCTAAAAATAAATAAAGCCTAAATTAAGTCATTTTCTATTTGATCCTCACGATCAATGAGCAAGTTTTAATATAAATCGCTGACACCCACACTTTCCTTATATTTAAGGTCATGAAGAAGGAAACAGACCTTTAGCTTTCAATAAACAGTGTTCCGTACACACTCTGAAGATAATCCTCTTATAACATGCCAACCGGCACAGATCCGCTTCAATTGATAAATAATTCAATGACATTTGAGATAACGTAGCCTTCAAGTATAGGGTCAGTGAGACCCACGTATTTGTGTGTATCTCGGCTATTTTCAATTAAATACGTAGATGAACGTTAAGGAGGGTGTGGGAAGGAATTGGAAAAAGGGTGTTAATGGAAGAATTGATTTTATGCCAGTGATAATAATTCAGAGTGGTTTCAATGTTATTCAAGTCTACAAATGGAGAATATCCATACTAATATTATAAATGGGAAAGTGTGTCTGTCTGTCTGTCTGTCTGTATGTATGTTTGTCTTTCTTTCACGGCAAAACGGAGCGACGAATTGACGTGATTTTTTAAGTGGAGATAGTTAAAGGGATGGAGAGTAACATAAGGCTACTTTGTGTCTCTTTCTAACGCGAGCGAAGCCGCGGGCAAAAGCTAGTTTGGTAATAAATCTGCTATCTACCAAACTATATCGCATTCTGAATATTACGTTCTGAGTTACCGCGCACTAAATCATCTCGGTTTGAATTAATCAATTTACTCACTAAAGGATTTAAACAAATGTGCTTACTAGACATAACGACCGTCAAAAATATTCATGTATATGTTTTTAAAGATAGTGTACGGTCGTGATGGTCAGTGGTTATTGCCCGCTTCTCATACAAAAGGCTATGAAATCGGGCGATCAATGTGACTTTTTCAATTCATAGCCTGTGATCTGGCGAAATGTCAATTTGTCAACTGTCATTAATGTCAGGTGTCATTACTGCCACGAGAAATTGTCCCTTATGATCAATGTCATTTTATTGTTTTATCTGTGCTACGGTTGTGGTTCACTTAACTGGCCTGGTCGACAAACTATACCAATCGCCAGATGAGGGGATAGGAACTGGTTTTTATTTAGTTTATCTTACAAAATAGCATCGTTCTTCGAATTGTTTGATATCTTTAGACTAACATAATTAGCATGTTTAATTGCACGCGCTAATCTCAGGAATTACCTATTGGTAACCTAGCCCATTTATCGAATGTTTGCTTTGCAATTTGTTTAATTCCAAAAATCCGTCTCTAACCCGAACATTTTGATTTTAAACTAAAATGATACATTTAACACCGTCCTTGATTCCCCCTAAAATCAATAAAGCATCTTGAAATAACAAAAAGCTCCGAAAGACGGAAGTCAATGGGAGTCGAATCCTAATTGTGCCTCGCGATCTACAAGTCTTTGAATTATGTATGGTATTGGAATATCATTAGTTTCTTGTTGCGGTACAATTATGAAAATGGTATAGTATAAACCTCCGAACGTATGAATTCGGATTTTGTCTCGTTGAATCTTTGATCTTTACTTAGATCAGCTTTTTATAGGCAACTAGCTTCTGCCCGCGGCTTCGCTCGCGTTAGAAAGAGACAAAAAGTAGCCTATGTTACTCTCCATCCCTTCAACTATCTCCACTTAAAAAATCACGTCAATCCGTCGCTCCGTTTTGCCGTGAAAGAAAGACAAACAGACAGACAGACACACTTTCCCATTTATTATATTATTAGTATGGATTATATCGGTGTCTTATTTTATTTTATTATAACTATACTTGCTTTTGCCCGCGGCCTCGCAGAGGTGAATATCGAGCTTCCATTCATAATAAACCTGATATATAATGCTTTGGATCTATGAAATTATTGTTTATGTTTGTTTGTGTGTGTGACTGCGCGGTTATACGACGGTTACAGACAGGCGCGTTTAAAGAACTGTAATTTCTCACTTACGATATGCATTAATTAGAATATAACTGAAAAAATATCTACCCATTTCACTGTTGATTCGGGTCGAAAATCACTAACATAATCGCCTCCTGAAAGCTTTTGCAAATTCAAATATGTTGTTGAATAGATTATGTTTTAAGTCCATACTAATGCCCTTACTAATAATCACTGTGTAAAGTTATGCAATGAATA
Organism: Athetis lepigone; assembly: GCA_033675125.1. Lineage (NCBI taxonomy): Eukaryota > Metazoa > Arthropoda > Insecta > Lepidoptera > Noctuidae > Athetis > Athetis lepigone. The sequence continues at coordinate 8,714,097 of CM066234.1, forward strand.
AAGCCCGTGTAACCATACATTTTTTGACGTAAAAACCTGTCATAACTTTATGCAGCGATTATTAGTAAGGGCATAATATTATAAATGGGAAAGTGGGTCTGTCTGTATGTTTGTCTTTCTTTCACGGCAAAACGGAGCGACGAATTGACGTGATTTTTTAAGTGGGGATAGTTGAAGGGATGGAGAGTAACATAGGCTACTTTTTGTCTCTTTTTTATGCGAGCGCAGCCGCGGGCAAAAGCTAGTTAATTATAAATAGAAAAAATAACCCGTAACAATCATCGACTCATCGACGTTAATTAACAACTACCCTACTATTTTACATAGGTATTTCTAACCCCCGTTGTCTACCGGAATCCGGTCGGAGGTCGGTTAAATTAAAATGTAAATGTGTTACACGAGGTCCGATTATGGAGATAGTTAAGCTTTATTGGGGAACAGATGAAGATATTTCAAAGTCAAAGTCAAAGTCAAATCATTTATTTCCATTAGGCCAAAAAAGGCACTTTGAAACGTCATACTTATAAACAAAAGTGAATCTACCGCCCATTCGGAAATGTTGTTACGTATGGAGAAGAATGGGCAAGAAACTCCATACTTACTCTTTTCAAATAATGTTGTTACAATATTATTAATTGTACATTGTTGAATGTGAAGAGAAGAATGTATATAATGTCAAAACCATTTCCGTCAAAAGAGTATATAAACATAATAAAAATTAAAATTAATTAGGAAATGGAAGCTAATCGAGTTCACGAACATTTAGTGTAACACATTTACAAATAAATTACCTACCTCAAAAAATGAAAAATAATGTGTGAGCCAGCGCTTCCAACTATTAGAAAAAGAATTGTGTCTAATTTATAATTGTAAAAGTAAAAGTAGTTAATCATTATCAGTTTTAATTAGCCACCAGTTTGGTTTTGTCTACACTGTGGATGAAATATCCTATGGAGCTGGACCAGCATGCTTCCAAGCATTTTTATCTTGAATGTAATCTTCCAATTTATAATATGCTTGTTGACATAATTTATTCTTAATATATGTTTTAAATTTCCTTTCGTTTAGTTGTAATATATCACAAGGAATTTTGTTGTAACATTTAACACAGTACCCCATGAAAGATGTATTTACTTTGGACAGTCTAAAATATGGTTGAGCTAGTTTATCTTTATTCCTGGTATTAAAATTATGTCTATCACCTACTTTACTAAAGATATGTTGGTTTTTTCTTACATACATGATGTTCGCATAAATAAATTGGCAAGGTACCGTCATTATATTTATCGTTTTAAACAGTTCTCTAAGAGATCCGCAACGACGTAAGTTATAAATGGCTCTGACAGCTCTTTTTTGTAGTATAAAAATAGATTCAATGTCAGCAGCCCTACCCCACAGTAAAATGCCATAAGACATAATGCTGTGAAAGTAACTAAAATAAACCAATCGTGCGGTTTCTACATCTGTCAATTGCCGTATCTTTCTTACAGCATAAGCTGCTGAGCTTAGCCGTCCCGCAAGAGATGTTATGTGAGGCCCCCATTGCAACTTCTCGTCTAGCGTGATTCCTAAGAAAACCGTTTCACTAACAAATTCTAGTTTTTGTCCATTCAATATGACGTCACATTTACTACTTCTAACGTTTGGCAAAATAAATCTAATACATTTAGTTTTCTTTTCATTTAGAGCCAAATTGTTCACTGTAAACCAGTTTTGGACTTGAAAAATAGCGTTATTCACATCGTCAAGATTATGTGATCGTCTGTTTATCTTAAAAATTAATGATGTGTCATCTGCAAATAACACCATTTTCGATTCATTTTGTTTCTGTTGAAGGCATCTGGGGGAATTCTCGTAATTAAAGTTTTTGGCATTGATTGTCGTTAAGGTGAGAATGTGAGATTGTGTGCGTCTGCCTAAAAAATATCGTATAAAAGTCACATGATCATTTTTAAATTAACGAACGGATTAAGGGTAATTTACTAATTGTAAACATTTTCAGCACCATATTTGGAATTTTTTGTATAAACAGATATGTTAAGATTATTTACCTTTAGTTAAATACCTAAACAAATAGGCTATAGTACAAGAAACAAAAGTAAAACGTCTTAGTTCTGACAAGGTTCTAGTTGAGCTGGCCACAGATCTGTTTGTATAAAGTTTATGCCGTGAACCGCCCACGTGACTTGTTTGTGGTCAAAGACCGGTGGGTAGATCTTAAGTCCTTGGTTTGATAAAAGCTCTCCGTACAAACGAATCTTGGACATACTTTTGTCAATAAGTAATTTAGCTGATCTTTTCTGAATAGACTTATTTATACTAGCAATCCTGAAATCAATTACTATTATTATAATCCATCCCAGTTTCCCACGGGTGTTACAAATCTTTAAAAACCTCAATTTTTTTTTTATACGTTATTGATGAAGAACCACCGACATAGCTCGTCGAAATGCCAAACTTAAGTGTCAGTGGGCGGGGCACATAGCTCGTAGAACTGACGGCCGTTGGGGCAGAAAGGTTCTCGAGTGGCGGCCGCGTACCGGTAAAAGCAGCGTGGGCAGGCCTCCCGCAAGATGGACCGATGATCTTGTCAAGGTCCCGTTGGTTGCGGGTGGCGCAGGACCGATGCATGTGGAAATCTTTGGGGAGGCCTTTGTCCAGCAGTGGACGTCTATCGGCTGATGATGTTATAGATGTATATCCAAATAAACCTTTTTCGTGAATCACTCTATCTATTAAGCCGCATCAAAATCGCGAAGTTTTAATGATCTAAGCATACATAGGGAGAGGCAACAGAAAGCGACTTTGTTTTATAATATTATTAAACAATATTATTATGGAGTAAAGTAATTTATCATCCCTATTAAACTCACGTACGATCTTACGGTAAGTACGGTACAGTCTTTGCGTTATCTCTAAGGTGTTAGAAGCTCACCTGAATCGGGAATCTAGCCAATGGAAATTTACAAAAAATTAAACACTTCCTATTTTATTTTACTAATCGATAAAACCATTGTTCTGCATAAAATCTTCCTGTGCAACATTTAGTCTTTGATATATAAAAAATAAACGATTAGTTTTATTTTATCTTTGATTCTGATAATAGTAGTATTGGGAGTTTTCTTTCTGGGCCCTTTGAAACTTTCAACCCTTATCTTTTTCAGACCTTCATAAATATATACTAGTCAACAGATATATCCCTGATTACTCAATTGTTCCCAGCTCAGCAATATGTCGAAACAAGAGCGTTCATTTCATGACTCGCAACGTCGGCCATTCGTAAATAAACTACAAAAGCTTTTAAGCACTGTAAATAAAGGCTTTTAAGCTTTTGTTAATAATATAATTACAAATATCGATAATGGATTATCCATGTCAGTACATTCGAGAATACAATTATCTGAACGTAAATTGAGCGGATTTAGAAGGCTTACATTTTTATTTTTAACTTTTTTAATATTCGTGGCGTGGACTACGTCGTAGCGGGGTCTACGGCGTAGTATGATGCGTAGCAAAGTAAGATTATATAGCTGCTACGCGCTTATTTGGTACTATTTTCGTTATCATTACAATTAGATTTATTTATTTATAAGAATGTAGTTGTACATAGAATTGTGTTAGGTTCACTTAAAATATGATTCATACATTCTACCATAACATCTGGTGTACAAAATACAATGTAACGTCCTATCCAATAAAATAAATTTCTTAATATTAATTAAAACTTTATTTATCATTGGATTATGTCAAACAATAACTACTTGATTTGTCTTCTCTGTTTTGCTAGCTTATAGTCGTGTTTACTAGTTGTTAGTACTTTATGCCAACTTTACATTAGATTCACCAAACTTTTACAGCTGTCAAAAAAACATACTTGGTAAGATTTCCCATAAAATCTATTGACAGCAGTCTAAATATACCAAATCGTGAACATATTATCCTGACGGATGAAGAAAACTGCCGTCCGATTACTAAAAGGCCGTTAAGTGACATTTGGTCAAATTTGAGTTCTATATACCACGAGATAGAGAAAAATTTTCTCTATCTTTCAGTCTGGGTCATATTTTTCTATCTCCATTTAGGCCAGAAATATGGAGATCACCCCCACGGCTAACTGCACTATTTTCGCGATCGGTCAACACTTAAACACGGTTATGTCACTTTATAACACTATAATACGGCTACAAGCGCATAACCGTTTATTTAAAACTTATATTAATACAAATTGCAATGTTAGAAAACGGTTAAATGAAAGTACAACAGTATAAAACCGTTGAATTACTTTAAAGGTTTTTTAATGATTTATTGCCATTCAAGGCGCATTGACATTTCCGTTATCTAAAAGACAGTTTTCTTCAATTACCACTCTACAAAACCGTTACTCACACTTAGCTGGGTAGGCGTTGGTAAGCCAAAGTGATTCTGGAGATTATACGATTCTAAAAGACAGTGACCGTTTTTTAGTTGTGATTGTATCAAATAATATGACAACTAATACAATACAAAAAACGGCTAAGTGACGTTCCAACGCTAAAAGACGTCTATCTACCTTCGCGAACGGATACCCCCACACCTCGCACACTCCAGTTGTTCTCAACTCAGCGGACGGGTAAGACGTGTCTGTGAGCGATTGTGCACATTCCCGCTAAAAATGACATGAATGAATGAGAGGTAAGGATTCTGTTTAAATGCACTTCTCATCAAAAAAATCGAAACACCTTCGTTTTAATTTGTTAAAGCATTGAAACACCTAATTTAATACAAAAGAATTTTCATTCCATGAAAAAAAAAACGTTATTGTATAGCTGGCAATCTGGCCATTACAATGGTAAGCGAAAATTTAAGATTCGATTTTAGAATTTCATTTGTTTATCCTCTAAATGAAATGAATCACTATTTTGAGACAAATGTGCGTCTACAGTTGGAGATAATTTCACGTTCAAAAACTAAAAATTTGCGTTCATCTTTAACGTTTTTGTTTTTAATTTGTTTACTGTGACTTTAAGACTTCTGAAAAAAGTTTTATTTTTTAAAACATATGGATACTTCGCCCACAGAAGCCGCCTAAGTGGTGGCATTGCTGGATTCTGGACTTAGTCAGCGTGTTGTGGCTCGAACATGGCATCTAAGCCTGTCATCTGTTCATTGAGTCTACAACCGCTATCGAGAAACTGGTATGTTCCAGCGCCGTTCTGGATCTGGCAGGAATCGGGTCACTTCTGAGAGAGATGATCGATTTATTGTAACAACTTCTTTGCGAAACCGGCGCCTTAATGCATTTCAACTGCAGCAGCAGCTTCAAGTTGTACGAAGGGTCGCTGTAAGTGACTCTACAATTAGAAGAAGGTTGAAGAAACGTGGATTGCACACAAGCCAGCAAATGGATCGAAATTAACTGCAGACCATCGAAGAGCGCGCCTTGATTTTGCACGCGAGCACCTAAATTGGTCATACCTCTAATGGAGCAAAGTTCTCTTCTCTGATGAATGTAAAATCATGTTCTATGGTAACGACGGAAGGAACAAGGTCTACAGAAGAGATGGAGAACGCTTTGCACAATGCTGCATTGAAGAAAGGGTCAGTTATGGTGGTGGTTCGTGGACGGTTTGGGGAGGAATCGGCGCCGACGGTAAGACAGAGCTTGCCTTCGTGTCTGGGCCAAGTCTACCTGCTTTGAACTGTCATCAGCCTCACGTGATGCCCTATGCACACTTTATCGGCAACGGGTTCACATTTATGCACGACAACGCCAGATCCCACACCACGAGCGTCTAAAGGTATTGAAGGCAAGAAAAGCATCAATAATAAACGTTTTAAAAGATATTAGCGCACCGCACAAAATAAAATTCTGGCACGATATGCCCGAATGTGTGGAACGCAACAGCACGGCTAAAGAAAACCGATCCAATTTCTAATTTTGGATCTACAATATCTACTTTTTTATATTAATTATTTTTATAATGTTGATTTGGTTCCTAAGCGTAGCTTAATAAATAATATTACGTACATTGTTTACAAGCTGGTATACATTATGTTATAAACACATAATAAGTTAATCCAATTCTAACAAGAATATAAAATAAGTACAAAATACCATATTATGTAACAAACTTTGTGATATTTTGAATGCGATTTTAATTGGTTTACATTGGTTTGTGATTGACGCCTTCAACTTAAAACTCTTTAACCCCTTTACATGTTATTTCTTTTATAAGCTATATACAATGTCGCTAGTCCTTAATTTTAGAATTATTTTCTCTTTCAGGGTTAATTTCTGTTTTTATCCCCCACAAATGTTTGTGAGCTCTTTTAAAATTTAATAATTGTTTTAATTTCTTTATTTGATTAAACATACTTTAAGTAGAAATATGTATGTTTTGTTTTAATTACCTAACTGTTACACTTTACACGCACACACATTTAAAAGCACAAATAACTGGCCCAAATTTTAACACATAGTCGTCCATTTGTCTTTAGAGCAATATCAATTTGCTAGTAATTCCAAAACTAAAAGGCAGTTATTGTGCACACATTATTCAGAAACTGTATTTTAGATCAGAAATATGTATAATATTAGCATCTCTTAACAATAACATAGACAGTTAAAGTCTAATAACGATTTTTCTCAAGTACAGCTAATTGAGTTTCAATCAATTTACTATTCTAAAAAACGGTTAAGTGATTTAACTGTTATTTAGATTTGAAAATGCATTAAACTGTGATTAAAAAGTAAATTAATGGCGGTTACAATTGCGTTACAATGCTATAAGACGGCTGTACTTCAGCCAGCCGTTTTTTAGTATTGTAAGAGGCCCCATCATACAATAGATAAACAACACTAAAACACAAAACCTTTAATTAAAACAATATAATTTAACTTAGCACTCATTAAAACCCATAGAAAGAAAGCTTATCAGTTATCAAATATTTTGGTGTAGCAAACATGGCTGTATGTCTAACCAATGTCTAGAAACATTAATTCCCACGTTTTCGTCAATATCTCAAAATGAGGTTTATTCACTTAACGGCCTTTTAGTAATCGGACGGCAGAAAAGCATCTTATACTGCCTTAACCAAGCGAGTGATCAAAGTCCGAAGCCTCTATTCAGTGAAACAAAATAAGTTTATTATTGCCTGTAATGGTAATATAAAATACATTGAGTCAAAAGAACACCAGAGGGCCTAGACAAGTAGCATTGTGGAATAGAAAACAAAAACGAATAGATTGTCAAATGTATTGAATTGACATAACTTCAACTTTTATAATTGTTATGGCAATCCACCGATTTTCGGTGATTTCTGCCAATGTCCAGTTTGAAAATAATATTTCAGTTTAAATGACAATTGTACGGTTATTAAATTATAGTTTGGAGATCATACACGTATTCTTATAACCAAGAACACGAGATGACTCCGAATTGACATAAGCTTTCGCTAAACAATTTGACATCTCCATACATTTGTCAATCTATTGTTTTTGCTATCTATTCTACGTACAATGCCACTTGTCTAGGGGGGCTGACTATTTATAAAAATAAAAAAAAAACTAAAATAGTTGTGTCATAAATAGATGAAACAAATTCACAAAATAAATAAAATTCACAAACCGCCACCAGCATGACATATCAATCTAAAAATAATTAAATCGCAGACACGTTGCCACTGCGTGGGTACAAACCGGTATGATCCGGCGTAATCCAGTTATCTCCGCTTGTCTCCGGTTTAACAATAACCCGGGTAAACCGGTTATGTGCGTGACGTCAGTGTGACGTAACTGAATGTACCTAACACTGGATGGTTAGTTTATAGAATGATGTTTTTTATAAATTTATGTTTTATAAGCCGGTTCATTAAAGAAAGGAATCTTAAATGGCGGCATGTACTTGCGTTGACAGATAGTACAGTCTGCACATAAAATTTAAAGTTGAAGTTTTTTTTTCAAATCTAAAATATTATTAAGAATTTTTATTGTTTTCATCGGAAACAGTGCCTACTTTTACCACAATAACAAACAGGTAACAACGGAATAATAATAGAAAACTATAACCAGATATTCGTAAAAAAGGAGGACTGAGCGCGTCAAAGCAGCGTGGAAGCAAATCAAGACAATATTTTTTATGTTGATGGTACGCGCGCGAGTGAGTAGACGGCACTAGTGTGCGAGCGAGAGAACATAGTAAGCGCCGCCATTTTAGATTCCTTTCTTTAATGAACCAGGTTATACTGGTTTTATTGAAGGGGATTGTGTCTGTTTTATTTTTGTCAGAAAGGCATAAATCCACTAAGTTATACTTTCTACTAACCTCCAGCTAAAATATCACTTATGTGGAAAAGTGTCGTCAGCTTGACTCCAGCTGCTATCTGTCAATCTATTTATGTAGAAACTAGCTTCTGCCCGCGGCTTCGCTCGCGTTAGAAAGAGACAAAAAGTAGCCTATGTTACTCTCCATCTCTTCAACTATCTCCACTTAAAAAATCACGTCAATCCGTCGCTCCGTTTTGCCATGTAAGAAAGACAAACAGACAGACAGACACACTTTCCCATTTATAATATTAGTATGGATTGGTTAACTGACTGACTGTGTGTTTGTTGATATTAACGCACAGTCCAAACGGCTGCTCCTAAAGATATGAAATGTGCTTTGTGAAAAGTTATTATGATTTGTCAAATAGGGGATGGTAATTCGACATCCAAGCGGTGAAAGCTTAAAATACCTAAGAATTTGGTTTGATATTGTAGGTATTGAAATAAAAAAGGCTTCGAAACTTTCAAGCAATCAAATCATTGGTATTTAGACATGTTTTTATTTATTTCTGATGCTGTCCCTAGAAATAGACGTGATAATTTCAAACTCTGTGTTCACGGCGCTAAAACAACCCTTATGCGTAAGAGCATCTTTTGCATGGCTCCGACCATATTTAATAAATTGCCTAAAACATGGAAAGCTTTAAATATAACCTCTCTTAAAAGTAAACTGAAGAATTTACTAACTGTAAGGGCATATTACAGTATGGCGGAGTTTATGAAAGAAGACAATTTTCTTTGATTTAAGATGACAATGTTTTTTCTTTTTGACATGATATTGTAATCTATTGTATTTTTTTATTTATGTAATTGACATTGAATTGTAATGATACCTAATCTTTAATGAAATATGATGAAATGTAATTTTGATGAAAAATTATTATCACGGCTTAGGACCATCTCTTCCCATCAATTTGTACGCCACTATATGCGGCTGAACATGTTAGAACTTTTTTTGTACTCCACTACTATCTTGCATGCAATGTATGTACACCATGTTTAAACAAATAAATTTTACTTTACTTTACTTTACTTCATAAGTATATTAATGAATATTTTTTATTGTTCTAGGTAAACAACACAACCATTTTGTAATACTTTGTCCGTCAACGTTTCAATGTAAGTACCTAACCACTGGCGAACCGAAGTAAGTTTTATAAACACGAAAAATAAAATCAATAAAATGTCACAAAGCCATCACACATATCGTAAAAGCTGTACATTCCTACGTCACAGGGCAGGGGTTGTCAACTTTAATACATTGTGTACCTTCATAATTTTACCTAGCGACCTGCCCAGGTTTCGGACGGGTGCAATCCATACTAATATTATAAATACGAAAGTTACTCTATCTGTCGGTCAGTCTCCCTTTCACACCAAAAATACTGACGATACGATATGGAATTCGGTACGGAGATAGTCTATAGCCTGAAAAAGGACGTAGAATAGTTTTTATCCCAAAAATCACACGGGGACGGGAACAATGTGGATAAAACCGTGGGGACAGCTAGTCAATTATACATAAAAACCTCTCTCGAAAATCACTCTATCGATTTAAAAAACCCGAATCAAAATCCATTGAGCATTTTTAAAGATTTAAGGATACACTGATACAGACATCGGCACTGGGATTACGTATCTTGCAAAAGCCGAGCGATCGCGATAATTTAGCAATATAAACGCCAATTCACGATAATTAAGCAATATAAACGTCAATTCAAAATACGTCATGTCAAATAGCAATCTAGCGATAGTGCTGCCTCTGTGGAGCAATCAGTTAACTAAAATATGCATTTTTCGTTTAGTGGTTTTGTATTTTGTATGGTTTTTAAGAGCAAAGTTAAGTTTTTTTTTGACGTGACAACGTCTTAAATTAGGTTGCGGCTGGGAGTCACTTATGAAAAAGTGTAACGCTCGGTAACGTTACGATGAGTCACCGAACGAGAGAGAGGCCCGCCGAATGCCTTGCGTCTCTCTCCCACTCAACTATGATCGGTAAAAGACGTTGTCACGTAAAATAATAATAATAATAATAAAAAAAAATAATAAAAATATTTATTTACCAAAAAGTAATTATACAGATTAGACATAAGGTGGTAGGTCATACACACAAATTATTTAACTGAATCTATATAACCAAAAATTATAAACCCTGCCTCTTAAACTAGGAGACCTGTGTCTTAAGAGACAGTGTTTGGCCAAACATTTCATTTAGTTGCCTTCAAGAGAATGAACGAGTATTGATCTACCAAAAGAAGTGTAAATAAACATGTGCATAATGTATTAATGTGAAGGAGAGATTGAATTTTAATGGGTGCGTGTATTGTGTATGTGTGTTATGTGTGTGTGGGGAGTAAAGCGTGTGTGATACACAGGGTGAAGTGATTGTGATTATGAATGTGAATGTTTGTTAGGGATATTTTGTGATGTGATCAAGTGATGTAGGCTAGTAAGGATTCTGTTTTTATATAGTCCTGCTGCATGAGCCACTCTGTAACCTTCAATTTAACCTTATATTTATTAAGGTCAATTATGTCTAGTTCCTTTTGTAGTTTTTTTATATATAAAAACACTCAGGACGTAGTATTGATGTTTTGCGAATGACGTGTTGTGTTGTATACCTGAGGGGACATATGTTCGCTTCCTAGGGTCAGAGGGAGGTAAGCAGCCATGTACTCTAAGAACAGAACGAAGAACAAAGAGTTGGCGAACTGTTAATACTTGACAGTCTGTGTATAGTTGCGTTGTTGGGTATCTACATGGTTTCCTAGTCATGACTTTAAGTATCGCCCTCTGAGCTCTCTCTGCCCTCAGAAAATAAGTCTTCGCTGCTCCACCCCAAGCAGTTATGCAATATCCAATGATCGACTGGCATAATGCAAGGTACACCATTTTAAGAGTGTCAAATCCAGCAGATTCACGAAGAGATTTGAAAATGTGAATAAGACGAAGTGTTCTATTTGATAGTGTATCGAGGTGTTTCTCCCATCTTAACCCATCGTCAATATGCACTCCTAGGTATTTTCACACTATCGGCTTTAACAATGGTAGGGCATGTGCATAATACCACCCGATTCTGACATGAGTGAGCTGTTATCGCGAAGGTGTTTGTGGGTTTGTTACGGCGAATAGCAAAGGGTATAAAATAGTTTTACTTAGGTTAAGTGTTAGCAAGTTTAAATCAAGCCAGTTCATTATTTCAGACATTGCGAATTCCGCCTTTGCTTTCACGTCCTCCCAAGTACGCCCCTGAACTAGAATCGCTGTGTCGTCGGCATATGCATAAATCTTCGAAGATGGGATTGACATAGCACAGAGGTCGTTCATGTAGATTAAGAATAATGTGGGACCCAATATGCTGCCCTGGGGTATACCGTACGACACAGACTCTTCATCGCTATAACTAGAGTCTATTTTAACCCTCTGGGTCCGATTACTCAGGTAATCCTTGAAGATCTCCAGTGCTATGCCTCGTACACCCAAATACTCTAGTTTTGATATAAGGAGGGGAATAGAAACTGTGTCAAAGGCTTTTGACAGGTCCAGGAATATTCCAAGGCATTTTGATCTGCTGTCCAGTGTTTTAGCAATATATTGCGATAAGTCCAGCACAGCGTCCTCAGTGGAGACTCCTGAGCGGAATCCGTACTGATTATCTGCTATAGTTTTATACTTGTTAAGAAAACTTTTTAGATTTTTGTTAAGAATACGCTCAAGAATCTTTGAAAGCGAAGGCAGCACTGATATAGGCCTGGAAAATCTTCGCCCGTAAAACCGACTTTACAGGCAACCATTTTTTTTTTTGTTAAAGGTGATATTTAATTAGCTCCAGCGATTGCTACTTTATCGTCATCGTAGCAATAAGTGCATTAGAACAATCAGCGAGCGATTAGCAATCGGTTCATACATAATACGTTTTTTTTTACGTTAAGCGGTTAATCGCACGGTGACCGCGCGATCACTGCGCAAATATTGCTGCTTGCTGTTTCATAGGTAATTACCCCGCGGGTAGCAGTTTTTTATGTTATACTATTTAGTGACTAACCCCCTCAGTTCTATACATGCTTTCAGTTTATATCTTGGGTTCCTGTTCAGCTCTCATAATTATATTATTTTCCAGACCTCTTTTATCGTGCACGATATTATAAATGCGAAAGTAACTCTGTCTGTCTCTCTCTTCTTCACGCCTAAACCACTGAACCGATTTGAATGAAATTTGGCACAGATATAGTCTGGGACCCGAGAAAGGACATAGGATAGTTTTCATCCCGGAAGTCCTCCGGGAACGGGAACTACTATTACACGCGGACGAAGTCGCGGGCAAAAGCTAGTTGTATATAAGTTTCAACGTGATGAATGATGTAACCAAATTTCTGTTATATCCTGTTGATTTTAAATGAGAGTTCATAGAATTTAGCTGTGAATTAGTTCATCTGTATGTTCAGCATAGTACAAGCTCTGCTTATTTTGGGATCAGATGACCGTGTGTGAGTTGTCTCAAGACATTTATTTATTTATAGTAATTAGTTGATATGAATTAAAATTTCCCAATATTTCTCTTCGTGAAAACTGTTGGTCGTCCCTGGCTCTTTGAATTGTGAACCCCTAAAAGTTATCGTCAACCACCGCAGACATATGACGTGATTTTCATTTTATACTAAGCAAAAAAGTCAAAACTTCGAATAAATGTATATTCTTTTTCACTTTTAACATAGAAAATCCTGTCAGATGTTTTACGGATTAAAGATTTATACTGGTTATAAAAGTTTGATAAATTTCGCCGTGAGTCGTAAGGGAGGGCAAATTAATGGGATATAAATCATAAGCAAGCCTTTTCTTAGATAAGGATAATAATAATTAGACTAGCTATAGCCCGCGTCTTTGGTTACGCTTTGCTCTCACAGGTCTATGGGATGTTATAAAGCCTATGCTTTTCCTGTGTCTGTCGTTTGTTCTCTCAAAATCACTCATATTTGATTAAATTGGGATCCCAATAAAAGGCCACTTGACTTTCATTTTTAAATTTTTGCTGTCAATCTCATGGCAATATCGAAATCAAAAACTAGCCCGTAATATGCTATTAATAAGTACTTTTTATGAGCTGCTAAACGCTATTCTCTCATAGATTTTGTATGGCAATGTCACCTTATGATTTCACTAAGTTACCATCTTAATTGACTAACAATTTATGGATTTTATAGCAACAAAAAATACAATTTTACACTAAGTTGAAAATCACCCGGATTTTTAGGGCTAAACTTAAGAGAGGTTTTATAAAAAATGTGTCTAACATTTATCGGTTTATGATGTAGAATACCCAACTATATATGTAAAAGTAACGCACATACATGTGTTACTTAATCAGAAATAAAGAAACGCACATACATGCGTTACTTAATCAGAAATAAAGTAACGCACATACATGCGTTACTTAATCAGAAATAAAGTAACGCACATACATGCGTTACTTAATCAAAATAAAGTAACGCACATACATGCGTTACTTAATCAGAAATAAAGTAACGCACATACATGCGTTACTTAATCAGAAATAAAGTAACGCACATACATGCGTTACTTAATCAGAAATAAAGTAACGCACATACATGCGTTACTTAATCAGAAATAAAGTAACGCACATACATGCGTTACTTAATCAGAAATAAAGTAACGCACATACATGCGTTACTTAATCAGAAATAAAGTAACGCACATACATGCGTTACTTAATCAGAAATAAAGTAACGCACATACATGCGTTACTTAATCAGAAATAAAGTAACGCACATACATGCGTTACTTAATCAGAAATAAAGTAGCGCACATACATGCGTTACTTAATCAGAAATAAAGTAACGCACATACATACGTTACTTAATCAGAAATTAATAGCTGAACGGAATTTGCTGAAAGGCATACATATTTGTTTAAAACGGGATTTTAATAATGCCTGTGTTGTGTAAAGATTGAATAATTCGGATCTTTGACTTATTTCTCAAGTTTAAGGAGACGTATATACGTACATAGACGAGCTTTAAGGCAATTTAAATTAATCCGAAATTTATTATAAGAAGATTTTAAATGTAACGTGTGTAATATAACATCATTATTTTTAAGTCCTTGCGTTAGTTTGCTGAAATTAGTTTGACGTCAAACGTGCAACAGGCGGAGATTAAACCCACGACCTGTCTCTCGTTATACTTAGTCAAAGAACTTCTTTAATTATTAAAATTATTCATAATTTTTGCGAGAATGTAGGTGGCAGTACGAGTACCATATTACAAAGTACATAAGTATACTAGCTAGTATACCTACTAGCTGTCCACGCGTTCTTGCAGTTCCCGAAGAATTTTTTGGATAAAATCTACACCATGTCCTATTTCGGGCTATGGGCTATCTCTGTACCAAATTTCATTTAAATCGGTTCAATAGTTTTACCGTGAAAGACGGCCAAACAAACACACTTTCCTATTTATAACATTACTATGGCTTTAGTTCTTGAAAGCTGAAATGGCAATAGACAGAGCACATAGCCCGAGGAGGAAGGGTCAAAAGGGGAAAAGGGTCTTGAATGGCGACTCCGTATTGGCAAGCGCAGCATAAGACGACCTCCGTTGCGGAATGTTTATAATAGTTACCGTGACCCTGGAACATAAAGGGCAATCGAAGGAACATGAGTGGGTTTTAGTCAGTAAGAGTCTGACACGCGCTCCCGCCGCACCCAGGACGGGAGCAGTCATTGAATGATTTCCCACTCAACAAAAAAAAACGACCTCCCGCTAGATGGACGGATAACCTACGAGTATAGATACCTATATTCATAAGTCTCACATTATGTGAAAATTGTAACTGTATACCTTTTAAGACGATGAACGGATGGATGGACGGACGGACGGACTGATGAACTGTCAGATGAGCAGACACCAGAAGCATAGCTCCGTACTAATTGTACAGAAACCAAGACAAAAATACATCTACAACTATTTAATTACTCAATCGCTAATTCATTCAAAAATGAAGAAATAAAATTACAAACTAAATTTACATGAAAACGGTGCCATCAGAAAATTAGGCGGTGGACAAACCAGCGGTCGACCCGCTTAGGGGATGTACACACACGCCGGTCGCCATTTGCATACGTAATGTGTTTGCCGTTCATGTGGGCGGGATGAATCTGAATAGCTTCATCAAACCCACGCATTTGGGAACAGACAGAATTGCAGGCTTGTGTCAGGGATACAATGAAATATTGTGTGTTTGTCTGCCCTTAACGTTTGTTAGTTTAATTTTAAAACATGAAAACTTACAGCTAAACGTCTGGTTAATAACCATACACATTTATACAGGGTTATTGGTAAAACACCGACATCCTCTCAGGACTATGTTACTATCATCATAAACAACAACTTTTGTTCTATGTTTTTTTACAAAATGTTATACATTTACCAAAAACAAATCTTCAAGATTTCGTTGTCCTATCTAACACATTTCTCAACTCCGTATTGTGCCGTAACAACATACCTACGCTTGCCGCGCACTGTCCTCGTATGCTACGCAGACTTCGTCACATTTAGAGTGTTCAATTTAAATATTTTTAATTTTGTATGAAAATGTAATGAACTTAAATATGATAATTTTAAAAAATTAAAAGTTGTTGATTATGATGTTAGTAACATAGTCCTGAGAGGATGTCGGTGTTTTACCAATAACCCTGTATATGATCATCGCCTACATAAAAATAGGTACAAATTATTTATCAATGATCGGTCTTTGAGTACTATTTGAGACGATATAACTAGATATAGATATTACGATATTCCCGAGATTTTACGTAAATTGATTCTGGTAATTATGATAAGTTATATTTTTATTACGAGAAATATCAATTAAATTACATTGAAAAAAACCTATAATGCTCAAGAATCATTCAGAATTAGAATTCCAGGAAAATTTTGATCAAAGTAGCGATTCCTGGGAATTTAAGTTCACTGTTAATTATTAAAGAAATAAATATACATAGTTAGACTTAGGCATATTTTATTATTTTTTGGCTCGGCCTCTGTCCCGTGAGGTTAGGTTCGGTTAGTAAGTTAGTATTTAAAGCACTGTTTTGTATAGGTACCTAGTTTATACAAGGTGAATTTTTGGTCCTGCACCACCCGCTAGGAGATGATTCTACCCATGAAAACAAACAACTTTTATTATGGAACCAACTCTGAAATCTCGAAAAAAATATCAGCTGTTTCATATATTACGGTCGGAGGGCATTGAACTTTTGTTAGGAACAGCAGATATTTTTTTCGCGATTTCAGAGTTGATTCCATAATAAAAGTTGTTTATTTTCATGGGTAGAATTATCTCCTAGCGAGTGGTGCAGGACTAAAAATTCACCTAGTATAACTAAAGTTTTTTTTTAATTTAGTTAACTTAAGATTTGTTTATAGTACTGGCGTGAACGGTGTTTAAAAGTCCCCCAAAATAAGAGGTAAAAAAATGTTTGAATGAACTAAAATTATTTCTAAAAGATAATTCCCGTGGAACTTGCAATGGTTTAATAAAACGAGCGTAGAGAGGGGTTTTACACCAAGGATGTTTTAAGTTTGTAATTGTTGCGGATATTTTCATATATCCGAAAAAGAACTCTAAAATAATAACCGAAACTGGCATAAAAAAATTTGGAATAAAACGGGACGATCCTTGTATTTTTAGACAGTTTTATTTATTTTTAGGAGTTCATGGAAAAGCCTCTTAATTTTCGAAGCTCAAACGAAAGGAGAATAGTTCACTGTCGTCAGAATTCTAAAAATCCTTGTACTATCTACTACATGCAACTGACGGGATTTCAAACCAAGGATATTATGGAATATCTGTTGCGGATATCCAAAATATGAAGATACATATACTAAAAAAAAACGAAGAATTATTCCGGCATGGTTTTTACGGGTTTAGATAGTTTTATTTATTTTGGGAGTCTATAGCAAGCGCTACTTCACTTTCGAAGCTCGCTAACAAAGCGGAAACAAGAATAGTTCACTGTCGTCGGCATTCTACAAATCCTTGGTACGGTCAGTTAAAAGCACCGGACGCCTAATCTAGTCTCTCTGTGAACTATCGAATGAACTGAAATTATTTCTAAAACGATGATTTGCGTAGAACGTTGCAATGGTTTGAAATAGCTAGCGTAGGAGGGGATTTTAATCCAAGAAAGTTATAGAGTAATTGTTGCGGATATTGTAGGTTATATAAAATTTAAAATATCCGAATTTGATATAAAAGTTTTAAATTATTTTAGAGAGAAGAGCTGACAAACAACCTTCTATATTTATCGTCTGATTGACCCGTGTATGTCTAGTTAAAAAAAAACTCATAAATAGTCCAGTATTTAAATAGAACCTCTAAAAACTCTTCGTGTGCGAGTCCGGCTGGAAATTGGATGTTGCTATTTGTAGAACAATCTAATGTAACTGAACTTATCCTAGACTATTGAATAATCCGAAATTATTTCACTAACTGTACCAGAAACCGGTATAATATTTTATTCATTTTGTATACGCCGATCTGACGTATCCGTAACATCTCTATTTCAAACTAAATTCACTCTGATGAATATCGAGCTCAATCGAGGAATTCTTATTGGAATTTACCACCTACATTCTGAATATCTCTTTATGAAAGTTCTTTTCATTTAGTTCTTTGGCTCGTCGTCGGTTCCAATAATTAGAATTCAGATATTTAATTAATTGACTTTGAAGGAGCTTTTTGTAGAAGCCAGCAATTAAAATCAAATCAAATATTACAGGAATAGAATATTTTTTATGCCTTTTCTTTCTTCCTTCTAGAAAATATTTTTTTTCCAATGAAATAATCATGATTCATGCATAGTTTTATCTGCTCTCTTTTATTTCTTTTTTTTATTTGTGATCGTCGGCGAGAATTGCACACTATCTTTGTACGTCTACAGGCATTACATAACGCTCTGCCAACTAAAAATAAGATCTATATTTTTTCCACCTATGTTCTATCTATTCTCTTCACTCCTTTCAGTGATACCTTGTTTTTTTCATCCAGTTGTACATATATCCGTCCAATTAATCAGGCCATCGTGGCTTGCTATGACCAAGTCTCTCCATCTAAGAGACAAATTGCAATTTTAGGATGTCAATTATTTTATAAATTAACTAGCTTCAGCCCGCGACTTCGTCTGCGTGGAATAGTTCCCGTTCCCGCTTGGTTTCCGGGATGAAAACTATCCTATGTTATTTCTCGGGTCCCAGACTATATCTGTACCAAATTTTATTCAAATCGGTTCAGTAGTTTAAGCGGGAAAGCGTAACAGACAGACAGACAGAGTTACTTTCGCATTTATAATATTAAGTATGGATTTATCTATTTTAATATTTGAAAGAAATAGGCCTCTCCTATATGGTGACTCGGCCAGATATCGTTAGATATTATTTGGATAGTGATTGCTCCATTGGTCTTGCCTCTGCTAAGCATGACATCCTTAATGTTGAGCTTTAGATCAGTAACTTCTATGTATCAGCCCAGGGTTTGAAAAACGGTGTGACATAGATCTTCGTCAATCGTTACAGGTGGTTAGAAGAAAGCCTAACAATAAAATTAGCCTGACTGTATCGTGTTGCTACATTAGACTGAGACCTAATAAGCAGTAGTTCCATGCACTAGCATTCATTTGCAACCACTTAGGTTCAGAGCCAACTCCAATTTTGGCTGAGGAAATGACGATGACTCGCCACTCCCATTCCATTAAGTTTAAACCTAAAGCATTGCACTAACAATCTGGGAAACACACGCTACAGGTCTTCTAATCCTGAGCAAGTGAGCGGATTACAGCTCAGCTTTGGTCAGCTTAGCTCAGCTCAGCTCAGCTCCTCTTAGCTCCACGCCCATTTATCTGCACAGATGACGATACAGACTACGTTTGTTAGCTCGGATTTCATTGAATTTGTTTGAGGATTAATTTGTTATGTTGTTTCTTATTAAATTTGAACTGGATAAATGGGGGTCAGTGTGCCTTTAGCTCACGTGATTTAAAGACGGTTTGTAATGCAATTACGAAGGTTTAAGTGGCGTTTGGTTTTACTGTGTTGATAATGGTTGTTTTTTTTTGGACAATCCCGCCCCACTAACCACTTACGTACGCAATAAAGAATTGAGCCTGAATCAACAGTGGAGTCTGCCAGAAAAGCGCCATGCATCGAAGATCGACGAGTCCCGGAGAAACGATTGAACTGTCTTGGACCCCGTAAAAAATAAATAAAAAAATAATAGCAGAGGAGTAAGGAATAATTTTGTGATAATAATTATATGCAAGTATGACCGTAGACTGAATCTGGAGAGGTTGGACTCTAAGCCACGTGCTCTTAATCCAAGTATCACCTACAGTGACGATGTATAATAAAGAAAAATGCCAAATGCATCCAAATTCGGAGGATCGAATCCACAAACTTTCTTGTGTTACACGTCAAAAAAGAAACTTTTATCGAAAATTTTCCTTCCATTATTTTTCAACCTTGAAACTAACAAAAACAGTTTAGAATGTCGATCAATCTATCAGAGCGTAAGAGTAGGACTAGTGCATCGATATTTCTATACAAACACTACAACTTTACAGCCCCCCTAGACAAGTGGCATTGTAGAATAGATAGCGAAAACGATAGATTGTCAAATGTATGGAGATGTCAAATTGTTTAGCGAAAGCTTATGTCAATTCCATACATTTGACAATCTATTCGTTTTCGATATCTATTCGACAATGCTACTTGTCTAGGCCCTCAGTTTTTAAATATTTCTCTTGACTTGTCCAATAAGATATTGCTTTTTGCTGTATTACATGACCCTATTACATGCCACATCTCATTAGAACACCAGTTTGGGCAACTCGGGTCACGACACCAACAAAATGGATGATGATGACTTTGGCTAAGCACTATACCTGTCACTGTTACACAACTGCCAAACGTCAAGTGTACGATGGAGACGGAACATGGCTAAGCCAAAGTCAGTGCTTAGTAACGACTATTTATCTTGCCATTAGACAAAGAAGTAATCCTATAAAACTCCCTTTAACCGTTAAAGTTACCTCAAAAATAGCTATTCAAAAGCATGGTTTACCTTTCCTCAATCAGCAAATGTTCCTACACACCGGTTTCTAAGAAGATAATCTTGCTTTGTGGCACTAAAACAATACGCGCCGCGGCGGTACCCAAAGTACCGGGACGTGTATTTTTAGAGGCTTCGTTATTCAGAGTGCTGCCTTGACGGTTTTATAGTACCTATCGCTGTCTTGTAAGGAGAAAAGATTATTTTTGAGACGCCACAGTTTTCTGTGTCTTTCATTTTAATGTTGGGGGTTTTAATGGATTATTTTTTTAAATCAACTGCTCCATCTTAGGCCGCTATCCCACTGGCGTCCAACGAGCGTAGTCGTTTATCCAATATCTGACATCGTCATACGTTAAACATCATACATTACATAAACGCGACATTTTGTACGTGTATTTCAAAGTGTTCCTGAATGTTTTGAAAACACAAAGAATCACTCCTAAACGACAGATCGATTCTAATGACACTTTACTTGCGAATAGGGATTTATATTCATTTAGTAACTTAGACTTGGTACAGCGTCAAAGAAATGTCCCCCAAACTCAGCCATCTGATTCCAAACGAGGCAGAGCCTGTGCGATGGTAAGCAGATAGAAAATACATACTTTTATAATCAATGAAATACATAGTATAAAAAAGTCGCTTTCGAAGTTTATATGGGGCAGGGTTGCAACCGTGGCAACCTATGTACTTATGTAGTATATAGTATAGAAATAAGAATATATAAAATTCCGAGATTTCCCAAGATTTGTAACACCCGCCAGTGCAAAGCTCGAACGGATCGCTAGTTGTAAATAAATTACACCCAGAGACAGAACAAACAATCACACACAAATTAGTCCTGCCTGTAAATCGAACCCACGCTCAGCTAAGCAGTCATGCCATTAACCACCAACGAACAGGCCAGGCAAATTTTCCTTATGAGAAAACCTTGAGTCTATTTTTAGGCCAAATATGAAACAACATAAGGAAAATACAAGGCAGAAACCGAGTTTTGTAATAAATTATCACTGCATGAGTTTGGCAACAGACTGTGGTAATAATTACTAGTATATAACGTGTGTGTGGTCACAAGATAAACTTCGCCTACATATGTGAAGCCGCAGGGAAAAGTTAGTTATATTTTGGAGCTCCTTTAGTATAAAGCCGGCGCTGAAAACCAGCGCCGTGGATGGGTGACGGCATTATGCTGAGCGCTAGCCGTTTCGCGCGGTAGTGACGCTAAGCTCTTTTAGTTTGGCTTCTAGTATAAAAGTTTTAATGTTTGTAGTTTTAAGCGCGAATAAACTGTTGATGTTTCTTTCTTTCTTAAGTTTAGCTCACGATGCTTTTTGAGACAGCTTACCGAAACTGTTATTGACACTTTCCTCAAAAGGCTAGTCCGAATGCTATCCTGCATGGTTCGTTGCACAAAAATGTTGATATATTTTATTGTGCCTTCAAAAGGGACGGTTATCCCTGATTGTTTCGGAATTACTTTCCAGAAGTAATCTAGGAAATGCCGACTTCGGCCAATTTAAAAAAATAATGTAACGTATAAAAGTAATATTAATAACCATGTGCTTTCTTGTGGTTCATTCATCTTCAGCCGGTGACATTGCACTGCCAAACATTTTTTTTTTGGTGATTGGGAAATCATCAAATGACTGCTCCCGTCCTGGGTGCGGCGGGAGGACGTGTCAGACTTTTACTGACTAAAACCCACTCATGTTCCTTCGGTTGCCCTTTATGTTCCAGGGTCACGGTAACTATTATAAACATTCCACAACCCCGGCAGGCGTTGGCCCTGTTGGGCCCCTTCCCGTGCTGACTTCTCTTTGAGGCGCGCGAGGAACACTAGCACTGCTAAACATAAGCTTCTTAAATAAATCTGCTATAGCGAAAGCATTAAAAGTCTAAACCGATAAAAGAAGCCTCCTTCTTCGTTGGGTTCAAGCTTATTCCGTGCCAAATTTCATTAATTTCCATTCAGTGGTTTAGCCAAAAATGCATAATATATGGCCAAACGTCAGAGTTAAATTACAAACGAGTTTTCTTCAATAACCCCAGCTACTATTAATAAAACTGCAGCTAATGACTTCCCTACCTAATGACAGCCACTAATTACACTTTTTTTCATGAAAAACATCCTGAAACGACTTGAATTTCAATAGCTGTCTAATAACTTAGAAGAACTCGCTTACTTAGCTAATGAGAATGGGTCAGGGCTTACCGCTTTTAAAGTTGAATTTACTGACGACAATTTTAAGTAAGGTATATTTTTGTGGTGATATTGGTGAAAGAATTTTTTTTTCTTGGAAAAACGTCGTCCTATTCTAGCAATTTCTCCTTGAACGTGGATGCGTTTACAAACGTAACAAATGTAAATGAATAAATAAACAAACTCCGCCCCCGAATTATTAAAATCGCGACTTTAGTTAACAAAGAAGTTGATAACTTCGAAACAACTGAACCGAAGTTAGTCATACATACCTAACACCTAAGAACCATCACCACACATTACCTATTTTTAAATAAAAAAAACGCATTAAAATCCAATCGACCGTTTAAGGCCTACGGTATCACAGACAAACAATCAAATAAACACACATAGCAGTGAAACTTATTACATCTCCCTTTTTGTCGGGTGTTAAAAATTCACATACACAAAAAACCTGGTTCGGAAAAAAAAACTGTAATTCAAACAAACATTCGACCCCGTTCGGGAACCGAACCTACGACACGCAGCCGTACACTCACCCATTGTTCTAACCGTGCCGACAAATTAAATTGCGCAAGAGAATCGTTTAGCGCATTCCTGACTTCAATTCTTAAGAACTAATTTCTTTCTAAAGGCGTTACTACACAAGAGGGATTATTTCACAGGGGTAATATAAAAGCTTATTCTTTGTTTGCCTTGAAAGATTCCGGTTTATTTATTGTTAGTCACAGGTGGAAATTCTTAAAATTATCTGTAACAAGTATTTTTTTTTTTGGTGAGTGGGAAATCATCCAATGACTGCTCCCGTCCTGGGTGCGGCGGGAGGGCGTGTCAGACTCTTACTGACTAAAACCCACTCATGTTCCTTCGATTGCCCTTTATGTTCCAGGGTCACGGTAACTATTATAAACATTCCGCAACTCTGTAACAAGTATCAATGTAACAAACCCTTTTGGGTGTACAATATTTAAGTTCACAATAAATTATATGCCAAGGTAATAACTTTACTAAATAATAGTTCCTGAGAAAGTAAAGTTCTTCTCGAAAATCATATAAAAGTTCCTTTTTTACACTTTGCAGTACAATCCCGAAAAAACAAGATAATAATAGCCTTTATGGATCCCACATTGT
Source organism: Athetis lepigone (assembly GCA_033675125.1). Taxonomy (NCBI): domain Eukaryota; kingdom Metazoa; phylum Arthropoda; class Insecta; order Lepidoptera; family Noctuidae; genus Athetis; species Athetis lepigone. Next base: position 8,737,859 of record CM066234.1, read on the forward strand.
AAAAAAAACTTTTTCGAAAAAATAATAACCGCCTTCAAAAACTAAAAACACAAAAATAACCAAAATTTCGGAAGTCGGTGGCAACACAAATTAATTGGCAGAAGAGAAGCCACCGACTTCCGAAATTTTGGTTATTTTTGTGTTTTTAGTTTTTGAAGGCGGTTATTATTTTTTCGAAAAAGTTTTTATTTTTTACTTTTTAGTGTCATCTCTTCATTTTCATTGATTGACGCATCAGCATGACGAGTAGGTAGTTGTTGTCCTACGTTACACTTCAATGCTGTAAATCGTTGAAGAATTCCCTCGACTGTATATGGTTTCCATCATCAGATCTACTGCAGACCTTCATTACAACCTATATGGGTGCGAAGTTCTCATCAATTTAAATGAATTAAGTCCAAACACAAGGTAGCTACTGTAAACCGTTGAAGAGTTCCCTGAACTATCCTTCGTCTTCATCATCAGACCCCTAATACAGTCACAACCCATCTAGGTGTAAAGTTCTTATCAATACAAATTAATCAAGCCCAAACACAAGGTAGCTGCTGTGAATTGTTGAGGTGTTCCCTCGACTGTCTCTCGGCTCCATCATCAGATCTACTCCAGATCTTTATTAAATTGTAGTGCTATAATAAAATACTTAATGAAAAACTTACAAACGCACTACTAACTTACTACGATTTTTGAAAGTTCCCCTCGATTTCTCTGGTCTGCTACCTTCAAACCCTGATTTTCTTATGAAAGGACCACCTTGGAAATGTCTTCTTTCCAACAAAAAAAGAATCATCCAAATCGGTTCATAAACGACGAAGTTATCCGCGAACAAACCTAAAAAAAAAAAAGCATATATACGGTCGAATTGAGAAACCTCCTCCTTTTTTTGAAGTCGGTTAAAAATGCTAATTTCTTTGATCTAAAAAATCTCATTTCTGTTCACGTGAAGAGTGTTTCATTATAAAAACATCAGTTTGCACTCAAACAACATTTATTGAAGCAAGAAAATTCATTCGTACGGTTCCAATGCATCACTTATAGCAATTATATATATATATATATAACTAGCTTTTGCCCGCGGCTTCGCTCGCGTTAGAAAGAGACAAAGTACCCTATGTTACTCTCCATTCCTTCAACTATCTCCACTTAAAAAATCACGTCAATTCGTCGCTCCGTTTTACCGTGAAAGAAAGACAAACATACAGACAGACAGACACACTTTCCCATTTATAATATTAAGTATGGATAATTAATATTAATATATCATCATCAAATTAGGCGAGACATGTACCCATTAGCTTAAATAAATTATAACTTCTGCGACATATGCAGCATAATGTAGGCTTAGTAGCTTTTCGGCTGAGTTTCACCCGCTCCGGTTGAAACGGGAATTTCAATTTATTAATATTTTTGAGGGGTGTTTCAGATGATACTTTTTTTGCTATTTAATATTCTTTTGTTTATTTGCTAATATAAAGTTAAATTAATTAATTTTGTAATGTCAGAATTAAAAACCTTTTCATTTCCACCATATATAATTAGCTTAAAAAAAGAATCCTTTCACCCTTCAAAATTATTAATAATAATTAATTTGCTATTTTGTCTCAGGCGGACAAAACTCAGCCGAAACAGCTGCTATGCTCTTATGTACAACCTCACTTTGCTACAGAATATTCGTAAAAATGGCTCATTTACACGAGTACAATTTCTCACCCATTCTAAATGGGAATGTCAATGCGAGCTTAGAATAGATTTATCATTGTCCCTATGCGTTTACACGCAAGCGAAAAACAACTCTATTAACCATTTTTTTTCATATAATAAATACGCAAGTAATATCTACATATCTTCTATACTTTCATGGCTAAACTATAAACCGCAGATAAAATTTTGTACTCAGTAAGCGTAACCTTAGGAAGGACATAGACTACTTTTTAATTAAACTGTGTCTCTGACCGATAACTGACAGTCACATTGACGAAGGTGTCGTCAGGCGTTCGTTTACTAGAAGGCCGAAGCACAAAATTACAATGTGACATCGCGTCACACAAATCTCTAAACCGACTGTCAGTCGTTCCTTAATTTGACATAACAGGTTTTGGTTTTACAAATTCGCTATGCACCGATCCGCAGGCCTTATTAACAAGACACATAAGCCGACAGCCTATCTGACGCAAATAAATTCCATCCAGATTGTCACTCGCAATAGAGATTTCCTAGACCTAAAGTTATTTTTTTGAACGGCCGATTTCAATTTCAATAAAAAGCTTTAAAAATAATAACTCAAAATTCGGTAGCTGTTTTTTGTTTTGCGATGAAAAGTACTGGATTTTTTTATGGGACTAACTGCTTGAAACTTAACAAGAACCGTGTGAATCGGATATTAAATCTCAGCGTAATCGGTGTACATACATTAAAAAAACCGTTGAATTGAGAACCTTCTGCTTATTTAAGTCACCTTTACAACGACAACCACGAATAAACTCCATATTTTACCTCGACGTCGCAAGCGATTAAGTCTACCCATGTAAATGACCCTTTATAATTAATTTTAAGTGATCAAGGGTGAGAGAGGTCAATGTAGCTGGTCAGTATTAAGTAAAGCATTATGTAAATCACGCAACAAGTTGCTAGAGTGGAACCCGTCTGTTAAATCCGAGGATCAAAGAAATATTCTCATTTTATGCGGTGAGTAGAGTGAATTTAAGATTTACGTCTTTTATTTGTCTGAAGTTTATCTTAGACATCACTGACATCCCGTGCTTCGGAAAGCACGTTAAGCCGTTGGTCCCGGTTGTCATTCGGAGAACTTTGACAGCCGTTACGGGTATTCAGAAGCCGGAAAGTCGGATCAGTCGAACCAAAGGGTATCGTGGCGACACGATACCCTTTGGTTTTTGGACTGGTCAAACTTTTACACACAATACCCTTTGGTCCGACTGATCAGACAGTTACACTGGCATGTGGAGGTCTGATAGGTCTGCAGTCACTTCACGTAAAACACTGGTATCCAGCCGAATCCGGTTCGGCTGGAAGCCGACCCCAACACAATTGGGAAAAGGCTAGGGAGATGATGATGATTTGTCTGAAGATTTAAGTCCCTATGTGATCAGTCGCGCCACTGGGGGCCCAAATAAAATGGTCCTTAATGACGTCACACATCGGATGTGCATGCAACACGAATCGAACATTTCCTTCGCCACAATTGTTGCGCCGCAACTGTTTGCTACAAATGTAGTATATGCCGAACACATATACGGGGAGATAAATGCATCGCGCCACATTTACCGAGATACAAAATGTATGCCCGATGTGTGGCCTGCTTATTGTACTCCTTTTAGCATAAAAATACCATTTATTATGGAGCCTATTAAACATGAGATTTGTTTACCAATTGGCTATTACACCGGGTATTAACGCGAACAGTGATTATAAATACCTCGGAAGGCTTGACGTTTCGACCTGGTTGCACAGGTCGTGGTCGCAAGCAGACTGAGGATGCGATGTCACAGCTATTTTCACTTTCTTCCATATTAGGCCGTCTACACACTACGCTGACCGTATCCA